>JAULSO010000004.1:2400000-3650066 GCA_033675105.1 Podospora appendiculata | reverse complement strand
AGAGTGGACCCGGTGAACCCGAGGGTCGGGTCCAGCGGCGAGGGACCCGAGGGTCGGGGTCCTCCGGGTCCTGGGTTGGACCCGAGGCGGAAGACCTTCGGGTCCTCATTCTTCATTTCTATAACGAGTAGGGTCTGGCGACATTAGGTCCCAGACCAGTAATCAATATAAGTTCTTAGGCATTCATTGCACAGTCGAGAGAACTACCCCTTTGCTCCGTGGTTACATACACCCCTTGCACTTAACCTTTTGACCCCTACCGTCTCTAGGACCCTTTGGTTCTCCTGATCGTAACAGCTTATCTGTCCGGCTCGCTTATCAAATACGTTAGACACTGGGGATATCTATCAACTGGAAGCTTTTCGCACATGCTAGTTGCATCCAGTTTGGCTCCAAAAATCTCTACGGATTCTACCCCCCTCTCTTCAACGGATCCTACCCCCTGTCATTACTATCGCCGTTTTCATTTGCATGGGGTTTTCAACGGATTGTACTACAATCCGTCGCCGCATTATGGATAGAACATCGATTTGTCACTCAAAAGTCATGCAATCTTCAATTAAAAGACACTTGGGATATCCCTCAATTGGAAGCTTTTCGCACATGCTAGGAAAGCTTCGGCTTGATTGGCGCCCCAACGTGATTGCTTCGGGTGTGTACTTATCAGGAGAACCAAAGGGGTCCTAGAGACGGTATGTGGTCAAATGGTAAGTGCAAGGGGGTGTATGTGATCACTGAACAAACGGTAGTTCTCTCGACTGTGCAATAAATGCCTAAGAACTTGTATTGATTACTGGTCTGAGGTCAAACACCGTCAGACCTTACTCGTTATATAGAACTGAATTATGCCTGCTCTGTCTGCTCTGTGGTTCGCACAGATCACAGAGAGCACTTCCTGATTGGCTCGTTCCAACGACCTGCTCCTTTCCTTTGCTATTGGTTCTGTCCCGCCCCGCCCTGGGGACCTGTCGCGGGGTCGTGACAGGGTGGCCGTTGGGCGACTCCATGACCGACCCTCTGCGAGCTTGCGATCTTTTGACAGAATACCACACCACGATTCCCCGTCGCTCGCTTGAACCAACTCCTCGACTCAATCCGTTCATCGCCTTCAGAGTGCTGATTTCAACTCCCGTCGTTTCCCGGCACGATGGAGGGGCTCGGAGCAGCCGCGAGCATCATCGCGGTGGTCGAGCTGGCCGCCAAGGTCGCCTCCTCTCTGTCTCGAATACTCCTCCGCCGTCAAGAACGCCAGGGCCGACATCAATCGCCTGCGACAACACACCAACAGCTTGAAGACAACCGTCGAAGGTGCGCAGAAGCTTCTCCAGGGTCCCCATGGAGCTCGGCTCGAGACGTCGCACAAGCTACGCAACGCCCTAGACGACACCCACTCCCAGCTTGGTGATGTCGCTGCGAAACTGGAAGCAAAGTTGCATACGGGTCGCAAGGCAAAGGCAATGAGATATGTGGGACTGCGAGCCTTGAAATGGCCGTTCGAGAGCAAGGATGTGGACAAGATCATTGCGAACCTTCAGCGAGACCAGGCCTCCTTTTCCGCCGCCCTTCAGATCGATCAAACGTACATTACAGACCTATAATACCTGCCTATAATTATCAGCTAACATAAAATCCAGCGCCGAAATTCTCGATATCAGTCGTAAGATCGATTTGCCAAAGCTCCCGGTCGTCACAAGCGCGGCCTTCGACTCACAAACCAACGAGCACGACCCCAAATGCCATCCCAACACCCGCGTTGACCTTCTCGCCGAGATATACAGATGGGTAGAAGACCCTAGTGGGAGATGTATCTTCTGGCTGTGCGGCAAAGCTGGCACCGGCAAATCTACGATATCCCGCACCGTGGCTGGTCGCCTCTCTGAGAAGGAGTGCCCGGTGCCAGCTTCCTGTTCAAAAAGGGCGACGGCGACCGTGGCAAAGCAGCCGTGTTCTTTACAACAATCGCTTCGCAGCTAGTGGCCAAGCTGCCTTTCTTAGCCCCGCACGTCCGGAATGCGATCGAGAGCGACCCAGCAATTGCCGACAAGACCATGGCAGACCAGTTCCAGAACCTCATCCTGGAGCCACTCAACAAGTGCAAGGACGACCCCCACATCCCCGCACTGGTTTTAGTAGTAATTGATGCTCTCGACGAATGTGACCGGGAAGAAGATGCGATCGCCATCATCCGTATCTGTCCAAAGCTAAAGAGGTGACTTCCGTTTCCCTAAGATTCTTCGTCACCAGCAGACCGGAGCTGCCCATTCGTTACGGTTTTGGCACAATCCAGGGAGAATATCAGGACGTTGCTCTACACCGGATACCGGAACCCGTCGTCGAACACGATATATCCACATTCCTGCGATACGAACTCGCGAGAATCAGAGATGTATACAATATCCAAGCTCCCAAAGGCCTACAACTGCCGCCAAGTTGGCCCAGAGAAGGTGACATTCGAAGTCTTGCTCAGATGGCCGTCCCATTGTTCATTTTCGCTGCAACCGTCTGCCGCTTCATTGAAGATAAGGGAAGGTCGAACCCTACCAAACGGCTGGCGAAAGTCCTACAGTATCGGACGGCGACCCACGATTCCAGGCTCGACAAGCTCGACGCCACATATCTCCCCGTCCTCAACCAGCTCACTGCTGGACGTACCGGTCTGGACAAGGCCGACTTGCTAGCCGAGTTCCGAGATATCGTTGGCCCTATTGTTCTCCTTGCTCAACCTCTCTCGGTAGGGTCACTCGCACGGCTTCTTGATGTTGAAGTCGAAGACGTACACGACCAGCTCAACTCTCTCCACTCCGTCCTCGATATCCCCTCCCAAACCGATGCCCCAATTAGACTCTTTCATCTGTCATTCCGCGACTTCCTCGTTGACCCGACCAAGCGTACCACAAATAACTTCTGGATCGATGAGACAAAATATCACAACACACTCGCGGATAGATGTATCCGACTTATGCACCAACACCTCAAGAGAGATATCTGCGGTCTACAAATACCGGGGAAGCTACGGTCAGAGGTCAGGCAACAGACAATCGACACCAGCCTGCCGCCGGAAGTCCAGTACGCTTGTCAATACTGGGTCTACCACTTGCAGGAGAGCAAAGGCAGCATACGGGATGGTGATCCAGTCCACAACTTTCTGACGCGCCAACTCCTTCACTGGCTTGAGGCACTCGGTCTCTTGGGCCGCATCTCGGAGAGCATCGGCATGGTAGACGACTTGTTGGCCCTTCTTCATGTATGTTGCGCCGGTTCTCCCCGACCACAAAGCATACTAACATTCCCTGACAGCATACAGATACCGCTGAGGCATCTGCACTACTTCGCGATATAAGACGAGTTATTCTGAGCAATCGGTGGATCATTGACAAAGCACCTCTTCAGGTATACGTTTCGGTACTTGTGTTCAGCCCAGGCCGCAGCGTGATAAGGAAGCTGTTCAGACAGGAGGAGCCCAAGTGGATTACTACGGGGCCGGCTGTAGAAGAGGATTGGAATGCATGCCGACAGACGCTCGAGGGGCATAGCAGCGGGGTCACTTCTGTCGCGTTCTCGCCGGACTCGACACTCGTTGCGTCAGCGTCATGGGACAACACCGTCAAGATCTGGGATGCCGACGGGCACCTGCACGCAGACGCTCGAGGGGCATAGCGAGATGTCACTTCTGTCGCGTTCTCGCCGGACTCGACACTCGTTGCGTCAGCGTCATGGGACAACACCGTCAAGATCTGGGATGCCGTGACGGGCACCTGCACGCAGACGCTCGAGGGGCATAGCAGCGGTCACTTCTGTCGCGTTCTCGCCGGACTCGACACTCGTTGCGTCAGCGTCATGACAAACCGTCAAGATCTGGGATGCCGCGACGGGCACCTGCACGCAGACGCTCGAGGGGCATAGCAGCTTGTCACTTCTGTCGCGTTCTCGCCGGACTCGACACTCTGCGTTGCGTCAGCGTCATGCGACAACACCGTCAAGATCTGGGATGCCGCGACGGGCACCTGCACGCAGACGCTCGAGGGGCATAGCAGCGGGGTCACTTCTGTCGCGTTCTCGCCGGACTCGACACTCGTTGCGTCAGCGTCAGGGACAACACCGTCAAGATCTGGGATGCCGCGACGGGCACCTGCACGCAGACGCTCGAGGGGCATAGCAGCGGGTCACTTCTGTCGCGTTCTCGCCGGACTCGACACTCGTTGCGTCAGCGTCATGGGACAACACCGTCAAGATCTGGGATGCCGCGACGGGCACCTGCACGCAGACGCTCGAGGGGCATAGCAGCCGGGTCACTTCTGTCGCGTTCTCGCCGGACTCGACACTCGTTGCGTCAGCGTCATGGGACAACACCGTCAAGATCTGGGATGCCGCGACGGGCACCTGCACGCAGACGCTCGAGGGGCATAGCGTATGTCACTTCTGTCGCGTTCTCGCCGGACTCGACACTCGTTGCGTCAGCGTCATGGGACAACACCGTCAAGATCTGGGATGCCGCGACGGGCACCTGCACGCAGACGCTCGAGGGGCATAGCAGCCGGGTCACTTCTGTCGCGTTCTCGCCGGACTCGACACTCGTTGCGTCAGCGTCAGCGTCATGGACAAACCGTCAAGATCTGGGATGCCGCGACGGGCACCTGCACGCAGACGCTCGAGGGGCATAGCGCTATGTCACTTCTGTCGCGTTCTCGCCGGACTCGACACTCGTTGCGTCAGCGTCATACGGACAACACCGTCAAATCTGGGGATGCCGCGACGGGCACCTGCACGCAGACGCTCGAGGGGCATAGCAGCCTTGTCACTTCTGTCGCGTTCTCGCGGACTCGACACTCGTTTGCGTCAGCGTCATGGACAAGAACGTCAAGATCTGGGATGCCGCGACGGGCACCTGCACGCAGACACATAATGTCGACAAAATACTTTTCAATATTTCGTTCCATCCTACAGGCTCACATCTCCACAACAGATATTGGTATTATTGATTTAACTACGCGGTCTACGTTCCCGCGGTGCCGCCAACAACTCCTACGCAAACCTTCTGTCGCCAAGACTACGGCATAAACTTCGGATGGCATGTGGATCACAAGGAACTCAGAAAACTGGCTATGGCTGCCGCCGGGGTATCGGCCAGTGTGTTCGACCATAGCGGCATCAACGATCGTCATTGGCTGTGGATCCGGACGGGTCGTATGTATGACGTTCTCGGCAGACAAGTAACTAGCGCTCTGGTCCTTGGTATCTCAACTGCACCGGTCTAATATCGCTCTTTCTCATATTTTTTTCTCTCATAGCGTGCCACAGGAAGGGTGTGGGAGGCGCCGTTAATTTATATTTGTCAATTGTCATAGGCACAACGTGCCCTTGCCTGTGGCATGGAGTGGCCATGCCTGCATGGTGCTCTAGTGGTGGCATGTGCGTGGTGGCACGTGACCTCACTTCGCCATCCATTTCGCTGGATATGACTTAGCTTTTTCGTAGATCTACGACTCTTGCACCATAGACTCAAGGTTGACCCGTGATATTAATCATATTCCCCAGTACAGTGGCGGCCATTCTACCATGGGTCAACCTTGGGTCTAGGGTGCAAGAATCGTGGATCTACAAAGAAGCTAAGTCATATAGCAAGATGAGTGGCGAAGTGGGTGTCACAGGCACAACGTGCCCTGTGCCATGGAGTGGCCATGTCTACATGGTGCTCGAGTGGTGGCATGTGCGTGGTGGCACGTGACCCCACATCGCCACCTACCTCGCTATATATGCAGGCCTTGGCTGCATGGTTGTTAGCTTCTTTGTAGATCCACGACTCTTGCACCCTAGACCCAAGGTTGACCCGTGATAGTTGGATCTACCTCAACTGCACCTCACGCACTGGGGCAAAACTCATTTTCTTTGTATCAATCTCATGATCTCGTCGCGCGCTTTCTAGCACATCTCTTTCCTTGTCCTCTGGCCTTGTTTTTACGGAGTTTTGGCGTTTGGTGCAGCTTGCTTTGAAGTATTCACGATATCCCGCCCCGACCGGCAATTTTTCCTAGCAACACTTTCCCCTGTCACGACCACTGCGCAGTGCGCGCTGCAACCCATTCCCTGAAGATGGCTATCCTCGATTACAAGGAAGCCCTGATCGCGGTTTTCGGTAATAAACCCGATGTCATCAAAGGTATTAAAGAGGTGGACCCGCGAGTCCACTGCCTGGAGGTTGACCTTACCTCGTTCCTGAAGACCATCGCCGAAGACGATCGCACCAAAGTTGGTGGCTACACGCTCGCCGACTGGCTCAATAACCTTGTCGCCGACTATGGCATGCGCATGGAAGCCAAGATCGCGCAGCTCACGGAGGAGCGAGACGGCGCCAGAGAGGACGGCGCAGCCCTCGCCAAAGAGTTCAACGCCTTGCAGGGACGCTACGACGGCTTCGTAGCGGCCACAGCCGTGAGAGCTGAAGCCTCGCGGAAGTCGACTGCCAAAGATCCTGACCCCTTTGACGGCAGCGAAGCAGACTCCATGAAGCGTCACAAAGAGTTCGATAACTGGCACCAGAAAATCAAGATCCGTTGGAGCCAGGACAGCTTCGAGTTCCCCACCGAGTTCAAGAAGATCCTCCACATCGCCGGCCTGCTCAAGGGTAGGGCTTACGCCTCGATCAAGGAAGGCATCAATGTGGTTATTGTCAATCAAGCTAGCTCGGAGGTGTGGAAGTGGAAGACCGGCGATGAGCTCCTCATCGAGTTGGAGAGCAAGTTTGTGAACATCGACTTCAAGACCGTCGCCACCAACAACCTCGCTAAGCTCTACCAACCGGGCTCGTTTGCTAACTACTCAGATTTCGTCACCGAATTCACCACCCTCGCCGACAAGGCAGGCATCACCGACGCCGACCGCGTTCGCCAGCTACGCATGAAAATTTCCCCAGCCTTGCGCCGTGCCCTCGGAGTTCAGGTCGTCGTTCCGGCAGAGAATGACTTCACCGGCTGGCTTACCTTCCTGCAGAAGCTCTCCTCGTCACAGGAGACCTCGAACCTCCACGCCAAGATGTGGGAGGCCAACAACCCCCGTGAGAACCATAACAGTAGCGGAAATAAGAACAACAACCAGAGCAACAACGGCGACAAGACCGGCGGAGCAGAGCAGGGAGGCGATCTGATGGACGTCGACCGCGTCAAGGTGGCCCGAGTCTCGGCTCAAGAGATGGCACGCCGCATGGCCAATGTGTCAGAATTACGGAAGGTTCAGGGGTAGCCACAACAGGGCCCCTGAGAGGGCGTCTGGATGGATCCCAGCCACAGCCCACTTTTCGCCGCCATTTGGGCACTGAACGCTGGGCCGGACCCACGCCGGGATTCAGGCCTGGGCAGAGCAATACATCACACTTTTGCACCCACTACGTTGACCCTGATTTTGCAGCTCTTCTGACAATTAAGAGTCTCATTCTGATCTCGAAACCATTGATCTACGCAACAGTAAGAAGCTCGATCAATCAACACGAAAGAACCACCCAAAAGAAACGAAGAACGTCGCTCCACAGCGCCGAACGCGAGAATAACGCGAAATCCCACGAATCCTACGATGACCTCCACAAACGAAGACACCCTCCTCACGAGCCCTGATCAGTGGGAGGCTTGGTCCCTGATCTTCGAGTCGAAGGCGCGAGCCAACCGATTGTGGCAAGCGATCACCAATAAAGAACCTTTCCTCGAACCCCCTCAGGCGATCGCCCTCGCTGAGCACAAGCACAAGTCCCCCGGTCTCGACGATGAGGATAAACCTTTCCCCGTTCGGTTCGGAGACCTCACGGCCGAGGGAGCCAGAACCTACGCCCTTGAGAAAGAAGACAATAAGGAGCAGGAGAAGCGGTTTGAACGCCAAGAGATGGCAACCGCCACGCTCAAGAGTTGGGTCCTCAAGACCGCCTCGCCACACTACCGCAAGGTTGCGTGCGCCCCGGCAGATGGCCTAAATAAGTGGTATACGGCCCTGAAGGAACAGGCCGGTATCTCAGACACGCGTACTCGTCAGGAGGCGCGTGATAATTACAAAAGGGCAGTATCCATCCTTGTGAAGCCCCCGAGAGATCCCTTGAAGTGGATCGAGAACTGGGAACAAGCGATGTCAACAGCGTTGTTGAAGGAGATCCCTGAAGTCAGCCTAGCTAACGACTGGTTTGAAGACTTCACCACTGCGCTTCGGCAGCAGTGGGGAACTTGGGTCACTTCGTACACTCTGCTCAAAGAGAACGAGATTCGAAACAAAACGCACTCTTATCGAGAGGTCGCGAACGATTACCGAGAGGAAGTACGGAGGCAGGCCCATTCTCGCGTGCCGGGTAGCTCCCGAGTGGCGAAAGGCGCCTTCTACGCTTCCTCTGAGGCGCGCCCCGGCGCGCCCTCGCAGGGTGAAGATGCCCAAAGCGACGGATCGAACTCCTCTGAAAGGAAGGAAAAAAGAACGAAGAAGCCACTACCTAAGCGAGCTAGGGCAGTTACTGCCGGCGAGCCCAAGGAGCAACGCACTTCGAACGTATGCCCTGCATGCGACCAGTTCCACCAGCTGGAAAAATGCTGGTACGCGTTTCCCGCACAGCGCCCTGACAGGTTCTACGCGCGCGGTGAATTCGTGGATAAGTTCAAACGGAGACTGGAAACAACTCCCTCTCTTCGGGCTGCGATCGAGAAGATCGAGAACAAGCCCATCAACAAGAAGCCTCGGATGGGGAACTACCCCGTCCGAAGCAAAGCCCCGGAAACGGAAGAACCACGTTCAGACGAGAAAGAAGACTGACTGGTAAGAGACATCGGGAGGTGCGAAGGGAGCTTCCGCATCCAAGCTGGTTCCTCAACCTCTTCATACCCCCTCAAACACTCAGCGATTCTCGACTCAGGCTCAACGCTACACATCTTCAACGATCCCTCCCGCTTCAAGAACTACAGGGAGGCCCCAGTGGGGGATTTCCTCTTTGCAGGCGAAAATAAGGTTCCAATCCTTGGATACGGAGAGGTTGACATCATCGTCAAGGACGAGAGCGGCCCCGTGTGCCTGGAGCTCACTGATGCAGCCCTCTGTACAAACTTCGCCTGCAACCTCGTCTCCCTGAGGAAGCTTCGGCCTCAAGGCTACTGGTGGGATTCGAAGAGCGAGCCAACAAGCCTGAGAAGAGCAGACGACACTATCATATGTTTCCTGAGCGATCAACACGACCAATTCGTGCTCGAGTACCGAGACCCAAACGTTCCAACCTCGGCGTTCTTTGCGAGCGGTCACCTTGCCGGTGCTGCCTTTGCTACGTCGGGAAGAAAGGAAGCGAAGAAAAAGAAGCCAAGATTCACGCAAAACACGGTCAGGAGGCCCCTGACTGATACAGCGGAAATCTGGCACCAAAGGCTAGGCCACCCGGGCCCTGAAGCAACAAAGCACATCGTCCACGCAGCAACCGGGATCAAGATCAAAGGACCAACAACGGTTCAGTGTGAAGCCTGCGCAACGGCGAAAGCACACCGGATTGTGAGGAAAGAACCCCGTGCCCACGATGAAGGCCCCGGAAGAAGAATCGCAATAGACCTGTTTGAGTTCCCAGCAGATAAAGACGGCTTCAAGTACTTGATGCTCTGTACAGACCGCTGGTCAGGCATCGTCTGGAGCTACGTGCTCGAAAAAAAAAGGATACCCTCACTCTGATCAGAGTGCTTGATGACCTAATTGGCACCCTGTTAACGCAACACGAGGTTACCCTTCAAGTAATCGAGTGCGACAACGAGATAACTGAAAACAGCCAAGTCAGTGAATTCCTACGCGGCAAATACAAGGTTAGAATTGAGCCCTCGGCCCCCTATACCCAGTCACAGAACGGTGGAGGCGAGCGCTCGGGGGGTGTGGTCAAGGCTAGAATGCTGGCCATGAGAACTATGGCGAATATCCCTCTCTTCCTGTGGGTTGAGGTGGCTCAAGCCGCGGTTTACCTGTGTAACAGAACACCCAAGTACACCTTCAACTGGAACTCCCCATACGAACGCTTCTTCACCCACCTGGCTGACAGAGACGGCCTTGTGGCACTGAAGCGAACCCCGGACCAAGCACACCTACGAGTTTACAGGGTGCAAGGCCTACGTAACGACAGTTGACGCCCTCGAGAAGAAGAACCGCCTAGAACGCTTCAATCCAAGAGCGTGGGTCGGCTACCTCGTTGGCTACAAGTCATCAAACACCTACCGGATCTGGAACCCGGTCCTCAACACGGTTGTCACGACTGCAAACGTGACCTTCAACGAAGAAGAGGTCTTCAACGGCGAAATCGAAGCCCTCAGCGAAGACCTGATCAACGTCTCCATAGATGAGTGGAAAGAACGAATCAACCGCCTCCTTCCCCTTCCTGACCGGGACCTCCCAGAGGTCCACCTCGCCGAAGTCTATGAAGACGACAGCGTTGGGGAGATTGGAGAAGAGAACAGGGAGGAACCCAAAGACCAAGCTCTACACAGACTTGACAACGGAAAAGCTCTCCCGTTCACCACAATGAGGTTTGAACCATACCCAAGTCCACCTACCTCGCCGCCGGCAGCACTGCTCGCAGGCACCCTCACGCACCTTGATCAACCAAGGCCGAACCTCGCGGGAGACCGTTTTGAAGTCTGGAAGGCGGCGTTCTGCGCCGGCCCTCTGATACAGTCAATCGGGAGCTTCCGCGGGAAGACAATAACGAAGGCTCAGGCCGCACGAATGACAACAGTCCCTGCAGCCTACGAAGAGGTCCACGAAACTAATCACCATTACGAGAAAAGAAGTCCAACGGCGAGCCGCTGAAGGGACCCTCGGGGAAGTGCACAGAAGGTACTTCCCGCCGGCGCCAACAGGCCACTGGGTCCTAAGGGACCACGCCTTCGGCCCTCAGTTTAACGAGGCGATAAACAAACACCTCCAAAGCCATGAGGAGATGAACTCTTTCAGCGAGATCGAATCTGACGACGCGTCAATTCAGGGCGCTCAGGTTCTTGACTGCATGTGGGTCTTCACGTACAAGACCAACAAACACGGCAGATTCGTAAACTGCAAGGCGCGCCTTGTGATCAGAGGGGACCAACAGACTAAAACGCTGACCGAGGAAACCTACGCCTCTACCCTCGCGGGGAGGTCATTCAGAACGTTGATGGCTATCGCTGCACGGTTCGACCTCGAGTTGACCCAGTACGACGCCGTCAACGCCTTTGTTAACGCAACAATTGACGAGGTAGTCTTTATGAGGCTACCACCCGGCAGAAAGAAGCCAGGGAAAACGCTGCGCTTGAACAAGGCACTTTACGGCCTTCGAAGATCACCACTGCTTTGGCAAAAAGAGCTGTCCTCGACGCTCAAGTCGATCGGCTTCAGAGAAGTTCCCCAAGACCCTTGTATCCTTTATCGCAACGGAATCCTTCTCTTCTACTACGTTGACGATATCGTCGTCGCGTTCGAGAAGAAGAGACACAAAGAAGCCCGAGCCCTAGAAACGGCCCTCAAAGGAGCGTACAAGCTGACAGGCGGGCACAGCTTACAATGGTTCATAGGCATCGAAGTCTACCGTGACAGAGAAAAGAGGCTAATCTGGCTGGCGCAAACGGCGTATATCGACAAGATCGCTGGCCTAGCCGCTAACAGAACCGCACCCTCGGTCCCGATGAGGAAGACTGAGCTCCTGCCTTACGAAGGCATCGCTAGTCCCGCAGAAACCACCTTCTACCAGAAGAGAGTTGGCTCGAGCCTCTACGCAGCAGTGCAGACTCGCCCCGACGCAGCGTTCGCCTCTTCCAGGCTGTCACGCTTCAATCAGAACCCGAGTCCCGACCACTCGGAAGCCGCCGATCAAGTTCTCTCCTACCTAGGCGAAACGCGAGGCTACGCCCTGCAACTCGGTGGCGGAGACCACCTGGAGTGCGCCAGTGACGCCTCATTTGCCTGACAACGCGATCGACCGAAAGAGCTCACAGGCCTACGTGATGCGCCTCTTTGGCGGAACAATTGGCTGGAAGGCGTCAAAGCAAGAAACAGTCACCACATCAACCACTGAGGCAGAGCTGCTGGCCCTCGCGCAGGCCGCGAAGGAGGCCATCTACACTAGCCGATTGCTCAAAGAACTCGGCGTTGAGCTAGAAGAAAGCCAGATCACACTACAGTGCGACAACAAACAGACCCTGAGACTGATCACGGACCCGTCTCACAACCTCCAAACGCGCCTGAGGCACGTTGACATTCACAACCACTGGTTGCGCCAAGAACAACAAGAAGGAAGAATCAACGCAGTGTACACGCCTACGGGGGATATGATCGCTGACGGTCTGACGAAGGCGCTTACGAAGGCGCATCACGTACTGTTTATGAAGCAAATGGGACTTGTAGATATCACCGAACTCGTCAAGGAACGCAGGGAAAGAGAACTGCGCGAGGAAGACCTAGAAGCCCGACTTGTGGGCGGTCACAAAGAATAACGCGAACAACGCGAGTTGGCACCACCTGACAGATGCGCACTGCAGACTTACCTGTGGTGGCGTCTGGGGGGGTGTGTCAGAATTACGGAAGGTTCAGGGGTAGCCACAACAGGGCCCCTGAGAGGGCGTCTGGATGGATCCCAGCCACAGCCCACTTTTCGCCGCCATTTGGGCACTGAACGCTGGGCCGGACCCACGCCGGGATTCAGACCTGGTGTCACAGGCACAACGTGCCCTGTGCCATGGAGTGGCCATGCCTGCATGGTGCTCGAGTGGTGGCATGTGCGTGGTGGCACGTGACCCCACATCGCCACCTACCTCGCTATATGTGCAGGCCTTAGCTGCATGGTTGTTAGCTTCTTTGTAGATCCACGACTCTTGCACCCTAGACCCAAGGTTGACCCGTGATACCTGGGCAGAGCAATACATCACACTTTTGCACCCACTACGTTGACCCTGATTTTGCAGCTCTTCTGACACCTCCTCCATAGTCGGGGTTCGAACCGTGACAAATACCTGAGGTCATACGTCAGCTACGAGCAGGACGATTGAGTTAAGTTGTTGCCGTTGGCACAACTCTCCTACAACAGCTCAAGGTCAGAAACAACAGGAGTCACACCGTTCTTTGCGAATTATGGCTTTGAGGCCGAAGTGCGCCAAGGCACTGGGGACACGGTCCCTAGAGCAGGGGTAATGGCAGAGAAACTCCGAACGCTGCACGAAGCGTTGCGTGACAACCTCGCCTTCATCCAAGACCGAATGGGCACTTAGGGTTAGGGTTAGGGTTAGGGTTAGGGTTAGGGTTAGGGTTAGGGTTAGGGTTAGGGTTAGGGTTAGGGTTAGGGTTAGGGTTAGGGTTAGGGTTAGGTTAGGGTTAGGGTTAGGGTTAGGGTTAGGGTTAGGGTTAGGGTTAGGGTTAGGGTTAGGGTTAGGGTTAGGGTTAGGGTTAGGGTTAGGGTTAGGGTAGGGTTGGGTTAGGGTTCCATCTCTCTCCCCACCACACCACGGCGGAGGAGCCACGAACTCGGCGCTCCCCACCCCCTAACCTCACCCTCACCCTCACCCGAACCCTCACCCTACCCCTAACCCTCCCCCGTACCCCTCCCCCTCACCCGCCCCCGACCCCTCACCCACCCCTCCCAACCCTCACCCTAACCCTAACCCTAACCCTACCCCTCACCCTAACCCTACCCCTACCCCTCACCCTCACCCTCCCCCTAACTACCCCTAACCCTAACCCTAACCCTAAGTGCCCATTCGGTCTTGGCTGAAGGCGAGGTTGTCACGCAACGCTTCGTGCAGCGTTCGGAGTTTCTCTGCCATTACCCCTGCTCTAGGGACCGTGTCCCCAGTGCCTTGGCGCACTTCGGCCTCAAAGCCATAATTCGCAAAGAACGGTGTGACTCCTGTTGTTTCTGACCTTGAGCTGTTGTAGGAGAGTTGTGCCAACGGCAACAACTTAACTCAATCGTCCTGCTCGTAGCTGACGTATGACCTCAGGTATTTGTCACGGTTCGAACCCCGACTATGGAGGAGGTGTCAGAAGAGCTGCAAAATCAGGGTCAACGTAGTGGGTGCAAAAGTGTGATGTATTGCTCTGCCCAGGTATCACGGGTCAACCTTGGGTCTAGGGTGCAAGAGTCGTGGATCTACAAAGAAGCTAACAACCATGCAGCTAAGGCCTGCACATATAGCGAGGTAGGTGGCGATGTGGGGTCACGTGCCACCACGCACATGCCACCACTCGAGCACCATGCAGGCATGGCCACTCCATGGCACAGGGCACGTTGTGCCTGTGACACCAGGTCTGAATCCCGGCGTGGGTCCGGCCCAGCGTTCAGTGCCCAAATGGCGGCGAAAAGTGGGCTGTGGCTGGGATCCATCCAGACGCCCTCTCAGGGGCCCTGTTGTGGCTACCCCTGAACCTTCCGTAATTCTGACACACCCCCCCAGACGCCACCACAGGTAAGTCTGCAGTGCGCATCTGTCAGGTGGTGCCAACTCGCGTTGTTCGCGTTATTCTTTGTGACCGCCCACAAGTCGGGCTTCTAGGTCTTCCTCGCGCAGTTCTCTTTCCCTGCGTTCCTTGACGAGTTCGGTGATATCTACAAGTCCCATTTGCTTCATAAACAGTACGTGATGCGCCTTCGTAAGCGCCTTCGTCAGACCGTCAGCGATCATATCCCCCGTAGGCGTGTACACTGCGTTGATTCTTCCTTCTTGTTGTTCTTGGCGCAACCAGTGGTTGTGAATGTCAACGTGCCTCAGGCGCGTTTGGAGGTTGTGAGACGGGTCCGTGATCAGTCTCAGGGTCTGTTTGTTGTCGCACTGTAGTGTGATCTGGCTTTCTTCTAGCTCAACGCCGAGTTCTTTGAGCAATCGGCTAGTGTAGATGGCCTCCTTCGCGGCCTGCGCGAGGGCCAGCAGCTCTGCCTCAGTGGTTGATGTGGTGACTGTTTCTTGCTTTGACGCCTTCCAGCCAATTGTTCCGCCAAAGAGGCGCATCACGTAGGCCTGTGAGCTCTTTCGGTCGATCGCGTTGTCGGCAAATGAGGCGTCACTGGCGCACTCCAGGTGGTCTCCGCCACCGAGTTGCAGGGCGTAGCCTCGCGTTTCGCCTAGGTAGGAGAGAACTTGATCGGCGGCTTCCGAGTGGTCGGGACTCGGGTTCTGATTGAAGCGTGACAGCCTGGAAGAGGCGAACGCTGCGTCGGGGCGAGTCTGCACTGCTGCGTAGAGGCTCGAGCCAACTCTCTTCTGGTAGAAGGTGGTTTCTGCGGGACTAGCGATGCCTTCGTAAGGCAGGAGCTCAGTCTTCCTCATCGGGACCGAGGGTGCGGTTCTGTTAGCGGCTAGGCCAGCGATCTTGTCGATATACGCCGTTTGCGCCAGCCAGATTAGCCTCTTTTCTCTGTCACGGTAGACTTCGATGCCTATGAACCATTGTAAGCTGTGCCCGCCTGTCAGCTTGTACGCTCCTTTGAGGGCCGTTTCTAGGGCTCGGGCTTCTTTGTGTCTCTTCTTCTCGAACGCGACGACGATATCGTCAACGTAGTAGAAGAGAAGGATTCCGTTGCGATAAAGGATACAAGGGTCTTGGGGAACTTCTCTGAAGCCGATCGACTTGAGCGTCGAGGACAGCTCTTTTTGCCAAAGCAGTGGTGATCTTCGAAGGCCGTAAAGTGCCTTGTTCAAGCGCAGCGTTTTCCCTGGCTTCTTTCTGCCGGGTGGTAGCCTCATAAAGACTACCTCGTCAATTGTTGCGTTAACAAAGGCGTTGACGGCGTCGTACTGGGTCAACTCGAGGTCGAACCGTGCAGCGATAGCCATCAACGTTCTGAATGACCTCCCCGCGAGGGTAGAGGCGTAGGTTTCCTCGGTCAGCGTTTTAGTCTGTTGGTCCCCTCTGATCACAAGGCGCGCCTTGCAGTTTACGAATCTGCCGTGTTTGTTGGTCTTGTACGTGAAAACCCACATGCAGTCAAGAACCTGAGCGCCCTGAATTGACGCGTCGTCAGATTCGATCTCGCTGAAAGAGTTCATCTCCTCATGGCTTTGGAGGTGTTTGTTTATCGCCTCGTTAAACTGAGGGCCGAAGGCGTGGTCCCTTAGGACCCAGTGGCCTGTTGGCGCCGGCGGGAAGTACCTTCTGTGCACTTCCCCGAGGGTCCCTTCAGCGGCTCGCCGTTGGACTTCTTTTCTCGTAATGGTGATTATTTCGTGGACCTCTTCGTAGGCTGCAGGGACTGTTGTCATTCGTGCGGCCTGAGCCTTCGTTATTGTCTTCCCGCGGAAGCTCCCGATTGACTGTATCAGAGGGCCGGCGCAGAACGCCGCCTTCCAGACTTCAAAACGGTCTCCCGCGAGGTTCGGCCTTGGTTGATCAAGGTGCGTGAGGGTGCCTGCGAGCAGTGCTGCCGGCGGCGAGGTAGGTGGACTTGGGTATGGTTCAAACCTCATTGTGGTGAACGGGAGAGCTTTTCCGTTGTCAAGTCTGTGTAGAGCTTGGTCTTTGGGTTCCTCCCTGTTCTCTTCTCCAATCTCCCCAACGCTGTCGTCTTCATAGACTTCGGCGAGGTGGACCTCTGGGAGGTCCCGGTCAGGAAGGGGAAGGAGGCGGTTGATTCGTTCTTTCCACTCATCTATGGAGACGTTGATCAGGTCTTCGCTGAGGGCTTCGATTTCGCCGTTGAAGACCTCTTCTTCGTTGAAGGTCACGTTTGCAGTCGTGACAACCGTGTTGAGGACCGGGTTCCAGATCCGGTAGGTGTTTGATGACTTGTAGCCAACGAGGTAGCCGACCCACGCTCTTGGATTGAAGCGTTCTAGGCGGTTCTTCTTCTCGAGGGCGTCAACTGTCGTTACGTAGGCCTTGCACCTGTAAACTCGTAGGTGTGCTTGGTCCGGGGTTCGCTTCAGTGCCACAAGGCCGTCTCTGTCAGCCAGGTGGGTGAAGAAGCGTTCGTATGGGGAGTTCCAGTTGAAGGTGTACTTGGGTGTTCTATTACACAGGTAAACCGCGGCTTGAGCCACCTCAACCCACAGGAAGAGAGGGATATTCGCCATAGTTCTCATGGCCAGCATTCTAGCCTTGACCACACCCCCCGAGCGCTCGCCTCCACCGTTCTGTGACTGGGTATAGGGGGCCGAGGGCTCAATTCTAACCTTGTATTTGCCGCGTAGGAATTCACTGACTTGGCTGTTTTCAGTTATCTCGTTGTCGCACTCGATTACTTGAAGGGTAACCTCGTGTTGCGTTAACAGGGTGCCAATTAGGTCATCAAGCACTCTGATCAGAGTGAGGGTATCCTTTTTTTTTTCGAGCACGTAGCTCCAGACGATGCCTGACCAGCGGTCTGTACAGAGCATCAAGTACTTGAAGCCGTCTTTATCTGCTGGGAACTCAAACAGGTCTATTGCGATTCTTCTTCCGGGGCCTTCATCGTGGGCACGGGGTTCTTTCCTCACAATCCGGTGTGCTTTCGCCGTTGCGCAGGCTTCACACTGAACCGTTGTTGGTCCTTTGATCTTGATCCCGGTTGCTGCGTGGACGATGTGCTTTGTTGCTTCAGGGCCCGGGTGGCCTAGCCTTTGGTGCCAGATTTCCGCTGTATCAGTCAGGGGCCTCCTGACCGTGTTTTGCGTGAATCTTGGCTTCTTTTTCTTCGCTTCCTTTCTTCCCGACGTAGCAAAGGCAGCACCGGCAAGGTGACCGCTCGCAAAGAACGCCGAGGTTGGAACGTTTGGGTCTCGGTACTCGAGCACGAATTGGTCGTGTTGATCGCTCAGGAAACATATGATAGTGTCGTCTGCTCTTCTCAGGCTTGTTGGCTCGCTCTTCGAATCCCACCAGTAGCCTTGAGGCCGAAGCTTCCTCAGGGAGACGAGGTTGCAGGCGAAGTTTGTACAGAGGGCTGCATCAGTGAGCTCCAGGCACACGGGGCCGCTCTCGTCCTTGACGATGATGTCAACCTCTCCGTATCCAAGGATTGGAACCTTATTTTCGCCTGCAAAGAGGAAATCCCCCACTGGGGCCTCCCTGTAGTTCTTGAAGCGGGAGGGATCGTTGAAGATGTGTAGCGTTGAGCCTGAGTCGAGAATCGCTGAGTGTTTGAGGGGGTATGAAGAGGTTGAGGAACCAGCTTGGATGCGGAAGCTCCCTTCGCACCTCCCGATGTCTCTTACCAGTCAGTCTTCTTTCTCGTCTGAACGTGGTTCTTCCGTTTCCGGGGCTTTGCTTCGGACGGGGTAGTTCCCCATCCGAGGCTTCTTGTTGATGGGCTTGTTCTCGATCTTCTCGATCGCAGCCCGCAGAGAGGGAGTTGTTTCCAGTCTCCGTTTGAACTTATCCACGAATTCACCGCGCGCGTAGAACCTGTCAGGGCGCTGTGCGGGAAACGCGTACCAGCATTTTTCCAGCTGGTGGAACTGGTCGCATGCAGGGCATACGTTCGAAGTGCGTTGCTCCTTGGGCTCGCCGGCAGTAACTGCCCTAGCTCGCTTAGGTAGTGGCTTCTTCGTTCTTTTTTCCTTCCTTTCGGAGGAGTTCGATCCGTCGCTTTGGGCATCTTCACCCTGCGAGGGCGCGCCGGGGCGCGCCTCAGAGGAAGCGTAGAAGGCGCCTTTCGCCACTCGGGAGCTACCCGGCACGCGAGAATGGGCCTGCCTCCGTACTTCCTCTCGGTAATCGTTCGCGACCTCTCGATAAGAGTGCGTTTTGTTTCGAATCTCGTTCTCTTTGAGCAGAGTGTACGAAGTGACCCAAGTTCCCCACTGCTGCCGAAGCGCAGTGGTGAAGTCTTCAAACCAGTCGTTAGCTAGGCTGACTTCAGGGATCTCCTTCAACAACGCTGTTGACATCGCTTGTTCCCAGTTCTCGATCCACTTCAAGAGATCTCTCGGGGGCTTCACAAGGATGGATACTGCCCTTTTGTAATTATCACGCGCCTCCTGACGAGTACGCGTGTCTGAGATACCGGCCTGTTCCTTCAGGGCCGTATACCACTTATTTAGGCCATCTGCCGGGGCGCACGCAACCTTGCGGTAGTGTGGCGAGGCGGTCTTGAGGACCCAACTCTTGAGCGTGGCGGTTGCCATCTCTTGGCGTTCAAACCGCTTCTCCTGCTCCTTATTGTCTTCTTTCTCAAGGGCGTAGGTTCTGGCTCCCTCGGCCGTGAGGTCTCCGAACCGAACGGGGAAAGGTTTATCCTTATCGTCGAGACCGGGGGACTTGTGCTTGTGCTCAGCGAGGGCGATCGCCTGAGGGGGTTCGAGGAAAGGTTCTTTATTGGTGATCGCTTGCCACAATCGGTTGGCTCGCGCCTTCGACTCGAAGATCAGGGACCAAGCCTCCCACTGATCAGGGCTCGTGAGGAGGGTGTCTTCGTTTGTGGAGGTCATCGTAGGATTCGTGGGATTTCGCGTTATTCTCGCGTTCGGCGCTGTGGAGCGACGTTCTTCGTTTCTTTTGGGTGGTTCTTTCGTGTTGATTGATCGAGCTTCTTACTGTTGCGTAGATCAATGGTTTCGAGATCAGAATGAGACTCTTAATTGTCAGAAGAGCTGCAAAATCAGGGTCAACGTAGTGGGTGCAAAAGTGTGATGTATTGCTCTGCCCAGGCCTGAATCCCGGCGTGGGTCCGGCCCAGCGTTCAGTGCCCAAATGGCGGCGAAAAGTGGGCTGTGGCTGGGATCCATCCAGACGCCCTCTCAGGGGCCCTGTTGTGGCTACCCCTGAACCTTCCGTAATTCTGACACATTGGCCATGCGGCGTGCCATCTCTTGAGCCGAGACTCGGGCCACCTTGACGCGGTCGACGTCCATCAGATCGCCTCCCTGCTCTGCTCCGCCGGTCTTGTCGCCGTTGTTGCTCTGGTTGTTGTTCTTATTTCCGCTACTGTTATGGTTCTCACGGGGGTTGTTGGCCTCCCACATCTTGGCGTGGAGGTTCGAGGTCTCCTGTGACGAGGAGAGCTTCTGCAGGAAGGTAAGCCAGCCGGTGAAGTCATTCTCTGCCGGAACGACGACCTGAACTCCGAGGGCACGGCGCAAGGCTGGGGAAATTTTCATGCGTAGCTGGCGAACGCGGTCGGCGTCGGTGATGCCTGCCTTGTCGGCGAGGGTGGTGAATTCGGTGACGAAATCTGAGTAGTTAGCAAACGAGCCCGGTTGGTAGAGCTTAGCGAGGTTGTTGGTGGCGACGGTCTTGAAGTCGATGTTCACAAACTTGCTCTCCAACTCGATGAGGAGCTCATCGCCGGTCTTCCACTTCCACACCTCCGAGCTAGCTTGATTGACAATAACCACATTGATGCCTTCCTTGATCGAGGCGTAAGCCCTACCCTTGAGCAGGCCGGCGATGTGGAGGATCTTCTTGAACTCGGTGGGGAACTCGAAGCTGTCCTGGCTCCAACGGATCTTGATTTTCTGGTGCCAGTTATCGAACTCTTTGTGACGCTTCATGGAGTCTGCTTCGCTGCCGTCAAAGGGGTCAGGATCTTTGGCAGTCGACTTCCGCGAGGCTTCAGCTCTCACGGCTGTGGCCGCTACGAAGCCGTCGTAGCGTCCCTGCAAGGCGTTGAACTCTTTGGCGAGGGCTGCGCCGTCCTCTCTGGCGCCGTCTCGCTCCTCCGTGAGCTGCGCGATCTTGGCTTCCATGCGCATGCCATAGTCGGCGACAAGGTTATTGAGCCAGTCGGCGAGCGTGTAGCCACCAACTTTGGTGCGATCGTCTTCGGCGATGGTCTTCAGGAACGAGGTAAGGTCAACCTCCAGGCAGTGGACTCGCGGGTCCACCTCTTTAATACCTTTGATGACATCGGGTTTATTACCGAAAACCGCGATCAGGGCTTCCTTGTAATCGAGGATAGCCATCTTCAGGGAATGGGTTGCAGCGCGCACTGCGCAGTGGTCGTGACAGGGGAAAGTGTTGCTAGGAAAAATTGCCGGTCGGGGCGGGATATCGTGAATACTTCAAAGCAAGCTGCACCAAACGCCAAAACTCCGTAAAAACAAGGCCAGAGGACAAGGAAAGAGATGTGCTAGAAAGCGCGCGACGAGATCATGAGATTGATACAAAGAAAATGAGTTTTGCCCCAGTGCGTGAGGTGCAGTTGAGGTAGATCCAACTATCACGGGTCAACCTTGGGTCTAGGGTGCAAGAGTCGTGGATCTACAAAGAAGCTAACAACCATGCAGCCAAGGCCTGCATATATAGCGAGGTAGGTGGCGATGTGGGGTCACGTGCCACCACGCACATGCCACCACTCGAGCACCATGTAGACATGGCCACTCCATGGCACAGGGCACGTTGTGCCTGTGACACCCACTTCGCCACTCATCTTGCTATATATGACTTAGCTTCTTTGTAGATCCACGATTCTTGCACCCTAGACCCAAGGTTGACCCATGGTAGAATGGCCGCCACTGTACTGGGGAATATGATTAATATCACGGGTCAACCTTGAGTCTATGGTGCAAGAGTCGTAGATCTACGAAAAAGCTAAGTCATATCCAGCGAAATGGATGGCGAAGTGAGGTCACGTGCCACCACGCACATGCCACCACTAGAGCACCATGCAGGCATGGCCACTCCATGCCACAGGCAAGGGCACGTTGTGCCTATGACAATTGACAAATATAAATTAACGGCGCCTCCCACACCCTTCCTGTGGCACGCTATGAGAGAAAAAAATATGAGAAAGAGCGATATTAGACCGGTGCAGTTGAGATACCAAGGACCAGAGCGCTAGTTACTTGTCTGCCGAGAACGTCATACATACGACCCGTCCGGATCCACAGCCAATGACGATCGTTGATGCCGCTATGGTCGAACACACTGGCCGATACCCCGGCGGCAGCCATAGCCAGTTTTCTGAGTTCCTTGTGATCCACATGCCATCCGAGTTTATGCCGTAGTCTTGGCGACAGAAGGTTTGCGTAGGAGTTGTTGGCGGCACCGCGTGGAACGTAGACCGCGTAGTTAAATCAATAATACCAATATCTGTGTGGAGATGTGAGCCTGTAGGATGGAACGAAATATTGAAAAGTATTTTGTCGACATTATGTGTCTGCGTGCAGGTGCCCGTCGCGGCATCCCAGATCTTGACGGTCTTGTCCCATGACGCTGACGCAACGAGTGTCGAGTCCGGCGAGAACGCGACAGAAGTGACAAGGCTGCTATGCCCCTCGAGCGTCTGCGTGCAGGTGCCCGTCGCGGCATCCCAGATCTTGACGGTCTTGTCGTATGACGCTGACGCAACGAGTGTCGAGTCCGGCGAGAACGCGACAGAAGTGACATATTCGCTATGCCCCTCGAGCGTCTGCGTGCAGGTGCCCGTCGCGGCATCCCAGATCTTGACGGTGTTGTCCCATGACGCTGACGCAACGAGTGTCGAGTCCGGCGAGAACGCGACAGAAGTGACCCGGCTGCTATGCCCCTCGAGCGTCTGCGTGCAGGTGCCCGTCGCGGCATCCCAGATCTTGACGGTGTTGTCCCATGACGCTGACGCAACGAGTGTCGAGTCCGGCGAGAACGCGACAGAAGTGACCCGGCTGCTATGCCCCTCGAGCGTCTGCGTGCAGGTGCCCGTCGCGGCATCCCAGATCTTGACGGTGTTGTCCTCTGACGCTGACGCAACGAGTGTCGAGTCCGGCGAGAACGCGACAGAAGTGACCCGGCTGCTATGCCCCTCGAGCGTCTGCGTGCAGGTGCCCGTCGCGGCATCCCAGATCTTGACGGTGTTGTCCCATGACGCTGACGCAACGAGTGTCGAGTCCGGCGAGAACGCGACAGAAGTGACCCCGCTGCTATGCCCCTCGAGCGTCTGCGTGCAGGTGCCCGTCACGGCATCCCAGATCTTGACGGTGTTGTCCCATGACGCTGACGCAACGAGTGTCGAGTCCGGCGAGAACGCGACAGAAGTGACCCCGCTGCTATGCCCCTCGAGCGTCTGCGTGCAGGTGCCCGTCGCGGCATCCCAGATCTTGACGGTGTTGTCCCATGACGCTGACGCAACGAGTGTCGAGTCCGGCGAGAACGCGACAGAAGTGACATATTCGCTATGCCCCTCGAGCGTCTGCGTGCAGGTGCCCGTCGCGGCATCCCAGATCTTGACGGTCTTGTCGTATGACGCTGACGCAACGAGTGTCGAGTCCGGCGAGAACGCGACAGAAGTGACATATTCGCTATGCCCCTCGAGCGTCTGCGTGCAGGTGCCCGTCGCGGCATCCCAGATCTTGACGGTCTTGTCGTATGACGCTGACGCAACGAGTGTCGAGTCCGGCGAGAACGCGACAGAAGTGACATATTCGCTATGCCCCTCGAGCGTCTGCGTGCAGGTGCCCGTCGCGGCATCCCAGATCTTGACGGTGTTGTCCTCTGACGCTGACGCAACGAGTGTCGAGTCCGGCGAGAACGCGACAGAAGTGACCCCGCTGCTATGCCCCTCGAGCGTCTGCGTGCAGGTGCCCGTCACGGCATCCCAGATCTTGACGGTCTTGTCCCATGACGCTGACGCAACGAGTGTCGAGTCCGGCGAGAACGCGACAGAAGTGACCCCGCTGCTATGCCCCTCGAGCGTCTGCGTGCAGGTGCCCGTCGCGGCATCCCAGATCTTGACGGTCTTGTCCCATGACGCTGACGCAACGAGTGTCGAGTCCGGCGAGAACGCGACAGAAGTGACCCCGCTGCTATGCCCCTCGAGCGTCTGCGTGCAGGTGCCCGTCGCGGCATCCCAGATCTTGACGGTCTTGTCCTCTGACGCTGACGCAACGAGTGTCGAGTCCGGCGAGAACGCGACAGAAGTGACCCCGCTGCTATGCCCCTCGAGCGTCTGCGTGCAGGTGCCCGTCACGGCATCCCAGATCTTGACGGTGTTGTCCTCTGACGCTGACGCAACGAGTGTCGAGTCCGGCGAGAACGCGACAGAAGTGACCCCGCTGCTATGCCCCTCGAGCGTCTGCGTGCAGGTGCCCGTCGCGGCATCCCAGATCTTGACGGTGTTGTCATCTGACGCTGACGCAACGAGTGTCGAGTCCGGCGAGAACGCGACAGAAGTGACATCTTCGCTATGCCCCTCGAGCGTCTGCGTGCAGGTGCCCGTCACGGCATCCCAGATCTTGACGGTGTTGTCATCTGACGCTGACGCAACGAGTGTCGAGTCCGGCGAGAACGCGACAGAAGTGACCCCGCTGCTATGCCCCTCGAGCGTCTGCGTGCAGGTGCCCGTCCCGGCATCCCAGATCTTGACGGTGTTGTCCCATGACGCTGACGCAACGAGTGTCGAGTCCGGCGAGAACGCGACAGAAGTGACATCTCCGCTATGCCCCTCGAGCGTCTGCGTGCAGGTGCCCGTCCCGGCATCCCAGATCTTGACGGTGTTGTCCCATGACGCTGACGCAACGAGTGTCGAGTCCGGCGAGAACGCGACAGAAGTGACCCCGCTGCTATGCCCCTCGAGCGTCTGTCGGCATGCATTCCAATCCTCTTCTACAGCCGGCCCCGTAGTAATCCACTTGGGCTCCTCCTGTCTGAACAGCTTCCTTATCACGCTGCGGCCTGGGCTGAACACAAGTACCGAAACGTATACCTGAAGAGGTGCTTTGTCAATGATCCACCGATTGCTCAGAATAACTCGTCTTATATCGCGAAGTAGTGCAGATGCCTCAGCGGTATCTGTATGCTGTCAGGGAATGTTAGTATGCTTTGTGGTCGGGGAGAACCGGCGCAACATACATGAAGAAGGGCCAACAAGTCGTCTACCATGCCGATGCTCTCCGAGATGCGGCCCAAGAGACCGAGTGCCTCAAGCCAGTGAAGGAGTTGGCGCGTCAGAAAGTTGTGGACTGGATCACCATCCCGTATGCTGCCTTTGCTCTCCTGCAAGTGGTAGACCCAGTATTGACAAGCGTACTGGACTTCCGGCGGCAGGCTGGTGTCGATTGTCTGTTGCCTGACCTCTGACCGTAGCTTCCCCGGTATTTGTAGACCGCAGATATCTCTCTTGAGGTGTTGGTGCATAAGTCGGATACATCTATCCGCGAGTGTGTTGTGATATTTTGTCTCATCGATCCAGAAGTTATTTGTGGTACGCTTGGTCGGGTCAACGAGGAAGTCGCGGAATGACAGATGAAAGAGTCTAATTGGGGCATCGGTTTGGGAGGGGATATCGAGGACGGAGTGGAGAGAGTTGAGCTGGTCGTGTACGTCTTCGACTTCAACATCAAGAAGCCGTGCGAGTGACCCTACCGAGAGAGGTTGAGCAAGGAGAACAATAGGGCCAACGATATCTCGGAACTCGGCTAGCAAGTCGGCCTTGTCCAGACCGGTACGTCCAGCAGTGAGCTGGTTGAGGACGGGGAGATATGTGGCGTCGAGCTTGTCGAGCCTGGAATCGTGGGTCGCCGTCCGATACTGTAGGACTTTCGCCAGCCGTTTGGTAGGGTTCGACCTTCCCTTATCTTCAATGAAGCGGCAGACGGTTGCAGCGAAAATGAACAATGGGACGGCCATCTGAGCAAGACTTCGAATGTCACCTTCTCTGGGCCAACTTGGCGGCAGTTGTAGGCCTTTGGGAGCTTGGATATTGTATACATCTCTGATTCTCGCGAGTTCGTATCGCAGGAATGTGGATATATCGTGTTCGACGACGGGTTCCGGTATCCGGTGTAGAGCAACGTCCTGATATTCTCCCTGGATTGTGCCAAAACCGTAACGAATGGGCAGCTCCGGTCTGCTGGTGACGAAGAATCTTAGGGAAACGGAAGTCACCTCTTTAGCTTTGGACAAGATACGGATGATGGCGATCGCGTCCTCTTCCCGGTCACATTCGTCGAGAGCATCAATTACTACTAAAACCAGTGCGGGGATGTGGGGGTCGTCCTTGCACTTGTTGAGTGGCTCCAGGATGAGCTTCTGGAACTGGTCTGCCATGGTCTTGTCGGCAATTGCTGGGTCGCTCTCGATCGCATTCCGGACGTGCGGGGCTAAGAAAGGCAGCTTGGCCACTAGCTGCGAAGCGATTGTTGTAAAGAACACGGCTGCTTTGCCACGGTCGCCGTCGCCCTTTTTGAACAGGAAGCTGGCACCGGGCACTCCTTTCTCAGAGAGGCGACCAGCCACGGTGCGGGATATCGTAGATTTGCCGGTGCCAGCTTTGCCGCACAGCCAGAAGATACATCTCCCACTAGGGTCTTCTACCCATCTGTATATCTCGGCGAGAAGGTCAACGCGGGTGTTGGGATGGCATTTGGGGTCGTGCTCGTTGGTTTGTGAGTCGAAGGCCGCGCTTGTGACGACCGGGAGCTTTGGCAAATCGATCTTACGACTGATATCGAGAATTTCGGCGCTGGATTTTATGTTAGCTGATAATTATAGGCAGGTATTATAGGTTTGTAATGTACGTTTGATCGATCTGAAGGGCGGCGGAAAAGGAGGCCTGGTCTCGCTGAAGGTTCGCAATGATCTTGTCCACATCCTTGCTCTCGAACGGCCATTTCAAGGCTCGCAGTCCCACATATCTCATTGCCTTTGCCTTGCGACCCGTATGCAACTTTGCTTCCAGTTTCGCAGCGACATCACCAAGCTGGGAGTGGGTGTCGTCTAGGGCGTTGTGTAGCTTGTGCGACGTCTCGAGCCGAGCTCCATGGGGACCCTGGAGAAGCTTCTGCGCACCTTCGACGGTTGTCTTCAAGCTGTTGGTGTGTTGTCGCAGGCGATTGATGTCGGCCCTGGCGTTCTTGACGGCGGAGGAGTATTCGAGACAGAGAGAGGCGACCTTGGCGGCCAGCTCGACCACCGCGATGATGCTCGCGGCTGCTCCGAGCCCCTCCATCGTGCCGGGAAACGACGGGAGTTGAAATCAGCACTCTGAAGGCGATGAACGGATTGAGTCGAGGAGTTGGTTCAAGCGAGCGACGGGGAATCGTGGTGTGGTATTCTGTCAAAAGATCGCAAAGCTCGCAGAGGGTCGGTCATGGAGTCGCCCAACGGCCACCCTGTCACGACCCCGCGACAGGTCCCCAGGGCGGGGCGGGACAGAACCAATAGCAAAGGAAAGGAGCAGGTCGTTGGAACGAGCCAATCAGGAAGTGCTCTCTGTGATCTGTGCAGAACCACAGAGCAGACAGAGCAGGCATTATTCAGTTCTATATAACGAGTAAGGTCTGACGGTGTTTGACCTCAGACCAGTAATCAATACAAGTTCTTAGGCATTTATTGCACAGTCGAGAGAACTACCGTTTGTTCAGTGATCACATACACCCCCTTGCACTTACCATTTGACCACATACCGTCTCTAGGACCCCTTTGGTTCTCCTGATCGCAACACACCCGAAGCAATCACGTTGGGGCGCCAATCAAGCCGAAGCTTTCCTAGCATGTGCGAAAAGCTTCCAATTGAGGGATATCCCAAGTGTCTTTTAATTGAAGATTGCATGACTTTTGAGTGACAAAATCGATGTTCTATCCATAATGCGGTGACGGATTGTAGTACAATCCGTTGAAAACCCCATGCAAATGAAAACGGCGATAGTAATGACAGGGGGTAGGATCCGTTGAAGAGAGGGGGGTAGAATCCGTAGAGATTTTTGGAGCCAAACTGGATGCAACTAGCATGTGCGAAAAGCTTCCAGTTGATAGATATCCCCAGTGTCTAACGTATTTGATAAGCGAGCCGGAAGATAAGCGAGCCGGACACTTTTTCGCGCAACGCGTCCTCTCTCCACCAAACACTAATTTTCTCAACAAACCCAAAATGCCTCATCCTTCACATGAAGCCAGGTTGACCTAGGCCCTTAAAGCTCTTCAAATGGATGAGAAACGAAGCCTCCGAGCTGCGTCTAAGCTCTATAATGTATCAACTTCCACCCTTAGCGACCGACGCGCCGGCCGGCCTGCACGACGCGATACTCCAGCCAACTCACGCAAGCTTACAGATTTAGAAGAGCAGACGATAGTTCAGTATGTGATTGAGCTATATGCTCGCGCATTTCCTCCCAGACTGGCTGGTGTGGAAGATATGGCCAACCAGCTGCTACATGTGCGCGACGCGCCCCCTGTCGGCAAACGCTGGGCACACAACTTCGTTAAACGCCAGCCAGAGCTCTGTACGCGTTATACGCGTAGATACGAAATCAAGGCCAAATATGGTATTGTGGAATTATAGTTGGTTCTTAATGTTGTTGTATGGCAATTGAGAAAAGTTGTTGTTGAGTAGGTAAAAGTGTCCGGCTCGCTTATCTGTCCGGCTCGCTTATCAAATACGTTACTTTTAGTGCTCCTATCCTCTCCTCTTACTTCAGACAATGGCGACCGTTTGGCTTCTTGTTCATTTATTGGGGTGAGAGACCGTCCCATGAATGGGGATACAGGGCTAACTCCGCCAGCCGCCGTGACGACTTGGTTGCTCCTTAACACGCGGCCCAACAAGCTCGTCCCATCTCATCCATTTACTCTTATTCGCCTTGCTCTCCCTGCCTTCCACTTTTCCCCCACTGTCGAAGCAGACGAATTGTTCCCAACAGCAATGTTGTCACGGTTTGAACCCTGATAAGATAAGGAAGCCCAGCCAGGAAGTTGTGGGGCCCCAGGACTATGCCAACACTGGTCATTGGCGAAGAGCGCACCAATGGGAAGGTGCTCAGTGCGCTCAGTCTTTTGAAGACTGAGCACCCTGAGCACTCGGCATGTCATGCACCTTGCTCAGTCTGCTCAGTCTTTTGAAGACTGAGCACCCTGAGCACTTTGCATGCTTCACTTCTATATAACGAGTAGGGTCTGGCGACATTAGGTCCCAGACCAGTAATCAATACAAGTTCTTAGGCATTCATTGCACAGTCGAGAGAACTACCCCTTTGCTCCGTGGTTATATACACCCCCTTGCACTTAGCTTTTGACCCCATACCGTCTCTAGGACCCTCTGGTTCTCCTGATCGTAACACTTATTTCAGCCAGCCGTGACAGGGCGCATTCTTGACACCCTCATGTTGCAGCAAAAGCAACCAGCTTTGGTCATCTTCACCGCTTTCTGATATGCTGTCAGATATTCCTACTAGCTGCTAGAAATTGTAACCGCTTAGAGCCGGCGTACGACCTTTTATCGCTGTTCTGGGAGCGACTTTGGATAAGGGGGAGAGGGAAATCCTTCTCGACGCCAAACAGACGGTTCTGGTGCTTAATATTGACCGTAACCAGAGGCCGTTGGCTCATTGCCACATGTCAAAACACCAAGCTCCGACGATAGGTAGTCCGGCTGCAGGATAGCTTGAATCCAAATTTTTCCACCATGAAGCTCTCGCCAGGTGCTCTCCTTTTTTTCAGGTGCACGTGATGACCGTTGACCGACAGAAAGCTGACCCCGCTAGCTGACCCCACTAGCCGGCTGACAATCGTCGTGAAACCGCTAGCATTAGCGCGACAAACGCGGCTTGTGCATATCGCACGACAGAACGAACTTTCCTATCCCACATGGGCCAAATCAAGTCATATGCTTATCTGCATCTTCCCACGCGAATTCTGACCCTTCGATCTCTCTACACAACTGTCCTACATATTGCACTCCGTACAATATCCTCCACGCACCGACAGGCCGCCACTTGTTTTGGCTACACTTCCCTTGCATTCAACTCTGCATTTTCACCATGGATACGGACATTCGGAAAAGGCTGGAAAGGCTCGAGAGGGAGCTGGAGGAAGAAAAGGCGGGGCGAGCTCGAGAAGCAGAGGAACGAGCGCGACAAGCCGAACGAGCAGATCGAGAAGCAGAGGAGCGAGCGCGACAAGCCGAACGAGCAGATCGAGAAGCAGAGGAGCGAGCGCGACAAGCCGAACGAGCGGATCGAGAAGCAGAGGAGCGAGCGCGACAAGCTGAACGAGCGGATCGAGAAGCAGAGGAGCGAGCGCGACAAGCCGAACGAGCGGATCGAGAAGCAGAGGAACGAGCGCGAGAAACCGAGCGAGCAGCGCGAGAAACCGAGCGAGCAGATCGAGAAGCAGAGGCACGAGCGCGAGAAACCGAGCGAGCGGATCGAGAAGCAGAGGAACGAGCACTTGCACAAACTGAGACCCGGGGCACAAATCTTTTCCAGTACCTACATCATGTACAGACTGTGATCTTCCCGACCATGGTAGTGGAGGACAACCGTGCCAAGCTCGCCACGGGTGCCACAAACGTCGACAATAAAGTCTACCCTGACACCTTCCGCCGATGGACAGAATTCCCGACACTTCACGCAGGCCGATTCGATCTCCTCGTGCGCGCGCTTGTGGATTCGGAAATGTTCCCATCCCTTTTCGAAGTCCGATCCACGAGTCGCAATCTCTCACCGACAACGAGAAAGGATGAGCAGGACATACGGCCATTTATACGCGCACATGTCGAGCTGCCTGCCAACAAGATCTTGGATGCCTACCTGGAGAAACACCCGGACCCCCGGTGCGCTGCCTTTGAGTTTAGCAACAACGCCTATGGCCTCAGCCGTGACACAGCCCTTGACAACCCGCCACCGAAAACCCACCACGAGGACCAGCCGCCACCGTCAAAGAGACAGTCGCCGGACAGGATGTCCAGCTTAGCTCCGGACCGATGGGGGATCCGTGTCACCCGAGACCATGCTCGCACCACTGCATTGGTTGCAGAGTATAAGGCGGCTCACAAGGCTCGGGTGTGGCGGTTCAAGAATGTGCTCGGTGACGATACTTGTCCTACAAACTCGTTGTTTGCAGACTGCGTCAGTCGTTTGGAAGCGAAACGTACACGCCAATCCGCGGCTCATGAGCCTGAGCCTTCGCCTTCTCTCGCCCAGGACCAGATGATCGTAGCAACAGTCTTGTGTCAGGCGTACCATTATATGATCGCAGCTGGCTTATTGTATGGGTACGTTGGATCAGGAGATTGTATGGTTTTCTTGGCCATCCAGGGCACCCCCGGGGTTCTGTATTTCCATTTTGTACCAAGTTCCATGGACATTGAGGGGCTACAGCCTACAGCCGACGTTACAAGATCCGCACCCGCTGCGCAATTGGCAACGCTGGCGCTTCTCGCACTAGAAGCGGAAACCCAATCTCTGCAATGGGTCCAAAAAGCCCTTGCAGAGCTCCGACGATGGCCATCTGCCAAGAAGATGGTCGGTTTGCAGAGCCAAGGTATTGGAGGTCCCTCGCTCCCTCCTCCTCCTCCTCCTCCTCCTCCGCCCAATGATGACGAGCAAGGAGGCGGTTCGAGATCGCGTAAGACGCTGCAGAAGCGATCCCTTGCCAAACGAACCAGGGAGGAGACGTCGCCCAACGGTAGCGGGTCGCAGTCGGCATCTAAGGACGATGGGTCACAGATTGGCAGCCAACGGCAGACTACCCGCACCTCCCTACGTGCTCTTCCCTATTGTACCCAGGCCTGCCTGCTCGGGCTCAGCCGCAACGGCACTCTCGACCCAAATTGCCCCAACACACCTCTCCATGTTCGACCAAGGTGTGGATCGTACCACCCCATCTCCAAGGTTCAACTGTGCTCTCTCTTCCGGTCCCAGCTTGCTCAGAATCTCGATTGCGGCTGTGAATCCCTGGAAAAGTATGGCATGTTTGGCCGCACGGGTGTTTTATTCAAGATCACCATACCAGAGTACGGGTACACCTTGGTTGCGAAGGGAGTTCAGGCTGCGCATGCAGACGCGCTCGTGCGAGAAGCCCGCATCTATTTCCATTGCAAGCACCTACAAGGCATCTGGATACCCGTCCACCTCGGTAACATCGAGCTTGTCGTCTCGTACCCGCTTCAGAGCCTGGCATTGGTCAAGCACATGATGCTGATGTCATGGGCGGGCACGACCCTCGAAGCCTATATACCAGATAGTATAGATATAGACAGCGAGATTGACAGGACGGTTGGAGAGCTGAACCATGCCGGTGTTTGTAACGGCGACGTGCGAGATACAAATCTTGTCTGGAACGAGGAAGTGAAGAGGGTAATGGCCATCGATTTTGACCTGGCGTACATACCTACCGCTCTCAAGAGATCGTATGAGTCGGCTTCAGATGAAGAGAGAGGGGGAAAGGTACGGAAAGTTCAGCTTTAGTTCTAATTATCGTTAATGAAGACGGGATAACGTTATAGAAGAAACCTCTGCATTATTCCCCTTGGAAGGGTACATTTTACTTTCAACAAATATCTGTTCTAGTTTCGCTCTATAGAAGAAAAACTCGGCATCCGTACGGAAGAGGTGGTAATTATCAGACTATATCCGGATCAAGTTCGTTAAAAGGGCGGGTAGAACAACTTCTCGAACTTTAACCTCCTGGCACTGTTCAGCCTGGAGGGGAAGCCGACGGGGAGGCTGGCGCGATGGATTGACCCGTTGAGCGAGTACCACTTCAAAGATTGTGCACCAGCCTAACACAACTCGCATCATTCAAATCGCAGATGGGCTGTCGCGATTGAATGGCCCAACAATTACGTCAATTGACTGCGAATTAAAGGAACGGCTGCCGTTCATGTGGGATATCGCCGAGCCGGGGCATATCGGCAAGGGAAACCTGGGCCATCCACGAGCGGATTGCGCCATCTCTGCATGTGTCTACCGCGTTCAGGTGGCTCCTTGGCACAGTCGTTTTGCCGTTTCTGTCGACTCTGCCTGAAGCAGGCCCTGAACGGCCAATGCTCGTGCAAACAGTCGTGCTTCATGGCCTGCAACTGTTCCATTCGTGACATGGCCATGCCGCCTTGTCTCGGCGACCACCAGCCGGTCCCTACAAATGAGCATATTGTGCTCATTCATCGGGAATCGCATGTGCCCGGCGACGTCAGGTTGCATGACGAAGAATTGTCCGTCGTCGTATTTGAGTAGATCGGGAAGTCACGATTGCCGGGCTTCTTGTCAGGCGGCTTACATGTGGCCGGCATTGCTCGTCTCGTGTCTGCGTTGACCCAAACTTCCGTGCCCGCTGGGGAGGTCACGTCTTTAAACAACCTTTTGCGGGTTGGGTGCCATTGAACGTCGGTGCTTGCCATCCATGCGAAGTCGTACGCCCGGAATCGCTACTCGAACACCTTACGCGTCTTTCCGAAACTGATGGCGTAGAGGAGGTAGGGGGCAAAACTTGGTCGGGCTACTTTGGTGTCTTTTGCTATGGCTGGGTTGATGCCCGCCCGTGCCGGCTTGTCTTTCATCGGCGCTACGTCCATGGTACAGAACTTGATGTTTTCGATTACCCAAGCCTTGACATATACGGGCCAAAAGTCAACAGCGTCGACGACTCTCAAGGCCAAGCTGCGCAAGGCCTCCACGACCGCAAGCTTAACTAAGGATCATTAGGTCCCTATCATAAGGTAAAGGTGGGTGGGGACTTTCATGCGTGCATTCCCGTTGTAGATGATTGTGGTGTCTCCAGCCAATGGGCATGTCGGCAGAGGTGACCCTCCCTTCCAGGAATGCTGAGTACTCGCTCGGGAACGAGATAAGCTTTGACATGCTCGCCAGCGACTCAAACTCCTATCCGCAAACTAACAAGCAAACAAAACCAACCCAGAAAACGAGAGGCCTCTGACGGTGCGGGCGACAACGAAGATGACGATGACGTCTGGAGCAAGGATGTACACGATGATACCAGGCACCGGGATATGGACCAAGGTGTCGCCAATGCGGGCGGTGACGACGGATTGAACGCCGACGAGGAAACCAACACGTTTTAGGATAAAGAATTCGCTCGCCTTCAGGCAAGACATGCTCAGCTGAAATGAGAGGACGAGATTGAGAGCGATTGACAGCGACAGGAGGAGTAACGGGCAGCGCAGGGTGAGATTGTGCGAAGAAAGAAGCGCGGATCCAAGACCACAATCCTTGGGAGCTTAGTGTGGGAGCTCAGTTTCATCTTGAAAGTTGTCACCAACTTAAGTTCTTAATTATTGTTAAGCTAACTCGATCCCCACAGCTACAAGTCGGTCTAAGTCATCAAATCCCCACTGTCAGACTCCTCATCCATAAGACCCATCTTTGACATTGCCAGTACCAAATCTCCTCTGTCTTCCCCGACTTCAAATTTGAACTTCAGAATCTTTAGAAACGATTCATCCGAAATCGCGATATTCTGGGGTTTCTCATCGAGTGGATCTTTACTCTTAAGTTGTAACTTGTCGGATTGTTGGGAGATCGCAGAGTCCCGAATCCCTTCTCTACGCTGGGAAGCGTGCTTCAAGCCCCCCATTTGACAGAGCCTGTCACGGCTAGCTGAAATAAGCAGAGAGACAATGCTGCAATAGGCTTAATTCTATTACCGTAATCTAAAGCTAAGGAAAAAAGAAGAAAAAAAGGAAAGAAGGAAAGGTTCTGCCCGCAATTGCCTTTTTGCCTGCTAACACAGCAATGACTCATCAACCCCACTCAAGTCCCGCTGTGACTGTGCGTGGCGTACGTGGCTTGTACAGTGCCGTCCGGCCAGGCCGTGACAATATGACGACTTTAGCAAGCACATCAATTTTTGCTATGGTCCTTTCGAACCAGGGCCGGTGGGAGGAGGCCGAGAAGCTGGACGTGCAGGTTATGGAGACTCGCAAGACTAAGCTTGGGGCCAATCATCCAGACACGCTGACGAGCATGAATAACCTCGCTTTCACATGGAAAGATCAAGGTCGACACTCAGACGCTATAGTATTGATGGAGGAATGTTCCCAAGCTCGACAGCGAGTCCTCGGCACAGGGCATCCGGATACGCTGTCGTCCTTGACCGCCGTCGCCGAGTGGAGTAGCTAGAATGTGTTTCGTTATTTCATTTACTGAATTGAAAATCTGGAGAGGTCTTTTTGATTCTATCACATTGAGTACCTAGACGCATGGTGAGAGAAGCTCTAGATCAACAGCTCTGGAATGGCAGCACAATGGGTTGAACGAGGGTATCTGTTGCAGGCATTCGATTGCCCTTATACTATCTGGAAACGTCGCAGACATTCTGGGAGCGGCCTCGCCCACAACTTGGGACTGCCCTTGATGGGTGGCTCCAGGTCATCGTCCGAAATCATGAAGAACTCTCGTCTCGTGCTGGCTTCTGTTGCCAAGAGTAGAAGAAGAAGAGAAATCCGAAATCAAGAAGAACTCTTGTACATAGGAAGGAAGGAAGAAAATTGAATTGATGCCGTTGTCACGGCCTGGCCGGTGACAGGGCAAGTGGACGTGTGGGGCTTGCAACCCACCCAGGCATTCACCTCTGTGAGTTGCACGTTGATTAGTCAGCACGGGTCACGCGACTTCCACATCCTGTATTTAGATCCATTTGGTGCAGGGCTTCCGCTCCTACCTTTCTTTCCTAGCCAAGTTCGTTATTTTCCGTCAATTGGGAAGGCTTTACGCCAGCCTTGACTGCGTGCCCCAGGCCATAACTTCCCTTCGAGTATGCTAAGGCGCCCACGTCAGCATACTCGTAAAAAAATATATATATAACTTATATATAAACAAGACTAAATACAGTTTCCTACTTCCCCCACGTGCTCAGTATAGGAAGTCCGACGTCTGATACGCCCGTCTGAACGTGGTGGTCGATTGACTCCGAAGGGCCGGGAAAGGCGGGAGGTGTCGATGGCAACAAAATAGTGGTGATATCCTGATCACGAGGGACAGTGAGAGGACAAGGCTTGAGAGAGTAATGACGGAGGAGGGGGGGGAGAAGAGATGCAGGACACCTCGATTGACGATGGTGCCTTCATATGCTGGGAAGGCCAGGCTGAGCAATCAAGCCGAGATTCTCGCATGCGGACAGGGAGTTCTGCGCGGAGGATTGGAGAAGTTGACCGCGAGAGAGGGATAAGAACCGCGCCCTGATAGATCGTAACATCTCAGCTTTTCCTTCCTCGGAAGTGATCGATCGAAACCGAAGGGTCAATCCGCCCAGAAAAACCACTCAGAGACGAAGGTGGAGGGCGAGAAACATGCTGTGCTGCATTGGAAGCCGAGTTGGGATCTTTGACCCTGTGGGGTTGAGGAAGGTCCAACAATCCCGGTATGACAGAGGGATTCGTCTTCGGAAGCCATGAGGTGAGATTAGTTCGCTGGTTTTGGTGTTTTCCTCTTTGTATCTTATCGTTTCCACCTCGCTTTGCAATTCTGACACATGTCTCTCTCTAATCAGGGCAATCTTGGTTTGGCCAAGATTAACGGACCTCACGGGGATCCTTGGTAGAACGAGAAGAAATTTGGGCTGGGTTGCTAAAAGGAAAGAGAAGGTTCTGACAGAAAGGAATGGTGTAATAACTTCCCTTCGAGAGAGCTTTAAGTCCCAACAAAGCGCTCTCGATTACCAACAAGAAGACTCCTCCCCCATTCTTTAGAACCCAGGGGGCTTGCCTCGGGGGAGCTCGACAACCAGAGAGTTACCTGTCCTTCTAGTCCCCCTCGTCACCCGTTTCTGGGACCGTGTTTGTCGTCCGTTGATCAGAGGGGCGTCTTCATCGCCTCGACCAGCAACTTCTTCTGGCACTTGTTGTCCCTCGTTTTCCTTTTCGCGGTAGTCAGGGAGCATGCGAGTGTCATCATCGTCCACGTAGACTCCGCCCAGCTGGTAGAAGCGCTTGATCCGGGTTGGAGGGTAAGATGATTCGATTGCTACCCCGTCCAACGTCTCAAGCAAATACGTCTTTTTGTTCGAGATCTCTCGTATCCTGTACGGGCCAGTCCATAAGTAAGTGAGCTTTCTAAAGGAGCTCATGTCAATCTTCCGGAGGACGTCGTAGACTAAGACCAAGTCTTTCACCTGGAGCTGCTTGTCTTCTTTTGGCCTGAATCTGTGTCGGTTGGATACGTCTCTTCTGGCTGCAAGGCGTTTGCGGGCTTCCGAGACCTTTCTGGCGGCTCGCTCAAAGTTTGTTTCAGCGTTCATTTGCATTTTCGCCCTTAACTCGATCAACTTTGCAGTGGCATCCAGTCCGTTATCCCCTCCCTCTGATCTGGCGGAGGTCACCGATTCCCAATTGACAGTCCTCCAGGAAGGGACGTCCAGCTCGATAGCTGTCAATGGTTCATACCCGTCAGCAAGAGCGAACGGCGTCATCCCGTGGCTGCCCCTGACAGTCGTCCGATCTGCAAAAGCACATACGGCAGGTGCTCTCGCCACCCCTTGCCGGTTCCGTTTGTCATCTTCGCAGCGACGCCGCTATCGGGAAGTGGCCTGACTCGTTGGCTCCGTTTGCTCGCGAGTTGTAGGGTGAGATGTTGATTCGCTGAATGTTGAGATCTCGGAGGATCTTCCTGACTTCGCCCTTAAATTCTGACCCTCCATCCACCAAGACAGCCAAAGGGTAACCCCACCTCAACAGGATTCGATGAACAATGAACTTTTTGACTGCGGCCGAGGTCTTTCTCAAGAGGATCTCGGCTTCAACGTACCCTGACAGGTCATCCCGAGCCTCTATCAAGTAGGCGTTGTCTCCCTTCTTGCTGGACGGCATGTATTGGATGTCTAGAGTCCATTTTGCGAAGGGGACGGCCGATGGCTCAGTCCATTGGGCAGCCTCTTCAAATCGCCTTGGGTCCCAACGTTGGCACTCTCCGCAGGCCCTGATCTTTTCCTCGATTTCGGTGTACATCCCCTTCCAGTAATAGTTCTTGGAGATGCGTCGGTAGGTTGCTTCCCGCCCGCGGTGGCCCATCTGCTCATGGCAGTCTTGAAAGATCCGATCCCTGTCCTGCTGGTTATCCACCAGCCGCCGGGGGTTGTCAGATTCTCGTCGAGGTCTCAACCAGAGTGCTCCCTTTTTGACGAAGTACATCCATGCTCGATTCTTGAACCTGAGCCTCTTGGTGGGGTCTGTGATGTGAGCAGGTTCCTCCAGGGTAGTCAAATATCGTGCCATCTGACGTGAGTCTTCAGACCATTGACCCTCGAGTTCGGATTCCGACACACCAGTTTGTTGAGTGTAAATTTGCATGTCAACAAAGTCGTCAATGTCTTCTTCCTCGTCCTTCTCCCTCTGATCAGATGGTCCTGGGGGTTTCCTCGACGGTCCATCTGCCACGGAGTTCTTGGTGCCTGGGATATGCTTGACCTCGAAGTCGAAGAGTCTGATCCAAGCGACCCACCTCATCATCAGAGCTCCCGGAATCTCACTGGTTGACCCCTTGAGCTGGTGAACTAATACCATGGCATCAGTCTCCACTGTGAAATGAGTGCCAAAGAGATATCGTCTGAACCGCTTCATCGCCGAAAGCAGCCCTCTCAATTCTCTCTTGGTGGCATCGTACGCCTTCTCAGCGGTGTTCCAGATCCCGATCTCGAATCTGCAAGGATGATGCTTGCCGTCAGGACCGATTTGCTCGATCACCGCACCCCAACCTTTCAGACTGGCGTCTACCATCAGAAAAACCATTCCATACAAGGGGTCTCCATAGATCAGAGGGGCAAGCACAGGGGCTGATGTTATTTTCGCTGCAGGTACTCCATTGCCCATTGTGTGTTCTCTGTCCAGGCAAACTCGGTGTTCTTCTTGGTCAAGTGGTAGAGGGGTGCTGCTATGATCCCGAAGTTTTTCACCCAGACTCGATAATAGCTGACAATGCCAACGAAAGAACGGACTTCTTTGACATTCTTGCACTGAATCCATTCCATGATCTTGACGTCTTTGCTCTGATCAGGGAGGCGACCTTTGGGCGTGCAAAGATATCCAAGAAGAGTGGCTTCAGTCTGACACTATTGGGATTTGGCTGCTGCAATCGTCCCCCCTGCCAACTCAAAGTTGACCAATACTGCGTCGATGTTCTTCAAGTGATCTAGAACATAACGACGGACCCAGGCAAAGCCTCTTCTCCGTCAAAGTCGTAACGTGGTCCCTTGATGCATACGTCGTCAAGAAAAGGGCGACAGACGTGTGGAATCAGGTCTTTCAGGATCCTCGTCATGGCTCTCATGAACTGAGCTACCGAGTTTGTAGCTCCTTGAGGTAGGGTACACATCCTGAACAAGCCGATAGGTGTAGCGAACGTCGTCATGTCGCGACTCTTTTCGTCGAGAGCAATCTGGTCGTAACCTGAGAAGAGGTCAAGCAGAGACAGCATCAAACATCCGCCAAAGTCTTCGCTGAATTCCTCAGCCCCTGGTGGAATGAAGGCATCTCTGATTGTGTAACCGTTGATCTTCTGGGCATCATTGATCAGACGGAGACCACCATCCTTTTTAACAACGAGGAACCAGTTATTGCGATAGGAAGCATGACTGTCTTCCAGGATATTCCGCTTGACCCTTTCTCTCAACAGCTCGACCACCTTATCCATCAGAGGCTTTGGGATGGGGATAGACTTGCTCTGCCAGGCGCGATGGGGGACAGCTCGTATATGCTGAGGAGGAAATACATCAGGGTGAATGAGGCCGCATTCTGTGAAGTCCCAAGCGAGTGCTGCTTCCCGTGCAAACAAGATGTGGGTGAACAAACCCACTTCCCTTGGTGTAAGCACGGTCTGGACCTTCAACAGCATCTCTCGAAGGCGTTCTTCCGTCAAGCGGGATCCCCTGATCAGTTCAGAGAACTTTGGCAGCACGAAGTCATCCCATTCGGAACCAAATTGTAGTTTGGATTGTACAGCCTCCAGCCTCTTCTTTTTCCAGTTCGGGTCCCCTTCCGGAACCGAGCCGTCAGAAGGTTCGTCATCGATTGGCCTGACCTTCCTTGCTGCCGTTTTGTATTGAGTGAATGTACATAGGCTCCCTGAACTGAAGGGAGCTGTGACAGTTGATTCACCTGCAGTTGATCTGGTACTGGCCTGGTTGGGAACGGGCTGCCTCTGGGGCTGAGCGGTCATCCGAAGGATCGGATGAAATGTCACCTTTTTGACCTGGTGATCCCGAATTGACTGCACGATCAGGCCAGACGGTCGGGAAGGCTCGATCAGTGTCTTTTGAGCCCTTATCGGAGGGACAAGAAGAAGAGAATTGACAGGAAGCGTCGCAGACGCGATCGAAATGAGAGGATAGGACGCTTCTCCATGCCGAATCCAACAACGGCAGGGTCGAGCGTTCTAAAATAAGATTGAAGATGCCGAGACCAGCAACATCATCAACGAATCCAAGAGGAACTTCTCCATTCTCCATACCCGCCCATTCAGGGACCAACTGGCGCTCAATGCCGCGAACGAGGCCCTGGAAGCTCGCCACGGCCTCGTCAAACGCGCTGTTGTCGTGTGGTTGTCTTCTCCGAAGCTACCATCGCCTTGACCATGGTACTCGGGCTCATGATGAGGTTTGCTGAGATCAGACTGTCATCTTTGAAGTCAAAGGTCAGGGACGTGTCCTTGAAGAACGGCATTCCCAGGAGCATATCATGGCTAGCCAAGTCTTCATCCAGGACGAAGAAGTGAACGAGCTTGCCCAACCCGGCCAGATAGACTTTTGCCTGGGTCTCCCCGCGGAAGCTGGCTCTGCTGTTATGCATCCCTCGAGATACCACTGAAGTCTCCTGGAGAGGCAGATTGTACTTCCGGACGAAAGCCATGGAGCACGTATTGCACTCAGAGCCAGAATCCAGAAGCGCCTTTTCTTTGTCTGAAATGGGGGAATCCACACAGCAGTAAAGCGAAGGTAAGGCATGGGTCCGCGTAGCAGCCCCGAGATTTGTAGTCGTGGTCTGGCTCATAGATCTCAGCAGCATGACCGCGGGCTTCTTGCCAGCTGCTGGCGTGGGGGCTAGATCGAAGTCATCCCACACTCCAGACTGCGGTGCCCCGTAAGAACCATCACTGGTCATGGCCATGAAGCCAAGGTCAGTCTTCCTGCCTTCCTCGCCCTGATCAGTAGATTGACAGTTCGTCTGAAGTTCTTCTGGTCCGTCTTTCCGAGCGGAACTTGATCCAGACCAGTGGATGACGCTGAGGGCTGATCCTCTAGCCAGTTGTTGAGCACGGCACCAACTCGCTAACGACGTTGTAAAACCAGGTGCAACTGCGGCCAACTGACGTATCGAAGTGGCCACTTTGGTGTCCAAAGCTTTTTCGAGAAGGCTCAGGAGTTCTTGGGTGAACTCTTCTGGCACGGACACAGAATCTACAATCTTGGTGGGATCCTCTTTTGCCTGATCAAAGGGAGGCTTGATTCTATTCGGGTCCCTAGCTCCTATGGCGGTTTTAACCATTCGAGGAGACTCTTCCTCGTCCTCAACCTCTTCAACCCGAACTCGCTTGGCGCTGGCGTTATTCTGGGCAAGAACCTCTCGTTCGGTGAGACAGTCGAAATCGTCAAGGCGGCCATCAAGGTGCTAGATGTCCTGGACAAAGGTATGGGCATCCTCCCGGTACTCTGTGACTTGACTGATAGAAGCATGAGGGTACCGGTATGACTCATGACCGTTGTCATACAGGCGCTGGAAACTGGTGGCAACCGAGGGCCATTCTCGTCCGATTCGCGAAGCAGTGAGTCTCCAGTCGGGCTGGATCTCATAACCCCGTCTCCTCTTAAAATCTTCCTTCCACAAGAGATAGTCTGGGTAGGCCGGTGACGTAGGACACTTTTCATGCTAAGTGACGAAGAGTTTCTAGAGACCTCCTTTGTCCAGGCAGTTCGAGACCTCGTCGGCAGGGATCAACAGCCTCTCGTCAGTCTTAGATCCCAGCGGCATGGCACCCATGAACCAGTCTCTTCCACGCCTGTGGTAGAACTTTACGACGTGACCCCGATCCTTGTCTTCGCAGTAAATCTGCGTATGCCCCAGTTCTCCACAGAAGTAGCAGATTGATTCCCTCTCGATCTTGCCATCTCGTCTGAGAGACGTGTCGAACTGGTCCTGAGGCTTGGGTCTGCCCCAGTAGCCACCGCTCGAGCCCATGCGGTTAGCTGACCTGTCGTAGCCGGGTTGCCGGTAATTCGATTCGAGCATCAATTCCTCTCGAACTGATCAGAGGGAGAAAGTACTTGGTGATGCTTGGTGATCGACTCCTGGTTCCGTTTTGTCTGTTCTACCATAGCAGCCATGTTGATCCTGAGCGCTTCGAACATGTCCGTCATCTCTTCGACTTGGTCCTTGATCTTCGCCATTTCGAGCGAGGGCGGTGGCGTCTTGAATCGTTCGCGCACGGAGGTAGCAGCAGTCACATGGACTGATCGAGAACGGGATCGCAGGGCAGCTTTGTTGGTCCTTTGGATCGAGTTGCCGACAACATAGCCGTCGAGGGCGAAGTTGAGGAGCCAAGGTCGGAATGTGCCCACGTAGTCAAGGGTTTTGATCTCTCTTTTCGTCTGGTTCCGGCGTGACAGGATCGCCATCTAGACGGCTTCGTCGATCTTGGACCAGATCTTGGCAGAAGCCAGGTCCATGGCCGCCGCGCGTTTGGACTGCTCTTCGATGCGCGCCAGCAGCTGATCATGTTTCTCAATCGCTTTGACGAGTGATATGGCTGTCTGATCAAGGCGAACTGCGTAGAAATCTTCGAGTTCTCTAAGTGGATCCTCCTCTTGACGGGAATCCAGATGCTTCCAGTGTTTCTTCATGATTGTAACAATCGGATCCCACTCTTTGGTTCCCTCAGAGAGGTTCTCCACAATCCGTCGAGTGTTGAACTCGCACCATCGCTTCCAATGACGGAGTTTGTCTTCGTTGGTGGTGATGTTCCAATCCTCCAGGGCATCCTGGAAGTATTCGAGGTACTCAGTGATGTTGCGGCCGTCGAAAGGGGGCAGGCTTCCAGCTTCTTGAGTACTTGGGAATCGCTGGGCTATAGCAACGGGAGTCGTCATGGTTGATGGCTTGGTCATGTCAATGGGGTCGGCTTGATCAGAGGTAGGGGTGTTTGAGCTTGTCTGCTCCGAATCCGTATCGGTTGGTACTGGCCTGGGGCTTGGGGAAGGGGGGGTGCGTGTGCCAGTCCGGGGAAGCCGTCAGGGGTCATGCACGGTTCAGGGATAGGATATTGTTATTGTATTTACATATATGGCCTGTCGTTTCCTCTTTTTCTGAAGGGAAAGGAGGAAAGGGGGGGACATCAGAAATTCACCACTTATCAGTTGCACAGCCGATCAGGGCTTCCGCCTCCCTGTGATCAGAGTGAGGCGCTCGTTGTTCTGTGACTGTGGCTTATCTGTGGCCTGCAGTCTTCTTTTTCAGTTGTTTTGTTTATATTTTTTTCTGGTGCTTGCGCAGGCACTTGTTCACTGGTCTGGGACTTAATGTCACCAGACCCTACTTGTTATATAGAAGTGAAGGTTTCCTCTGCTCTGTGTTGCTTTGCACATAATTCTCTAATGAGTGCCGAGCAGGACAGAGCAAAGCTGCTCTGTCTGCTCTGTGCCTTTGACCAATGGGGCCGACAGAGCACACAGAGCAGAGCCATTATTGGTTCTTCCTCTGACCAACCACCTGCCTACTTCCTGTGGTTCCCATGCACTCCAGTGCTCCCCGCTTTTGGGCTGTGAGACACCCTACCTTGGGTCGTGACATGAAAGCTTTAATAGGTCTGGGCAATATACTATGGTACACGAAGACAAGGACTACGGTACCCGGTGACGCTCGCTATTACTTAACCTCTAAATATATTAATGATCTTGTAATATCGCCAATCCATCCACGCTCCATCGAGAATCCATATGCTTCATGGCGATTTGCCCTTGTCACCTCTTGCCATTGATATGCAATGCCGACTCGCTCGTATAAGTCTTGCTCTGGTCGCCAACATAGCACCCAAGTTAACTGTGTTTTCGTGTGCGGTCCGGTCGCTGTCGCCAATGAAAGGCACAAGACATCCGCGGTGAATGGCGGATCCCTCGGTCCAGCTCCAAGCGGCTCTGCTGCGTTGTCGAGATACAGCCGGTTCCCGCTTTGCATCTTCGTCGGGCACGTTATCTCGCCTACTTCCAATGTGACGTCGATACCGTGTTCGCGCGTCCCAGTGGCCGTTAACTTTCCTCTGGCTGTGAGGCCTTGAAGCTTGAGATAACCCTGCTTGACCCGCCCAGTCTCATCGTCCGTTGCCGGTTTGCAATTGACACCGATGATCTTGAAATGCATCTCGACTGCCGAGGAATCTTTGAAGGGAAACTCGACAGGCGCGTCAAGGGATGCCCAAGACCATGTTGGAGCCCGCCAAGCGTCTGGTCTAGACGTCAGCGTTCGATTTGGTCCTATGGCGTCGGCGTTGAGCCATAGCAAGTCCATCGCTAATGAGTCGCTCCACAAGCCGGCGAGGTAGGTTGATCCCGGTCGCTTCGATGCCATTCTTGTCGCCATGCCCGACAGCGCCGGCAGCTTGTCATCTGCATATGAGAGAGCAAGGGCAGAGTACGCCTGAACAGTCTCCCACCATTGCCTCCGTAGCAGCTGCGGTGACTCCGACTGACTTGATGCATCATACTCGGATTTCAACGTTCCCGAGAACCGGCCGCATTCACAAGAGCTCAGCTCCCTGCACTCCCACAGCATTTCTGGATAAGCAAAATGTATGACCCTTGGAGACAGCAGTCTCTCCTGCAGCACCCATCCCCGTGTCAAGAGAGGCCAGTTCTTCAGCAGTTCTTGCATCCCGTCCGTTGGTTTTGGATGCGGCACCTCCTCTACAGCAGCAATCAGATATGGCGTGCCGTCAGCCCCATATCTTTGTCCAGAGATGAGCTCCTGTCTTAGACGTTGCTCTGAGAACAAGCCGCCATCCGAATCTCGGGACGACGTCGCGGCGATGGTCACGAATGCGTTCTCATACACGTTCGCCATGGTCTTTGACTCGCGGATCCAGTCGTTTTCGTCGTCTTGCACGATACACAGAGAGTCGATCCAGATATATGGCACTGCCAGCATGCGAGCCATGCAGATTGTGTCTTGGTACGTCCTAGGCAGGGCTGACCAGCTCAACTGGTCATAGTGTTTATGAATGTTCGCAGTTGTCGTGACCAGTGCGTCCTTTGTTCCCCAGCAATGACTCAAGCAGAGATATCTCCCCGGCACAGCTATCTCTGCCGACTCTTTGAGTTGGATACGATTGCTGTTAGCTCCGATGTCGATGACTCTGGTGGGCAGCCAGGTTGTCCGAAGGTTAGCGACACCACATTGATGGTTTGAGTCGCACATCGAAATCCATCTCTTGACGCGCTGGAGGCAATGCATGCTCCCGGGGACTGAGACATCGTTGCCTGGGCCTAGTTGTGACCATGGACAGGGAAGAGCTACGCCCCGGTAAAAAAGGCTCAGCACTCTTGGCATGTGAGCTGATAAGTGGTGGCACTTACATGCGGCACTTTGGAATCGAATAGTCCTGTCTTTGACACGAGCTTGGACAATGACATGAGCATAGTTGGCATCGATCGTGGCCCGGAACTCCTCGACTAATCCAAGGCAATCGTGCTTGGAGATCCCCTGAAGGAGAATAAAGCAGAATTCGCATGTTGACGCAGAGCGTCGGAGAGAACCGGTTGTGAAGGGTTGGATGGGATTGTTCGAAGGAGCCTCAAGCTCGCTCAAGATGTTCTCGCAACGGCGACATTGCGTGGCTAGTGGGATAAAGGAGCCAATGTGCGATCCCAGCTGTCCCAAAGTTCGTATGACTGGGACATCAGCATCCGATGGTTTGCTGTAAGGATGCCAGTCAGTACAGAGAAAAAGACGCACAGAGCGCAGCGGGAGAGTGGCCGCGACTAACTGCTGAAATATGCTGTCATTGGCTGGGCCAAGGTGTTCCAAAACAGGAAGACGGTATGGCCTGGACCGCACTCGGTTCCATGGCTCCCACGCTGTCGACTGGTGATAGACGGGCGGCAGATCGTTATTGCTTTCAACCAACCGCATAACGCGATCTTTGAAGCCCGACATGCTGCTTGGCTGGCGTCTCCGCTGGTTGTTGAGTCTCAGCACCGAGCTTGACCATGCACATGCAAGTCAAGCAAGAGGAGGTAGTAACAAGAAATTGACGGTAATGTCTGGGACTGTGAGAAAGGTTGAAGGGAATGGAAACTCAGGTTCTTTGCAGGGCGTTCCGAAGTCTGAAATGAGGCGGTGCAAAGATTTGGATTCGAAAGTCGCTCGCGTGAGGCTGTGAGGTTCCATGACTAACCGCAACCCCTAGCTCGCTTCTCACTTCACATCCATTTTAGGCATGGTTGAAACGCCACGATAATTTGTGCGCGAGACTCCATTCATCGTAGCGCGGTATCTAATATACGGGATATGTCACAAGTCAGATGTCACGGATTTTGCCGTGTAAGGAGTGCGAGTTTTGGCAACATTAAAGTTCGATAGTCGAGTCGGGCATAACAACGAGCGAATTCAACCAGTATAAATAGAGAGCAATTCTATGGCGATGGAAAGAATCATGGGCGTGATGGGCCTTGAGACGGCCACCTTTGCCATTGTTTGATTATCTTGTTTGAGCTCCAACGAACCGCAAGTGTTAGCGGTCATCACTCATTGTCACTTTGGACATGGGATCAAAATGCTGTGTGAACCTGGAAGCTTTGATACCTAGGTAAAATATCGTATCCTTTGTAGAAAGACTCGCAACGACTTTGTCCGGAATCATGTTCTTACAGTATCATGGGACTCCTATTTCATACATCTCGAAGCTCATGAAAATATTGTCGTTAATTGACGAGGTTAGACTGGACCTTAAGTTTCATAGCCAACCAACATTTGCGCATTTATACACTCAAAGCAGTGATGATATGTTCTTCGTTCAACTACTGGTCGTGTGCGAGTGCCTTGTTCCCGTCGTCGTCATCCTGAAGCGAAGCCGTCTCCTGATTGGCCTCGGTACGCCCGCCACCCTCGGGCTCCCTCCCTCCCGCTATCATGTGCTGACGAGTCCCGATGGCCGCTTGCCCCAAAACCGACGAACAGCGGCACAACCATGCAGATACAAAGTCCATCACCCCACTTCGTCAGTCGAAAAGCACGGGATTCCTCTTGACGCGCCACCAAGACCACACCAAAAGCACATCATCATCAATCCCACCACGCCTCACAGCTCTGTCTCCAACAAAACACCAGATGGGAGAATCGATCGAAATGAGCACCACCAAGACCAACAGCCCTTTGCACGGCCACACTGGCCACCAGCAAACGATCCCCTTCCCTCATGATACCGCGACACACGACGATCCTCCTCCATCCTACGATGCCTCAATCTCCCACGACCTTCACACTACCAACTCACACGCATCATCGCATCGCCCACACAGTACCGCATCATCCGTAAGCACGGCGTCTAGCAACAACGAGCTCCTCGGAGCGGACAGAGTCAGCAGCTCACATAGGCGGAGCAAGAGGACACAGCAAGAGCAATACCATAGTGCGAACCCTATGAGCGCAACGGCGCCTCCAAGCTCAGAAAGGTCTGCTGACAACGGCCCCGGGTGCTGTGGAAGCGACACGGGTGGTTGCTGCTTCTCGTCGAATGGCGCGTGCTGCTTCAGCGACCATGGAGCGTGCTGCTTCAGTGATAATGGTGCCTGCTGCTTCAGCGACCATGGGGCCTGCTGCTTCAGTGACCATGGTGGCTGCTGTTTTGGTGATAATGGGGGTGCTTGTTGCTCAGATGGACAGTCGGGACGAAACTAATTTCCTTGTCAACCGTCGGGTGTCTGTCGAGTGACACTCACGGGATTGTTTCGAATGACCTCCATGTCGTTGGCATCTAACTACCTTGGGCCAGACATTTCCCACATGCTATAATTCCTATACCCCCCAAAGATCTCCATAGTAGCAGTTAATCTACACCTTGAGCCCGTCCTTTAAAATTTGAATAGCTAGCTCATACGCCTCCTCTCTTCGCTCCCACTCCCTCGTCCCCCTCCGAGCGCCTTTATCAAACCCGTGATGCACACCCTCCAAGTTCCGTCCCAGCACCCGTCTCCGCCTATCATCCAGCCGTTCTGCCAGCGCCAGCGCCTCGGGCGAGAAGATATCACCCTCGCACGCCAAACTCGCCACAGCAGGCGGGAAGTCGGCGGCATCGGCCTTGGACGACGACACGCGCGGATCGGCGCGCATGGCGTGGTCCGGGACAAAGCACGACACACCCACGCGGGCGGTGTCGAAAAGTGTGGACTGGGATGCCACCCAGCACAGGACATCCTCGACGTCGTGCAGCCGCTGCCGTGCCAGTTGATTAGGATGGGGAGTTGGACTGGAGAGGCGGCGGGTGGCTGTCAGAGGTCGGCGGAAATGAAGCGACTCGCGTCGCGCGGGGGGATGGGCACGAGCTGCTGGCGGGCGGGGATCTTCTGCGCGAGAAGTCTGTCGCGGCGGAGAGGGACGAAGCCCTGTACGAGCAGCAGACCGCGGAGGATGGTTGCGATGGCCTTGAGGCGGAGGTAGGTAAAGAAGGGGACTTTCATGGTAATTACCCGTCATGTTGATTGCCGTTGTGTGCGATGACGGATGGATGGTCTTTTACACACATGCACACGGAGATGATGTGGACAGTAAGGTACTGCCTTATGGAGGGAGAGTCGGCATCGCGTTGTTGGCAGTTGGACGACTCGGAGTTGAGGGGAAGGGGATGACTGCCAGGCACCCAATATCCAAGTCCCTGAAAAGGGACTGGACATGTACCACAGTATCAGTAAGATACCTAGCAGGCAAGAAAAGGCCCACCGTGTGACCGGCAGAGGGACGGTCAATTCATGTTCCCGGGTATCAATCTCAGGTCATGCACTGGCTGCCTGTTGGTTACAAGTAGGTGACGACCAGCCAATCAAGTCACTCGAGCCGAAAAAGCGATAGATAGTTTACGAGTTACTGGACACGGATTGATCACTACCCAAGACCAACGCAGCGGCCGCGCCTTTCCGTCAAGGGAACTGGATCAAGTGACCACGAATGTCGGCAACTGCCTCCCAGAGCGTGTCAGCCAGCTTGATGCAGGTAGGTGGCAGCGGTCCCTTCTCAGCCATGGCGACCGTCTGCACAACCTGGGCCATCTTGGTGGCCCCGAGGATGACGCCATCGCCATCCCCCAGCGACGAATGATGCACGATCCAGCGCACCGCTACCTCGATAGGCGTCAGGCCCTCCCCCTTGACTCCCGTGTCGAAGTCGCGCAGCGCGTTGCTCAACTGGTCACCCGCAAACGCCTGTCTGAACAGCTTCCCTAGCGGGTTCTTGTCTCCAAACCGCGTGTCGGCGTGCTCATTGTTGACCAGTTTGCCCGTGAGGAAACCCGCGGCCAGCGATCTGTGCAGGGCCGACTTGGTCAATAATTCCACGTCTTAGGTAGAACGGCACGGATACACTGCACTCACTGGTAGGCCACGAACTGCATGCCATGAGCGCGCAGGATAGGAAGCAGTCTCTTTTCCATGCCGCGCGTAATCAGGTTGTAGCACCCCTGGTAGTAGCGTGGCTTCTGCCAGCCGTTGCGGTCGCAAAGATCGAGTATGTCTTGCAGCATTGCTGGCGGCGTGTTTGACACGCCCCACTGGAACCAAAGCGCCGTCAAACCTCCACTCGTTTCTTGGTATACTTATTTGGAGCAGTCTGCGTGTACTTACATGCTGACAATGGCGTTCTGCAACCTGCTGGTTGAAGGCTTGGATCTGCTCCTCCAACGGCGTGCTCGGATCAGGCCGATGGGTATACAGCACGTTGACCTAGAAACCGTCAGCCTGTGTCGGCCCCGGCGTAAGGCACTGACAAACTGGAACAAAGACATGGGAACCTACCGGGACCTCGCCCTGCTGTTGTTGCAGCCGTGCAAGACTCCCAGCGACGGATTTCTCCAATGCATCGCGGGTCAAGTCCCCGCTGCCGTCGGTTGCCGTGTTGGTATACGACTTGGTATCGACCAAGAAGCTATCGCTGACGGGCCGTGCTTCGCCAATGAGCTCCTCCGACCGGCCCTGGCTGAAGGGCGGGTAGCGGGCAGCTGTGTCCAGACGGCGAATGCCCAGACCATCGAGAGCCACGAGCAGATTCCGAACCGAGTCGACATCCTGGAATTCAGAAAAGCCATCCCCGAAGCTGGCTGTGCCAAAGATAAGTTGCGGTGGCATGTTGGGATGGAAGGCTCCAATCTTCTTGTGATGGTGAAAATGGTTGGATTGAACGGCAGGTGGATGAAGATGATCATTGCGGGGGAAAGGAGGGTTGGTTCCATGTCTTTTATTTTGAATGTTTGGCACTGCTCGGACCATTGGGGTTTCAAGGTCCCCACACCACCTAGTGAGCATGATCATTATGTCGGGTGCCCAACCGAACCAACAGCAGTCACTAAGGTAACATGGGAAGAACATCAGCACTTTATTTCCTTATGTTCCACGCAGACAGACCCAACATATTACTCCTCTGGGTTGGTACATGAAGTGACCAGTAGAACTAACAGACAGAGAAAGAAGGTAATATTGAGTGATCCAAGAGATCGGCCCCTGGGAACATGACGGCGGCCGCCCCCAACAATATCCGAAATACCAGATACGATTGACTTTGCTGGGACTGCCCACACCATATAAATCAACCAGTTATCACCTCACCCCAGCACCGTTTACATATCCATGCCGGGGAGCATCGGAAGCCCTACGCAGATACGTTAGTCTCGGTCACGCTCGTGCACCGTGTCAACTGAAGGGGGAACTTACATCCATCCGTGTTCTCCTTCACAACCGACTTGACGACGCACTTGTTGGCATTGGCGAACGACTGCGTCGTGAGCTTCTTGCACGACGCAGCATAGCACCCGTTATCCATTGCCTGCTGGAGCGAGTCGTCCTTCCAGCCGAAGACGTAGTCTCCGTGTTGTCCGTATCCGGTTCTATTGCCATGTCAGAAACCGTGACAGTCATATGCCCGACTCAGAGTAGATGGGCGGGCATCCATACGTGTCGCCGTGGCTCAGCACAAACGGCTGGGAACCATCCGCCGGCCAGTCTTCCTTCTTGTTGAACTTGGTCGTGTCCCATACAATCTGTTGAAAAGGAGGATGTGTAAGCAATGCCGTAGCCTCAACGATTACCTAGTAGAGTTCAATGCTGATACACCTTACCTCCAAGTGGATCTGAGGAAGCTTGACTGGGTGCGTGTCCGGGCACTTGCCGTTGACCACGGTGAACGATGTCGGGCCAGTCACCGGATGAGAAACGTGGTCGATGTGGTTGGGGCTGTCGAGATTCTTGCCATCCCAGCAACTGAAAAAAGTCAGCCTTCTTCCCATTCTCGCAACACGTTGGGTTTGTGGCGCGACTTACAGCGGGAAAATGACGCTCGATCGGATGCCTCCCGGGCAGGGAGTCGTCGGAAACCCCTCCGTGTCCAGTTTGGGGTCCATGCAGGGTGACATGTTATTTCCCTTAAAGTTCGGGCCAGTGTAGCATCGGTAGCACGACTGCATGTTCTTCCCCAGGCCAGCCGACTTGCGTCGTGAAGCATCACCCGAGAACATGCGGAACCCCTGGAATGTGTGAGCATTTGATTTTGAGCCCAGCTTTACACGTCGCAGATCTTCAGGTTGTTGACAGCATGGGTACTGACCGGCTTGAAGGCCGTGGACTCTTTCGCACCGCTCGCAGTGTAGTAAACGGTGATGCCGCCGTTGGCCGCCCCGATGGCGTCGTTCACCATCTGCGGGACACGGTGGTAGCTCCCGTTGCGGGCCTTGAAGTACACATTGGCCGTCCAGTAGTTGGAAAAGTCCTGATCAAAGAAGCAGGATGTGCAGGTTGCCTCCTTGGCGATGTCTGTGTGCGGCATCGACGCATTGAAAGCGTTCTGACGGAAAATGTGTTCAGCGCCGTCCCCCGAAGATGGAAAAAACTCTGGGGAATGAAGGTATTGAACTCACTCCTCCAACAATCTGATGAACATGCGAGGATGGGACCTTGCCCGGATCGACGAGACTTTAGATTGTCAGCTATCCCTCCACTTCTCTCCAGCCTCACTCGCGGTGCCTTGAACCACGTACGGGTCAATGCGATCGATAACGGCCTGGGAGCAGCCAAATCGCAGCATTGCCTGAGCCGCCTCAGCGGTGCCCGTCAAGGCGAGGAGACCGAGGAAAAACATCTTGTCGTCAATCGTGGAGCAAATAGCGCGAGAACGGAGCTTGGAGTTGGACAACGGAAAAGGAAGAAGAGGGAACGGACAAGTTCACTCACGTTCATAGGTAGGTAGGTAGGTACCCAGCATTGTATTTCTGATTTCTGCTTCCACCCACTTACCTAACCCAAGATAAGCTTGACTCTCCTCGCACCTGCAAGTGCCGGACGGGACCATGTCTGCTGTATCGTGGGGTCAATATAAACAAGATTACCCTGACCTATCATATCCCGGGTTTTATTGTTTGGCAATCCAGCGCGTTTTCATTTTGCCCCATATTCGGCGTTAATCCACTCGCCGTAGATGAAGGATATACATGTTTCTCTCAGAATTGTCATTGCTATCAGCCCCTACCCATCTACCGTCCTCAGTTATGGCTGAACGTTAAATGACGTGCCACACTCGAAGTTTGTTGGCGTTCCGTGACACTCTTGTACACAGATGGATAGATGATGATCCACCCAGCATGTGGGGTAAAGACCCCCTGCTTCGGACTTGGATATCGCGTGGACACTATTGCATGTGGTACCATCATCACCACCTGTTGCACATGCGTTGAGGTGTTGCAGCCAAGATTGTGCTTCGTTGCGACATGCACACACCATGTGAGACCCAGCGAGACCAGTCGGATAATTGAGAGGATTGAAGGGAGTACGTGTACCTCGGTAACGTGGAATATGGACGAGCTGTGGTGCTGTGGGTAAGCTAGCCATATATGCCGAGTGTCAACGAGATAACTATATTCCCGGAAATAGAGACGGGAAGCTCGGGGTCTTCAATGCTCTCCCTGATTGTTGCTTGATGTTGGCGCGTCGGCTAAGTTCGTTCATTATAATGACAGGTAACGCCTAACCAGGCCTCGAGCTCGTTGTACACCAGGATGCACTGATAATCTGCAATGCTATGCAACAAAGATCAGATAGTAACGCCATATTACCTCAGGTACCCAAACACAATCTAGACTTAACCGTCAATCTTGAAAGCCATAGGCCGACATGTGACTTACAATGTTTTTGTCACTAGCACTGCTAAGAACCTAGTACGTCACGAAACAGATCAAGTCTTCACGAAAATTATGAACTGGCTGCGCCTCGATGAGAATCCTTATCTCTTTTGTCCGACTAGTCCTCACTCTATCATAAAGTCCAAATGGCTGCTACCGCCAGCGGATGATGCATTATGATTTGAGAGCTCTCGAAAGCAAACCCATCGATCCCAAACGCCGTTCCATGCTATGCAAATGTCCGCAGACCGGTCTTATGCATGCTGGCTATTCCCAGAAACCAAACCCTTGCTCTTCCCCTACCGACGACATTGAAAGAAAAATACACCTTCGCTTGGACGTCCTGTGCTCCGCCTCTGTCCTACACGTCATTAACACCAGAGGGCCACTGCCCAAGCCCCTTATAATTAATCATCATCGTCATCATCGTTGCGCGTTCCCGTTATCGTTGACCTAGACTTCCAAGTCATTCAGCCGTTTGTATCTCGTATGTCTTGACATGGAATTGCCTCATGGACAGCTTTCGGCACTCGGAGCTTCATATCGCGGTGTCTCCTGCTGTGTGGTCTCACCCCCCTTAGCGGCCTTGACCTCCTCCTCGATCGGCTTCCGGCAGACGGGGCAGGTATTGTGCTGCTTGAGCCACGGCGTGACACACTCGCTGTGGAAGAAGTGGTTGCACGGCAGCACAGCCGCCTTCTCTCCAACGGCCATGTCGTCGACGCAGATGACGCACCGGGCATTGACGTCAGCGCCCAGCATCTTCTCGTCCACCTCCTTGACTTGCAGCTTGTCGATGGCGGACTGCGAGGCAGGCGGCGCCCCGCCGGCCTGGGAATGGGCTTCCCTCAGCTGGGTGATGATGCGGTCGAGTGCCTCCTGCGAGTACACGGCGTCGCCGAGGACCGACCCGGCTTGGTTGAACAATGATGACATGAGAGCGGCCATAAATCCTGCTGCCATATGCGGGTGGGCAAAGGCTGCTGGCCGCGGCTGGTTCTCGGGTTGCTGGCCAGTCTGTTGGGTCTGATTTGTTCCCGCCGCCGCGTCAGGTCCAGCCTGGCTGGCGTTAGGTGCTGATGCGGGAGATGAAGATGGCTGTGGACCAGTGCCAATGTTCTGGCCGAGTGGGAAGAATTGCATGCCAAAGAAGGTTATTGGCTGCTGCGTTGTGGGTGCAGGTTGTGGGTGTGCGGGGTCAGTCACAACCGTGGTGAAGAAGGTGACTGCAGGCGGGAAGATGAAGAACTGAGGAACAGAGCCACGAGCTGGGCCATTGGTCTCGGAGTTGGCGGCATTCGCCGTGTCCTGATGCTGGTTTGAAGCGGTGTTGGGCTCTGACGGTCCATGTGTATTGCCGGAAGATGCGGCAGGGATAGGACCAGGAGCTGGAGCTGGAGTTGGACCTGAAGCTGAATCTGGAGGGGCAGTGGCAGGAACGTGAGGAGGAGAAGAGGCGGCCGTGGTGGCTGTGGATCCCGATCCAGCATCGTGTGCGCCGAGCTGTGTCGGCTGGCGGTTGTGGAACTGGCGCGGGTCATTCTCAGGCGTTATCTGGTGCAACGTTAGCGGTTGGGCAGGCAACATATGCTGCTGGTGTTGAGGGCATTCGCATACAATTTCGGTGGACAGACTGCTACAAGCTGGGCAGTCGATGTCGTCGCCGCTTTGCTGCCACTCATTGTGGCATCCATGGCAGTACATGGCTGGTGGGTTGTGTCTTGTGCCCGACATGATGGTGACGGTGTGGTTTCTTATTCAGGTATAGATTCAGATCAAAAAGATGCAGGTATTATGGTAGTGTGCTGTCAATCTTGTGTGATTCTGGAATGAATGTGCAAAAAAATGTAGTCATCAACGCAGTTCACGCTAAGTGAGAGTATTAAGGTACTGAAAATATGAAAGAAAGAACAGAGTCGCGCCAGGTGCGATTCAGGAGCGCTGCCATCAGGTGCTTGCTTATAAAAGCCACGCCTTCCCATGCCGGGTGATTCCGGTGACGTCGACGGGATTCTGGAAGGTGCCACCATCTGCTGTTTGGGTCTGGCCAATCGCTGTGGAGAACCGTGACGCGCCAATCACCAACGTTATCTGGCACAGAGTTTCGGAGGTGGCGGTCCAGCCTTTCTTTCATCCCTTGCTTTCCCGCGACCGGCATCAGGGTTAGGGATAACAGTTGCAAGCACACGTCGCTGATGACGAGACGAACGAATCCGTGTCTGGTATTTAATGCGTTGCGCGTCGTTGGAAAACGGATAACGGGAGTTTGGATTTGGTAGATACTCGTGTCCTATTACCTGGTAGGTTTCATCATCACTGCCGTCCATGCTCGGCCTGTCATTATATGTAACTCGGGTAACTTGGAGGGCCGCAATTCTCACAAAGCAAACGAAAAGCCTGAGGAACTTGACCAATGCAAACTTGCCACAAGAACCTTGATTAAGTTAAGTATCCTCCACGACGAATGACGAAACTCGCTAGACCCCAAATCCAGTACCCCTAGCTCGGACAGAGACCTGAGCGACAGGCTTGAGCTCAACATGCGACCTGGAGCTCGAGTCGATCGTGTACAGGTCACTGCACGCAATCACATCATCCAGCTCACTATCTTGCGCATGGGTACTCTTGTACGCATCGCGCAGACCCGACAGCTCGTACATCAGAATCACCCTGCACAAAACCACGGATGCCATGTACCGTCCAACCACAGACAACGCGTCCCGCGGGCCGATAAAGAGGAGACTGGAGAGCACTAAGGTGCCAAACACAATGTGGACCATGGTGACCATCGAGAGCAGCCACGAGAAGATGATGTATTTTTTGGTCTCCCGGCGGACCGAGTAGTGCAGGTTCTCGTGGTGAGCACACATGGTGAATTCGGAGGCAGCAAGTCGCTTCAGCCACCCCTTGATGGACGACAGGGTGAAATCCGAGGCGCGGAAGCTCGGTGGCCACTGCCAAAGACGCTTGTTGTGATGTGATGCCTCCATGTCATCTTCGGTCGGCGTGCACCCATCACGCCGCTTGATGCGGTAACACAGGACCAAGGCGCCTACCAAGTGCACAACAGCGCCGAGCCCACCCCATAGCAACGGCGCGACGGTCCAGTCGGGCAGGACGGGGCAGATGGTCCTCAGGCCAAGGTCGGAGTGCACATCAATGGCGTTGGCCATGGCCCCCAAGGCCAACACGTACTCGAGTAGCGTCACTCCTCTGCGGAGAATACCAGTGGGGTGGTGTTGCCGGAGCCTGAATCGGTGGTCTGACAGGAGCTCGGCAGGGTTGGTGTACTGAAAAGCTCGAGTAAAAAAGACGGACGGAGAGCCGCACGTGAGAATCAAGTACAGCAGTGGCCTTCTCCCGACAATGAGCAGAGTCGACATCTCCTCGGCCGATGGTCCGATGAGGGCGAGGGTGGTGGGTGCAACGCCAAGGAGAACTTGGGCGGATGACATTTGCGACTTAACGAACTCGCCCGAGCCATTCAGGAGGCACTGTACAACCGGCTGGGTCAGCGCACTCCACCAGTCGGCGCCGCCCATGTAGTCGATCTTGGCATCTTTCTTGTCTCTGGTAAGATAGTTGTCGTACTGCTTGGCGCAATCATTTTGGAGGAGGTGACGGAAGATGAAGCCATATTGTGGATACCAGGATTTGAACTGTTCGATAGATGCGAAAGCATCCACTTGTGACAAGTTCAGTGCGAGGGAGATAAGACTGAGCGCAAGAATGACACGCATGGTCGATGTGATTGACTTGATCTTGAGGTTACTGAGATGAGAACAGAAGAGAAGCCACGGGCAATGAACTTATAGGATTTAGCTGCAAAACTGCACTTTTTGTGTGGCATGGACGCAGTGAGTTGAGACATGAGAAGCTGAGCGTATTCAACCCAGAGGGTAAACGCTAACTTCCAAGTTGTGAGATGGCAGCTGAATCAGTGCATGTTCTCAAACGCGAGGTGCGCCGAGCTGAGCAACCAAGCTCCTAAAATAGGCTGCTTATGCACCGCAACAAGTCATATAACCAATGCATTCAAAGAACGTACAACCCCAAGTTCCGTCAGTGAGACCGAGGGCTGAAGGACGACCACAAACCAACAGGCTGCTTGCAGCTCAGCCACTCCATCAACACTTCATGTGTGACGCAACCAAATATATGGGGTAACTGGATATGGCAGTTGGGAGGAATGGCTATCACGGCCTGAGAGCCTCGTCTGGATACATGTAGGTACTAAGTAGTCTATGGATATCACCAGATGGACGGACATCTCAATGTGTGTGTTTCTTGTGATAGCAAAGACAGTTGTGCACCAACCACATCTTGCGTCTAAAATGCATGAAAGACAGTAAAAATAGAAAGCACCCAGCCGGTTCACTACGTTTAATACTTAGGCATCCATCCATTCATGTTCTAGAACCCACAAAAATGCCAAAACGTCGCCGTTGATGGGACCCACGCTTGATAACGTTAGATGAAGATTGATTCATTTTATCTCCCTGGTATCGCAACCCATATCTTAGCCATATATGTCTGCCGACCTGGAACATTACACCACATACTTAGCGTCCAAGCAGACGTTTTGCTACCGTCTGTTTCCACTGCCAGCTCCATACATGCATGTGATGATGGCCCGGATCGACCAAATGGTCAACACCAGCCCCGCCACACCGGTCTTGGGCATCGGGTTGCCAGGTAAGAAAGCTGTGTATATCAATACCTTCGTTCTCTAGCCGTCCGATAGACATCGATCCAATAAATCCAAACCAACATGTCCTCCACTAGTGTAGTTCGTCGACTTCAAGTTCTTCCGGTTTATGCATGAGGAAAGAGCATTGAGGGATGGAACATAGGCTACGAGAATACCTGTAGTCATCTTGGAGGTTGCAAGGATTGAAGTGTCAAGAGCGCAGTATTCAGACGGACAGTGCATCGCATGGAGGAGGCGGATTAGATTGCTTCCGGCAGTGCTGGGAAAGGTTAGCACACAGGTGCTGGTGTCTTACCCATTGACTGACTGAGAACGACACGAGTGAGCATCCTAACTTACACGGAACCTAGACTGAACGAGGCAATGATACTTCGCTTCTTCTACTTCGAAAGCTGGAGAGGCCAAATGGCATGGATGGGAAGAAACACGACCCAGAAATCGACAGCAATATTGAAGATGCTGGAGAGTGTATCGATGGCGGTCGTTTTCGACCCACCGGATCCATTGAACCAAGACACCAATATCTTGGTAGACAGGAATGTATTTGAAGCTGTCCTTCCTTGCACCGCTTTTTAGCCCCCTTTCTTTTGTTGTTGGAGAGGTGGATAGCAGAAGCTATTATAGTGCATTGTTAAGCACAACTATCATGAACACCGCGCCTCCGATCTGCCCACTCGCGGCAGTAAAGAAATCGAGACACTCGAGATCGGAGGTTTGAGAAAGCCTAGAGGAACTCCACGCTGAAGGCTCTTTGGCCTTTAACTTGCATGTGCCAAGGTGGGCTTCCGGCGGTGCCAAGCCACTCTGGCCTCCCCCCTGCACTGCAGTACACCGTAGTCGTCCCACTGAGTCACTCACCGCCCGCACTAAATCTCCACTGCTGTTGCCTAGAATTGGGCACGAACTGCATCAAATCAACGCCGGCGCGCCTCCCTATGGTTGCTTGTCACGGCTCATGGAAAGAAAACGCCATTGCTTCCTCATATCTACGAACCATGTCTGACTTTCTCCTTCACCGTGAGCTTCGGGCTGGCACACCGGCGGAGAACGCGCAATGTCTTCAGAGAGCCCTCGAGTTCGAGGCCAATAACGGCAAAAATCCCGCGTTCCTGACAAGCCGTCTGCTTCGCGCTGTCGAGGAGGGCGCCATTCCCCCAACCATTTTTCACATCTACATCCCTCTCAGCCGCGATCCGAACATCATCCGCGCTTCCCTGCAGCAGAACCACAGCGCCTACATCCGGCAATCCGCCATCAAATACCTGGGCAAGCTTTTCAGGTCGGAAGCCCAGTTTCTTCCCACATGGAGCGTGTTGGGGGGCGCTCCAGGCATCGCCGCCCTGATGCGCGAGCTTAGTGTAGCGGATGTTGATTTCCTGTGCCATGTGCTCGGTGCGACAAGCACTGCTGGTGCCGCGAGGGCCGAGAGAGAGGTGAGGTTCTCCGAGCTGCTCCGCCTGCTGTGCAAGCTTGACCCGGATGCAACCGACAGCGAGCACGACGGGGTCGAGCGTGATCCGAGACCCCTCCGTGAGTCCTACAAGCGCCTCGTCAAGGCTTGCTCAACGGAGGTGTGCATGCACTGGGACCGAGAGGAGATATGGACACCGGCTGAGAAGCAACGCTTCCGCATGTCCCACCCAGATGCATATCAAGACGAGATGCTAGGCGCTTTCTTTTCCTCCACAACCAAGACGCTCGACATCAACACCCTTGAGCCACTGATGAAGAGGAGCAGGCGGCTCACCGAGGATGTTCTGGCTCGTATTGCCGAGCTGGATGCAAAACAATGGAGGCTTGGTAAGTCGGAAGACTTCTTGGCCAAGCTTGTGCTCCCCTTGACCATGCATTTGGCGAAGCGATCAGCCAGCCGGCAAGAACAAGTCTGGCAGTGCATCGTTGTCTGCTTCGAGAAATGGCCCCAGCTCGCCGATTCTTTCAAGTCCGGGCGACATCAAAGTATCCCAAGGCGTTCAGGAGGATGGCACTGGTCGAGTGTTCAAACACAACCCGGCTTGATGTTCCTCGCGATAAAGTGGTGGGACAAGGCAAGATCCAAGGACAGCAGAGTGCTGGCCAAGACTGTCCTGGGGTCCCTCCTCAGCTTCATCCCCGCAGGAAAGGAAATCCAACTTCGCGAATTCACCCGCTTCCTGGACTATGTCCATATTTCAAGGCGATACGAGCTTCTCTGGTTTCTCTTTCGTCACCAACAGGCCTACGGTTTCGACGTCGACAACACCAGCAACGCAGACAAGAACAAGCTGAAGGATCGCAAGCTTCTATTCCCTTCTGTCATGTTCACCATGATCCCAACTAAAAAAGCACTGCAGCTGTTGGACCTCCTTTGCAGTGTCTATCCTGATCAATCGTTTTTGGACGCCTCGAAGGAGGAGAGCCACAGAGGCAGTCGAACGATTTTGGCGATGACTGCGAACATAGGAGTCCCCAGCCCACCTGGGGACATCAACATTCTCCGCTGCCTTCTCCAAAGCCCAGACCACGTGGAAGGGGTCGAGACCGCCATCAAGGAGCGCATGAGACAATCTACCGAAAGCCGCGATTCCGACGTGCGGAGCTTCTGGGCCAAGTCGGCAGTCTTTCTCGCCATCGCATCTGGGTCGCTCGAGCTCTACTCCAGCGCTCTCCTCTGGTCTCGGCGTTTTGACAAAGACCAGAAAGCGGTTGGCGCGTTGTATCGGATGGAAGCGGTGCAGACAGCAGAAGGGATTGATCTTCTTGGTGGCATTCCCAGAAGGCCACATCTGTCAAGCAAACCCCTGGCTACGGTGAAGAGAGATATCGAAGCCGGCAACAAGATCATTTTCCAGCTCCTTGAAACCGCTGCTGCCGGCCTGCTGGAGCCAAGCGTCCCATCGACCTTTTGGCAACTGTCCTTTCGCACATTGCCATCAGCGGTGGTGTGGCGCCGTCTTCAGTTGGTCGGCGAGCTGCAGTCACACCATGGCCTGAGAGACGATGACGTGTTTGATCTGGTTTGGCAACCGACGCTTGCTATGCTGCTGGGGTGGGAAAGGTTCGTGCTTCGGGAGGAACACGAAAAGCTCAACTTCTACTCTTGGGCGGGTATGCTTCGCTTCACTCACCCAGTGAAACATCTTGAGGATCATGCGTGGAAGTTCCTGGACAGCCTTGCCAAAGCTCGTGATGAGCTTTGGCAGGAGACACGAATTAGGAAGCACCCAGCCGTGGCAACACTTGAGGCACCTTGGCCGAAGGGATTGCCGGTGCAATATCTGTTCCTCCACCGAGACATCGCAGCCCGGCCATACAGGCTTCCGTACGTGGCGTCTAGGGCAAAAGCTGTGATATTTTCCCAACCTCAGGCAATTCTTCGACCACGACCCCGGGACAAGGCAGTGCTCAGTGTCATCAAAGGGCTTACCGATAGCTACGGTGTGGCTCTTGAAGTTTACGTCAACAGCCACTATGATGTTGATTCGACCGACTGCAAGACCAGGGTCGAGCGAGCATGGCACTACGCAACCGGGGCGTTGACGGGAGACAGGATGTCCAAAGATGAGGCCGCCCTCTTCTGGAAGTCTCTTGTCTTTGGGTCATTGCTGCTGGAGCATGCGCCTCATCTTCTGCCCCCCGCATGGGAGCAACCCACACCCTCTTTCCCGCCCGCCGTCTCCAGCTCCACGGAGCTCACAGTGTGGACCCCTGATTTCACGGGCATGGCAAAATCTGCACGAGATGGTAATGGTGTTGGTCGTGCCCTTGACCAGACTTGCTTGGACTTCATGTTGCTGCAGTGCCCCACGAATTCTTCGGGTGCCACACCGATGTCGATGCCCCCGGAGGAGACTGCATGCCAACCACCACCTCAGCCACCATCGCTTTGGGACATGAAGTCGTACAGCAAGCCACTTTCCGCCTCGGCGAGGGACGCGCTCGCCGCCGTTGCTCTCCTTTCCATCAACAGCAAAAATGGATTTGAGGACTCACTCCTCGCTCACCATTTCCCCACAGCGGAGAACCCTCGATTCCCAGCGCTCCTGCTGTCAGATGACTTCCTCGAGAATGTTGATATTGGCTCGGTCGGCGAGCTGCGAAGACCGCGGGCGACGGGTGATATGACTCATGCTCTCAAACTCCTTGAACGACTCCGCCTTACGACCCCCCCAGAGCTGCTCCTGCGATTGAGTCTCTCGGTATTTCATCGATTCAAGGCTGAGCCCGGGACGAACGGTGCGGAGCCAAAATTGGTCATGAAGCTCATCAAGCTTGTGTCCCGTGGTGACCGTCCCTCGATCGCATGGCCCCTGATCCGTGACATCGTCATCAACGGCCAGGACAACAGCTCCTGGCACCGCCAGCTGTTCAATGCTGGCTTCTTCTCGGTCCTGTCCGCCGGAGAAGCCCAGGATTTCCTTCACGATATGTCTAGAGCCGTGCTTGAACGGCTTCAGACCCAGGCGGAGAGCGTACAGGCTGTACAAGTACCAGCGACAGACACGACTGAGCCCCGCTCAGCTCCAGCTATCAAAATCACCGTGGTGAAGATGCTTGCCGAGACCCTGCGCGGCGCCAAGTATGTCGGCAAGCAGGATGCGTGCTCCATCTTGCTTGATCTGCTCAAGAACGCGAGGCACATTGACATCAAGGTCGCGGCTCTCGAAAGCTTGACCGACGCCTTCAAATCCGCCACGGCCGACGACGAGCTGCGTGGCCTTCTCCTGGAAGCCTTGGAAGCCTATGCCGTGCCGATGGCTGCATCCTTGCAAGAGCGGCAGGTCATGACAGAGGAAGACTGGATCGCGGCCGAAACTGCAGAAGGCGCCGACGTTCCCCAAGTGGGCAAAGATGACCCGGTGGCATCTCTCCTTTTGCAGACGACAGGGTTCGAGAGAGTGCCCCCAGTGTGGAAAGCAAAATGGGCCGCGGCGCTGGTTGTCAAGACATTTGAGTTATCCGTCCAGAATGCCAAGCGGTGGATGGCCTTGTTCCTCAGGAAGAATGGCCTAGACACTCTCAACGACACAAGCTTACCAGCAACTCCCTTCCAGGCCGGCCTCATGGCCCGGCTCCTAGAAGACTGGCCTGAATACTTGCCGGACAACATGTTGGGTATGTCGAGGGCCTTCATCATGGCGAATATCTCCCCGTCTCCCGGCCTCATTGCCATCAACCAAGCCATCAAGGAAAACTCGGTCCTTGTATTGTCTCCGTCCGGCGAGCGGTGGTTGTCTATCTGGAGTAGTCGCGGTGCACTATCATTGACCGAAACGTTGGCGTCGTTGTTGTTTGCCGTTCCCTTGTCGGATCACGAAGGGTGCAACGATAAGCCTCCCGCCGGGGGGCTCTCGGTTTCCGGGATCCAGGACCTGCTGCTAGACATTGTCAGGACGGTAATACTTTCCGAGTCGGACGTCGAGAATTTGGTACTCTACATCTCGAATCCTCGTGAACGCTCGCGAAGACTCGCACCGACCGTACGGAACCAAAGACGGAAGGAGAACTGCATCCCGCTGATGCAGCGCATTGTCGACTTGATCAAATCCCTCCGCACCAAGGAGTGGGAGCGCAACCCGGATCGATTCCCATCAGCACTGCCAGATCCATTCAATATCCAGGTCCAGATGCTCCCACATCACGTCTCCCGGGGTGCTAGTACCGGCTGTCCCATCTCGCAGGCGCAGATCACGCAGCTCGTCGACCATATCCGTAACCTGATTGCCGAGCTGCTGAGCCGAGGGGTGCCGTACCACGTAGGCTGGATTCATCTGAAGGCATCGGTCCAAGCCGAGCAGATTGCCCCGAAAACAGAGTATCTGCGCATTGCGTGTGAGCTAGGTCGCGTGGAACATGCGAGGATGAGCATGCCGGATTATCTCGCGCTGGAGCTGGCGAATGAGCTGGTTAACCGGTCTGCGGACCCGAGAGACAAGGATGTGGTGGACGGCATGGTGGACATGCTGCGACGCTGGCAGGGGAGCGCGGATGAGCTGGTCAGGAACACGGCGCGGGAGACCATTCGTATTTCGACGGCTCGCGGGAGTGGAATGCCAGCTCACTTGCAGGCAGCGATGGCTGGGATGCATTGATGTTAAAGAATGGCATGAATGAAGGAGGGATTATTAGCATACCTTGGCTCATGGAACTTATATGTTAATTGGAACGTTCACGTTGTTGATAGTCTCAGACCTGGAGCTTCGGCGAGTCAATTAACGTTAATTCGGGGCCCAATTGTCTAGGTACCTTACTGATTATATGCGGGTGGTGACATAGTGAGGAACGTTGGCTTTCATTAGAAACGGTGACGAGATACCATTTGACTAGCAGTTCTCTCCCCATGTGTCGGAGGAAAGGAAGAATCGTGTATTCTAATAGATAATTACTATCAGTAAAAGTGTGGTAATAGAAACGCTTATTTGTTCTTTTCACCAAGCATACACCCACCCTCCACATGCCATGGAATAAAGACATCTGGGTGTGTGGCCCCATCCGCCCTGGAAATGGCGGTGATGTGATGGACTGGATGATGCGGTGGAATACATGTGAATGATGGTCTTCCAGTTTGATGAGCAATGGGAAATGCCGGCATTTCGAATTGTTACCCAGTCACCAGTAGACTCTTGTCGAGATGGAAGATGACAAAATGCAACAAAGAGCCATGTGAAAGCTAGAGCAGGCGTTTGAGGGATGAGGCAAGAAAGTCGCCTTGCTCATCCTTTGGTCCTCATTGCTGTTTGGTCCTTAACAATACAAACAAGGCAGCTGGGAGTATCAGGGAGTGACTGTGGCTGCGGCCATGCCCCAATAACATTTGAAACGTGGGCTCACCAGCTAGGCTTCCATTATCAACCAAAGTGTGATGTGAAGGCAACTGATTGGGAAAGCCAGCGGCAGAGACTGGAATCAGGACTTGACAGTCGTGGGCTACCGGTTTTGCCATGCGAGATGCGAAGGACAGGGATTGATTTTCCGTGCTAATTATCATACCACCTCGCCCTATTACGTCCCTACCTAGTTATCTTCAGCATCTTGTATCACCTTGACCTCTTGTCAGTCACTGGCGTTTGGGGGGCTGTGAATTGGATCAACGACGGGCTGGGACATGTCTCGAAAATGGGCGTGCGCAAATCCTCATGGAGTCGACGGAGTATAAGGACAACGAGGAATCTCTCCTCGAATCTCGAACTCCATCATCACACATCAACACATCCAACAACACAACCGGCACAAAACCCACAAACACTGCGAACAACACCGACACACCGACACAACAATACAACAAGACACCACCGACATCCGCTTCAGATTCACAAGAGTAAGTCTATCCCACCCATCCATCCAGCTAACGACATGCTGGGCTGGTCGTTTCCAAGTGTCAGTGTCAGATCCCGAGCAGCTAACACTTGGACTCAACAGTGCCTTCAGTCAACTGGAAGCCCGTTGTCAAGGACCCAGTCCTTTATTGCGCAGATTGCAACGAACCAGTTAAAGACTGCACCTGCGCCTGGACGCACTCGCACCCAACGGCGGTTCACCAGCAGCATCAAGCCGGTATTAACCAGCGCCCGGGCCGGATCGCCTGCCGGCTCTGCGGCAAGCCGTACATTGAGTGCGAGTGCGAGTGCACCGACCCGTCATCGGAGGAGGAGTATTCGGGCGCCATCCACCTCAAGAAGAAGAGCCGCAAGCGAGAGGATGCTGCGGCCGTTCATGTTGTTGACGACGACGACCACCAATATTGCAAGCAGTGTGGCCGACTGGTCTCGGCCTGCGTCTGCGCCCCGATCACCGAGTGATCCGCTGGCTACCGACGGCCAACCTGCACACGGTGCGGCAAGCCGTTCACCCATTGCGAGTGCAGCGACGAGGACTCGGCTCAGCCCGGCGACGACCCCGAGACTTGCAAGACATGCGGCCGCTATGCTGGAGACTGCACTTGTGCGAACAAGTAGAGACTGCCCGATGTCTTGGGAGAGAGAGTCAAACATGGGCTCGATGTGAGGCCACGGCATGTAACTGAGATCATGGAGGTGTTTGGAGGAGCCTTGCGGCAGTGAGCATTGTGGACTGGACACGCCGTTGGGATGGCGATTTTTTTTCTATTCCTCTTCCTCTTTTCTTTTGGATTGGGAGACGTTGGGAGGAGTTCATCTGTCAGACCCCAGCCAAAGACTGTTTGCGTGAAGCATGCTTCATAGACCGCGTCGGGCCCCGCGTGGCCTACTTGTTTGTCCGGCCGGTCTGACAGGATGTTATGGATTCTTCATGTCTGAACTGGGGAAGGCAATTTTGGACCCAGCAATGCTCACCTGCCTTGATAGCCGTTAGCAATTGATAATTTTGGCGTGACTCAGAACCAACTGTCACATCATTCGATCCTTCGCTGTGATGTCAACATCGTGGTATGGAGTTGCATCAACAAGCCAACTCGGCGGCGGGTTGGCAATTTCCAGCTCGACCTTAAGCGAGTCTGGCTGCAACTCGTTGTCTTGTAATTAATCATGCCTTGTTCTAAAGATCGGGACCGCGGTCGGCAAGTGCGACGGACATAAAGACTGTGTCGTTCCTCCGAAGTACCCGAAAGCCCCGAATCGCCGACGGTCCCATCTCCGCTCTCGCTGGTCGATGGTTGGCTCGATCCGCTCGTTCCTGCCCTTCATTTCTCCGCCACAGCAGAACTGCGCTCGATCTCGTCATCATCCCCACTCGACCCCCACTTGGTACCTGACTGGCTGCATGGGTCCACAGCCTCTGAACTTCTCGATTTCATCTCATCTCCTCGAGTATTTAAGATCCAGAAGTTCAAGAGCTTCACATTTCCCATCTCCAGGATTCCCACAGACTGCTGCTTACTCACTCACGAATCGAACAATGGCTTCCAACCCCCCCGCCCAGTGCTGCGCCGTCGGCGTCAAGGATAGCGGCAAGCCCAGCGGGACCTACGAGACGGTCGGTGGCTACCCCGCCTACGTCGTCAAGTCAGCCACTGCAAACGGCAAAGCTGTGCTTCTCCTGCCCGATGTCCTGGGCCACGAGTTCCCCAATGCGCAGCTCATCGCCGACTCGTTCGCTGAGAACGGCTACACCACCATCATTCCCGACCTTTTCCACGGTGAGTTCCACATTCCACATTCCCATGGGGCATCTGGCTCGGATTCTGATGGCCGACTCCGCGTGCAACACCCCAGGTGACCCGGTCAAGTTCCCGTCACCGCCCGGATTCGACTTCATGAGCTGGATGACCAAGGGCACCGATAACAAGGGCTCCCACCTCCCCGAGCGCGTTGACCCGGTCGTTGAGGCCGTCATCACGGCCATCCGTTCCGAGCTCGGCATCACGAGGCTCGCCGCCGCCGGCTACTGCTTCGGCGCCAAGTACGTGGTCCGGTTCTTGAAGCCCGGCCAGATCGACGTCGGCTACCTCGCACACCCCTCGTTCGTCCAGCCGGAAGAGCTGAAGGCCATCAAGGGCCCCGTGAGCATTGCTGCTGCCGAGACCGACGACATCTTCCCTGCGCCCAAGCGCCATGAGAGCGAGGTCATCCTCGCCAGCCACAGCGACAAGGTCCCGTACCAGATCAATCTGTATTCGGGTACCGCTCATGGCTTCTCGGTTCGTGGAGACACGTCGGTCCCGCAGATTGCCTATGCAAAGAAGGCAGCCTTTCTCCAGGCCGTTCAGTGGTTCCAGGAGCATCTCTAGATGCAGGATTCAAGCCCGGTTCGATTCGGTACACGTGGACAACGTGAAGGATAATAGGTACTTGAGGTAGCTTGGCTTCATTAGTTTCTCTCCTAGCCTGGGTTGGTCATGATCACGATTGATGGGAACGTGGACTCGTTATTGCCGTTCTCGATTCCTGGCAGTAACGTGGGGTTTACAGGCCTCTACCAGAATTAATTAATAGCAAGATCCAATAACTCTAACCGGTCGTCGGCCATGCAACTTGACCCTTTCTTTCGCCACCTCGATCGACACCGTCCAGTCGATGAAGTGACAGTAGTGTATGTTAGGCGGCACGAAGTCCAGATAGAGAGGTTCCCTGAACCGCTGGCTCTGCTTGGCATACGTTGCAGCCCAGCGGCTGAAATTTAAGCTGACCAGCGCTCCGACATCGAGTGCTGGTGGCAGTGCATTACCCGGTCCTCCGTTGCTCTCCTGCATCGTTTCCGCCACCGAAGGCAGCACAGCTGCCAGGTCGTCCTTGCTCCATACCAACACCAGGTCCGCGATGCACGTATGCTTGGTATCATTGTGCTCTTTATTATGATGAAGCTTCTTGCCGTGATGTTCGTGATGCTATAGAGCTTGAAGAAGAGCCATCGGAGTGGTGCTAGGATCTCGGGCGCGATCTCGTTGGTGGACCGATCCAGCAGCGGGACAAGGCGCACGCAGAAATAGACCGTCGCAGTTCCGGTCTGAATCACGGTCGGATAATCGACTACCAGACGGAACGCGTACCTGGGCAAACTCGATCTGTGAAAGAGGCTGCGGGTTCTTTCCTTGAAGCTGAGCTTGTCATTCTGGCGGCCGTCGAGGAGGCGCAGCGTCCGGACGAACTTGATTGCCTCCCATCGTTCGAGCTTGGAGCCGACGAAGGGAGGCGCTGGGAGCTGGCGCACGTCGATGGGCTGCGTTGCACGGGCAGATAGCCTGGCCACGCCCCTCTGGTATTCGTACAGCTCGGCGTGGACCACGTATTCCACAAACGCTTCGAACCTCTTTGACTTGCTGACCACCGCCGTGTTGACGTAGAAAGAAAACGGTAGGGCTGCGCCAGCGGGCGTCTGAGTGCAGCCGGGTGGTGGGACTGCAACGTCCGTCTCGGCAAAGTCGATGCGACGAGCATGATTGCCGGGAGCATCAGGGACGCCGAAGTTATCAGGAATCCATTGACCGGGGCATCAGGGGCTCCGTTTCCTGGAGCATCAAGCACTCCATTCACACTTTGCCGGTTGTTTCTTGCAGGCGCTCGGGTTCTACCCTGTCGATTGACGGTGTTTGTCGCGGCGCTCCCTGGCTGCAAGCGCGGCAACTGGATCGAAACGGGCACGAGAACCACCCACCAGGCGGTATGTGCGTATACCTGTCAAATACGTCGTAGCAGTTTTGCTCGCCGAGCAAATCATGTCGGGACCGGTAAACAGGTACGTCGTTACCCCCGTGCCCGCGGCGGACTTCCAAGCGCACCTTTGTCCTCCCTGTGATGCCAACGACCAATCTTGCACGCGGGCTATCGAACCTTTGGGTGCGGACGATGCTGCTTGTGATGATGTCGCCGGGGCAGCAGCTGGTGCTGCCGAGACGGATGGAACGACAGGGCTTCCCCGACGCGTTGTTTGTGGCATGTTTCCAGCGAGGTTTTCGAGTCTGCATTGAGATTTTCACGGACCACGAGAAGGGGTGATGTTTTGGAAGAGAGCACGGTCAGGCTGGTGGGACCAAGTATGAGGAAATCTGGTCGTTGCAAGTCAATCTTCGGGGTGGCATTTGCCGAGGAAAGCTTGTCTTGGAGGTCTCAGGGCTGCAGGTGGACCCGCTGGCTTGTTCTTATTTTTGGCTGGTTGGTCATGGGACTCGGAATGCGGTGTTGGGATCAATTTAAGTTTCCACAACGTTTGCTTAATTCCGAACGATAGACCTCGCAGTGCCTGCCCATTTACTTCTCGCGCCTCCACCATGTAGGTAGGTAAGTATGCTCGTCGCGTCAGATTCCTTATCTAGGAAAGACAAACTTGAATTATTTGAGCGCATCGCTACATGTACCTAACGTTACATTTATAAACAAAAAGACTTTAGGTAGTTGCAGACCTTGTTCGCCGATTTCCAGTCATTACTATCCCCAGGATCCACACCCACCACCGCTCGTCCCTCCTCCCAACTTGACTGCCACTTGATTACCTGGTAGTTTCTTCACCTCGTCGGGGGCCGGGATTTATCAGATACTTCGCCTTGGTGATATTGCAGTGGAACTTGTTTTTGTGCATACCTCACTCAACCTTGTACTCTTTCTAAAGATCAGTGACAGGTGCACAAGCAACTGCTAGCTCGGACAAGAGCGATGGATGTGAAACTTGCCCACAGCAACCCTAGGTACAACACCTTCGATCTCGCTCTTGGCTGAAGATATGTCACGGTACTATGGAGTGCAGGCGAGTTAGCAGCGCTCCACTTTCAACCAGGTACCTTACCAGGTACCTACCAGGTACCTACCGGGTATGTACCGCACGATGTGATCAGGGTTGGAAGAAGAAACATCTCTGCTCTCTTCATAAACGAATCAGTCAGTCCGTTTACCCAGTCAGAAGTGGAAGGAAGCTATGGTAAGAAAGGAGCTAACTGAACTGGTCCCTGGCAAATATGTAGCTGCAGCAGGAAAACATATGGTAGAGAAAATAGCAAAAAGCAAATGAACTTGGATGTGCCCGGGATCGAACCGGGGACCGTCTGTAGAAATGCAAAGCGAGTGTTGCGAAACAGAAATCATACCACTAGACCACACACCCGTACCCGTAACTGGGTTGTGGTGGGTGACGGTGATGGCGTCTAAGAGCGGAGGAGCGGAGTCAGTAATAGCCTTCTCTGTTAGCGCGAAGAGAAATTTCACATCTAAGATGAATTACATACCTGAGCTAGCTGAGGCATGATAAGCAAGTGTTGGGTGGGGTGTGCTCTTTTTTCATGTTTTAGTCAATAATATAAGTAAAGCGCGTCATTCCAATGCAGCAGTATATTAGACAAGGCTCCTCGAATGAGCTTCAACTTCATCATTCCCCATTCTGGCCTGAAATGGCAAGTATGTAGCTTTTAAGTTAACACTTGTAGGCGGTTGTTCGGGTTAAAAGGATGCAAGATCAACCCACACTTCAGCTCGGTCAATATGCATGCAAAAGACGAGGGGCATTATTATTACCAGAATATGTCTTGATACCTGGTATCCCATAAGCACTAACGCCAAAGCAGTTATCCTGCGCTAAATGCTGACCACATTCATAGCCGTGAGCTTTGCCTCCAACACACTGCGGCACGTCCGCCAACCAACCTGGAACCAACAGAACAACAGTACAGCACGCTATTTAACAGGTTATATGAGACATCTGCAAGTTTCGCACAACCACGTAATCGTGCCTAGCTGCTCTGTTCAGTTGTCCCCCGATCCTCTCTCGGCCCGGGAGCAACATTGACATGTTTGTCATTCAGATCTAACGACCTCACCGAATTGAGGTACCTTACCTGACGCAGCGAAAACCGCCCATAATTAATACCATGAATTACCTGGTGACATTCCTTGTCGCAGGCCCGCTCCTTTGGCTTGGGAACTGGGCCTGGGCGTTATTCCGCAATTACCGCATCGCCAAACGATCGGGGCTTCCGGTTCTCATCTGTCCATTTTCTCCTGACGGTGTGGGTTGCCCCCATCCCGTGCATAATTCGAGACCTTCACCTCATGATGTCGGCCATCCTCGGGTTAATAATGCTAATTAACCCGACCACGCAGTTTCCGTACCTGTTCATCAAGGTGCCACTAAAGCCTCTCCTCGAGCTCATACCCATTTGCAAGCCGGGCATCCAGGTGTCGATAGTGGGGTGGGAGCACGCCGACCGATACACGCTGCACGAGAAATACGGCCGCGTCTTCATCCTCGCCAATCCCACCCGGAATGAGCTGTGGTGTGCCGACCCGGACACGGCGCAGCTGATCTTGACGCGCCGGCGCGAGTTTCCCCAACTCGACATCACGACGACGATCATGAGCGCCTTTGGCAAGAATGTTATCGCGGTACGTATCATCCATGTCACGGCAGCAGCGCAGCCTCAGAACTGACATCGTGACACATAAAGACCAACGGGGAGGACTGGAGCCGCCAGCGCCGCATCGTCGTGCCCAACCTCAACGAGCGCATCAGCGAAGCCGTCTGGACCGAGACCGCGCAGCAGGCCAACAAGATGGTGGAGTACATGGCCCAACGGCCCGACGGCGGCGAAGCCCAGAGCGTCGGCTCGCTGCGTGCCATCGCCATCAACGTACTCAGCCTGGTCGGCTACGGCCAGCCCAAGCCCTTCAAGCCGCAGAAGCTCTGCCAGGACCCCACGGCCGCCATGTCGTACACGGACGTGGTCTCGCTCTGCGGCGAGCTCATCGTCTTCGCCGCGTTCGTGCCGACCTGGATCCTGCGCCTCGCCATCATGCCCAAGCTTCTCCAGACGCTCGGCGTCGCCGTCGAGAGGCTACCACAGCTCACGGCCGAGATGCTTGACGAGCAGCGCACACATGGCGGCGGTGGGCACCAACTCGATCACTTTGTCAGCCAGCTTGTGCGGCTGTCTGATGCTGGCAAGACCGGCGAGGCGACCGCACTGTACCTGACCGAGGAGGAGATTGCAGGCAACTTGTTCCTCTTCACCGCGGCGGGTTTTGACACCACAGGGAACACGCTTGGTTTTGCCGTTGCGTGGCTTGCCGCGCAGCCAAAGTGGCAAAAATGGATCCAAGAGGAGCTGGACTGCGTTTTGCGAGAGCACGGCACCGGCGACTATGCCTCCGTGTTCCCGAAGCTGACACGGTGCCTGGCCATCATGGTGAGAGTTGACTGTTTGGATCAGGATTAAGCAATGCCTTGGCTAACATGGTAATTACGTGGACAGTACGAGACCCTGCGGTTGAACCCCGCCGTCACGCACATCGGCCGGACGGTCCACGAGTCGATCTCCATCACCATCGGCGACAAACAGCATCTGATCCAAGCGCCCTTGACAACCTACATCAACAACAGCGCGCTGCACACCTTACCAGACATCTGGGGCTCCGACTCGCTCGAGTTCCGACCCTCGCGATGGATCGTCGGGCCGCCGAGCCAACTGGGCGATGAGAAGCTACTGGTCCCTCAGAAGGGGGCGTTCAACGCGTGGAGCGGCGGGCCGCGCGTGTGCCCCGGGCAAAAGATGTCCCAGGTCGAGTTTGTGACGGTCATGGCCACGGTTTTTTCCAAGTGCAATATCGAGCCCATACTGCGGGAGGGAGAGACGGTCGAAAGTGCGAGCCGTCATCTCGTGCGTATGATTCAGGATACACAGACGCGGCTGACGATGCAGTTCAAGCAGCCCGGGGAGGTTCGTTTGAAGTGGCGCAGGCGGTGATTCAGGGGCAACTGAAGACATGCATGCACCGACGGGCAGAGATTACAGATGCTCCTAAGGTCTCGTGTTACTAACACGGTACGTTATATATAAAGAAAGATATGGAAGGCCACAAGAAGAGCATGCATGTGACCGGCAAAGTTGGGGATTGTAATTGCATCGACTCGTCCCACACTCGTGCTCAATTCTAGTCTATAGTGCTCAGGCGCACGGCGGAATGATACATACGACCATAGGCACTTGAGAACTCGGTATCCCGTCCGCTCTGCCCTAGATAAGCAAGCGACCGCCAGACTAGTAGTTGGGTGGGTGACCACCAGCGAATCCCTGGTGTTGTATGTATTTATTTTTTGGATCTTTGACCGAGTCAGCTGTTGACATTCTCCGCTTTTTACCCCTGATGCAGATGATGCCGACTTGAGCACTCGACCCGCAACCCGATGTTACCACGTTGTATGTGTTCTAAACTTTTTGGGATCCCATACTGACCACACTAGTACAGTCTCTCATTGACGGCATTCCCGTTCTTTGGATACCTTATACATCCCGGCCGCTCAGCTCCTCGTTCTGTGCTTCTCAAACTGCTGGCTGACTTCAAACATACTCTCAGGCCACCAATCCTCGTCCCTGTTCCACATCACCCCCGACCATCGCGCGTCCTGTCTGAACCGAACAACACGCTGGAGCTCCCAGGCGCCGACGCAGCCGATCCACCACACGTTGTCGAGCAGAACGACCAGGACAAGCCAGTGGGCAAAGATGTCGAGGGCCAGCTGGCGTGCCAGGCTCAGGTCCGGCGCCGGCGTGATGGATCCCATGTCCGAGTCGGACGAGACCGTCTGGATGAGGCTGAGCATGTGCTCGATCATGTTCAGATACCTGACGGGCACCTTGTGGACAAAGGCCATGATCACCCGTCGAGGGAGGCGGGAGGGGATCATGGAGGTTATGCTGGCCGCGTAGCGACGTAGCCAGGGTGAGACTTTGGCGAGTTGGCCGCCGACGGGGTCGACGTTGACCTTGAAAGGGAGCTGTTTGCTGTGGTTGAGCTGGCTGGACATGGAGTCGTCGGCCCGGGGGAATGTCTCGGCGACGACGCTGTCGAGGAGATCTAATGCGGCGCAGCATGCTTGGATGTCGAGGATGGTCACGGTGGGCTCTTCGCCTCCATATCCTCCGCTGCTCGCCAGGACGATGTCGGCCATCTGACGGGCGTTTTCGCGGAGTTTCGCCATGGCGGAGCCGACTGTGGCGGCTAGGATGGGGCTCAGCACGTGAGCTGGGGGCACTCGCGGCTGGTCGATGCGAGATGACACTTTGTACTCGTAGGTCGATTGGGAACCGCTGCTGCTGCTGCTGCTGCCATTGAAGGACTTTGGTAGGTACTCAACAGGCGAGCAAGAACGGGCTGGGCTGGTGAGGGTCGTGTCGTCGGTGATGGGTTTGTTTAGGATGCCGAGGTAGGCGAGGTGCGCGGCGCGGAAGAGGCTGATCCACTGCGTGTTTTTGGGCATGATGTCGGACAGGGGTTGGTCGCCCATCGCAGCGGTCTTGACGAGCCAGATGCGCACGCAGTGGCTGCCGGACCCGTACATGCCCATCATGGCCGCGTTAGCCAGCACGCAGTCGTACTGCTTGGCCTCGGGCAGCGCCGCCTGGGTTTCTCGCAGGGACTTCATGTGGTGTCGGTCGGCGAGGGCAAGCAGCTCGAGGACCTTTTCGCGGTCTTGGCACGAGACGGACGGCTGCTCGATAATGTCACGGCACTTGCATACGGCTGCTATTGCGAGTACGGATCTCATCAGGAGCTGGCTCTGGCAGGCGAGGTTGGGGATGCCAACCTGCAGGGTGTACTGCTCTTCCTCGTCAATGGTTGTGTCTTTGCTGGTGTGCTCGATGAAGTGCTTGAGCAGCTCGAACTCTGCAGGGGCTAGAGTCTGTGCCACTTGTGATTGCAGGGGCGAGTCGAGCCTGGTGTGCTTTGGTAAGGGAGGCAGCGGTGGGTAGGGAGCTACGCCCGACCTTGGAGACAATGGGCTCCCGAATCTCGTGGATGAGTCGAGGGAGCGGCCGGAGCCTTCAGGGCTGCTTATGCCCGACTCTGTTCTGGAAAACTCGGGCTGGACGGGCTGTGGGTCTACCGGCTCGACCCAGTTGTGGTGATAGTCCTCCGCGGCGAGCAGGCTAGCCGGTCGTTTGGGGTACTGGCAAACCAGGTTCTTCTTGTTGCACCTGGAGCACCGTGGGGTGAGTTCATCGCACTGCGTAGGGTACGCGATAGTGTCAGCGGATGCATAGTTAATTATATTTAGCTGGTATTTATCTCGCGTATACGCTGTGTGCGTACCTTGATCCTGCGTTCCTTGCATTTCGTACAGCCGTACCTAGACTTTAGGTGAGGCCGGCGGGTCTTGTGATGGTTGGTCCGGCTGCTCTCGCCAGGCTCTGATACATGTACATGTGTTTCGTCCATGTGCGCCAGCTTGACTCGAACTGATGGTGAATCAGGATTTCTAGTGTTTGGGATAACTATACTAAATTTCAGATAATTATCTCGGACGCCAACAACGGGAATATGTGTGTTTTATTCGCGGCCACGGTGTAGTCAGCTTGGTGATGCAGACTGGACTTTCGTAGCAGTCGCAGGTCAGCTTCCGGTTCAGGCAGCTGGATCCAGGGGAATGTCGGGTTTCCACAACACAGCCCTCTGTATTTGGAATGGTTTATACCTCGTGTCGGTCTAGAAGAGATCTCGAAGCATCTCATACGTCACGGGAGCTGCGCCCGGCCTCTCGAATCTCGATGCCAGCCATCAAGACGGGACCTGACCGCTACTGTCAATGGGCGGGTGGGCTGTGTAATCACATCGGTCGTCGTGCTTGATGCTGCCCCTTTATGGCTCACAATGAGCACGTCTTGCAGGCACAATGACTCACTCGGTGCCTAGTAGGTAGCTATCACGATAAGACCCATCCAGGTGGTATCGTGGATTTTCAAAGAACCGCGCATTGCCGCACTTGCAGCGGGATGCGCGTGCAGGGGAAAGAAAACACATGGAAGAACTCTGGAAGGTCGTGAAATGCTCGTTGCCAAGACCGGGGCCTTACTCAGCCTCTCCAGCTTGACAGGGGCCTCGGGCTTTCCCCCGAACTTCAGAAGACGCACCTCGGCCGGTGCACCCGGGTGCTTGAACCTGGCATTTATACCGGCCGGACAATAATAAGCCGGGATGTGGGGGCAACGTGCCTAGCCAAGATGACGAATGCCAATGATTCCGGATCCTTAGGAACGTTCAATTCGTATTTCTAAGCTTTGGTCTAGAACGAGATAATGAATCAAGCTTGGCTTGCTTAGCTGCAGAAGTCGGCCACTCTCATTGCTGCAAAGTCCTGATCTGCCCGCAGTCAGCTTACCCTCTCTGGAATGGGACTAGCCATCCCCCGACCAAACTGGCTGACCAGTGCAAATGCCGTGCACTTAGAGGCTGCCCAAAGCTCCATAATCGCTCCCCGCGAATGGTTTACATTGCCATCAGCCGGGGATAATAGCATGTTCGAAACAGGCAGGTCGACAAACACCTTCCCGGCACGTGTCGGAGTCGAATATAAGAGCACCACCGCTAACCCATAAGAATCAAGGTGGCTGTCAATTGATCACTGGGAGTGACGAGCTCGTGGGCCTCAGCCACCTCTCGAGACGATTCGCCAGCCTGGTGAGTAAGCTCATACTGGCATGGGATGACCAAACAATTCCGCCGCATAAACTGCGTATCGGATACGCTATGCATAACTCGTGTATAAGCGTCTGGAATTTGTATCTGAGAAAAGTGGCAGGTTTCAGTTTGAACGGCGTATGGAGCTCATTACCTTACCTAATTATTCTTGACAGGGAACTCGGTGCGTATAGATTGCCGAAATAGTCGTCACGTCTCCAATAGCTTGGTACGATGGAGTCGAATACGCTCTCTTGTTTTAAGCATGAGCGGTGGTCTTTTCCGAGTCAGCATATAAGTATGACTGGACTTGTTTCATGGCCAGCTATCGGTTTGGACTTCAACTGAACAGAGCGCCACCAATTCCCGAGTCTAACTGCGTTCTTGTGCAAACGGACAAACTTCAAAATACCGCCGTCAACACGCAGACATGAAGCACAGCTTGCTTGTCGGGACATGGCTTTTCAGCCTTGCCGCCGCCTTGCCGGAGCCGAAAGGTCACGAGTGGCATCCGCCAGGGCGAGATGATAGTCAGTCTCCAGACCGTCTCTTCCGATCCCCAGAGTGGAATCTCGTAAACTAAACTTGAACACAGGTCGATCCCCGTGCCCCGGTCTCAACGCCATGGCGAACCACGGCTGGCTCCCTCGCTCGGGCAAGAACATCGACCTCGCCGCTCTACGCTACGGCGTCTCCCACGCCTACAACTACGCGCCCACCGTCTTCGACGGGGCCTTCCAAGCAGCGGTGGACTTCAACCTCACAACCACGGGAAACAGGTCGACCATCAACCTGTATGATCTCCACCAGCACAACGAGATCGAGTTCGACGGGTCGCTGTCGCGCAACGACGCCTTCTTCGGTAACGACAACGACTTTGACTTTCGCATCTGGGGACCCGTGGCAGACGACTTGCATCTCTACGACACTGACGGTCCCGGCAAGCTCGACAAGTACGTCACCGTCGAGCTAGCCGCCAAGGCTCGTGCTGCACGTATCAAGGACGCCAGCACCGTCAACCCCGATTTCAAGTACACCGAGGTCGGCAGCATCGGCACGACAGCTCTCTACCTGACGACATTGTGGGATGACAAGGTCGGCGCTGCACAGAAGGAATTCGTCAGGGCGTTCTTTGAGAATGACCGCATTCCGTATCTTGAGGGGTATGCGCCGCCACAGAAGCAAAAAACTGCCGATCTCCTCAATTCGATCAATGAAAAGGTCAAGGCTGTAAAGGTTTGAATGGGAGACGGCTCACGGGCACGCAGCCAATTCATGATCTCTTATCGGGCTGAACCTTGACCATCAAACCACCATGTTCATGTTCGTGTTTGTTACCTAGGTAGATAGAACACTAATTAGGTGAGGTAATATACGTATCTGCAGCAGTCAAAAAGACGGCAAAAAGAAGTATCTGCCATCGACTGGAATCGAACCAATGTTGTCCGCGCGCTTGACCTCTAACTAACCCTGGAGAGGGGCCGGAAGGTGTGGAAGCCACAAGCGGAAGTACTGACCACTATACTACGATGGCTTGAAGGTTCAAGGCATTGAATTGAATTTGCTGAACGGAGCCCCGGCAATTGGCTTTGTGCGTGGGAAAGTGTGCATGTGGAAGTGGACCTGCAAGTGGGAACTGTTAACGTTATCAGAGCATGTTGCTGAGCCGAGGTGGACAGTGGATACGTGGCAGCTTGAGAGAAATCGAATGGCGGGCATGACTCGTTACTATTAGAAACGGAAAATTTGTTACAGTACGAGTGTGGGCTGCTACGTGTGATAATCGAGTGGCTGAGTTTGGTGTTTGCAATTCGGTCTAGACTGGCAAGCAGGACAATTACCTTGACAGTTTGATCGTTGGTGTGTGCCACGATGATCCCAGTAACCAAGCTGGTCGTTCAAGAGATGATGAGCACGTCAATTCTTAACCGTCCTATGAGTTTGTGCCGTCAAGAGCTCCCTTGGCTAGGTCCCTCCCTGGGAAAGCAGGGGAGGGGCGCTGCACAACGAGCAGTAATGCATGTTAATTCGAACAAGAACTGTGGCAGACCCATTGAACTCAGGGCGCAACGGTGCCAAAGTTCTCATAAGGAAACTCCTCCAGGCTAGAAAGCTGCTCGGCCCATCCATCATCCAGGTCTCCAAGTTGATGCTCATCGTCAATCTTCAACAACCCCGTTCTGCCGGCCAGCACCTCCCTCTCCTTCCCCCTGTACTCTGCAGCCAGGCACGGATGCGGGACCCAGACGGCACGCATGCCCGCCCTCCTGCCAGCCTCGAGGCCAGGGACGCTGTCCTCAAAGACGAGGCACTCATTGGGCGCAATCTCGGGCACGCCGTCCGGCAACGTGGCGTTGATGGTTTCCAGTGCCAGCAGATAGATGTCCGGCGCCGGCTTGCCCCGACCTTGTTGAATGCGAGGGTCGTCTCCCAAAATGCGCCTGTTGGTGGGGATGAGATCCATCAGCTTCTTGGTCTCTGGCCGGATGATTTTCCTGTCAAAGTTGGCCTTCTCGCTGCTCGTCGCGAGAGCGACCTCAATCGGTTGGTCATCCCTGTTCCGTGCGACTCGAAGATGGGCAAGCAGATCCAGGGCGCCAGGGAGGGGCTTGCACTTGGGGAAGTGCAACCGCTGCAGCTCCCCTTGCTCCTTCTTGTACTGCTCGCGCGAGATGGGCAGCTGGGCCCATGCGTGGAAGATGTCGCCGTTGGAGGAGCCGGGCACGCCCATCATCCTGGCCTTGATGGGCCATGGGAGGTGCGGACGGCCGTATTTGGTCAAGACTTCGTTGGCGCATTGCGAGTAGATGTCTTCGGTGTTGAGAAGCAGGCCGTCCATGTCAAAGAGACATGCCCGGACTGCGGGGAAGCTGCAAAGGGGTCAGTTTCCAACGCTGTGAAACGGTCGCATTTGCCTAGAAGGGGGCTCGGCTCAGTGGAACGGAACATCCTTTACCTGGGCTGCGTTGGTGCCATCTGATGACCGTTGACAGTGTGAACCGTGAATGGTACCTGGTAGGTAAGGTAGGGCAGGTAGTGTAAGGCAGTGTACGGGATTGTTGGCCGGATGACAATTACCTGGTAGCTAGCCCGGATCAGCGAGGCCATCCGTCCCCGGAAGAGGTTCCGAGGGCCGGACACCGCAGTCCATGTAGTAGGTTTTGTCCAACCGTTTTAACTCCAACAGGTTGGGGACCCACTAGATAAGTAACATGCCACAAAGTGTACGGCCAGCAAATGACCACTCTGGGTTGTCCTTGAGTGAAATCTTATGACCGGGTCTAACTTACACCCGCGGAACATAATACATAGGGTACAGGAGGCGGCAGTTTGCAATGCAACCTGCACCGATTTCAACAAGGACAGTTCCAGTCAATCCAGTCCGTCTCGACAAGAGAGAATCCGCAGGAATGATCCAGTCGCGCCAGTGCCAGCATGCAGCAAGACAGTCTCTTTTTTCCCAACCACGTCGGTTCAGCTTCAGCAAAGCTTTGCCCTCTTTCGTGGGGAGGACCAGCTGTGGCGATTTTTAGCAGCCCGTGCAGGATTAGCGCTCTCAACGGATCGCATCATGGACCGCGCCCGCGATGGCTTTGCTGTAGCAGCACAGCGCACCATCCAGGATTGGTAAGTTAGGCCGACCTGCATAATCGGCGACAAATGCCGATGTGTCACGAATGCCCGTCCGCCACACACACTAGGCCAGCTAAGTTCAGGTCCCCAATTGACATCGCCGCCTGTGAGGGGTTTTCCGATAGTTTTCTTCAAATCCCAAGTTTTGTGTTTTTGTGTTTCCGCCCCCTTGCTCTGTCAACCACATAACCTTATTTCCTCGTTATCGGGAGCAACGGCGTACTACATCTACCCTTACCCACCAACCCGGGAGTTATTAATCGACCGATCGTCGCGATGTCAGACACGGCCCAGAAGAGCCCGTCTCCACGTGCAAGCCCGCGGGCCGCTGCCGGTGATGCACCTCCCACGGTCCTGGAAGCTGATGTAAGAAGCGGTGTGGACTATCATGAGAGACATATTGGGTTCCACCGCTGACATGCTCAATCCAGCCCGATGTTTATGGAGAGGACGGCGACTCTGCCTTTGGTCTGGTAAGGAACATCCATGGATCTTGTTTGCTGCATGCATCCAGAAAAGATCAATATATGAAATGCTTGGACTGCATGCTAATGAATGAGGACGATTTGCAACCCCAGGGTGACCATGGCAGCGAAACCACTTCGTTGGCATCCAGCATCTATAGATTCCGCGAGGAAAATGGACGCACCTATAACGCGTACAAGGAAGGAGGTGAGTTTTCATGCCCCAACGCAGTGTGCAGGAAATGTTCTGACCGAGATGCATCTAATATTAGCGTACTTCCTTCCCAATGATGAAGTCCGTGATAATCAGTTTCCGTGCATGCATGTCCACTGCGCCCCTTGTCGTGTATTGACAGAAAGTGTCTTTTGTAATAGTCAGAGAACTCGCGTCTAGGTAAGGAGGCTTGCACTCCGTCGATGCATGCAACCGGCAACAAGGCAGGCTGACAATGTGTAGATCTCCAGCACAACCTGTGCATCCTCATGCAGGACAACAGACTCTTCATCTCCCCGGCCGGGAAAGATAAGCCGCTGGGCAGAGTGCTCGATGCCGGCTGCGGGACGGGCATCTGGGCGATAGACTTTGGTACGTGCCCCTGAGCGATGGTAAACAAAGCCAAGCAGCTAACAGTCCGGGTCGGCAACAGCGGATGAGCACCCCGAGGCAGCAGTACGTCTCCTCTCAGTTGCCATGATGCTTACTGCCACTGACACCGGTGTTCTCTTCAGGTTGTGGGGGTTGATCTGAGTCCCATCCAGCCCCCCTTGTGAGTTCGCATCATGCCTACCTACTCTTGCCCAACTTGAACGGCCAGGAGGTCCAGAGATCCTTGATCATCCATGCTTACACCCCAGTGCAGCATCCCACCCAACCTGCAGTTCTTGATCGATGATCTCGAGGCAGAGTGGACCTACAGCATCCCGTTCGACTTTATCTACATGCGTCTCCTATGCGGGTCCATCAAGGACTGGCCGAATCTCTTCAGGCAGTCTTTCCAGTAAGACATGCTCGATTTCTCTTTCTCACCCCTCTTTAGCCATGGATCCTCAAATCCTCGCATCCCTCCGTGCCAAGCTTTGTGCCGCGCCAAAACCTCGTCTGACAACACCAATTTTGCACTACTATAGAAATCTCAACCCCGGCGGCTACATCGAGGTCTGCGACCCTCTGAACCCGCTGATCTGCGACGACGGCACGCTCCCGGCCGACTGCGCGCTGGTCAAGTGGAACAGCCTGTTCGTCGAGGCGTCGATCAAGCTCGGCGCGAGCTTGATCTCGGTGCGCGACTACGAGAAGCAGCTCGTCGAGGCCGGGTTCACCAACGTCGAGAAGGTCGAGTTCAAGTGGCCTATTAATTCGTGGCCCAAGGACAAGAAGTACAAGGAGCTAGGTGAGATCAGTGCACTGATAACAGACATGCCGGGTAGACTCTAGACGCTAATCAACATTCGCAGGCTCGTGGGTCTACGAGAATATCCTGGAGGGTCTGCAAGCGCTCAGCTTGATGCTCTTCACCAACGTGCTGGGCTGGACCCCGGAGGAGCTGGAGGTGTTCTTGGTTGATGTCCGCAAGGACCTGAAGAACAGGTCGATACACGCGTACTGGCCATTGTGAGTGTTGACGAGCTTCATCGACGGGTGGAAGTGAATGTCGGGCTGTCGGGCTAATTACGCGTTTTCGTACAGCTATATCGTCTATGGGCAGAAGCCGGAGTGAGACAGTGTCGGGTGTCTTGTGCATCTGCCACTGCTCCGTTTTCGACATTGCATCCGTTGTTGCTGTGGAAGACACATGGTTATGTCTGTCGTTTCAAATAGCGATGTCTATGGGTTTACGGTGCGAAGGTGTTATTACAGGGAATCATTGCATAGCAAGCTGGGAGATAACGGGTTTTCTTAGTTTGGATGCACGACGAGTCGGATGGAGATCGATAAGGGGCTGCCCGAGTTTGGACTACGAGTACCAGATACCTTAATTGTCAAACCTGGAAGAAGACACAAACCCGGATACTGACCCAAGCGAGAGCTCCTTTCATTTATGCCGACTCTCACGGTACTGATAGCTATTATCCCCCTGAACAGTCGAAGCTGGCCCATATTGGCCCCAATAAAACCGATTAACCCTCGTCCAGTTGATTAGTCCTTTCTCACATAAACCCCCTGGAGGTTGCACCACTCCTTGATGCTCAACAATCCACACTCCGCACCAATGCCGCTGTTCTTATGCCCAGCATACGAGCCATTCGCGCCACATTCCAAGTGCGTGTTGACCCAAACAGTCCCCGCCTCCATCCTTCTCGCCATCTTCTCCGCCCTCTGGACGTCCTTGCTCCACACCGAGCCACCAAGTCCAAACAAGGTCGCATTCACCCGCCGCAGCACATCCTCCTCGTCAGACCACTTCAACAGTGACACGATGAGGCCGAATTGCTCATCCGCGACAATCTGGGAGTCGTCAGGTGGGTTGTCGATGATGGTAGGCGGCAGGAAGAACCCGGCGTCGGTCTTGGTGGTCGCGTCAGGCTTGAACGACAACTTGTCAGCCGGGATGGCGCTCTTCCACCCTTCGTCTCGATCTGGGCGTAGAGCTGTCGTAGCTTGGCGTACTGCATGCTGTTCTGCACCGGGCCGAGCACGGTCGTGGGGTCGTCGCTTGGGCCGACTTTCATGGTCTGCACGAAGGCCATCATGGCCGCGAGGAAGGCGTCGTAGATCTGCTCGTGCACGTAGACGCGCTTGATGGCGATGCAGACTTGGCCCGAATTCACGAGCGCGTTGAAGACGATCTGTTTGTCAGCTTGCCTGGACACCAGCTACATGACAGTCAGGTAGGTAGGTAGGTAGACAACGTAGGTACCTTTGGCACAACAGTCGCGAGGTCAACGTCCGGGTAGACGATCGCGGCATCATTCCCACCCAGCTCAAGCGTGACGCGCTTCAGCGTCGCCGCGCACGCCTGCATGACCTTCTTGCCTGTGGCCACGGACCCGGTGAAGCTGATCTTGGCGATGCCAGGGTGGGCAGTAAGCCACGGGCCGAGATCCTCCTCGCCGCTCAGCACGTTGAGGACCCCCGCGGGAAAGATGCGGGCGCCCAGCTCGCCGAGCTTGAGCGCCGTGTTGGGCGTGTAGGGAGATGGTTTCCAGATGAAGGTGTTGCCGGCGAGGAGTGCCGAGCAGAGCTTTACCACGCCGAGCGTCATGGGGAAGTTCCACGGGATGATGCCCGCACCGACGCCCAGGGGCACGTGTCGAAGGATGAATCTTTTCTAAACGGCAGCCAGGGGGTGAGGTTAGTACCGTTTCTCGTGGGCACGGGAATTCAAGACTTCGTGTAAGTCAAGACAAACCTCGTCGGTATCCTCGATCACCTCCTCCGTCAACCGGTGTACCACGGTCCCCCGGATGTGGTCCTCAATCAGCCAGACCTCAACCGCGGCACTCTGTGGAGGCTTGCCCGTCTCCTCGCCAAGCAGCTTGGCGAAGCCCTCCTTGTTGGCCTGGATGGCGTCGGCGAACCGCAGGAGATATGCCGCGCGGTCGTTCTGTGTGAGGTCGCGCCAGGCGGGAAAGGCGGCCTGCGCGGCTGCCACGGCGCGGTCTACATCCTCTGATGTCGAGACGGGGACCGCGGGGAGGGGCGTGTTTGTGCTGGGGTTGGTGGCGTGTCGTGTTCTTGTCGTCGTTGTTAGTTCGTTGTTGATTAAGTTGTAGAACGTCTAATTAGAGCGGAGGAGTTAGCGGGCAGGTGTTGTGGATTGATGACAGAACAAGAGTATCTCTTTCTTTCTTGCACCCTCTTGTTGGATGCATCTGCGCTCAGTTTGCTTCATACACCCTGGCTCAACCTGCAAGGATCGGGGGACGGTCAAGGGGAGTGGGGGATTGGGAAGGACTACACTGACCTGGAAGTCCTCCAGCTTGTAGTCTGCTACTGAGCCCATTGTGTAGCTGGAAATGGGGCGTCAATTGTGTCGAGTATAGGAGTGCCCTTCCGGTGTGTGGACGGGTCTGGTAACAACAGTGAGGTGGAAGTTAGAGCAACAGCAAGAATCAGAAACACAACAAAGAAAAAACCCGCAAGCTCTGAGCCATCTTTTGTACAACTCCAAACTAACATCCTTCTTTATAAAATCTTCAAGCGCACCCCTGGCCAAAACCCTGGCGCTGGTCAGACAGGACGGGGTTGGTGCTGACTACGGCGATGTAATGCTGACTCGGTGATGATAACGCCGTCGAAACCGACATCGTGCATCGCAAGACTGAGCCTCATTGGCTTGACTATACGCCCAGGGTAGTGCGGATGCGCATCGATTAACTGTAGCTGACCGACATCTACTTCTTTGGGCGTGATGGCCGGAGACGGTGGGAATGAATCCGGGGACATCGGGTAGTAGTGCGAACCGGAGGATGAGGCAGCAGCTTACAAACAATACACGAGATTATTATGGCCCACTTGGGAAACGGCTTTGAGTTAGCAGCTCGGCAGCATCTTGATCCGGAGAAGGATCTATGGCGGAACGCCACGTCGGGCCCCCAACTGTCTCCCAGCGCTGGTGATTGGTCTTGACTATGCTACGCGGATGTTGAAGTGGTGGGATCTCGAGGAGATAAGAGCCATTGGTGAAGGTAAAGTCCGCAGCCCGCGGCCGCTTCGAGGTCTCTGTGCCTCTTTTATTGCCAACTGCATGATGTCTCTGTCGTGTTGACTCTTGCGCAGACCAATGTGAGGGTGAGGAGTTATCGGGCAGGTCATGGCTGGGAGGCAACGCTGGCACAGACACATTGAATTTTGTCGCCTTCACAGCGGCTTCAATATATGGACGATCGGAGTATGTGCAGAAAGATACCTGTCCTTGAAGGAGTAACTAATGCCCATTTACTGTTGGGCTTTCTCAGCTGGTAGTACTCCCCCACCAGGCTCAACATCGATATTACGCCTGTTTCTCACACGGAAGCAGAGCGGATATCTCGTCTCAAGCTTCTTCATCTCCGGTCTGCCCAACCTATCTATGGCAACCCGTTCCGTGGTACAGCTCGGCAAATCGGTTCTCTCAGGAAAACTCCTGCTTCCCGCCTCAACTTCTCCGATCTAACCCTTTAATAAGCATAATCTTGTTCCTCCTAAGGGAAGCGATTTTGGAGTTGTGATTGCTCAAAGTCTGATACTTTTGCTGACGTGTCATATTACGGCCGCGCCTCCAGAAGTTACGACTAGGATTCCGGTAAACGGCGCCTTGTCTAGAGTCAGAGATATCAACAGGAGACCAGGTATTCATAGATGCCTCACGTGGGTACCTATAACATTTTCAAGAATTATCGCGGAGATCACAGCGCCGCCGACATGAGCTAGTGCGGATTTTGCGCCCACTGTCATTAAAGTAGCGCTAAATACTTGACTTATTGTAGAGGGTAGTATTATGACGGCTGAAGATGAATGTGTTCTTGGTTTCGAATAAGAAAGGCGGATTTCCGGACAACAAGCCGTGGTTGATTGGCTTGCAAGTTTCTTAGACTTTCGAAAAGAGAAATGAGTGGTTCAGATTTGATGATTGGGGTTCGAGAGGTTCGAGCGATGGTTGACACCATAAAAGAACTTGGAATGATGCCGGCGTTATTCGAGATTCGTTTTCATCGAGGGTGGTAAAAATTGATAATCCGAATTAATGGCAGAGCATGACGCTTTCTAAATTTTTTTTTTCTCGAGGGGAAGTCCCGAGGATAAGCAGAACATCCATGGCAAACCCTGTCAGCATACAACATCGAAGGCCGGGAAACAAAGAGGTCATCTAGCCAGGCATTGTGACGTCATGGCCGCGCCAGATCCGGTCGGTGCTGAAACACGCTAAGCGACCAAGTGAACGAGAGTGTATCAGAAAATATAAATGTAACCTATAAATCAAGGGCTGACTTCGAGAGATTATGATAAGAGAATAATAAGTTGCCTAATTATATGGCTTTATTGTCGAGATTGCTACCGCAAGGGTAGATACCTAGGTACGCAGCACGACTCGAGCACGGTCTTAGTCCCGCAAAGTAATGTAACTTTAATCCACCACCACGACGACTATGGATCTCGACTGTCACGAAGGTCGGTAAAACACAGCACAAAGGCTGTTATTTACAGCGAATTGTCACGAACCGAGAGAGTGGGACCCGAAAGAGGGCCTGAAGGCGCAGGCGCAGAACAGACAGAGCAGGGTGCTCCGCGTGCTCCGTGACACAGGCGCAGAGCAGACAGAGCAGGTTGCTCTGTGTACTCTGTGGCCAACGGACAGAGCAGGCAGAGCAAGACATTCTTCACTTCTATATAACGAGTAGGGCCTGGCGACATTAAGTCCCAGGCCAGTAATCAATATAAGTTCTTAGGCATTCATTGCACAGTTGAGAGAACTATCCCTTTGCTCCGTGGTTACATACACCCCCTTGCACTTACCTTTTGACCCCTACCATCACTAGGACCCTTTGGTTCTCCTGATCGTAACATATGCGCACTGCTACCGCACAGGCCAGTCCTTGAACGGGGTGAACACTTTTGGCCGATGCTCCTGTAGCGAAAAGAGCCAAGTCCGAAAATAAGTGACCCCCTTGCTAGCCCCACAAAAGCGAGAGCCTGGAATGCAAAAGCAAAAGAATGATACTCGCATCTCCACGGACGGAGACAGTGAGTCGGTGATTGCCCAATAACAGGATTGAACTGTTGACCTTCGCATGACTTGATAAATACTCCAGGCGGAATGATTATTAGTACGACGCTCTAACCAGCTGAGCTAATCGGGCTTGTATTGTTTTACGACTTGCTGGGCTGGTGGGTTATCTCAAGAAGGGTGGATGTCGTGTGTGGGTTATAAACGTGGTCGATGTCACGGCGCCGCCCGCTAGGGCGCATGTGACCCACCACGCCCAGGGCTGGCGGGGCACCCGCACACCCTAGTTCCGCACCATGACGCACGACCCCGCACTAGGCCAGACTGGGACTATTGCCCATGTCATTTCGTGCACAGGACGTGCCCAACAAAGGCGACAGCTCGCGCACAAATCTTTCTTTCTTTTTTTTTTTTCCTTAGCTTTAGATTCCACTTGATTCGTGTTACGATCAGGAGAACCAAAGGGTCCTAGTGATGGTAGGGGTCAAAAGGTAAGTGCAAGGGGGTGGATGTAACCACGGAGCAAAGGGATAGTTCTCTCAACTGTGCAATGAATGCCTAAGAACTTATATTGATTACTGGTCTGGGACCTAATGTCGCCAGGTCCTGCATGTTATATAGAAGTGAAGATTGGGGTCCCGAAGTCCCGCAGCCCCGGGACTTCGGCCTTGTCCCGTACGTCCCGAAGCTCAGGGACTCCGGGACCCTATGTCCCATACATCCCGACCCTCCGGGACCCTGGGACCCTGCTGATTGGCGGGTGAAGCGATTGGTCGTGGGGCTTTCGCCAGCTGGGACATGACAGCCCTGAGCTTGGAATAAAATCAAGTACGTGCCATCGTGCACGTGACCTTCCTTTCTTCCATGTGCTCCTCCTAATCCTCCATCAACATCCCCCCTACACCGTTCTATTATGGATGTCCGACTTCTCCAATCGCAACAATTGCAGAAACTCCCCGAACGAGGGCATGCTCTTGCCCGCCTTGAGCAACGCATCTGCATTCCTGCCGACCTGGCCCGCAAACAGTCCCTCGTTCCCCCTGCTCCCCTCACCACCCCCGGCAGCCAGTTTCTCATCCACTAACGGGCGGAGACATTTATGGCCCTTCTTGCTCTGCAGGTGGTCGGCAAGCTTATCCGCCCTGCGAAAAGCCGCCTTGCATCCCCAGTTCTTGCCATCCTTGAGCGGACCGTCGCAGATGAACTTTTTCTCGCCGTGTACAAGCTCATGCCGCGTCGCGTCGGATTGGCTAGTGAATCGCTCCGTGCACATGGGGCAAGGGAACGGTTTGGCGCCCTCGTGCTTCGCGAGGTGGATGTTGAGGTTGTATTTCGTGGTGTAGGTTTTGGAACACAGGTTGCATTGGAAGGTACCGGCAGGCTCCGTCTCGGTGGTTTCACCCTTGGAGGGTTCGGGGAATGCAACCTCTGCCGCGTCGTCGAAAGTGCCGTGGAATTCGAAGAGGTGTTTCTTCAGCTCGTGCATGGTCGCAAAACCGAAGATTTCCATGTGGCAGCCGACGAAAGTGCAGTGGTATGGTCTGTCGTGCTTGTCGAGGTGGTGCTGGCGCTGGTCGGCGGTGGTGAAGCCTGTGTAGTAGGACAGGCAGTTAACACGAGGGCATTTGAAGAGGTTCGTGCCGTAAAAGTTTTCGAGAGTTTGGGGTTCCTGTGAGGCGGCTTGCAGGCTCTCGAGGACGGATCGGAGCTGTGCGGTGACTTCCCATATGTCAAGGGCGTCGTCTTGGGTGGGGCCTTGGCTCTTTTTGCCGGTTTGTTTCTTGGCCCACCCGATGGCCTGTGTGATGTCGCCGTATAGCTTGGAGTCCTTGATTGGCAGCAGCATCTTTTGGATTCGCTTGATGTCTGTCAGGGATACGTGCGTCTCTGACTTGTGCTGGTGTGCAAAATTCTCCAAGGTCTTTTGGAACTCCGCTCGTCTCCCCAAAGACTGTAATTGGGAAATACCGCCTTGAAGATGCAGGACCCAGCAAGCCGTGGCGTAGTCGTAGAACGCGTGGACTCCGCTGAGGAGATCTGACCGAATCTCATCCTCGCTTCGTCTCTTATTCATGTGAGGAAATGACAAGTAGGCGACGCTGAGCAACGCTAGTTCAGCATCAACCTTGGGATGGTCGATGAGCTTTGGGTTCGTGCGAGCTAGAAGGTAGCTGATATTATTAACTCTCATGCGTTGTTACAAGCCAAGGAGGTATGAGTATGACTTACTCGCGTGCTGTCCCATGCACAAGCTCGACGGTGTCATCTGCGCGTACCTCGACAAAGGAAGCAAAGAGCTGCTTGGGCGACTGGAGTAGTTTCCTGCGGTAGTCAACTGCCTGAGTCTGCACATTGATGCAGACTGCAGCCTGTACCTCTCGCCACTTGAGCGGCCGACGAGCACAAACGATCCAGCCTAGGATTTGCCGGACGACCTTTGACCGGCGCTGATCTGCGGAGTGAACGACACGCTGGAGAATGCGATCATAGCTTCACAAACTAAGGTCAGATTCGAGACCTTTCAGCTCTTGCTATGAGGTCGCACACTTACACTTGGTCCAGATTCAAGGGCATCTTGGCCTCTTGGAGCTCGTCTTCCAGATCTGCCGCTGATGGGGAGTCCTCTAGATACTGTGCATATAACTCGGCGAAGATGAACATGCCTAGAATTGTGAGCTCACTTCCAAGTTTGACTCAGACCAGGTGCTTTGGGGCCGATTTTGGAGTTGGCTTACCTTGTGCTCTCGCGAAAATGATATTTGCGAGAGGGAACTTTCTTGGAAGCAAGCCCGCAAACTTTTCCTCTATTCTCTTCTGGCACGCTCCCGCATAGTGCCTGAGGTCTTGTTGGTTCTCGTCTGTGACTAGTATGTGGGGAAGACCACCGAAGCTCTTCTGAGCGACCCCGTCATCTTGGCTAAGGAATAAGCAATTGATGGAGCAGGTCTCGGTCGAATTGCACTCATCTACGACGACTCGAAAGTACTTGGCGATCTCGGGTTGATCGCTGCGCTCGCATTCGTCGATGCCGTCGATGACGAGGTATGTTCTCTCGCAGCTATAAAGCGCGGTCTGGATCATGTCCTTGGCGGTTTCTGTGGACGTAAGTACCACTTCGCTGCTCACTGAGGCCTTTTGAAAAAAACAAGGCAGCACAGAAGGGATTTGGACTAGTAGCTGGACCAGGATTGATCGTGCGACCCCGATAAACGAGTTCCGAGTGACTTCGCCATGCCGGCAGTAGAAGAAAGCGACCGTGGCGTTTCCGAGCTTTTTGAGTTCATCGACGACTATGGAAGCAAGAACCGTCTTGCCTTGATAATCACGAATGTTGGTCAATGGCGCTCCCTGATTTGTGTACCTGATGCGGCCATGGGATGACTTACCTGCGCCCGGAATCCCACTCAGCCAAAGCATTGGATCCGCGAAAGAATCGGGGCTAATCCAGCACTTAAATTGGTCGTTCTTAAGCAACCAACGGCCTGGGTCTTTGCAGATTGATCTCTTGCTCCGATGTCGCTCATGTTCGTTCTCACAGTGGAAAGGAGAAAGCCATTGCACAACCTTGTCTCGTTGACGAGCCTCGCAACTTTCCTTCTTTTGCTCAAAGTGACGTGCGGCGCCGGCTCGGAGATCCCGAATCTTTTCAAGCTGTGTGAAAGAAGCGCGGTTCTCAATTAACCGTCTGCTCTGCTCTAAATTCCTCCCGACACGGTCGACGCGGGAAGTAATTGACCCCTTCGAGGCTTCAAACAGTCGGCTCCAATCTGTATACGTTTCCTGGTTAGTTCCCAACCAAATTCATAAGGTGAAGAGACACCGTGGTGCTTACTTCGCAGTTTCAGCTGCGCCATGGTTTCTTGGTGGAACCACAATATGTCTTGGTATACCATGACCAGGATGTCTCGGAAATGAGGGACTGAAACGAGCAGAGGTTGAACGCGCTGAAGACGCAGGCGAGACAGTTGTTCTCCAATATTTGCATACGCATCCAGGATGGAGTTGAACGCTTCACGAAATGCAGATGTTGTCTACGCCACGCGAGTTCAAGTTAGAGGCAGAGATAGGGTGGCGAGACGGCAGGATGAAAAACGACGTTGACATACGCGAAAAATGTACGCCATTGGGCCCTGCAATTAATCCATGTAGTTAGTCACCGGGCAACGAAACTCAATGTTGGCCAGGCTAGAGACCCACCCAAACGTATCCCATCACTTGCGCAAGGTCCACGAACACATTTCCCACTTCCGAAATCTGGCTGAACTGATGCATCGAGAGCAAAAATGGCTCAAGTCTCCTCATATTCATCAGATCCCCTCTCTGTTCTTGGTTTGCTTGTATGGCACGAACGATGCCGTCGACCAACTTGAATTCTGTGCCGGCGAAGTCGCCTTGTTCGGCTTGAGTGAGCATGGTCGCTTGCTTAAAAGCACTCAGATCGGCTGGATGCATAAGTACCTATTTAGTAACGTTCGAACTAGGGAGGTTCTCTTAAGAGCGACGTTGACGTACTGGACAAGTCATGCTGCGGTAAATCTTGATCCATGGCAAGCTGAGCTTCGCTCTGTCTGTTTAGGTTGTCCAGGCTGGAGCGCTCATTGAAGGTCCTCGTTGAAGACAGAATATCCAAGAGCTTTGAGATAACGTCGTGGTAGTGGAGATGGTCTCGGGTGAATTTGACCATATCCGAGTGGGTCGCATTCATCGGAAGCGTGATTGAAGGGTCGATTTCGTTGAACCTGCAAGTTGCCGACTCTCTGCTCACCAAGATAGCTGGAGGGCCATGGCGGCCAATCGTGCCATCTCCCGTCCTGTGGGTTGTAGGAGACTTGGAGGTCTCGAATGCCCAGAAGCACTTTAAGCGTTCGTGGAAGAACGCTTGTTTGAAGTCCTTGTCGAGCTGGCAGAGATAGTTTGAGTTCCGCGCGATGTCCTCGACCAGTGCCTCATTCGGGTTATCTTGGACAATGGTCCGGATGTGTGATTGCTCCATGCCGAGATTGGGAACACCAAAGAAGATGGCGCCCCGCACAATGCCGATGAGGTTCTTGTATGCCTCGGTTGACCCTTTGTCAAGCTGAACCAGTGCATCTTTTAGCACAAGTCCTCCAAGGCTGTGGGCGAGGAATGCGAGGGGCTTGGCGGTCGGGAGACCCCAGCCGTAGGTCTGAAGTTGGTTTATGAGCCCGCGGCCAAGATCCGAGATGCTTTGGAAGGACTGGCTATCCTGTAGGCCGGTGTCATAGCCGTAAATGATGACTCTAGTGCCCTCTAAATGCTTCGGCAGTTCGTCGCGAATCCACATAAAGGTCTTGTCTGTCCCTTTTGGCTGCCACGACCCAAAGGGATGACTTGCAAGCCCTGAGATCGCGATGCAACTATATATTTCGAGTCAGTCGTCTTCAGCGACGAAAAACAGCAGATGGACCGCGCTAGATACTACCTACTCGTGCAAATGGCTTGACAGGTGCACGTCGTTCAAAGGCGTCATACCCATGAAGTGAGTGTCCAAGATGAGGTCGTAAGTGGACCCAGAGCCGAGACCTCCCATACAAACATGCCATTCTTCCTGGCTGGGGTTGTCTTGAACAATAGGTGGTGGTGTATTGAACATGGCAGTTGCCACTTTAGTCGGTGGCATTTCCCAAAGACTTAGGCTCGTGGCTAGCGAGAAGATACGGGCGGCATCAATCGAGTCGAGATCTAGACTGTCGCGTATCAGGGTGGCAGCATCATCTAATCTTGTGACATTGTTTGGCAGCCCCCGAAGTCGAAATACAGTCCTGGACCACTTGTGAGATGCTGCCATCTTTCGATCTAGCCGATCAGCTGGGATGTGTCGCCTGCCAGGTTCAAACTTGACGTCGAGGTTAGTCTAGATGTTGGTTGAAGTCAAAGTCGAATGCACACTGAAATCCAAGAGGTAATCACGGGCGGCTGATAATTACCTAGGTACCCATTAAGCGACCCATTTGACAGGTAGCCACGGCAAGGTTGCCATGGATATGCTATTTGTGGAAACCCGCGTTCCCGAAGCCTGCTCTGCAGTGTGTTCGTCAGCCATTCGCAGACCTTGTCAGCATGCATGGCTGCGCCATGGCACAGCCGCCTGGCGCTTGACAATCAAATGACTGGACCGGAAGCTAGGAATCTGCCTTAAGCCAAGATTTGATCAAAAACAACCTTCGGACAGCCCTTTGCTGGATTTCGAATTACTTGAAGGCCATTTGCACGTGATGGTAAGCTTGTCCCAAGAGAGCGATGACGACCGGCTGGGCAACAGCTACAGCTCGTTGCTGGAAAAGCGCCTTCTCCGATACGGTCTGCTGGGTGTGAGTGGGCCTCACGCAAAGATGCAAGCCACCATGCAAGCTAATTTAATCCCACAACAAGTTTCAGTTACACAGTACAATACATTCCCTCCCCGTGCCCGACTTGCAAGCCGGCACGGTCATTCAATGAAGGGTGCAGCCGGCCCTCACATATATACCGCGAATACAGCAGCAGCAGCGGCCGTTCGTAAAGATACGAGGTACAATGCTTCGCGAGGTTTCAACCTGGAAGTAACTTGCAAGCCATTAACACGTATTCCTGCACAAGCATGATAATATTGCCTGAGCTACGATGGCGGATGCACCGTCTCAGTCACAATTGCTGCTGGTTCATGATAATGCGCCCGAGCCCGGTTGGTTCATGGACACGCATTGTACGACTCAGATCTCGCCTCGCTCTTGCTTCAAGACAGCAGAGTAAAAACGAGGCGAATGAGCGAATGAGCGAATGATGGGATACATATGCTTTCAGATTGTACGTGAGAAGGGAAAACGACACTGGCCTCGACGAGGACGTTGTTTAAAATATAGAACTCTCCCGAAAGGCTGTCGAAGTGAAAGGAGAGGACAGCAGTCTGTTATATCTCATAGTATGGCTGATCACGTGTCGATGCGTTGGTGGTCGTTTTGAAAAATAACATCGGGGCTGTCCATTTCATTGCGCTAATGCCATGCCACACGGTCACTTTATTTTCGTCGGGTGCAGGGCTTCGGCTCCACCGCCCCTAGAGTGACCGTGTCTAATCAAATCCGGGCCGCCACGGGCCACATTGCGCACCCCGCTAGATTTGCAGCAGCTGGTTAGGGCTTAGTGTTTATATGAATGATTGTTTTGGCGGTGTTTGGCGGGGAGTGTCATTGTGGCCGAGGGCTGGCACCCAGTTTGGTAGGCACACGGTCACTCTAGGGACGGCGTTCGGCTCCCACCTTTCTTTCCTCCCTTAAGTCCGGTATTTTCATCAATCGCAGGAAGCCTTCCGGCTGTCAGATTACAGGTGTCCCAGAGGCAGCCACGAGCTGGCCACCTAGCGTATTCCCAATAGACACCCACTTTTCACAGCCAGCCCGCCATTTGCCTGCGGAGATTTGGTCCACTAGGAACACCAGGAATTTAGAGTGCAAGTCAGCCCATGTTTCCCTGCACACACTCTGCATGTCCTATTTCTGCCTTGTCCTCAATCTGGCATGCATGGATGTGAGTTTCTTGTTCTTCCATTGCCTAAAAACCAAGTTGAGCCAGGTGCCTAATTAAACCGCTGCTCAGCTGGTTCGCGCCCCGAAGCCTCGTCGAAAACGCTTTCAACTGACCCATGCCTCGAAATCATTTGGAAGGCTTCACACTCGATGCATTGGTGTGCTTATCAAACTTATCTCGTGCGTCTTCCCGTTATCACTCGCAAGGTACTTGTCGTTTAGTAGCTCACGCAATGTGATAAGGTACCTAAACTCAACGACGGCCAGCCCCTACTCCACCTAGCAACATGTCTAATTCCTCAACACCAAAGCGGCAGCTTGTTGTGGATGCCGGTGATGGCCTGGGTGAAAATGACACTCTTCATCTCAAACGAAACAAGCTCGAGAGTCTAGCAACCAGGCATGTCGCCGGCCATTCGCTCTCCACTTCAAACTACTTGGAAACCCCACAGACAAGATGTAGGGAGCTACCTCGCAGTATTTTCTCACAACACGGAAGCTTTGTGATTCGTTTCAGCTGACATTTAAGACTTGGTAGCAACGCTCGGATTCCGGAACAAGTCTTCACCCCCCATCCAGATCCCTGACCCTGGAACCGGACTGGAGCCCCCATCTCCCTCAATAAGCGAGGACATTTGTTTCGGAATGGTGAGTGCGGATCTAGATACCGCTGCTGGTTTATTAGGTGAGGCGGCTCGGTTTGGTTGACCACCTCACATACATCTAGCTCAAAGACATCCCAATTCGTATCGATCGTGTGTTTGAAAAGCGATCAATCAAGTTCAACGACATGGAGAACTCTCCCTTTCTCGCTCTAGAGCTTTTGATCAAGCCCAGCAGATGCGATATCCTATTCCAGGACGTCTCCATCGCCACAATGGACAAGATGACGCATCTCAAGCTCAAGGCAATTTCTCATGCATACGTCCTCAGATTCGCTGGCTGGGTGCCCCGGCCTGAGATGCAAGAGAAGTTGACAGAAGCCGAAGCACCTGCAGATCACAAGTCGCCAGCTATCACCTGCAGGATGAATGTGCACATATTTGGTGCCCGTTCTATCGCCGATACTCTTGCTAAGGACCTTTCAAATGGCAGATTGTTCCTGCAGCACCCCAATCCCCAGCCCACGGGCTTCGACTATGAAAACCCACAGTATTTGAACCTGGGTCGTCTCGGGCTTGCTGATGGGCCTTCCACCACTTCAATCCCAGTTGAAGATGTTCGGCAACTTGAAGCCCCAGATCAACAGGTCACCGGTGATGAAGACGAGGTTGAAGACCTTCGAGCTGTGATGGACAATCTACCATATTGCAGTAATCTCAGAGAGGTAGGGATTGACGAAAGGATTGTTTCCCCACTCAAAGAGTAAGTGCCAGTGCATTTCAAAGATCACAGATCTAGGCATTGACAATCTTGGGCAGCCATCAAAGAGAGGCAGTCAACTTTGTGACGTCCAGAGAGTTAGCCGAAGATGCCAATTCCGCCAGTTTGTGGAAGCTCAAGAGCACAACAGATTTATCTGAATCTCCAAAGTAAGGAAACGACTCTTCCCTACCTGTGCTAACAAGCCCTAACACTCAAGGCAGGTACGAGCATTTGATCACCATGTCAGAGAGCTCAAAACCCGAAGACTTTTTGGGGGGGATTCTTGCCGATGGCATGGGTCTAGGTAAGACCTTGACCATGATTTCCAGTATCGTGGCCAGTCTTTCTCGCGCGGAACAGTTTGGTATGGCAAGAAAAGCCGAGAACTACTCCGGAAATCCCAAGAAACGTCCCGTGAAGGCAACATTGGTGATTGTTCCTTCTACACGTCAGTACCACACACATTCCAAATGTCTCTCATGGTCTCTGACACGAAATAGTACTATTGGATGGCTGGATCGATGAGATTGTCAAGTAAGTTTCCGCGTATTCCCTCCTTGCATCGCCATCTTCCCCTGCTGACACTGCAAAGACATGTCGCTCCCAGGACCTTAACATTCTACAAGTACCACGGGCCTAACCGAGCGCTTCCGTCGTCGACCGCCCCGCCATATGACATAATTATGTCCACCTATGGCACTGTTGAGTCAGATCGCCGTCGTGGAGGCGGTGTACTTGACGCTTTCCATTGGTATAGACTAATACTTGACGAAGGTATATTGCTCCGGAGTAACTTGTCGCACAGTTTGGAGCTAATATTTGCCAGCCCATTTCATTAGAAATTCGTCAACAAAGAACTTCAAAGCCGTAGCGAATCTCTCGGCATCAATCAGATGGTGTTTGACTGGAACACCCGTCCAGAATTCTCTGGACGATCTCGCTTCGTTGATCCGGTTCCTCCAGGTCCCGCTCCTGGAAGACAGTAAAACTTTCAAACGGCACATGATGGGGAAGAAAAGAAAGGCGAAAGGCATCGAAGTCCCAATACCGGACTACAAGAACCTCAAGCTCCTCCTCGGATCGATATGCTTAAGGCGCAGCACCTCAACGATCCTGTCTTCCCTTGGCGTCGAGTACATTGAACGACGGCCGGATTTCTCCGACACCGAACGCAGAGACTACGATATGCTGGCCACGTCGTGCGAGCAATCCATCAAGGAAGCTGTCAACGGCAAGGCAACGAAGAAGCAGCACGCATCTATCCTGACAGCAATGCTGAAGTTGCGCATCTTGTGCAATACCGGTTGTGCGGGTCTGATGGGTGATACCACTGATGATGTCGAGAAGCAGCTGGAACCGGACGAGCAAATCAGTCTCCTGCAGCAGAAAGGAGAGGCCATATGCACAAAATGTAGCTCTGACATGCTCTCTGGAGATGCTGGGGGCGTCTGTGATAAACAGCACGGGAAGACACATCGTCAACTGAGATGCCAGATCTGCATTCAGGGTGACTTCACATCGGAAAAGGCTGGAGCCTCTCCAGCGGAGGTTTCGAGCCTCGGCAATATTGTCGACGATCCGATGGAAGACGTACAATACGAAATCGAGCAGAACCATGTCCCCGCCACCGACCCCAACATCTCTGAGCCCAAGCGATACCCTTCAAAGTTGATTGCCTTGCTTGAGAACGTGACAGAGCATTACGCTCGAGACAAGAGGTCAGTGGACAAAGTCAATGGATTATCCAGCTCTTCACTAACAGGATCATTAGTATCGTTTTCTCGTTCTGGAGACGGAGTCTCGATCTCGTAGGCAAACTTTTTGAGGAGCAGGGTTTAAACTTTCGCAGAGTTGATGGAAGCGTCCCTTCAAATTTGCGGAGGAAGATACTTGCCGAGTTTTACAACAACCCTGAAGTTCGGGTTCTGTTGATGACCATCGGAACAGGTGCAGTGGGGTAAGCCCATACATATTTTCCCGGGCCTCTAGAAGAGATCCATGCTGACACGGTGTCTAACAGCCTTAACAACCTGTCGATCGCGAGTCGGGTTCATATTCTCGAGCCACAATGGAACCCCTCAGTGGAAGACCAGGCCGTTGGCCGCATCTTTCGCATGGGTCAAGCCAAGAACGTCTCTGTCATTCGCTATGTGATGAGCAAGACGATTGAAGAGGTAAGTAGCACTCGCTAATTAAAACCGAGCTGTTTCTCCCACAGGGCTGAACTGACCTGGGTTCTTATCACCATCAGAGCATAGAATCGCGCCAGATATCGAAGCTGCAGCTCGCGATGAAAGGCGGTCTTCATAACGCGGGCAGTAAGGAGCTCTCGGAAGGCGAGCGGAGAGTTGCTTATCTCCGAGAACTGGGGACAATCATTGGGTCTACTATTATTAGTCGGAGCGATGGCAAAGGCAAGTGATAGTCTAGCGTTTTGGGAGCTGTTTTGGAAAATTGGATTGAAGCACGGGATAAGGAGGCGTAATGGGAGATTGACAAGAACCTTGAAATGTTGCCTTGCGATTCGAAGGATGCACAGACTCAACGAATTCTCGAGGATAAAGACCATAACGACGGAGAATAACCGCATCCATAGCATGGCTTCAACATACAATCACGAGTAAGTCCAGTCGATTCAAATATAACGGGAAATTAGTGAGTGCCCAAAATTATTGACAATGAATAACGGCATAGGACAGGACACTCTGAGCAATCCTTACATTGCCATCCCTCCACCTATTCACCGCTCAATCTACCATGATTCGACTCCCACATCGATGTAGCACATTTTTAACCGCTTTTTTCATTCACTAATTAACATCAACTAGTCAACAAGATTCAACAATTGCAAAGTAATACAAAGCGCGCCCGATCCAAACCCACCTCGTCAATCTCAACAAACAACCAAGACAAACACAAAAACACTTTCTTAAAGTGTCAAACCCGACTTGAGACTTAAACTTAATTCCAAATCCGATGGGAGGCACTACGATAACCAAGTTCCCGTGTAGGCTGTAATCGCCGTCAATGAGACCGACGGCGCAGCCAAGGCCTGAAGACCGAGTAAGCGGGGACTACTGGATGCGAGCTTGTTGTGATGATCTTTCGTAGTAGTTATAACGATGGCGAGAAAAATCTCACCCTAGAGAATTACTTTTTAAATCTTTAGTTGGAAAAAGGTACTGTTCTAAGTTTCACTGCTTATCCGGCTTGGAAGAGAATGTTGAATTGCTGATAATTCTAGAGATACGACTGTTGTGTTAAAGGCACGGGCTCTCGCGTCACGTGCATAATGGCTGCTGCTAATTCCAATCCAAATACAGGGCTGAGAGGGCAGCGGAGGATGTCACTGGGCAAGTGGGAAAATAAGCGGGGCTCAAGCCTATATTTAATCACCCTCCGGGCTCCCTCTTTCTTGCAACCGAGCATGCACCCTTATCGCCAATACACCACTGTTTGTTTCAGGGCTGTCCAGAACTTATCGGGTCCCGGAGGGACCCATGCCCACCCACCCACACACAACCACAGCTTACACCTTGGGAGAAGAGTCTGTGCTTGCAGAGAGATAATCCAGAACAACGCGATCCGCATCAATTTTGCTGTCGCTCTCCTCCGCCACATCGATCCGAAACGGCAATCACAACCTCAACCGTCATCCAGAATCGCAAGGTTGCCTTCACACCACGGCTGGGGAAACATGGGTTAGCGTGTGAAAAGGGCGTCGATAAGTACATTACCAATTAATTGGCGCACATCAAAAATCACTTTTCTAGGACTTTCCAAATAAAACATAATTGTTCCACAATGCTTCTAAATAACATCCAAAAATAACACATCTTCAATTCTTAACATACGCAATATTACCCCGGATCTACAGGTCTTGGGAACAAACTAGACGATCAACCTCAAGGCTGTGGATTCGACCCCCACGTTGGGCTCAATTCCCGGCGCCAGATGTCAGAACCTAATTCTTTTTACTTCTTTTGCCTAGGTCTGTGTGGTCTCTTCTTCAGTCTGGCTTTCCTGAAATTAATATTCGCCGCTTGTCTCTTTGATTTGTTCATGCTCTCACTCATCCGTCTTCATCGTTGATTTCTAACATCCAACTTGCTTGTCGAGTTCCGTCCACACCCCGACCTCCGCGCCATGTCGCGCTGCGTGGCTGATGACTGAAGTGTAGATGTGTATGTAGGATATATCTTGTTTGCCCCAAGCTCCTCATGCCGCTGTGCAGTATTTCACGGCCATCTCGGATGTTGCTATAACCTTGCGACTGTCGTTTTCCACCATGTCCAGATGCGTCAAAGGCTGGCTCGTATTCTCTCCATCGTAAACACAACTCATCGCAACTTCCTTTAGCGCCACGGTCTCGGCTCCATCGCCCACATCATCAACCGACTCTTCTGTGAATGTCTCTCTGTATCCAGTGGCAGTAAACCCCTCCCGCTCAAACGCTCTCTTGCCTGCTGGCGTAGCCGTCAGAGCTACATCGGCGACTGTTAGTGATAATTCACTTCTTTCTCCACGAATGGCTGGAAAACGACACAAGGTGATGTGCATACCTGAAAATCCAGCAACTCTCCATGTTGTCATCATGCCCGCCACGCGCCGAGCGACCTCGTGTAGTGCAAACTCTACAAACGGCCTTGTTGGTGACAAGTCCCGAAAGGCTAAAAACCGCTCAATATGAAAGACATGCAGTCCCACCACCTCTTCGTGGTCCTTCGCAGTCCCATTTGGAAACATTGTCGCCGGGTCTATCTCGATCTCCTTGACCTTCCCGACGAGCACGTCTTCCCAGTGTGCCTGCAGCAGTGGCAGGACAATAACAACGCCTACAGGTGTCGGTGTGTCTGAGCTGCCCGATTCCTCAGTTGAACCCTGTGTCTCGAAGCAGATGCACAGGTCGGGACACGCGTCAACCCAGCTGCGCAAGCGGTCGAAGGACAGCGGGGCTGGGTACATCTCCTGGTCCGAGGCGTAGATGGTGCGCAGCATCTCGTCGCTGATGCGACGGTGCGCAACTTTCAGGTCGTGGCCGGCCATGGTGGGTTGAGCTCGTCAGCGTGGATGGATATAGGGTGTCGGCGATGGCGTCCTGCACAAAAGGTCCAGGCGAGGCCTAGAGCCAGTGCCGCCTTATCGCGACTGATAAGCAGTTTTGCGGGCGCTACTAAGCCGCTGTATCCCTGATTAGCCCCGACAAAAGTCCAGGGCCTGAGCAGTCCATACACATCCATTCACACAAACAGGCAAAACTGCAAAAAGAAACATCTGACAACTGAGAGATTCGAACTCTCGCCTCTTGCGAGAACGCAATGCTTGCTTCTCTTCAAAGAAGCAAAGGAAATCCTTGAGTGCGTCGCCTTAGACCACTCGGCCAAGTTGCCTACGATGGAGTTGGGAGGGGGCAACGGGAGCTATGGGAGAGAGCCCATGCAAGCGCATTCGACCAGAGAGAAAAAGAGCAGGCCGAATCTCAAAGCCACTCACTCACTCGTCGATCAAATCCACAACTACTCCACCACCATGTAAAAAAGTCGATGGATCTCGGCCAAAAAGAAAAAGACAAAAAGATAAAAGTACATACAACACCAGGGATTCGCTGGTGGTCACCCACCCAACTACTAGTCTGGCGGTCGCTTGCTTATCTAGGGCAGAGCGGACGGGATGCCGAGTTCTCAAGTGCCTATGGTCGTATGTGAGAGTGAAGAGCGAGATGCTGCGTCAAGTACTGGGCTCGGAAAGCTACCACTGACAAACACCCCCCTTCCTCACAACCCGAAACCGCCTCGCCTTCCTCGGATGGTACCCAAGCAGCAGCTCCACCATCCTCAGATCCTCCCGCCCAAAGCCAGGATGCACCTCAATATCATCAAAACAACGGAACACACCCGCAACGGTCGCGTACAGCTCACACATGGCCAGGTTCTGGCCCAGGCAGTTGCGGCTGCCTCGCCCGAACGGCACCAGACAGCGCTCTCGCGCGCGGATGATCTTGGCTGCCGCGTGCTCGTCGTCGTCTGCATGGATCCAGCGCGTGGGATCAAAGATTTCCGGGTCCGGAAACGCCGCGCGGTCGTGGTGCATCAGCCATGCGCTCATGCTGACCACCGTGCCGGGCGGGAGGGCGATGCCGTTGAAGGCTGCGCCGGGGGCGGGGACGACGCGCGGGAGGTGGCCTGGTAGGCCGGGGTTGAGTCTAGTCCGTCCTTGGTGTCAGTTCCCGATGCATGTTTTCATGACTTGAAAGCATGAATTGGAGCGCACCTTAACGCTTCCTTGATCACGCCGGTTAGGTACGGCAACTTCTCCAGCGCAGTCAAGCTCATGGCTTCAGCGTCAGGAAACGCCTGGGCTAGCTCCGCCTGGAGGGTGCGCAGGATGGATGGGCTGCTCAGGACCTCGAAGATGGCTCGGTTCGCGGTGCTGCCGGTGGTCTCTGCCCCGGCGCCCGTCACGTTGATGGCGTCGGCGAAGACAAACTCGTCGGAGAGCGTCTGGTGGTGCTTGCGGCCATCGGCGTCCGGTTCGGCGGGGTTGGTTACCGGGGTATCGATTAGCTCGTGGAAGATGGTGCGGCGGGCTGGTTTGATCCCCTGGGATATCTCCCTGCGGACTTCGGTGACGGCTTTGCGGATGAGCTGGGTTGGGTCATGCTTCAGCACGAGGAACAATACGAGAAGACCAGGACAATATCCTTGTCAAGGGTTGCTCACGTCGTTGCTATCCAGCCACATCTGGAACTTGGGAAACACCCGGACGATCAGCCAGTCCGGAACAAGCGCGAAGACATCCCCCAGCGACGGAAGGAGGTGAAAGAAGGGCAAGAACATCTGCACGCCGCGAATGGCCTCCTGGTAGTCGGCCCCAAAGTCGCTCATGTCCATCTGGTTCCAGCACCGCGCGTACGCGTACTCGGTGATGATGTCGACGGAGAAGGCCCGGATGGCGTGGTGGATGTCAAAGACGCCGTCCGCATCGAGACTCGATCGCATCATGCCGCACAGCTTCCGCGTCTTGCTCCAGATGATCTGCTCCAGGTCGAGCACGGACCGGCGCGAGAAAAAGGGGTTCAGGGCCCCGCGCCGGACCCTGTGCTCCTCGTTGGACTTGACGGTCAGGATGATGGGGATCTTGACGGACCCCTCCAGGGCACCATAGAAGGCGGGGTCTTTGGTGTATTTGGAGCCGACATTGTAGACCTTCTCGTAGTTCGCCGGGTCGTTGAGGTGGACTTGGTCGGGGGCGATGCGGACGACGGGGCCTGGGGGATTGGGGGTTAGGGTTGTGGTGATAACTATGTGACGGTGGAGGGTGGTGTTGACTTGCCGTAAATAGCGTGGAGATTCGGGAGTACGTGGATGAGCTGTCCTTCTCTGATGCCCTGGTGGTATACTATCGGCAGCCCTGACACGGACCAAAGGAAAGGTCCCGGGATATGGGATAGCGGGTGGAAATAGCGACGGTAGATCGCAATGTATCCGAGGTATGAGATGCTAGCGACGAGGGAGAGAATCCAGAAGCTGGGGAGTGTAAAGAAAGCCATGGCAACTCCCTGAAATAGTTATGGGTGGTTAAGAGGCACTGGGCACAACGACAGACACTGTATTCATTGATTGGAGGTGAGGGGAGGAGCCGGTATATGAAGTGGAAAAGGAGATGACGGACGGCGAGTCCTGATGGTTCCGGAACCCCGCTCCTTTTTGTGTCTACCGATGTTGTGACACCCGTGTAGCCCGTGCAGGAGAGAACAGGGATCAATAACCGCATCTACTTTCCCTTGCCTGTGTGGGAAGTTGTTAGCGAGCACCGAAGGTGCCTCGAAAGATACGCCCACGATTTGACATTGCTGTAGCTGCATCAAGCGTATCACATCTAGACGAATGAAAACAACGACAATGATCTCCACACTGGTTTAGCCGTGTCTGAAGTAATTATCTTCGTCGGTCTGTCAGCGGACAGGTACTAGCAGCATGCAGCTTACCTCTGGGTTAGACAGATTGGTAAGCCTGGCACATGTATTCCCCTTCAGTGATCTGTGGCCAGTGCCAGTCGGCATGATATTCGGCTGCGGCATAGTCTGCATCCTTTCTTCATGGATCCGGCTGCATGGTCCATCAACCCGAGTGTGGGTTACAGTAAGCTCCAGCGTCCTAGCGCAACGAGACCAAGCCACTGACGACGCAAGTTACAAGATGACTGTAATCTGAGATTGAATTCTTACAGATGTGCTTTATCAAGACCACATTATACAGTGAAGGGGGAATCACGGTTGCGTTGTTGGCGAGTGAGCTCCACTCATATAACGTTAATGGGGTGCGGAAATTCCTGTTCTTGAACTAAGCCCCTTTAATCACCATCAAAACAAAACACAGGGGTTCCAGTTACCCGGGTTGCCGAACGCCAAGATACCACGCGTGTGGTGAATGCGTTGCATAACGTGTAGAGACGAGTTATAACACGAAAACCATGGAGTTATTTACCGTTCTTTATCACCCATCACAAGATGCCAGGCAGAAAATAGTAGCCCCTATTTTACACAAACACAACCCAAACTTCTCCTACTAATCATCTGCGCCACAAACAACCACGACGTCACAACAACTCCAACACCCAGCCCTCCATATCATCCCGCCCAGTAGGCAACGGCTTCACGCCCCCACCATCCGCATCCAGTTCCTCGTCATCGAAGACCACAACGCCCACGTCAGCCGACAACATCCTCCCAAGAACCACGACCAGCATCGTGACCATCCGATCCCCGAACCCCGCATAAGCAGGACACTTGTGCTGGCCGATCGAGAACGGAAAGTACGCCTGCTTCTGCAGGTCCGTCAGGCTGTCGAACCGCTCCGGGCGAAACTCCAGCGCGTCGTCCCCCCAGATCTCGGCGCGTCGATGGCAGCGCTCCAGGTCGGCCGGCTCGGAGCCGGTTCTGTAGATCCGCTTGTTGGACGGAAAGAGTCGCAGGCCCTCCTTTGGTCTGGATATCAGCACCAGCACCAGACACCTCCATCGTAATTAAGGGGAATGGGAACTAACCTTTGCCAAACCCAGCGCACTCTTCTCCTTTTCACTGTCGCCAAGACATCCCGGCACCCCCTCCGTCCTCCGGGTAATCTCCTCCCTCGCTTTCCCGTGCACGCGGTGGAATGCCGTGACAAACGTCAACAGTACAACTCGCCACAGAGTCTCGTACTGCGGCATGATGAGCCCCAGCGCCTCCTCCGGCGTCAGCGGCACCCCGTCCCCGTCCGGTAAGACCAATTTGAGCCTTTTCAGGCCGTCTTCCAACACCTTTGACCGCGGCAGGTTCTCGTTACGTTTCGATTCCACCCACTGGTTGTTGATCTCCTTCGTGATCACCACGACCAGGTCCTCGTCCTCTTTCGTGCCCTTCTCCCCATCCACTTGGCTTTCCCTTCCACCCTCACCCTCGCCCTCACCCACGAACCCCGCCCCACCGCCTCCCACCGCCTTCCCAAAGACATCAACAAGCACAACCCGAAAACACAAACAACGCACCCCCTCCGCCAGCCGCAGTCTGCGGGCCCCGTCCGCCTCCGACGCCCCGCCAATCTGCCGCCAGTCAGAAACGATTCCCTCAGCAGCTTGATACAGGACCAGCCACCGCGCTTGATGATTCCCCACCAGCTTCGCAGCCGCGCGCCGAAAGGCGTCGTGGACCTCGACGGAGGCCGTGGTCAGGGAGTTGTCGATGCCGAAGGCGGCGACCAGTCGGCTGTTGGGCTGGCTGCGGAGGAGCAGTTTCTGCTCCCGCGGGAGGTTGGGCCCGGCGTAGGCGAAGGTTACGATTGCGTGCTGGGACGCGAGCCAGTTTTCGACTGTGGGGGTTTCGGATGGTTTTTGGGGGCGGTGGTGGATGGCGCGGACGAGGAGGGCAGTGAGGGCCAGGATACCGAGGGCGAGGATTGCTGGAAACATGGTCTGGAGCTCGCAGGCACGCACGTGGGGAATGGGATGGTTAGGGGCAGGATATTGGGCCTGGCGGCAATGAGGTACGTTGTTTGGTACACTGTCTTGTGCTCGGTGCACATTCAGGCGAGAGTGGATGGACAACGAGGTGGAAGAAGACACAAGAATCAAGGCCTCTATTATACGCCTCGCTGACACCCAGGCTCTTCACAATGCCTTGCTCCCCTCGCAGCTCAGAGCCACATATCATGCCACTCAGTCCAAGGTCGCGCTCCATCCACGACAGACTCCCCTCGTAGTTGCAAAAAAAGGGGGGCCCGCCAGCAGCTCGCATGATCTGCGCGTCCACGATATCGATATCCCTCGTTTGCCAACGCCACCATCCATTGCTCGTGCGTGCGTGCGTGCCTTCGGGCATCGAACCGACCAGCTCCAGTCCGTGCAGCCCTCCCTTCTGCCCTCCACCCGTGCAGGCAAGCACGCAATGCATTGCTGAAGACGTACAATGCAAGACGGACGGAGCGAATATCCGCATGTAGCGCGGGGCAGCAGCCACATGACTGGTTTACGTGCGTCGATTGCAAACGGGCGCTGGACGGTGACAGCGCTTGGGGTGTCACGGTCTGCGTATGTAGAATTGACGCACGCATCGTGACTGGAGCGGGAGGGGGAGGCCTACTGCCAGCGCAACCCTGATAGATATACTTGATGGATTATCGATATAGTTGTTTGCGACGCGCCCGGGGAGGCGCAGACACGATTTTCTCTCGAATCGAAAAGAAAACCGACGTGTCGAACTCCCATTCGAGTCGTTACTGTAGGACTCCGGCCATTTTCTCCTTCGCTTTGCAAACGACTGGAGTCCCTCATGCGTGCAGCCGACTTTCAGGGACTGATGTGAGCTCCCGTCTCCAGCCCCTCGATTTGACAAGCAATCAACGCATGTAGGCCTCCTAATGTAAAAAAAGCGTGATCTGATCAGCTTCTCACCTTCACCCACTGATAGCGCGGTTCAGTCGGGCGTACAGCGTACTCCTCCAGGCAAGACGGGAGAGTGCGTCACCAACTGAAGCGACTCAATCAGGACCTATCCGGTCAGCCACTGCCAACAAGATGAGTGGACGCAGCTGATTGGCAACGTGGCTTGGATGCCTTGCGGCGTTTGTACGCCTTCAAATGGGACTATCACCACTACATGCCGTCGACTTGTGAGGCTCACGAGCAGTGAAATGACCACGTTACTAGCACTAAACCCAGGCTATTGTCGACGGACGGGATGAAGCAGGGTACGAGTTTTCGGATGATTGCATTGCCTTATCTCGTCTCTGCCGCAACATCAATAGCATGCCAGTCACGCGAGCTAAGAATTAGCACGAGGTCATTAACCGTCCCGGGAGCGCCCATGTGTGTTGGTTGTTGATTCGGCTTCATCGGCATCCCGGGTATGCAGGGGTATCTGGGGTCTGGACAATGGGCAAGACATCCAGAATGGATTGATGATATGAAATTGCGGCCTGTTGGTTTCCATCGTTGCCTTGGCCCATCCTCGAGCTGAGGAGTGATGCGGCTGGCATGGAGGAATCCAAGTCATCCATGTTATCTCTTGTTCGCCTGCTTTTGACCTCGATGTAATTGAAGATCTGTTTGGGTGTGATGGCTCGGGATGGTCTTGAGAGTCAAACAGGCGGTGTGAATTAAGGACCTAACACCCGCCCTCGTGATTTGGAGCAATTGTGTTGAGTCTTTTGTTTTCTCATATTCTCTGAGGCAGGTAGGTCCATGATCTGATGCACATCAAATCGCCTGGAAAAAGACCCAACGGCAAACCGAACCGTGAGCTGATATCTTGAGACCAATATGTGTTCGGAGTCAGCAAACAAAGATATCTCATCCAGTGCAACGAAAGCCTTTGATAGCAGATGGGCTCTGAATGGAGATACCAAAACCAAGCATTGTAATTATGCTGCATGGAGGACAATCCAAATATATGTATTTGATTAATACCCACAAATTCCTATCATTGCATGCCGGAGCAATCCTCGGTCCAATGGGAAGGGAAAAGGCGTGGGTATCCATGTACACAAACAAACGCCTGTAAACATAACCAAAAAGTGAACCCCAGCGAGGAAATACTGACGATGCAATGAATACCCAAGACAAATGTGGCGATAATAATGATAGGAGAAGGATATTTCGAACCGAGGATTCTGCGAATTAGTGATTCCGTGAAAGGCGAGATCATTCCCGCTGGATCTCGGGCAGAAGCTGGGCAGCGAGTTGAGCATCGATGGCGTTGGAGTCGGCCCTGCGCGACCGGTCAGCATCTCAAGCCCGCCACCTCACTTACTACCATGCAAACGCAACTTACTCCTCCTGCTGCTCCAGCTTATAATGCGCCTCCGACGGCTGCTCTAGGAGCTCTGCGTGCATGCCATCCACTTGACCTTCTGATTCAGGCTGCAAGGACGTCTCACTGCCATTCCCGTCGCCCATCATGCGATGCTGCTGGCCATTCTGCTCCGACTCAACCTGGGGCTCGTACAGCAACGGAGTGGCCATTCCGTCTTCCGTGTCATCGGCGCGTGTAATGTCTTCAACCGCACCAGCGGCAATGGCAACATTCTCTTGGTCAGTGATCTCCTTGGCCTTGCGTTTCCGGTTCGGCTTGGGGCCGGTGTAGAGAGAGCATGCCGAGGTGTTGTCAAACCATTTGCAGTTGGAGCAGCTGTTGTGGTAACTCCCGGATAGAGCACGGCACGTCAGAAAGGGGCCCAGGGCGTTCTTGGCACGGCGCTCGGTGCACTGCACACACGACACGGGGGAGTCCTCGCCTCGCGAGTGGATGAGCAGGCCGTTAACATAGCTGGGCCGCTGGGAGGCGACGTGGCGGGCGGTGATCCACCCCTGGACAAAGTGGATGATCTCGCGGCTGGGCAGGCGGAAGATGGCGCGCTGGGTGTCGTGCACCAGCATGCTCTCGGTCAGGGCCTCGCGGATGTTAATCGACACGACGGTGGTGGCGCGCTCCGACTTGGCGGCGTTCCAGGCCCGCACGAGCGCGTTCTCCTCGTAGTCGGCTTCGCGGACTGTCATGTTAGGTCTGCCCGGAGGACGGCCGCGGCGCTTCTTGGGGAAGGCAGGAGGGAGAGGCTCGGAGGGTCCAGAAGGCTCCTCAGATGGATCGGCCTGGGTGTCGACCTGGATCTCTGCGACGGTCTCGCGGACTGGGGTTGGGGCCGAGAATGGAGCCATGGCTGGGTCGGGCTGCTGCTGCCCAAGTAGTTCCAAGTCTGGATGTATCTGAGGCGACTGCATCTCGGTGTCTGATCGGGCGGTCGGAGCCCCGTGGCTCTTGTCGTCGTCCTCGATGGGGCTGGGGCTAGCAGCTTCCATTTCGGCCATGGTCATTCTTTTCCGACGCCCAGCTTGGAGTGCCGCGTCCGCGCGGGCCAGTCCCCCGCCTCCACGGCAGTGAGGGTATCCCGTGGAAGATGACGGGTGTTGGACCTCGAGACCCGTTGATGGGTGAAAGGGGCGGTTTGGGGGGGGCGGATCCGCCTACAAGAAAGGTGGCAATCGGGACAGCAGTTGAGACGATATTTTGTACGGCCATTGATGTCGTTGGCCTCGGCCCTTGGGTTGCTGGAAGTGTGCACGGACGTCCTCGCCCATTCGTCAGCTGGCCGCCAAGTGTTTCTCTGCTGTGGTGGCCTGCCCCGGCATGTGGCACGTCATGCCATGGATGCATGCACCACCAGGCGCCAGAATTCAGATCCCAGCCAGGCACGCCGCCAGACACTGTCCATCCATGGCGGGCGGGTCGGCTCCATCTCACCCGTATCGTATCCCCAAGCCAACTCCGCCCATCACGACGACCGCCAGGCAATCGCCAATTCCAGGTCCCCTCCGAAGTCCAGACCGTTTATCCGCCGCTTTCATTGCAGATTATTTGCTGCACGCGGGTGCAGTGCGCGTTGTGATTTTTCTTTTCCTTTCTGTGCCACCCCCAACTCCAACTCCAACTCCGACACCATCAATCACCATGTCGAGTCCAAACGCCCTCCTCCTCCTCGCCGACCACATCAAGCTCTCGCTGCTCGAGCGGCAGCGGGCCAAGGCGCTCAAACTCAGCAGCGACTCGCAAGACGGCCACATCTCGCGCTCGCTGGACCAATTCCGCGAAGGCCTCGAGGCGCTGGTCAAGGACCTAGAGCAAACCCCCGACGAAAGGTAACCCCCCCACCCCCCTTGAACGCCCACAAGTCCGTCTGTCCTAACAAAATCCCAGCAAATCCTCCACCGTCGCCTCCCTCCAGAAGCAATACCACGACCTGACGTCGCAGTTCCACGGCTTCGCCTCGCCGGCGACCACCTCGACGCTCACGCACCCCAACGACCCATCCCTAGCCGCCGACTTTGCCCACGCGCAGTCCTCCTCCTCCTCCTCCTCGGCGCCCCCACCGCCCATAACCAAAGACGGGCCCCCGCTAAACCCAAAACCCACCCCCTCCTCAACAACTCCAAAAACAGTCCGCTTCACCGACACGCCGGACCTCGAAGCCCAGCTGCCCCCTCTCCCCTCTCAGTCGGCGAACCCGCTCTTCCCCTACCGCGACCTCCCCGACGAATCCCCCTCCTACCGGGACACGCTCTCGGACCCATCCATCTCCAACACGCAGATCCACCAATACCACGCGCGCATCCTCTCGGAACAAGACGCGCAGCTGGACGCGCTGGGCGCGAGCATCAGCCGGCAGCGCGAGCTGAGCATGCAGATCGGCGACGAGCTGGACAGCCACGTGCTGATGCTGGACGAGACGGAGCGCGCGACGGACCGGCACCAGGGCGGGCTGGACCGCGCCCGGCGGCAGGTCGGGCGGCTTGCGCGCGGCGCGAGCGAGTGTAACCAGATGACGGTTATTGTGGCGCTGATCATCATCTTGGTGTTGCTGATTGTGGTCTTGAAGTAGGGACGGGATGGGCGTGCAAAGTAAAAAGACGTGGTCGGGTTAGGACTTTTCGATGCCTCTTTATTTACCTATCATTGGTGGCTTATTTTCTTTTTCTTGGGGTCTTTGCGGGCGAGGTTTATTGCGTTTTATTTGGCTGATCTGCCTCTGGACGGGATTGGCACAAGGCATGGGGACGTAAAAGCCCACATTTCCCGCCCGACACAGCGGGCCTGTGGAATGCGTCTTGATGGGGATTGATTCACGACTTTCACTGGCATCTATCTGCACACACACACACATATGGCGTTTGAAATTATCTGCTCTTGCTCGACGACCGGGGGTGGCCTGCTGTAATTTTGTTGCTTGTCCCTTGGTGTACTATCAAGACTATACCAGCTTTCTCCGTATGTCAGTCTCAGCCCGGGTTGGGCCAACCATCACCGATTGCAGACGCCCCTTAGAGACACAATCTGCATGTTGTTTTCTTTTTATTTCATTATAACGCTCGAGGTCGCTTGCTTGTATAAATAATCGAAACTGTGTCATGGCTACCTACCTGCCTGACCACTGCATCGCACCATCACAGACAAAGCACCAGATCAGTCCACGGATCGATGGCAATCTACTTTGTCTATCTCGTGGCCCTCCGTATAGTCACCGTCCGTCCCAGCCCCCAGGTCGAGCATATTGCCTGACAGCAAGCAGAACCCATTTCTTCTGTCCGTCAACCATTTTTTTTCTTCACCCAAGAAGAACCATCCACGAACCCGAAAAGAACCCCAACTCCATGCTTCAAACCAGTATCCCATCATCGGCCTTTCCCAATGCATGTGCAACGGCACTCCGGTGGGCCAGTCTCTGCAACCTCTGCGGCTGCCAAGCTGCGGATCCATGAAACCAGCCTCAAAAAACACCTCATCCCGTAACCCAGTGTATCCCACCAAATCAGATCGACGCCGTCTCTCTCTCATCGAATCACGTCACCCTCCTTGTCGATCCCCTCCAAACTCTCCAGGATATCACTGCCACCAAGCATGCCGACGCCTCCAGCAGTAGCCTTCTTCTCTGCCGACCAGACCTCGTGGAACTTGACGCTCTTATCGCTTGATGCAACCATAATGCAGCCTTCCACCGCGGTGCGGCTGTAACCTCGCGCCCTGCTGCCACTTCTTGGCGGACGGACATCCTTAGGTCCGCCGGGGTATGGAATTGCATAGAGTGCTCGGTGCTCGCCGGCCCAGGGGATGGCAGCAACCTGCCGGCAGTCGGGCCACGAGAAGACGGCGATCCGGACCGAGTGCTCTGGCTGCGCATAGCCAAACGTGGCGGCGATTTCTCGCCTCGTCGTGGACCAGATGAGGCTTGTCACTTGGGCGGAGACGGATATGGTGGCGAGGGCAGCTCCCGACGTCGTGTGGAAAAAGTGTATGCACTTGTCGTTGGATCCTCCGCCCGTGGCAACCAGGCCTTCTTGCCAGGGGCAAAACGCAATGGCCTTGACTGCAGCTCCATGTAACCACCGGTACTTCTCGTCGCCCAGTTTGAGACGCTTGGCCCGCTCAAGAGAGTCCCCCGGCGTCTGTATTTGAGTCTCGGCATCAGTTGAAGAAGACCCACTGGCTCGGCCAATAACAGGCGATGACGACATCTCAACTTCGCCCTGGTCCTCTTGGTCTCCGTAGTGCGGTTGGGGTCCGGCGGGTTCGAGCACCTTGGAGGTCTCAAAGAGGCAGCACAGATTGTCGTTTCCTCCCGTGGCGAAAAGTTCCCCATTTGGCGACCAGGCCAGTCCACAGATTTGCTGGGAATGAACCTCAATGGTCGCGAGAAGAGTCATCTGCCCCGGCCAGTTGTTTCGCTCCACCTCCCATCGATCCGGCCACTCGATGGCATAGTAACAGACTTGGCCGGATTCATCTCCGATCAAGAGGTCTTCATTCTTTACAAAAGTGTCGGGAAGCATCGGGCATTGAGAGCGCCGGGTGGTGCAGGTGGGTTTCCAACTCAAGCAAGCGACAGGGGCGTTCCGCTTGAAATCAAAACGCGGCATCGGGCTAGAGCGTGGAGTTGCCGCTTCGGGGTCGTCGTACAGTGACATGAGTGTTAGGCTTTTGTTGGACCTCCCGAAAGCCAAGATGCATTTGCCTCCTTCGGTGGACGAGAAAGCGACACTAGTTAGGTGGCAATCATCTTGGGTTCCGGCATGGAGGAGCTGGACCCCGCCCCGTTCTGACCACCCGTACAGCAGATCTCCCAAACCAACCGCCAGCGTCCGGCAGGTGGCGGAGTAACTCAGAATCGAGCAATAGAAGTCGTCTCGAAGGTTAGGAGCATCGAGAACTCTGCGACACGTCAGGCCTGGAAGTCATCGACAGCTTTGATGGACACTTACTTGAATGGAGCAAGAGGGAGCGTTCTGGTTTCGGCCTGTTTGGTTGTTTCTGCTGATGTTAGATGCTCCTTCAAAACCACGACAAGACAAGACAAACTCACTGGGACATGACCCGTCCTTGACCCACTCAGTCCCATTCCACTGAGTGGGCACAAGCTGTGGCTTTCTCTTTGACTGGTTATCCGGGTGGAAAGGCACGTTCACATCCAACACTCGATGTGCTCGGTCAAGTCCCAGCGCGGTCGCAATCCTCGCCTCGTGCTTCTCCATTTCCTCTTCGGCTTTCGGCTTCGCCGAGGGGAAGGAGGTCCGAAAGAGCCGGGCATTGGTCCCACTTCTCACCAGCTGGCCCCGGCCATTGTCGACGGCGGTCCCGCTAGGAGCAATACCCCCGACGGCCCATACAGTGCCACGGCTGACCTGCCTGTCCAGACCGTCGAATCTATTCTGGTCCACCAGGCCGAGAACACTGCCAACTGCCATGCTTGTCAGCTACATGAGATATCTCCCCAGCAACTAGAATCGAGGTGACTTACCTCGGTTCCGGCTTGTTACCGTGTCTGAGCGGGACTGAGCGCGGAATTCGGAGGCCATTGGGGTGACAATCCTGCGGCGGTAACAGAATGCGTCTTCTGTTGCTCCATTGTGCCGGAGCAGCTTCTCGGGCGTCGTCAACTCATGCGGTGCCTTACCAGTCCTAAACCTCTCAGATGAGTCTGTCTGTGTTCTCATGGGGATAAAGCGGTCCGGAAGACGGAGCGAGCCAGTCCCAACACCGTGACGCACGAGGCCTAAGTTAGAGCCCCTTCGTGGGAGTCGGGCGCCGGAGTCCGAGGTGAAGGAGGTAGGAAGGACGGGACGGGGACGTGCTGATCGTGGTAGCGTGACCGGCTTCTGGCGTTTGTTTGAAGACGGTTTGGCAGAAGGTGTAGCTGTCTTCAGGATGGTGTCGATATCCAATCTGTCAAGAGGCTTCTCGTCGTCGTCGCTGTCGGCAAAGGGATCCTCCAGGTCCGACTGGTTCCCATCCCCTAGCATCCACAGGTCCTTGAGCGGGCGAGTGGTTGGCTTTTCGTTCCGTCTCGGGGAGAGGGGCGTCGTGGAGGCTGATCCATAGCCGGAGTCGGTTGGGCTGTCGGAGAAGCAAGGAGGCGAGCTGAAAGCCTGGCGCTGTCTGCGGCTCCGTCGAGCAAAAGGAAGGGGAAACGGCAGGTCAAATGTCATCCTGCTCTTTGGGCCCGGCTGGTAGCTGCGGGGGCCGCGAGCGCTCATAACTAAAACACGGCCGCGGGTGATGGATGGCCGACCCGGGGGAAGAAAACGATGGTGTATATAGTGGTACTTGGAAAAATGAAGAGTACGTAGCTACTCCATGGAATCAGCCTAGCATGCGTCGCAGAAGTTGACGAAAACGAAAGTGTGGGAGTCGTCGTGAAGCCCTGCCAGACCTGCGAGAGCCCGACCGTGGCTCCTGGACGGCGAATTGGCTGGTTGGCTCCGGTGGCTGAGGCCGTCGAGTCTCGGCCGCGATCTCGATCGCGATCTTGCCGGTCGAAGTCGAGCACCGGAAATGCTCTGGTGGTCAATGTGGGATAACTTTACCCAACTGCAGATATTGCACTGCGCAGTAAGTAATATTTGCGGATTGGTTTGCTTTAGGAGGATGAGAAACAGAGAGGCAGCATTGTAGGATATTTGATGAAGTAATTCTCCAGCCTTGGGACGAGAAATATCAAGAAGGAATGACTGAAGCGAGGGGAGGGCACGGCGTTTCCTCATCCCACGAGATCCAAACGGGCACCTGACCGGGTGCTTTTCGAGATGGAACGGTAGGCATGATCGGTGAGGGCGGCCCGGAGGAGCAATGGAAAGCACGATGGATTCAGACGGCGTGTTTACGAGATTTCAGATGAAAATTGTTGGGGGGTTCTGGGCTCGAGGCAGGAGCAATTCGGTCGACGATGTAGATACGGCAGCCCAAGTTGACGTGCGTTTGGCAAGAGCCATTCAGGGGCCGCTGTTGCTCTGCCTGTCATCCGGCCAATCACGCAACCCAACTTACAAGCAGCGGACGAACCCGGGAATAAAGCCCAAGGATTGCGCCAGCTGGCAGCGCAGGCCCGCCAAGGATCAGACGAGCCCGCCAAACGCCAAACGTGCAGGCACGGAGGAACCCAAATCCCAATTGAAATCCCCCACATCGGCGTCTCGGCTGCCTGGTCTCCCCGACGTCATCCCATCCATGCGCCTAGGCAGCTCTAATCAGCGCTCTAATCTCCAATCTGCATTACGGGTTACGTGACGAAACGCAACCTAGCAATAACGCGCTCGTCCCAGCAGCACTCGCAATCAGAAAAAGAGATGGCCGATGTACGCGACACCCTCCCTCCGCATTTCCTGCCCTCGCCCCCATCCACATCTGCCTGCAGGCTGTTAACTGATCGAGAGATTCCCAGCAAGGCGGATCGCAGCACGGCATAGCCCGAACTTCCCGCGTGCGGACCGAGGAGCAGAAGCTACTGGAGCAAGAGAAGATCAGGAAATACCGCGAACTGGAGGACCAAGTGCGCTCGCACGTGTCGCAAAACCACTACACCCCCGAGGTCTTCCAGCTCACGTCGAGGCTCCTCAAGCTCAATCCGGAATACTACACAATATGGAACGACCGCAGGCGCTTGCTAATCTCTGGATTATTGTCCAAACCATCGGTTGGGTCATCGCCCTCGAGGGCGTCGCCGAGTTCGTCTCAGAGCGCCACTACCACAACGCCATCCGCAGCCTCCTCCTCCTCTTCGTCGACCGCGACCCCGCCACGCCCCGCGTCCCCGACAGCTGGGACGAGTGGTACAACAGCTGATGACGAGGTCAGCACCCAGCAGCAGCAGGAAAACGACCGCGACGTGCTCAAGTCGGAGCTCAACTTCACCATCCCCCTCCTCCTCGAGTCCCCAAAATGCTACTGGATCTGGAGCTACCGGCTCTGGCTTCTGAATCTGGCCATCGAGCGCCTCCCGACTGCCGCGGCGCGCAGGATATGGGAGGAGGAGCTGGGGCTTGCGTCCAAGATGCTGAGCAAGGACCAGCGCAACTTCCACGCCTGGGGCTACAGACGACACGTCGTGGCACAGCTGGAGAGCGCGGAGCTCGGCGGGTCGAGCATGGCCGAGGCCGAGTTTGAGTACACGGACAAGATGATCCGCAAAGACTTGTCCAACTTCTCGGCGTGGCACAGCCGCAGCAAGATCATACCGCGTCTGCTGGACGAGTGGAAGGCAGACGATGCCGCGCGGCGGGCGTTTTTGGACAAAGGTAAATAAACCTCCCTCTTTTTTTTACCCCTGTGACATTACCCGAATCATCAGCTGACATGCTCTGCGCAATGTAGAACTAGGACTGATCCGCGACGCTCTCAACGTCGGCCCCGAAGACCAGTCGCTCTGGTACTACCACCGGTACCTGATGCTCAACCTGGTGAACTTTGTCGGCCACCCGACCATCACGCCCGCCTTCACGCAGGAAGACCGGGTCACGTACGTGGTACGCGAGATCGAGGACATCAGGGAGCTGCTCGAGGACTACGATGACGTGCAGCTCATCTACGAGGCGTTGTTCGATTACACGTTGCATCTCTGCCAGCTCGAGGAGCGGCAGCCGGACCCGGAGGAGCGGGTGGAGCTGGCTGGGTGGTTGAAGAAGCTGATGGTGCTCGATCCCATGCGCAGCGGCAGGTGGGCGGATCTGGAGCGGGACACGGGGCTTGTTGCCGAGGTAGCTGCGCTGGAGTGATGATGTGATGAATTACGTCTGGGATAATGCGTGCAGTATCAACGGGAGATGGCGGATCTGTGACCAACAAGCAGGCGATGGATGGACGCCCATTTCATTTCTTCGACACTGGAAGTCTCGTTATGACGGGATATCCGTGTGTGTCTGTCCACTTTGCCGGACCCATCCCATCGCATGCAGCTCGCTCGTGGATTCGCCCGCACGTTTGTCGCGAATCCACAAAGTTATGGATGCGGGGCGCATGCGTGCGATATATACCCTCATTGTGGGCCTCACACCAAGCAAACAACTACGGTGGATGATCACATCCACACTTCTTCCGTAGTATAGTGGTCAGTATATGAGCTTGTCATCCAACAACGCTCGGGACCCGGGTTCAATTCCCGGCGGGAGAGATACGTTTCATTTTTGCCACTTCTCGTGGTGTTTGTGCGTGTAGGCACTGCTGGCTGGGTCATGACCTTTTTATTCTTTTCATTTCTCCACTGCTGCAGCTTCTATATGATAGCGGCAGTCGATGACTGGAAAATACGGAGCCAAAGGGTTAGGGTTGTTTGTCTATGTCCAACGTCAAAGCTTTTGGCAGGCACAACTGCCCGCCACATGAGAAGTCAGTAAACTGAAGCTCCAACGGAGCTTAAGCTATGCCTCTAAGTGTCCAAAGCCACTCAATTCAATTCTCCTTTTTTGACATGACAAACCAGCACAACAACTCGTCCATCATGCTCGCAAGGTGAACAGCAACGGAATGGCCATGGTGACGGCCCCGCGCGTCTTCCACCACAGCGCGCGCGCCATCACGGCGCTCGAGTTCCTCGATGCGGTCAATTCCACATGTCGGGTGCGCTCCGCCCGGCCCCAACCCCAGGCCCAGCTGGTGTCGCTCGCGGGTAAGCCGCAGCCGCAGCCGGTGGTCCTCGCCGTCAGTGGAGGCGTCGACTCCATGGCGCTGGCCTTTCTCTGCTCAAGCGCTCGGAAGGCCAATTACCCCGTCGGCGACTTTCGCGCCGTCGTCATCGACCACGGGCTGCGGGAGGGGAGCGCCGAAGAGGCCAGCAAGGTCTGCGGCGTCCTAGAGACCATGGGCGTGAGTGGACGGGTCGTCAAAGCCGCCTGGGACGAGAAGATCGTCGGGACTAAGTATGTCGCCGGCAGCCCGAATGAGCTGCCCAACATGGAGACGATGGCGCGTCAGGTCCGGTACCGCGCGCTTGGCCGCTTCTGCCGCGGGGAGAGCATCACGTCGCTTCTGGCGGCGCATCACGAGGACGACCAGTACGAAACCGTGCTGATGAGGCTGCTGTCGGGCCATGGCTACCGGGGCCTGCAGGGCATGCGCGCGGCCACCGACATCCCTGAGTGCTACGACCTGCACGGCATCTACCAGAGCGGCGCTGTCGACGACCGGGTTTCCGGCATAACCCTAAAAAAAGCGCTGCGCAGAGAAACGCAGGAGCAGCAGATGGACAAAGAGCCTTGGCACGATGACATCTACACAGGGCTGTATGCCGGTGAGGCCTCGTTTGGTCTCGGCAGCGACGATCCTGCGCCACCGCCGCCGGCCGTGGATATTGAAGATGGCGGGGTGACAATCTACCGGCCGCTGCTTCACTTCAGCAAGGACAGGCTGATTGCGACGTGTGTGGAGAACGGCATCCCGTGGTTCGAGGACCACACCAACGCCGACTCGACGCTGACCATGCGCAACGCCGTCAGGCACATGCTCCGGAACCACACGCTGCCTGTTGCGCTCCAGAAGCCCGCAGTTCTCCAGCTGTCGGCGCGCTGCAAAGCCAGGGTTGTGTCGGAGGAGGCTGAAGCAGACCGGGTGCTAAACCGCGCCGTCTTGTACGCCTTCGATCCGAACGCCGGGACGTTGCTCGTTGAGATGCCGACGTTTACATTTCCAAAGTTGTTCTCGAAATCGGCCTTCCGTCGGGAACGACGCATCGAGCATTACCGCTGCATCGCCGCCCTCGTCATACGTAGGCTCCTCTCGACCGTCACGCCAGAACGAGACCTCACGCCTGTCGGGGGGCTAGACTATCTGGTCTCACTCATGTTCCCATCACTCTTCCAGCAACGCCCACCGCCCCCCAAACCCTACGTGATCTGCAGCGTCCACTTCGTCCCCCAAATCACCCCCGGCAAGCCGGTGCAATGGCTCATCACCCGCGCGCCGTACGTAACCAGCATCCCGCGACCCGCGATCGACATGCCCAAACTCAGCCCGGACCAGCAGAAAGGCCGGGATTTACACAGCTGGAGGAAGTCTCCCGGCTGGGGGCCGTGGCAAATGTTTGACGGGCGGTACTGGGTGCGCGTGAGCCACCGGCTGCCGTTTGGCGTGCGCATTGCGCCATTTGAGAAGGAGCACCAGAAGGCCTTCCGTGCAGCTTTGAAGGGGGAGGGGGAGGGGGAGGCTGAGAAGCTGGCGGCGCTGCTGAAGAGATATGCGCCTGCCAAGGTTAGGTATACCCTGCCCGCGGTGTACGTGGCGGGGGATGTGCGTGGATTGCTGAGTGGGCAGGGGTTGAGTCACGGTGGTGATGGGAAGTGGACGGCTTTGATATCAGAGGGGAGGGGGGAGGAGATGCAGCTGGTGGGACTGCCGACGCTGGGCGTGTGGCTGTCCGGGATGGACGAGTGGTTGATGTGCGAGGTTAGGTATCGTAGGGTAAACGGGGCCCCGGGCTTGTTGAGGAGGAATGGGGGTGCGTGGGGAGTACAGGATGCGGGGCAGGATGGATTCCTCAGCACTTTACTCGGAGCCGGGGCGGAGGTGGCGGAAGCCGGCGATGGAGCGATGGCCAACTAACTACCTAAGCTGCCCAGGCTCGCTCACCTCAACTAACCTTGCAGTAAACAAAACCACCGGAAGCAGCCCCACTCCACCGAATTGCTCAGATGCTTCCAGGTGGTTTCTGCTGCATCCAGCCTTTCCAGTCCTCGTGCAACATGAGACGAACAAGGCTCCTTCCGTCACGGGTACCTGATCCACGGGGCCTGCTCGCCCTGTGCAAAGCAGTGACCAGTCGGCAGGCTTGCCGCCCCATGTGCATTAGTGCAGACCAAAGACCACACTCGCTGTGCGTCATTCCCGCCATCTCGACCTCCCCGACGCCCACCTGTCCATCTCGACTACCGACCAGGTCTGACAAGTTATATAAAGCCGCCACGGGCGGGCGCGGTTGTTCCCGCCGCTTTGTGAGGTTGGTTGTGCTTGTTTTAATCCCGGAACAGACTTGCGCGTTACGACACGACACCACACCACACCACACCACTGCAGGCACGACCTAGCTATTTATCGGCCCGTCCGTCCATATTGCTGCAAAGCTGCACTCGAGTCAAATCATCCACATCATCACTGCGCTTTACCCACTTGGCGGCTTATAGCGTGTGGGCTGTGTGTTTGTGTGTGTGTCGCGGAACTCGCGTTGGACGCCGGGTAACGTGGTAAGCGCACAGGTACCTGGCAAGGCAGGCAAGTAATAGCTTGCGACACTTGTGGTTGGCGGCCCGGCGGTGATATAACTCCAGGCATGGCCACGGATGGACCTGACTGCCCGCCGACCCGCGCGTGCCCGCGCTGTGCATCACCACCACCACCATCATCATCACCAAAGTTGCCATTGCCCTGCGCCATCTAGGTCCCCTCGCAGCCGAGCCCTCGTCGCAGCCCTGCTCGCCGCCGTCAGTCTGGTCGTCTACGTGGGCGTCACGGCCGTGCTCTTTCTGCAGCTGGACTCGCTGTCGCCGACCATGGTGCGCCACGGGGGCGGTCTGCTGGTCGCCGTCGCTGGTGTTGGTGCCGGCGTCGGCGTCCATGGCACTCCTGTCTCCTCACCGTCACAAAACCCCGCTGTCGAAGTCGACCTCGACTGGCACGCGCCGGCGCAGACGCAGCTCAACAACCTCACGGCGGTGCTCACCACCGAGGGCGTCTACGGCTTCATCTACAACTCGTCCGACACGCCCGACGACAAGTACGGCGCGTACAACTTCTGCAACATGCCACACGTGCGCCGCACCGAGTACGTGGTCGCGCCAAGCGAGTACGAGCTGGTGTTTGTCGAGGTGGTATATTTCCCCTTTTCCACCCACCCCCCGCCCCAACCCCCCACGGCATGATACTTACCGTCCGCCCGCCCAGCTCCACCGCCACCACAAACGCACCCCCTACGCCTCGACCTCGTTCCCCATCGAGCCCTACACCTGGGACTGCGACGGCCAGCAACTCTTTTTCTACGGGCAAACCCTCACGAGCGCCAACGCCACCGCGCACCCAGCCACCCCGGCCTACTGGAAAGGCTTCACCTCCTCACGCAACCCGTTCCACCCGTCCGGCTGGCACGGCACCTGCCAGTTCCCACAGATCACGTCCCCAGGGCTGGCCGACTCGTGGCAGCACGGCGCAGACCTGTACGAAGTCTACCACGCCCTGCTGAACTTCCTCCCGCGCCGCGACGACCCGCACTGGCGCGACCGCGTGGCGTACCGCGTGACGGCGAACCCGATCACAAGCCAGGTGGCCGGCATGGTGATCAACGGCATGTGGAGCACGACCGCCGCCGTCCCGCTGCTGATCGAGACAGCCGCGATCGACTCGCTGGAACCGCACTACCCGTGTCCCGCCGCGACAAAGCGCTTCGACGCCGTGCGCACCAGTCAGGCGTGGAAGGAGCACTTGACCGCCGCGGAGCCGCTGTTCGCCAAACTCGACGCGGTCTCGGGCGTGCAGAGGGGGTCGAGCTACCACGACAGCTTCGACGGGTACTTTGACAACCTGCAGGCGCGCATGTGTCACCAGCTGCCGCTGCCCTGCCGCGATGGGAACGGGTGCATCACGCAGGACATGGCGGACGCGGTGTGCAGGTTTGGGAATTGGGAGTATAGCCGCATCTACAGGGATGATAAGGGGACCTTTGACGCGTCGGCGGCGTCGTTTGGGGTCTGGATTGCCGATTTGGCGGGGCATTTGCGCACGGCGATGGATGGAGAGAGGGAGGGGGGGTTGTTGTGGTTCCATAATGTCGCGCACGACGGGACGCTGAGTAGGCTGTTGAGCGTGCTGCAGGTGGATCAGATGTTTTGGCCGGGGATGGGGAGCGAGGTTGTTTTTGAGCTGTTTCGGAAGCGGGACGGGGAGTATTTCGTCCGGGTGCTGTTTGGGGGCAGGGTATTCAAGTCGTCGAATCCGAGTCTGGGCGTCATGGATCTGATTCCCGTCGAGAGGCTGCTGGCGTACTTTGATGGGCTGGTCGGGGAGAATGCGAGTTTGGTGGCGGGGAAGTGTGGAGCAGGTGGCAGTTCGTGAAGGGGGGATGCTTACCTTTCTGATAATTAGGGAGGGTGGAAAGTTCGGTTGCGCCTGGTTTGTCTTTTCTTTTTTTTTTCTTTTTTTGGCACGGGTTAACTATTTTGGCGGCGCATGGTTTGTCTCTGCTGGTTGCGGTTTAGGGAGTGCTTGGGCTTGGGAATATCACGCGCTTATTGGTATTACTGCTTGTTTTCTGCTGCTTTGGATTCAGTTTGGGGCACGTGTTGTGAAAGTGAGGTTGATGGCTGACACGCACGACCCCTTTTGGTTTGTTTACTACCCTACCCACCCCTCGGCCGACTCCAAGACCATCAGCAGTATCTCTACCACTTGTGATTCCCCATGCACTGCACGGCGTTGTGATTTCACCGTCACACATCACCAAACACGGCATGGGATTCGAACATCTCGAATAGGCACCAGGTATCCATTAATCTCCTAGACTAACTGCCAAACACGGGAGCCTCGTCAACCCAAGCTGGCCTCATCATCACAGCGTAACAACAAGCTTCCGCGCCGACACGCCCGCCTTCAGCAGGTCAATCCCGCCCTGCACGGCCCCTAGCCCGTGCCCGACCACCTGTGCCGTCGGCGCCGGCATAAACCTCCCGTCGGCGCCGGCACAAACCTCCCGTCGGCCAGCGCGACCGGGATATACCCGCCAAAGACAGTGGCAGCCAGCTCCTCGTTGTCCTCCAACGGCTCGACAAACTTGCCCTCGACACCCTCAGGCAGATACTCTGCGGCGGGCGTGGCCATGGTCAAGGCGAGAAACTTGGCGCTCCCGGGCGCGGTGGGTGTGGCAGCCACGACGGCGGCGCATGCAGCGATCACAGCCGGGTGGCTTCCTGGGACCGGGCCGCTGTTGCAGAGCGCGCCCGGGGTGGTCTTGCCGCGGAAGGCGTCGATGAGGTCGGCGGTCACAGTGGGGCTGTTGTAGTCGAAGACGCGGGCGGCGCCGAGACGCAGGGCGAGCGGGAAGTTGGCCGGCGAGGCGGTGGTGATGACCTCGTAGCCGGCGGCCACTGCGAGCTGGATAGCGTTGCTGCCCACGCTGGTCGAGGCGCCCCAGATCAGGACGGTCTGGTTGGTTTTCGGGGAAGGGGCTGTGGTGGAGGGGAGGGCGAGGTGCAGGTAGTCTTTGTGGAAGAGGGCTTTGACGGCGGTGGAGAGGCCCAGGGGCATCACGGCCGCTTGGTGTAGGGCAGGGAGGCGGGGATGGGGATGGTGAGGTAGGATTTGAGGAGGACGTGGGTTTGGAATGCGGCGGTGGCGAGGCCGGCGACGCGCGAGCCGGGCGTGAGGGTAGTGACACCGGGACCGACGGCGGTGACCTCGCCGGCGACGTCCTCGCCGATGACGCAGGGCAGGGTGAGGCCTCTGAAGAAGGGCGGGCCGAGCATCTGCATCGCCCAGTCGCAGGGTTGAGGGCGACGGCGTGGGCTTTGATTACGATCTCGTTGGGGCCCGGGGTGGGATAGGGGGCTGGCTGGACGTCGAGGGGGTGGTTGGCGGCCGTGAGGAGGCTCCGGTGCTGGTGGCCATGGCTTGGGGAAAGGTGATTTTGAGAGGAGGTTAGGGGAGGAGAGTTCACCGAACGACAGAGAACAAGAGGGCCGTCACCGTGGGGTTCCAGTTCGCATTATATGCCTTGGGGTGGACATACAGTAGCTGGGCCATGCTTCTGAGAGCTCCTGTACATGTTGGGAAGTCTTTCCAAAGTACAGTACTGGTACAGGATGGTGATGTCCGGAAGCTTGAGGCAAGGTCAGCGGTGTGTTGCTTGGCTGAGTGGCAGGGACGAAGACAGCTCACCAACGTCCTGTCTGATGGACGACGGGAACATGCACCTCAACACAAAGTCCATCTAAGTCCGCCAGGTGAGGGCTGCAGGGTGCATCTGCGCAAGCACATGGCAACTTGTTGGGGGGGTGTTAAATCCGCTATCTCCACCGCAAGAACAGCGGCGCTGATAGCATGATCTCGTGAACGTGAAATCGTTTTGAGGGTAGATAAGGAATGTTGCGAGTGCGGTCCTTGAGACGCACAAGATGCATGCACTTCACCAGTTCCAGGCAACATGCAGCGCTGCGCAGGAAATGGAATTCCCATTAACGCGTAAAAGCGAGATACCCTCGACGTATTCTGTAGAGGGGTTCCCACAGGAGGGATGAGCTTGTCTTAGCTGAAGAAGGAAAAACGGGCAAAAAGAAATGAGCAACCCAGGCTGGCTGTCATATGCAAAAGTGTCGGAAATCGGCAGCGGACACGTCCAAGTAGACCGCGCCAGTCCCACAGCGAAAGCTCCTCTCAATAGCATTTAAGAAGAACATGATGTTAATGAAGAAGAAGGTCAAGGGAGGTGTGAGTGGAAGCCCCTAAGGATCAGGTTCCATCGCAGACAGGCATGGAAGCGGTCGGGTACTTGACGCAGGTACCGTATCTCACCCAACCCACCAACCCCAGACACCAGCGCCCTAGCGTTGATCCACTATACACTACACTATTATCCCTGCAAGCCAGCCCTTGGCGTTCAACCAAGCGCAACCTGGAAGCAATCAATTTCCTGCCTGCCCCGGAACTCGGATCACCAAAACGAAGCTACGGTACCGAAGTCGCGAGAAAAGTCCCCCCCCCCAGCGCAGCGCAGCGCCATACCCTCCGTCGTTCATACCGCCTACCCAGCGACTCACCGACTCGCGACCGCAACCGGCTCCTTCTCTCTCTCACTCCAACCAAACCAAGCCATCCATTCACCCAGCCGACGTCCTCCAAACCCACCCAAACCACCCAAAACCTCACGCGCCCCCGACAACGACAGGCAGTAAAAAAAGATCGCAGCCCTCGGGCACGCACCCAACAACCAAACCCAAAAATGTCCACCACCACCGCCCCGCAACCGCCCCCCTTCCGCACCGCCCTCCTCGCCGGCGCCCTAGCAGGCACAACAGTCGACCTCTCCCTATTCCCGCTCGACACGCTCAAGACCCGCCTCCAATCGTCAGCCGGCTTCTTCGCCTCGGGCGGCTTCCGGGGCATATACCGCGGGATCGGCAGCGCGGTCGTCGGCTCGGCGCCGGGGGCCGCCTTCTTCTTCTGCACCTATGAGACCTCCAAGTCCCTCTTCTCGGCATACAACACCACACAGAGCAGCGTGAGCACGCACATGCTCGCCGCGTCGGCGGGGGAGATCGCGGCGTGCGCGATCCGCGTGCCGACCGAGGTGGTTAAGCAGCGCGCGCAGGCGGGGCAGCACGGCGGGAGCTCGCTGTCGAGTCTGCAGGCGATCCTGTCGCAGCGGGCCAGCATCGGGGTGGTCGGGGTGTGGCGGGAGCTGTACCGCGGGTGGGGGATCACGGTCATGCGCGAGGTGCCGTTCACGGTGTTGCAGTTCCCGCTGTGGGAGGCACTGAAGGCGTGGGGGCGGGAGCGGCGGGTGCGGACGGGGCGCGGGTTGCTGGGGGAGAGCGTCGTGGTGATGGGGGATGGCGGAGGCGGGGGGGAGGTGAGCGCGGCCGAGTCGGCCGTCTACGGGAGCGTGTCGGGCGCCGTGGCCGCCGGCGTGACCACCCCGCTGGACGTGCTCAAGACGCGCGTCATGCTCAGCGCCCAGCGCGAGAGCGTCGGGCGGATCGTCAGGGACATTCTGCGCGAGCACGGCGTGCGGCCCTTCTTTGCTGGTATTGGGCCGCGGGTCATGTGGATCAGTATCGGCGGCGCCATCTTCCTGGGCAGCTACCAGTGGGCAGTGAATGCGCTCGGGCGGGGGGACGAGAGGAGGGAAGCGGGCGTTATCTTGTGATAGGGCCTGCGCTGCTTCCGAAGTGGTAGACGGATATTCTTCATCATTGTACAGATAGAGACGCCCTCCGTCCGTCCGATACAGCGGCAACGGCGGCAGGGGCCGGGACGCGGAAGAGGCTGCGTGTCCTTGTACCATATAAACAGCCTTCGGCGACCCCCCTGACAGCATTGCCCTGTCTGAGAGGGGAGCCCGTGGGTAAAATAGCTAATGTACAGTATGTAAAGCTAGATAGATATATACCCTTGTGTACACACGACACACACACACTCGCTCCCTCGCTCTCTCGCTCTTTCTCCCCCCTTTCAAGCACATACACAAACACACGGACACTGGCATCTATTCCAAATCAAGCAGACGCAGCAACCGGCAATGTCACTAGTCCGCCAACCGTCTCAGGCCCCGCAGCCTGCTCCACGGCCTCGGGCGGCGGGAAGGGAATCTCCTTCCTGCCATTGCCCTTGTAGTGGAGTACAATGTCGTTTCCGCCCTTCCAGACATGCGCCCGCAGCGTCGCCAAGCTCATGGTCATCGGTAACAGCTGTAGCACATGGTTAGCTTCCGTCCCAAACAGGAGAACCAGGCAAAGAAGAAGGGCAAAACCAACCTGGTCATTACAATACAGCTCCAGATACTCCTCGGGCTTCAGCGTTTCCTTCGCCCCCGTCTCCTCCTCCCCGTCCCCGGCGCCGTCCCCATCAGCCGGCGGCGTCTCGATCCGCTCCGCCACGTACGCCAAGATCTTCTTCACCCTCAGCATGCGATTTGCATTGAGCCGGTTGTTGCCATCGACGACCGTGATGCTCGGCAGCGTGTCGCGCCATGGGTGCAGCACAAACGACACCTTGACCGGTTCCTTGGGCGGGATCTGGTTGAGCAGCACTACCTCGCCAAGCCACCTGGGCCCGCGCCGCTCGATAATGTCGGCGTCGGCACCGACTGTCTCGACTGTCCCCCGGTACAGCTCCGCCGACCCGCCCGACGTCTCTTCTTGGATGATGACCTTGGTCCCTGCGGGAAGTTTCAGCACCGGCGTGTCGTTGGGCAGGCTGGGGCGGATTTGCGATTCGATCAAGGTGTCCGGGCTGTCCGAAAGCTGCTTCTCGTAGTCGCTGTGGATCTTCTGTATAACGCCGTAGAAGTTGTCCTCGAACTCCTTCTCGTGGTTGGACGACGACTCGGACTCCTCCTCCGCCCTTTCGTCAACGACGGCTGGCTTCTCGGCTGCGGCACTTGAGGCTGAGCGGCCTAGTTTCTTGCCGCCAAAAGACATGTTCATGCGAAATTTCTTGCCAAAGTGGGTGCCTGTGGTCTTGCCGTTTTCCTTGTCCTTGTCTTTCTCCTTATCCTTCTCCTTCTCCTTGTCTTTGTCTTTCTCCTTGTCCTTCAGATTCTCGTTGGGCGTCTTGAGCGGCTTGTCTTCTGACGGACGCGGGTCCGTTCCGGGAGTCTGAGCTGGCTTTGCGACCTGGCCTGGGAGGTCAGGAGAGTGTATCGCGTCTGCAAAGTAGTCCTCCTTCTCAACCGACGGCCGGCTGACATGGGATGACCGCTTGTCGAGCGGACTAAGCGGGGTTGCCATGCCCTCCAGCATCGAGGGCATCGGTGGGCCCGGGGTAGCCGATCCTATCGCCATACCAGGTGTCATAGGCGGGTAGTGGAAGCCGTTTGGGCGTGGCGTGGTGGAAGTCGATTCCAGTTGCTCCCAGACTGCAGATGGTGGTATCGATATCGCCATAGAGGGCTTCGGCCGTCCCGCTGCCATCCGTTTCTCCGCCGTCTCGTTCAGTTTCTGCCTATGCGCCTCGTCGCGCCGTATTTCTTCGTCCACAAGGTTTGCAAACAGGTATCGTAGAACCCACTTTCCGAGGTTAACTGTCCAGTGTCAGCAATGTTGACGACAAGGGCACGAATGAGCCATACTCCTCTGATCGTCCCGGAACTCTACGGGCTCCTCCAGCGTTAATTCATCAGCATACATCTCGGCGTCAAAGCAATTAAACGGTTCCAACACGACCGTAAGGTTTCCAGAGCTGGTATCGATCGAACACCAAGGGGCCACCGCTTCTAGGGTATTGACTTCGGGCTCTATGTCTTCCAAATGTCGTTTTCCAAAACTTTTGATGGGTTGGCACTGTTCATGTCAGTATTGCGCTCTCGCAGTCGAGCAGGCCATGTCGTACTTTTACCAAATCCCATAATAATACATCGCCGGCGGTATCCAAAGTCAAGACTCGTCTCCTGTCATTCAATAGACGATGCTTGACCAGTCCAAACTGTCCTTCTATCGTCTCTTCTGGCAAGTGGTGTACCGGCTCGATAGCAGCGACCACTTGTTCAGGTATTATTATATCTGATCCCTTCCGCGAAATGCTGACTGACGAATCGTCCGCGTCCTTGTTGATGGCCGGGGGGAAAGACGCCGTGTTTGATATCCGTAGTACGGACCTCGCGGGGATCTCCCGTTTTGCGGTCCCATTGACTCCCGAGGTGGTCATGATCGAAAGGATCGAGCTTTCTCTGCTCCTGGTTGTCACAATGGACGCTCGGTGTTGCTTGTAGGACTCTGGCAGCTGAATGTCGACGCTTGTATCCACGTTCTGCCACCGGTTGATGGACGATCGCGACGTTGCCGTCCATATGGCATCACCACAGGCAACGACTTTGCTGACGCCCTCGTTCTCCTGGGCTATCGCCACCGATAGGCCGTTGTCCATCTCTCCCATGGTGCCCCGCACATCAGTCTTGACCACGAGGCCGGAGCGATCGCTGCTGTAGAAAGTGCCCAGCTCCGGGTCGTCCGAGAACAGCGACCACACGCTATCGTTGTGCATGGTGAGCGTGTGCATGCAGCGGCCAGCCGTGACACTCCAGACCTTGACAGTCTGGTCCGAGCTCGCAGTCATTACCATATCCCCAGACTCGTTCACCAAGATGGCGCGCACATTATCGGTGTGGCCTACGAACTTTGTGATTCGCTTCCCCGTCTTGGGATCCCACAGCCGGACAATACTCTCTGGACCACCGCTCGCGAGAATGCTAGGGTTGACGCTCAGCGCATACACGCTACCCTTCTCGGTAATCTCCTCGCCGCTGACATCAATTTCCAACGTCTTGCCCCCTCCTGCCAGATCCCACAGGTAGATCTTGCGGTCGAGACCCCCCGACGCAACCCAGCTCATAGCCTGATGTGGTGCCGCGACACACTTGACATAGTCGGCATGCTGGCCAATGGTGGCAGGCTCGGTGGCATCGTTGCCATGCGGTCGCCATACCTTGACGAGCAGGTCGGACGAGGCAGAAACCACTGCGCTATGTTGTTGCGCTAGAGCGATGTCGTTGATCCAGTGTGTATGCGCTTGCGTCTGGGCACGGAAGCGCGTCGCTTGCTTGGTCCTGCCGTTTGCGCGCGGGGTGGGATTATCGAGGACTGAGGAGTGGCGGTTGCTGGGCGCGATGAGGTCGGGGTTAAGATCCCAGGCGCATATAACGCCATCACGGCCACCGGAATAGCTGTCGCACGTACGTTAGCGAGGAGACCAAGCAGCCACGTTGCTTGCGCAAGCACCTCCTGTGGAGGTTCAGGTCGGCTGGGCGGGTGTAGCTCACAGGATGGCGTTGTCGCGGTCGACAGCTAGGCCATTGACGCCAAGGCGATGGCCACCGGGCGAGGCATTGGGCAGCTCAAGAACTAAGATGGCAAACATGTCAGCCGCCTGACCAAACCCAAGCTCCAGAATCCGGCTCGTCTCGATCTCAGGCTCAGGGGCCCATCCACGCGCATCGCGCTGCGGGGTCCGCAGCAGTGCCAAGACGAACACATACAGCCAGCAGCAAGCAGGACATGAGACGAAAGACGGGATAGGATAGGACGCGACGGGGTGGGAGGGGCTAGAGGAGAACGGGATGGGATGGGATGGGACGAACCGTAGCTTATCCTCTGGCGTGCCTTCTTGGCCATGTCGCTGCGAAGCGATGGAATCGCAATCATGCACGGGGGACGATACTGCGAGCAGACAAGCTTCGGCGGATGTAATAGTGCTGGATTCTGAACGCTTGGGTTTGTTGTTGTTCTCGGGCGGACTGGTCCTTTGTTGTTCTTGTCGATTTAACACCCAGATGTACCTTGCGTGCTGTGTGTGGTGTGTTGGTGTGTTGGTGTGTTCATGTGTTGGTGTGCTATGGGTGCCCGGTATAATAGCGACCTAGAAGCGGGGGAATGCGCATCAAGGTCAAGCAGGTACAGCAGAGGTAGCTAGCAACCTAGGTACAGTGTAGAAGCAGGGCGAGAGCTTGGTGATCATGGACGTCCAGTGACAGTGACGAGAGCAGGAGCCATGCAGAAGTCGCCCAGCATCAGAGCGATGGCAGATAGATTAAAGGCAGGTCCGGGTTTGTTGGAGACTTCGGACTGTCCTGGGACTGTCCTAAACCGGGCTGGCTGCATCCAAGTCGACTCGATCGAATGCAGGTAATCCCCAGTCTGGGGGGCGGCTGAACTTGGCGCGTCTGCAGGGAAGAGGGATCAACGAGCGTGCGGGCAGCTGTCCATTCTCGGCCTCCACTTCCCCAGAGACTTCCAGGTTCTCCAAAATAGCACAGCTCGGTTACGCCCAGGTACGTGTACTGTAAAGTGTACTCCTGTACGGGCTACTGCGGGCTCGGCTTCACCACCGCCGCACCGGGGAAAGCAGCTGCCCGTCCATGGCGTTGAATGAACTCGTCGGTAAAGTGTGGATTGGACGGATGGACTCGATCGAGGGAATGGATATCGGATGCATGTCACACTTTCACCCACCCAAAAAGGGACGAACGAGGTGCCATGCGATGAGCCTGGTGAACCCTGGCGTGGGAAACAAAAACGTGGAGCGGGCGCCGAGCGGGCAGGAACGAAGTGGGGTTGAACCCGCACGAGAGCCAAATCGTAGCCCGCCTACGTTTACGCGTCCCCCGTTGCTTCCCCTCCATTGAGTTTGGTCCACTGCAGCCCGTCGAGCGATTGTCCGGGCCAACGCTCCTTCCTCTGCAATGCAACCTACCTGACCTTTGCTGCCCCGCCATGTCCGCCTCCTTAACCCGCAGCGCAGGCGTTAGAGCAAACTGTCATTCACCTTCTGGTTCCCGTCCAATTAAACGTTGATGTGTGGTGGGGTTCAAAGTATCGAGCATAGAACCGTAGGTTCGATTTTGTGGCGTCGATCCCCTCGGGACGAAGGAAATATCTAGGGTACGCATGTAAGAGGTTGATCTCAAGCGCTTCCCTGGTAACATATTCATTCCATGCCTGCATTCATAGCTCTCAACTTCCGGCAAAGGAGACAGGCCGTCGAACGATAAGCGGATGCACGATAGAAGTAAGCTTCGTAACATCACCGTCCGAGTGCTACAAGTCTACAGGTAAAGATCAGTTCCAACTCCATCTATGGGTAAGCATGGCGTAGACTGTAGTCCAATTATGAACTTCCCACAGATACTACCAAGTAGGAGCCGCCCAGCATATCCTGGTTCGGACCAAGTCTTCAAGACCATCTACCCCAAGGCCTCAAGGCACTCGTGCTTTCCAAGCGCGGATGCGAGCACTACAACGATACTCTTGGTGCTTCTTTATATGTGATTCCTTCACTGGTATCATGGGCCCTAACGTCATTCTGGTGCGTGGGACTGCCCATTGCCGTGGAGTGCCAACTTGTCCTGCTCACCCCCCCTACCTCTGTAGTTGTCCCCTGTTCGTAAGTCCTCGCTAGAGAGCCGTAGGAGAAAAGGTGCACGAGAGGCTGGTGGGTGACCCGCGGGACTGCCACAGACAAGCCCAATTCGGGACCAACAAGAGTGAGCGTGAAGACGCTTCCGAGCTGTTTTGTCTACGCCGTAGATAGGCTGCACCAAGAATAGGTACCAGGTAGGTTCGATTCCAGTGGGCAGCTGCCAGGCCGCTCTTGCTCTCGCACCCGGACGGCATCGGCCATCGAGAATTATGCCAGCTGGCAGGCGGCAGATGCCAACTGCCAACTGATTATGTCGGAATAAGCTTTGGTAGCGCAACGCTAGTGTTAACTTTAGTCCAGACAAGTATCGGGACGGAAAGGGAAGTCGCTTCTGTCTGCGCGTCATGTCTGAGCTGTTTTTTTGACCGACGCGGTAAAGAGGCAGTCATGACCCTCCAACCCACATGTTCCAATCTCTCACCAAGGTGAATCGTTTGCAACGACACATCTGTCTAGATCGTACCCATATTGTTCTTGATACATCTTCTTTCTCCCTCTCAGCCGGCCATGCCATACTCTTCCTAAAACGCATAATCCCACCACCATGAAGCCAGCGAAGACTGACGCATACAGACGCATGTATCCGTCGAGAGGTGTACAAACTCATCGCATCCCTTCCGTTCGCTGTTACAGTTACCAATACCAGGCAGACGGGTATTTCTGTGTCGGCCAGATGTCACTCGGTCAAATCCCAGCGGAAAATCAGTCGGTCGTCAAGGGGCCATGCCTCCCAACTCGACGGCCGTCTCCTCCTCTCCTTGATCCTCCGACCCCTTAACGACCGTGTCCTTTCTCTCGTCCTGGCCCTCAAATCCCTTATCGATGAAGAACGTTTCCCGCCGTTTGTTCTTGCAAGCAACCTCGGCTTCGGTGTCGAAGAATGGAAACTCCTCTGTGGGGGTTGTCTCCTGTGCTCGTCGTTCAATGTCTGTTTTCGTGCTGTTAGCCACGGTTTATCCCTATTCGTTGGAGGAGTCCTACTGCTCGCTGCCTCTGCTTCATACGGACTCATCACGGATGTGTACGCAAAGGGGGGGGATGCCGGGTGGCCTTGTCCAGGCGTGTCAAGACGGGGGATGCTTCTGCCTCCTTGCTGTGGCCGCACCGTTTCCCGTGTCAACGCCGCCGCGTTGAACCTCACCTCGCGCTGTCCGGGGAAAGCGACAGGCATGGGAGGGCGAGAACGAGCCCTCGACCCGATCGGCGGCCCTTTATGCGCGCGATGCGCGCGGCGCGGGTCGATCGACTTGTGCGCTCTTCGGCGGTCGGGACTGGTCCAGTTGTGCACTACGGGCTCTTCGTGTTACTCATTTTTCTACTTCATTTTTCTTTTCTTCCTCACCCCCGCGATATTGGAGACTCACGAAATGGCGGCGGCTGCGGATACCCATTCGGATGATCCGGGATCAAGTGATCCCTAAAGCCTCGCCCTGCGCTAATCCATCAGTATTATTCATCACAACAGAGACCAGTGCCCTGACCTGGAGGTGGTAACCAATCGAACGAGACTTCCGGTATCAACAAACCAGCCGGGGATGTTGCTTGCGACGATGAGGGAGATGAGAGGGAGAACCCTGTTGGCGGTGGCTTCGTGAGCTTCATGTCGGCGTGGGCAGGTGGTGCCGCGAGCGACGAGCTGGACCGAAGCGGCGAGTGAAAGCGAGAAAACGCGCCAAGATCGCCGTCCGTCCGATATCTTCGCCGTGGCGCATGATGGCCAGGAGACAGTGACTGCGAGCGGACCTTGGGGATCAGAAGGCCATTGCCGAGTTGGGTGGTCGGGGTCGTCGTGCGCTGCAGAGTTGCGGTTATCGGGTCCTGTGGCTTGCTTTTGGCATGTCCAAATGCTGAATCGCATGTTGAGTTCGACGCTCCTCGCACCCGGGACATAGGAAAGTCCCGTGCCCCTGTTTTTCCGTATTAACTTCTCGCATATCTAGGGTTAGAAAGCCAATCCCGGCCGACCCACGTGTGAAGTCGCCCAGGTCCCGCTCGATCTGCTCGATGGACTCTATGGTACATGGTGGCGAGTCGCGGTCTGCCGAGAGATTAGCGAGTGACGAGCGCCAGCGAGATAAAGTCGACCATAATCACTCGCCTTGGTCAGAAGACGGCATTCTGGATATCTTTGGCGGGACCGCGGAATGGGATTTGGGTGGCGTTCAGATGAGAAGGATGAAAAGCATGCCGGTGCCGTCGCCAGCGCAGCGCAAGCTGGTCGAAAGAAAGTACCGTTGGTTGTTCTCCTTGCTCATCGGCGGACGCAGGTTTAGGTGCTAACCAACCCAGAAACAGGAGTCCAGGTGGGTTGTTTTGGTTGGTGTTTTTTTTTTCTTTTGGTCCGGGTCACCGGTCCTTCCTCGCTCTGGCAACATTCGCGGTTGGCCTGCCCAAAGGTGAATTCTGCCCGCATCATTTCATTCACACCACCATCCTCTGGACTCGCAAAGAAATCGCTGTATTGCCAAGTCAAACGCCTCGAAACATGTCCACCCATATGATGCCCGTTAAACCCTTCCCCCACCTCCCTTCCGTCACTTCCATCCGCAACTATTACACCCCCACCCCCAGCGCCTCGATAAACCTACACACGGCCCCTAGTTTATGAGTAATGTGGCAAGCTCTCACAACCCTACTACACCGACTCTTATAATACAGGATCGCATCCCCTCAAGCAACGCCGCACTTAATCAAGCCGCCACTGTCCCGCCTCCGCTCGTCGTTGAGGCGTCGGTGATGGTGGAGGATGTGGTGGACGAAGGTTTGCGGGCTGCAGCCCTCTTGCACTTTGAGCAGAAGCCCCTTACTGGCCGTACCGGGTACGTTAGCTTGCATGTGGGGTTTTCGTAAGCGGCAGGGCCCATTTGCGATTCTCTGTCTGGGAGGAGCCTCGGTCGAGTGACAAAACCAGGGGCCCGTCTGTCAGAGGTGTCGGTCGCTGCCGCGCAGCGATATATGTTCTGGTACTCTTTGTGACCGCATTCGAAGCGTGTCTTGACGATGGCGCACATGCTGGCTGGTGCCGTCGGCTTTTGAGGGTGGACTAGTAGTGGTGTTCCAGCGTGCGTCTTGTCGGACCTTGTGATCGTATGGAGGCCGCTCAACAGTCACTTGATGGTGTAGAGATATGTCCTTTCGGTATCACTCGCTGTCGGCTGTGGTCTTTCCAGCTCCAGCATTCAATTTTGGGACTTGGAGGGGGCGAGGCCGTCTTTTTACTTTTTTTTACTGAGACGGTCTTTGTTTGGGTGTGGCGTGGCGTCTGAAGAGAATGGCATTCATTGTTCCGTGTCTGCGTTCAGGGGGGTGTTTCTTTCTTTATGCCCTTGGAGACATTACATTCACACTTGGTCATGGCTCTGAACCCCTTGGCTGATTACCATCAATAGCGGCCACCTGGTGTATTGTCCCTATTTCCTTACCTCGGGTAGCACCACATGTGGTCGGATGTCAACAAACCATTGCGCACCAGTCCACAGGAACAGTGCTTCTCGAATAGGAACCCAGCGCTATGTTTCTCACGCCCTCTTTCTCAGACTGGCGGATGACACACCAGCAATCCCCAGTGGGCAGGCAAGCACAAGCTACCTAAACATAGCTATCAGGTGGTTAGAACCTAGTCGGCTGGGTTGGACCGGGCAAGCAGCTGGCAAGGCATACCAGGAAGGGCCCACGCAGGTGAGAGGCGCTCGTCAATGTTGCTACCCGTTAGCCATACCGGCCCGGGCAATATTCAAGCTTTTGGACTCCGCAAACTCAACCGACAACAGGTGAAAAGAGGGCACATGCTACAAGGGAAAATGATGATCCCTAAACGCCGTCTAAAGCGTGCCCAGTGGCTACTCACGCAGCGGAAGCTGAAGCCTGCGGCTGTTCTTTGCATTCATATATTTTCACTCGACCCTTTATCCATCCGCCCTTTCGTCAAATCCACCAATACATCAGAGCCAATTTTGGGAAGCTATTCCCGTCGCGCCTTGGCAGTTGCTCGACAATTCGTCGTCTTTCTTACCCTTTTCTCGGTTTTCTGTGTCGTTCCTTCCCTCCCGCCTTCCACGTACTTCCTGCAACACCTTCGCGTGTTCGGGAGACCAGTCAGGTCAGAACCGGCCCTTGAAAGCTATTTAGAATACAGGGCTCGTTACGGGTCTTGGACTAGCAGGAACCACGTCAACTTGGAGCTCGATCCTAATTATCGTTTTCCAACTATTTAAGTCAGCATCGACGCGTATTGAAGAATATCATCAACAGCTCTGCGCCGTCGGCTTTGCACATCTGTTGCTTGACTGAGGCTGGACAGTCAGCGAGCGCATCTGGTCTATCCACACTGGCATCGCAAAGACCACCATCGAGGGAATTTGGAACACCAGACTTGGAGTATCATCACCACCATCATAACCATCACCACCATCATCGTCAGCAACCCCAACAAAACAGCAACGATGTGCCTCTACACCACCGTCATCATCAAGTGCCCCCGCTGTAAGACAAAAACAATCCAAGGCACCGAGGTGGACTACTGCTGGCCCAACATAGCCGTCAAAGACGAGGAACCCAGCCCACGGCCCGCAGGCTGGATTTGCGCCCGGATCCTTAGTGACCCGTCCGTGGTGACCCTCACCCTCAAGCGCGACTGCCCGGGTAGCTGCTACAGCGCCATCTTCGACGAGATCATGGACCCGGCGGCCTTCTTCGCCCCCGTCGACGCGGTGACCGTGCACGTGCATCTCGAGATGCACGAAAGTAAAAGGTCGCGCGCGCGCCGCATGCAGCGGCACCCGCTCATGGCTCTGTACGGCGAGCGCGCCGCGGAGCAGGACAGGAGGCTGGCGGAGCCGAGGCGGCTGGCGAGGGAGGAGATGCAGGCCCTGCGCACGACGGGCGGGGAGATGCTGCGCGACGGCGCGAGGGAGTGGCTCCGGCTGAGCCGCGAGCTGAGGCAGCTGGAGGACCGCGGGTTCGACTTGACTGAGGACGACAACGATGTCCGCCGCGCGAGCGAGGTGCGCGAGGCCAGGAGGCAGGTCGAGCGCGAGACGATGGATACGGCCGGGGCGCTTATTGCTGCTGGGGTTGATGCGGTGCCGTTTCGTGGGAGGGACTTTATCGTCGATATGCATGACCCTGACCCGCCACATTCGGTGTCGATCATGCTGGAGTTGTAGGAGGTGCGTGTGTTGGTAGCTAAGGTGTTTTTGTTGGTGGTGGGTGGTGTTGTCATGACAGTGCTAGGTGTTCAATACTCTACTCTGAGCGTGTTGGCTTCTTGCACGAGGGTGGGTGGGGATAAGTTCTGGATTCACGGGTCAGGTCGGGTCGATGCTGTCGTCACATTTGTATACCGGCTGTTGGATTCTGGAGAAGAGAAAACCAGCGGGCTGCAGCGCCTTGTACTCTTTTGTATTAACAATACACACCCACGCAGCCTGGAGACCTGGGTAGCAGCTTGGAAACAGCTCGATAGTCCAAGACGACACACAGAACTTGTAGCGTAGTCCGTTCTCACAGTTATTACTATGCTTCAAGTGCCACAGACGAGGTTCACGGGTCCCTCCCTTCAGTTATAGCTCTCTCGTAACCAACAATCGACAACAACAAAAAGTCAAAAGTACCAGCCCCGAAGAACCCGTAGCGTTGCGAAGCTACCCTCCGTAGGTAAGTAGACGCCGTTTCAGCTAACCGCCTACCTACCTAGATCACTCACAGCGCCGGTCTGTTTAGTCCTCTCGCGCTCACTGCACCACGTAACAGGAATTCATGCACGCAGAAGTAGTCTAAGTCACGGAAAACGAAATAAGAAGCTTTGGGCTTTTGCCAACGGGAGAGAATGGAAGTCCTGTGTTCAAACGGCACCGTTGCATCTATTGCCTGGGTCAGTCACATTAGCTCGCACACAATCAGAGTACACACGAGACATCAGACCGCCATTTATTATTTCAGTTGTATTCTGCGGTTAATGGGGGTTTTGCACCTTAGGGAACATACCAGCCTCGCCCAGATAGACAGACTCAAACCAGAGAATTCTTCGCTTTCAGAGGGGTTTTGCGTGGCAGGGTGGAAAGTGCACAGATGGCAGGGCTTCCGAGTGAGATATTGCCAACACCGTTGTCAGGTCACGGTACACAAGCATCTCACGGTGTAGAAATAGGGGTAAACCGGCCCAAACCCCTTTCCGCCCATCCCACCCCACACCTCCAAACTCGCCCACCCATCCGCTCAACACAGAAGCAGCAGCGGAACCACAAGCGTTTAATCAGCTGGTAGATTTCAAGTTGGCAGTAGCTTGGCTTCGTATTACTATCACCGCAATTACATGCATGTATGTATGCGTGCATGTGCAACTATAAACACTCACCCTCCAACCAAAACAGAAAGAAAGAGCTCGTCTTCAAAATGAGTTCCGCTGACCCTTCGAGTCGTTATTCTTCCATCATTATTCCCACTCTCACGCACCACAGCAACATCGTAACGCTGGCAGAAAAACCAAAAGATCTCCTTCCACCGTGCACCTCTCCCCTCTCATCGTCCCCTCATAAAAATCCCATAGTACCCAACCACCTCCCCACTTTCCAGGAGTTCAAGTTACTCACCCCCACCAACAACCTCAATTATCCCCAGACAACCAAGGCAAACCCCGACCTTCCACGAGGGGTGTCCCTACTCCCCCCCGCCAACAAAAATCTCGATATCCCCACTCGTGCTCTTCCCCCTCAAATTCCCGCCCTTGCCCTCCTCGCCCTTGCGCGCCAGCATCCGGTTATTATACCCCGGCCAATCGTGGCCCGAACGAATGACCTTTACGCCCTCGCCAATGACTCTCAGGCTCCCGCTCGTGGCCGCGAGGCTGATGTCACCCTCCCACGAGGCCGGGTAGTGCAGGTTGATATCGGCCGAGACGCCGCGGTGCTCGCTGTACAGACATCGGAACAGCGGGGAGGAGGCAGGGTGGACGAATGTCTGCGATGTGGCGTCGGCCCACAGCGGCTCGAGGACTTTCAGGTGCACGTTGCCGCTGGTGGTGGCGGTCTCGAGCCAGGCGCTCTTCTTGCCCAGGCCGGCGAGGGAGGCGTCGAGCACGGGGAGGAGTTGCGCGCGCACGCCGCCGCTGGTGGAGCGCAGGGCGGCGGTGGAGCTGAAGGCCAGCGCGGCCTTGATGTTGCCGCTGGTGGTGTGCACGTCGACGCGGTAGTCGCGGGGCGGGATGAGGGTCTCGACTGTGCGCGCGGAGCTGGTGGCCTCGTCGACGGGCGCGCGGAGCTCGACGTCGCCTGACAGGGACTTGACTGACAGCGTGGCGGGCTTGGGGTAGGTCTTGTCCGAGGGCTTGGGGTCGATGGCGACCTTGATGGTGCCCGAGGTGGAGTGCAGGCCGAGGTAGTCGTACAGTGGCCAGGACCCGCGGATGGCGGCCGAGGTGGTGCTGGCCTCGATGAGGCGGGAGTAGAACTGGAAGGAAGCCGGGGCGCCGATCTGGATGATGTTGTCGTCGTGGGCGTCGGCGCCGGTGGCGGCGGCGGTGATGGGGCCGACGACGGTGCTGAGTTTGGTGGTGTCGTCGACGTGGAGCGAGAGGTTGTCGAGCAGGCCGATGGCCAGGTGAACGGCCTCGACGACGACGCGGTCGAGCACGGCGTCCTCGGGCACCCACACGGTAGCAGTGATGCTAACGCAGGCCCGGCTCACTCCAGCTGCGCTCCAGGAGACCCCACGAGGTACTGTGACCAGCAGGGCCTGCTCCTCAGCATCCCATGCGGTGTGGACGTTGACGCGGTCGTCACTGACGACGACGTCGAGGACAACCGACGGACCGGGGGTGGCGGGGCCGGTGCGGCGGAAGAGCACGTGGCCTTGGACATGGACGTAGTCGCTAAAGTGATCGCCGTTGTCGTGGCTGGTAGTCTGCACGAGCTTGAGATTTTTGCCGGCGGCGTAGGATACGTCAAACGTCTCGGTTCGTCGGGCGATTTGTACGTCCGGACAAAGCTGTTCGGCTCGCCACTGAAATCCATTGTCGAGGTCAGGGTATTCCATGCGGGGCTCGGTTGGAGGGCCAGGGGCTTTGGGTGGTTCTGTGTCTTTCAATGGATCCGTCTTGCCGTTGTCGGACTCTCTCTGCAGCGGGGAATGTTAGTCGGGATCTGTGAGTTGGGGGTAGGTAGTTGGAGTTCAGGTTGTGAGCGAGCTTGGTTTATATCGACAAAGCCATGGACGAGGTTGGGCTTCGTTTGGGCATGACGACGCAAGGCATCGGTGACACGCGCGTGTTTGGTCACCAACCCCAATGCTGTGATGGGATGAGAGAGTTCGGATGAAGGAAAGAGCATGACGTATGGAGCTTACCTCGTCTCGTACGCCCGACAAGAGGCTGGTGATGAAGCCAACCGTGACGAGCAGAAGCAGAAGCGCAACCAATGCCACCTTGCAGTGCCTCAAGATGGAATGCGGCAGGCGTCTCTTGACCCGCTCCCTCCAGAGTGGTGATGCGTCCTCAAGATCGTCATTGGGCGCCCCCATGCTCTGGGGCTCGTTGGCCAAGAGGCCAAGAGACTCTTCCTGGCGGCCCATGTTGCTGGCGATGTTGGTGGACTGGAAGGTGCTGTAGTTCCTCGAGTAGTCACTGGCGCTTGATAGCCTGGTCAAGGGCGACGTAGGTGACGGTGTGTACGCTGGGGGGGCATCTGCCGTTGCAATAGAAGAGTTGTCGTTGTACGTAGGTCGTCGCGGCGTGTAGGACGTATATGATGTTGTCGTCAACGGGGTGTATGCGGATGACGGCTGGTGGTACGCGGCCCTGGTGTGTCCGACAGAGTCTTGACTGGGCCGCGGCGTGGAATATGTGGAGGCGTAGCCAGTGTGAGGACGAGTTCTAGAAGCCGCGGCAGCACGGTGGTCGACCGCGTATCCGTCAGGGGTGCTATTTGAACGATCTATGTTCGCTAATCTCTCCTGGTCTGCCTCCCGCGCTTTGCTGTCGGCGGTAGTCCCTGGTTCCAGTGAAGGGTCTTGAACCCAGACATTGGGCACGCGGGGCACGTGGAACGCCGCAGCACCATCGGCAGGAGCCGTGAAATACCCATCAGTGGGAGAGTATAGATGAGGGTCCGCGAGACCCTGATCCTGGTCATCGGGGCCATAATTATGTCGCCGTGGGTGGTGGTGGTGGTGTTGTTGTTGTTGTTGTTGTTGTTGTTGTGCTGACCCCTGGGCAGGGAGGCCCAACTGATTCAAGTCATGGTCGATGTGTTCCAGGTCTGAATCGTCGTCGTCCACCATGGAGTAGAGGTTGTCAGAGTACGGCATGATTTGTCCACAGCCTGACAGGGCCGTGTGAAACTATCGCCAAGTCGTCAAGTCTTGTTTCGAGGAGGGGCCCAAGAAGCTTCTTCAAACGCCTTGTGTCACCGCTATGGCCGTTATGACGAAACAGCACTTGCAAGGTCAATCAACACAATTGATAGACGGGGTCAATAAGCGTCAGCGTCTACAAGAGAAAACTACGACGACGAGTGCGTAGGAAGTTGGAGAAGAAGAATATGCGTCGGTGAAAACATCCGAGGTGCAACGACAATGAATGGACGGACTGACAAATGGAAGAGAGCGAGTGCTTCATAGGGCTTCCAGGGTCTCTGAGCCGGGAGCCGAGCTGGAGGGGAGTGACGGCGCACGGAGGGCGGGGTGATGGACGGGCCTCGTCAGCACGACGTCGATAGTAGGGATGCCCGCCAACATTCCCAGAGCCCCAAGCAAGCAGAGCAGGGGCGTCGTTGCACTCGCAGGGTATAACTGAAGAGGGAAGTCGTCTTGGTACACCAACCAAACGGCTCCCGGGAATCAAGCTTGGGCCCGATCGGGAAGCTCGATAGGGGCGCCATCAAAGATGAGTCGGTCAAGAGCCGTATCCAAGCCAATGACTCTTCGCTTTCTGCAGCTGCTACTGCAGTCCTCGTCGCCCAGTCCATGTCGTGATCTGCAGCCGAGTTCTGCAAGGTTCGAATGCGACAAGCGAGCTAGAAGAAGGATGCGAAACCCCGCTTTTCCCCCGTCCATTTGCAATATCTTTGTTGCATTGGGGAAGCGTCAGTGTTATCAATTGTGATGGCAGACGCGTACCTACCACGGAACAGGCTACGACACCTGCAGCATGGCAGACAGACCAAGAGAGCCTAGGTTAATGAAAAAAATGCAGGAGGTGACGACGCCGAGTTCGCCTTGTCGACTTATGAACATCCAGACATGGTGAGCGGCTCAGCCACAGATCAGGCAAACAATGCAATACGGTACCACTAGGAAGCCAAGACTGCACTTCGTCAGCTCCTCCAAGAAATGAAAAGCTTGATTGATTGACCGATTCCACTGGGACCAAAATCATTCATCAGCAGTCGCCGACTGGCATTGCGCCATCGCCATCGCCATCTCCAGGACATCTCGCTGTGGAACATCCGCATATATTTCTTTTCGCCCACTCTTTGGTCGCGAGGACTCTATTGGTATCTCTCTCTGCCGACGTTTCAAACGCCATGGGCTATGTAGTGTAGCCTCATACAAACCCAGTTCAGCAAGCAAGCAAACGTCTTTCCTATCCAGAACGCTGGAAGATGATGTGCAAAATTTGCCTCGCTCGTGCCGAAGCGTAACAAATGTGAAGTAGGTCTCCCTACTTGGGTGCCGCGGGGAAAACACCCGGAATCAAAGGCGACGGCGTCTCCCCACCCCCCCCCCTTATTTATTAGTGAAGGCCAAGAAGCCTCTTCATGTTCTCGTAGCACACCCACGTGATGCTGAGAGCGGGCGCGACTTTGAGAAGGTTTGGTGTCAAGCCCTTATACAGACCACGGAATCCCTCGTTGCGCACCGTCTTCGTCGCCACGTCCACGATGCCCGTGTAGGTGGGCGGGTGCATAGCTGTGCCCTGGGTCTGCAGTCGTGTGCGGAGGACGTTGAGGGGATAGACAAGCGACGCGCCCAGGGCTCCCGAGGTCGCTCCGAGGACGGCAGTGGCAATATTGCCGGGCGGCGCATCGTCTTCGTGGATGCCGTAGTAGCGCGCCTTCGTGCGGGTGTAGGATTTCTTCAGAAACTCGAACGTCCCTATGTCGATGGCGCTGTACGGAAACATGCCGAGAAGTCCAAGCCCAAGGCCGCGGTAGGCTGCACGCAAGCCACCCTCTGCCCACATGGTTCTGGCGGTCTTTAGAAGAAGCGCGTTGCCCTTGGGGCCCCCTTCGACCGTCTCGCATTGAAGCCGGAATTTGAGCGTGTCGATCGGGTACACGCAGAACTGAGCTGTCATGCCGCCCATGCCGCCAGCGACGAACTTCGAAACTGTGCTGATTTGTGCCGGGTCTTCGTGGCCCTCATAAGTCGCGAGAAACCTTTTGGATGCTTCATATGAGCCGAACTGGTCGAGCGTCAGTTGCCGTATCCAAGGTCACGTCCTGCCCCGTACCACCCGGCGGGAGATAACTTACTCGAATAGCAGACTCTGGCATGATCTTAACAACATTGAGCCCGTTTCCTAGAAGCACATCAGCCATGCCCAGCGTGGGATTGACAGGTCTTTTTTTTTTTTTTTTTTTTTTTGGCTCGACTCACCCGCAAAGAAAGTACGAAATCCGCCGGTGCTCCAGAGTCTTCCAACAGCATTAGCAATCGGGCCGCTTGCTTTGCGGACAGCAGCAATAGGCTTCCCCTCTTGCAGAGCGTCAGCTGCCGCACCGGTGGCCGCGGCAGGCTCCGTGTTAACAAGCAGAAAGACCTTCAAACGATCAAGAGGCGCGGTAGCAGTGCGTGACACCCCACCAGAAATAGCACCGGCGAGGAAATAACCTGGTTCGGGCAGGAGATCTGTCAGTCTTATTTTCACATCTTCCTCTTCGGCCAGGACAGAAATTTCCGGGATGTCACGCTGCTCCGTGCCGTCGAACTGTATTATCGGGATTTGACCGGCGGCGCCCGCAATGGCTTGGCCGGCTAAGGTAGGCGCAGTGCTATATGTGTAAGTATTGGAGGAGGCGGCGGCGTTCGCTGCCATGTTTTCTGACGTGTCGGATTCGAGGTCTAAGGTGGGTGGCGGCTGAGATGCTGTTGCCGAGTCCGAAATAGGTGTGGTTGGCGGTGATCGAGGATAGTAAGTCTGGTCGGGTCTGGCGAGCTTCAAGAGAGAACCAAAGAGAGCTTGGAGAAGGAAGCCGGTCGTACCTAGACCCTCAAGAGTTTCCTCGCTCACGAGTGAATCGCCCTCTGCGTTAACCATGACAGTTGAAGAGTAAAAGGAGAATGCAGCTGCGAGTGCCGACCCGTCATGGTTGGTGGTGGGGACGAACAAGAGGAAGTCCCTGATCCGCCGTCACAGAATTAGCAATGATTTATAGTATGCGACGCAGGATTCACAGGGCTGCCAGCCGCAAAGTTTAGGTAGAAGTGCAACAGATTCGTCTCCGGAAACATAGCTCGTGACCAGACATATCAGATCAAAGTTCCGGCGCACGGAGTTGGAACTTGTGACGACCCAAGCAAACAAAGACAAGTGCACGGAAAGCGCCAGGGGAAAAAAAATACAGCACGCAGTTGCAGGAGGATCTTACCGCCACTCGTCAAAGGTTATGTAGCCGTCGTTGTTCATGTCGATCTCGTCAAAGAAATCGGCCAGCCTCCGCATGGGGACGGACAAGCCGGCGCGCTGGAAGGCGGCACGAAGCTCATCTTTGCCCAACCGGCCGTCTCTGTCTCGGTCGATGGAGCGAAACAGCATGAGGAGTTGGCGCTCTGCGGCCTCGACGAAGACTCGAAACTCTGGCACGTTTGATCCCTTCAGCATCCAGTCCTCCCGACTCGTTCTTCTCGCGGGGCCCTCGGGTTTGGGTGTCTTGGTGTGTACCCACCTTCGTATTGGATCTTGCCATCGCCGTTCGTGTCGACCACCTTGATGATCTCCTTGAGCATGTCGTCGGCATTCTTCATGGCTACACGGGCGCGACACAGACGAGGTCAGCAACCACGTATGGAGCAGAGCAGAGCAAGCCTACGGTGGTCAATCCTCCTCAGCCCCTTCTGCAGACCCTTCACGTCGAGCTCTCCATGGCCGGCCGTGTCGAGCTTTGCCCAGAGCTCCTCGACGCGCTTGTCCCGCTGGTTTTGCGACTCGGCCATCTCCACCTCGAGCTCGGCAACCGCATCGGTAATCTTCATGCCCGGGACCTGGTTATCATGGTACTGCTGTGGGCGCTGGCGGGTGCAGGTGCAGGTGCTGGGGCCGGTGCAGACGCAGATGCAGGTGCAGGTCGGTCAGGCAGGCAGGCAGGCAGGCAGGCAGGCAGGCAGGCAGGCAGGCAGGCAGACGAGGTCGATAAGGCCGGGAGATGCACAACTGACAACCTAGGCGCTTATGACGTAGGTAGGGTAGCGGGTGAGGCAAATAGGCCGACGGCAGGCTAGTGATGCGTGGTGGTTGGCGGTTGAGGTGTCGTATCGCGGCGGGTGGTGGTGGTGCTGCTACTGGGCTGCTATGGATACGGCATTCTTCTCCTCAAGAGGGCGTCCCGTCTTCTACAGCGGCATGGCGGGTGGATTTCCTGGTCGTTGGTCGCAGGCCAAGGGGCGTTTAAAAAACACGATGGAAAAAAACAGCAGGGGGAGCGAATTGGAATTTGGCAAAAGCCGGAGCTGCTGGAGCTGGAGCAGCGCTGGAGCCATGCAAGAGTGGTGTCCAATTAATTCACCGGACGGGTTGATGGGTCAGTGTGAATGGACTTGGCTGTGGGCACTGGGCACTGCTTGACCGCGGCTGTAACGACAGGGGAACGGCGGGGCGGGAGGGGCCTTCACGACCAAGTGAAGAACCAGCCCCACACATCAAAACAAGCACTTGCAGGAAAGAGTGGCCGGTGCGGGAGGAGGCCCGTCATTCGATCCAGGCGCGCTCTCATTCGCCAGACGTGTCCACTCGGCAAGGCTCGCAGTCGCTAGCCGATTACCGATAAGCAGCCAATCCAGCCTTCCCGCAATCGGAGTCGATAAGCGCACCGTTCCAGGGGCGCGCGGTCCGGTGAAGTCTAAACACAAGCTACAAGCACCCTTGTTACCTGAACTTTCCTGCTTTGCATCACCTTAGCAGGCATTCCGTCCAGCTTCTCCCGCAACGGGCGACTTGCCCTGGTGGGCATCTCGAACCTCCAACCAAGCCACGCCCACCATCTCCCGCAAATCCGACAGCCAGCAGCCATCAGGAAATACAGTTAGGATGGCGGCCAGCTACTGGGACTCGACGCAGCGCCGCCACTGGCAGTTCACCAAGGACGAGCTGGCCTCGATGCGCCAGAAACTCGAGGACGAAGACCCCGGGCTGGTGCTGATGTTCCCCCTGCCAGAGCTGCGTCACCTCAACATCTACTTTAATCAACGTACGTCTCTGACTCTGCTTCTCGTTCCGTCGGTCCGTTCTGACTCCGGGGTTGTCGGCCTCCCTCGTCCACAGAAATCAACCGTCTCGGCAAGCGACTCGGCGCCCGGCAGCAGGCCATGGCCACGGCCCAGGTCTACCTCAAGCGCTTCTACTCCAAGATGGAGATCCGACGAACGAACCCGTACCTCGTGCTCACCACGGCCTTCTACCTGGCCTGCAAGATGGAGGAGTGCCCGCAACACATTAGGCTTGTGTCGCAGGAAGCTCGCTCCTTGTGGCCCGCCGACTTCCAGACCGATGCCGTCATCCGCATGGGCGAGTGCGAGTTCTTCCTCATCTCCGAGATGAACTCGCAGCTCATCATCCACCAGCCCTACCGCACCCTCACATCGCTCCAGGCTGACTTCAACCTGCTCCCGGAGGAGGTCGCCCTCGCCTGGACCGTCATCAACGACCACTACATGACCGACATCCCGCTGCTGCACCCCCCACACACCGTCGCCCTGACCGCCGTGCTGCTGGCCCTGGTCCTGCGCCCCGTCAACGTCCCGGGCCAGGCGTCCCCAGCGGGAGGCGCGACGCCGGCGGCAGCGTCGCAAGGAATAGCGGCGGCCACGGCGGCATTGGCCCAGGCCCAGGCCCGGCAAGCCATGGCGGGTGGCAACGGCGGGGCTGGTGCCGGCGCGGGCGCGGGCGCGGGCGGCGGTGCTGGACCTGGCAGCAGACCCGGCACGCCGGGCATGCCCTATCCAATTTCAGGTACGCAAGGAGCCAACGGCATGCTGAGCAAGAAAGTGCCTGATGCGCGAGTAGGCAAGGTGCAACGCTTTGCGGCCTGGTTGGCCGAGAGCAGCATTGACATCGAGGCCATGGTCGACTGCACGCAGGAGCTCATCTCCTTCTATCAGTGCCACGAGGAGTACAATGACAAGCACACAAAGGAGCAGATGAACCGTTTTGTCAAGGCGAGGGGTCTCTGAGCATACTAAGGCTGAGTTGCAGGCACCGACCGGCTCGGGTTGGGTTTGTTCAAATCAAGCATGCCACAACCACAACCGCGACCACAAACCGACCGTACGTGTACAGATACAAACATCAAGCAACCTTGACCTCACCCACCATCGCTTTCCTCGCTATCCACGCATTAATCGTCGGCATCTCCATGCCGACCGCGTTCCCCCCCCACGCCCGTTCCCCATCATCATGGACGGTAGTCCTCCTCATGTCCCTCCTAAACACCCCATCTCCGCTCCACTCACCTGCGCGATGCAATACAGCCCTATTATCCCAGATCACAAGGTCCCCCTCCCACTCCCACTTCACAGTCGCGACAAACTCCTTCCTCTGGCACCACGCATTCAGGAACCCTACCAGCGCCTTGGACCGCTCAACACTCATCCCCTCCCCTTCAAGGTGGTGCAGATGCGCACCGACATACAGCCCCAACCTCCCGCTCGCCTCATGCACCTGCACAATCTTATGTCTTGCCATAGGCGCCGCCTCGACCGGATCCATGTCGGCGAAGAAGTCGGGACTGCCCAGCTTGCGCGAATGCGCCATGCTGAAGGCGCCCGTCCAGTCGTCGCGCAGCAGCTCCGCCTGCACGTCGGCGGGCAGACGGTCCCACGCCGCGCGGCTGTCGGCGAAATCCGTGTTGCCGCCGGTCTCGGGCGGGGGCAGCTCGACGGCGCGCAGCAGCGAGAAGGACGCGCGCCGCGGGTTGAAGCTGCTGTCGGTATGGAAGAGGCGGTTGCCCCGGCTGGCGTGGGCGCGCGGGCTGTCGGCTGGGAGGATGGCGTTGCTGCTGTCGAGGTTGGAGGCGTCGAAGAGCTCGAGGTGCGCGTAGCGCAGCGCGCGGCCCGGCGTGACGAAGCGCGCGATGGTGTCGAGCGAGCCGAAGCGCCGCGAGAAGGAGACGTGCGTGGCGTCGGTTAGGGGTGTCGAGCGGAAGACGCAGAAGCCGTACTAGGAGATGGTTAGTGCGGTTGTGTGGAGGGCACGAGAGATATGAATTATGAATGGGCTGTTTTGAGATGAAGGCATAGCGTATAACTGGCCAGCTATACAATCACCGTACGTACCATAGCCATGGCGGCGAGAATCTCGTCGAACTGCTCCTTGGTGGTGTTCTCAAAGTCGACGCCAGAGACCTCGGCCCCAAAGGTCGGGTGCAGCTCATTGACCGTGATGGTCTTGAACGGCGTTGTCTGTGTCAGAACGCCTGGCATTTTCTCGAATATATATATATATATATTAGACTTTGGGGTAGAGTATAGACAGGTATATATGGTAAAATCTGGAGAATGAAAACTTGAAGCTGTTCCGATCTGATCTTACTTTCTCTTGGCTGGTTTGACTACCTATTCATGGCAGAGGAGTAGTGTTTGCTATCCACCCAGGTACCTATTCATATATGTTGTTACCTGGGGGTATCTCACGCGTACGGGCATCCATCTACCGGTCGCAATGCGGGGATGCGGGGATGCAGAGCATGAGCCTTGCATTCGGCAGTGGTAGACTAGGAGGTCGACCCTCGGGATGTTGCGCAGGAATAGGTCTATGCGGTACGTGGTTGTCTGCATGTCGATCGGCGAGCAGTTGGCGGGTAGGTGGGTGTCGTTGCAGCTGATGCTCTCGGTGTGACGTGACGTGACGTGACGGACGGTATTATCGTTTTATTAGGATAGGGAATGAGGATAGAGGTAGGTGTATTCCCGGGTGGTGATGGTATCATGGACTCTTGACACCGCCCTTCTCGTCCACGAGATATAGACACATGTTTGAATGTGTCTCTGTTGGCGGGGTAAGTAGAATACGTGAAGTAATCACGATATGCGTACAACATAAGGTAGTTCTACAAATCAAATGTACGAGATAGGCAAGTGCCTTACAGGGCAGCCAATGGCCTGTGTCAGCGTGTGAGTGTGAGTGATTTGTGGAAGCTGAAGAGAGGATGATTACATCTGAAGGTAAGAATTCATCTCAGGAGAATCTAATTCTGGTTCATCCGTTCCATTCGTGGTTTCTAAGTTGTTCGCGTTGCTGGTTCCAAATCTGGTTTGTCCCTGGACCTGGCATCACTGTGGCGGGTGTTTATGTGAGTGAATGCGAGGACGGGAGGTTTTACTTTGTTTCTCATTTTCTTTCTCCTTCTCCTTTAGAATTGGTGGGAAGTCCAAAACCAAATAAACCACACCACAAATTAGAGAAACCGCAGGTAGCAACCAGACAAGACACATAACAGTTGCAAAAAAAAAAAGGGACAGCGGGGTAAATAAGTAAAGGTAGGTAGATAGGTCGGTAAGTAGGTTGGTAGGCAGGTGGCTATTCTACATGTAGTACAGCGGATTTCCCTCTTCTCCTCCCCCCTTTTCTCCTTCCCCCTTTTCTATTAAACAGCCCCAGACAAGGCAGACAGAACAGAACAGAACCCTCGGTCCTTTGTCCATCCACCCTTTCGTCGGATCAAAAGTAAACCAAGACACACCCACCCGCCCACATACAAGCGACATTTTGCTTCGCTTGCCTGATTAGAGAAAAACCAGATGGTACGTTGAGATCTGGCCCCTTTTTTTTTCCCCAAGACCCGCTCTCTCGCTAAATGTTGACGTTCACAAGTTTCTTTACACAAGCCCTCCGTCCGAACTCCCCCAGAGAGCTTACTTATTTAACAATTAAACTGGCGGCCTTCGTCGGCGGGGGCGGCTCTGGAGGCGCGTGTTCTTCACAAAACAAGGAAGATAAGGAGGAAGCACGAGGCCTCCTACCTTGCTACCAGGCCAGACTGAAGAACAGCAACATGTCTATCTCCGCCTCCGTCCTCCACCATTCCCGCCGCTCCGGGCCCGCCCCCGTGTGCCGACCGGCACCGGTCTACGAGCGGCCGGCAAGCTTGTTCAGGATACCGGAGCCGGCGGCCTCGGCCTTGGCCTTGTCGTTGTCGAAGATGGCCAGCAGGCTGTTCCACACCTGGCCGGGCTCCTGGCTGGCATCGACGGCCTTCCAGATGCCCGTGTTCTTGTAGTAGCTGACGACGGGGGTCGTCTGCTTGTGGTAGGTCGCCAGGCGCTTCTTGAGGGCCTCGGCGTTGTCGTCGCTGCGCTGGACGAGGGGCTCGCCCGTGATGTCGTCCGTCATGGCCACCTTGGGGGGGTTGAAGGCGGTGTGGTAGGAGCGGCCGCTGGCGGGGTGGACGAGACGGCCGGTGATGCGTGCTACGAGCAGCGCATCGTCGATCTGGAGCTCGACGGCGTGCTGGAGCGTCTGGTTTCGCGACTTGAGCATGGCGTCAAGGCCTTCTGCCTGGGGCACGGTGCGCGGGAATCCGTCGAGGATGAACCTGGGGGTGGTTTTCTGGTTAGTACGTCGAGAGGGAAGCGGGGGGGCGTGCGACCGGGTAAAAGTGCGAGGGGATAATAAACACAACATACCCGCCCTTGCACTCGGGGTTGTTGTCGAGCTCCTCCTTGATCATGCCGATGACGATGTCGTCGCTGACGAGACCGCCCTGGTCCATGATCTTCTTGGCTTCCCGGCCGAGGGTCGTCTTCTTGGCGACTTGGGATCGGAGCATGTCACCGGTGGCCTGTGGCGTCGCAACGAAAACAACTCATTAGCTGACTGGACGAGCAGAGGGACAGGAAGGGCGAGGTGCTGGGGGCCAATTGACGCACCAGATGGCAGCAGTTGAACTTCTCCTTGATCTTGGGCGCCTGTGTTCCCTTGCCTGTTGTTTGCGCGCGGCGCTGGTCAGCTCTGCGGCCTGCGGTCTGCTTGGTGTCCAACAGCTACGTACCAGCACCGGGGGGGCCGATGAGGAGCATGCGGATCTCGTCCGTGGTCTTCTTGGAGCTGGAGCCGAACTGCTTGGTCTCCAGATCTCTTACGCGACCCTCAATGCTGTCGATAATGCTCTGCAGGCGCTTGACTTCCTCGTCGAGGTAACCCATCTTGACTGGTGCGACTTCGGGGGGGAAACTGCCTAACCGAGGCCTGCAAGAGGTTAGGAGGGTGGGAGAGGGACGGTCGTCGGCGACTTGTCGAGGCGGGAGAAGGAAAAGAGGAATTGACCACAGGTCAATGGGGAAGAGCAAGATGGCCGAGGGCGGTGGGAATACGGGGGGAGAGTTCAAGGTCAGGTACAGGACGACGGGGGGGGGAGAGAAGGAGGGTCGAAATTTGGACACGAGCCGGGAATGTTGGACTTTTTTTGACGGCTCCGGAGCGCGCAGCAGATTCGCAGAGCCAAGACCAGGCACACCTTACCTTTGCAGGGAATAGGTTGCGACAGAGCCGTTGCGTTGTTGGGGGGGCAGGCACGAGCAAGCAACTGGGAAATTCCCACTTGATCGTGCGATTGATTGCTTCAGTCTCGAGCCGGTTATAATCTTATGGTTTGTATTATTTATGTCATTATTCTCAAGCTACAATCAAAAGCCTCATGATTACTGCATTCAAGACGGCGCATTGCAGGTACATTGCTTCAGGTAAAGCTACCTGTACGTGTATAGCAAGCAGCAAGCACCGACCACAGAGGTTCTGTTCCTCTGCTCCGAGGTACCTCTCGGCAAACTGGAAGAGGTTTCCTTGTGCTTACGGCAACGTGCCCGCTTCCAGGTTGCTTGTGCTGCTATGTAGTGTACAAATCGGAGAGCGTTCTCGGGCAACCAGTGGCGTGTGGTGCGAGTCGGCTCCCCAACTCCGGCTGAATGGATGGAATTGGCGACTTGCAGCTGAATCTCAGTGCCCTGGCAGCCCGTCCCCCTTGCCGTCAAGGTGCGGGTGCATGGCATGGCCCAAGCTCCCTGTTGGTCATTAGCCGTATGAGGCAAGGCGGCGGACGAGCGGTGTTGAAAGCCTGGGCCTGGCCAGTCAAGTCATGGGTAAGTATTTGTATTTCGAGTCTGGAAGACTCTCATGGAGGTGAGCTAAAACATGTTGAGACCATGTCCGTCGTGCCCATTCTACCGTCCAGGCCTATTCGCTAGCCATGCATGAGGCGTATGATGCTACGGGTTATACTGTGCTGGATAACTAACTCTCTGAAGACCAGCCCCAACACCGCCTTGACCGAAACCAGCAAAACGCCATACACGCCCAACGAGCAATGATGAAGTGACACGGCGTCACGGTACTCTATGCCTTCGCACTCCCTGGAGCGCTGTCATTGGTCTCCTCGGCCCAGATGTCCTTGCTCTCCTGCTCGACGTCCCGCATGGCCGTGGCCACCTCCTCCAGCTTCGCAACCACGTCCAGCACGCCCTGGTTCACGCGCTGGAAGTACCGGTCGTTTGCCTCGCGTCTCTTCCTCGCCAGGAGGATATCGACAACAGGCTCCTCGTCTTGCTTCTCCCCGAGCTTCTCCTGCCCCGTCGCACCCACCCCGCTGCTGACGGGTCTGACGCTGCCGGTCCCAGTGCTCTTTGCGCCGCCATCCGTGGCCGTCCCAGCTTCGGTCTTGCCCGCACCGTCGGCGCCCGTCTCTGTTCCGGATGCGCCCCCAAATTTCACGTTGCGTGTCTCTCCCAGCCCGCTGCCGGTGGTCTCGATGGCGTCGTCGGCCTCGCTTCGGGCCCAGGCCTGGGCAAGTGCAATCTGGGCCATCCGCAGCTCGCCCAGCTTGCGGTCGTGGTCGGGCCCAAACACGCGCGTGCCCCCGCCGGCCGAGAGCTCAACTTCCTCGAGCGTCGCCTGCATCTCGGCCCACAGCGCGTCTGTCCTATCAGTCGTGCGTGTCGAATCGCCGCGAAGCAGTGAGGGCGGGATGTTGAGATCGAGGTTGGGCGCGTGTGGGTGTGCGTGTACGCCGCTGGTTGTGTAGCTGTTGCCTCGTAGCACGCCAATCCGACGTGGCTCAACAGGTGACGTGCGCGAGCCTCCATCGGGCTGCTTCTGACCGCCTGGCGGAGGAGCTCCAGCTGTAGCCTGCGCGCCAGGCGGCGCCATGCCTGTCATCCCCGGCAACGAAGCATGTGAAGCTGTGCGCGACGGGTGGAGGAATAGCGCCGGTGGCGGATCCCGCGCCTTTGACTTCCCCTTGGTGAGTTGTGACATGGCTACATCTTGCGCAAGGTTCAGGTAAGTTTATGGGTGCATGTTCTCAGCAAATGATGAAAGGCGACAGCCACTTCCATAACGTCAGGAAATCCAAGGTACCTATGTACCCGAGTGTAGGTCATCAATTGGTCGGCGGGCGGCAAGTGGATATGCACTTGGCGGGGCCATCTGCATCTCAGCGGGTCTCCGCACCATTGGCCCATCCCAGCCAGCCGCCCCGCCCAGCTTTTGCCAAAGTTTCTGCCTCAGGCAGCCTAGGGTTTTGTCACCCTCACCCTCCCGTCGGAAACTCGGGTCTAGCCAGAGAAAATTGCCTTGACCGTGACTTCCTTTTTTATCACGAACGACCAGACGTACGCGACCACCCCATAACTCGGTACGTATCCTCCCTGCTGCTGCCCCTCCCACCGACGACGGCGTAGCCATTGCCAAAAAATCGACAATCTCATTTCGAGCACCCCAAACCACTTTGTCGGCCGCGACTAACATCCATCTGTCAAAGCAATCATGTCTGGAGGAAAGCCCCGTGGCCTGAACGCGGCCCGCAAGCTGCGCACCAACCGCAGGGAGCAGAGATGGTCTGATCTGCACTACAAGAAGCGTGCCCTCGGCACTGCTTTCAAGTCCAGGTGCGCACCCCCGACGACGAAGAGCGACGACACAGACGGAGAAGTGTGGCGAATGGGGATCATGGGCTAACGTGCAACGACAGCCCCTTCGGTGGCTCTTCCCACGCCAAGGGAATTGTTCTCGAGAAGGTCGGAGTTGAGGCCAAGCAGCCTAACTCTGTACGTTGACATCCACGCAACGCAACGCAACGCACCGCGAAACTGCGAAAGCCCCCCGATATATCGACCGACCCAGCTAACACGCAACCAATCAGGCTATCCGCAAGTGTGTCCGTGTCCAGCTCATCAAGAACGGCAAGAAGGTCACTGCTTTCGGTACGACGCTCCCCTCCCCCCACGAATTCCGAGAGAAGGCGACCGATTATAAATCCGAAAGCTGGATGGTTTTGGGTGTGTGAACAAGGGGCTGACTGTGGCGTGTTTTAGTCCCCAATGACGGTTGCCTCAACTTCGTCGATGAGAACGACGAGGTCCTCCTCGCTGGATTCGGTCGCAAGGGCAAGGCGAAGGGTGATATCCCCGGTGTTCGGTTCAAGGGTTAGTCGACATGCGTCCATCTCCATCTGCCCCAAGTCATAAATGACGTAGGGCACATTTCTTCACTCCGAGGCGATGCTAACTCTCAGATACAGTCGTCAAGGTCTCCGGCGTTGGTCTCCTCGCTCTGTGGAAGGAGAAGAAGGAGAAGCCCAGATCGTAGATACGGGTAGCATGGAAAACGGCACGGTTCGGCATGAGGAGTCAGCATGGCTTTTTTACGTGGGCATTCCATTTTCAGGTTAGGGAAACCTGCATGGTAGACATGGTCAAACAAATCAAGGATCATTGAAACCACAAGCCAGACGTTGCCCTTGCCTTGTACTACAGGAACTGGCATTTTTGTGATGAAGGTTATTGCTTTGCGCTGAGGACTCGCGCTCTGCTGCTGGTCTAGTTCGACCTATATGACAGGTGTTATGGTACATGAATTCACACAAAGATCCGCTGCCTACATCGGCATCAGGCTGACAAAACCCCTGACTCCTGAACAAGCTCCTCCTGCTGGATATACTTTACAAGATAATCGGCCCCCAGGCCCACGCTGATGACGCCCCCCGTCAGCCAGCACCCGTTTATGAACCACCACCAGCAGTCCTTGACGCTCTTCAGGTTCACCCTCTTGATCATGATGCCCAACGTGACCAGCGCCCCTCCACAGCTGCCGATAAAGAAGGCCGGCCCAGCACCGGCCGCAACCCCTGCCCCGGCAAGCAGCGCGACCTGGGTGACAGCCAGCCCAGTCAGCACCTGCTTGGTCTGGGCGTCGTGCTTGAGCGCAATGCTCTTGATGCCGGCCTTGGCGTCGTCCTTGATGTCCATGTGCGCGTAGATCATGTCATACAGCACCGTCCAGGCGACATTAGACGCATACAGCAGCCCGGCGGCCGCCAGTGCTGCCTGGTTCTGGCTCGCGAGCAGGTCCACGCCCAGCGCAGGGAAGCCCATCACGGCGCCCCACGAGAATGTCAGGCCCAGCACGGCCTGCGGGTAGTATGTCACGCGCTTGGCCAGCGGGTACAGCGTCACCAGCACCAGGCTCGGCGTCGCGTAGTAGAAGCACTCGAGCGGGAACTGCAGCAGGATCCCCAGCCCGGCGAGCAGCTGCGCGCCGGTGAAGACGATGGCGGCCTGCGGCGAGACGGCGCCCCGCGCGATCGGCCGGAGACGCGTGCGCGTCACGTGCGGGTCCAGGTTGCGGTCCCAGAGGTCGTTGATGGTGCAGCCTGCGCCGCGCATGATGAGCGCCCCCGAGAGGAAGAGGAGAGAGGTCCCGAGGACCGGGAGCGGCGAGGGGATCGAGGGGGCGAGTAGTGGGGCGGCGAGCAGCGTCGACCATAGGCAGGGGAAGAAGAGGTAGATTGAGCCCGTGGGCTTGTCGAGGCGGCAGAGCTCCGCGTACGGGAGGACGGCGGCTGGGAGGAGGGAGAGGAGCCCGGTTTGTGGCGGGGTGTATGGTGGGAGCGATGGGGAGGGGGACGGGGACGGGGATGGGGTTGGCGGTATTGTTGCTGTTGAGAGGAGTTTTCTGGTTGCATGATAGGATACACGTGGTTGGTGAGAGCGGTGGTTGATGTTGATGGTCGTCATCGTCGTCGTCGTCGGGCGAGGTGAGCGGGCGGGCCGGGCGAGGCCCATTAGGTGCCGGGTGAGTTTGGCATTGTGACAGAGGGCCCGTCTGGATGAGAGGGCGGAGAGTAGGCTGGACATTGTTGTGATAGGTTGGGATGGATATAGGTCCTCTCGGGGCTTGATCAGTTAACCTAACGTGGAGGACTGGGCGGGTTCATGAGCAGCTGCTTGGAGTACAAATTGGTTTCATGACACTCACCAGTGTGATTCTAGAAGTGGTTCTTTTCACGGCTGTCTCATGGCGGATTCTCCCGTCTGCGGATTATATTAATATCATGATTTAAGATTTAAAGGACTGCGGTCGATCGAGAATCTAGAATTGATCGTTAATTCCTGTTGTGTCTGGAAAGCGAAGATACGGAAACTCAACGACGAGGCCATGGAATTTCACAACAGACAGTCAGCCTTACACAAATTTCACTATCTATCCCGTAGCCGCACGGTACTAGCGCAAGCTCACAACCCGGCTAGCTTGCGGCTTCATCCCGCTAATTGGCTCATGCCCAAGCTCCCATTCCCCGCGGTGAGCTGCTCTCGTTACCTCCACTGCCAAACGCGTCGTCTCCCAATGGCGTGCAGCAGTGGTCGCCAATTCGCCTCCACCCACTTTATCCAGCCCGTCCATCCATCGCGCCGCCCAGACAGGCCTTCACTTAACCTTCACCTCCCACGCCTTATCCAACTTCCTTTTGCTGCCATTCAGAGGTAGGCGAGCGGTAGGCTCTCTGCCAGATGGTGCGTCATGGAATTACTCCTCCTTTCTTCTTTCCTTGACTAATTACAATCCCCCCCCCCCCCCCGTCAACTTTCGAGGTGCGCCTACCACAGTAGTCGCATCACCCACCGACCGCAGCCTCGCCTCGCGCGCCTCGACCTCGAAAACGATCCTCCTTCAGAGTCGCCAAGATGCCGACACCTTTGCACCCCCAGGCAAAGTTCGACCCTATCCCCCCCGACCTCGACTTCCATACCCTCGTCGACCGAACCCCCAACTTTCAATGGGTTCTTCGCATATCCGCCGCCCAGATCCGCAACATCGGCCCCCAAGAGTTCGAGAGACTAGTACACCTTCACGTCATCCAGGGCGGCAAGCCTCTGGTCATTGAGAAATGGAACGACCGGCTGCCCAAAAGTCTCTTCAGCGGGGAGTGGCTGGAGGCAACCTACAACAAGAAACGTGAGTTTGTCTTCAAATGTCCTCACACCATGTTAGACTTGCCTAATGTAGCTGCGCAGAGGAGAATGTCCGCGATATCGTCGCCCAGACCGACATCCCCATGACAATAGGGCACTATATCCGGTCCATGAAGCAGTTGACAAACCAGTGGACACCCGCCAACTTTCGCGATGACCGCCGACAGAGGCTGTACCTCAAGGACATCGACTGCCCTCCCGAGTGGCACGAGCGTCTCCAGAGAGTGATTCCTCCTAATCTTTTCTACATGAACGAAAATGTCGAGGAGCGGACGGGCAAGAGGCACGGCGAGGACGTCGACATGTTTCAGGACGAGCGGTCAGCTGCTCGTGCGGGCGATCTAATGAGCAGCCTGCCCGAAAGCATGCGCGCTCAAAACCTCATGTGCTACGTTGGCCACGAGAGCACATATACCCCCGCCCATCGGGAGATGTGCGCCAGCTTGGGCCAGAACATCATGATCGACGCCTCGGGCGACGAGAACGGCGAGAAGCCAGGCAGCTCCATATGGTTCATGACCGAAACCAAGGACCGCGAGGTTGTCCGGGAATACTTCCTTTCTATGCTCGGCCACGACATCGAGATTGAGAAGCACTTTGCGCAGATCAACGCGTGGAAGAAGGCGACCTTTCCTGTCTATATTGTGGAACAGAAAGTCGGCGACTTCATTCTCATTCCTCCTCTCGCCCCGCATCAAGTCTGGAACCGCGGCACAAGGACCATCAAAGTCGCATGGAACAGGACCACGGTTGAAACACTGGGGTTGGCTCTCCACGAAGCTCTCCCAAAGGCCCGGATCGTCTGTCGCGATGAGCAGTACAAGAACAAGGCCATCGTCTACTTCACCCTCGAGAAGTACTACAGGCAGATACTGGACATGGAGAAGAACGCCGATATTGGTCTGCTCGGATTAGGCCAAGACCTGATCAAGAACTCGACAAGGATGAAGGAGATGGCCTTGGACTTCAAGGCCTTGTTCCAGCTTTACGCAGAGATTCTCCTTGACGAGATGTTTGCCACCAAGGAGAAGGATGTCGAGTTCATCGAGTTCGACTCCAACATCACCTGCTCCTACTGCCGAGCCAACATCTTCAACCGCTTCCTGACCTGCAAACACTGCGTGCGCCAGCTCGTCAATGGCGACGAGGACACGTATGATATTTGCATGGAGTGCTACGCTATGGGTCGATCCTGCCTGTGCGTCTCGAATCTCGGCTGGTGCGAGCAGTGGAATTGGTCCGGCCTGGTGGACCGTTACGAGGAATGGCGCGCGCTGATCATCAAGAACGATGGCTACGTTGATTTCAACTCCTCCCCGTTGCCGTTGGAGCTGGCGAGACGGAAGATTGGCAAGAAAGTCGTGGCACAAATCTGTCAAGAGCAACTTCGTCGGCGGCCCTGGAAGGATCTTACAAAGGTGGACAAGTCAGACGAGGAGCCAGAGGCGTCAGAACCCGAGATTGACGAGAACGGCCGACCCGTCAAAAAGAAAAAGAAGCGCCGGGCGAAGAAGGGCGACGTCTACCGATGCCACGTCTGCCAGCATAAGGACTATACCTACAAGCTTGCCTTCTGCTCCAACCCGGGCTGCACAGATGCGTACTGCTATGGTGTTCTCTACAGGGCCTTCGACCTGATGCCTCAAGAGGTGATGCAGAACGAGAACTGGCTGTGTCCCAAGTGCCTCAAGATCTGCAACTGTGGCGCTTGCCGTAAACTATCTAACGGCAACGACCCGTATATCCCCAAGAACACTCTCCTAGGCCACGACACTCGGGTGGTTGCAGATGATCGCAGCGTTGAGACTTTGGTTGACTTCAGGGTGCACAACCTCTCCTGGCTGAAAAACGTTGGCGATGCCGGTCGCAGCGTATCCAGCAAGCGGATGCAGAAACTCCAGCAAGCCGCAGAGGCGGAGAAGGCCAAGGGGGCAGATATAGCCGAGGAGATTCCCGCATTGCCCGATGGAGCGCTTGCTGATAGCATGGACGCCGCGATGCAAGATTCCATTGCCAATAGCTATGGCGAGGAAGCAGACGTTCATGCCCTGGTCGAGTACATGAACGGCGCCGACGGGCAGGAGCAGCAACAGCCACTGCAGCAGCCACCGCAGCCGCAGAACGGCGAGGAAGCAAGGCCGCGTGCCGAGGTGGCCGATATGTCACTCGACCCCGTTCAGTCCTCGTACCCTGATCCCTCTGGCCTTGGCCATGGCCATGAGCGGATGCTTGGAATAGGCTACTATCAACAGGATGACAGTCCCGACAGGATTTTGTTCGACCCTTACCAGATGCCCACTGCCGAAAGCATGGTTATTGACGACGAGCCTGAGATATCCGAGTATCTCAAAAAGCAGCTCCGCCTGGCGAAGAGGCGGGCCCGCCACGAAGATGAGCTGGATCCCGACTTCCAAGGGCCCAGATCACATCACAGGAAGAAGCCGAGAATTGAAGCCGACGAGCAGCGCGATGGCCAGCAAGAGGCGCTGAACAACATGGACCCGGCCTTGTTTGGTGAAGACATTGATGCGCCGGCGGATGAGGATGTGCATGTTGAGCCTGACGTCCAAGGAGATGCACAGGCTGATGGCGAGCCGGCAGTTGAGGAGGGCAGAGACCCGAATGAGCACCGTCCATATTCTCCCAACCGACCCTCCCTCCGGCACGCGCAACCCATCCGTTCGTACGCGGATCCGGAGCACGGTGAGGAAGAATTCAACGACGTCTTGATCCCACGATCCCAGAGACCGCCTGTCGGGATCACTACATTTGACCCAGCAAATGCCGCCAAGGATCCCCTGGATCTGGCTTCGGCTGCCATCCTCGCTATCACGGGTAACGGCAGTGGTAGCGGTGGCGATGGTGATGGAAACCAAGCTGCCAACAAGCCCAACTCAGCTCCGCCTACTGCTACTAAGAAGAAACGCGGGCGGCCGCGCAAATCCGATGCTGAGCGAGCAGCCAGTCCAGAACCACAGCCGCAGCCGCAACCTAAGAGCACCGGTAAGCGGCGTGGGCGCCCTCCGCGCTCGTCGTTTGCTGCTATCAATGTTCCAGCACGACGTGACAGCGATAGCGACGATGATGTGTCAATGACCAACGATGGGGAGATCGACGATGAGCTCACACGGGCACTGAACAACTTTGACGAAGATGGTGAATTCATCCAACCAGGGGCTTCATCCTCCCGGGACACCCGAGCCGAACCCGCCGCCGCACCAAAGAGAAGGGGTCGCCCGCCTAAGAACTCCAACGCCCCACCCAAGGCGACAGCGGCGGCAGCGTCCAAGGTGACCGTCGAGCTCTCGGCCAAACCGCTCCTCTCCATGGCGGAACGCATGAAGCTCACAGGCAAGAAGTTCAAGATCGGCAAGCGTAAGAGCGCCGACGAGGCAGAGGCAGAGGCACAGACGGGCGGCGGTAGTGGCGAATCAGCCAACGAAAGCACGTCAGCCACGGCTACTCCGCTGAGCAAGCCGACGGGGGGTGTTGCTGCTGCTGCTTCGAGAGGCCAAACCCGAAGCCGGGGACAGTCTGAGGCTGAGAGCGTGGATAAGGACTCTGATCCAGCCGCGGAAGAGGAACCTGTCTCAGAGGCCGAGGCTAGTCCGGAGCCTGAGCCTGAGCCTGAACCCGAGCCCGAGCGGGAGCAGTCGGTTGTCATGGCCGACGATGACGACCAGCCCTACAACTTCGACAACGACTCGTTTGGAAGCATCAGCCCCGCTCCTGCAAAACACGCAGCAAGCCCAGCCAGGTCGCCATCGCCCGCGCGTTCACAGTCCCAGTCGGAGGATGAAGACTACCATTCATTCGAAGAGGACCAAAACCCGGCGCCTCAGCAGCCGTGGACGAAGCTGGCCGACGCCACACCTGAGCCTTCGCCCCCCCGGCCGGCATCGAGGCCGTCTTCTGGCCCAACGGTCGTCCGATTGATGGACACAGAGTCGGAGGGCGAGGACTCTGAGTCAGGGTCGGAGTCCAAAGTGGGAAGCATTGTGAATGAGAAGAGCTCGGGCTCGACGTCGTCGGACTCGGGAGATGACGAGGATATACCGGCGACGAAGGACATGACGAGGCCGAGTGCTGGTATGGGCGCAAGGGGAGGCAGGGGACGAGGGAGGGGACGTGGGCGGGGGAGAGGGATGGCTTGATGGGAGTTTTTTTGGGGGATCATCGATTGGAATCGAGACGCGGAGAGTCATTGTTATATCATGCCCTGTTTTGCATTGGAAGGAGTTGTATATTTTGCTTCATCTTTGGTGGGAGGGATGGGAGGCCGTCTGTCTGTCGCGGATGGCGGGTTGCACCGCGTAAGAGGCCGAGCTGAGAAGGTCTGTTGCTAATTACATGTAGCTTTGTTATCGGGCACTTGGCCATTTAGTTTTACGGCATGCTTTGCTTTGCTTCAGAGAGTTCAAGGGTTGTTGGAGGAGCAGATTTTACAGTGGAGATCATGGAACGAGACGAGCGAGTGGGATACCCCTTCTCGGTTGATGGTATTGGCTTTGCCAGAGAGGTTGACAAGAAAAAGATGCACCCGCCCGCCCCCGTTATGGACCATGGTGCGCACCTATGCAATGCGGTTCATACGAGTGCGCCGATTAACCACCATGTGCGTGCATGCGTGCATGCAAGGAAAAAAGGAAACCTCGCCGCCGCACTACCGTGGGTGGGTGCGATAATTTACCACTCTGCCTGCCTGCCTGCGCAGAACCGCCAGTACCTAACCTAACCTGACCTAACCTAGGTAGGTAAAACATTTCCCACCATCATCATCCGCCGTCAAAAACACAGAGATGGTGTGTTCACAGACCATCATGCATGCTCGTGCCGGCCTTGTTCTTCTCCTCGGCGTGCCCCTTGGTCCGCTCCTGCAGCCGCTTGATCGCGTCCGCGGCCGAGCCGTCGGCCCCGCTGCGGTCCGCCTTGATGCTCTCCTCGCTGTCCGACGCCAGCTCCGGCTTCCAGTGGCCCTTGCCCTGCTTCTGCTTGGACAGGGAGTCTTGCTTGTGCTTTTCGTTGTCGACGTTTGCGTCGGCTTTTTGGGGGGTTAGTTGGAGGACTTTCAAAGTTGGTTATGGGGATGGGGAAAGGGGACAGGCGTACAGCTTGCGCTCTCCTTTAGTGAGAAGGCGGCGGTTTGCGAGAGCGTGCGGCGGGAGGAGGAAATTGTGGCCTGGCGGGCTGCGCGGATGAGCGCTGTGGATAGGAGGGTGCGGGTCGACATTTTGGGCTGTTGTTGTGGTGGTGGTGAGGGTTTTGATAGTGGGCGTGGGTGGTGAGGGTACGGTCGATTAACCGGGAGGAGTGATGAGTTTTTGGTTTTGTTTTGTTTTGCTTAGAGAATAAGCAGCACGGCAAAAGTACACATCTAATAGAAGAAGAAGCAAAGAAAAAACCTAGCTCGAGGTTTGGGCTTGGAAGCACGCAACGACAAGAAACGAGGTCATGCTGATCGACGACGAATTGGCTGTGACGTCACCATGCGACTTTGCGGCTTTCCGTGCCTGCCCTACGGTAGCCGGCACCCGCCGGCAGGTGCCTTAATTACCTCTCACCTTTTACCTTTTTCCCTGGCTGGCTGACATTGGACGATATGATTGCTTCTGTTTGCAGCTATGGATGGCACAGGTGCCTTTTAGCGAATAACATGAGAGTTTTATTAAAGAAAATGGATTTTTCCTGTTGATTTCTGTCTTGATTTTGGTACGTTTTTGGGGGGTCAACAGCTGTGATTGCACCACAGTTCGTCCCAATCCAAGCCAATCCAGGCAGTGAAGAACGAGCCCCAGACCCCAAGTGGAACCATGACCGCTGCTTCCCCAGCTTTTCCCCAGGCACAAGGCGAATGCAGCTCATCAGCCTGGCGCAAGCACCGCCGGGTGTGACGATGACGCCCAAAGCATGATTGGCCCTTTTTTTTTGTCTTGGTCAAAAGGGGACGACCATCTCAGATTCGTGGAGTACACCGTCTTACTTGACAACACGAGTTTGTCCCCGGGTGCAGAGTTGCATCGTCAAACGACAGCTCATGGCATGTCGGGATCGCGGTTCTAAAGGTCGGGAGCGTCCGGGCTGACAGACAGACAGACAACCAGACACCAAGGCGAGAAGCCGAATGGAATGGCAAGAGCGCCGAGCATCGTCGTTAGCAGCACTAGTAGGCGATTGATTATCTATTTCACCAGAGAAGCGGCCATATGCCATGACGTGAGCTTAGGCATCTGGCAGAAGATAAAGTCTCGCCCAGCGTCATCAAGACAAGTCTAGTCCGCTCAATACGTAGTTCGTCCAGACTCTGGGGAAGGGGGGGGCGCCCTTCTCTCGTCCGGCCCGCACGGCCCCACTCCCGGCGGAACAGGCATGGGGATTCTTGTATCAGACCTGCGGAGTGCGGAGCGCGGAGGGGCGAGTCGGTCGGACAGCCGGAGGGTGACGCCGCAACTGTAACAGAAGAGAAAATGTTACCTACCTCCTTGGTGCCCACCCTGTGTCAAAAACTGCCACACTTGCCTTACTTCCAGCCCGGGTTCTCACAAGATCCGTTCAGCTGCGGCTGCCTCGCGACGGGTTTCGCACCTGTGTAGCTGCTACTAGAAGCCTCTGGAAGATGTCAGTCCGACAAGACACGGTGTACACTTACTTCACTGACACAAGGACATTCCACATCGGACAGTCTCGCAATGGCTCCAAGAGGACCCTTCGAGCGGATCTTTTGGACCCTTCATTCCTTCAGCCGACTTGCTCTGCCCCACCACGGCACGGTGCATCACGTCACCTCACGGCACGGCGCCGAACAAGAAGAAATACCGGCAGATAGGTAGGTAAATGTACCCTAGGCAACTCTCACAAGCCATCCATGTTCGACGTTGGCATGCAAACGCACGAAAGAAGAAAACCGACAAGCCTACCAGGTAGCGAATCTCACGTGCAATGCACCGCGGGCAAAGATAATAATACCCAGGGCATCATCATGGATGAGGAAAGCACCAGTTGTCCCGGAGCACTGTCCATCAAGGTGGCACAGCACTCCATTCTCCCTCCTCCGGGAATGTCTCTGGATTTTCCAGGTCTAATAACCCGTCTCCCCCTCGGCCATTGCATTGTGCGTTAGCGAGTGCGTGCTGTGCTGTGCTGTGCTGTGCTGTGCTGTGCTGTGCCACAGACGCCTGGCTGGCTGCATCCCATCCGGGGCACGAGATCGCTTCGCGGCGGGGCAGCAGCATGTCTCTCTCTCTCTCTCTCTCTCGGTGCGGACGTGCCGGCCTCTCGCTCGCGGCGTGGGCGACCTCACACACGGGGCAGAAAAGAAGAAAAAGAAGCAAAAAAATGGCTTTTCCGTCCTGTCTCCCTTGCCTTTCCCCGCGATAAAAAAGTAGCGGTGTGGCAGTGTCGTTACGCCGCCAGGCCATGTCCGCACACACCTATTGGCCCAAGTCCCTCTAAATTCTCCGTAGCAGATTTGTCTCGCCCTTCCACCTGCCTGTGACGGACGAGAGAGCGTTCCTTCAGGGTAGCTAAGGCAGGGTGGTGCAGGCTGGTGTGGTGTGGTGTCCGCTGTAACTACACGTAAACGGTCCGCAGCGTCTTCCTGACAGACGAGAGCGCCCGCCTCTGCTGTTAGTGCAGCGGAGCGGGCCCCTGTCAAGATCTTAGCTTGGGCGCCTTGTCACAGTGCGGGGAGCGCGACGTTTGTGAAGTGCGAACGGAACGGCGGAGAGCAAAGCTGGGCAGGGGTTCACTGACTCGCGGCGCAGCCCACCTCACCCTTGAGCTCCGTTCCTTCAACCCCACACGCCTCCGTTCGGCTTTTGACCGTTCTGGGCAGGGCAGCCCACGGTAGCGTGCACCAAACAGAAACCCGGGCGTGACACAAAACCTCACTCTGAGGGTTTCATTCATTCATTTCGATTCACCTCTGCCAGACGATTTCTTGACTCTCGAGCTTCGGGTTGCACTGTTTCGCTCTTGCTTAGGCGCGGTGTGGGGGTAGTGGCGGCTTTCTTGCTTTAGTCTTGATCTGACAGATCTCGGTCGTTTTCGACAAAGTACTATGCTTTATTAGCAGGAGGCAGAGGGTTCGCAATATCCATGCATTGACATGTTGACGACTTGCAGAAGGCAGACTTTCAACGACGGATGGTGTCTTGTCTGCATTGAGCCATTGAAGCCCAGCCCAGCCCAGCCAGGCCATGCCATGCCATGCGTGCCATGGGGACAAGATTGGAACTGCAGGTCCAAGGGTCGACGGGTGAAGAAGGGGCCCTTCCCACACTTCCCCGTCGCATCAAACGCTTGGCCCAAGGCTGTGTACATGGAATTCGAGGTTTCAAGGGGTGCTGTTTTTCACCTCCTCTTCTCAGGAACATGTAGGAAACGGAAACAAAGTAGCATCATCATCGTCTTCCATCATTTCTCGTTTCTCAACAATCCTGGGATTTCCATATTTATTCCCCTCCAGGCCGATGCGGGATAGGGTAGGGTAATCTCCCATCGGGCTCGCTCATCAGTTCGCCTTAGTGTACTAAAATAGCTTTGCCTCTTTTCTCCCCCTCCTTCTCGACACCCCGCCCCGCCGCCGCCGCCGCCGCCGTCCTCTCATTAGCGGAAGAGCATTGGGAGCGTTGATGGCCAATTTGTCTGTCTGCGCGCCAGCCTCTGCGCGATGGATCTGGGCATCCTGAGGCATCACCTACCAAATGGACTGGATGTGGAAATGCATGGGAGAGTGATGCACGTTTACACCACAAGTACACACTAGTAATGCAATGCAGAATAACGACGGGTAAGGGATAAAAGGGAAGAATGGGAAGAATGGGCAGATGCCAATCAAAGACTTGAGACGGAGGGAGTGATAGGCGGCGACCGCTTGTGGTTTGTGAAGTGAAATTCGCCCCCTTTCGTCAGGGATCCCGCCTGTGGAGACTTTGTCACTGGGCCGGAAGTGGGGGAGGTTCATCCATCGTGGCATCGACAGCTGTCAGTGAACTACGTAACCCGTCTCTCACTTGCTGAACGGAGTGCGCCTTTGATGGGAACGATCGGCAGTCTGGACTCTGGGTACCTACAGTGTACACTAGATCATCGATAACAACTCCGGGTCGTTTACGGTGTGCCACTTGCAGATCCGGTTGAATCTCTGTGTCTGTCTGTCGGTGAGACAGGACCACCGAAATCGTCGTGAAGGGACGGGAACCGACTGGCAAGTTGGCAAGAGACGACATGAGATCCGGCGAGTTTGTCTGGCCACACCGGAGATAAATCACCTTCGGTACAGCCAGGCCCCACGCTCCAACCATACCTAATCGATCACGAGGCGCGGCGTACAAGGCGGCTGCTGGCGCAAGCCAATGGGCCATTGCAGCCAGTCGTCAGTCAACAGCCAAGGGCTCAGGTCGGACGGATGCACGGGCTGCATGGAGCGTGCGTTCAGTGCAGCATTTCAGGCAAGGTGCAGCATGGTTTGTGCGGTGTGTCGACAGGCAAAGAGGCATCCATCCAGGCAAAAAGGTTCGAGGCAAAGCCGGGTGGGTGTTCAGCTGTTATGTGGGTGGGTGGGTGGATGGATGGCTCCCGCACTTCGCTTGCTTTGCTTGCCTAGGGCCAGAATGCGTGCCTGTCCTGCAAACCCGTATGCAGGTCGGCCTTGGAGGACGAGTTGCAATTGGATTTTGGGATGGCTTCTGACGAGATGGGATGAAGGTTCTAACTTTCTGATAGCCAGCGTCACCATCCGGCCAATCATCAATACAATAGACTGCCCCAGATCCTTCCAGCTTCTCCCGCCAGTTTATCCCAAGTCCCAAGTCCCATGGATGGTCCGTGACCCACCACCCCTCGATGACGGGCAGGCTAGGGGCAGGCAGGCAGGCAGGCAGGCAGGCAGGCACGGCGGGGTGTGTGGTTTCGAATGAGGGTTCGCTAACCCGTCATCCGCATCGTAAGGTAGCCCGAAGAGCAGGCTCGCTCCTTCCTTTATTATCGTTGTCCGTCCTCCGGTTTTACACACTACCCCAGAGAGCCCAGCGGTTGATGACAGCCCCCCAAAGTGTAAAGTCAGGAGACATCGTGACTTCCAAGAGCGACTTTGCGCTTGGTTGAGTGTGATCGAGGTTGACTCTGGGTCGGCCCTGGATCCATCCCTAGTCGGCATCGGCGCAGAACCCGACTGCGCTGCGTGACATGCCAGAGACACAAGCGACCAGCGGTCTGCCGGAGGGTCCAGCAAGACCTCGTGGTGTTTTACCATGGGTTGCGGCAGCCGAGTCACCAGTCTCGAGCCAGTCAGAGCGTTTGCTGACGGGGGCCTCCTCGCCACAGGGCTGTATGGATGCAAAGCCCGCAGGTCAGGTACCTCTCCACTGCTCCCCTACGCACACCCCCAAATGTCCTTGCTGTCTGGACTGACTGTATCCTGTATCCTGTATGGAAACCCGTAACCCGCAACCGTAATCCGTCACCCACAACCCGTAACCCGTAACCGTACGGGCATGGATGAAATGCAACTGCCCTGCACTGAATTATGCAACTCCAACCGCCAAGCACCTGCTGCACACACCACAGGCGTGTATCCCGTTGTCGGTTGTGTTGTACCACAGTAATAACCGAACGGACCAGGCAGGATCAGGGCCAGGTCCAGGCCAGTTGCACCGGCGTCAGTTTCATCGAAAGAGCATCCATCTAATCCATCCGCCATCGTCGTTTTTGCCGACGGAGTTTGAAGACTAATCTACTTGCACCATGATACAATATTTGTCGATAGAGGCGAGAAGCCAGAGATAACGCCGGATCGTGTCTTTGTCTCTTGACCCGAGGCGGCTGCGGCTAGGTCAAAGAGACGAACGCTCATCACCTCATCGGGCCACCTCGGAGCGACAGAGACAGAGACAGCATTGAAAATTCGGGAGTGGCGGATGTTGCATGAAAGGAATGGAGACTTGCACAAAAGTCTGCCCCGACACAGTCCCAGATTGCGTGTTGGAGCGGTTTCGGCACTGGGTAGCGACTTATGGAGGGTCAGGTACCTTAGCGTTCACCTGGAACAAGGCAAGGCAACGCCAGCCAAAATTGCACACAACAGCAGCTCCCAACAAGACTAGACCGCATCGCGCCTAGTTTCAAAGCAAGCACCCAATGGCAGCACTAGGGTGCCCACCCTTTGACGCTGGCCCGCTGGTCTTGCCACCCGTTCGATGAGTCTGTAAGCCGAATGGCCAGTGCATTTTGTGCTGGGAGGGTCCTGCCTCTTTCTTGCAGGACTAGCGTCTCCCCCACCCACCCTCTCCCTCCATTTCGTCGGTGCGTGTCCAACCCTCTCCCTCTTCGCCTGCTCTGTTCCGATTGCAGACCCGTTCCGTTCCTCTCTCTTTCACCACCTTCGCCACTTTCCTATTTACCATCTCCCCATCCTACCAACCTCGCCAACCCCCAAAGCCACCTTCCCCGCGCAGTCAGACCAGATCAACGACCTCTAATCCGTTAACCTACAATCAACACCACGCTACCTCACATTGCCGAACGTCTCCCGCCCTTTCGCATTCCCGTCTACAATACCAGCGAGTCCTTGGTCCAGGTTTTATTTGTTATTGTTTCCAAAAAAATAGTTGGGATAATAGCGCACATTCCCGACGTAAAAATCACCCAAATTCACCAACCACAACGTCCACAAACCCTCAACTCGTCCCTTTCGCGGTTTTGAACTTTCACCAAGACGGCTCTGCATCAACCACCAATCAAAATGGCTTCGTACTACCACTACAACGCGCACCAACAGCATCCAACACCCGTGTCCGCGTCGGCTCTATCCCACAGCCACCATGGCGGGCGCAATCGGAGAGCTCCGAGGCTGTCGGTGTCGCAGAACTCGCACAAGCAGTTCCGTGGAGTGCGGAGTATGAAGGAGCTCAACGAGACCGTGTCATTATCGTCTTTCCGCATGAAGTTCGAGGCCGGCCGGTCCTTCGACCTCGAAGATGACATGGAGTTCTGTCCGGGCTTGTTGACCGAGAGCGATGTGAGTATGCTTGATGACGGACAAAACCCCCGAGACTCCATGGAACCCGAGCATGGAGAAGATGTGTTTTGTTTCCCATGATCCCCTGGGCTAACATGGTACAAAAGCTCGTGTCGATAAACAGCGCATCTTCGGAGCGGTCAAGCTTGGCGAGCAACTCACCCCAAAGCTCGCCCACGCAACAACCAACCACGGTCGCATCCTCCTTCTCTCTTAACTCGACGTCACCGCCCTTCATCTCAGCAAACGCCTACCACAGCCACCACGCCGGGTTGAAGCTGCACCAGCCTGCTGCCACGCGTGCCCGCAACGCCATCCCCATCATCAACCCCGCCACCGGCATCAGTATGTCAAGCCCGCCGCAATCAGTATCGCCCGCCAGGATGCAGCAGCGGCCCGTCCAGCGGTGGTAGTTTGGCCGATGTCTTCGCTTCTGTGATGCAGACGAGACAAAGCCAAACTTAACCGTCGTCGTCGTTGCAATCGGACTGTAAAACTACCGCTCATTTTTCATCATTGCAGCTGTTCATCTTGGCGGGCACCACCGACACACATTCGTAGCAGCCATCGATCCTTCCTTCTCTCTTTTTCCCCAGCAGGCCGGGCGGCAAATCAAGATACGCAATGGTCGACTGGATTTTCGACTTTTTGGCGACTTCACTCACACGATACCCAACCTGTACAAATATCCTTAATCGACATATACGCTCCTTGTCTGAAGCGACGGATATCGATCGTTTTCGGATGGCGCGCTTGGGAGATGATCGATACCTCTAGCGCTGTTGTTTTGTTTCGAATTTACCAAGAAAAAAAGTCTAGCTCGGTGCCGGTGCTCCGACCTCGAAAGATGGGAGCTGTTTTGATTACAACGAACGGGCGTTTTCCACGGGTGGTTTTTGGCATTGCCCCCATCATACTAATCACTTTTGCATCGGTGTCTCACGACGGGAGTTCATCATTTTGTTTTGGCTTTGCGGCTCGGTCTCATTTTTTCGATACCATACATCGGGGGGGTTTGGTGTTCTCCTTTTTTCGTCATCGTCACAAGGAAGCGGCGACTTTCGAAACCAACATGATAAAAGTCTAACGGTCACGCACGGGTCCACGAGTTTTTTTCTTCCAACCAAAGAGAAAAAGAAAGATCGACAATCATATAGAACGAGTTGGATTTGGGGAAGGGCAGGGGGGTTTTACAGAACAGCGCTGTTGGGTGTGGTTTAGGGCACTTTTGCAACCTGGGTGTTCTCGATCTTTCTGGGGGCTACATACGTATATGGGCGCGAAATCTTTACGGGGCGGCGGCGGGACAGGCTGGCTGGCGCGTATATGTTTGGCAAAGACGTCCTTTGTGCTGTTTTTGTTGATATACGCGACGGACTCGGGGGGTGGGGTTGGTTGCCTTGATCGCAAGCTGGACTGGAATTTCCGGAACATTGGGGATTGGGCGGAGTTAGTTCATTTTTTGCTGGTTTCTTCTCTTCCTCTTTTTATCTTTTTCATGTCATCGGATCTGTTGTTTTTTCTTGGCTCTGCGTTCCGGCGAGGATGGCCTACGCTGTACCAGAGGCGCGAACCAAGGGCATTTTATATCATATTTTCTTCTTGTCCTTTTTTTCGGAACTCTCAACCGGGATTTTGCATCATATCATCTCAAGGAAACTTTATCTGGTCGGCGGGGCGTAGTGTATCTGTTGCGTCTATCGTCTCTTTCTCTCGCTCTCTCTCTCTGTGTCTCTGTCTGTCGATCGAGAAAGAGGAGATCTGAGAGAGATGATGAAAAAGATGGCACCTGTTAATTCTACGGAATCATAAGCGGTTATCTTACTTTTCCTGCCTATGCTTGCTAATGTGAGCCGTCGAGTGAATGTGAATGCACGGCATGCTTGACGATGATGACTATCACGATGTATACAGGAGCATTATATGTGCGATTTTTATCGACCTTAGATGAATGATGCTGTCGACCAATGGTGCAGAGTTGTGTTGTGTCGTCAGCGGAAGACGTAGTGTTGTGAGTTGTGATGTGGACGGAAGCTGGGCACGATGGATGGATCCGGGAACTCTCATGGGTCTGTCGTTGTAATGTTCCCATATACATCTGGCATGTTCACTGGAAGATGTCACGGCTCTGTAGAATGAATGTCTACCTAGAGAGGTTTGTGTTGTTAATTTGTATATATATATATACCCAGGGCAGTTATGCTTGCTGATATGCAAGGCATGGACAGTGACTAGCCAGACTTCTATATTATATATTATTATACTCCGATCCATCAAATCACTCACTCACTCACCCAGGCAAGATCGTTGACCGTTTTTTGTTTGTCGTTTTCCTCCGGGAGGGGGGGACGAGAAGGGAGCGTGTACAGATAGAGCCAAGAAGCATACCACCTCAGGCACGTAATATAAATAAATCACAACGAAACTCAGCACAGCACAGCCCAGCACAACTCAGCATGGACGTGCCAGTATCCAGGACACTTGCTCTAGGATGTTCTGTAGGTAGGTGTGTGCCTCCGTGTTTAGACTTACAAATTGACGCCGGTAATGAAACTTGCGCGTCTGTCTATTTGCGTGTATGTATGTGTGAGGAAAGGCGCTGTAAATCTCCAGTGCGTGCTCTTGATACCAGATCTGCCAACTACCTACCTACCGACCTTACGCAACATCAACCGATAATATAAAACCAAGTAGGGTATATCTACTCGACATACGCCGGTCAATAAACTCAAGGAATGCCCGCCTGCCTGCCTGTCTAGACTGTCACAACAACCCTTTAAAACTTCCAGGTTGAACTTGGTGCTATCTCTCTCACGTTCACTTGGAATCAAAGAGGAAGAGGAGACGACTGGCCCGGGGAACGCTAAATGTCGAAGAGGCTGGCTAGCTGGCTGGCTGGAATTAACTAACAAATACAATGCAGAATGGGAGATGATACTCAAATGATATGGACTGTGCAAGTCAAGTCAAGTCTCCAGAGAAAAGGGAGCAAGAAAACGGGGCTCGCTCGTCCGGGAATACACCGACTACATCCTCATGAAGTACAACCACACAACCAGTACAGTCCACACACACAGTTATATCAAAACACGTACAACGCAAGAACTGACACGAGGAGGAGGTGGGGAGTGATAATAACTTCTCGCTCTATCCTTCACACGTTTCTGAAGGCGCTATCTGAATTCGCTAACATCCCTCCATCCTCCCACCCCCATCGCTCTCTCTCTCTCTCTCTCTCTCAGAAAACAAAAAGGAAAATATAAAGCAAAAGCAGAACAAGACCTCTACCGACCACAGCCGCCAGCCGCCAGCCGCCGCTGCCTGACCACTATTTATCCACCCCTTTTCATGCTCCGCGTCCTTCCCGCCGCCGTCTTGAACGTGGCCTCCAGTAGTCTGTCGACATTCTCGGTTTCTCATGGTACGAGACCAGAACAAAAATACATGTAGTCTAAATGACAGCTTCGAGACATCGAGACCACAAGCGTCCCTCTCCGATCGCAATCCGAACACAAACAGTGATGGCACCTCAGCACAGGATTCCACTAGTGAGGTTGTCTTGAAAATCGCATTTGCAGCATTTCTACGTACTGCCGGGGACTTCTGCAACCGCGGGGACACCCAGAGAGATGACAAACTCGGATGGTGATTCGGAATGGCTCGGTTGGGAGGAACCTACACCCTCCTGTCCCCAAATGTACTTTCCTGACTCTATCCCTGAGTAAGCTTGCTCATGCCAATGAGGCGTTTGACTCCGACCTGTGGCACGCATAAGGTTAGTATATGCTGCTACATTCGAGGAGTATACAGAACAACTTACCATCCACTGTCCGCACTCCTCCGTCTTGTCACGCTGAAGCTTCACCTGCAAGCGAGACGCAAGGTCGTAGTCCTTTGCGGCCAATGCCCCAGCAATGTGGTTCAGCCGGTCAATGGTGTCGGGCTTGAGAAGCTCCTCGTTGTTCAAATGATCATAGAGAATGTTCAATCTCTTCTGCGTATCCTTCACCTTATCCGCAAACGACGCAGGCGCCTTAGCTGCCACGCGCTGCATGTCCTGATCCAGCACATTGACTACCTCTTGGGCATATGACGGGATGTGCGATCGGTCGCCGGCGGGGTGCCTGGCCCTCTGGGGTGGGGCAGCTTGGGGCGGAGCAGCAGAGCGCGGCGGTGGCCCTGGAGCGGCCCTGGCAGCTGGGGGAGGTCCCGCGGATGGCGGAGGGCCTGACGGCGGCGGCGGGCCTACGGGTGGCCGGGTGCTCTGAGGAGGCGGTGCGTATTGATGAGGAGGCGGCGCCGATTGTTGATGGGGGGCAGAGTAGGGATTTGATTGGGGAGGAGCAAGTGGAGAAGGAGCAGGGGGTTGCATGTATTGCTGGACTGCCGGTGATGGCGCATATCTATTTGAAGGAGGCGCGCTGGTAGGAGGAAGGTTGTACGGAGAGGCTGTCCGGGGGACGGTCTGGGGCACCATGGGAGATGGGTAGCCAGCTTGCGCAGCCGGAGGTGCGTACTGGCTGGCGGCGTTTGATGCTACCGACGATGGTCTAGCCAGATGCTGGCCAGCGTGTGGTGGTCCGGCCGGGGGGGATGCCATGTTACGAGGAGGCGCAAAGCCCTTGGGAGGTGGCGGAGGGGGTGTCGGCGCGCTTCGTTGGAAAGTCCCTGTAGGCGGAGGAGATGCCAAGTTGTTCTGGCCCGGGAAGGGAGCCGTAATTGGCGCCACGCTCGGAGTGTTTCTGCGGACCGGAGGCTTTGTCACCATCGGGACATCATTCCAGTCCCCAACTGGCGTCTTGCTGGCCTTTGGCGGAGGAGGAGCTAGGTTTCTAGGCGGAGGCTGCGTGAAATTTTGGGCAGGCGCATTATAGCCACCGATAGAAGCAGAGGGTCCGTATCCCGGGCCTTGGGGACCAGATGACCCGTATCCAGGGGCTTGAGGGGCATACGGTGAAGCTCCTTGAGGCTGATATGGAGACCCAGATGAGGGGCCATATGGATTAGGCGCCGGAGCAGAGACTTGGGATGGCGGGGCGTACGGTCCCGACGGAGCCTGTGTCGGGGGTTGATATCCGCCTCGTGTTTGTGGCGCATATCCTCCAGGCGCAGGCGCCGCAGCAGCCGGGGTTCGGGAAGACGAGCGAGGAGCCGGAGCCTGAGCCGGTTGCCTGGTGGTTACCTGAGGAGCGGCCTTCTGGGTGGCCAGCTTGACACGGTTCCGGGCAACTTCGGCTGCGGGATACTTTGTCGGGAGCAGGTCGAGATACTTCTGTGCGACGGCGAGCTGACCGTGAGCAGCAACAATGTCGGCATACTCCGTATACTTGTCGTACAGTGGAGCGAGCTTCCATCCCTCCGTGAGGTTCTTCTCGGCATCTGCAAACTTGGTGACGTGGCGAAAGACTGTGACCTTCTCGATGAACTGCTGCAGCGATCTGGCGTGCACAGAAAAGGTGGAATCGTCGCTTGACTTCTCGATCCCGGCTTGCTCTGCCTCCTGGAGCCCGGCAATCCATATCCCGACCACCTTTTCCAGCTTGGAGCCCACCAGGTAGCAGAACGAAGCGTCCTTCCTGGACCCTGAGTCGTAGATGCGGTCGCCGAGGGCCTCGCAGAGATCTGGAAACTCGGATGGGTCCGCAAACGTGCAGAGAGTGACCATGGTCTCCTTCCAGTCCGAGAGATCCGCGTTGTACACGACATCCCAGAGATTCTTGCCAACCACCGAGCTGATGAGCCGCAGGTAACTGGGGCCCCCATTTTTGTCCGCAAGATACGCGGTCTGAACCTTCTCTACCAGATCCTTGCCACCACAGTTAGCGATGATAAATGCGTCTGCCATTCTGCCTGCCTTCAGGCAGATGGATACTGCCTTCTCGAAGTTGCCCAGCATGATGGCCTTTGTGATGCTATCCTCGAGAGCGGTGTTGCCCTCGCTGAAGAGGTGGAAGGGATTGTCCGTCTTCGCGCCCTTAGTAGCGGCAAGATCGGACAAGAAATCATCACCGTCGTCGACATCTGCCCACATGCTCACCACGCGCTTGTGCTTCTTGGGTGCCGAGTCCCCATTGGGCTTCAGAGACGGAGATGGCGTGGCGGCAGTCTCTTTGGACTCGGGGATCTCGGGCTCTTCAGCACCGTTCGAATCGTCGTCCTTGGAGAAGCCCAGATGTTCAATGATCTTGGTACGCCCATCCAAGTTGCTAAGCGTCTGCAAAACCTGCCATTCCGACTTCTCCTCTTCAGTCTGCGCACTCTCGACATGCGACTCGCAGATGCCTGCGATATCCCCGCTCTTGAACGCCTCCTCGAACTTCTCAGTAGCAGAGCCAATGTCCGAGTCCACGGAGAAGCCCGAGATTTGTATCTTTGATGATCGCGGTTGGCCTGCGGGTGTGTCGTTCTTCTTGAAGATGACCAACTTGCCTCCGTAGCCAAAGGACACGCCGACAGGGCGCTCGAGCCAGGTCGGGGCCCTGGGGAGAGAGAAGGACGCTCCTTGAAGCTCCGTAGGCGCTTTCGAGAAGAAGTCGTCGTCATCGAGGTTGTTCTGTGTCGACGGCGCGGCGGTTGGGTTTGTGTTCTGCAAGGTCTGAATGGTGATCTTTCCATCAAAGGACGCGGTGGCCAAGAGGTTCGGGTTGTCGGGGTTGAAGCGCGTCGAGAAGGTCCAGTTGGTGACCTCGGGAAACTCGCCGTAGCGTTCGCCAGTGTGCGGGTTCCACACCAAGGTGCGGTTGTCTTTTCCGCACGAGACCAACAAGCCGGCGTCTTGCTGACACCATGACAGGGAGAGCACTCCCTGCTCGTGGCCCTGGAGAGTCTTCTCGGGCGCTTGTGAGTTCCTTAGGTTCCACAACAGTATTGCGGGCGCATTGTCGTCCGAGGTGGCAGTCAGGAGGCTTGTCGAGTTGTTGGGGTCCCAAGCGATGGCGCTGACGGGCTTGCGGTTGTTGTTCAAGGTCAGGGAGGCCTTCTTCGTCTTGAGGTCCCACACGGTGACGAAGCCTCCAGCTCCGCCGGTTGCCAGGATATTGGAGACCTTGCGGTTCCAGGCGACGCAGTCAATGTCGTCAGAGCGAGCGGCGGCGGTGCCGAGGCGGAAGGGGGTTTCGGTGTCGTTGATGTCCCACACGTAGAGCTCGCCCTTGGCGCCAGCCGTGGCGAGAATCTGGGGTCTTAGAGGGTTGAACTGCAGCGACTTGATGGGTCCCGTGTGCTTGGTGGTGCGCGACATGAGAGCGTCTGCCTCGCCGGCAATCAGCTTTGCGGCGTCCCACAGCTCCAGCGCCCCATTCTCCATGGCACCAGCAATAACTCCTCGCGTGTGGTCGGCATTGGGGAGGCCCCATGCTATGTCGTAGAATCTAGACCATAGCCTGTCAGCGTGCGCGCGTGGCGGGACCGAGACAGGACTGCCCATTACCTGGATTCAGTGCTGATGCTGATTATGGGCTGCAGTTCCAGGCCCTGGTCCTGGCTGTCTAGGCTGAGGTCCCATAGCTCGAGCTTGGTCTCATCCGAGAAGTCGGCATCAACAGCGCCTGACCGCGTGCCAGTCACGAGGATCGGGTTGGGGCCCGTGGACCAGGCAAAGGCGGCCGTTCGGGGGATCTCTCGTAGTCGAACCATGGCGTGGTCGTTGGTTCTGGGCGTGGGCGAAGGTGAAGGGGTGGTGTGCGGGTGCAGGTGTGGATGTCGGAGTTGGAGTTGGAAGTTGGACTCGGACGAGGTGGTGTTGCTGGATCAATCGGGACAGCTCAGCGAGAGACGGAAGCAAAAAAGGTGGTGCAATTGGGCCTACGGCGTATGCTGGAATTAGAACACCAAGAGCCCTACGGCAGGCAGCAAGTAAGCCGTGAGTGCAGTCAACCTGGATGCTGGCATGGAGATACCTAGGTATGGAGGTATGGTGTTCTTGTCAAGACAGGTGGAAGTCGCCCTGCATGTTGCCAGATTGCAGCACTTACTGTCACTGACGTTCAAGCAAGGCCCAGTCAAAAGGTGCTCTCACAGGGGAAGCCCAGCCCGGACCACAGCAGCTTGTGCCACTCCTACCTCTCCCGCGGAATTCGGCAGGGATCTAACCTGATGTGGGGACTGGGGAAGGCACTTCCACCCCTAACCCTTCTTCCTTCCAAGCCCCTTTTCGTTCCTCGTTGTGCTCTTGCACATTCAAATTCCAGTCGTCAACCAATCAAAAGGGAAGGTATTAAGGGCAACTTCATATCAAAGATTCTATTATTAACATTGGCCTAGTGTACACCTCACTTTATCAAGTCACCAAACGAATATGGTATAGTTCGTCAAACGGTGGCGACGATTTGGAGGTAAAGCATCATCGCGAGGGGACCGAATGAGAAGGCGGGGCCAGGCGGGCAGGCAGGTATCCCACCTTTCGAAATCCAGATTTACGGGTTAAGCTCAGCAGCGGATTCATCTCACGTGATTGTCTTCTCACATTGAGAGCGACATCTTGAACGTCTTTCTGCCATGTATTTTTTTTACGAGCGATATGTGTTGACAACCCGAAGCTCTTGAAACACAGATTGGCGCACAACGGGGGAATATTAGCTGTCTCAAAGATAACTTGGGCAGGCCTGAAACCTGACACCTGGGAAACTTTTTGAAAGGTTGGACTCTGGTTGTCGGCCAATCATCTGTGACCAACTCCAACCAAGCAGCACGTCCCTCTATCAAACCGCCCTCTTGACCATCGTAAACCGAGACCCCAATACCAACTCGCCGCCAAATCCCCAGCAAAATAAAATAAAATAAAATAGGAAAATGACAGACACTGCCCGCTGGAAGGCCACGGTGTACATAGGCGGCCTCGCGCCCGTTGTGACGTCGGCCAACCTCCACGACGCCTTCATCCCCTTCGGCGAGATCGCCGATGTGGCCCTGCCCAAGAACGAGAATCCCAACTCGACCGATCCGCACCGCGGGTTTGCCTACGTCGAGTACGAGGACGCCGAGGACGCAAAGGAGGCCATCGACAACATGGACCAGTCTGAGCTGTTTGGCCGCGTCATCAAGGTTTCCGCAGCCAAGGTGCCCAAGAACGCCAACCAGGGCCTTGGCAGCAAGACTGCCCTGTGGGAGCAGGTAAGTCTTTTTTTTTTCATGCAGTTCATGGCATCTTCTGCTGGGACTGAGACATGTCGCTGATACTCGCTGCAGGAAGGATGGCTTGCAGAAAATGCTGTGAGCGAGGAGGACCGCTTCACAGCAGAAGAGGCCCAGAACAGACCCGAGGACCCGATGCAGGGCCTCGAGGGTCTCGACGTCGCAGGGCCCAAGCCAGAGTGATTAAGGGCGATTCATGTACAGCTATGGAGATTCTCTGGAAAAGAGCATGAGGGCCCGCCCCAGCACCATCACTCAGGACCGGCTTCCGGGTTCATTTTCTCAGCCATCCGCCATTCAGCCCGTGCCTTTGGGGGTGAGGAAGACCAATCGCAAGACACAGCGGCAGCCATATATCGATTCTCCAAGGAGGGATAGGCCGATATACCCAATGGCGACTCAGGACAAAAAGGTGGGGAACGGGAGGAACACTCTACGATTTGATACCCAAGGAAAGCACCGTGTAGCTACGGCGTTGATAGAGGCAAACACAACTCTGCCAGGTCAGGCGAACCCGGTTTCCGGTTTGTTTACAAAGAGAGAGGTCTCTCGAGATATTTTGATAACCATGCAAGACCTCGATTTCAATGCAAGCCGACCTGTTCTAAACCATCATGTACAAGGGTCTCCACCGTCCAGCCCAACCCTAAACCCATCTTCCCCAGCTGAGGTAGCTGCTTAGTGGTGCTCCCCGTGCTCCTTGGCGGCGGCGGCGGCCTCGGCAGCGCGGTTTTGGCGCTTAAGACGGATGGTCTTATCGGTCATGAAGTGACGGAGGGAGGAATAGCCGGCGGCGGAAACGGCGAAACCGACGACGACAACTGTGTTCACGAGTAAGATACCGACCGGGCAAGAAGCCGCCAGGACCAAAGGGGGGGCGGGAGTTGTAAGGTGAGAGTCTTACACAGAGGCCACAGCTCGGCGGGGATCGACTTAAGGCGTCTCAGGCGTTGCGAGATGGTGTGAGCTGTTTGCGAGGACGGTTGTCAGCGTTGAGGTCCGGGTTTGCCCGCTGTCTGGGCTACGAGCACAACATCACCACCAGCCCAGCCCAGGCACCTCCAGGTGATCGGTATAACGAGTCGTCTCGCAGGTTGGTTTTCGGCAGACGATGTAATGTCGCGGCTCAGAAGCGTCTTTCACGTACCAGCTTGCTCCTCCTTCTGAACACGAAAGTGGTTAGCCCTGATGCAACCAAGAGAAACAATTGCACGCAGCATCACAGCAAGAAACAATGACGACGAGCAACGGAGGGAATGTAGCTCACGGGCACCGGGCGCATCAAGCGCGTCGTCGGGCGGAACATGCGAAGGGCTCGTGTGGCGTTCATGTTTGCGGAATTGAGTGGAGAGGTGGTTTGGGGGTTTGTTCGCTGCCGGGGCGATTGGGACGGGCAAAAGCAGAGAGCTTCCTGAGTCGCAAGGTGAGGTTCTTTAATTGACGACGGGTCGAAATACACTCCGGATTGGATGGATTGAGTGGACTGGCTGCTGGGCTGGCGGGAGCTCGGTTCGGCTGGCTGGCTGTCAGTAGGCTGCAGAGCTCGCACAGGCCTGAGCTCGTGTGTGCTCGGGTGTGTCCACCGTCCACGTCCAACTGTGGGTTAGCGCCAATTGGGGCCGGGCAATCAGGACGAAAGGACCATTCCATCCAGGAATCCATCAGCCCACCACCATGCGCGCAGCCACCAACCGCCCACCGCTGAAGCTCCTGCCTCAGGCCCACAACGGAAAGGGTCCAAGCTACGGGTGCTGTTGCGGTGGTAAAGGCATGCGAACAGCGCTGCAGCGATCCACTCACCACTCATCATCGACCGACGAACTCCGAGCCCAGAGCAGAGCTGCCTCCCACTTCCAGTCTCCAATCTCACAGCTCCCCTTTGAAACCACCACCTCGCCCACCACCACCACACGCCACTCCCCAGGCCAATTGAGCTGCCACCGACCGGTTCGCCCCAACACCAACCGCCCAACATGTCCGAAGACGAGCGCACCACCAAGCCCTTCAAGTTCGTCACAGGTACGCAAGCCAAACCCACCCGTTGTCGCTGAAATTCCCTCGAGCGAGCGCCGCAAAAAACACACACACATTGACGATGATGTGACATGGCCTGATGTCGCGAGAAACCCCGTTTTGCTAACATTGGACCTCTGCAACAGCTGGTATGTCAATTTCGCACCCGTCCTTTGCCTGGTACCTGTCGGCGCGAATCAATCAACCGCTCGCAAGAGAACCGTCTCTCTCCTCTGTCGAGGAGGAACGTGACGATTCACTGTCGGCCCATCTGTGGCATTGGAATCAAGGAGAGACACGCACATGGAGAGAAGCTTCAGGACCCTTTGAAACAGGAGGACACGAGTCGCGAACGGGGTGAAGCATGCGTGCACAGCAAGCAGAAAAACGGGAACCCAGCTGTCGCGAGACAGACATGATGATGAAAGAGCGCCCAGTCTAACTGTCGAACCCCCTAGGTGTCGACGCGCGTTTCCCCAACGTCAACCAGACCAAGCACTGCTGGCAGAACTATGTCGACTACCACAAGTGCATCAACGCCAAGGGCGAGGACTTTGCCCCTTGCCGCCAGGTCAGCCAGCACCCGTCTCCACGAGGACTCTCGGGAGGAGAGAGAGAGGGGCGAAAGAAAAACAAATGCTAAATATGCTTGCACAATAGTTCTGGCTCGCCTACCGGTCCCTCTGCCCCAGCGGATGGTACCAACGCTGGGACGAGCAGCGAGGTAAATCACCACCACCACCGCCACCTCCACAACCTCGCCCATCCATGAAACGTGTTGCACCGTCCGACCAGATGCTAACTGAACTCTTTTCCCACACACACAGAGGCCGGAAACTTCCCCGCCCGTCTGGAATAAGGGAAGTCCTGCCGGTGGTTATTGCTAAGAACGGGGCAAGGGGGTGGGAGTCGTCGACGCCTGGATCCGCTCACGCACTTTATTGTTGTACTAGAACTCTGGTAGTATGGGGAAATGCACATAGAGAGGAAGAAGAAACCCGGGTGTTGTCGAGTGTCTTTGACGTGCCACATGCAGTGACATAATATTGCGCGCACAGGAGAGACAGGTGCACATAGTAAAAAGAGAGAAAGAGAAAGAGGTCTTGGATATCTGTAGACCCGGACCGAATGCAAATGGTATCATATTGTTCGCTGTTCCCTAATAGTAGACACCCTGCCTCCCAAAACGCCAAAGCAAAAACTCTCTCCTCCGCTGCTGTCAGATATTATCCATCCGAGCCCCTCGACGAGCTAGAATCCGCTCCAGAATCATATATGGTCACTTTTCTCGGTCGTTCCAATTTAGTCACACGACAGTCGACGACAGGCCTACTGCCCTTGAGCATCCTCATCCTCCTCGTCGTCAGAGCTCATAAACTCATCATCCTCATCAAACCCAAAGAAAGTCCTCGTCTTCTCCTTCCCCTTCCCCTTCCCCTTCCCCTTCCCTGCCGCAACTGTCTCAGGTTCAGGCGTGGTATCCATTGACTCACTGCTCTCCTCCTCAACCTCCTCCAACCCCGCTCGGGCACTCCCACTCCCCTCCGAAGAGCTCAGCCCGCCGTGGCCACTCCCCTCCGACGACGACAAGCCCAGCAGATTATCCTTGAACCCCCCAGCCTTGATCGCCGCGGCCACCGCCTCCCGAGTCCGCTCGCCCGTCTCCTCCTTGGCCTCAACCCACTTGCCATCCAGCGTGCCGCGCGTGCCGTACTTGATCTCCTCCTGCTTGCGCTCGGCGGCCGCGACGATCTCGCTCCACCGCGCGCGGCGCTTCTCTTTCTCCTTGCGGTCCATGTCGGGCTTGATGGCCAGGTACTCGGCCAGCGCCTTGGCCTCGGTCACGGTGCGCAGCCTTCGTCCGTCCAGGTTGCGCGAGGACCCGTTCTCCTCGCCGCCGCTGCCCTTCTTGCGCTTGGAGGACATGCGTCCGCCTGCCGCGCGGAGCTGTGAGCCGAAGCCGCCTTTGCCGCCGCAGAGGGGGAGCGAGAGCCGGAGGGAGAGGAAGTCATCGTCGAGAGGGGAGGGGAGGAGGGAGGAGAGCGGTGAGGGGGAGGAGGAGGGGAGTTGTTTGTTTGCGTGCGTTGTGAGGAGGAGGCGGGAGGTTGTTGGCGGGAGGAGAGAGGCCAGGTGGGTTTGGAGGGAGGTGATGGTGGTTGTGGGCGGGAGGGCGAGGGAGAGGGTTGGGGGGAGGCCGGTGCCTGCGAAGGTGGTTATGAGGACGTTGATCATTGTCGGCGACATCTTTGCGGGTGTGTATTTTGATTCGTTTATTTTTTCTCTTTCTTTTTTGTGGTTGGAGGAGGAACTGTTGAAGTCGGCGAGCTGCCGTCGATAGGTGTGGTGGTGATGGTGTGTTGGGTGGCGGACCTAGTCCCTCGCTTGCACTAGGTTTGGTGATGAGATGGAAGTCGCTGCGACAGTAGCGCCGGTTTTGTCGGGAGGTGTTGGATAAAGAGTTGATGTATTCCCGATGCTAGGTCGAGATGTGTAGGAATTGGAAATCTGGGAGTCCGTATTGTTTCTCCGGATGGGAAGGCTTTTTGGCTTGTAGGAGTTGCTGCGGCGGGGAATGGTGGTTTGACACGGGACGCCCGCCGTAAGGTTTGCGATTGCGCCAAGGTTCGCGGTTCGTCGTCAGACTGCTAGGAAGGCTAAGAAGGCTAACGGAGCGACCCCACGAGCCACAGTATTCGCGTCTGCGCCACAGCGGCGGTGGCCGGCCCCGCTAAAGTTTTGGCATAGGGCAGGTGCCACCCACACAATCAATCGCTAGATCAGGAATTTCGAGCTCAGGACCTCTCGAACCCGCCCACACCCTCCAGATCAGATCAACCATCGTCAATCGAGCCGACACGGTCAAATCGCCAAGATGCTTATTCCCAAGTCTGATCGCAAGGCGATCCACGAGGTATGCCGAACCACTGTCGTTTTGCCGCCGGCGGTCGGGCCCAACTTTTGGACGACGAAAATAAAAAAGTTGGGAGCTCGATCGGCGGGACGCAATGATGATGGGGAACCTTCAGCTGACCCTCCGTTTAGTACCTCTTCCGTGAGGGTGTCATGGTTGCTGAGAAGAAGTACGTCCACCGAATCGCGAAACCCCCCCGTCCGAGGGCATTCTGTCCCCGCCCTGCCCGATCACTCCCATAGCGAACGACAACGACCACGACGACGACAGCAGCGGCACGAGCTGGTCTCGTCTTTTCGCCGCCACAGATGCTAACGTCTGCTCTTCTAGCTACGAGTCCACCCACGAGACCGGCATTCGCAACCTCTTCGTCATCAAGGCCCTCCAGTCCCTGACCTCGCGCGGCTACGTCAAGACCCAGTTCTCGTGGCAATGGTACTACTACACCCTCACCCCCGAGGGTCTCGACTACCTCCGCGAGTGGCTCCACCTCCCCGCTGAGATCGTCCCTGCCACCCACATCAAGCAGCAGCGGTCGCACGCCCCTCCCCGTGGCATGATGGGCGAGGAGTCCCGCGGCGAGCGCAGATTCGGCGGCGAGGGCCGTGGCGGACGCGGTGGCGGCCGTGGCGGTGGTGACCGCGAGGGCGGATACAGACGCCGTGATGCTGGCGAGGGCAAGGAGGGCGGTGCCCCCGGTGACTTTGCTCCTTCTTTGTAGGTTGCCCCCTGTTGCCCCAGCTCGTTCCCCGAGCAGCCCATGCTAACAGGACCACACAGCCGCGGTGGATTCGGTCGTGGCGCCGGCCGTGGTGGCCGTGGCGAGGCTCCCCCTTCGTAAATGCGCAAGGCGGAGTACCTCTCTTCTTTGGTTGCCTGAACCGGCATGATGGCATGGCACGACATGTACTCTAAGTCTAGAGTGACGGGTCGACCAGCAAATCACCTACTCGCCAGGGCCGTTTGGTCATTTGCGTCAGGAGTTTGGTGGTTAGGGATCATTCGGAAAACTTCTACATTCAGGGCTCACCATTCGCGGTAAAATACGATTTTTACTACTTCCAGCTTTTTCTCGTGATACTCGATGAAGGCTTTTGCCGCGCTCCTGGGCCTCCGGGCTCGGGATGTCCGGTACGGCTGCGGCGATCAACCTTGAACTTTCAGACAGGGAGGAATCTAGAGCCAGAGTTGTCTTCATGTCCAGACATGGAATCGATGCGTTGAGTGCTCTCCCGACGAAGGACGATGTGAGAGGAGTAGCAATGGAAAATAAACATGACATTGACATGTTGAGAAGATGCCGTCCACGTGCACCGTGCAGAGAGATGAAGCCGTCCCATGTGGTACAATTTGCCGTTCATCAATTGAAGTCTATGCTGCCTTTGCTCCCATTCCCCTTTCCATTCTCATCCCTGCTCGACAACACCTAGCACGCTAAACGCTTGGCACACCCTGCCCCTTTTGCCAATGACGAGAGCGTCGTCGCCCAGACACAGAAAGCGAAGCAGCCATCGACTCATTGACGCATGTCCTCATCCATCTGCTTTCTCAGGCTTGTTCGTTCCCTCGCAAGCAAAACGACGCTCATCATGTCGAAAGCTAGGGCGGACAGTCTCCAATGTTAAGACGAACTCGAGCACAGTCCCTCTTCGGGTATCCAGAGTTCGAGGGGAGATCACCTGGGCACCTGGGCTTGGAGGGCTAGGTCCTCTCGAGATGTTTCTCCCCTCTACCTTTCTCTCACACTTTTGCTGATCCTCGGTGTATCTGTAGATTCCGAGATCCAGCGGCTGATGCTGTTTGTCTCTTGGCGTCCATCCAAGGCTTGATTTGTGACTGGACGACGGACAGAATAGCGTACCTTCCGAAAGGGATGAGACAGGGTTTTTTTGCAGTCCCTTGGCTCTATTTTGGCGAGGACTATGCCATTCGTCTCCACGGGTAGTCAGCCAACACGCCCTGCCCCTGATGCAGACACAACATGCTCAAGGAGTTGGCGGTTGCCAGTGTGTCTCGGCCAGAGTCAGAGTTCGCATATCCCATGCAACCCATTGCTGCACTCATATTCCCTATTTGCCCCCCTTAGTTCATCCACCACCATCACAGAAAGCAACCCTGCGTGATCCTTCTCCAGATCACGTTCGGCCGCAGGAATCAAATTACTGCATCTTGGCACTGACGGAACGCACGGGATGTGACCTCTGCAGCCAACAGACAACATGTTCGTTTCTGCTCGAGCTGCACATCCTCCCACTCGACCATGAATGACCCAGAACAGAGCAGAGCAGAGTCCGAAGCCTCTTGTCAGTCCGAGTCCGTAAAGTCACCTCTGGATGTCTCGAAAAATGCTCAAAAGGGAGCAAACCAGGCAGAGGTATAACCGCAAGCGAATCCATTCACATCCCCAGCCGTGCTGACAAGCGTGTCGGTTGTACACCTCGACACGGCCTCGTTCAATTCGCCTCGAGATGCGAGTCAGCGTTACTTTGGAGGCAGTGAAGACTGGAAGCTTTGCCAAACAAACATGACTTCCTATGATGTTCATATCCCTCTCACAGATGCGTTTGTACATTCAAGTGCACATGCAATCGCTTTCCCTCTTCTAACATCAACCAGTTCTCGTCCTCCCCAACCTTTTCCCCCATCCTCCCTCCCTACTTCCCACCCGCAGCCAGACAAAACACAAACTTGAACCATCACCCAACCGCTAAAATGCTCTCCCCCTTCTCCTCCACCACCATCCTCACCCTCACCTCTTTGGCACATCCATCCTCCCCGCCACAGCCACATCCAAAACCACTCCCACCTCCAACCAAAGTCTGCCCCCCTTCCCCTCCCCCTCTAACTTCCCATACTAACACCCCGGCCCTGAACCAACAGCAACAAACAAAACCCCCCACTAACCTACGCCATCCTCCTCTTCCGCGCCTTCGACCTCCAAGACATCACCGGCCCGCTCTCAACCCTCCATCTCCTCGCCCACTCCTACCCACCCAATCACCCTCATCCTACTCGCACGCACTCTCGACCCGGCCCGGTAACGACCCGCCCCTCCTTACCGTCCATGAACCCGCACAACGCCTCCTTCTGGCCCGCGGGCGACGACGAATAAGCGTGCGTGGGGGGAGATTACGGCTATGAGGCCCGGGGTGCGGTGGTATGTTTTCGTTTCGTTTCTTTTGTTTCGTCTTGTTTTGTTACTTATCGCTGGTTTTCGGTTGGTTGCTGTGGCTTCTGTCTTTATGTTGTCTTTAGTCTTTTCTTCCCTCCCCTTCCAACGTGCAGCTCTTCGGAACTCATCAGCCCCCTTCCATACTCCATTCCAACCATCTCATCGTCTCTAGATAATTCATCTCACATTATTTACCAACTGAAGATAGCCAGAAGGCTGACAATTACCTCTCCCGACCAACAGGGTAGCTCCCGCCCGTTGGGTACCTGAGTGGACGGACATATCTGGAGTTCGTCAGGGGTGAGTGTCCTTCCGGCAGAATTAATATTTCCCATGTTCCTACTAATTAGGTTTCAAGCTAGAATTTGAAGCTGCCCATCCAGGCACAGACACTAACACTCCTCATAGGTAACGGCTGGGCTTGACCTCATCTACGCATTCATCAAGGAGATGTATCCCGACGGCCACGAGCTCGCAGCCACCATCGCCGGCGGTTCCGAATACGAGCCTCACAACTCGACCTATGAACCCTTCTCCAGCCTGTTTAATGTCCCGACGCAGAACCAGTTATAGAGAACCAAAGCAAGGATAGATACTATCTCCACTACCAGATCGCATGTAATTAGTAAACTCGCTGGCTACCCTGCTTGAAAAACAATGATATATATGTGCTCAGTCAAGTGTACGTCAGTCAACACCTATGCTATCAACAGGTGCCACAGACCATCCTTCCTCATAGACCTCTATGTGCGCGGCCCAGATTGTTTGTAGGCAAAATTATGTGCAGACGAACAGAGCGAATCCCCAGTTTCCTCCTCCACCACAGCATAAAAATAAAATATAGAAATCTTAAAGAGTGACTTTTCCCCACGCCAACAATCTGTACTGGCTATGCGTGCGCTCAGATCTCGGGATTTGGAGCCGAGAGAATCAAATAACCACCCCTAGAAGCAGCAAAACCATGGCCGAATCAGAAAAATGCCCTCTAGCACCTGTAGCTAGGACTCTTAACCTCTTTCGAACAGCTTGAAAGAGGGACAAAGAACGAGTCAGCACAGAGCTATAAGATGGAGCAATGGCTCTTGCCGATGACCGATGTTCACTTGCTAGCAAAGTGACATCCGCATGAATAACAATATCGACAGATTAACGTATTTTAGCGTTGTGCCCCCCCCCACAACTGAACATGTGACTGCGGGCCGACACACATCGTTTGAAATGCCCGTCTTATCATACGGTAGTCTCTAGCACTCCGCTGGTGCTCTATCTTCTTCCGAGCCGAAAGGGTTTTACCCCTTTTTTGAAAACGCTGACGGCAATGGAGTTGAGGATTCAAGTCCGGTTCCTGTCTAACGTAGAGAAAGATTCTGTGCGATCGGTTGCCTCGCCTGTGCCGGATGAACTGGTGGTGCCAGACCCAATCTTGAAATAGTTGAAGATGGATTCCCACGAGGCAACATTCATGTGCTCGTAGCCCCGGCCCTCGGCCCGCTGCTCGGCATACCATTCGGGCGTAGGTGTGAACTCGTAAGTCATATGCGTCTGTAGTCTCCCGTCCCTAGTGCGAGCACGTGCAAGACGGGCATTCTCAAACAGCTTGTTGGCGCACTTGGGCCGCTGGCCAAGCTGAAGCTTTCTCGAGCCCCTTGGCGGGTGGAATATGATGCGCGTGTCTTCACCCTCCGAGTCCGAGTCCTGACTGTCGATGTCCATGGCGTCATCCCCACGCTGGTTGATAAACAGAGGGGATGAGTGGCTGGGTGATGGTGCGTTCCTGGCAGAGCCCAAGCCCGCCTGTAATGGTTCGCAAATGACTTGCCGGTAGCCTCTTCCAACCATGTGCTTCTCCAACGCCGGAAGATGCTCTCTAGGCTCAGCAAGTAGCTGGTCGAGAAATTTCAACGTCACATCAATCGGGTACGGGGATGCGCATGAAGGTGGATAATCGTATCCCCCAAGCCACACCCGGTCAACCCACGTTCCCGGGTTCTTCTCCGCGCCGTTTTCACGCACATACTGGATGACCTGGCGCTGCATGTAGGGGAGGTCCTTCTCAGCCGGCATCTGGGAGCCCGGGAACCTGGTTGCCGCAGTAGAATCCCATATGATGACCTCGCACTTGGTATATGGTCTCTTATGTGGGTTGACCGGCCGATAGATGGCAATCCACGGATGTCGTCTTGTTCTCGGATCTATGGGACGCATATCTGGACCCCATTCACCCGCAATTGTGTAAAAGAACCCAAGGTATGTGTTAAATCCACGGGGATGTTTGCAGTAGGTGGGGTTTGTGAACGACCAGGTGAAGGAAAACCAGTCGCTGATCCTTTTATAGAACATTTTGAAGTCGTGGAAGTGATCCGCCATGTCTATGCTGTCCCAAGAGACGGGATACTGGTATAGCGTCATGTAGGGGTGGAATCGGCTGGACCCATTGATGATGCTTTTCAGGAAATTCGTGATGACTTGGCTATCGTCAGACTGGACAATGTCGCTCTTGAAAGACCATGGTACCGCCATATTCTCTAGACTTCCATCAGCCCCCAAGCCATTGCCGAAAGCCTGAGCGCTCGACTCGTTGCCATTGCCGCTACCGTTGCTGTTGCCGTAGCCGTTGGTCTCGGCCTGCGACTGGATCACATCAAGCTCTCGTTGGACCCGCTCGAGCACAGCATCGGGGTCATTGAGCGTGGCTTTGGTGTACTTTGGAATGGGAACACGCCTCTCGCCTCGCCTGGATCCCTGGAACTTTATTCGTGGGCTCGAGCCAATAACGTGGAACTTTCGAAATTGATCGAAGCGCAGCGAGGACCACCAGCCAAACCAGTTGACCAAACTCTGCTCGTCGTTCGGGTCGATGGCTGGGTCCGCGTACACTAATGAGTTGTTGTCTTCCTCCGTCCCGTGCGGCCCAGACTTCGATATCCGAATGTTGTGCAACTCTGTAGCCAAGGTGGTCGTGATGTACCTTTGATTGCAGTCGGCAAGGCTTAGCCCACAGAGATTCGCAGTTATCTGAATCTCTATTGGTGTCTTTACTGGCGTCTGGTCGTTAGTTCTCCACAGATCATCTCGTGCCTCTGATTTCTCGATTGCCAAATCAAGCAGGTACTCGTGTATGTTGCACGCAGTCACCAGCCTGTAGTTGAATTTCTTGGCCCACTTCGAGAGAAACCATTCAAAGAACTCGTGCGCTCGTTGCGGCTCAGACACGAGAAAGCTTGGCGTGAGAAAGATTGCGGTACGGTACGGGAAGATTCGAGTGAAATGCATGTCTCCCGGGGCCATTGCCGCCGTGGGTGATAATGACGGGTAGAGCGGCAGACTTTGCATCGGTTCAGAGAAGCACCAGTATTCGTCAAGGTTATGAATGAGATACTGATGGAGGTTTGGAAACCGACGCACGCTCCACGCAAGACCCTCATGGACAATGACAGCACCCGGCTGCACCTCCGCACTAGCCCGAAACGCAGTCCAGCTCCCAGGGTGGTGGCAGATATAGATCTGGCAATCCGGATTACAGGCACGCAGCCAGTGGTAAAGCGCAAGCATGATCGCGGCTCGAGTTTCCGGAAAGGCGAGAAAGAAGCTGTGGACTGGCGGTTGTTTTGGATGCTGTATAGGAAGAAGTTGAGCGTAACTGAAGTCGAAGAGCCGCGTTACTACACTTTCTCTGGCAGAGGTTGAGACTATGCCCTCTGAGTCCGAGTTTCCAGGAAGTAGTGGTGAGGGAATATCCAGGGGTCGGAGCATGCTCGAGCAATCCAGAGTGGACTTGAATATCATATAATGAAGTGACACTGCCGAAGGGCTCGGGACATCCTGCTGGCTGGGCTCGAGCTTCCACTCTTCGCATTTTGGCGGGTAGATGAGAACATTATACTCTACGTTAGGACAGTAGAGTCCGAGTAAGCCGAGGTTCAAGTACTCGGCAGCCGCCTCAAGGACGGGCTCACTGTTTTTGGAAGTGATCGGTCCCCAGCAAAGGCGGGACTCCATTAAGACCGAACTCTTTATGATCATCGTCGTGGAAAAGCAGCTGTGGTGAAATTCAAGAGTCTCCTGCGCTAGGAAGTCTGAAAGCCATTGCTGCGGCAAATCTCGCGGCAGGCCGTTGAAAGTCACCTCTATCGGAGCAGACTCTCCCAAAACCAGTTTTTTATCCGAGCTTTGTGTGAGTACCTTGGAGCGGTATTCGGCGAGAGATAGCCTGGCCTTGGGGGCCGCGGGGTTTTCAATATCTGCAGGAGGCGGGCTGCGAAGACGTGGGCGCGCTGTCGGTTGCTTTAGTGGTGGGGGAGAGGGTTCATTGCTGGGCGAATCAATATCCATCGGCTCCGGTTCTTGAACGGAGGGCGCGTCGTCGTTGTCTAAAAAGCGAACGCTCTTATTTTTCTTTTTCTTTGGTCCCGTTTCCGCTGTAGCAATAGGCATCGATTCTAGCGAGGGTGACTCTTGTTTGGAGGAAATCAAAGGAACCGCAACCTCTGTTGATATCCTCCTGTCGCCGGGTGGTCCCTTCGTAATCTCGAATGTTGCAATGTTTGCGATATCAGGGGGGCGATCTTCTTTGTCTCGTGCTCCCTTTTCAGCCAATCTCATATGTCTAGCCTTGGAGAACATTTTCGGCTCCCTGGTAGTGTCTGACATCACATCGGAGAGTCCTGCCCGGCTTTTCCTTCTTCGTCCACCAGAAAAGATGTTCCCTGTTGGCTGCTTTGTGACAGCGGTTTTCTTTGCCTTGAGTCCATTGGAAGATGCTGGTTTTGTGACTCGACTGGCGCCCGTAGATTTTGGCAGTCCAGCAGCAGCAGTAGCAGTGGTAGCACTGGCTAATGTCCTGGCCGGTTTCCTGGCTGTACCTTGATAACCCGTGGCGGAAGTACGCTCCGTTTGTTTTCGGGAGGCTGCAGGCAGCGTAAACGACAAGGGCTTTCTAGTCTGTGCAACGGTGTCTTTTGTTGCAGCTGTTCCCGCAGTTTTTGTAATGCTAGCCCGTCTTGTCTCGCTGCGATTCTTGGGGCCAGCAGCGGTTGGGGCGGTATTATTGGACGCTGTACCGACAGAGCCTGGAACACCCTTGAATATCTTCTGCTGCGGCGTAGGCTGGGGAGGTAGGGTAGGAGGAGAACGCAGCGTCGGCTGCGGACGCTCGGTCGGCAGGGGGGTGGTTACGAGAGGCTGCGCAGTCTGCGGATGTGGCTTTTCTGCCGCTTTTGAGCCTGAGCCTGTGGGCGTATAGATATCCGGGTCCTCAACCGCCTCTTCATCGCTTGAGTCATCCTCTATGCTGGCCACAAAGTCGTCGATGTCGTCGAGAGGCTGGGTCCGGGGTAGACCTAGCCTTTTTCGCTTCGCATTTCGACGGCGATGGCGATCACGTTTTGCTTTATCGGCTTGTTTGCGGGCGGCATGGTAGGTCTCTACGTCAAAAGGCTGCCGCTCGCCTCTTTCGATTTCTTGTTTCTTCTCCTCCCAAATCGCCTTGAGTTCATCGCCTAGATTGCTCTCGGGTTCCCATGAGGCGTCATGCAGAGCGAAGCCGGACCATTCCACAAGATAGTACATCTCCCCCGACTCATGTTCCTGCTCGGCAAGAATATTCTCTACACAGAACTCCTCGTCGGAGTCATGAGCATCGGGTACGGTGGACGTGAGGGAGATATCATCGTCGCTTTGATCTGAATCATGAGACATCCGCTCCGTCCCGCGTTTCCGGCCCGCCTGCTTGAACATCTTGACGGCCTTCGATGATGGCGGGCCGATACTGGGAGGTACTCGTCCACGGCCGTGCAAGCAGGCTGGAAGAGTAACGAGGGATGTTGGTGGTGGTTGAAGTGTTGGCAGTGTTGGTAAGTAGGGATGGCAAGAACCATGTTGATGGATGCTCTTTCTACGGGTTAGATGTAACTCGTGGCATCAAGTGCTGAGGAGAGAGGAGGGTGTCGCGTATATCGACCAAAATGCCGAACCCCAACATGGGGGCGAGAGAATGGCACGTGGCAGCTAGTTATTATGTGGTCAGCTATAGCCTGGGCAAAGGTGCTCGATGTTTGAGTTTATTATGGGGGAGGAACAGCTCAAGAACACCATCATGATGAGAATGAAACACAAAGAAATCAGTGAAGGGTTTGATTGCTCGAGGAAATAACAGTACCGCCCAAAAACGGCTCAATAGCGAGCTCCTGATATTTGGGGCGCTTGAACCACCCCAAGATGAATACGGAAATGGAATGGCAGCTTCTCACCTTTGAAAAAGGACAATCAAAGTGCGGGTAGTAGTCTAGATGTGGGGGTTTCGCTTCAATACAAGCAAGACTCGCGGGCGCGTTTTAGTCGATTGAGGTCTGAGCAGATTCTGGTTCGAGGACTGCCAGCAGAGGAGCGCGTCTTCGGCTGGTAGAAAAGCAGAGGACGTGGAGTTAAGAGCCGGGGTACGCAGACTCCGCGAAAAAGCAAAGTTGGATTAGGGAACCTAATGTCCCACGTAACGCACCTTACCCACCTCAGGCAGGATCGCAGGGCAGTGCAATTCTTGGCTAAGAAAGTTAGCTTGCTATTGGCTATCCTCGCACGTGACGAAGCATTGGTCCTTTGGCCGGTTGGGAGGAGGGGCAGCGAGCGAGACCCGGCTTTAAGACTTTCCCGAGAGCTGAGTGGCTCATCTGTGGATTTAGGTCAGGTACCTGACTTTGGGTTCAAGCGCCCGCGGAGGTCTGGCCTTGATGGAGTGAGCAAGGCGTGAACTGCGAGCAGCCCAGCGATTGCATCAACACACACTTGACGGCCAAGTGAGCAAAAGGCTAATGGAGAAAAGGGTTTGTGTGTTTCTAGAATAAAACTAGGTATATAAATTTATTTGCCCTTCCGTTCCCGCCGGGTCCTACGCACACGGCAATCAGGGCAGCCTGTCGCGTCTTCGTGCCTGCCCGCTCCTGAGGTACATGGAGGATAGGTCTGCCTGGCACCTAATCGGTTCCGCACAGGGCATCTCGCAATATTACAGGGCGACCCAGAGACTGCCACCCGCTCACCTCACCATTCGCTGGCATCCATTTCCACCCGCTAAGGCACTGGCAGCTCTGCGTAAACCACGGACTGGACCCGCTCCTGAGAGCCGCACCGCTCCTCCTTGTCTCTCGTCGACCGCAGCGTTCGCTTTGTGCATATCAAACACGCACCTTATCGCCATACACCCAGACACCTCCAGCTAATTTCGCTTTAATTCCCAACCGCAACCATGGCTAACGACGAATACGATGTAAGCCCGGCTTTCTCGTCGGCGCCGTCCCTGCTGCTGTCCCCGCTGCCTCGCGCAGCACATGGCGTCCCCGAGCTCCCCTTCCTCCCTCCCTTCCTCCCTTGGCGTCGTGGGCATGCGCTGACCACCAACTTCAACAGTTCCTTTTCAAAGGTGCCTCCAGACCCCGAAGCCCCGAAGCCGACAGCTGCAAAGCCGTATTGTCGTCATGCTAACCCCCCTGTCTTGCCAGTGGTGCTGATCGGGGACTCCGGTGTTGGAAAGTCCAACCTGCTCAGTCGATTCACCCGCAACGAGTTTAACCTCGACTCCAAGTCCACAATCGGCGTCGAGTTCGCCACTAGATCCATCCAGGTCGACTCCAAGACGATCAAGGCACAGATTTGGGACACTGCGGGTCAGGAACGGTATCGCGCCATTACCTCTGCCTACTACCGTGGCGCTGTCGGCGCTCTGCTTGTCTACGACATCACCAAGAGCCAGACCTACGAGAACGTCACACGATGGCTGAAGGAGCTGCGGGACCACGCCGATGTCAACATTGTGATCATGCTGGTGGGCAACAAGAGCGATCTGCGGCACTTGAGAGGGGTCACGACCGACGACGCCAAGAAGTTTGCCAGTACGTCCGGTTCTGAAAGAGGATGATGCGGCGCAGAACAGGCTGCAACAAACTAGCATCGTGGGAACCCCGCTGACGAATCCATCATAGGTGAAAACGGCCTGTCCTTCATCGAGACCTCGGCTCTCGATGCCACCAACGTCGAGCTTGCTTTCCAGAACATCCTGACCGGTATGCTCCCCCCTTCCTTACCCTACCCCTCTCCCCCTCGGGTCCCACCTAGGATAGCCAAGACTAACGCCAAGGATGTTTTTTTCTCCTTTCTGCAGAAATCTTCCGGATCGTGTCGAGCAAAACCCTCGACGGAGGACCGGGCATGGAGGGACCCAACCTGGCTGGTACCAACATCTCCCTCAGCAAGCAGGCAGACGACACACAGGCAAACAAGGGTTGCTGCTGAGTTTGAGGCGGGACCGACAAACATGGCCGGTCATAGGGTCGGGATGAATACATGGCGTCACATATGTCTGGTATGAAAGGGAGCTTTTACGAGCATCGGGGATACGAATCTGCTGGTGGCAACCAGGTCGTTCTTGATGGATTTTTAGGGGGTCATTCTAGCCTTTCCTTTGTTCTTCCCCTTTCCCTGTGCGGGCTCTTTGGGATTTCGCAAATGGTTTTTCTGGCCATCACTTGTGTATGGGTTACGACGTGCCTTTGAGTTAGCTGAATGAAGTTGGGGCCATGCCCTTTTTTTGCTCCTTACCGGCCTTGCTTGACCTGCTGATGCTGATGCCGATGCCGAGATGGACTGGACTGGACTGGGCCGTGGTGAAAGGTGGAGGGGAAGGTGGAGGTGTGTGGAGGCGGGTGGGAGCAATCTGGGGTGGAGATTCAATCATAAAGACCAACGGTGACATTTTAGCTTTTTTTTTAATGGCAAAGCTGGCCTGAATACTACAAGATGATGGGATGTGGAATGGGCTGTGTGCGCAAAGAAGGGTCCTAGCTTTCTTTGCCTTTTTTATAAGAATTCTGGGGTTCCCCAGCTGCGCAACCAGTTGAATGTACGGGCTATGTTAATTTAATGTTGATAACCGCCCGGCGAACGATACATTATCAAATGGGAATACCACCGACTGGCTGTTGCGACGCATGATGCACCTAAACGAGGTAGAACTCGCCTTCCACGACCTCTCCAAACAGACTCCGATTCCTGACATACACGTATCGATGGACAGACACTTCGACCCTGAACTGTTAGGTTATTTTGCTGCCTGGGGGCTAGAGCCTGGAGCCCGGAGCCTGGGACCAGGGAGAGAGGGAGGGGAAACCAGCCAGGATCGTCCATCCGAAACAATCGCGATTAGGACACCGCCTTTCGATTCGGCGCTAAGATAAGCTCTTATCGGCGAGTGGGGCTTCAATCGACCAGCGATTTTTTTTTTGACCTTCTGCAGTGCAATGGGCAAGACAATTCAGCTAGGGTCGATCCGTGTGATTCCAGCAGCATTGCCATCCGACAACTTCACTCTCACCACCCCGTTTCCCGACCGCCAACCAAGATGGCGTCCGTATACAAGACCCTGTCGAAATCGACCGGCAAGAAGGCCCCCACAGACGAGAACGATGACGCGCCCAAGGGCATTACCAAGAACAAGCAGAGGGTCCTCATCCTTTCGTCAAGAGGCGTAACATACAGGTATGCGACGCGATGCAATTTCGGGATTCCAGCCGGCTCGGTCGCCGCATGCTGCCTCTGCTGACACTCGACGGCGCGCAGACACCGACATCTTCTCAATGACCTGGCGGCAATGCTTCCGCACGGCCGGAAAGACGTCAAGTTCGACTCCAAATCCAAGCTGTACCAGCTGAACGAGCTGGCCGAGCTCTACAACTGCAACAACGTCATGTTCTTCGAGGCGCGGAAAGCAAAGGATCTGTACATCTGGATGAGCAAGGTGCCCAACGGCCCGACCGTCAAGTTCCACGCGCAGAATTGTGAGCGCAACCCCACCAACGAACCCCGTACCGCGACAAGCCAATACCAAGAAAAAGAGACTGTGTTATACTGACAGGAATCCCCCTTTGGCAGTGCACACAATGGAGGAGCTGCACTTCACAGGAAACTGCCTCAAGGGCTCGCGACCGGTCCTCTCCTTCGATCTCGCCTTCGAGCAAGAGCCCCACCTTAAAGTCGTCAAGGAGCTCTTCCTGCACATCTTTGGCGTCCCCCAGGGGGCCCGCAAGTCAAAACCGTTCACAGACCACGTCATGGGGTTCAGCGTGGCGGACGGCAAGATCTGGATCCGGAACTACGAGATCCGCGAAGTCGAGAAGGCGAAGGGCGAGGAGGGCGAGGAGGAGGCGGCTAAGGCGAAGAAATCCAAGGGCGGCGACAGGGAGACGGACGTGGCGCTGGTCGAGATCGGACCCCGGTTCGTGCTGACGCCCATCATCATACAGGAGGGCGCGTTCGGCGGCCCGATCCTGTACGAGAACAAGCGCTTCATCTCGCCCAACCAGGTCCGGTCAGACCTGCGCAAGTCCAAGGCGGGCCGGCACAATGCGCGCGCGGAGCAGGAGCGGGACAGAGTGGCCAAGCGAGGGCTGCTCGGCCTGATGGCGGGTTCCAAGAGGGAGCCCGAAGCGTTAGATACCAAGGAGCTGTTTGCTTAGAGATGACGGCGATAATACGGATTGTTTTGTTTGCTTGGCTGGCTGGCTGGCACGCCCTGTTCATCTCTCCTGGTCGGCTTGCGCACGCGCACGCTTTTTCCCAATGCTGAAGGCGCGGCAGACATGAAATGCTAAACAAGTCTTTCTCTAGTACATACAAGCCAAGAGACGCGTTTCTCACGGATCATGAAACCAAATATCCCTTCGGACAAGTGTCGTTGGATGGAGCGGCGGAGCGATCTAGTCCAGAAACCTGCCTCGATTAACACAGCATGACGCACGGGCCTTTACTTCTACAGGTGAGCCAAGGTGAGGGCAACACGACGCTGTCCAGATTGGGGATCGCCATGTGTCGTTCACTCGCGCGGCCAGACACTTGATCCATTTCCCGACGCGACGGCGAGGCTGATCGGGAGTCCGGTGGTGCGTGTGTGACGGACAGGGGTCGTGATAGGCGGTTTCCGTCATCCGTCATCCAGATTGTAAACAAGCTCTCATTTCCTCTTTTCCCTTCCTTTCTCTTTTTCTTTCTTTTCTTTTCTCCTTCTGCAATCACCGCAACCATGGCAGAATCACGACCCCAACCCGCCGCCGCCTCGGCGACTATGGCAGATGGACAACGCGCGCACGCTGTGCTTCGCGGCATTGGCAGCAATGATGCCATTTTATATAGCCCCACCGTCGGGGTGGATGCAGTGTAGGCCCCTTTCGTGCAAACACTGTTGGACGCCTTGCCCTTGGTGTTGAGAAGTTTCTTGATACTGGGGTTGGCGTGGGCTGGACTGGTAGAGGGATCACTTGAGGGTGTTTCTTTTGCTGGCTTGGTTGTTGTTTGGGCCTGTTTGACGGCAAAGGAGTTGTGTGAAGGAGAGGGATATCGGATCGCGTTTTCGGACACTTTCGCGCGTCCGAATATTGCGGTTGGAAAGGGGCGGCTGGATAGAGGAGTGCGCACGCACGCACGTAACGGCTAGGGAAGGTCGTGGAAAAGGCGAAGGCTGTTTCATGTGCAGATACATGACCCGGGGCCACATTGGAAACGAAACTACGAACAAGACATTTGTTTGGTGAGTGCCCCTGGTTTATTTCTGAGTTGTGATAATGATGATGAGCAGGACCGCTTGCTAATGTATAAAGAGGATAGATCGAGATTTTATTCTTACATTTTTTGCTCTTCTCAGCAAACAGAAACATGAGGACCGCCAACATGTCTTGTAAGGTTTCGACAAGGACAGGTGTCGTCCCGAGCGTCGAGCTCCAGGACTTGCCCATCGAGACCGTCGTTGACATCCTCTCCTACCTGGACGTCGAGTCCCTGGCGGCAACTTTCCGTACCAACAGTTGGTTCTGCCGCCTTGTCAGGGCGAACTGGGTGCATATTCTTCTTCCCATTATCAAGCGGGACTTTTCCCCGATTGGGCCTTTATTTCGCGTTTTTGATCTCTGCGGCGGGAAACCTGCAATGGCTCTGCAGGTAGTGCGGGATGGAGCCTTTCTGCTCGAGGATCCGCTGGTTGGCTCGGAGAACTATTGGGACGACTTCGCGCAAGAGAAGGACAGAGCCAACGAGGAGGAATGGAGGGCAAGGTTATACGCGCACGACTTCTTGGCCGTGTTTAAGTTCTGCATCACGGTCAAGCAGTGGGAGCGGGAGTTCAACCGGCTGCGCTTCTTCCAGCAACCGCAGCAGAGCCGGGTGCTCGAGGCCCATGAGTTCGAGCGGTTTCGTCACGCGCTGTATGCTTGGTGGACGTATGCACGATATTTCCACGGGGGCGTCTATCCCAGCAGCGACGGGGAGTCTGAGGAGGCAGCGAGCTTCTGGCTCAGGCTGGTCGACCGGTGGGACGCGCGGTGCAATTTCATGCGGCAGTTTTCCACCTCTCAACTCATGGAGATGCTCGATATGTGGACTACAATCAAGGCGGCTGTCGGGAGAAAGGTCTGCCCGTCGGCTTCAGATCTCCGGCTGCCAGAATACAACCTTACGCCGGCCGAGGCCGCGAGCATCGGCTGGGGCGAGAGCGGGGAGAGCATTCTCATCCGCGACACCATGATGAAGCTCACCCCTGACGAGATCCTGCACCTGCTGGTCTCCCGACACCGGTACACGACGAAGAGGAGCCTGGTTCAGTTCATCCTGCTCAAGAACCCGGGGATTGAGCGGAGCGTGGAGACCTTTTCGTCTGCCTGGGACATGGTGATGGATGACCGCGAGGGTTTGTTGTTTGAGGAGAAGGGCGATACGGCGCTCGATCCGGGCAACTACTTCCCGGCAAGTCGCGTCTACCCGATGGCGTATGGTGGTGTTCTGGACTATGCCACGCCAGAGGCGGAAGGGGTTCGCGCCGAGTTCAGCCAGGATGGCGGGAGGGGTCTCCCTTACTGTGTTGATGACGAGCGGTTTCGCTATCGCAACGTTACGTGGCGCCTTCCCAGGGGGAGGCTGATGCCGCATCCGCGTCCGTTGGAGGGGCGTTTGTGATGTTTAGTACTTGGTAGGTACCTGGTATGGTAGCTGTGAGATGTTGTCTGGTAGGGGATGGTGTTTCATTGGGATTTGTTGTGTACGATGTGTTGAAGCGCAGATGAAAATAAATGTTGAGCATAGAAGTGTTTCATACATATGGTACCTATTTAGTGTTTGGTGTTTGGTGTTTTCCAGGTTGTATCGACGCGCCGTCACAAAGATCGCCGACCTCGACCACGAGAAGCTGTGAAAAGAAAACTGATGCAAAACAGCGCTTTGGTCCCTACCAGCATTTTAAGCCATAGATTGAGTGCCCTCCATGATTTTCTTCCGAATTCCTTTACTTGTTGTCGCTGTCTGCTCTCCTAAAGATGCAAAGGAAGGAAGTGCACTGTCAATTGTGCCTACCAGCGCAGCGGTATGAGACGCCAGTGGGGGGGCGAGCCTCCAAATTGCCCGCCAGCCATTTCGCGGCTTCAGGCCGTTTCCAGCCAAAACACCACTTCTCAGAACGCCCCAGAACCACAGAAACCGCCCATCTTGCGAGGCATGCGCGGGCACCAGTGCAGCCTCATTTGACACTCTAGGTAGGTGATTTTGCTCTCCTGCTTCTGCTCTTCACTTTGCGTCTGGCGGCTTCCGTTTCTTTTGCTCTTGTGACGCGGCGCCGGCGCCGACTCGAGGTGCTGGATTCCATCCCGGGACGGTCTGTGGACGTCTCATAAGGTCCATAGGTGAAGCTGTTCACCTCAGCCGAGCATCTCGCTCACCTCGCACACCCCCTTATGCTGCGCACTCACCTGCCCTCCTCAACCGCTTTCTCTTCTTCATCCACCAGCCATTGCTGTCTTGGATATCAGGCCCTCGAATGTTGCCAAGCGCATTTAACGTTTGTGCAAGTCTCCTGTGGTCGGCCCCAAGTCCCGAGCTTGCTCTGCTGAGCCAAGTCTGAAGCCAGATGGATGCTGTTACCCACCACATTCATCGACTGCAATCCGAGCCTGAAGCTTACCATACACCACCAGCACTGAACAGCAGTCTTCCGATACATGGATTAGGCCTTTGGGGGTCTTGTGGAATATCCCATTTCGGCACCACGTGCGTTGTTGCCGGTTCTTCTATCTTTCATCTAGAGTTGCTCTCATCCTAGGGTGCGGAAGCGCGTGTTGTCTCTCGGCTCCATCATCGCTGCGTCGTCTATCATCTATCAACCTACCGTGTATTCGCTAACTAATTGGGGCTAGGTCACACGAGTTGACAGCTACATACCACATATCTGCGGGTTATCAGCCCATTGGGGGACCTGGCTCGACATGGACGACATTGACAATGACGTTGTCATGGACGAACAAATCCATCCCGTGGCGGCGGCATCAAACGACTCGTCTACCGCCAACGGATTCCCTGCCTCCGGGATTTCGGACGGATATCTAGGGTCACCGAATGGACAGGACGTCGAAGAGGGCGAAGAGGAAGCCATTGAGAGTGCCTATGCTGCGTCCAGGCGGAGTCTTGCAACAGGATGCTGCTACGATGATCGGATGAAACTACACGCCAACGCCGACTTTGGCCCCAACCCACATCACCCTGAGGATCCCTCGCGAATCGAGGCCATCATGATGACCTTCAGAAAGGGCGGCCTCTTATACTCTGGATCCGACGCCGATCTTGTCAATGTCGTACAGTCAAGCCCCAACAAGTATTTATGGCGGATTCCGGCACGGCACGCGACCAGAGATGAGATAACCCTCGTACATGAGCCCCGACACTATACGTGGGTTGAATCTCTGAGCGACAAAAAGACGCACGAGCTCCGAAAGCTCTCTGCTGTTATGGACCAGGGCAGAGATTCTTTATACGTCGGAAGCATGACCTTTGAGGCCTCGCTGATCTCGGCCGGCGGTGCCATCGAGACCTGCAAGAGCGTGGTCCAAGGCAACGTCAAGAACGCCATTGCCGTCATCCGTCCTCCTGGTCACCACGCCGAAGCCGATGCTGCCATGGGCTTTTGCCTCTTTAACAACGTACCTATCGCGGCCAAGGTGTGCCAGACCGAGTACCCCGAGTTGTGCCGCAAGATCCTCATCCTCGACTGGGACGTCCATCACGGTAATGGCGTCCAAAACATGTTCTACGAAGACCCCAACATCCTTTATATTTCCATCCACGTCTACCAGGATGGCCACTTTTATCCCGGCAAGCCAGACAATCCCCTGACCCCTGATGGAGGCATCGAAAACTGTGGTGCCGGCGTGGGCTTGGGCAAAAACATCAACATCGGCTGGCACGACCAAGGCATGGGCGACGGGGAGTACATGGCTGCTTTCCAAAAGATCGTCATGCCCATTGCCAACGAGTTCGACCCCGATCTCGTCATTGTATCTGCGGGCTTCGACGCCGCTGCTGGAGATGAGCTCGGCGCCTGCTTCGTCACACCGCCATGTTACGCCCACATGACACACATGCTCATGTCCTTAGCAGGCGGGAAGGTGGCTGTGTGCTTGGAAGGCGGCTACAATCTGGAGGCAATTTCCAAGTCGGCCCTGGCCGTGGCGCAGACGCTGATGGGCGAGTCGCCACCGAAGATGGAGATCCCAAAGATCAGCAAGGAGGCATCTAGGCTGTTGGCTAAGGTCCAAGCATATCAAGCGCCGTACTGGGAGTGCATGCGGCCGGGTATCGTGAACATCCCGGGAATGCAGCTGCAGGGCTCGATGCGACTGCACGAGGTCGTCCGCACGGCACAGAGGCATACCTTGTCGCAGAAGTACGGCATGATCCCGCTCTATATACAGCGCGATGTGCTCTTCAAGTCGTTTGAGAACCAGGTGCTGGTGACGAGGGGTATCCATGCGGCGAGGAATATTTTGCTCATTGTCCATGATCCGTAAGTGGTTTATGCAGTGGTGATGATCTGGGTCGTGGTTCCGCTGACATTTTTATCGTTAACTAGACCTGAGCTGCACGCGCAACCCGATCCCTTGGATAACAGCGTCGAGCCGCACAATGCGTGGATGGTATGTGACCCCGGGGAACGCTTCCAACCAGTGGCTGGGATGACTGGCTTACGTCTACATCAGACCGATGGAGTGCAACAATACATCGACTGGGCTGTCGGGAAAGGCTTCGGCGTGGTCGACATCAACGTGCCGCATCATATATCACACGGGGACGTATGTATATCTTTTTTTTCTTCTTTTCGTTTCTTTTGGCTGTTTTTACTTTCGGCAAACTTTTGCTAACGTCCCTGGACAGGCTCCCGACTCCTTTGCGCCTCGGGTCGATGAGCGGGCAATGCAAGCACAGATCCAAGAACTCATGTGCTATATCTGGGACAACTACCTTCAGCTTTATGATGGAGCGGAGAAGATTGTCCTGATGGGTGTAGGCAATGCGTATCTTGGCATCAAAGTTCTGCTCATCAACAGAGGTGCGCACGCTCCTTTCACTTCTCATTCTCTTATCCAAAAACTCACTGTCGGCCAGATATCAAATCACGCATCTCGGGCGTCGTCAACTTCGTCAACGGCAATCTGCGACCTGTCAAGTCGGACGTAGACCAGGACCTCTCGTCGTGGTACAAGAACAACTCGAAGGTTTTCGTGGCGAACGATCACGCCTGCTGGGCAGACCCTGATCTCGTGCGCAAGGTTGGAAAGCGCCGCTTTGGCACTGTCATTCGCAGCAAGATGAACGGCCTCACGCGGATGATGACTGAGCATCTGCCGGATGTGCAGGACTGGGTCTTGGAGCGGCTGGATGGGGAGATGCATGGTGATACCACGGAGGATGATAGCAAGACTGCGTGATTTTTCCTTCTCCTCTTGCGCGTGCTGCTGTTGCTTCTGCGGCCGCTTTTTAATTATTTTACCCGTGGCGGCGTTGGATCAGAGCCTGAAATGGCTCTGGGGTCTGGTATGTATAGTAACATGGCATATACGTATTATGTTGTTTGTGTTGTTGGGTGGTTTTCGACATGTCCGTCATTGGTCTCAACGTCGCTTTATGCATGTCAATCGAGGAGCTTTCTAGGGTTTCTACGATTGACCCGGCAGCGATCTTTCTACGAGATACCAAAACAAACTGAGGGAAAGGATAGCACGGCAGGATTTCTAATGATCTCATAATGGAACTTGTCGAAATGCTGTCCCGTGTTGTTTTTGCGGTGGAGGTGCTGATGATACCGTTTCCGATACCGGTACGTACCTGAACTCGGTGAACAAAACAAAAGGCAAGTTGCCTGCCGCGGCTCCGTGCTGCAGGGGTTCTGTGGGGCAAACTGCAAGGGAGCAGGGGGTAGTGGTCGAGCCGCGTGGGGCAGACCCACCTTTCGGCAAAAGCGCGTCGCTGGGCCGTTTGGCTTTTGGCAGGAGCTCGGCCGCGAACATTCTCAGCCTCCTCTCAGAATTTCTTCACCTTGCAACCTCAACACCACGTCTCGCCTCCCCCCGACCAGAGACCCTCGACCACCACCCCGATCTCCCACCCGTCCGTGAGCGACAGAGCGCGATTGCTCACCAATTCACAATGGACCGCGATAGAAGTAGAAGGTTAGTTGGGAAAGACTGTCGTTGTTTGTGCTGGTTGTTCTCTTGTTCCAATTGCCATCGTCGTTCTCGAGTGAGAACACGACGGACCAAGATGTGCTGTGTTGTTGTTGTTTACGGTGCTCCTTTCTCGGTATCTATGTCTCCTACGTCTTTCTTTACGATGTGATGATGCTGTGAATGGGATCATGGAGTGCTTGGAAAAGCTGGGGCAGAAGTGCTTGCCTGCATGCTGGATGGGGTTGCTTTGCCTTGGGCAGTGGTGGATGCGATGAGATATCAGACCTCACCGGCGTCGAAATTACGACACGATCGAGCTCGTCGACCTGCACGATATGACTACCCCGCCTCTTGGTCACGCGTGTACCTGCCCAGTTGCTTGTTGACAACAAAATGGTGCCCGGCTGCGCTGCGAAAATCCCCCTCCGAAACGTCGAAATGCCCACGTTATCTGTTCCCCCGCTCCCCTCGAGGACGACATTGAAGGGCATGACCAAAAAGCCGCCGTTAGCCAGCCCAACAACCAGAACGGCAACGAAGGCGGTGAAGCCAACTGTGAATTTGGCCGTCCAAACCACGATAAACAAACAATTTTTCGGGCTGCGCAGACCAAACACCAAACTTGCCCTGCACGTTTTCTCGATCGCTCGACTTGCACCCACACTCTTTACTCGTGCGGGCACGTTGCTCTGTTCGAGATTGCAACTCGCCAGTCTTATATCACAACCAGGATATCGTTTCCTCGCAGCTTTGGCTGCATTCGCAAAGATGTTCCCCCGCCTCGCAGCCTTCTTTGGCCGCTCGTCCCCCCGCCAGACTGCTCCAGCAGTCATGGGACAAGCACCCGAGGTCAACACGGAAATCCAGGCAAGTCATCAGTTCTTGACCGTCGACGATCTTGAATCGATTGGCCAGGTCGTTCCTCCGACCCAAGCCCAGCAAACCGACACAATCCAGCCGGCAAGCACCAGCTTTGAGGGCGCTACCCTTCCCACCTCGTCTGCACCGGAGATTCACAGACCGATGCCGTGGTTGGACCCCTGTGGTCTCCCCAGCACGTCACAGGACAATACTGCCTCGTCTTCGCTTTCTGCGATTGGCTCGGCGGGCAATGGCGCCTCCTCATACCTTCAGCCTCAACAACCTCACGACAATGCCTTTCTGGCTCTGCTTGATCCTGCTCTGTTCCAACAGGCCGGTCCAGCTGTCGACCAGAGCTCATCCCCGCACCAACATGTTGACTCCCCTTTTCATGTTTCCGGCCTTACTCAGCTTGAGGCTCAGCCTATGGGCTCGAGCGTGCCTCAAGACGTGCAGCAAGGCATTAGCCATGGCCATGAGCAACTTGCTTCACTTAGCTCGATGCCAGCTGCCCCAGGCCACCCTAGTTTTCCTGATCTCTTCTTCGATGCCGTGGATCATATGCCACTGGCAGAGACCAATGTCGGACTTTCCCCTCACGATCAAGTCCCCGCGTCTGAGCAACAGCTTGTCTTCCAAACTGATGACGCTGATATCATGGATTGGGAGCCATCGCCGGGTGCGCAGGAGTACAACCAGCAACTTGCCCCACCCAACTCGCTGCCGGGTATTCTGGTTACTCCGCCAACTCTACAGCCTTTTGACGATGCCAACACCAACGTCATGCGCACTGATCAGGTCCCTGACTCTGGCCAAAATCTCGATGAGCACCAGGAACCTGGTCAGCCTCAGGAATCGTCGTCCCTGGCTCAATCTATGTACCCGGCACCCTCCACTGCAATATCTGATCCTCCTGACCCCCCTTCAAACACACCACCGCCAGCAGCTCTCCCGGCGCCTGATATTGGAGACATAGATGATGTGGTGGACGAGGACTTTCTCGACGACGAAGAGTGGGAGATCGTCACGCAAGACCTGAAAGATCAACTTCAAATGCGCCTCCGGGCGAACCCAAACTACCTGAGGCAATGCCTTAGTAAGGACCCCGATATCATGTTTACCATGTCGGGGCCTATGTTCGAGGCCGTCATCGGAAAGCGTCGAGACGATCTTTGGTGGGAAGAGATAGATGGTAAAGCTTACGAGCGAAGCCACGATGAGGTTGTACAAGTGATCGAGAATCTCTGGAAGCTCGCCATGTTCCCCTCCTTCTATCTCCTCAACCGCGACCCTCGTAAGAAGTCCGAAGAGCAAACAGAGAAAAAAGAGAAAAAAGAGAAAAAAGAGAAAAAGGAGAAAAAAGAGAAAAAAGAGAAAAGAGAGAAAAAAGAGAAAAAAGAGAAAAGAGAGAAAAAAGAGAAAAGAGAGAAAAAAGAGAAAAAAGAGAAGAAGGGGAAAAGGGGGGAAAAAGAGAAAAGGGGGAAAAGAGAGAAACAGGGGAGGATCAGAGACTTCCAGCCCTGCAGCAGTCCTTTGAGACTCAGTCCTTTGAGGCCGGAACAGGACGTTGACAACGACATCATTCAGCCTCTCGACGAAGAAGGATTCGTTTTCCTGTGGGATCAGGCAGCAGCCAGAGACGCCGCCGACGCCGACAGCGAGCACGCGCCTGCCGGCCCGACTCTGACGTTTACTCCCGACTACTCTGACGACGATGACTCGTTTGAGGATGCCCTCGAGGACCTTGACGTTGACGCGGATTCTGACGAGGATACGGACCTCGATGACGAGGATATGAATAATCTCTGGGGTCCTGTCGCCAACGCTGCGAACCCGCCTGAGCACCTTGCTGTTGCCGTTGCCGATCTCGCACAGCCAGAGCAAGCTGCTGTTGCCGTTGCCGATCTTGCACAGCCAGAGCTAGTCGCAGATGTCAATGACGATGCTCTCAACCATGTCGATGATGGCGATGACATTGCCGATCTCGAGCAATTTGGAGATTTTGATGTTTCGGTCGACCTTTCCACGATTACCGCCGCCGTGGAGGCGCACGCGGCGGAGCAGCGCCAAATTGCAGGTGCCGATACTGCCTACGAGCCGCAGCATGAGCAAGTCTCAGCCGTCGATCTGGACCAGCCTGAGCAAATCCCAACCTTCGATGCGAACCAGCCTGGGCAACTCGTCACTGGCCTTGATGCGTTCCAGCTTTCTCAACTCGCGGCTTCCCAACTCGCAGCCACCAATAATTCCCGTACCTACTATGCTCAGCCACCCGCGCTTGCCGATGCTGCGAACGAGTCTGATCAACTTACCGTTGGCGACGAGGCGCTTCAGCCTGCCCACCAGTCCGAGCATCTCGCAGTTGTTCTTTATCAAAATGGCAACCTGATTGGGCCCGTTGCCGCTGCCAATGATATGGACCAGCCCAGCTATATCACAAACCAGCCGTTGCAACTTGCTGCTCCGAACACTTTCATTCCATCCATGAATGAACATCACTTTATCCAAACAGCGATACCAGCAGCCACTCCTTCTCTACCATCATCATCTTCACTAAACATGGCACTCGATTCTTACAACCGCCACGATTACCCGCCTGGAGAAGCTATGGACGCTGATGATTTCTCGGTTGACGAGATCATGAAGTTCAACTTTGACGACAACTTCTCGTTCGAGAATAATCTGGGTATCGTCTACGACTACTCGCTTGATGATAGAATGGACGTCGACGGTTTCACCTCAACGGAAGAGACGACGAACTTAAATGACAATGATCTCTTTCATGAGTTCATGACTTTTGACCCTGACGAGTCAATGGTCGATCTTTCGGATGCAGCTAGACTGCTTTCTGGCGGCGATGTTGTCACATTGTCTGCAACAGATGCTGCGGCTATTGACGGACTGTCCTCAGAAGAGAGGGCCCGGCATGCGCTGAGTCCTCGTAGGATGTTCGAAGGCCTCTTGGACGACGTAACCCAGCCCGCTGGACAAGATGAGGGTCCTGTGGGTGCTCCCACTCCGACCCCTTCCGCCATTGACGAGCCTGCCGTCGCCACGGCCCCTAATTCTTCAGACATCCAGCCCGGCCACCTGGACGTTGACAATGCTGCTACCCTTTGTGCAGCAGCCGAGGAAGATCGTTCTAGTCCCAGCACTTTTAGCCCGGCCACGCCTAGTTTTATCGCGGCAGACGAGGATATTTCCCAAGAATCCTCAGGACAGCTTGTTCTTTTCCAATCTCCCGGCCAAGAAACGAACCAAGATTATTCTCCTGAAACCCCCAGTCAGCCAAGTACAGGCTATGTTGTAGAGGCCGACGAGCAACAGCAGGCCGCAGAACCGGAGATCAACAACGGTGCTCAGGCTGTTCTACCGACTTTCAACCCGGTTGCTACTCCTGCTAATCCGGCCACTTCACTTGCTAACATGGATCTCATGCCCTTTACCCCACAGGAGTGGAGCGCAGGCTCACGACGCACCTTCAAGGCTCGTACTAATCACAAGACCGAGTTGGAGTCGAAAAGTCGAATTGAGCCTTATGAGAATGCTCGTCGCAGAATGCGAGCTGAGGTGGACTCATTTCTTGGAGCCGAGAGGCTGAACGGCACTGCTTCTCCTGAGCGCAATGCTCCCTCTCCTGAGCGCAATGCTCCCTCTCCTGAGCGCAATGCTCCTTCTCCTGAGCGCAATGCTCACTCTCCGGAGCGCGGAGATGCTTATCCGGCCCGCTGTGGTACATGTTGCCAGCGTTTGCCGTCCACGGAGCGGCTTGAGGAGTGTCGTCGAGAAGCAGAAGCTGAGAAACAGGAACGGCGGGCAGCAGCACAGAGATATCGGCTGCTCAAGAGAAAGCAGGGGCTGGACACAGACATGCAGTCTCATTTGTCAAAGAAACCGCGGCTAGACAATGGAGGCCAAGCGGCCCCGTCATCTGAAGTCGACTTCTCTTTACAGTTTACCCAAACGGACGGTGCATCTGACGGCATGTCACCTCCCCGCACTCGAGATTCCCATGGAGCACAGCAGCCCGATCCCGTGGCTACAAGTACCTCGTCTCTTCAGAACGCTTCGGACCACGGCGCCGGAGCCAACTCCCAGGTTCACCCAAGTCGGCTGCATCTGCTACAGATGGAGCCAAGCCCTGTTTCAATTTCGAGCGAACCTCTCGTTTATCGTGGCCGACGTCGTCATCGTGGGCCCAGTCCTAGTGGACCAGAACTCAGTCTCTCTTACCAAACTTTCACGGAGCAGCAGAGTGTTAACACGATGACTGTGAATAGACAGCCAAACAGATACGAGGATGGAGAAGTCAGGCGATACGGAGCCGGCGAATCTTATCGGCCTTTCAACCGCGATCGATCTCCCCGTCCAGCTCGATCACCCGGCCGTGCCAGGTCACCTCCACCGCGGATTGCTCGGTCACCGCCACCCAGGGTGGCTAGATCACCGCCGCCACGTGTTGCCCGATCGCCGCCCCCTCGGGCTGCTCGAAGCCCCTTGAGAGATACGGTGAGAGACAGAGGCCGCACTCCACCAGGAGCCAGCGATAGTTATGTGCCTGGCAGGTCTCCTCGGCGTCGATCTCGTAGCGCCGATCGCTTTAGACGTCGGGAGAGATCAAGAGAAGCGGAGGCTTGGCGTCGGCGAGATCACAGCAGAAGCCGGCCCAGGAGTCCGATCCGCCGTCCTTCTCCACCCAGGCGAAGTCCTCCCCGACGGAGTCCTCCTCGGCGAAGCCCTACGCCTCCTCGGTATATCGCTCCGCGCAGAGATGACAGGAGTGATCGAGTCAGGTCACCGCCGCGTCGAGACTTTGATCCTCGAGATTTACGGTAAGTAGCTTGGCTGTATTTTTTTGACTCGAGTCTACTGGACAGATGCTGACCAACACACGCGACAGACGGAGATCACGCTCTCCATTTGCCAGGGATCGACTGCGCCATAATCGCACTCCAATGAGATTCTCACCGCTTCCACCGCTCATTGGAGGCTCATATCGTCCACGTTCGCGTACGCCTGAACGACGTGATACATACCGCCGTCCGTCTCCTCCCAAAGACTCGGTTAACTCGTCAGCGATAGCATCTCGCTCTACCTCGGGCAAATCCTCACCTCGTCTCGGCTCTATTCGAGGCCGAGAGGATCCATCACGACCGCAATCGCCAGTACGATCCCCAGTTGTGCCGAGCGCGCCTGCGGCTCTTCCTCCGACCCGTGAGGCTCGTGAGGTTTGTGAGGCTCCTAGACAAACAGCGCCAGCGCCAGCGCCAGCACCAGTGTCGGTACCCGCACCCTCACCCGTACCCGCAAGCGCACCCACGCCCACGGTGCCATCGCCAGTCCCAACTCCTGCACCGGAACCAGTGGCCACCCCGGTCAGGTCGCCACCCAGAGGCCCTGCAGCGCTTAGAGCACCGCCAATAGGTCCTTCTGCGACTAGAAACTTCACTGCACCTGCTGCCCCGCAAAGCACACCGGCAAATAGACCTCCACCACAGACACCGAACGGTCCGTCTCGTCCTGACATCACAAGTCCGACTGTGCCTCCTTCGGGCCCTCGTGGCTACATAGCTCCCCGAGGAGGCGGCTTTGCTCCTCGTGGAGGACGAGGCGCTTGGTCTTCCATGCCTCCCCGTCATATGCCTGGCCCCTCTGTGTCGCCCACTCTTGCCCCCACAGCGCCCAGCGGCATTCCAACCGGCCCCAGGGCTGCGACCTCGTCTGCTCCTGTGCACTCTCCGTCTGGCCCGAGGCCATTCAACCCGCCTACGGGTCCTGCGGCTCATAACCCTCCGCCACGGCAGACACTTGCGCAAAATTTGCTATCCTCCATGCCGCCAATCATCCCGGGAGGAAGACTGGACCCCTCCTCGACGGGACTGCTGACAGGCGTCATAGCAGAATTGGAGCCCCGCTCCCGCAAGAACCAGGAGGATGAAGAGCAGGCCCGCGACAACAAGAACAACAAGGAGGAGAAGCTCCGGAAGGCAATGCGCCAGTGGGAGCGAATGGAGCGTGACAGCAAGGCGTTTGAGCTGAAGAGCGATTTGAGCGAGCGAAGCCTCAAGAACCTTGCCGGCGAAGGAGTGGGCGGAGCCGCATTCTAGACGGGAGCCGCGTGGCCAACAGAACGAGATCTCACCGAGGCCTGTTCAGGCAAGCATACTGCTTGCAATGCTCGCAGCAAGTTGGCGAACACGCACAAAAAAGACGGCGAAAAACGAAACACCGTCCGATAATGATATGGAGCTTTTTACATTGGTCCGCTGGCGTCATTCGTTCCAGCGGCTTGATGATGATACCCCCACCCGCCCATGCACGGCATATTTCTCAAAAGACAGGAGAGAGAATACGAAGACGAAGATTTGGGAGGGCTGGAGGGGAAACCTGTCGAATTACATTGTGAGAAATATTGACGGGCGCGACTTTTGGATGGGACGGAATTGACAATACACTTACACACACATCACTGCTTTATGATGAATGGGTGGATGAACGTCGCATTCAGCGACACACAGCTTTGAGTCTTGACTTTGTGGGAGTATGAGATAATTCTCAGAGGAAAAAGAAGAAGGGGAAGGGGAGGAGAGGGACGTCGTCTCGTCTCGTCTTGACATGTGGGATTACGAAGCGAAGGAGAATGATGTCATCTCGACTTGTGGGATTATGAGATCATCAGAAGAAGAAAAGAGGGGAAGGGTTACGAAGCGAAGGAGAATGATGCCATCTCGACTTGTGGGATTATGAGAAAGACCGGAGAGAAAAAAAACTCCGGAAGAGGAAGGCAAGGGAAATGATGAGACGAGAAGGAGAGGGAGTTTGATGGTGTCATCTGAGCGCCATCCGTCCGTCCTTCCATTCATCCATAGAGGTTCTTGCGGTTACATACTTGGAAGCTTGTAGAATTAGTGTACGAGTGCGTCGGATAATAAATATTGCCTGGGGGTGCTCGCCTTTGGCTGGGGTGCGAGCACCCTCGGGCATTTGTAATAATTGCTGGGGCTGGTGGTGCTGGTGATGCTGGTGATGTCTGATGGTTCTTGGGATGTTCTTGGTCTCTGGGCGCATGTGTTGATGTGGTTTCATGGCACGGTTTCACCGGTTCAGGATTATCTATGGCTACGTGATGTATGTGCTGTCCCGTCCTCTCTTCTTCCCAAGCAAGCCGTGTAAAGAAAAGACCGAACGACGGTACTTGACCATCAGAGCGTTTATCTTCGGTCTTTTTTCTTTCTTTTTCTAACGTCAACTGCCAAGGACAGAGACTCAGGGTCATTATCACAACGTATTTAGGTAGACAGTCAGGTTGGGTGCGGCGTGAAGGGATGTGATGTAGCCAACATTATTTTTGGGTTTGGTTTGGTTTCCTCGCCGCCAGCAACAACGCCGACCCGCGTCTCTGACATGGATTGAAATATACATACCTCTTGTCTATTTTCTTGGAAGAGATATGAAGTGACGCTTAACTCGCCAGTGGGAGGTGGACTCGATCATGCCGTGCGTGTTGCACATGTTAGGACTTCTGGTACATGTGGTAATCTATATCTACCTACATACCTTACCTAGGTAACCTCACAGTGCACTTACATGTCTGCACGCACGGGTGTAGTTTGTTTCGCGATAGAGATACCAGGTAATACCGTTAATTACAGAAGCTTGGTGCTTGAGTTGGTATCGACGGATGACGATGGATGGATACTTCCAAGATCAGGACGGGCAGTTATTCATTCGTGCCTTGGCCTGCCTCTTCTTTGAGAAAGGCTGCCACACTACCTGCCTGCTGGGAATGACGATACCAGGTACCTTGCCACCTTGGGTAGCACGGATGAGGTGTCTTGAAAACAAACTAAGGTAACTGGTAACTGACAAAACCGGGGATTGATGTTTAGGTGGCACCATTTGATTCACCTCTTGATGGATCAACGGGGAAAGGAAGGAAGGAAGGCGGATCGAGACTCGGCAGTCTCATGCAGGCTTTGTTGGATTGGGTCTGGTCTGGGCTGGTTTGGTTTGGTTTGGTGTCGCAGTCGCACGAAACAGATCCTCAACAACCCTGCCAACATGTGCCTGGGTTTGGTTTATTTTTAATCGACAGCCTGTCCGTCAGTGCGGTGTAGGTTGTTCAGGTAGGCCACGGGAACGTGGTACCTACCTACTATAGAGGTCAAGTCGGGACTCCCGCGCTCGCAGTGGGTGGGTGGGGGAGGAATGGGAGCTCTGCACTACGACCGGAACCAGCGAGAACCGTCGCGCAGCCGGCACTGTGCACGGCATGGTATGCAGGCAGGCAGAGGTGCGGGACAGCAATACCTACTCTGCTACTCCACGAGACTGGATGGATGGATGGGTGGATGGGATGTCTGTTGGGCTTGTTTTTGGGTTTCCGTCTTTTCTTTTCTTCTTTTCATTCCAAATCTGCTCGACCCATCCATACATCCATTCCCCTTTTCCATAGAACATGGAAGCATCTTGACCGGGAAGGATAGGTAGGGTGGGTGAGATGCTTGGGTCCGGAGTCTCGGGTTGGGGGCCCAGACCGCTCACTGAGAATCCAAATCAGAATGACCTGGGAGCATGATGATCGGTGCCAAGTTTGGGCTTGACCTTACTTCACTCCCTCAGCTCATCATCACCATCGTCATCGTCGAGGCTGGAATAAAACAAGACAAGGCCTGCAGTTATTTTTGTTTTGTTTCAATGGTGTTTGTTCCCCGTCTTTGAGACGGGTTCCTTTGTTTTGCAGGCATAGGCGATCGGGCACAGCTGGGGGGAACTGGGGTCACGAGTATGCGTCTAGGTAGTCTAAGGATTGAGGCAGGAATCTTATCGTCCATCCAGCCATTATTCCCTCCAGAAGCGGTCAGGGCAGTCATGCCTTTCCCGCCAGGTTGATGTTGATTGAGCTGGACGTCGTCGCCTGTGCGGATATCCCCGGAATGGCGCCTAATGAAGCTGCCGAGTTCGGGATCCCAAGGGCAACTTGGTCCAACCAAAAACCAACATTCAAGAGCAGTTCGAGTGTCGAGAAGAGGAGAAGAGGAATAATTAGACGCGATGTGACTTGGCCCGCATGAGCCTGCAGACAAAGAGGGCGGCGTGTTATTGGGCAGCTGGGCGCTTGCGCCTGCACGCTGCAGCCAGTCAGAGGGCGAGACGGCCGGAATCAACGGGACTCGTGGTGTGAAGAGCCAACCAGACCCAGGTCCAGCTCTGCTGCAATGCGTGGGCCAGTGTTCTTCGTTGTCCGGCCTTTGTGACATGTCTTGGCCACCCCCTGCCCTCCCCCTGCCTGCCGTTGCTCCTTCCTCCCACGAGACGAGAGCGAGCACGGCTGCCCTGTCTCTGCTTGTGCCGCCGTGCACACTGCGGGTCGGTACTGTGCAGCGAGCCCGGGTCGCCTCTGGGCTTTTCGCTCTTTCCCTCTCTCAATCGCGTCTAATGTGCGACCAGCCCTGGCGCTTGCCGTGGATTGGCCGTCCCCCAGTCCCCCGAGTCCATCAATGGCCGCTCATCTAGATCCGCCCTTGGTGCGTGCCTTCTAGACCTGCTTGCCGCCAGCCAGCCGGGTCAGAAGGTGAAGCACCACCTCCTACCAAGGCTTGCTTGCTTGCGGGTTATAATATAGGTAGCCGCCCGTTCTCGTCCATCTTGCTCGGCTCCCATACTCGCACTTGCTTCCCTTTTGTCGTCTGCTTGGCCCCCCTTCCCCCTCTCCCGGCCCTGAGCATCCATCAGTTAGCTGGCTTTGGGGATTGCATGGTGGCTTCATTTCCTTCTGTTTCTCACCCTTCTCTGCGTCTTCGACATGTCGACCTCTCCGTCTAGCCCTCCCAGGAGACCAAGGCTGTCGCTCCAGATCAAGGCCTTTGCCAGTGGCCCGAGTGGCCGAGCCTCGAGAAGCCTCGCCGCCGCCGTCGACGTCAAGTCGCCCACGGCCTTCAACACGCTTTCCAATGTCTACGCTACCACCGTTGATCGGTCGACGCCGGTCCAGGAACACGCCCCGCCAAACCCCCTGAGTGGGAAGCCGTCGCTGCGACTCAAGACCCAGGACGGCAGCAGTGGGAAGGACCGCCGCTTGCACACGCCCTACCTGGGCCCTTACCTCGAGACGCCCGTGACAGCCCAGCCCATGTCCCCCGCCGGCCAGAACGAAGTCTGTTTCCCGAGCTCAATGTCCATGTCCATCTCCTCCACCACGACCATGACGGCAACACCGCCCCTGTCGGCTGTACCTCCAGAGCAGAATGGCGGCCGCGTCTTCACCTTTGACTCCCAGCCTGCGCAAGCCGCTGCCGATACTGCTGCTGCTGCCAAAGTCCCCCAGTCAGCCACTTCACAAAACCCCAGACGGCGGACCACAATGCCCGCGCACATGCAAAACCTTCCGTACACACATCCTCGCAGCCTCCACAGCATCCTCCGCAACTCGCCTCTCCCGCCGCTGAGCACAAAATCCCCAGTCTCACCGAGGAGACAGTCGCTCCGTCTCCAAGAAAAGGCCGCTCGCCGGGTGGCCTACAACAGCCCCCTGTGCCAGACCATCACTACAAGCAAGTACACAAAGTCGCACATCGATCTCCTCACAGACGACGCCACGCCCACCACGCCCTCGATATCCGACGATGATTGCGTGCTGGACCAGACCATGGCCTACACGGGCAGCGAGACACGCGACGGGGGCCAGACACCCGGCCCGTTCGAGGAAATGCGCCGCCGCATGGCCTCCCTCCGAGCATCGACACCCACGGCGCTCTCGCCCACGGGCGGCGGCATCCGCAAGCGCGGCAAGAAGAAGGAGAAGAAGCGCCGCTGGGTCTGGACGATTGGCAAGGACGGCGAAGACGCGGACGAGGCCGGCACCCCGGTGACCATGAGCCCACAGGTGCCCAAAACACCCGTGGTGGACGTGCCGGAGCTGGTTGTGCCCAAGAAGGAGAACCTGGCGGTGCCCGTCATCGCGGTGCCGCTGCCTAGGCCGAGGACGAGGATGCAGACGGCCCGGGCAGGCGGGGCTGCGTTGCAGGTCCCGCGGCTGACGATCCCCACGCCGCCTACCCCCGTGATACCACAACAGGTGCCCGTTGAGGTACCCCGTGTCACCGTTACACCTGAGCTTCTGCCGGCTGTGGAGCCTCCTACACCCAGCGTGGAGTCGATGGCGAGTATGAGCCAAGACTCGGTGTTTGAGAGCTCCGAGGACGTTGAGATGTCGGATGCCAGCAGCGTGTTCTCGGACTGGGAGGATGCCAAGACGGTGGCCGAGTTGCCGATCTCGCGGGCGGATATGGACACGGAGATGGGCGAGGAGACTCCCACGACGGCAATACGATGCGGCTTTGGCGGGGATATCCAGGGGCTGGGCTCTGTGGATGTCGGCGGTGTCAGCGGTGCTGTCCCGGTCTGGCAGAGCATAGCGGCGAGCGTGGAGTAGTGGGGATGGGAAAACGGGTTGTTGCACAGGTTTGGCGCACTGCTGGATAGCACTTCGATTCTTGTTTGGCATTTCCGGGGTTTGCATGCGGGGCAGGTGGTGGTTAGCACGACAGAGAAAGGGGGGAGAAGCGTGCAAAGCAGGGAAATATGTGCATATTTTTTTGATACCTCGGGTTTGGGGGTTTTTGGGTATGTCGTCGTCTTTCTGTATTGTACACTATATAGTCAGCGGGAGAAACGCGCGAGATGAAGTAACGAATGAGTATATGGGACTGGGAAAAGGGAATGAATACACTTTATTGTAATATTCTGTCATGGTTGGTTGGTGTGTGGTGTGTGACTGTTTGGAGTGAATGTGAATTGAACATTGACTGGCCAGGCCACTTTCATAGGTAAAAGAAACTCTGACAACCTACTGAGCCAAACCAAACTGTATTTATACCCTCGCCAACCCAAACTCCTGTGAAGCAACACGGTAGCAGTCAGGAGAGATGACCCCTTTTCTCCCACCTCGACTCCAAAGCAGCCCAGGTAAACCGTCAGATCTCATCTCCATGTTTATAACAAGGTTCCACAAAAAAGCGTTGTGCATCCCATAGGTAAGCAAGCAGGCAACACAACTTCCGACCTCATTCACAACCATCAAAGACGAGCAGAGACCACCGCGGCGTCAGTTGTTCACTCGACCCCGTCAGGCCCCGGCGCCGACCCCGGCTCAGACCGCAGCAGAACCCGCTCGGCGTATCGCTGCGTGGCCCCCCGGTGCCGCGTCGACATCCACCACGTCGTCAGCACGAGCAGCACGAAGCATGCCATCCATGCTACCACTAGCCGGGCGCTGCGGTGGCGCGGGCGCGGGGCGTAGGGGCTTAGAGTGCTGCTGCTGGGGAACTTGCGGGTGGGGTTGAGTTTGGGGGAGACCATTTTGTTTTGTTCTTCTTTTCTGGGTTTGCACTCTTTTTTTTTTTTTTTTTTTTTGTCTGCTCCGGGGTGGGATTCTCACGAGTTCTTTTTTAAGAGGAAGGGGAAGTTATTCGCTTTGAGATTCAGAGATGGGGATCTCTTTTGGAGGATGTAAATTTGTAGGTTGCAGGCTGGTCGGGAGATGGATCTACTCGATATCGTTGCTGTTGAGGATCTAGACTACAGCGTGATCAAGTGCAGGATATCTAGGTTTCCCAAACGGGTGGATGGTGCTTCTTTTTACTTAAATGGTGGATTATCTCCTAAGTGAATGAGCGTTGAGTTGGACGGATGGATAGGGGATAACTGGAGACCACCTTCCCGAAATTTGCAGGGAGGTCTCCCATAAGGGAGGCAGCTGCTGTCGCGATATATGACGAGGTCAGGATGACGTCGAAGTGGAGGTCCCCCTAACACGGATCCCTTTGGTGACCGCGTGTCGGCGAGAACCAGCCCCTGGGCTGAACAGTCGTTGTTTGACAATGGATCCTACACAGCTTCGTAAATAACGCATATACAGACAAGTCAAAAAAAAAAAAAAGAGAGAAGAAAAGAAGAAAGATAAATTAAACGTGCATACTATTCACTATTCATGGCCTAGATCCTACCGTACGGTATCAATGCTGAGTCCAACTCCCGAGTAATCCGTCGTCCTTCAACCTAGCGCCATGTCAACAGATGCCGCTTCACCAAGTGCCCCCTTTTTACCAAACCGCGACTACGCCGACCATCACGGCGACAACTAGCCACCGCACCCGGCCCGTCACAGCAAAACACCATCATTCAAAAAATGGCCATATTCACACACCGGATACAACGCCAAGAAACGAAGTTTACACTTAATAAAACGCCCAGCAAGCAAGATGAATCTCATAGTGTCCATCACATTGCATACAGTCGTTATCATATCGAAGCGATACACAGCCAGTTTCCCTTTTTAAGACCATGATGTTATCCACGAATGCAATCCCAGCCACCTGAACCCACTCCCCAACCCAGCGTAGGTCAGGTAGCTAAGCTCGACCTCAGACTCAGACCTCCGTCTCGACATCAGGCGTGCGCCCGCTCAGGCTCCCGACCTTGGTCAGCCGGCGGATGCTAAACAGGGCCTCGTCCTTGGCAAACTGCACGTTTCTCATTGGTTTCCTTGTGCCCGCGTTAGCATCTCTTTGTCTCTCTGTGTGTGTATGTATGAGTGTGTGTGTGACTGTCGATCCTTGACATAGAAAAGGCTTTAACAAACGAAGAAGAAGAACAGGGAAGGGCATATGACGTAGAAAAGAAAGACAAGGGAAGAGAAAAAAAGGGAAAGGCAATAAATACGAAGGTGAAAGAAGAGGAAAAAAAAAGAAGGGAAAAAATGAGGAAAAGAAAATGGGACAAGCAGGTGACAAAAGAAGGAGGGTAGAAAAGGGGGGGAGGAGAAGGTGAGAAGGAAAGGGAGGAGTAAAAAACTCACCACTGCATCAACCCCCGATGCTGACGATGTAAATCGCGGCTCCGGCTCTTATACTCGCGGAACTGCTTGATCGGATTCCGCGAGCCACTCCTCGTCCCACTCCCCCTCCCACTCCCATTCTTACTCGCACTCCCACTCCCCTGGCTCACAACGCTCGCAGCGCCATCACCCTCCTTCCCCTCGGCACTCGATCTCGCACTCACCGAATTCGCGTCCTCGATCCCCAGATCCACATCCTCACTCCCCTCTTCATCCTCGCTCTCACTCCCCTCATCATCCTCGTCATTTTCCTCATCACCCCCTTCATCATCCACATGAAAAGCACCAGTCCAATCCGTCCCATCCCGTCCCAACCACCGCCCCTTCTCCTCCTCGCCCGCGCGCGCAAGCACATCGCGCCCCATACTCAGACTCTCCTCATGCAACCTCTCCACAACAGGCGGCACCTCCTTATGCACCTCCTCGCTCCTCACCCCCTCCGCAAAACACGCCTCCCACGCCTCAATCGTCTCCCGCGAGTCATTATCGCTCACAAACTTGAGATGATCCCGATCCGTGCCAGGCTTGAACCTTCCCCGGAAGCGCAGGCGGCCGACCGTCTCGATTTTGAGGTCCGGTATGGCGGTGTAGTTGGCCTCGGTGATGTAGTTCTGCGAGAGGCGCATGGGGTTGTCGCACCGCCAGATGGGCACGTCAAAGGTCTGCGTGGCGCTGTCGACGACGTCGAGGAGCCAGATGGCGGCGAAGGCGTCGGCGCTGCGCTTGCCCTGGCGGTGGAACTCGAAGAAGATGGGCGAGCGGTAGCGGTAGCGGACGGGGAGGCGGAGGTGGAGGTTGGAGATGTCCCAGGTGAGGGAGGGGGTGTTTGGGGATGAGGCAGCGGTGCACACGTCGGGCTTGACGGTGGCGGAGCTGCCGCCGGTGCGGAGCTTGATCTTGAGCTTGGACGCGGGCGCGTAGGATTCTGTCTCGATGGTGTCGGAGAGGAACTCGAAGGTGCCGACGTCGCCAAAGCCGAGCTGGGCTGGGGGGAGTTTCAGCTCGACGGACCGGAAGAGCAGGCTGATGCGCACGCGGCCGAAGCCGATGCCGCCGTCGAGCGGGTACCAGCGCGTGGTCTGGCTGGCGGTCTGCATGACGTCGGACAGCTTGAGCGGGACGACGCCGATGAGGGGGTCGTGCTGGCGGTTGCGCGAGTCGCGCACGGCGACGGTGACGATGGTGGAGCGCCAGTCGCGCACGAAGCGCTCGGTGCCGGCCTCGAAGATGGGCCGCGACGACACCACCTTGGTGCGCGTCTTGTAGACCAGCTCGTCGTTGAGCAGGATGGTGCAGTACGAGCTGGGCAGCTTCTTGCCCTGCTCCTCGGTGATGTCGCCGGCGTCGGGGCGGGCGGGCTCGAACTCGCGGCCGCCCTTGCGCTTGCCGCCGCGCGAGCCCTTGACGTTCTGCAGCTCCAGGTTGACGATCTGGTGCACCACCACGCTGAGGATGCCCGACGGCCACAGCGGGTCGGGCGGCGTGTGCACCACATTGTCCTCCTCGGCCGTGTCCAGGCTGCCCTTGTCGTCCTGCAGCTCCGCCCGGTCGCGCAGCGCGGCGGGGAGGTTCTGGTCCTTGCCGTCGGTGCGCAGCGCCTTGCGGAATTGCGTCTTGCCGAAGAAGCCCACCTCCCAGTGCAGCTCGCCCGGCATCTCGCTGTCGGGCTTGAGCCCGCGCAGCCTGGACGCCTGCGGGAACATGCGGCCCGGGTGCTGGATCAGCTTCTGGATGCTGAGCTCGACCTTGCCGACCACGTCGTCGGCCGACGATCGGTCGCTGTCCCACAGCTCGAGCGACAGCTGCTCGTCGGCCTTGACGATGTCCGACGTCACCAGCAGCGCGCAGCTCTCCTCGAAGACGGGGTTGAGGTCGTCCTGGATCACGCGCGTGCAGTACTGCGGCTTGCCGAACTTGGAGAAGGCCACGCATATGTAGGGGTCCGACCCGCCGCCCGCCTTGCCGCGCCGGTCCTGCTTGCTGAGCCCCGTGGCCTTGTGGATGCGCACGAAGAGCACCCCCAGCGCCTCGGTCTCCTTCTTGACCGTGTCGCCCGCGAGCATCTTGCCGATGTCGAGCGTCAGCGACTTGGGCGCCACGTACATGTTGGCCGCCGTGGCGATGGCCCAGTTGACAAAGTTGGAGATGAGCGGCAGGTTCAGGATGTTGGCGCCCTTCTCCACCAGCGGCACGCAGCTGGCCTCGACCTTGGGCAGCCCCATGAGCGTCACGCTCAGCGTCTTGATGAAGGGCGGCGCCGGCGACAGGGCCACGCGCATGCGGGCCGTGGCCACCAGGCCGTTCAGCTCGACCCAGATGGGGAACGGCACGCCGAAGAAGCCCTTGACCCCGAGGTAGAAGACCAGCTGCATGCCCATGTTCTTGGCCTTGGACGACACGTCGTTGCCCGACGGCAGCGAGTGGTAGGCCACGGTGGCCTCGAGGTTGTAGAAGTCGCCGCCCTCCTCGTCGGCCGCCATCTCCTGCGGGTCCTTGACCTTTTCGTCCTGCTTGCGGATGTCCTCCTTGAGGTCCTCGACCTGGGAGTCGGGCAGCGCCCTGAGGCTCAGGATCCGCAGCGGGTTGGTCCCCTGCGAGATGTCGCTGACCTTGACATTCTCAATCACGCCGGGCACGCTGGCCTGCATGACATCCTCGAGCGTGTCGGCCACGGCGGCAAACATCTCGGGGTTGATCAGGCCCCAGATGAGCCCGACGGCCGTGTTGAGCCACTCGACCGACTCGGGGATGAGGTTCACCACGGCCGTCTCGCCGCGTTTCTGCTCGCTGGACCACTCGACGTCGCGGCCCTGGCGGATGAGGTCCTTGGCCCACAGGAAGACGGCGCTGGCGACGCACATGCCGAGCGGCACGAGCCCCCAGAGGCTGCCGCCAAACATCTTGCCCATGAAGACGATGGCGAAGAAGACAAAGGCGCAGAGCACGTTGGCGCGGGCCTCGACGGCCTCGAAGAGCGGTTCAAACGTGACCGAGGGCGTCGGGTGAAAGAGCACATTAGTCTTCTCGCCGTGGATGGGCACGTCGCTGGTCGCCCCCTGGGCCACAGGGTCGGGCGGTGCCGTGACGTCCTGCGCAACGCGGTACTCCTCGCCCGACTGGCGTGCATCGGTCCTGACGGACGCATCCTTGCCCAGGTTGGCGTTGGGCACGGTGAGCGTCGGGTTCTGGGCCGCCTTCATGTGGCTCGAGCCAATGTCCTCGATCTCGACATCCTTGCCCGTCACTGGGTCTCGGACTATCCGCCGGTTCTTGCCCGGCTTCTGTGTCACGACGTGGTCCTTGGCTTCGCCGTTGGAGCCGGCATCCTGGTTCTTGCTCTTGCCTTGTGCCTCGATCTCGGCGTCGCGATGTTTCTTCTGGCGGTCGAGCCCTTCGACGAACTGCTTTATGTTGGGAATTTTATTATGGCCCGAGTAGGGCTGGCCCGGGTATGTTGACTCCTGCGAGGCCATGTTTGGTCTGGCAGGGCCCGCGGTGGGTGAGAGTGAGGCGGGAAAGAAAGGTGAACTCGAGGCAGGATGAGGTGAGTGCTGCTCAGGTGGGATTTGTCATGAGGACGAGGATGAGGATGAGGTGCCAATAGCCCAATGTCCAGGTAGAGGCAGACGCTAGTAGTAGAAAAGAAATCAAAAGTATTATTCTCGTACCTAGGTGACTAGGTAAGAAAGTGACGAGGTGGAGGAGCAGGAGGAGCAGCAGGAGGATGTGACCTCAAGGGATCCAGTTTATACCACAACCCACAGCCGGACAGCTTGACCGGCCTGCCCTACCGTCTGTCGTGCCTCCTTACGTCAGGTCTTGATGGACCGGATGGCAGCTTCAATCCAGCGCCCCCGCAGCTTTGTTTGGCTAGGCACCCTGCACGTACAGGATAGTCAAGGTCAAGGCCAAGCAAGACAAGACCCAAAATGCCAAGCCAAGAAAAAAGATGACCGACGACAAGGTCGATCACTGGCTGGAATGAGCCACCGGGTTTCACAAAGAGCTGCCATGTCCCGTTCCCCGCTAGGGTTCTTTCCAGGTTTGCTGGGCTCGCTGGGGTCTCGTTCAATGGTGGTTGATGGCTCAGTGGAAGTGGATTGGATTGTGAAGTGAGGTTTGGAGAGATGGGAGCTGCATGTATGACGTAGGTGCCGCACCCGTCGCGCCTGCTGCGTTGCTGCCAAGACCCCAAACCACTCCACCCGCTCATCACCACTTTTGAACCTTCTCCCTAGCGAGCCTAGCCAGACGGGAACTGGGGGGACATGACGTTGCACGAATTGCGACGTTGGAATTTCGGCCCCAAGAGGTTGGTTGTCGTACCCCGCTGTTTGTTCGGGGGTCGTATTTTGTTCTCCCAAAAGGTGTGCGTTGGTGGGATTATTGGTCTCATTTTCGTCCATCATTAACCCGTATTATTTCTTGCGTAGCATCAGAGACTTGCTGCCCCGGCCTCTTCTGCAACTACATAGGTTCTCAAGCTGCAAAGGTACGACAAACCTACGTCCAAATCATGGAAGGCAGAAGCGAAGAGAGGACAACTACGACACAACAACATGGGGACACTGTCAAGGCACCTGCACTGGTTAATCACTGGAGAGTGGCTCTCTACGAGACCCTCTCTTCTACACCTTACCTGCAATGACACTGGAGGCTCGTTCGCGTGTCAGCATGTGAAGGCTCAATCGTGGTATAAAACAGAAGATAGATATGAGCGAGGGTATGATGCACCTTTTTGTGTGTATGTGTGTATAAAGAATTCCAATCTGATCCCCTAGACAAGACCGAAGCGCCGGCAACTGCGAGGATAGTAGCATAGTAGCAATGGCAGATATCAACATCAACACCAACATCAACACCAAACACCCGGCAACAAAACAAACCACTCACGCAAGACGCACGCCCGCCTCCTTGCGCTTCTTGCCCTGGTGCGTGGCGGCCGTGCTCATGCCCACGTTCTGGCTGGCGTCGAGCATGCTCTGCGCCATGCGCCGCTTCTCGTCCGCCAGCCGCTTGAGCCGCTTGTCCGTCTTGCCCTTGCCGCTGCCCTTGCCGTGGAACTGGTGCGACAGCTCCTTGAAGGCCTCCTTGGCGTCGAGGCTGCGCCCGTCGGCGTCCGTGTACTTGAGCTCCACCGTCGGCCGGTAGCCCTCGCGGAACAGCTGGTCCATGACCCGCGCCTGGTGCTGGTCGCGCTGCGTGTTCTGCTGCCGCTGCCACTCCTGCACCTCGCGCGCCGACATGCGCTCCAGCCGCCCGCTGGCTCGGTCCCGCTCGCGCTGCAGCCGCGTGTCCTCGTCGAACGTCGCCATGCGTCGGTGCAGCTCCGCTAAAAAGAGCTGCTTCTGCCGGAACTTCTCGTTGAGCTCCGCCCCACGCACGTCTTCCACCAGGTGCCGGTCTTTGAGCAGCGCCAGCGTCGCCCCCATGCCCTGGTCCACCGTCTTTTCCTCCTCCACGCCCGTCGCCGGGAGGTCCGCGAGCGGCGATGTGTCTCGGTCCTCGTATTCCTGCTTCATCTCGGCGTCCTTCATCTCTTCGTCTTCGTCCAACGACGCGTCCTCCTTTGCTGCTGCCGCTTTTTCGGCCTTGGGCCTTGGCGCTTTCCGCTCCTCCTCCCGCTCGGCGTGGAGTGCATCCACAAACTCGCTAATCTCGTCGATAACGAGACCCCCGGTGAACCCGCTGCTTCCGGGCTCGGGCGACCCGCTCGCTTCTTCTCGCAGCTGTCTCGCAATGTCCTCTGGCCTGGTCTTTTTCCTCTTCTTGAGCGCAGCCTTTCTCTGGACGGCCAGTGACTGTTGGAGATCGTCGTCGTCGACAAAATCCTCGTCGAACACTTTCCTCTTCTTCGTGTATGCAAAAGCACTGGAATCGATATCCATTTGGCTGTCGCCGTCAGCTGCGGCTTGCTCTCCAGGAAACAGGACGTCGTCATCATCTGCCAGCCGTTGCCTCGTCGACTTTGTCTTTTTCTTCTTGGGCTTCTTGACTTTAATCTCGGAAGGGTCGATGTAGTCGGACACCGGCGCTGGCGCATCCTCTGTTTGACCGCTGGTTAGCATAGATCTCGAGAGTAGTTTGAAGCAAACGGGACATACCCATGACGTCGAGGTCCACAATCTGGTTCTTCCTCCTCTGGACAGGACCATCGAGAATATCAGAGAGATCCGAGGTGCCTGTTGCATTGAGGGTGAAAAGCTTCTTCTTCTTGCCGTCAATCTCCACGTCGTAGTGGGACAGAATGCCACGCTCGCCCGTCTCGTCAATGTCGTTGGGATCGTATACGGGCTTCTTGATCTTGAGCTCGAGCCTCTCCTGCAGATTTTCCCTCTCTCGCAGCTCCACGTTCTCGAGCTCGTCGCCTTCTTCCTCATTCTCCAGCACTCCTGTGTCTTTGAGTGTGAGGACTTGGTCGTCGCCATCGAGGAAACTGGCCATGTTGTGTGCCACCTTGACGCCGGCCAGGTCCTCGGCCGTGTACTCGGCTGCCGTGGCCGCGGATGCTGCCTTCTCCTCCTCGAGATTCTTGGCCGCCTCAATCTTCTTCTGGCGCTTCTTCTGGCTCTTGAGCCAGGCCTTGGCGTCGAGCTCGTCGTCGTCGTCGGCCAGGCCCTTGCCGTCGAGCGTTGCCACCGCCTGGGCCTTGTCGCGGGCCTTCTTGATGGCGGCCGCCCGCTCGTCGCGCTTCTTCTTGGCCTCCTCGGCCTCGCGGATCTTTCTGAAGTTGTCGTAGGCCTGGGCCTCGCGGCTCTCGAGCGTGCTGTCGTCCTTTTCGGGTGTCGCCTCCTTTTGCGCTGCAACTCCCGGCACGGGCAAGGGCTTCATGCCCATGGCCCGCCGCACCTTGTTCATCTCCTCGATGGCGGTGGCGTCCATGGCTGCGGTGTTTCGGTCTGCTGTCGGGTTGGAGGGGCCGAAGTGGACGTTGGATGGACGTGATTTCAATCAGTGCGAGGTTCCAGAGCGCGATGTCGACTTGTCTGCTGTCGCCAAAAACTAACGGCTGAGCCTGGAGATGCTACAGGCTACAAGACGCAGCAGTTACAGGCTGCAGGGCGGCGTGCAAGGAACATGGGAGCTCTGCTTTGGGGCTCTGCCGCGACTCCACCCTGGCGTGCCTGGCAGACCTGGAACACAGCCAATCAAGAGCCGTCCCGATAAGATAAGCACACTGGCGTGCCCCACCCTGGGCCAGAAAAATTGGCTATATCTTTGGCGCGGGCGGAAAGCTTCCCTTCTTTTCCTTTTCTCCTTTTTCTTCATGGACCTGTGCCCAGTGATCCTCTGCCACTCCGGTGACTAGAGTCGATTGCTGCTGGCAGTTCGGGCACCAAGGAGCCATCTCTTCCCATGATGTCAATTTCCTCCCGACAGGTCCTAGATCAACCGAACTCTGTGCAGCTTCGTTCGCCGCAAGGCTTGAGCGTTGTGAATCAGATGATTTAGGAGGTGTCATATTCCAAACCGTTCGCCGAGGTCGTCGATCGATGAGGCTGGGGGAAACCATGACCTGCTACATTTGCTGCTGTTGCTGCTCTCGCTGATACCTACTTGCTGCCTTGAATTTTTGCTCTTCTGTTTGTTTGTGAGCGCACCCTTCGATTCGGCCTTTCTATGACCTGATTGCCCGACTGCCATTCCAACTGCCACGGTTGAGAATCCTATTCCAGGTACCATCACATGTGTTTTGCTTGCTCGCATTCATCCGTCCATGACAAGTGCTGGTCTGATCAAGTGTCTGCAGTTGTCCACCATGTGTCCACACGTGTCGCGTTACCGCGTAAAGCAGTTATCCGAGTCCTGTGAGGGTCTTCGCGTGTGTGCCATGTCTCCATCCATCATATCCACCCATCCGTCCGTCTCGACGTCCAGTCCTGGTGTGCCCGGCTGCGCGGGCTACGCCATGCTTCGGCAATGGAGAAGGACCGATGAGCTGGCCGCGGCACGCGACCTGATGCTGAAGACATGGCCCCGAAGCGCAAAAGAGAAGTCGGCCGAGCATCGTGCTTGACCCTCACCTTTTCTCCAGCTAAGGTCAACGCGTGGTGTTGAGAATGGGTCACGGGTCGAGGGGTGTGCTTGATCAAGGCTTGTCGGCGCTATTCGGCGCATCAGGTGCAGTCCGCTGTAGTGCGGTGGAGTCTCTTCCCAGAGCCAACTCGACTGCAGCGGCGCAGACATGATATTGCTTGCTGACAAAAGCGTCAGTCACTCTTTTCAGGGATGAGCCGCCTCTCCACGTTCAACTTTTGCTAGCATCTAGCGCTGGTTTCTCGGCAGTGGCCGAAGTTGACGTTCGACGTCGGTTGTTCTGAAACACCGTGACGGACACACTAATTCTGCGAATATACGGGATCCGGGCTAGCCAGTCACCAATTTCCTGCTGCGCCGACACTACTCTCCAGCGCATGGAATTGGCGGCTTCTCCGAATTCTACACATGCCTAGATATTAAGGACAAAACAAGGTAATAATAGAGCTGTTATGCATGCGAATGCGTGTCTGGGTACATGTGACCCTCGGCATCTGGCCAGAACCCCTGCTCGTCGGAGCTTTCCTCGTTTCTGGCTGCGGCGGCCGGTAGGCTTGCTCCACGATCTATTGCCGCGTCCGATGCGGGGACGGACAGCTTCGCGCGCGGTCTGGGCCATGCATCGCGAGCGCCTTAGACGGACCGATTTAAAAACTCCTCAGGTGGTGGAAGATGCAACGGTGCAGAATGTTGGCTGTGGAGTTGGAGCGGGGACTGGATCGACGCGTCACTAACACTGGCACTGAGAGAGTGAGCAGTGTGCTTCTCTTCTTCTTACAGAGGTGGTGCTGGTGGTGATGGAGATGACGATGACGACGACGGTGGTCATTATTAGGAATTTCATTATTGCGAGTCAATGTGGAACACCAAACATCTCTTGGCCGGCGACCTCCGGGATGGCGGCGGAAATCAATGAAGCTATCCCCAGACCCGAAAGCGGAAGATGAGATCGCCATGCAACCAACACTGGTTCCTGAGCGGATGGCCCGTCTCTGACCTGACAGCGGTTCTGGGCTCAAGCCTAACGCTTTCTTGCTCCACGTGTAACGGCGAACAGGCACAGCGACAAATGGCAGATATGGCAGATGACAGATGCATGCCCCGGCAGCACCAGCAGCAGCACCAGCAGCAGTTTAGTGGCGCCTCGTCCCATCATCGGCCGCTGAAGGACGGCAAGACATCGGTGCTTTCTTGCATCTCGGCTAGCCTAGTACGCCACCCTCGTTGGGCAGAGATCGCCAATCCTGTACGTCCTAGATTCGGCCATGCTTTCGATGTTCCCCTGGCGTTATTACAGAAGCACCGAGCCTCAATGCTCTGTCGGCCCTTTCCCCACTGCTTCACCTCAACTGGCCGTATGCACCCCGGCCTTTACCCCATCTTACCCCAGCCAGCCTCCCACGCCCCCCTGGACGTACCCCGAGTCTGCACCCCGGACCCCAGACCCCAGGAAACACACCTCGGCCGTCGAGGTTGATGTCGTCAACACGGTAAAGGGGCTTGTCGATCGGAAGTCTGAAGCTTATTGGTGACCGCGTCGACAGATAAATAGCCCGCCATGGCCGGCCTCTTCGTCAACAGCTGGACTCTGCATCCAGCCATCAACACCACCGGTCACGATCTCATACAGCCAGCCATGCACGCCTTCTCCTCTCTGTTGCTCCTCGGGGCCCTCGCCGTTCAGTCGGTCCTGGGCCGCCCTGACCTCTCCGCCCGGAGAGAGGCCGAGATCATCAAGCGGTCCGCCGACTCGTTCCTCGCGACCGAAGGCCCCTATGCTCTCAAGAGCCTCCTCTGCAACATCGGACCCAGCGGCTGCCTGGCTTCGGGTGCTGCCTCTGGCGCCGTCATTGCCAGTCCCTCCAAGAGCAGCCCCGACTACTGGTACACCTGGTCCAGAGATGCCGCGCTCGTCTTCAAGACTGTTGTCGACACCCTCTCCAACAGCTATGACGCCAACCTGCAGACCAACATCCAGAACTACATCGTCTCCCAGGCCAAGCTCCAGGGCGTCTCCAACCCCTCGGGATCCTTCTCCAACGGTGCCGGTCTCGGCGAGCCCAAGTTCAACGTTGACCTCACCCAGTTCACCGGTGCGTGGGGACGCCCCCAGAGAGACGGCCCGCCCCTGCGTGCCATTGCCATGATCAACTACGCCAAGTGGCTGGTCAAGAACGGATACACGTCGACGGCCACCACGGCCGTGTGGCCCGTCATCAAGAACGACCTCGCCTACACTGCCCAGTACTGGAACAACACTGGCTTTGATCTCTGGGAAGAGGTCCAGGGCAGCTCGTTCTTCACCATCGCTGCCTCGCACCGCGCCCTGGTCGAGGGTGCCGCGCTTGCGTCGACCCTGGGCACCTCATGCACTGCCTGCAACGCCATCGCCCCGCACATTCTGTGCTTCCTGCAGCGCTTCTGGTCGCCCAGCGGCTACATCATCTCCAACCTATTCTCGAGCGGCCGCACCGGCAAGGACGCCAACTCGCTGCTGGGCTCCATCCACTCGTTCGACGCCAGCGTGGGCTGCGACGCCGCCACCTTCCAGCCGTGCAGTGACAAGGCGCTGTCCAACCACAAGCAGGTGACGGACTCTTTCCGGTCCGTCTACAAGCTGAACAGCGGCATCGCCCAGGGCGTGGCCGTGGCCGTGGGCCGCTACGCCGAGGACACGTACTACAACGGCAACCCGTGGTACCTGTCGACGCTCGCGGCCGCCGAGCAGCTGTACGACTCCATCTACGTGTGGCAGCAGCAGGCGTCCATCACCGTCACGTCCATCTCGCTCGCCTTCTTCAAGGACCTGGTCCCGTCCATCACGGTCGGCACCTACAGCTCCTCGTCTGCCACCTACGTCTCCGTCATCAACGCCGTGCAGACCTACGCCGACGGCTACCTCAACATCGTGGCCAATTACGCGCACGCTAACGGCTCGCTGCCGGAGCAGTTCGACCGCAACACGGGCGTCCCGCTCAGCGCCTCCGACCTCACCTGGTCCTACGCCGCCCTGCTGAGCGCCAAGGCCCGCCGCGCCGGCATCGTGCCCTCTTCGTGGAACGCCGCGGCCGGCAACTCGGTTCCCGGCACCTGCCTTGCCACCTCGGTCGTCGGGTCCTACGTGTCCGCCACGGCCGTCAGCTTCCCGGCCTCGCAGACGCCCTCCGGCAGCTCCGCGACCGTCACCGCCACCGCGACCGCCACCGGCACCGGCTCGGCTACCACCACCGCCGCTGCCACCGCGACGCCCACCGGCTGCGCCTCCGATCACCAAGTCCTCGTCACCTTCTCGGTCAAGTACGCCACCACCTATGGCCAGAGCGTCAAGATCGTCGGCGACAATTCCGCCATCGGCGCCTGGAACACGGCCGGCGCCGTCGCCCTCTCGGCGTCCCAGTACACCACCGCCAACCCCATCTGGACCGTCACCATCTCCCTGCCCGCCGGCACCACCATCGCGTACAAGTACATCGTGGTCAACACCGACAGCTCCATCAAGTGGGAGACGGACCCCAACAACGCCTTCACCGTCCCCTCTACCTGCGCCACTACCGCCACCAAGGCTGACAGCTGGCACTAGTGGTCTGCCCTAGGGTATTAAGGGACTCAAAATGAATAACTGGCTGAGAAGCATAGCAGGGGGAAAAGGATATGATGGATGGATGACGGGTACGGGTTGGTGGGTGGGTTGCATATTGACGAAGGAAAACACACATACATACGGTACATACTTGCACAGTTTACGTTACTTGTCTCGCACACAGGAGGGGAGGTTTTATTTTGTCATTTCTTGTTTGGTTCACCTGTCTATACTTTGACCAACCTTCTTCCAGGAACAACATCTTCCTTGTACATAGTTTTTTATTTGATTGCATTGCATTGGATATCGTATATCTCACATATTACACGTCTCCTGTTTTGACAAACTCGTAGTTACCTATCATTGTTGAGACACATCTTAAAAGCTTGCTATGCATCGTTTCCCCAGCCAAACGAGATATAAAAAGGCCAAGCATCCACCATATCTATTAGAAAACAGGAATAAACACCAGGCCGGATGTCCGCGCGCTGCCCTTTCCAACCATGGTACCCATTGGCTGGTGGCAAACTGGATGGAGGGCTGCCAAGGACGATAGATACAGAAATTCCACCTCAACTGTCAACAACCAATGAGGTTCCGTGGTGTAGTTGGTTATCACGTTTGCCTAACACGCAAAAGGTCTCCAGTTCAAGCCTGGACGGAATCAACTCGGGTTGTCTTTTTGCCTCGTACACCAAGAGAAAGCCCAGTGGTTGGGCGCTCTCTTTTTTCTCTTCTTTTCTTTTTCTTTTTTTGCGTGTAGTTGTAGCTCTGCGTTGGCTATCTCTATTTTTGGAGGATAGCCAATGAACATAGATTAGGTATAAGCTCATTTCTGCAAGCTGTATTTGAGACGTAACTCTATTTATTCTGTATGGTAAGTCTGGTTTCTCGGACGCTCACTGACTGACTGACTGACTGACTGAATACCTCTACTGCTCTTTGCTCCTCCCCTGAGCGAATAGCACGGCTACCTCTCCCCATCTTGCCCGTGTCCCATCGTCCCGGCTCACATATACCAACCCTCTTCATCTACCAGGCAACTCTATCAAACAAAACCCAGCCCGCGCTGACCAGCAACCCTCTATACACAAAATCTCAATCCTCCTTCCCCCTGAAATTACTCAAACCCCCCCTCTCTTTCGTCGCAAACGCCTCCAATCCCTCCATAACCCTCCCAACTGCCCACTCAACCGTCTCATCAAAATCCACATCCTCCCCCTTCCCAACCTGCGCCTGGATCCCCCACTCCCTTAACACCGCCTCATCCAGCCTCCCGCCGTCCACCACCCCGCCCTCAAACAGCCACGCGTGGCTCTCGACATAGTTAGGCCAGACGACCTGGTCCACGTAGCCCGGGGGATCGGTCCAGAAGCCCTCGAGCGTGACGTAGCCGTCGCGGGCCTCGCGGCGGGCGGTGGCCTTGGCGCGGCTGGCGAGGAGGAAGAGCTTGATGTCCAGCTGGGCCATGATGCGTGCTGTATGTGTCGGGTTGTACAGGAGGAAGCCGTCGAGGAGGCAGAGCTTTAGAGAGCTGGGCGGGAGGAAGGAGCCTGCTTGCGGGGGCTGTAGCCAGGCTGCTATGCGTGTTTTGAGAGTCTGCAGGAGGGAGGGGGAGAGGGGGGAGGGCCCGATGGAGTTTTGGTCTTCTTTCGAGGTGAGGGTTGGCTGTGCGGGTGGTGTGAGTTTGTTGGTTGGTGTGAGGGAGAGGGGAGACGGGGACCGGAACGGGGGCATGCAGCCGTGGTTGCTGCGCTGGGAGAGGGGGGATGCCGGCGCCGCCGCGGAGGGGTTCGACGGGCTGGGGCGGAGACGACTGACTGGGAATTCGCCCGTGGTGCGGATGTGGGTTAGGGCCGCTTCCATGTCCGGCATCGAGATGGCTTCCGGGCAGTCCCAGTCGACCAGGCCGTTTTTCATGGGGAGTCTGGGGGTGTGGTGTTAGTTTGTGGTTTTCTTTTCTTTCTATACTCTTCTTCCTTTTTTCGTTTTGGGGAGAGAAAGCGACTTACTCATCCTCAGCCTTATAAAAGTCGTCCTCGTGGAGGATAAAGGTGTTGGGGAAGATGTCCCGCAGGATCCGTGCCAGCGTGGTTTTGCCGCTGGAGGAGCACCCGCTGATGCCGATGACGATGGCTTTTTGCTTGTCCATGTCTGTCTGACTGTCTGTCGGGAACGAGGTTGTGACTGACTGCGGGGCTGTGATGACAGACTTTGAGGTGGGGGTTGTGAGGTTACAATCTCATGGGCAGTGAATGCTGTATACTGTATGAGACGGTGGGAATAGAGGAGAAAAAATATGAGAGAAGAGAGAGAGGGAAAATAGGTCAGTGCCGAGCGAACATATCTCCGGCTGGGGAAAGGTGAGTTTAGTGCGAGGTTGGCATCAATCAAACTCACAGGCCGTGTGGTGTTGCTGCTGCTCACTCGGTATTAACAGATTCAGATACGGATTACGTCGGGTTTTGCAGTCCTGTGTAATACCGCTGTGAATGCGCCAATGCAGTGGTGTAATTACGGTAGTGGGGTGAGGTCGTTCGTGCCTGCCGAGAGCCTACAGTAGCTGCTGTGCCTCTGCTGCGCCATCCCGGAAAGCGCGCGGGCGGGCAATTGGTCGCCGCCAAACGAAACCCCTGAACTGCGGCAGGGCGGCAGGACGCATTCTGTATTTTTTATTTCTGGGCTTGTTGGTTTCCCATCCATGCACGTCATTCCTAGGAGCAGTTTCGACCCATGCATGCCCATTTGCATTCCGTACCAACCGCCCTAGCTTCCGGATACCACACGCTCGACTTCCACCAAGTCCTGTCCTTTGATCAATAACGCCTTCAGTCCAAGGCACTCTCGACAGACGGCCTCGCCCAATCCACACAGAACAAACAGTCTCCAAAATGGACGACGTGCGCATCGCCACGACGGTGCTCTCGACCAGTCTGGTCATGTTCATCTCGGGCTTCATGTTGGGCATCTACTCGATCCGCGGGTACCTGATCTCGCCGGCGCTGGCCGACGAGCGGCGGCACAACCTGCACGACGCGGTCGAGAGCGACGAGTCCGACGTCGACGAGGACGACACCATCCTGGACCACGCCCCCAACTGGGCCAACGGCGAGGAGGCCGACCGCCGCCAGGGCTTGCGCGCCGTCGAGCCCGTCGTCGAGGACAAGAAGAAGGAGAAGTCGTCCAAGTCCAAGACGGGTCTCAAGACCCCCGTCAACGACCCCAAGGAGCAGGAAGAGTGCAAGCTGGTGCTGGTCGTGCGAACAGACCTCGGCATGACAAAGGGTCCGTCCCTCCTGCATCTCCCCTCCCTTCCCAATTTCTTCTAATGTTATTTTTTCTGTTTTTATAGGCAAAATCGCGGCCCAATGCGGCCACGCGACGCTCGCATGCTACAAGTCGCTGCTCAAGGCGGCGCAGAAGGACCCACAGGGCGCCGCGGCGCGCCTGCTCCGGCGCTGGGAGACCCACGGGCAGGCCAAGATCGCGCTGCAGACCAAGGGCGGCGAGGACGACCTGCTGGAGCTGATGGGCACCGCGCACAGCGTCGGCATCACGGCCGAGGTGATTGCCGACGCCGGGCGCACGCAGATCGCCGGCGGCAGCCTGACGGTGCTGGGTGTCGGGCCTGCGCCGCGGAGCGAGGTCGACAAGATTACGGGGCATTTGAAGTTGTTGTGAGCAAGGAGAGGAAAAAAAGAGAAAAAGAGAGGGGGAGGATGTGTAGGAATAAAGATCTTTCTTGGCGGGTCTGGGCTGGGGTTTACGGATTAGAGAGAACAAAAGGATGGGTTAAGGAGGCATTCGCATCATGGGTTGGCGTCTTTGTGTTTGAACGGTATGTATGCATACATGCTTGCCTCGATGGGATGCGGGGATACCGAACTGACTGATGGCTTTGCGTAGATACCATACAATTGCGTATTCCTGCATATACCATGCCTTAACCACAAGTTGCAAAAGAACAAAAGGGGACACGCAGATTTCGTTCGCGAGCACGCATCGCGAGGGCGGGATTTTTTGTATTTTCATTAACTGATCCTGGGTATCATGTGCTCTCCCCCCTACTGTTTCCTCGCGAACCGGGCCAGCGTGGGGCCCAGTTCGGCCACCGTGGCCTGGTACTTCTCGTCCTTCTTCTCGGCCAGCTGCTTCTGCATCTCCTCGACCTTGAGCAGCTTCTCGTCGATGATGTTCTTCTTGCGCTGCTTGCGCACGTACTTCTTGAGCGCGCCGCTCTTGCCGCGCATGCGGTGCCGCAGCTCCTCGGCAATGTCCACGGCCGGCGCGTCCAGGTCCTTGTCCGCCTTGCGCTGCTTCTCGGACCGCAGGTCCAGGTTGCCGATGAAGTTGGGGTCGAGCGCAATCATCTCGGGCCGCAGCTTGTTCAGCAGCGCCTTGACCTCGCCCTCCTGCCGCTGCTTCTTGGTCTCGAATGGGTTGACCTCGAGCGCGTCGTAGTTGGCCTCGCCTGCGCCCGGGATGATGATGGACGAGAAGCCCTCGCTGTGGCCGATGCCCAGGATATCCTCGAACGGGCACCACCTGACCCGCTCGATGGCCTTGCCCTCGCCGCCCCACGTCATGTAGGGGCTCTGCACCTTTTCTTGCGCCGACCGGTCCTTGGAGAAGAGCCCCTTCCAGACCGTTGTCCTGGTCCCCCAGCCGACGGCCGTCAGACCCGTGTCTGATATCGCGACCGACGACGCCGGCGCTCGCGTGAAGTAGTTGTTGACCTCGCGGAACATGCGAATATCCCAGACCGCCATCTTGCAGTCCTGCCCCGTCGTGACCATATACCGGCCCTCACGGTCGACTGCGAGCGACCGTACCGGGCCCCTGTGCGCGAGCAGCTTGACCAGCGGCTCCGAGGAATTGGGCGACCACAGCGAGACGGTGCCGTTCTGGTGGCCCATGTGTAATACGGCGTTATAGGGGTTGTGCGTGAGGGAGACGGGGGTGCCCATCTTGGTGGGGATCTCGGCGACGATCTGGCCCGTCGACGTGTCCTGGTACTTGAGCTGGCCGTTGATGCCCAGCGTGGCCAGCAGGAAATGGTAGGGCAGGAACTCGAGGTGTGAGACCTCGACGTGCTTCTTCAGGCAGTGGATCTCGACTCCGTTGGCGTCGTAGATGTAGACGTATTTCTTCTGGGCGACGGCGAAGAACTGGTTGTTGTGTAGCCACTTGGCGTCCCGGATGGTCTCGCCCAGCTGCAGCTCGCAGCCGATCTTGCCCTCACGCCAGTCCATGGTGGCGAGGTGGCCCTTCCGCCCCGCGAGGATCAGGTCGCGGCCGGTGCGACTGAAGTCGCAGGCGTAGGGGCCGAGAGCGTCGAGCTTGAGGTCGAACTTCTTCTGGGCCGTCTCGATGGCCACGTCGTTCTCGATGTCGTCCTGGCGGACCTTGTAGGTGCGCTCGAGCTCCGACTCGGGCTCGAGGAAGCCGCTGGCATTCTCGAGCAGGATCTCGGCCTCCTTGGCCTTGAGCGTGGCCGTCTGGTACTTGGTCTCGAGGTTGGTGAGGTTGCGACGCAGCTTCTTGTCCTTGACGCCCTTGACATCGATCTGGCGCCCGCGGCCGTAGGTCTTCTGGGCGGCCTTGAGCCGGGCGATCTTCTGCTGCTCTGTCTTGGACCGGAACTCGCGCCTGGGCTCCGTCACGGCGAGCGCTCCATTGGTCTGCTCCACCAGCGCCAGGGAGGGCGCGTCGGCACGGTCTGTGGGGTCCATGGTGGTGTGGTCGTCGAGAGGTCGCGTGTGTGGGCTGTCGTCGGCTTCTCGAGGTGGGCGTCTGGATCTGGAAAAAGGTACGGGATGGTCCCTTCCCCTTGTCGAGGCCTGCATCTGGGAAAAAAAGTCTGGCCCACTAAAAAGTAGCATCCTTATCGATCAGATAAGCCTTGTTAGCGAGCGACTTGCATGCTGCGGGCAGGCACGCTCAGGCACACCCTGAAAGCAGGAATCGATGGGGCGGACTGCCGCTGGATGGGGCCTGCCTTGTAGCGGGCTAACGGGCGCTGCGAGTGCATCCCACAAGTAAAAACATCACCGCCCCTCGTTTTTCCTCTCTCCAACCCCGCCGTCATCGAATTATTCCAGCGCCAGCCCAGCCCAGCCAGCCCAGGCCACCACACCAATTCCGGACACTGCGCACCAGTCCCGTCACCGTGGCTTCCCTCCCGTTCCGATTCAAAGCAGGAGCCGACGCGAAGATGCCGGGCGTCGTCGCGGCTCACTCGCACAGGGCCACTACTAAGTCGGCCCCCAAAGCCTTCAAATCCAGGAAATCCACAAAAGGGTCGATCCGCGATGCTGCCAAAGGTATGATGAATGAGTCACCCGGGGAGCCATCACATCACACGGGAGAGAGTGCATGCTTGCATGTTTGCAGGCGGTAAAAAAAAGGGAACTATACGCAATAAAATAAAATACAATCCAATAAAAAGACCAACCAATTCCCCCACGTTCTGTTCTCTTAACACCACAAATTTCATAGCGCACACCGACGCACCAAGCGCTAACTCGTCTTCTTTTTCTCGCACCCAACAGGCAAGGTCTCGGACGAACGAGGCGTACGGAAAACACCACACCAGCAAGTCATGTCGAAGTTGAACCGGAAAAACCAGGCCAAGCAGCTGCAGCAGCAGAAGCACCGCGCCCACCAGAACGAGACGTCCGTCTTCGCCGGCAAGGACTCGGCGCCCCGCAATGTGGCCGTCATCCCGCTGTGCAGCGACTGCGACGCCGCATCGGCCATCGCCGCCCTGAACGAGAGCATCGACCTCGAGACCACCGCCGCTACCGACAACAGCGCCTGCTTCCGCGTGCCCGTCGACCGGTTCAAGCAGAAGCTGCAATACCTGCCCCTGAAGCGCGACTTGACGGCGTGTCTGGACGCTGCCAGGGTCGCCGACTTTGTCGTGCTGGTTCTGTCGGCCGAGGAGGAGGTAGACGAGGTCGGCGAGCTGATCCTGCGTTGCGTTGAGAGCCAGGGCCTGTCGACCGTCTTCACGGTGGTGCAGGGCCTGACCAAGATCGAGCCCGCGAAGGTGCGGCCCACCGTGCTGGGATCGCTCAAGTCGTACATCAACCACTTCCACCCCGAGCAGGAGAAGGTCTACAACCTCGACAACCGAGTGGAGTGCTCCAACCTGATGCGCTCGCTGTGCAACACCACACCCAAGGGCATCAGATGGCGCGACGAGCGGAGTTGGATGCTGGTCGAGAACGTCAAGTTCGGCGGGTCGGAAACCGAATCCACAGTCGTCACTGGCGTGGTCAGAGGCAAGGGCTTGAAGGCCGACCGGCTGGTGCAGGTGGGCGACTGGGGTACTTTCCAGGTTGAGAAGATCACAGCGGCCCCCCTCGCAACAAGAAGGAAGAAGGCAGGCGAGGAGGCCATGACTGTGGACGAGGAGGTGGCAGAGGAGACGCTCGATGTTCCGGGCGAGGACCAGGACGAGATCGCCGAGCTGGCGCCCGAGGAGGCTGATATGGAGGAGGCGGACGAGTCGATGGACGCCGAGACCGTGGCCGGCGAGGCGCCCGGCGCGAAGAAGGGCGTGTTGCTCGACGAGCACCACTACTTCTCGGACGAAGAGGACCTGGCATACACAGCGCCGAAGAAACTGCCCCGCGGCACTTCGCACTACCAGTCGGCGTGGTATCTGGACAACCAGGACGACGACATCTCGGACTCGGGCTCCGACCTGGACGACTTTGAGATGAAGGACGCAGACGAGAGCGGCGAGCCTGCCAACCCGGCCGACGGCGAGGAAGGCTACACCAAGTACGCGCAGACGGAGGGCGGCGGCGCGACCGAGTACGCGCAGTCGGAGATGTTCATCGAGCCCGACGAGGACGAGGACGCCATGCAGCTCGAGGCGTTCCGCAAGCACAAGCGCAGCGACGCCCAAGACGACATGGAGTTCCCCGACGAGATCGAGCTGCACCCGCACGTGCTCGCGCGCGAGCGGCTGGCCAAGTTCCGCGGCCTCAAGAGCCTGCGGACGTCGCCCTGGCTGGTGGACGAGGACCGGGCATACCAGCCCGAGGACTGGAACCGGCTGCTGCGCGTGCCCGACTATCAGGCTGCGCGCATCCGGTCCGCCCGCGAAGCCCTCGTCGGCGGCGTCGCCCCGGGCACCCGCGTTCATGTGCATATCAAGGGCGTGCCAGCCACCGTCCAGGCATCCTACTCCCCCGCCAAGCCCGTGACGCTCTTCTCGCTCCTGCGCCACGAGCACAAGCGCACGGCGGTCAACTTCCTCATCAACCTCAGCTCCGACTTCCCGACGTCGATCAAGTCCAAGGAGGAGCTGATCATGCAGTGCGGGCCGCGGCGCTTCGTCATCAACCCGCTCTTCTCGCAGGGCGGCAACACACCCAACAACGTGCACAAGTACTGCCGCTTCCTGCACCCGGGCCAGTCGGCCGTGGCGACCTTCACGGGGCCCGTGACCTGGGGCGCCGTGCCGACGCTCTTCTTCCGGCGCACACCCGGCGCCGTATCCGCCGACGGCACCGAGGCCGCCCCGCGCCTCACCCTCGTGGCCACGGGCACCTCGCTGCCGCCGTCGACCACTCGCGTCATCGCCAAGCGCGCCATCCTCACGGGCCACCCGTACCACATCCACAAGAAGATCGTCACGGTGCGGTACATGTTCTTCAACCGCGAGGACGTCGAGTGGTTCAAGGCGCTGCCCATGTGGACGCGCCGCGGCCGCAGCGGCTTCATCCGCGAGCCGCTCGGCACGCACGGCTACTTCAAGGCCACCTTTGACGGCCGCATCAACCCGCAGGACTCGGTCGGTGTCAGTCTGTACAAGCGCGTGTGGCCGCGTGTCGCCAAGCTCATTGACGGCCCGCTGCTGGAGACTGGGTCGGCAGAGACGGAGACAAAGAAAGATGAGGAGGAGGTTGAGGCGATGGAGGTTTCGTAGATATTTGCTTACCTTGCTTGCTTGCTCTCTGTGCTTTTACCACCGGGCCGCTCCGTCACTTACCCCGAGGGAGGGACGGCCGGTATTTTACGAATGGCGCATATTTCTTTCATTGCATGGACAGATAAAAAATTTACAAATGGCTGGCTTGTTTTTCTGACTTTCTCATTCCCACACTGATGAACCCAACCCCGTGATCCCTCACAAACCCTCCAACCCCTCCGTCGGCCTCGGCCCGCCCTTGGCCCTCCTCTGCTCCTCCGCCCCGCTGCTCTTCCACGCGCTGAGCATCAGCCCGACGATATGCTCGACACCCACCCCCTTCTTGACCTGCGCAAACACCGTCGGCCCGCCCTCGCGCATCTTCCTTGCATCCCGCTCCATGACGCCCAGATCCGCGCCGACCGCCTCGGCAAGGTCCGTCTTGTTCACCACGAGCAAGTCGCTCTGCGTGATGCCCGGCCCGCCCTTGCGCGGGATCTTGTCCCCGCCGCTCACGTCAATCACATAGATGATGTAGTCCGCCAACTCGCGGCTATAGTTGGCGGCCAGGTTGTCCCCGCCGCTCTCGATGAGCAGGATGTCGGTGTCGAACACGGCGTGCAGGTCCTCCAGCGCGGCCAGGTTGGCGCTGATGTCCTCGCGCACGGCCGCGTGCGGGCACCCGCCCGTCTCGATTGCGCGGATGCGCGGCGCGGGCAGGGCTTTCTGCGCCGTGAGGAACTCGGCGTCTTCGCGCGTGAAGATGTCGTTGGTCACGGCCGCGATCGAGTAGCTTGAGCGCAGGGCGTGGCAGAGGGCGAGCATGAGGGCTGTTTTGCCGGACCCGACGGGGCTTTTGGGACATGGTGTGTCTTGTCAGTGGGTTGGTTTTGGTAATAAGGAAGGGAAGGAAAGGGGGAGAGAGGTTACCCGCCGATGCCGACGGTAAAGGCGCGGTCGGCCCACTCGCGGCCTTCGATGATGGGCATCTCGCGGCCCAGGTAGCTGCCGGGCCCATCGAGGATCTCGTGGCTGTGGCCGTGGTCGGCCGCCGATGGGAGCGCTTCGTGGGAATGGCTTTGGCCGTGGGGGCCGTCGTGGGAGTGCGTGTGGCCCGACATTGTTTATTCGGTTTGTCTCGTTTTTATGCAATGGGCTGGATACCGTGTGGAAAAAGTTTGGCTGATTGTTTTGTTTTTCTAGAACCAAGCGGCCAAGAACAGGTACAGCAAACAATCCTTGCGCGAGAAGAGATGAATTGAGTACTCAATTGCCTCCTCCTGCATGCCTACCGTGAGCTGAGCAAGCCGTCTTCCACCTGCCCGTCGCTTCGATGAGGGGTCGCTTATCGCCGGCAGCCGTGAGGAGGGGTGAGCGGGGACATGCACGTCCGACGTCAGATTTCAACCCTAACCCTGGTGATGTTTATTGACTCTTTTTGTCAAAAAAGGGGGACGCCATCAAGGCTCCACCCTTTCCCAGGGAACAAGGGGCAAAAGAATAACATACAACACCAGGGATTCGCTGGTGGTCACCCACCCAACTACTAGTCTGGCGGTCGCTTGCTTATCTAGGGCAGAGCGGACGGGATGCCGAGTTCTCAAGTGCCTATGGTCGTATGTGAAGGGTTGGGCAGATACTGGCCACTATAACATAAGCCTGTTGGCTCTCGAGAAAAAAGAAAGGAGTATCAACGGCTTCTTCTTAGAGACTTGAGTAGCTGGCGGTATTGGCCGTGTTGTGGCAGAGCTCTCCTCCAAAAGACCGCTTGGTCGCTTTCTACGGCGGTGATGGAGTTTCCCTCATCAAAAGTCTTGCAGCCTCCTGCCTCCCAGCCTCGCTTCCAACAGAGATCTAACCCGTAGTGAGCGCTGTAAACAGAGATTTTTCCATCTGCGTGTAATTTACTTTCCATGGTATCTAGTGACGGAGAAGTTTTCTCGACATTACCTGGCATTCATCAGACAACACAGCGAGGTTGCTGTAACACACGTTACGCTAGCCAGCTAGTTCTAATAGCTATGATGCGGCGTGGCCCATTCCTGGCTCCCCATTGCCCTGCCTGCACAAGGCTGGTGTAATCACGGGTCGGACACAAACATATTTGCCGTTGTATTCTCCTGTCGATTGATTTGAAGGTCGTGGCTTGCAGAACTTGTGACAACTACCCCACATCCCACGCCCCTCAACTTCGCACCACTTACATGTTTCACAGGCTGAAGGCGGGCAAACAATGGGAGCTCGGAAAGGAACGTCAGCACTCGACTGCTGGCTAGTGATATCTCAGCTTGTAACTGCTAGCCTCTAATTCTAGGCAGGCAAATTGCTAGATCATGACAACACTTACCTACAGATTCTTGATATTCCGTTCGACTCGCGCCCGATTTGGGTTTCAATCTCTTACCCAGGGTTGGACTTGTAGCAGCAGGCAGCTCGGCAAAAAAAAAAAACCGGTTCCCATCGCAGCAGCAGCAACAACAACAACGAACAATCATGTTCAGGCAATCCAGCGCACGTCAATGGGCGCACGGAGAGCCATCCCCACAGCCTGTCTTTGAGTACACCTCCCATGGCGAATGGAAGACGGCCGTCTTACCGGTCCCTCACGATGAGACCTCTACGATGCCTATATCGTTCTCCATCTTGTCGTGGAACATCGACTTCATGCGACCTCTAGCAGACGAGCGGATGAAGGTTGCCCTGGCCCATCTGCGCAGCCTAGTCGAGCGAGCCGCCACCCGCCCGAGCATCATCATGCTGAACGAGATGGTGGATCCCGACTTTGATCTGATCCAGATGGAGGACTGGATAAGACAAGGCTACCGTATCACCGACAGCTCAACTCAGCACTGGCAGTCGGACTACGGCACCTTGATTCTCATCCCAAAGTCCATGCCGATCAAGAGCGTCTTCCGCGTGCACTACTCACAAACCCGGATGGGGCGGGATGCACTCTTCGTCGACATCAGCCTCCCCCAGGACAAGACGCTGCGCATATGCACGACGCATCTCGAGTCGCTCGTCGCCAACCCGCCCGTCCGGCCGGGCCAGCTGGCCGAGGCAGCAAAGTTCATCCACGAGGCAGACGCCAGCATCCTCGGCGGCGACCTCAACGCCATCCAGCCGTTCGACAAGACCCTGCACCTGGAGAATGGTCTCAGAGACGCCTATCTCGAGACCGGCGGCGAGGAGGACGCCGAGGCGGGCATGACGTGGGGCCAGATGGCGGGCACTTACCAGAGGAACAAGTTTGGGCTGACCAGGATGGACAAGCTGTTGTTCTGCGGCGGGCTGGAGGTGGAGAGCTTTGAGACGTTTGGGATGGATCTCGAGGTCGAGGATGAGGTCGGACGGGAGCAGCTCAGGGCGCTGGTCGGGATGGAAAAGGGGTGGATTACAGACCATTTGGGTGTCAAGGCGGATTTCCGGGTTGTTTTCTCGGATTGAAAATATTTGATCCAAAGCTTACGTCTAATGTGCCATGCCATGTCGACCACGATCAAAAAGATGACTGGTATGATGCCCTCGGTATTCCAACGGCGGGAGTCTAGGCGGTACGGCACGGGACCGAGTCGAGTCAAGAAACTCGGAAAGCTTGCCCTCCAAGCGGACATCTTAGTGTGAGGTAGTTCGCTCTCCAGACGGTCAAGCACGCCAAAAACGATGTCTAGCAAGCGTTGGGTGGCTCGTTGCTAGCCACCGTTTCCGGTTACATGGCCACGAAATGGTCCACTCGACATGAGAGACCTGGGCGTCGATCGGTCAAGGCTGTTGTTTCTTTTGCCGGAATTCGAGACCTCTGCTGCTCGGCTTATGATCGACGGCAGATGCAAGTCGGCCAAGGAATTCCCTGGTCATGCCGATCGAAACATGGAAATCATCCAGAAATCCTAAAGAGAGGGAGAGAAAAGAAGAAGAAAATGTCAACCAGACAATTTCAGGAAAAAAAGCGGTCTTGTCAAATAGCGTAGTGACAAATCGAACTGTCGATATGCGGTAACCAAAAGCCCGATACCCATGGCGTTGCTTCTGTCAAACAAAGCGACGGTCGGCTCGGATGGGACGACAATCGGCCTTCTTCGCCGCATTTCGCGGGGATCTGCCCCAATGGGGTTACGTCAACCATGCACCTGAGCTGTCACTGTGCATTCAAGGATTGGCGGGCAGGGCGGGCATGAGCCGATCCCTTGACCCTGGGAAAATCCAGGGCGGCCTGGCACCTACTGTAGGCTTCTTGTGAGGTGATGGACGATTGCGGACGATTGGGAGGTCGCTAGACGGCGGGTTTGGGCCGCGACTTCCAGCTTGCCGGTCAACCCTCTGTAAGTACCAAGGTACCGCGGTAATAACCTTAAATGCCCCTCTTCCCCCCCCCCCCCCCCAATCACCCGCTGCAACAACACCGACCGCTATCCTGTGTGCCTCCACTCCATACTCCTTTAACCAGCACGCCCTCCTAAACGCCCGCCTCGCCTCGTTTCGCCTCACGAGAACTCGCCGCAAGCCTCGGCAGGCCCATATGTATCTTAGATGTTGCAATGCCCTCGCTGGTCAATGAACTGATTATAGGTCCCGTCGTCCGGCAAGCCCGCCGCTTTTCGTCGGGATTCGCCTCGGCCGAGCCCCCTTTGCTGCCCGAGCTGCACCGCCAGCGAACGGCGTCCGGCAGCCAGAACCGCCCGGGGTCGAGCATTGAAAATGCCATTGCAGAGGAGGAAGGGGATGGGAATGGGGCCGGGGCCGGAGCCGGGGCTGTGACTAGGACGGGAATCCGGGCCAGAACGGCATCGCATGTCGACAACAACAATCCGAGCACGAGCACATCCACCCTCGATGTCCGCTCGCGTGCCACCACCCAGCCAAGCCAACCACCACAACCACCGCCACATACCGCCTCGGCGGCACCACGGCCCCGGCTCGTCGACAGTCCAGAGTCCATCCGAGCCCCCACGCCGCTCTGGTCCGGCGATCCCGACGACACAATAGAATATACCGAGGGCCTGCCAATGACATGGCCGCGCATATCGGAATCCACCCTGCCCGAGGACGACGGTAAGGGGGCCCTCCGGCGCAGGATACAAGCCATCCTCTCCCAGGACATCTCGCAAGACATCAAGGCCCGGCTGGTGCACCAAGCCATCACCGAGGGGCACAACAAGTTCCAGCTCGCGGCGGCCCCGGACCCCACGCTCTGGAAGCCCGAGTCCCCATCCGCCCACAGCGCCCCGGAGCCGACGGAGCCCGTCGGGCCGCTCCAATACGTCTGGAATCAGCTCAGCGACGGCGCCGCGCCGCCGGCCCTCTCGCTCATCGAGGGGGAACTCACCAAGGAGGACCTCACGCCGACGTACGTGCCCGCCGCCTCAGCCAGCCTAGACACCGGCACCGACGACTTTGAAGAGTCCCTCCGCAAGAAGCGCGATGAGCAGGACAGCGGCGACAGCAGCAAACCGCGGCTCGGGTGCGCGCACTACCGGCGCAACGTCAAGATGCAGTGCGCGGCGTGCGCCAAGTGGTACACGTGCCGGTTCTGCCACGACGCGGCCGAGGACCACGCGCTGCCGCGCAAGGCGACCAAGAACATGCTGTGCATGCTGTGCGGGTGCGCCCAGCGGGCGTCGGACAGCTGCGTGGGGTGCGGCCGGGCGGCGGCCTGCTACTACTGCGGCGTGTGCAAGCTCTGGAACGACGACCCGCACAAGGCCATCTACCACTGCAACGACTGCGGGCTGTGCCGGGTCGGCCAGGGGCTGGGCAAGGACTTTTTCCACTGCAAGGTTGGCTGACCCCTAAGACATGTCCTTTATTTAAAAACTAACGGTTCTTGACCAATGCCAGAAATGCATGGCGTGCATCTCCATGACGGGCGCGCACAAGTGCATCGAGCGGTCCATCGACTGCGACTGCCCCATCTGCGGCGAGTACCTGTTCAACAGCCCGAAGCCGGTCGTCTTCATGCAGTGCGGCCACAGCATCCACCGGCACTGCTTCCACGCGCACATGAACTCGTCGTACAAGTGCCCGCTGTGCAACAAGTCTTGCGTCAACATGGAGTACCAGTTCCGCAACCTCGACCTGGCCATCCTCAACCAGCCCATGCCGCACGAATACCGTGACGCCCGCGCCGTGGTCAGCTGCAACGACTGCAGCGCCAAGAGCCAGACCGCGTTCCATTGGCTCGGGCTCAAGTGCTCGGTGTGCAATTCGTATAATACCGTGCAGCTGCAGCTGCTGCATATGCCCGGGGAGGCTGAGGCTGAGACTGAGACTGGGCGCGGAGGGGAAGAGGCGAGGGGGTTGAGAGGGACGGCGGGCGAGGGCGGTGGCGGCGGCGCGTTGTTGTTGCTTACACCGCCAAGGAGCTTGGCTGGGTCGGCTTCGTCGCCGGAAGTCGGGGGCGCGTCGTTGTTTATGGTCGAGGAGGAGGAGGAAGGGGAGAGTGAAGAGGAGGGGAGCTCGGGGCTGGATAGTGAGAGTGAGGGGGATGGAGAGGAGGAAGAGGGAGAAGAAGAGGAGGAGGAAGAGAGGATTTCGTTGTTTGGTCATAGATAGGAGCTCGGGATGGGGATTGGGATAGTTGTTGTGTGGTGATATCTTTTGGGGCGTGGCGTGCGTGGCGTGGGGACTGGCGTTGTTAATATTGATGTTGGGCGTGAGTGGAAAGGCCAGTTGAGGCGAGCAGCGTGTTCTCTTCTTTTCTTCTTCTTTTGTTTTCTTTTGTTGATTGCTTGGTTGGCTGGTTGGCTAGTTGTTCTTCTTGCTGCTCACCCTCTGGTCTAGGCGGGGCGACGGCCGTGCATATATAGGGTACACATGGATGGATGGATGGAAAGGGGGGATTAATGGGAGGTTGGGTAGCATGGGACGGGACGGGAGGGGGGGTTTGCATTGCCCCTCGGGGGTCTGTCTGGCTGTCTGTTTTGGAGAAAACTGCTGTCCGGTTTTGGATTGGCGGCGTGGGAGGACGCTCACTTGTCTTGTCTCGTCTTGTCTTGTTGTGAGGAGGGGAGAAGGAAAGGACGGAATTCGATGTCCGTCGCCGTCGACTGGACTACCTCTTACCTACCTACCTAGGACCTATACTCGGTGGTGGGTGGGTGGTTGTATGATGCTATGACTGGGTACGCGTGTACGTCCGTCCGTACGTATGTGCGAGGGCTCGTAGGTGACGCGCACGCATGGAATCGGGTCAATATATGGGGATGGATCCATTCATGGAGCACGAATGATTATTGTCATTGTATTGTGCTGTTGTGTTGTTGTGAAAAATATTATATTTGCCTGCCTGCCTGCCTGTCCGCTATTCAACGCCCACGCTCTATTTGCTATCCTTACCTAGGTAGGTACCTGAAGGAACAACAGCCACCTTATCTATATAGCTAGAGCCATAACCACGGCAAACCAAGCCCGCGGCTTAACTCCCCATCGCCAATCCTGATCCCGGATACCTGTCTATATAAAGACAACCAACAAGCCAGCCAGTGAGCAAAAGAAAGTCACGGCTGCGGTGGCGGCGGTGGTTGTTGCTTGGCCTGCCACAGCCCGGGCCGCTTCTTCGGAGGCGACGCGCGGAAGGAGTCGGACGCGCGGGGCGGCGAGTGGGTGGGGGATGCTGTTTTGTTCAGACTGCTTTGCGTGTGGGCGAGATAGCAGCGGTGCGACGGGAGCGAGCTTTGGTTGCTGTTGTAGTTGTTGTTGTTGTTGTTGTTGTTGTTGTTGTTGTTGTTGTTGTTGCTGTTGTTGTTGTTATTGTTGGCGGCGGCGGTGGTGGTGGTGGTGGTTTTGGTGGAGGATGAGTTTGGCATTGTAGCAGTGGTGGGATCGGGATTGGTGCTGGTGGTGGTGCTGGTACCGGGGACAGCAGCAAAGGTAGAGGTAGAGGCAAGTGCCCTGGTGTGAGAGCGAGGCGGGGTGAGCGACACAGCAGCAGCATCATCGCGAGGTCGAGACAGGGCGGTGACGGCTTGCTGTTGTGGCGGCAGCTGCTCTTTTCTCTTGCCGGCGGCGACGGCGCTCATCCCCTCGACTTTCTCCTCCTCCTCCTCCTCGGTCCGGGGCTCGGCGGCGGCGCTGCTGCTGGGGCCGGCTTTGCCAGGGGGGGTCTATCTCCGACGCGCAGCGGCAGCAGCAGCGGCGGTGGCGGCGTTCTCGAGGCCCATTGCGTGGGCTTCGCCGCGGAGTTCCTTTACGGCCGTCTAGACGGGATGGTTAGAGGGACTGCAGAAGGAGAAAAGAATACCAAAAAGAAGAAAAAAAGAGGGATAACTTACGGCGAGTGCCTCGGGGTTGACGCCGTTCTCAATCATCGAGATGCAGATGGACAACGTCCGACGGTCGAGGTGGCAGTTCTGTGTTTTGGGGTGGTGGTCAGTTGTGGGCTTGTCATGTCATTGCGCTGGAACAGGGCAGTCTGAGGGCTGCTCACCAGGAGGGTAGAGATCTCGTGGAGAATGTCGACGGCCTGCTGGGCGGCGGCCTGCTTCTCGCTTCGCTCGTCGGACGGCATCTTGGACATGATGATGCGAAGTGGAGATGGTGGCTGTCGTGTAAATGGAATGGATGGTGGGTGGTCGATATAATAGGCCTGCAATTGGAGTTGCCCCGCGATGCGCGTTGTTGGGGGGGTTCGAAAGCGTGTTTGCTAGCGGGGTTCGGGGCCGGTCTTGTTCGCGTTAAATTCTTAAATGGGTTCAAAGACAATTAAGCAAATGCAGCTGAACACATGAAGGAGTCAAAGATAAAATGGACATGTTTAAACCTGCTAGTATCCGGTATTTTGCTGTTGGCAAAGGGCGCCGAAACGCCTGTCGTTAATCGTTTAGAGTGCTATGCAAGATTGGATGAACATATAAGAAAAGGGATGACGGAAAGCACCCATGCCCTGCCCGTTCCACCGTCGACAGGAGAAGAAAAAACACCCGAGGCCCCGTCCAGATGCCACAACAGAGAAAATCAACCGACAGCCAGACCATAGCCCCCCTACGACTTGAGCGCCTCGACAAACAGCTCGCGCATGCCCTTGAGCAGCACGGACAGCTCCCTCGTCTCGTTGACGCGCTCCAGCACCCTCTCGACCTTTTCGCGCTCCAGCTTGGGGCGGCAATGGCGCACGTCGTAGTCGCGGCTGCCGGTGCAGAGCTCGAACCAGGCCTCGCGGTCCCAGTTCTTCTCGTCGACGTGCGTATAGACAAACTTGAGCCGGTCCTCGGCGCCGGCGCCCTCGATGCGCATGCACAGGTACGTGACCCAGAAGTCGAGCTCGGGCACGTTGAAGCGCGCCTGCGACTCCTGCTGCGCCGCGTGCGCCCGCTGCGCCGCCAGCCGCGCCTCGATGTCCTTCTGCGTCGCCGCGATCTGCTCCCGGAGCGCGTCGCGTGTCGTCGCCTGCTTGTCGCGCTGCGCCGTCAGCGACGCGATCTGCGTCTGCATGGCCTGCATCTCGGCCGCTTCCTTGGCCATGACCTGCTGGTGCGTGTTGGTCTTGAGCTGCAGGATCTCGATGTCCTTCTTCTTCATGCGCTGGTCCTCTGCGTGCGGGGGGCAGATTTGATTGTTAGATGGGATTAACCAAGGGAGTGGCGGGGTGGGAGAGGGAGTGCGCGCGCACCTTGCAGCTCGGCCACGTTCATGCGGAACTGGTTCCGCTCCTCGAGCAGACGCTTGCGCCCTTGCTCGATGAAGGCGTCGAACTTGGTGGTGAAGCGGGCCATGCGGTCGCGCAGGTCGTCGAAGCCAAAGGCGATGCTGGGCAGGGTGTCGGCCATCGACGGGCCCTGCGGCTGCCGGCTTGTCGATTGCGACGGCTCGAACACGGACGCCATGGTGTTTTGTTGAATTGCAGGCAGATATTTTGGGGAAATAATTTCGAAGGGCTGAGTTGAGTTTCGTCGTCGTTTCTTCTTGTCAATCGATTGCACAATTGGTCATGGGTGGTGGGTTGTTGGTGGTTTGCGACAGAGCAGCGTCGGATGGAGGGGCTTGATTCAATGTTTAGACGGACTGACAAGAGTGCCCTGAAATTCGTGTTGCCCGGCGGCGGCATCCGCCAATCATAATCCAGCGCACGGGCCAGCCCTTTTTGCTCTTGGAGGCATTAGGAGGTCAACTCTTCAAGATACTGTACTATAAATACTTTCATGCCCCTACCTCTCGGCTCACCTCTGCCTTTACTTGCCACTGATTTTCATTTCCTTCAACTTCAAACTCGTGTCCTGGAAAAAAAAATGAAAAAAGAGAAAAAAAGACACTCTCGAGCTCAGACGCGCGACCTTACCGCGAACACAGGAGGATGCGCCACCGTCGATGTCGGCATTGTTTACTCGCGCGAGCAGGAGTCTCGGCTAAGGTAGGGGCCAAAGCCCATCCCCAGTGAAACTCCATGATGGTGGTCGACAGCCAACTGTCCCGGGCATAAAAAGACGGGCTCCGAGGGGATACTAAAGTCCTTTGGCAAAGGCGTACATGCGAAGCAGACATTGCTGTAAGGGCGGATCGTTACCAGGTGAAACAGAGCAAAAGTCATTCCTGAATAGTCACAAGTGGCCATGCCGTTCTCGCCTGTGCCTGCACACTTGTCGACGACGGGCTCCGGTCGCGTAGGCCGTGAACCGGCTCATTTGATCTTGCCCGGCTGGTCCGTCCCCGGACAGGCACCCGGCCTTTCTCCACCTGCTCGGATGAGACCCGCACGGGTGATGTCATAGCACATTTCCGGCGGAACCACTTTAAGCCAGCACTGCCGGTGCTAATTCATAGTCCCTATTTACCTGGCCAGGCGACTTAGATGGACGCGTTCAACGTCTCGCGCTCAAGCGTCTGGTATCCCCGAGCAGTTCTCCTTCAGACGGATCAGGTGTGCCTACATTTGGGCTAATAAATCAAGTCATATCGAATGTCTGGTTTCCAACGTGGCCTTGATACGAGCAAAGACTACATTATGTCCCCCATGCTTTCCAGCGGGGAGGCAGCTTGTCCAACCTAGGGTCCTCCAAAATCCGTTCCAGCGGCTTCTGGTGTTTGGGTTGAAGCCCGAAATCTTCAGTCGGCTCATCAGCGGAGGTATTATGGTCGCTCAATGAAGGCGGCGCGTTGGAAACCCGAGGTGTGCGTGTATCCCGACTCTAGTGCTCGAGACTGGAGTCCGAAACCGTTGCGAAACCCAAGGCTGGGTTGTCATCCGGAGGACACAACCCAGTCCCGGCGCTAGCAACCCTCTTGTTGGCTTGCTCGATGGCGTTGTCCCTCTGCTGTTTCGCCCAATCTCTCCCGTTTCGGTATGCCGCGACTCCTTGCCGATATCCGTCATAGCTACCCGTAAGCGCATAGGCCCCGACCTGTGTCATTACATACTTGGGACGGACTCCCTGGCTGGGCAGTATCGGATGGGTAGTGTACATTCTAACGACTCCGCATTAATAGAAACAGGTCATAGTGTAAGCGTTGTTGTCGTGGACGGGCTCCGGTTCACCATACAACAGATCCTGCATTCCCCTGGCTCCCAGCGCTCCGTCATAGCACGCCTGCCGTTGAGCTACTGCAAGCGACCGGTTTGGACCCTTCACTGCCAGGAAGAAGTTCGGCGCGATGGGGAGATCCTGCTGGGTCGAAGGGATGATACGGCCTTCTAGTTCCGCGCGGACTTTCCGATCAAGCTGCTCGGGGCGGGCCCCGTGGTATAGATCTGGGTTCCCAGGGAAGAGCGAGCCGTTGGTCAAGTGGTCGAGGTTTGTGAAGGGTATTTCTCCAGCAACGCATCTGCTGTCGCCAACGTCCCCCGAGATAATAGGAACTACGAATGCCGTCCCTTGCCTCTCCTTGGCCGCATGGGCATCTGCTCGCTTGAACTTCCGGAAATCATCGTTCGAGCAGCGTGTAGGGGATAGAGAGGGCCGTGGTTGGGCAAGAAACCGAGCGATCTCGTCCATATTTCCCAGTTCGGGAGGAATCCTACCATTAGGGTACTCGTACTGGTCGGGGTAGATACCATAATCGACGAGATGTTGCTGAAACGCGCCGTCGTAGGGCCCCGTACTCTTAGTAGTTTTAGTGCCCGGTGTCTTCGTCTCTGACGCCTGGCTCGTCGATGCAGATGCCGAGCCCCGCTTCCGGCGGCCGAGACTGGACGGACCCAAGCTCATGCTGCACTCGGATGCCGGTTCACCAAGCTGCAAAGGCAAGTACATGGGTTAAAGATATTTGGAAACTAGACACTTACGCCTCTCAAGTCCGAAAGGTCTGGGCCGCCCTGCCTCGCAAAGGACCGGATACGCTCTGGGTCGACCGGAACGCAGCGAGGAAGAGGCTCGGCGGCAGCGCGTCGGGTGACGGGGCCACGGGCTGGCTTCCGCGACAAGCTGCGGGCAGACCGAGCACGCTCGCGATTCCTCCGATCCAACTCATGCAAGGCGTTTTCCGTTAGGGGAACCCCAGGGAGGCTGTCCCAGAAGAACGGTGGCGGTCGTGTCGGATGGCTGAGCTTTTGCTTCTTCGGCTGATGTTGCCGTCTGTCGTCGCTTGGGGATTGTGCTTGGCTCTGCCGTTTGCACTTGTATAGGCCGAGGGGGCCTTGTTCCGCCATATGGAAAGACCAAAGATGAAAAGAGTGCTAGAGAGGGAAAAGGAGAGACAGCACAGCTTTTATCCTCGCGTTCTCGTGTAGCACGAGCAAGAGGGGGCAGAATCGAGGCTCGTGCAGACCGGGAGCTGCTCGCGATGAGTGGTCAAAGTGCGACGCCACCAACCCAGGCCTCTCAGCCATATTCTGTCTTACACCAATGAACCCCAGCGCAAAAATCTGAGCTGGCCGTGGGTTTTCGGGGCTGTCGGGCACGCTCTGCTGGCCATTGTATGTAGGCTGGAACAAGCAGTGACTGGTGCCCGGTGCCTGGGGATAAATCACACCAATACAAGAAGACGCGACTGCACTTTGTGAACAAGTACATCCGCCCCACTTTCCATGGAGGTACTTTAGCTCGAGGCAAGAAGCCTGCTGCCAAGCTCGAGCCAAGAAAGGATCGTCTCGCCCGCTGATTGGCTAGTGGTTTTCCCTCGTGCCTGCCGCAAATCCGCAAATCCAACAAGGTACCTTGAATGGAGCTTTGCTGGGCTTTTGACAACGGTCAACGGGAACTAAACTCATCGCTCGTCTCTCATAAGGTTCTGAAGTGGAAAACAATTCTTTTTCTTTGGTTTCCCTGTAAAGATTTCCTGTCTACCTCCTCGATGGAAACATCCGTTTCGTTTTGAGTGGTTCACCCATATCTGCCCAAAAACGGGTGCATACAGGTGGACGGAACCCCCAAAATCCTTGACTTCGCCGATTCTGATTCAAACTCTTTTTCTTTTTTCTTAATGTTTTTCATGCGCCGGGATCTTCTCTGAGGAACCCAGCCGCAAACTCCACACATCGCAAGAGGATGAACTTGGACGACTTTTCTCTCTGCCATCTCGTCACTCTCAGCCCGAATGGTTGATCTCACAGCCCGCCGCCCCAACGGCCGTGTGCAGGGCCGCCGACCTCACCCAGACGGCATCTTTGGACGCTTGACTTATATCCCAGCAAAGCGCAGCGGAGATGTTGGAGAGCTGCGCAAGCCCAGCGCCCAGGGCCGTAGTAAGTCTTTTCATTGAAGACCAGTATTCTGCATGGCCGTGGACTCGTGCTGACAATGATCCCAGCTCCCAATTTTCAGCAGGTGACGCCTTTTACGCAATGGTGCCCACCGGCCCGAACGATAGGGCCCCAGCCCGGCAATGCTCCTCCTTATCAAACTTTCAAGTCGCAGAGGAATTGGCTTCTGAAGAACCACCCGGAAGCGTTTCTTGCCGATTTGGATACCGAGTCGCTCCTCGCAGAAGAGATATCCACTGGCCGAACGGCCAGCCAGCCCGCAGCCCCCGACACAGCCCGCCTCTTGGCCGTGGGGGAGATCGCGGATGTGAGAGACCCATCCACACCCGGGGGTCGCCAGGTGCTGGCTTTCGCTGCCGGCGAGTCAGGCCATATCCTCCGTCTCAAGAGTCTCGTGTGGGAGGAATGGGCCTGGGATGAGAAGGGGGTCAAAGTCCGCCTCAGCACCCCGAACTCACGCTTCGAAGGCGACTGGTGCCAGGACAGCCTCCCGATCTTGATGATCAAGTTCGCACACGACCCCTCACCACAAAACTCGATTCGATGGCTACTTGTACAGAAGGCCACATCAACCACTGTGTATGAGCCTGAGCTTAGAAGACTCCCTGTGAAAGTTCCCCAGCACGTGAAGAAGCCCACGATGGAGTCTGCTCGGATTTTTGCGAATCCTCTGTTTACGATTCGCCAGGATCAGACGGGCGGAAGTTCTCATTCGGATGTTGCTTTCCAAGAGGGTATTGACGAGACCCCCCCCCAGCTAGCCATCATCGACCAATCTGGCTACTGGAGTGTATGGGATATCGTTGGCCATCGAGCAGCGCGGCCAAGCGTTCTAAAACCTGTGTTGAGAATATGCGGCAACATTTCCTTGGGGACCATTCCACGGCTGCCTCGCATACCAATAACCGACCAAGAGCCTCACCGGATCATGTGGCTCTCCTTGAAGAAGGACCTGTCGCGAAGCCCTTCAAAGCAGCTGTCATCGACGCCCAAAGCTCCCCTTTCTCGCTCAAGGACCCTTCTGTTGTGTAACAGCACGGGCATATTTCTCTTGGATACCGAGACAGGAACACAGCAGCCTGCGTCGGATGTCGTTTTGCTTAAGAGCGGACAGCATATTCTCGATATAGCCCCTTCCATGCTAGATCCTTCTCAAGCGTTTGTCCTGACCAACACAAATGTCTTTTGGACAGTGGCAAAAAGGGACAACAAGGGCAATCTATCACTCACGGCACTCGTCTCACTACCTCATCGGAAAGACGACGGAGGCCCGTCACTCAGGCTCGAAGTGTCTCCGGGGACACATATCGACGGCGCCCCGGCTTGTTTCGTTTGCGTCCGGTCGGCCCAGGACCCCCGTCTGACTATCGTATGGTTCATCAGCGCTGCGCCGCGGAGTCCCATCCGCTACCACCGAGAACTAGTCCACCTCCGGGCCCCTTCCAACTTTATCGGCATGGGCATGCTCCCGGTCCCTCGCCTTGTTGAGGCAAGTCAGGCACGGCAGGCACGGAAACCATCCAAGGCAAGGTTCTTCCAGCTGCTTACATTGGGCTATGACTTGGACGTCAACAGCTCGCTTTGCGTCTGGATAGACGAGTCCGACTCGCGCATACGTCCTCCGGATACCTTCCTTGGGCGTGAAGAGTCTGGAATCGACCGGAAGAGGCTGATGCGGTACTTTTCCAAAGCTTTTGTAGTACCCGATGATTTCGACGACCGGGTTGTGTTTGGGGAACATGGGAGTCGGCAGGAGGCTGCGCAAGCGCCCTCAAAGACAGCAGCAGATGGGGTATCCATAACTATGAAGGCTAAGCTTGCTTCCGGGCATCTTTCCTCGGCCGTCGAATCCGTTTCCGGGAGACTGGGCCACCGCCATGGCGACGTCCACCTGAGCGCCATTCGCGAAGCTATTGAGAGAGAAAAGCGCGAGGATGGCTTTATGCCGAGGCATTCGCTGTTGGACTTGGTGGGACCTGAAAAGCCCGTGGACGAGCTCCTTCAACTCGCCTCGGAATGGCCGACTGAACAAGATGAGCTTCTCGAGCAGACCGAGGGGGTGCTTCTCTGCCCCGAGGTTGGCCACCGCCTCTTGCCGGCCAATATCGACGGGTCCGTTGAGAAGCTCAGACAGCTGTTCTCCGCGCTTCCCTCCGACCGCATGGCAAGGGGCCAACGGCAGGCCCTCCTGCAGGGCATTGCGGCCCGGACATTTCTCTCTGAGATCGGGCTGGTGGCCGAGTCGCACGAACCGACGGTCATCCCCACAGTAGAGACCCCCGAGCCAGACAGTCTCAGACTAGAGTCTCTGGAAGACCCGTTCTTCAGCTCGATGCCCTTTGGCAGCTCCCCACCTATCGTGGCATCGTCCCAAGCACTACCCGACTACGGCACCCCCGGCCGGCCAGAGGACGCTGAAGAGGAAGCAACAAACAAGCGGCTGCTCATGTACGCCAAGGCTTTGAATCACGCTCCGTCGAGTAAAGTCTACCAGTCGCTCGTCCGGTCGCACTGGGACCTGGGCGGCGACCCGGACCAGGTCGGCTGGAAGCCGGGCTACAAGCTGAGCCACGAGGAGGAGATGGCGCTCAAGCGCAAGCACAAGGTCGAGGCGAAGCGCCGGAGGGCCGAGAAGCGCAAGTCGCATATCTTCCAGCTGGGCGAGTTTGCGAAGACCGAGACGCAGCCGACGCCGACGGCCATCCGGACCAGCCAGCCGCGCGTCAAGGAGTACTCGTCGCAGGCCGTGCCGGTGATTGCCATGTCGCAGGTCGTGGCGGGGCCGCACGGCGGGAGGGCGTTGAAGAAGGGGGGGAATAAACGGAAGAGTGTTGGGGCGCCGGGCGGGTTCAGGTAGTTCTAGAAGATGAAGAAGCAAGGGAGCTGGTGGATGGTGGCTGTCAGGGATGTTTGCATGTCCATCACGTAGGTATTGGTTCAAGAAACGAGTGATCCATCCTCGTCACTGCAGTGGTCGGGAAGAAGGTCGCCCACCATTGAAAATGGCATACAGTGAATTTTCAATAAAAATGTTATAATGTTTAGTGTCACTTGACCTCCAAAACGAAATGGATCCGAACTCTTGTGTTTATGCTGTTCACTTCTATGGTTGAGGCCCGATCCTGGATAAAGGCTGGTGAGGGCCTCCATTGGTTTCAGTGGCAATTTACAGCGGTCTATAAGGCAACCACAGCGCCTAGATTATTTCCAACGCCCGATAGACAGACGCCCCCTCCCGTCTCCGCTAATCAACACCCAAACTCACCATCTCAAGAAACGACCACATCGGACCTCCACAACAAATACATATACGCAGACACACAAGAAGCGCATACATGAATACCCAGCTTGGGATATAAAACCGGGCATTCCATCACTTCTCATTTGATCTCATACAAACCAAGAATCCCAAAACAAAACAACGAAGAACAGCAACAGAAAATGTCGGGACACTGCCACGACGAGCACGACGGCCATAACCACGGCGGCGACGGGGCAGCAGCGCACGACCACTCGGACGACATCACGCCGGCGGTGCAGTTCTCGCTGTACCAGCAGATCAACTTTGACGAGATCACGACGTTCAACGAGGCGCAGTACGGGTCCGGCCGGGCCGTGTGCAAGAAGACGTGGGCGGAGCGGCTGAGCGCCGAGCCCGAGCTGGCGAGCGACGCCGACGAGCAGCTGCTGATGAATATCCCGTGCGTTTTTATTCTCCTCTCTTCGATGTTTTTCTTTTTCATTTTGTCTTTTTATTCCTGGCCGTGTTTAATTATCTACTATGTCTGTTTGCTGGGTGGTATGGAAATGTATACCTATGGTGTCAGACGCCTACTCTCACTTACTGATCCACATATTACACACGCTCCTTGCCATGTCCATAGAATACAACTAACTAACACACCCCCAGCTTCACGGCGCAAATAAAACTGCACTCGATCCTCCTGCGCACATCCGACTCCGACAGCGCGCCGCGCACGCTCAAGGTGCTGATCAACCGCGACGACGTCGACTTCAGCGTGGCCGAGGACGCCCCCGGCACACAGACCTTTGAGCTGTCGCGCACGAGCGAGGTGCAAGAACTCCCCGTCAAGCGGGCGCGGTTCAGCTCCGTGCGGCGGCTGAGCCTCTTCTTCGCGGATAACTTTGGCGACGGCGACGAGGATGTCACGGATCACGTATGTGGGCTTCCGCGGCGAGTGGATGCAGCTTGGGCGGGCGCCGCAGAATATCGTGTACGAGGCCGCGGCGAATCCGAGTGATCACAAGGTCAAGGGGACGGAGGAGCGGAAGGTTGGTGGGGGGTTGGGAAGGTAGGAAGGGGGGAAATGGCTACCTATTTAAGAGATAGAGATAGGGAGAGAGATATAATGAGAAGAGAGAGGCTACATGAAATCATCCTCCCAGTCTGAGCCGCGGTCTTGGTTGCTCGAGCTGACCATGTTCTCCTCCGCAAACAGGTCGTCGTACGCGTGGTCTTTTTGGTATTTCTTCTCTGGCGCTCCTTGGCGATGCGGGCCTCCTCCTTTTCTCTGTGTGTTGTGTTCCCGGCCGGGTGGGTGGGTTAGCGTTTTTGTGGTCCGTTGTTCACTTTAAAGAGAGAAGAGAGAAGAGAGAGAGACGAGAGCGAGGGAGAGGAGAGAGAGAGAGAGCGGAGGAGGAGAGAGAGAGAGAGAGAGAGAGAGAGAGAGAGAGAGAGAGAAGCGAAAGAGAGAGAGAGAGAGAGAGAGAGAGAGAGAGAAAGAGAGAGAGAGAGAGAGAGAGAGAGAGAGAGAGAAAGAGCGAAACGTACCCTCGCCAGCTGGGCCTGCTGGTCCTTCTTGCGCAGGGCGCGCAGGCGCTCCTCCTTCTCCAGCCGCAGGTCCGGGTGCTTCTCGACCTTGGTCTTGTTGAGCCGGTTGACGATGGCGTTCTCGCGCTGCGCCACCAGCACCTTCTTGACCTTCTTCTGGTCCTTGAAGCCCACCTGCCCGTCGGCCATGCTGCCGTCCTTCTTGAGGTTCGACCACGGCGTGTAGATGACGGTGATGTTGTCCTTCTTGTTACCTGAGTCGGTCGATAGAAGCTTAGTAGTTGCCATAGCTGTTTTCGCGAGTGGGGGGACGAGGACCATAATAAACGTACCCTCGATCGAGTTGGCCTTGGTCAGCTGGCCGAGGTCGGTCAGCAGCTCCTCGGGGATGTTGTCCCACGAGTCGCCCTCGCGCAGCCGCAGGTAGATGTGGGCGCTCGACAGCTTGTCGACGTGGAACTAAGTTGGTGTGAGTGAGATGTCATCATGGCTGAGGTGGGGTGGTGTTTTTCATACCCTGTTTTGAAAGCCTTAGAAAAAAAAAGGTGTGTCTCATAACTTCAAAGTGGCTTGCTTCTTTTGCTCTCCTCTTCGCTCACTGGCGAGATTGGGATATGTATGCGAAACACTCACCAGACATCCTCTTCCCAGCCATGCTGGATCAGCTCCTCGTCTATGCCACGGCCAAGTCAGTGGGGAAGGCATTTAAATAAAAAGGACGGACAAATGGATGCAGAAGTCTTGGGTGATGTAGACTGTTGTATGCTGCTAGAGCGATCTTGGTGTGAATGTTGGACCTACTCTCAAACTTGTCTTTTCCCACATAGACAAAGGCCGCGGGGGTCACCACGTTGGACGTGAAGTAGAAAACCATGATGGTGAAGAATGGCCAGGTAAAGGGAAAATAAAAATAATCAAGTCTTTGTAGAATAACCTGCGATTTTTATCTCTCTCCTGTATTGGTCTTCCTTCTTGAACCGACCGCCGAAGATGAAGCAACGCAAGTGTCGTCGGCTGGGTGGTCGAATGGATTCTCACAGGTGAGGAGGCAGGCAAACGACCCCTTCTAGAAACCGCCTTTAATTGCTGGCGTTGCAACACACCAGTACAGGGTTAGGGTTATCCACCGCCAAGCTGTCGAGGCTATCCTATCGGGGCCTTTAGCTTGCCTACCTCAATAAACCCCCGTCCAAATTTCTGCTGGCATCCCGTCCCGAACGAACGAACGAACGAACGAGCGGCGGAACGACTCCATCCAGTCCAATCCAACCCAGCCCTGTCTGGCAAAACCCATCCCGACGACCACCTCGACCCAGCGAAGGCGTCGACAACTAACCCCGTCAATCGCATTCCTCCAGAAAAACACCAAACCAAAAAATCAGCAATTTCTCAGCAAATCCGAACGACCCGAAACCCGCCCGAAAGCCGCAACCTGCCGAAGACAATGGCGCCCCAGCTGCCCACCCGCTGCTGGCGGCAGCTCCAACAGCCGTCCCTCCAAAGCCTGACGCTGGCCCTCGCCCGTCCTACCCCCTCGGCGCTCCTGCTCCCGCGCACGACGACCCGCGGCGTCAAATACGGCTGGTCGACGCTGCCGTCGCGCGCCAAGCCGGCGCGCTTCAACCAAGTGTCCTCGGGGCTGCCGGCGCCGACGACCGGCCCGGCCGCGGCCCTCAAGCGGCGCGAGCGGACGACGCCGATGCGCACGGGCGTGCTGGCCATCAAGAAGGGCATGACGGCCTTCATGGGCAAGACGGGCAGTCGGATCCCGTGCACGGTGCTGCAGCTGGACAAGGTGCAGACGGTGGCCAACAAGACGCGCGCCAGCAACGGCTACTTCGCCGTGCAGGTCGGGCTGGGCGAGCGGCGGCCCGACAACGTCGGCGCGCCCATGCTGGGCTACTTCGAGGCGAAAGGGCTGGCGCCCAAGCGCGTGCTGGCCGAGTTCCACGTGCGCGACCAGAGCGGCCTGCTGCCCGTCGGCGTGCAGCTGCTGCCCGACTGGTTCCACGTGGGCCAGTGGGTCGACGTGCGCGCCAACAGCCACGGCAAGGGCTTTGCGGGCGGCATGAAGAAGCACGGCTTCAAGGGCCAGGGCGCCAGTCACGGCAACTCGCTCGCGCATCGCGCCATCGGCACCACGGGCCCGTCGCAGGGCGGCGGATCGCGCGTGCTGCCGGGCAAGAAGATGCCGGGCCGGATGGGCAACGAGCGCGTCACGATGCAGAACCTGCCGGTGCTGATGGTGAATAATGAGCTGGGCATCGTGGTGGTGAAGGGGTGCGTGGCCGGGCCGAAAGGGTGCGTGGTCAAGATCCAGGACGCGGTCAAGAAGCCGCCGCCGGCCAAGGAGTTCATCGAGGCCAGCAGGAAGGTGCTGGACGAGCGGTTCCCCGACGCCGCCGAGACGCTGACGGCTGCAAGAGTCAAGCATCTGCAGCTCAAGGAGATGCGGAAGCAGGGCAGGATAGAGGATATGCTGGCGGCGGGCGTGGTGGTGGATGGGGCGGAGACGGTGGTTGCTTCTGAGGTGACGGTTTAGAGAGGGGAGGGGAGAGCAAAAACAAAAACAAAAAGATAAAAAGGGAATTTTTGTTTTGCCTTGTTTAGGTTTTGTTTGTATCATACAGATAAATGTACATGTAGTGTAGTAAGAGACCCGGCCATTTCTCCGTGTGTCTGTCTCTCTGTCTTTTTCTGTCTCTGCTTCGGGTTGAAGGAGGTTGGTATATGCCTACGCCTCCCACAACATCATATGTCACACACACACACACACACACACACACACACACACACACACACACACACACACACACGCATGCAGCTGCCTCCCTCTCTCACTTGCCCATCTTCCTGAACCCGCGCGCGGCCTCCTCCTCGTCAAAGTCGTCCAGCTCGCTCCCGCCCACGATGCCCTTGAACGGGTCACTCCCGTCGAGCAGGTCGATGACGCGCCCGTCCGAGGTGGTCAGGCTCCACTCGGTGGTCTCGAACATGCCGCGCGAGGTGGGCCGGTGGCTGGCGAAGCGCATGACGCCCGTGTTGCGGGTGCCCTTGACGGCGTACTCGATGCTGATGCGGCCGCGCAGCTGGTTCATCTCGCCCGAGATGTACGGGATCTGGTTCTGGAAGTAGACCTCGTCGCCCAGGTACTCCCGCGCCTTCTTGTTGGTGCGCAGCGCGTACAGCGTCGACGTCACCACCGGGCTCGAGAGCTTCTGGTAGTTGAAGATGGCGACCGCCGAGACCGCGCAGATGACCAGAAAGATGGGCAGGGTGCGCGACCAGCGGAATGTGTTGGCTTCGACGTCTGCAGCAGGGAGGGGGGTTTAGTTGAGGGTTTTGGGTAGGTACAAGAGGGGGGAAAGGGGGGAGGGAAGGGGGACACAGACCTGGGAGTTCTCGGTCGGCTCGTCGCTCCATCAGCGGGCCGTCGCCGGGCTTGGGCGCCGAGGAGAAGCTCTGGCGCTGGAGCTGTACTGTGGTGGTGGTGGTTGCTGGCCTGGCTGTCCTGGCCGTCCTCGCTGCTATTCTCGGGAGGGGGTTCGAGAGGGCCGCGGCGGCCTCGAGCCCGCCTCTCTTGAGCGCTATCCTCGATAGCATGGTTGTGGGGATGTGGGTGGTTGTGTTGGGTGAGGACGGGACGTGCTCGGGAGAAGCGACGGGAGCTTCTCCTCGTACGGAGGTATCGTCAATCGTCAATCGCAATCAGCCCACTACGGAGGCGTCTGCTGGGAAATTTCATGGGGGGTTATTTGGTTATCAGGGATAGATATGCAGCTAGAGGAGTGTAATCGTTGTCAGAGATGGATCGGCGGTCGCTGGCTGACAGCTCCCATTACCGCTAACTGGCAGCCTTGGCTTGGCGTGTCGGTGCATATCCCGCTAGCCAGTCACTCTCTTGCCCACTCATCTATCTTCTGCTTTCACGGGTTACGAGACCAGATATTTTGGGAGCCGGCAAAAAGGGACGAAGATGCCAATCTGGTATCCGAGTATCTGTGCAACATCGCTACGACCTACCTACATAATCTACAACTCATGATTTCCATGATTTGCGTTGCGTCGGGGGCTGTTTTTGGGACCGCAACACGCAAGCAGCACGCATCTCCAGCTGCACACCACCCACACATCCCACATCCCACATCCCACAGCGGCACCGCACCGCACCGCACCGCACCGCACCGCACCGGCACTTGATCGCGCACACGGTTGAGGCGCCAAAGGAACCGACCGGGAACGGGTGAATGGATGATGATGGGGGAGGGTGCATTGCATGCCGAGGGAACACCAGAGTATTTACATTCGCAGCTACAGTCACTGATCTCTGGGACGATGCACCGAAGCGCCTTCGATAAAGTACCTACCGATTTGTCGGGTCGGTTTCCCCCTGGTTCTTGACTTCCTCTTGGCTGGTATTTCTGGCCTTCTCTTTTTCCCTTTTCCTTGGCAGAAAGCAATCCGGGAGAGCGACAAAAGCGTTGTTGCCAAGACTGGCCATTCCACGGCGATCCCCCTTCAGCCCCGCCGACGGTTGTCTTTCTTTATCCCCTTCTCCAGTTTCCTCGTGTGCTTTTATTTCGATTCCATTCTTGCCTCACTTGCTTCCGCTTTGAAAATCTATTTTTGTTCGGTTCCGCGTCGTCATTCTCACCACACAAGCACGACAAAAAGATGGACCTCCTCTCTCTATCCCTTTCGCTCCTGACCTGCAGTGCAGAGCTTGAAGGTTTGCAGCTAGACAGACTGACACAGCAAAGTTCTGTGCAGAGTTCTGCGCAGCCTCGACTCGGCTGTCTTGCTCGGACGGGCTAGTGATGCTGGCGCGAGAGGCGCGCCAGCGGGCGCCCGCCAGAATGCCCTTTGGCTCCGCAGGGAAACAACCGTTCTGTCGCGCGTGGCGCAGACCGGCTGCCATTGGCTGGCGTTACACCGATACACGGTCATCAACCGGCTTGCCAGGGCTGGCTGTTAGCAAGCTGAGCCCGGGAGGTGCGTCCGTGATGGGTTGCACTCCGCCATGCTGACGGCAGACGGGCCTGGGCCAATCCCCATGCCGCCATCATGTCGTCCCGTTGGTGTGCCAGCTCAAGGCCTCTGCAGCAATGCATCTGCCCAACGCCCGTCCCCCCTCCGGCTTGGGTGTAAGTCCCAAGTGGCTGGCACCAGCCATGCTGAGGGGCGCCCTGGGGGGAACTACTAATACCAGGGGAGCTCGAGCTCAGCCCTATACTAGAGAGCCGCCCCGGACGGGCAAACATCCTTTCTCCGTCTCTTTGTTCCGTCTGGTTGTCACGTCGCTTCTAGACTCGATTGTGCCTGTGACCCTATCGTATCCTTCAGGCCAGCTCCTCCTTCGTCCTCCACTTGTCCAAAGATCAAACCAAACGTCGCTCTCCCTCCAGGACATGCGAGTTGGCCGTGTTTGTTGATTCTGCAGCTACACATCCATCCCACCGGAACGTCACCGCCAAGATGGACTCTCCCTCGTTGCTCAAGTACATCTACATCGCGCTGGGCCTGCTCGCCGTCGACGCCGCCATCTCCCTCGCCCTGGTCTCGTCCATGGTCGCCTTCCTTAATGGCCGAGGAGGTGGTTTCTTCGACGTCGCCACCGGCACAAGCACCTTCCAGCTGCGCGGCGAGCCAGCCAACCTGTTTGTCAACCAGGGGCACACGACCAACGGCGCCGGAGGGACCGCATTGATCATCATTGGCTTTGGCGGCGTGCTGGCGCTGTTTCTCGAGAACCGGTCGAGACAGAGGGTCAGTTCCCACATCATGGAACTGTGACAGCAAAGAAGAAGACAGCCAGCTAACTGCTTCTCCAGTCCGGGAAATCCTCGCCCGTCTTCTTCGTATGGGCGCTGTTCACCGTCCTCAGCTGGCTGCTCGCCCTGACGGCGCTCATCTACACATTCGTGGTGACGGCCCAGACGGCCAACCAGGCCATCGACATCGGCCTGGCCCAGCGCACCAGCCCGACCAAGTACGACGACGGCCGCAACTGGACGCCCGAGAACTGGTACCTGGCGGTGCTGGACCTGCCGCTGGTCAACGGTGACGACAGAGACGTCATCGCCCGTAATGTGCGCCTCATGCGCGGGTGGCGCTTCAACATCATCCCGCTGTTTGTGCTCGGGTTCGTGCTCATGGACCTGGTCGTGCTGGAGGTGCTGCAGCTGCGGAAGTCGCGCGGGTATGGGCGGGCGGCCACGAGCGATGTCAAGGTGTAGGATGGATACTGGGATGTGTTGAGTGGAGGGTCGGTTGCCAGCCACGGGATATAAGCGGGCGGACTGTTGGAATGCGTTTCTTGGGGCTGATGGAGTGGCCTCTATTGGATGTCTTAATCTCCTTCTATACCCCCTTCTTCTTTCTGTTGCACTTTCTGTCCGACGGCCCCGTATTCTATTTTTCGTTTCTTGGTACATATATACTGGGTGATAGGTAATCGTTATCATTTGTTTGCGTTTTTAATCACACCGATTCTGTCTTACGGCTTCTTAAAAGCAAAAACCATTTCAAGTAATAAGAAATAAGAAACATAAAATTGAACATTCATATTGGACCCATCACATCTATTATCATCTCCCCAGAGAACAGAATTGTGTTTTGTTCTGTCATCGTCCCATGATATCCTTAAAATCAGATTGGAGATAATTATGCATGTAAAGAGGGGCACGCCCCAGCCTGGAACGACAGGTGACTGGCTGGCTGGCTGGGCTGCGAAATCATTGCTGCGCCTGCACGCACGCTGTGAGCCCAAGCTCCATATCTTACCTTTCCTTAGCGATATCGTATTGGACAACAACGACCGCGCAAGTGTCACGAGCTTCCACTCACTCACTCACGCTACAAAAGACGACAGAAGAAGAAAATAAGAAGAAGAGAATCCAGTCAAAAATACAGTAACATCTCACGAAAGAAAGAAAGAAAGGAACGGCGCGCAGCATGGTGGACAGAAACGTCCAGGCGGCCACGGCGCGCCTGCGCAAGACGTTCCGGTATCCCGCCGACGGCGACGGCGACGGCGACGGCGAGTCGGATGATGGCACGCCCGAGGTCATGGACGAGCAAGGTTGGTTTTGGTCTTTCCTTCTCAGTACTCACTACTCACTTCTCACTTCCGTGTTGTCTCTGTTTTATATACTTGCATTTCGCTCCGTTGTCTCGGTTTTATATACTTGCATTTCACTCCGTTCTTTGACTGTCCTACAACAACCTACACTCTCAAACCACCTCCCCTTCTTCCCATCATCCATCATCAAACCTACGCCCCTCCCACTACGGGTATCTCATCCCCAAATATTCCACACCAACCCTTCCCCTCCCCCTCCCCCTCCCCCTTTTTCTTTATCCCTTATTATTCAACATCACCATGGCATACTCGAAAGGTACCTAACACCCCTGCCCTGTGCCCTCATGTCTCTAGAACAAGAATCCTACATCGCCGCCCTCGCCGCCCAGAACCGCCAACGCAACGCCCAGTTCCGCCAACTGCTCCTCGCGCTCCCGCTGCTAGCCAGCGTGCCCTACGCACTGCACCTCCTCCTCTCCTCCTCCTCCTCCTCCTCCTCCTCCTCCTCCTCCTCCTCCTCCTCCTCCTCCTCCTCAACAAAACACCAACCATCGCCTGCGCTCTTGTCGCTCCTGGCGCTCTCGTCCCTTGCGTCGACGGCGTTTCTGGTCTACCGGCTCCCGCCTTCTGTAACTGGGGTAAGTTTTCTGGATGAGATGTCCCCCGCTGCTGCTGCTGGTGGGAGGGGAGGAGGGATGGTGGTGGAGAGGTCGCCGCTGGAGAGGGTGCTGCCGTGGTTGAATGCGGGTTTGTGCGGCGTCGTGGGTGTCATGGGAGGGCTGGGGGCTGGGCTGGGGCTGGGCGGGTTGCCTGCGGTCGTGTATGCGGTTGTGCTTGTGGCCAAGGTTGTCATGGCGGGCGTTGATCCCGAGGGGGAGTTGAGTGCGTTGCGGTATGGGTTCAAGGGGGCGTAGTAATTAGGAGCGTTGTGGCTGGTGGGAACGGTGGTTGCTGGTGTTGTTTAGAGGTGATGATGCTGGTTTGCAGTGAAGGAGTTGGTTTGTCTGCTGCTGAAGGTGTTACATGACCGATTTCTTATGTATACCCAACACAGTCACATCACATATGTCACGCACAATGCGATACCAAGAGTAAATATAATCAGGTGTATTTGCCGCGAGGAGCTCATATCCACCTGCCACTTGCACCGTCCACGCAAAAAAAGGGCGAGCCAGTCATTAACTGCAGTGCTTGCTCGTCGCATCATCCGTCTATAAGCCAGTCCAGTCCAGTTCATAAATGCGCCGTCCAGATCTTTTGCGTGTCCGTCGGCAAACAAAAAGACAAGATCCCATCCCTTCCTTTCGCATCAATACCATGCATGCTATCAACAACAGCGACAGCTAGAATATCCCATGGCAAGCAAAAGCAAGCCGCCATGTGAAGTGTACGCAAATCCCTCTCCTCTCTTCTCATCATCATGATGATCGCGCTCTGCAAGATGAAGGATGCCAGGCCAGATACATAGATAGAGCCGGAGAAAAGCAGAGAAGCGTTGTGAGAAAAAGAAAAACAGAGAACAAAATACCCTCCATCGGTTCCCTTCGTTGCTGGTTGCTGCATGTCGTGATTGGGTTCCTCGTACCCTCTCATGAGATGGGTAAAGAAAGAAGAATCCATGTCTCGTGACAGACAACAACCCTTGCTCGTTAATGCCGAAAAACGAAAGCGAAAAAAGAAAAGGAAAAGGAAAACAAACGCTCCGTCCATCCATGCATTCGTCCATTCATTCATCAATTCGTCGCAGTGATCCATCCATCCATCCACGAACCAGTGCCAGAACCATAACGCCAGCCGAGCCAAGCCAAGCCAAGCCAAGCCAAGCCAAGCCAAACCAAACCAAGCCAAGCCAAACCAAGCCGAGCCGAGTGGGTATCTCATAGACGATGACGAGACGATGACAAAGAGATCAATCGTTGTGAAACAGACTGACAGATAGAAAAAGAAGCTGAAAAAAAAGGAAAGAACAAAAGAAAGAGAATGGTGTGTTGGTGCGATGTCGACCTTCGTATCTTGCCTGTCTGTCGAGAAGAAGAAGACGATGGTCGCCCTCCCTCAACTCAACCGACTGCGCAAGAAAAAGACAGGCAGTTCAGTTACCGTCCTGCTCGTCAAAAGTAAAGTTCATCACCTCCGGATCGACAAAGCTCTCGTTTCCCGCCTCCATCTGCTGGTCGCCAAACATGCCACCAGCGGCAGTAGGATAACCATTGTTGCCGCTGTCGTTGTTGTTACCATGCTGACCCATGAAGCTGCTGCTGCTGCTGCTGCTGTTGTTGTTGTTGTTGTTGTTGTTGTTATTATTGTTGCCCAGGGACGCGTTTCCGTAGGTCTGGTGCATAGGCGCGGGCGCAGGCATGTAGTGTCCAAACTGCTGCTGCTGCTGCGGCTGCGGGGGCATGGGCATGGGCGGGTGATGCGCGAAGCCGAAGCTGCTGTGGGCGTTGTCGGCGTAGAGGTCTGTTTTTGACGACGCGAGGTTAGTTCGTGGGAATAGAAGGGGAGACAAAAAGGGGGGGGAACGTACCGAAGCCGTTGCCCTGAGCGTGGAAAGGCGGCTGCATGTAGTTGGCCATCGCCTGCTGACGGGCCATCGCCTCGTGAGCCTGCTGCTGCTGGGCCATGGCCTGGTGGGCCTGCTGCTGCTGCTGCTGCTCCATCTGTCTCCTGCGGTGCAGCTCGGCGACGGACTGGCCGCCAAAGGCAGACGGCGGCGAGCGGCGCTGCTGCTGCTGCTGCTGCTGCTGCTGCTGCTGGGCGGGCGCAAAGGGGTTGCCTCCGATGATGGGGATGGCGGCCGGCTGCGGGAGATAGCTAGGGCCAGCACCGAATCCATTGGGCTGGGGATAGTGCTGCTGCGGGGCAGTCACCGGGGCGCTGAAGTAGCTGTTCATGGCACTGCTGCTGCTGTTGTCATTGCCGTTGCCGTTGCCGTTGCCGTTGCCGTTGCCGTTGCCGTTGCCGTTGCTGCCCATGAATCCGTTGACGGGAGGAGTGTTGACGTTGGCTCCGAAGCCGCCTATGCTGAGAGTCTTGGCCTGCTGCTCGAGTCGGGCGACGGCTGTGGCTGAGGTCCTGCGGGCCGTCGGGCGGGCAGGCGAGATGCGGCGTCTGGTGGTGCGAGGTGCCGTACCGGACAAGGACGGAGAGGCGCGCTTGCGGGCAGCAGCGCAACGAGGAGCGGCCGTGGGGGTGGGCGGCGAGGGCTGACGACTAGACGGTTGCTCAGTGCTCTTCTTGCTGGAGTCCTGGGGACGCGCGTTGAGGGTTCGGAGAAAGGCCTCGATGTAGTCGGCCTTGGTCAGGGCAGGGCCGCCGTCTGCTGGCGGCGGGGGGCGCTGCACGGCCCGGATGTTGTGGAACACGCTGTTCATGGCGATCTGGGGGCTGCTGTTGGAGCTGGGGCCGACCAACGGGTCGATGTTGGTCACGGCGGTGTTGCTGGACGTGGTGGCAGCGGCGTTGCTGTTGCTGTTATTGTTGTTGCTAACGGCATTGTCGGCCTCGTTGTTGCTGCCAATCATGGCCCTGGCCACCGCAGAGTCCTCGGCATTCTCGCCAATGATGCGGACGCGCACGCTGTAGTTGCCGTCTTGAGCGGCGGCCCGGGCGGCCTCGGCGGCGGCCTTGGCAGCCTTGCCGGCCTGGGACTTGTGCACCACGACCACGCGCGGCAGCTCACCGGGCGGCGGGTTGGCCTCGAACTCGAGCACCTCGTCGGGTCCCAGGAAGTAGCTCGAGCCAGGACGGTCTGCGGGCGGCGGCGGCGGCAGCTGGGTCGAGGCGTCAGGCAGAGGCACGCCGGCAGCCAGCGTGGCGATGAGCTCCCGCATCTGCTGGCAGTTCTCCTCGGGTGTCAGCCACAGCCGGTAGTTGAACTGGCTGGGGATGACCAGGTTGTGGGCGCGGGCCTCCTCGAGGAAGGTGTCCAGCAGCCGGACTTGCTCCTTGCAGCCGTCGCCAATGGGCACCATCTGCTCGATGCCGTCCTGGAGGTAGATCAGGCAGAACTGCTCGTCGCTGAAGCGGTAGAGCACCTTGGGCACGTTCTGGCCGCCCTTGCCGCCCTTACCGGTGTTGCGCCGCGGCTTCTTGGTCGGGCTGCGGCTGGTCGACTTGGTCCGCTTGCGAGTCGCCCCCTTCTTCTGCGTCGTCACTTCGCCGTCGTCATCCACCTCGTTCTGCGACGGCGTCGAGGGGGACGAAGCAAGGCGAGGCAGCGCCGCCCTTCCCCTGCCAGCGGCGCTGGGTCCGGCCCGGAACTCGGGAAAGGAGCCGTACAGTGCCTCGAGCTGTCTGACGCGCTCGTTGGCAGCGTCTCTCTCGCGGAGGGCCTGCTCCAGCTCCATAGAAGACGGCTGCGACTGTGCTGCTGTCTGTCCCTGAGCTCGCGGTGATTGGGTCTGCTCATCCGTGCCTTGCATCTGGACGTCATTCTGGCCTTGCATCTGGTCGTCATTCTGGCCTTGCTCCGAGTCGGCAGCTGCCTTGGTTCTGGGACGCAGCTGTACAACATTGACTTGGACGTTTGTCTGGGTGATTTTGGGGAGAGGCAGAGAAGCGGCCTTGGAGACCTTGGGAGCGACAGCTGCAGGGCCCAACAGAGCATTCACCTCCTGCTCAAAGAGGTCATCTGAGACACAGACGACATCGTCATCCACAATGTGCGGGGCGCTGGCCGTGCCGTTGCCGCTGCTGACGCTACTGGCACTGCTACCGCTGTAGCAAGGGTCAGAGTGGGTGAATGACAATGGGGGTGTAGATGTGGATGTGGATGTGGATGTGGATGTGGATGTTGTGCCCGTGGACGGTGTCTGCGGGTTGAAGCTGAAGGGTGTCATCGCGTTGCTGCTGGAGCCCATGACAAACTTGTCCGGCTGAGGGGGGGTCTGTGGCCGAGCAGTGTTGCAGACGTTGTTGCCGACGCTGGGAAGAGGCATGGTGATGGTCTCCACGACGGCAGTGTTTCCCGTAGGATTGACTTGCTGACCGAGACATATGTCGACATTCTGGGCTTCGGCATTGTCCGCGAGCAGAGCCTGGAGAAGTGTATTCTCAATTGAATCATCCTCTTGAGCAGGAGCTGGGGCATCGCCGAATAGAGAACCGGTGCCGTCGCCAAAGACAGAATCGGCCTGGTCTTGAGCCGACACGATGTGAGTCTCAGAATCCACTGCCACGGCAGCGACTTCTTCGACCTGGGGTGCCCGAGGGTCGAGAACGAGATCCGACTGCTGAGCGACGTTCTCGGCATTCTCGTTGGTGGGGATTGTGTCAGGGGCAAGGGTCATGTCATTGTGCTGAGCGTTGGAATTTTCGTTGCCAACTGCAGCGACGCCGACTTCCTCGGTCGGGAACACCTGGGTGTTGGGCTCTGATCCAATTTGCGAAAGATCAATGCCGCCAGAAGTGAGACCAGCTTCCAGCGGAGCGAAAATATCGCCGAAGGAGGCAAAATTGCTAGTCATGTCTGCGTTGTTCGCCTCACCTGTGGCAGTATTAGCATTTTCTGACGGGAAGCACAAGATGCGAGAGATCAACTTACCAATGGCAACCTGCTGCTCTTGTCCGTACGCGAACTCGTTGAAGAAGCTCGACAGGTCGAAATCGTCATCATCGACAGACGGAAAGGCGGGCGGGTTGTTGAGAAAGGCATAAGGATCCTTCTGTGCGTTGCCGGCATCGACAGGGGGCATCTCAAGACCAACTTGGCCAAAGATGTTGTCGTTGACCACGGTCGGATGAGTGGTCGCCGTGCTATGATCCGAAGCGATCACGTCCTGAAGCTGCTCCAGAGAGCCGCCGCCAGCGGCGAGGTCATGATCCTGAGACATCTTGTCGTGGACCACAAAAAGTGACAATGGTGTTACGTTAAGTGCAGAAAGGGAAGTTCTCGAGACGAGTTTTGGGTTGTTCAGTAGCAGAGATGAACGACAGACACCGTCGAGGTGAGGGGTCAAAGTAGAAACAAAGATGGAAAGAGTTGGTGTGGGATAGAACGAAGTGGTTTGGGATCAAGGATATGGAGGGGTTTTCGCAGTGAAAGTGAGAGTCTTTTTCTCGTGTATGTCGCAAGCTGGTGTGCAAGAAGAGTGAATGCAGTTCCGGAAAGCAGAAGTTGGTTTGGTGTTTCGGGTCAGAGCCTTGGAAAGCGAGGACGATGCGAGGATTTTGTAATCGTCTGCAACGAAGGCGGCAGAAACCAAATGGTCAGGGCAAAGCGGTCACCAGGACTCGACGTGAAGGCCACGATAAGATCGATTTTGGGGGGGCTGGGTTGACGCGGTTGAGGTTGCCGAGTGTTCACCACCGCATTCTGAGAAGCTGGTGATGTTGATTCTGCCCCTGAACGCCAAAACCGTCACCCACGACGACCACCACCACCACCAATCTTTTCCGTCCAAACGCCCCAATTTCATGCCAAAAATGCCATTTTCGAGTCCGGATTGCAGATAAATGTTTATGCACGCTTGTGATATCGAGTTTTTCGCTGTGTTCAGAGCCAAACATCGTGGCGACCAACTCGGGCGGCTCGGTCACGGTCGCTTCACCTCACCTCAACTCCCTCACCTCACCTCGCAACACCACACCTCCCGACAATTTTTTTTTTCGAAAAACCCCAGCCCCCTCCAAAACGCGTACCCCACACTAGGAGTAAATCGCGTCCCGACAACGGATGAAGGGCATCATAGACTCACACGGCCACCAAGGTTTGCAGCCAGATATCCCCCAAGGGACGAAATTCCGCGATCGGTCTGACCCACCCATGGCGTCAAGTGGCAAGAAGAGCGAATAACATGAAACCATGTGCCAAGGAACTCGGCCCTATCGTACAATAGAATATCGACCCCTAGTGATGGACCAGGGGCAAGGAGGGGATAATGACTGCAGCAACAACGCACGTGGGTGCAGAACCGTAGGTAGAGAGTGAGTGACTGACCGCCCCAGCCACGAAAACTGGCAGGAAGCGACTGACTGCCCGAAAACCGAAAGGGAGGAAGCAACCGGCTGCCCCTCGAAAACTTATCCAGCCCAATGGTCCACAGCCCGGATACTGCCAGATGGCTTGCTCCTCGCCTTGACCATGAGATGGGCGCAGGGGGGGGGCCGAGATGACCAAGGTCACAAGGCAATCAGACGTAGAGATATCCCATAACAGCCCCCAACCCCAAAGCACAAAGGAAACAATCGGTGCCATCTCACTCCAAGCTTTGAGCACATGGGTGCAGGAAATGGAGACGACTTGTCTCCAACTTCACACCAAGTCCCAACCGACCTCCGTGGAGAACCGAACCCAAACAGAACCCAGACCAAAACCCAATGTGAATATCCGTGTTTTTGCAAAAGAACGAAACCACTCGCCTCCATGTAGCGCCAGATCCAAGTAGCAACCAGACCAAAACCCGACGTGCAAATCCGTGTCTTTTGCAAAAAAAAAAAAAAAAAAAAAAAAGGAGCCCACTTGCCCCAGCGTCCAAATCGACTTCCGCAGCAAAGTAACTCCGACCAAAACCCAGACCAAAACGCAATGTGCACATCGGTGTGTTTGCAAAGGAAGGAGACGACTTGTCTCCAACTTTGGTCTGGGTCCAATCCGACTTCCGCAGGGAACTTGAATTAGGCCCAAGCAAAACCTAGACCAAAACTCGGCGTGCATGCCCATGTTTTTTGCAACAGAAAACCCAAGATAGAAAAAGGATGTGAGCAGGATAAAACCAAGATAGAAACAGGATAGAACCAAGATAGACCCGGACAAGAGCACCGTAAAAAAACCAGACAACAGCATCATAAAAAGACCAGACAACAGCACCATAAAAAGACCAGACAAGAGCACCGTAAAAAGACCAGACAAGAGCACCGTAAAAAGACCAGACACCACCACCATAAACATACACACACACGCAGAAAAAAAGAACATCCTGACTCCCGGGCTTCAGAAACCAGTGCGCGTTCCATTCTCTACCTACCTACCTGCCTACCCGAATAATGCCCTTTAGCTATTCCCATCGCCCACGGAAAGAGAAAGAAAAAAACGCCAGGAGTGTGCGTAAGTGCGTTTTCTGTATCCCCCGAGACCAGACAAGAGCAAGAGCAAGAGCAAGAACAAACCCAGGCAAAAACAACAACAAAAACAACGGAACACAGCAAGCAAGCAATCCCAACGCCAGCATCCCAATAACCTCCTCACCTCACCTCACCTCACCTCACCTCACCTCACCTCACCTCACCTCACCTCACCTCGCCAAGACGGCCGACAGGACAGGCAAGCAAGTTAGTAGGGTGGGAAAGAAAAAGAAAATCACGACACCTCCTGAACCATCTTCCTCGGCCCACCCCCACCACCAGCCGAAAACAGCTGCCCGATCGGCCCGGCCGCCATATCGTCCGGCAGCGCGACCCTGTTGCCCTTCTTGTTGCTGATCCAGCGGATGTACATGGGGTCTGCCTTCATGAACTCGCCGTCGGGCATCTCCTCGCCGGCCAGGAGGGTGCGGCGGCTGACCTTGGGCGCCTGTTTCTTGAGGAGCTTGTTGATGGTTTCCATCTATAGTACCCCGACCACCATCATTAGCCCGCCATTTCTCTTCTCCGTACATATGCATGCATGTGACAGTATCCAGACAGATAGATGGATAGGTAGGTAGGGCAGAATAGGACAGCGGAGCACAGACCTTGACCTCCTCGTTGCGCTTCTCGCTCAGGTTCCGCCGACGGCGCGCCATCTCCAGCCGGCGCATCGACAGCTCCTCCGCTGTAAAGACCTTTTTCACTTGCACCTCTGGACACGATATCAGCATGTACATCTCCACCGGCACCAACCCCTGACCAAGAACAAACGTACCATCAGACAGTTTCAAGTACTCGTGCGACGCGTCGCCCAGCTTGGCCCGCTGCCGTGCCGTCAACTTAGTCAGGTCGGGGGTGTCGCCGCGGCTGCCTCCGCCGGGTGTGTCATCGTCGCTATCCATGTCATCGTCCTCGTCGGCCACCTCGATCTCCTCGCCCTCGGCATCGACATCGACGTCGTCGTCGTCCTCGCCCTCGGCGTCCTCTTCGTCGCCGCCCGCGACCTTGACCGCCTCGTCGACGTCCTCGGGCTCGCTCTCCAGCTCGCTAAGCTCGTCGTCGTCGTCGTCGTCGTCGTCGTCATCTGCCGCACCGCTGCCGCCTGTGACTTCAAACCCCCTGACGAGTTTCCGCTTCGGAGTTGTGTTGGGTTTCGACGACGGCTTGGACACCTTGATGGCGGGGATGGACGCGGGCGGCGGGGCGACGTCCATATCGATGTCGCCGTCGGCGTCCGCGTCAGCGTCGGCATCGTCGTCTTCACCCTCCGCGTCCACATCCATGTCGTCGACCTCCTCGCCTTCGGCGTCTTCATCGCCAAGCTCCTCCTCCATCTCGTCGTCGTCATCCTCCTCGTCGTCCTCTTCGTCGTCCTCAGCATCAACCAGCCCCGCCCGGTCCCCGACTTCAATCTCGTCTCCCAGCTCCACCTCTTCCTCTTCCTCGTCCTCCTCATCCTCCTCGTCCTCCTCGTCGCTCTCGCTCTCAACAACATAGCTCTTCTTGGTCCCCCGCGTCCGCGCAGCCGCCGAGGCCGCGATGCTGCTCCGCCCATACGCACCACTGCCACCGGCGCTGCTACTGGTGCGCGAGGTGCCGTTGTTGGTGGCCTGGCGCAGCTTGGACGACGGCACCTTAACCGTCAGGTGGATGTGCTGGTTGGGGTCGGCGCTGGCGGTGGCGCTGCCGGCGGGCGACGAGGGCGGGCCGCGCGAGACGGAGGCGATGCCGCTGCCGCCTGCTCCGCCGGACCGGCGCGCGCGAGACGACATGCTGCGCTCGTTGTCTCTGTCGGCCATGTCAGTGATGGCCTCGGTGGCGCGCTGGGCGGCCGAGCGACGTGGCCGCGAAGACATGGCTGGGTCCAGGTAGGTAGTCTGAGAAAAATAGAGGGGAGCTGTGTGGGCTTGGCTGATTGCCAAGCTGCACGGGCGATTGAGACGGTGATGGAACAATGGCAAGATGCAAAAGGGCAAGGAGGAGGTAGCTGGCTCCAATGGCGTCGTCTCGTGCGTTTGGCGGCGCCCTGGTACCAGTAGTGTGGGGGGAGGGATATGGTTTTGGCTTGTTTGGTTTGGGGTCCAGCTGCTGTGGGTGCGTTGGCCAAGACCGACACGACACGACACGACACGACACGAACGATACGACGTCCAAATAAAGCTGTGGTACCCGTCTGCGTCTGCGCCTGCGTCTGTGGTGTCGATTTTGTCGAGGTAGGAGGTGAGGTGAGGTGGGTGGCGGCCGCTTGACCGGGGAACAAAAAGACGCGACGATGCACGTCTAAAAGTCTAACCCGTACTCTTCAGCCTTTCCCGACGCCGACCAGCTACTGAGCTTGGCTCAGCCAACGGTTTGCTCGCAGCTGTGCAGGTTTCACAAGAAACTCTCTCCGCTTCGCCTCGCCTCGTGGCCTCGTTGGATGGACGAGACTGCCGCCGCCGCCGCCGCCGCCGCTTGACGCCGTCACTGGCCCGACCCTTCCAGTCTTTATCGATTGTCCAGTCCACCTCGTTCATCCCCCAAGGCAGGTATCCGTCCATCCGCCCATCCGTCCACCTCACACCGCAGCGTAGCGCACCTTCCACCACCGCTTTTCGTGTCCCATTCCAGCTCGACGTCCGATGATGCAGCCAGCCAACTCACATCCATCGCATCGCAGTCATGGCCCAGCACAGCGACACAAAGGAAAACACACACACGGTGCAACCCGCACTTGCGCAGCACCATCCCGGTCGCCGTCTGGTCCCGTCGCTTTGGATTTTTTACAAATAATATACGTGTCTTGGAATTACTCACAAATCGGGATACTCTTGTTTGCTTGTCTGCCTTTCTGGAGGGCCTCGTCTCTCGTCTTCTCCTCACTAGATCGATGTGTGTGAATGAATGCGGACGGCCTAGGGCGGTCAAGCTCATCTCAGCATCTCATCGTAGCACACGGGTACTCTCTACCGAATGGGAGGTCTCATACCGTGTTGGAACCTGGGGAGGCCGCGTATCAAGCTCGGATTGATCAAGCAGACAAGTGATGGGTTGCGCGTGTTGGTGGGCGCTTGAGGCTTCCGGCAGCGAATCAATGTCTCGGCAAATTGGTAAATAGCAACAAGCAACAGCAGTGTGAACAAGACTGGCTCTCTTCGTATTCGGACCCGGGGCAGCGCGTGCAATGCAGTGCAGTGCGGTGCGGTGCGGTGCGGTGCAGGCTCGTTCAATTCGGTCGTGGCTTGCAGGCAAGGCTGGTTCGTGATCGCCCGAGTCCCGCAAAGTCCGCCGCCTCCCGCAGTTTCGGTGTCCACCTCTTCTCCATCAAATCCTGGTGGGCTCCAGCCTTGCCAGGGGTCTTGGCTCCTGGGTCCTGGGGGCAACGCTTGGATTCTGGGGTTGGGGGCGCTCAGACCAGTAGCTGCCACAGGCGGTGCCTCGGCAGTGACATACCCCAGCTTCCCTCTCTTCCCGCCCGGCTCCCGCGCTGCTGGCCCGGCCATTGATTGATCGCGATTTCATTTCCTCCCATCCTGTCCGGATCCCGATCCTGTCAAGCATCGCAATATACGACCTTGCTCCCCGACAGGTTTAGGGACACAAATTCTGACACCATGGGAGACTCTGAAGACAAAGGGCCTGATGCGCCAGCCTGGCAGACAGCCCAGCAAAGCCCCAAGACCAACGATGCCCAGGCCCAGGCCGAGGTCGACTCAAACAAACCACAAGCGACAACACTGGAACAAGCAAGGAAGTTCCTCCAAGACGCCCTGGTGCAGACGGAGACCACAGAGCGCAAAGCCGCGTTTCTGAAAAGCAAAGGCATCCCCCAGAGCGACATCGACGAGCTATTACTTGATGGCGCCTCCGCAGCGCAACCAGAGCCGGCGCAGGCGCAGGCCGTTGTAAGTGGCAGTCCCTCGTCTCCCAAAGTCATGACAAGAACAGAACCGCCAAACTTACACCATGGGCATAGATTCAGCACACAGAACCACCAGCCGACAACGCAGCCGAGCCTCTACATCCACGCACAATCTTCGACACCACCGCCACCACCACAATCAAAGACGACCGGCCCCCCATCGTCACCTACCCCGAGTTCCTCACCAAGCCCACGCGCCCGCCGCCCCTCGTGACCGTCAACCGCTTCCTCAACACGCTCTACGCATTCGGCGGCGTCTCGGCCCTCGTCTACGGCACCAGCAAATTCGTGGTCGAGCCCATGGTCGACGCCCTGACCGAGGCGCGCATCTCCCTGCACTCCAACGCCAACGAGAGCCTGACCAAGCTCGTCGACAAGCTCGAGAAGACCGTCTCGGAGCTCCCGCCCTCCACAACCGCCAACAAGAAAGGATCCTCCTCAACCCACCCCGACGACGACGACGACGACGCAGCCACGACCAGCAGCTACGACGACCCGACGGAGCTCTTCCACCGCGACATCGGCGTGCAGACCTCGCTTCCGGCCAGCCCGTCGATGGGCTACTCGTCCACGACGCCCAACCCCAACGTGCCGGCCGAGAAGCCGAGCGGGACGCAGGCGCGCAAGCTGGCCGAGCTGTCGACGGCGGTCAGGGGCCTGCGCGACAGCCTGGTGTCGCAGACCGAGGACCTAGGCGATATCAAGACGGTGCTGGACCTGTTCAAGGACGACCTGGACACCATGACGTCGGCGCAGATGGACTACGGCGCCGGCTTCTCCATCTATGGCGGCGGGAACAGGAACGAGCCCGACGACGAGATCAAGAGGGCCAAGGAGAATATCCGCAGGGTCAAGGGCGTCTTGCTTAGCACGAGGAGTTTTCCTGCTTCGGTTAGGTAGGGACTGCTGCTGCTGCTGCTGCTGCTGCTGCTGTAGGGGTGTACACTTTGTATTATTAGCAATGGGTTGTAGCTTTCTGGTTTAATGTTTGCTACCGAGCCTGGAATTACTATCATGATGTTTTTTTTGTTGGAGGCTTGCTGCTGGCAAGACGCTTTCTCAAGGCTGTGGTGAAGTACACGGTGTTTGTTTTGTTGTGCTGCGCTCTGTCGTACAGGCAATGCCGGACAAACAGACAGACAAACAATATCCTTTTTCGTTGCTGAGGATCGCCGCTGTCGGAAGTTTGGCAAGGGTGGCCCTCTTCCAACGTCACATCTGTGAGGTGACAGGTGCCGCTTGGCGGAAGACTCCGAGAGCCAGCAAGCGAGTGAGCGGACTGAGTCGATCCCCGAAGATGGAGCGGGGAGGTGGGAAGGGGGGAAAACGGTGCGTGCAATGCATGTCTACCTGAGGCACATGCAGCCATACGGTGCTGTGCTGTGCTGTGCTGTACCATTTCATTTATCTTGCATACACCGTAGCGTACATACCTACCTACAATTTTGCTATCCCCATCGAGTGTCTCCGAAAGAGGTAAAAGAACGACAGACAGGTACTCCGGAAGTCTGCTTTGCCTGTGGTTACACCGCGCGAGAAATCCCTCGAGCAAATCTACCTGGTACTCTTGGCCGAACAAGGTGGATGAATAGACACAGCAGAACAAGCCTAAGAAAAGAGGCAAGGAGTCAACCCGCCACCAGCTCACCGCCTCTGTCAGATATCATCTCTCTCGTTCTCGTAGCTCGTTGACCTAGTAAAAGAGGACGGGGAGCTTTCTCCTTCTCCACAGGGAGCTAGGGAAGCAGGCAGGCAAAGCAGGTATCGGTCTATCTGCAACAACGCAGATTTGGAGATGGTGCCGAAGCCTACACTAGCGCCAGTCTTCTTTGCTGCACGCTGCAACTGAGCACGGTAATCAGAGATTGTCATGTTCATTCATCAGTCAGTGTGGTGGTGGTAAGATACAACCTGGAGGCCATGTCGTGTACGTCCCGGTGTAAATCTCTCACGAACGAACGAGAACAAGAACCGCGACGAGCCGGGACACATTTGGTGGATGACTTATTAGCACCACATACGCGTCGTGGAAATCGTTTGCATGTCATTGGGCTCATAATAAAAACGGCGGCAGCAGACCACTCACATGCTCGCTTATTAACTCACAAGCCCTGGATCACTGAGTGGGTGGGTGACCGCGGCCGAGGCCGAGGAACTCTGACGATGCGGGAAAAGTAACGGACGGGATATGGGAGATGGGGGATTTGGAAGCGCCTGGGGCAAAAAAAAAAAAGGATATGGGGAAATCTCGCCCATGGGAGCATGACCTTCATGCATGCGGGTTTCCCTTGAACGGTAGCAACGGGGCAAGTTGTCGGAAAACCATCCCCCTCCGTTATCCGCATGGTTCGTTGTGAGGTGGTATCGCAGCTCTGGCTGGGACTCTGTAGTGTCTCTCCACTTTCCTCCATGCCCGTCACCTTCCCGCCCCGTCAAAAGTGAAGCAGTGACAGTCCGTCAGGGCAGTCACACGATGGCTGCAAGCGGAGCAACAGCGCAAGTCTAGGGGGAAAACCGGTCCCGCTCCACCGTGGAATCTGTCTGTTCCCCACCACCCTCGACGACAAGCGTTCACCAATGGCCGCGGACCGTCCATGTCGCCTGGGCTCCTGTTTAACTTTTTAGCTTGCCTTTTTCTGGAACGGGGCTACAAAACGCTTGTCGATATTTCTTTTCTTGACCTAACGACGTGCCACCGAAAACAAACATCGCCCGTTCCATTATCGGGGGGTTGGCTAAGGTAGGCAAAAGACGAAAAGCGTGGTTTTATTTATTCTATCTTGCTCGCCTTCTCTTTGGTTACAACGCCGTACGTACAACCAGCCGGCGGCAGTTTCCGGGGTTTATACGGGCTCGAGGTAAAGGTGTCAGGCCATACGAACAAGAAAAAGGGGGAGCGAAAACGGTCACGAGCATCAGTGGCTGTTACTCTCTCGGCAAAGGGTATTCTTTGAAACAAGAAAACGCAAGCCAATCACGAACGACTTGACGTATACCCCGTCGAGATGCACACCGACGGTTTGGTGATGTTAGCAGCAGGAGCACCAGCAGCAGCGCCAGCGCCCGCGCCCAGCTGGACGCCAGGCCCGATCAATAAAACGCCGATCTCTGGCCCGTTGCAGCTGTTGGGGGAGCACACGGCCGCCGCTGGTGGCACTAGACGTAGCATTCCGTCCGATGAAGCTCAGCAGCAGCAGCAGCAGCAGCAGCAGCAGCAGCGGCATGACGGAATGGAACAAGTTAGCAAAGCTGCCAGCGGCAGTCGTTGTGCGCCGCCGCCAGAAGAGCAGCAAGGCCCGGACCTAGATCTGGCTGTGAGCCGGTTGAAGAAGATCGACTTGTCGAGCAAGCCTAAGAGCAAGAACAAAACCAAGAAAAAGCAGAAGAAGACGACGAACAAACCCAATGATAATAATCCTCTGGGCGATATGCAGCACGCAGACGGTTCTGGTATGTTACTGAGCTCAGCACTAGCTCCTTTCCCTCCATTCGTCTTCTTCCTCCAGTTCCCCAGCCGCTCCCCCCCCCCCCCCCCCCCCCCAATTCATCTTCCCGCATCTCCTCCGTCTAACTTCCCTCCCCTGCTTCCCGTACACTGCCGTGCCCTTTTACTAGTCTCTCCCATCAGCTAGCGGTCTGTCTGTCTGTCCGGCTGGCTGGCTGCATCGGGTGCGTCGAGGTGTTTTGTGTCTTTAAGCCGTTTTTTTGTGGCGGGACAGCCCCCTGACCTCCTTCTCCCTTCAGCTCTTTTCTACCTCTTGCCTAGCGGAACCAGTGCTGGGGTTTCTTTGTGGTCTTGGCGGGTAACTCCTTCGGACGGGGTCTCTCTAAAAATACCCGGTACCTTACATTGCCCTACCTTATCACTCTCCTCGCTGCCTCTTTCATTCTTTTCTTTTCTTTTCTTCCTTTGTCTCGTTCTTCTACTGCTCTCGTGGGAAATACTGCTGAGGGGAGTCTTTTTCACTCTTGGCGTATTACACCCAGGCAAGCTGGAAGTCGAGTTGAGCCTAGCCGGGTCCTTCCTTCCCTATCTTTTGGTTTTTTGCCCGTCAAGCTGGAAGAGTCAATGCGTACCTCTATTGCCCGTCGCTAACCAAGAGTGGTGTGCGCCTGCTTCCAAGCCGCCTTCCAAGCCCAGCCGGACGCAGCCAAGGACATCATACCACCACCACAAGGAGCACCCCCAGCACCCCCAGCAGGTCCAGGCCCAGCCCGGTTCACCCCGCACAAGCTAGCAGGCCAGCAGCGTCTCCCTGCTCCTCCTCCTCCCCATACCCAGACCTCGACTCCTCCTCTCTCGGCCGCCAGTTATATAAAGACGGCCCCGCCCGCGTCACGCGAGGCCAGCGCCGGCGATCTCGATCTCGCACCGCCCACGACTGTCACTGCTAGTTTCATCTTCCCTAAGGTACTATCGCCAGCCTCAACCATGATTTTCTCCGACCTGTACAAATCGCCAAAGTCACCCCTAAGCAAGCTCCGGTCGCATCCTCATCCGGTCGCCGTCCCCGTCGCCACCGTCCCCGACCTCAATGCCGACCTTGTCAGCAAAGACAAGGCGAGGCAGAAGGAGGCCGTGAAGAGATACCTCGCCGAGAAGGTCCGCACCGACTGGGACTTTGTGTGGCCGCCCGTATCTGCAGCACCTGCGGCATCAGAACAAGCCCCCAAAGCCCCGTCCTCCTCGTCCTCCACCAAGGACAACAACATCAGCACCGACAACAGCCGTACCGCCCCTACTGCACTGGACTTCAGCCAGCCCATTGCCATTGCTCTCGCCGCCCTGCCCTCGTCAGTTGATGAAGACGCCCCGAGGGATCCTGGAGAGGAGGCAGATTCCGAGTCCGACGCCGAGTCGGTCTACAGCACAGTATCAGACGACCCAGATCACTTCCGGCCCCGCGCCGAGTGGACGTCTGACCTCTCTGACGATGAAAGGGTACCTCATCCCGCCTCTCCGTTCCGCTTCGACTCCCCAGACGCTGTTGGCACAATCATCAAGACGTCTATCTTGAAAAAGAAGTCTTCTCGGCGGAGACAGGTGCGGGACGAAGTAGCTTGGAACAATGGCCTGGCATGCTTCGTGGCGCGCCGTGATGCCTGGACGGGCGCCAAAACGGTGCGCGTCAAGCCCAAGCCGCCAACGCCCACCTCGCCCACCTCATCCCGACGCCTCTTCTGGAGGCACCACCGGTCCGAGTCGGGGACCGCTCACACTGTCGCCTCCATCGTGTCTGGCTCGCCGCCCAAGGCATTGCCTCTCTCGCCAACCTCAACCCACACCTCGCAGCAAACCAATGCAGCACCCATCACGCCGCCTCCTTCCGACCCGGACTCGGCCCAGACCAGCCCGCTCTCCAAAGGTACAACAGCCACCACGCTCCAAAGCACCTCGTCTCACGAGTCCGCCCCCGCTCCCCATACGCTCTACCCCGTCGAGACTCTCCTGCCCGTCGCCGCCCCTCTCCTCCCCCCGCAGAATCCCATGCGCGCCTCCGTCACGCCCGCCATCTACAACTCGCTCTACGACAAGATCGTCGTCCATAGCCTGCAACCCGCCTGCCCCGTTAACCTGGCCGACATGCTGCGCACTTGTGTTGCAGGTTGGAAACGAGACGGCGAATGGCCGCCGCGGCCTACGGTGGCGCCCATGCCGGTGCCCACAGAAAGCATGGCGGCCATGAGGCAGCGCAAGGCCGCGGCCGCGGCGCAGCATGCGAGGAAGGGGAGCACGGCGACGGTGGGCAGCTCCAGAAGGATGAGCTTCGGGTTCCTTAGCGGGAGCAAGGCGGAGAAGACGCAGGCGCCCGAGGAGAAGGACAAGGCCGAGAACGGATCGGACGGCAGCGCGGGCAAGGGCATTAGGAGGAGTTTGCAGAAGGTGTTTTCGCTGGGGCATGGGCATGGCGACGTGCTGATTACGCCGCCTGCTTGATGGGATTCCTCGGCCTTGGGAACTTGGAAGTCATAGGAGCGATGGATGGATGGATGGATGGGTAGCTGGGCGTGGTGTTTAAATTGTTTTGGGAAGACTTTCGGGAGGGGGACGGAAAGTCCAAGATACCTGCCTGCCTGTATAGTGGTGTCGCGGTGCGTGGGGGGTTGATCAGGTTTACCTACCTAGGGAGGAAGGGATTCATTCTTCCCCGGGTTTTTGCTCGCGATCAATTTGAAGGCCTTTTTCTTTTTGCTTTTCTTTTTGCCTTTTTGCTCTTTGTCGGTCTTTTTTTTCCTACGGCTTGCGTGTTTTGTTGTCTTTTTGTTCTCGGTGCAAAAGAACGACTACATCATGGGAAACTGAAACTGAAACCGGGTTGGGGGAGGATCGGGAGGGGGGGCAAATGGTCAAACGCATTGGAATGGCTATGGTGGTGGTGGCTGTGTGTGGTTCTTGTGGTGATGGAGATGGGCAGTATTCTATATTACACGCAAACGATACCCCTATTTGTTTTTCTGCTTTTATTTATTTGCATATGTCTTGAATTGTTTTGTTTATTCTTAATCTTGGCGGGGAGGAGTGGGAGGGATGGAGGGAGAGTGTGGATGGGTGGGCTTGCATATAGGTACCTACCTCGTAGTCAAGCAGATGAATGGACATACCTGCATATTCTCATTGACGTTAGTTGCGTGAGTGTAAATAAGTGAGAAGTTCCGGCTCTTTTTTTCCACGCCGTTTTTGTTGCTGACATTTCTTTTGCTGGCTGGGTAAGGGGGTGGATAAGGAAGTGAGTGAGTAAAGGAGTCAAGTGAGTAAAGGAAGTACATGGTTCTTGGATGAGTGGAGGGGTTGGTTGGGTGAGTAGGTGAGTGAGTCAAGTGTCTGGAAAGCTGGGTATGGGTTGGGATGGGATGTAAACAAGGCAGATGAACAGGGGCAGTGAGTGAGTTGGATCAAGAGAGCTGACGATGGCTGGGTGGGTGGGTGGGGTGTGATGAGCCGGTAGGGTGCTTATGGTAAGTCAACGGAGATACATGCTTGGTATGGTATTTGTCCGGGGTAGATAGACTGCGCGTTTGCTTTTTCCGCTTGTTTGTAACCCGGACAGGGCAGGGCAGGGCAGTATTGTTGTTGACTGAGAGCGAAAGATTGTTGTGTTTGATTTCGTCTCCCAAGGGAGAGAGTGAGGTAGGGGACGTGGGAAGATGTGTACTTTCGCCCGTCTTTGATGGATATGATGGGTTAATTACCTACCCACCTGCCTAGGCACCAAACGCAGGTCCGTTCTCTTTCTGTGACTTTACATTGGGTCCTGGGATGGAAGGCAAGTACCGTGTAAGTACCAGGTAGACTCAGGTTGGTAGACTACGTGGATTGATGAGCTGGAAGCAGGTAAGGTACGTAAACTCTAATCAGGTATTTTGTCACGTTGTTCGAGCTCGAGTTCTTGTCGTTACGTTTTGTTTTGATCCATCATCCCCATATGCGAACTCTTATTTCTTCTTTCCATGATGGCGATGGATCAGGTATATATACATGATCTAGACCAGTGGGCTCGTTATATTGCTTTTAGTTCTCTCCGTGTGTGAGTGTGCTTTAGGGAGTTTAGGTCACCGAGTCTCTACCTCCTGTTCGTACGAAGCTGACGATGAAGAACAAGAAGGGGAGGGAGGAAAGGAGCGAAACAAGAAAGCAAACTTTGCTGTTGTGCGGTGCCGGCTAAACATGCTAGGGCAGGCCCGTGGAGAGAAATAACGACAAAGAGAGAGTGGGAACGGGGAAAGAAGAAAAGAAGAAAAATAAACTAGAAAGCAAAGGTACGCAATCTAGCTTCGTCGTTTCCATAATCCTTCAAACGTGATGATTACGCAACACTCGACCATGATCACAAGCCTCAACCAGAGCCCGTTAGTTGATCGACGACGCCTATGAGCCAATACTTATCATCATCAAAGAGCCCACAAGGCAGGTACTGATGTATCATGGATCGCTTCATTTCAGATTCCCATTGAAAACTAATAATTAACAAGGCTGTGCTGTGCTGTACTGTGCTGTGCTGAATACAGTACTGTTCGATTATGAACTTGGCAGGTTGTTGGCCAGCAGGATGGCTCGAAAGAAAGCGTCGACATTCCCACCTCCCAGTTTCTATGTCCGGCTCACATCGCATCCTAATTACAACACCATCTCTTCGTGTTTACATCTCTCCTTCTCCATTGCAATCAATTTACATGCCGACAATCCTCATAGCGCCATATCCAACGGTGATGACCACGACCAGCGTGAGGATACTGCTCGGGACTCCGCGGCTGATGAAGTGCTTGACCTGCAGGTACCGCTCGCCGGCTGGGTCTTCTTTCATGATTGCAGCTGTGGGACGTGTTTGTCAGCGAGGTTCCTTGCACACATGTACGTGGCCGTGTATGTACTAAGATAAAAACACGGCCTGTCGATGCAGGAAAGGGAGAAGAAGGAACTTACTCATATTCGGGAAACCACTCGTTGGCAACCCCATGGCGGCAGAACACATCAGTACGCCACCCATGACCAACAGGTTCGGGTGCGGCTCGTCCAGCCCCTTGCCAACGTTATAGACCAGAGGCAAGATGATCAAAGCGGCCACTGTGTGACTGATAAAGGTTGCGATGACCAAGATCAAGGCCGAGAACACAACCAGGATCCCGTACAAGCTGAAATCCTGCACTTCTACCGTGATCGCCTTCGTGACGGTGTGAAGCAATCCCGACGAGTTGACGGCCTTGCCCAGGGACAGGCCGCCGGCAGCGAGGATGATGATGGTCCAGGGGAAGTTGTTGAAGTCCTCCTTGGTAAGGATGCCGACGCCGAAGAAGAGGACGATGGGGATGATGGCGATAACGCCCATGTCGCCAAAGACGGACTCGAGCTGGTGCGAGGCACACCACAGGCCGATGGTGCTAATGGTGACGATGGTGACAAACCACTGAATGCCGGTAAAGGAGTCACGGACGGGCCGGATGGGGACGATGGTTGTGCCCTTTCCGGGCTGGAAAGTGACGAGGAGCAGCAGCCAGATCAGCACGATGGAGATGACGCCCACAGGGATAACGATGAAGAACCACTGGCCCCACGTCGGCGCGGGCTTCATGATGCCGAGGGCGACCACGTTCTGTGGCGAGGCGATGGGCGAGAGCATACCGCCGATGTTAGAGGCGAGCGCAATGCCCATGATGACGGCCTTGGACATGTCGGACCCGGCAGGGAGGTTGCGAAGCATGGGCTCGATAATGCCGAAGCACAGGACGGGCGCGGCCACGTTGCTAATCAGCATGCTCGCCACAGCGGCGACGCCCATGTTGGCGATGAGCACGGTGCGCGGCTGCGTCCCTGCTTTACTAAGCACGAACGTCGCGATGCGCTTGTCGATGCTGCATTTGGAGAGGGCGGCGGCGAGGGTGAAACCGCCGAGCAGGAGCATGATGACGGGCGTCCACATGGCGGAGAAGACGGCGGCTGTGGCCTCCTTAGAGCCAAGCCGCTCGTGGGGCTTCTTGGCGTCGCGGAAGACGTTGAGGACGACGCAGAGGAAGGGGATCGTGAGCGAGGTGACGAAGAGCGGGATCGCCTCGGTGGCCCATAAAAGACTGACGAGCACCAGCAGGGCCAGGCAGTTCTGCTGCTCCGGCTTCTCCAGGATGGGGATGATGAGCAGGGCGAAGAAGAGCGAGATGATGAGGACGAGGGTGAGCATGGTGGAGCTGAGGAGCCAGGTTGGCAAGGTGAAGCGGCCGAGGGGTGTTGATATCTTTGTGGCGGGCAGCAGTCCCGACTCGCTCAGCATCTTCTGCCCATCTCCGTCTCGACCGAGCAGCGTGTGGCCAAGGCTGGCAGCTTCGGCTCGGCGCTCGAGGCCAATCAGCTCTCTCCAGACGGTGTTGCGTTCCCAGACGACATGCTCTCTCAGGTGTGACCTGAGATCTCGCTTGGCAGCCTCCTCGTCGCCGTTGGTGACGACGCTCGTGTACGCCTTGACGATGCTCATGATTTCACCGTCCAGCGCGGCTGCCGTCTCGGGGCGGAAGGGGTAGTTGGAGTCGACGTAGGTTTCCAGGTACTTGGCGCGCATCTGGCGGTCGATGATCTTGTCGAACTTCTTGAGCACCTTGCTGAAGCCGGTCCTGTTCAGCTGCACATAGGACTTGAGCTCGCACAGCTGGACGTAGAGATTGATGATCTTCTTCTTGAGGACGATGCCCGACGAGTACAGGGCGGCCTGCTCGGCGTAGTCGTCAAAGGCCATGCTGTCCCTCCGCCACGAGCGCGTGAGATCGGTCGAGGCCGTCATGTCGGTGGTCGAGGCCAGCATGGGGTTTATGAGGCCGGACCTGCGCTTGTTGGAACTCGTCCTCCTCTTCCTGGGCCGTGTGAGCCCGGCTGTCTCGTCCGCCATGTCCTCGTCGCTGTCGTCGGCGCCGTCGTCGGTCGAGGTGCGGCTGCGCGTGCTCTGGCTGCGAGGTCGCACGGGGCCGCTCAGGATCTGGCTGGATCCCGGCCGCGGTGTCGCCTCGGTGTCACCCGACTCGTCCTCGAAGGCGCCGACCTCCCGCAGAAGCTCGTGTACTTCGTCGGTCAGCTCCTGCTCCTTGAGGACGTAGAAGGACGAGATCTTTTCGAGCTCGACGTCGAGGGCGCGGCCAAAGACAACTTCGGGGTCCTCATTCTGGATGAGGGGGCGCGACTCGCCGTCGCCTGTGGAGGCCTGGTGGACGGTCTTTTCTAGCTGGTAGATGCTGGAGTGAGGGCTGTCAGCAACTCGGCTCATCTCTCAACGATGGCCACCGAACCGGAAAACCTACAGCTTCTTGAGGTTGCTGTATGCGATGTAGTGGCTGCTCCAGTCGGGAACAGCATTGAACTGGATGCTGTGGGAGAACTTCATGTCGTCCTGCTTTTCGAGCCAGCGGCGCTTGGCGGCCCTCTTGGAACCGGTTCGCTCGGTGCGCTCGCGGTTGACGTCGCGGTTGACGTCGCGGGTGGACGTGGACGTGAAAGCGGCAGCAGCAGCAGTGGTGTGGGTGCGCGGGTATTCGACAAGCTCGATTTCCGGGTCGTGATCGGGAGAATAAGGCTGCACAGAGGCCACAGAGGTTCCACCTGATGGTCGTGTATGATCTGTGGGAGCTGTAGATGTAGGGCGTGTCCTCCCTCCCCTGTCCAGTGGAAGGTCTGCTGATGAGGCTCGGTCTGACAGTCTCTGAGCAACACCGGGTGCTGGTCGGCTAGAGGAGGGGTGCAAGGAGGGGAATGGGGGAGCAATGGTGGATGGCTTTGCCGCGAGGGCAGAAGTAATTCAAGAAAATGTTTGATAAACGGCGGGACTACATATCATGTCAAGCTCTCATTGTCCAAGGTACAACACCCAAATCAGAATGGTCTAGCAAACCCGAAATCCGGGCACCAGTCTTGGACCTGTCCAGTCCAAGGCGCCAAGGCTGGTGAGTGGATGAGTGGGTGTCGAGTCGTGGGCTCGCTGCTTCTGTTGCGCCAATGATCCTGTTCCCCAGCCCTCCCCACCCATCGATCAGGCCCAGAGCTGGAGCCTGTGTGGGGGGAGGTTAGCGGCGACCTAGACTGTACAGGAAACAGCGTCCCGGCCTCCAAAAGTTTGAAATTCCATCCTTGCTGTCAGGTGTTGGCCTGGAATGCACACTCTCACGTCTGTTATTTGCTATAATAATTGATGTGAAATACCCTATACCCTGTAACTATCGAAACACATCTCACTCTGGTAGATCTGGTGTTTTTGTTCTGAACCTCCCTCTAAATGGAGTCGCTGAAGCACTTGATTTATTGTACTACTGGTACGATGGTGTGCTTGAAGCGCAACTGTTGCGACCCAGCCCCTAGCAACTTTGCATTCTAGGGCCTTTTCGCAGGGAGGTAAATTAATTATGATCAACGCAGGTATATAATTGTTCTCGATGTGTGAAAACATGTACATTGTAGTTAGGCGTGTTCAGAGGAAACAAGGGTATGCCGTCTGGCAAATGCGGTGCCTGATTCAGGATGGCTGCAAAACCCGCTTTTTAAGAGGTCAAGATCCGGATCCCACCTCTCAAGTCGACGCGGGAACCTTGACGGCCAACTGGAGACTGCGGGCCAGAGCGTTCATGAATCGCCTTCAGCCGTACCCAGTCTGGGCGGTGTTCTTTTGGGTAGGTGGTTACTGTGTAGGAAAACGAGACGGAATGAAGACCGTGCATAATAAGGAAGACAAGAACAAGAAGAGATGGATGAGCTGTGAAGGACGGATGCTGTGCAAATCAATGTCCGTCTACGAGTTAGCTAGCACGTGTGATGGGTCTGTTGCAACGGTGCCGATCTAAAAGAAAAGAAACGAGCCAAATAGTCTCGTTCACTTTTTCAAGACGTCCGAAGTACAGCATTTTGGGGTAATGCCATAGCTCTAGAATATAGACCATGCCACGAATCTCGAACGAGCAATCGCTGAGCTGGCATGATGCGTTGGCAACCAGGTGTTGAGCTGCCCTGCCTGACGCCGACGGACATTGGATGCACTTCAGTGACTGACAGCCGTGACTGCCTGAGAGCTCAACCCTAACCCTGGCGCATCCCTCGTTGAGTAGCGTCAGGAACAGCAACGCCTAACAACGTCATTCATGGGCCAAGATAGGGAGGCAGGTGCCTGTCGGCCCCGTCGCAGCTTCAAAGCTCCCGGTCGCATCCATGACATGAACGCAACATCTGCCTCGGTAAACCCGGCCTCGCCCCAAGCACCACATCCCTCTGATGCGCTAGAAACCGCGATAAGGCCACAGCACACCAGGAGCTGAGCTGGTGGCCGCCATGCTGTCCGCATTCACAGCTCGACCCATCATCGAGCTCAAGCAGCGCGACAAGTCCCGGATCGAGTCTGTCCTGGCCTATGGCGACCGCGTCCTCGTCGGCCTCAACACAGGCTCCCTCCGCATCTACCGCCTCAACGAGCTCCCTGGTCCGGCCCTGCTCCCGGCCCCGAGCCAGCCTGCCGACGGCAACGGCAACGGCAACGGCGATGCCGCCCAGTCCCCATTCCAGCCCCCCGACGCGATCCCGACCACGCCCAGTCCGACCAAAAATGGCCAACCCGAGCCTCCATCCCAGGGCCAGGCCGTACCACCGCCGACAAAGCCCACAGACCTCCTCCGCGAGGTGGAAAAGTTCTCGAACCGCGCCATCGAGCAGCTGGCCGTGATCAAGGAAGCAAACACCCTCGTCTCGCTGTCCAACTGGGCCATATCGCTCCACGACCTCAAGACGTTCGAGCCCACCGAGGTGCCGCTGCCCCGCACCAAGAACGCATCCACCTTCGCCGTGACGAGCAACATCGTCAAGGACCCTGCGACGGGCATTCCCGAGATCATCTCACGCCTGGCAGTGGCGGTGAAGCGTCGTCTCCTGCTGTGGTCATGGCACGCCGGCGAGCTGTCCTCAGACGTCACCGAGATTGTGCTGGCCGAGGCCATCCGGACAATCACCTGGGCCAATGCGACCAAGGTCGTGTGCGGCATGAACAGCGGCTACGTCATTGTCGACGTCGAGAATGGCAATGTCGAGGACATCGTTGGGCCGGGCGCAATCGGCGGAGTGGCAGGAGGTCAAGGCCGCTTCGGCGCTGTCGGCGCTGCGGGCATGGGCTATATGGGCTTGGGTGGCTACATCCCCAAGCCATTGTCGGCCAAGCTCGGTGAGGGAGAGCTGTTGCTTGCCAAAGATATCAACACGCTGTTCATAAACGACGCAGGAAAGGCGCTGGAGAAGCGCCAAGTTCCCTGGCAGCCTGCGCCAGAAGCGATTGGGTACAGTTATCCCTACATGCTCGCTCTGCAACCACCGGCAAAGGGGAGTCTCGAGGTATGGAACCCGGACACGCTGAGTCTGCTACAGACGATAAGCCTCCCGGGCGCCGCGGCTCTACACTTTCCCCCGCCAACCGTCAGCTTGCCTCACAAAGGAAAGGGGTTCCACGTTGTGGGCGAACGGGCCGTGTGGAAGATGGATGCGACAGAATACGACTCGCAGATCGTGGAGCTGGTTAAGAACGCCCGATATGACGAGGCCATCAGCATCATGAGCATGCTGGAAGATGCCCTCCTGAAGGACAAAACGCAGACCTTGCGTGAGGTCAAGATGCTCAAGGCCGAGTTACTATTCCAGCAGAAGAAGTACCGCGAGTCCATGGATCTCTTCAATGAGGACGAAGTCCATGCCCCTCCAGAGCGAGTCCTGAAGCTTTTCCCCAAGATCATCGCGGGCGAGCTCTCCGGCGTTGTCGAAGAGGATAAAGACGACGAATCTGACCAGGACGGATCAACCGGCAAGGCATCTGGCGAAAAACCAGCCAAACTCGAGGTAGTCGCTGAACAATCATCCCCCCAAAAGGGCGGGGCATTTTCCAAATACCTCATGGGCCACCGGAAAGTTAACTCGGAAACCGCCTCGCTCGCCTCGTCGAAGATGGGCACGGACAAAGACGACACTGCCAGTATCCGCGGAGGCAAGCCCAGCGAAGAGCACTCGCACCAGGACGACAAAGACCTTATGGCCGCCGTGCTCGAGCTCAACAGCTACCTCGCTGGCGCGCGCGCCCGTCTCCAGCGCGTAATCGACCCCGCTACGGGCAAGCTCAAACCTCGCAAGTCGCAGAGCGGCTCCTCGACCGACGAGGCCTTCAAATCTCTCCTCTCGTCATCCAACTCTGCAGGCGGCTCAGACGAGGAGCAGCAGCGCCTCGAACACGAACTTCAGGGGACCTTCAAGATCGTCGACACGACCCTCTTCCGCGCCTTCATGTACTCGCGCCCCACGCTCGCCAGCTCGCTGTTCCGGATCCCCAACTTCTGCGACCCCGACGTGGTCAACGAGCGCCTGGTCGAGCACAACCGCTTCAACGAGCTGGTGGATTTCTTCTACGGCAAGAAGCTGCACCGCCAGGCCCTGGACCTGCTGCGCAAGTTTGGGTCGTCTGACGAGCCCGACGACGCCGCCCCCAACCTGCACGGCCCGCAGCGCACCGTCGTCTACCTCCAGGGCCTGCCGCCCGAGATGATCGACGTGATCCTGGAGTTTTCGGACTGGACCCTGCGCAAGGACCCGCAGCTGGGCATGGAGGTCTTTTTAGCGGACTCGGAGAACGCCGAGACGCTGCCCAGGGAGAGGGTGATTGCGTTCCTGGAGGGCGTGGATCCTAGGCTAGAGATTCGGTATCTAGAGCATGTTATTGGGGAGCTGAACGATATGAGTCCCGAGTTTCATAATCGACTTGTGGAGCTGTACGTGCGGCAGCTGAGGGATGATCATGGGGAGATGGGAGAGGAGTGGGATGCGACGATGGACAAGCTGGTTAGGTTTTTGAAGGAGAGCAGACTGTATAGTCTTAGCAGGGCGTTTGGGCTTATCCCGAGAGATGGTGAGTTTGCTCTTCTTCTGTGTCAAAGGGGTAGTTGTTGTTGTTTTCATGGCTGACTGACTGACTATTTCCAGACGCGCGGTTTTATGAAGCGCAGGCTGTTGTTCTCAGTAACATGGGACAGCACAAGCAGGCGCTGGAGATCTACGTCTTCAGGATGAATGACTATGCCAAGGCCGAAGAGTAAGTAACAGACACACCTATACCACCTCATCAACACATCGACATTTTACCCACCGATGCACCTATGCTAACGGAGAAACAGCTACTGCAACCGCATTCACAAGACCCAAGACTCCCAGCTCGCATCCCCCTCGCAGCGCCAAGGCGCCAACGCCTCCGAGGAAGTCGAAGAAGCTGCGGTTCAGCCATCCATCTACCACACCCTCCTCTCGCTCTACCTGACGCCGCCGCCGCCGCACACCCCCAACCTCGCCCCGGCCCTCGACCTCCTCTCCAAGCACGGCTCGCGCCTTCCCGCCACCTCGACCCTCTCCCTCATCCCCGACAGCCTTCCCGTCGCCGAGCTCGAGTCGTACTTCCGCGGGCGCATGCGCAATGCAAATAGCATCGTCAACGAAACGCGCGTGGTGGCTGGCCTGAGGAAGACGGGCCTCGTGGCTAGCCAGGCACTCCTGTTGCTGGGCGACGGGGTCCCGGGCGGCCACGGGGGCCGGAACAGACGGGTTGTGATCAGCGAGGAGAGGGTCTGTGGGGTCTGCCACAAGCGCCTGGGCGGGAGCGTGGTGGCGGTTCTGCCGGATAGCGCGGTGGTGCATTATGGCTGTCTGAGCAGGGCGGGCGTGAACGGGGTGAGTGGCGCCAGGCCGTATTCGAGGAGTGTCATGTCGTCGTCGGCCGCGTCGGTGAATGGAGGCGCGGCGTCGGTGAGGTCGGGGTCTACGTATCTTGATGCGCAGGCCGCGCAGGCGGGGAGTTGGGGACGGAGTGCTGGGGTGGGGGTTTAGGGGATCTGGTCACCCAATAGGCATGGCGGGCATCTTCGACACTAATATCGTCCACGATCACGCAAACCCCTTAAGATACTCCCCTGAAGGGCAGTATGGGACGAAGGGTGTTTCAGGAAAGCGACCCAAAATCGTGCTTAGCTTCATCAACCCTGAGGTTGATATTTGGTTGGGGAGGGGACGTTGGGTTGAACATGGGAGTCGTGGTAGTAGTAACAGTAGGAAGTTTGGTTGTTGTTCATGTTATCTTGTTCCTGTTATCCCCCGCGGACTGGAGGTATGGGTATAATATGAGAAGACAGTCCGTCCGCCTTCGAGTCTCCTCCGGTTGGAATTGGGTTGGATTAATGACGGGATTGTTCCATTCTGTGGGTGTTTTTTTATTCTCTTCTTCTGCGGCTTGTATATCTTTGACCGAATATAATACCCCTGTACATATGGGCCTCAAGCATTACGGCTGCGATGGATGTTTTGTTCTTGTCTGACTAGGGATATCAATCAATCAATCGATCGATCGCTCGCTCGCTAGTCCTCGTCTTCCTGGGCCTCCTCGCCATAGTGCTCCTCCTCCTCGACATCGTCGACCACGACGCCGCCCTTGCCTTTGCGGGCCGACGACGAAGAGACGCCGGCCACCGCCGCCGCTTTCGCCTTGTCTTCCTCCATCCGGGCCGTGAGCTCCTTGTTCACCTGCTCCTGCGTGGTGACGACGGCGGCGCGCAGGTCGCGGAGGTAGCGGCTCTTGTCCTGCACCGTTGCGGTTTCAGAAGAACCGGCGATGGGGCTGATCGCGTGGCTTAGTGTGAAGGCCTCGTTGCCGCTGCTGCCAGCGCTGTAGACTGCGGTCAGGGTGGTGGTGGCATGGGGGGTCTCTGAAGCCATGGTGGGTGTGTGACTGCAGGTTGTTTTTCTCTTTCTTTTCCTTTCTTCTTTTCTTCTGTTTCTGTTTCTCTCGCACTGGGCTTGGGTATGGGCTGGGTTGCTTTGGGTTGGCCTGGTTATTTAAGGTTTATGAGGCTCAGTGGGACGCAGAAAGCTGTGACAGAGAGAAAGATTTAAGGTTTGGGACACTTTAATGAAATTGAAACCGTTCTGCCGATCTCCAGGACAAGGGCTGTGGAGCATTGAAACATTTCATCTCGAGAGTTTCCCAGGACTGCGGGGCTAGCCCGTAGCGAAACCTCGCCCTTCAGCTGGTCCTGCCGTTGCCCTGCAGCCCCACCCATCGTCCCCTGGTGGTTGCAAGCACTGGGTGGCGGGACTAGCCCGTTCAGCGGAGTGCCAGGCCAACCGAAACCAAAACCCATCCCCCCCGGCGCGCGCACGGCAGGTCAGGGCAGTTCATCCTGGATGGATGGTGCGCACCTGAGCAACGAATGCACCTCGATCGTTGCCCGATTCGACTTCGACTTCCCCAGTCCTGCCCTTGTCGTCCCCGGTCTCCCGTCCACCCCAGTGGTTTCACCTTTTCTTTTATTTTCGTCCTCTTCCATTTGCGCAAGCTGGTCTTTCTGCGCTCAATTCCTTCGACATTCATATCCCGTACCGATACTCGTCTCCCGTCGCTGTGGGTGTGCCTCTCTCGTCTGCCCTTCTTTCCCCCGGCATTGGTCTCGTAGCTGGACTTCAGAAGGTTGCTCGGCCGGGGAAAGCAACGTGGAAGTCGCAGCAAGGACCACCCTCCCTTCGTCACACCCTCTGCCGGACATCCACCTGCATATCCATGGCCACCTCGTCGGAGCCGTAGGCCTGGTCAAGATGTAACAGCCTCAAACTCGAAACCACACCATACCCACCCGCACCCGCACCAGCACCCGCAGCCCAGTCAAGCACGATGCAGCCCGCAAGACCGTCGCCGAGGGCTCCTGGGAGTTTCTCCCCCCTGACAGCCTCCGCCTCGGCAGGTGCCGACCTCAACATGTCCCGTCCGAGACTGAGGCGAATCGAGACATCGCCGAGCGACGACTCAGCATCCTTGACCGTCGTCAAGCCCCGAAACCAAACCTCGGCGCATCCCGCCTCGGGAGGAGCCCCGGCCCTCTCGCCCTCCTACTCGAGCTTTACCTCCCACAGCAACGGCAGCGCCAGCAGTCTGCAGAACTTCTCGCGCCCCTCGCTATCCACCGCCGTCTCCGCCGCCCGTTCTGTTGCCGGCACCCACTCGCCGAGCGATACGATATCCCGCAACGGCCCCTCGCCCCTCACGCTCCCGCCGACCAGCGCCCTGTCCGCCTCCTCCTCATCCTCGACGAGCGCTTTCGGCAGGGGAGGACACTCGCGCAAGCATTCGCAGAGTGCCGGTCTGTTCGAGCCCACCCTGCCGTCGACAAGCACATCCAACCTCACCCACATCGGCATGGGGCAACCCTCGCCCAAGCTCAACCCGGCTCCCCGGCGAGAGATGTCGGCCAGCCAGATTGCTGCCCAGGCCGCTGTCATGCACCACCAGAACCAGCAGCAGCAGGCCCTGCAACAGGCGCAGCAGTTGGCGCAACACCAAGCGCAGCCATATCAGCAGCAACAGCACGCCCGCCAGCGGTCACAGACGGTCCCGGTGCAAGGGGCTGAATATGAGCTGCCCCAACCCTCGATCAAGCGTGGTAGCGGTCCGTTGAGCCCCCCAATACTCAGTCTAACCGAAGCCAGTGCCCCAAGGGAAAACGCTTTCGGCAGCCAAACGTACCACAATGGCCTCCGTGGGAACCATAGTCTTGCAGCGGCGGCCGCGGCGAATATCGCCTTCCCTCGTTCAGGGCAATCTTCACCAGGCCTGCCTTCTCAAGCACAACTCCCTTCTGCTGCCCCTCCGCCGCCGCCGCCGCCCAAGGCGGAAAAGACAAAAGTGAAGCTGTTCTCGCGTCCTTCTAAGATCAGCATCAAAGATTCGAAAGAGAAGCCGCTTCCAAGTCCAGGCAAACTTGCTCACCCATTCGCAAGTCTACAACGTGGAAACTTCAGTACCACCAGCCTGGACTCCACCGCCCAGTCGTTCTATAGCCTCGCCAACTCCTCCACCGCCACGATACGGCCGGCTGATGCGCCTTCGGCGGAGAAAGAGGGCAAAGAGAAGGAGAAAAAACACCACTTCTTGTCACGCCAGAAACAGAAGCTTAAAGACGAGTTTCATCTACCGCTCTCGTCAGCCAGCAGCAACTCCAAGCCGACAGACCCGAACGCCCCCAGCAGTCTCTATAATTTCAACCTGCCGCCGAGTCCGGGCCCCAACACCACGAGCTTCAAGTCCGGTCTCGATCTGCGGCATGGTGGACGCGCACTTCGTGACAAGAAGAAGGAGGAGAAGACGTTTGACGATGCGGCATCGAGCTTCAATGCCGGAGGCGAATGGCCCGGCCCAAGTAGCGTCAACTCGGCCTCGGGGTTACTGGCCTCTTCGCTCTATTTGAACGAGCCTTTTGATAGCGGCAAGTTTGGTCTAAACAACATGACCCTTGACGATGCCTGGCCGTTTTTGAAGGCCAAGCTGCTCGTCATCTTCGAGGCCGAGGACTTGCGCCTGCCCGTGGAAGACCTAAACCGCATTGTCACAATGCATATCCAGTATTGTCTGGCGCGCCGCAGCCCCAACATTATCGTGGAGGACCTGAAGGAACTGCTGTCAACAGGATTCTCAAGTCTCGACCAAACACTCCGCAAAACCCCCGAGGACAGACTGATCCCCTCTCTTGTAGAGTTATGGATCTTTACCTTTACGGGTATTCTCCCCTACATGCAGGCCGTCTTCCTGCCCCTGGACCTGGAGTTCTCAAGCCACGGACCCCTGATGTCAGCGGATCAGACCCGTGGTTTCGGGTCCGGCAGCATCCCAGGCACGAAGTCTCCCGACAACTACGGACAAGGTAGCAATCCTTCTCCCCAACCGCCTTCCCATTCAACTCCCGAAGTCCGACGCATCGTCCTCCTCGCTTTCCGCGATATCGTCATCCTCCCCCGCTACGAAACCCTCAAGACCATGTTCTCTCGCCTCTCTCTCGAGTTCCTTCCCCAATCACTCGCATCCTTGGCCCTCGCCTCCCCAACCGCAATCCCCTCACCAGGCTTTTACAACAACCAGAGCCTAAACCAATCCCTCCTCTCCACCTCGCCCTCGGCAGACTCCCAAGCCTCCTTAAACCTTGGTGGACCAGGGAGCTTTGGCGCCCGGCCGAACACCGCCATGTCCCTTGACCCATCACTGGGGAGCTACAACAGCACGAGCACCACGCTTCTTGGCAACGACAGCTCCGGAAGCGGCAACCGCAGCCGTGCTATCAGCAACGTCAGCTTCGGCAGCGACAACACAAACAGCACACGCCCCTTCACGCCAAGCAGTATCCACGCCCTGGGTGGCGGGTCGGGTTCGAACCTGGGGAACGCCATGACTAACGCGAGCAACAACAACAGCGGCAACCTACACAGCCAGAACGCCGAAGACTCGAAGCAGGTCACGGAGATGGTGGGGCGCATGCTGCAGTGCATGAGCGTACTGGCGTCGGTCGGCGTCGCAGGCACGAGCGACGAGGATAGCATCAAGAACCGCATGGTCGAGGAGCTGAATAAGCTTCTCAAGCTGAACTGGCTTGGCAGGGGCAGGACGGGGAGGAATCGCAGGGGAATTGTGGGCGGCAGGGTCCGGAGGGCCGGGACCGGCGGGTCTGGGCTTGGCATGGGCATGGGCATGAGCTTGGGGGATATCGTGAGGGAGGAGGAGGAGAGGTGATGACACCCCTCTGTTATTTCGGAAGGTTGATATCTCACAAATTTCACGGTCACGACAAAAAAAGAGAGAAAGGGGCGTTGTTTGGTTGGGCTTTCTGTGTTTTTATCTACCCGTTTCACAGTCTACATGTGGGTTACTCTGCCTGGACGACTGGGCGGGTTTGGTCCTTGAGGGTGTTAAGCGGAAGCGGGAGTATGAAGCTAGCGAGCGGGTGATTGGTTTCGGTGTTGAGCTGCAGCGCCGCTTGTTATGATTACTGGGTGCCTTGGGTCAGGATAGGAAAGGGTGTTTTGGGACGGGCTTGGTGCTTGTTTTGCTTGCATTGGAAGGCGGTGCGGGTTTTATTTTATCAAGGCAATGGGGGAATTGGTTTTCGTTTGGGTTTTGGGTCTGTTCAACACTCTCTGGCTCGATATGGGTTGCCCGCTGTGGCGTTAAAAAAGGGGCGACCTGGTAGGTTACAGGTAAGGTAGTTTATGCACAGGTATGTAGCGGTAGCGGGAGCGGTTCGTGATGTTTGGGTACCACGCAGTTTTTTGGGCTTGTGATAGTAACTACCTAGGTGTACATTATGATGCATTCCCTTTGGTGGTGTGTACGGCTTGTTTGCGAATGTAAGATTGGGGCATTAGGCCGAGTTAGTCCTCTTCGTGATCAGGCGTATGTACTGCGTATGGGTAGAAATTAATTCTTAACAAGAGCACGGGATTGAACTGTTCCTAGGAGAGAACAAGTCGCAGACATAAAAGTTCACGTGGCATGGCAAAAGATATTCAGTTCAGGTGATGATTATTAATTATTGGATTGTATAGGAGACATGACCAGCATGTTGAGGGAGTTGGAAAGTAAGAGTCCTTGAAACACTTGTTAGCAACCCGTATGATAGAGAAGCATGTGCTGTGGTGATGTGCAAACAAAGAAAAGAAATGCATATTGTTCCACGAGTGTCAGACATAAATACTGGCAAGTAGCAGGTCCATCTGTCAGGACGGACCCAGAGATCTTCGTTCATGGTCGATTCAGTTTGAAATGAAGACGATTTAAAAACTTGTCATCACTCAATCGTGGTTGGGATATGCAGTGGGGCAATGAATGGGCAGGCAGGTAAAAGAGGGGGGGGGGGGTGGGAAGGATGGTGGTGGTGGTGGCTTACCTCATCTGTCTTGGGACCCGGACCTGCCGCTTGCTTGTCCTTCTCCTTGACTCGTTCTCGGGGACGCTTTTTCGCTCGCCAGTGAGCTCTAGTCTTTGTTTTAGACTGCTATTTGTTAAAAGCGGCTATGGCGTGCGTGCAGCGTCCCGTCGTCGGAGCTCATTGCTCGCGCATGGAGGTTGAGCAGAGAAGATAGAGGAAAGTTAGGCGAGGTTTCCGGGTGTTTTGTGAAGAGAGAGAAAAGGAGAAGGGCTTCTCGGGTTCAAAAAAGTTTCAGAAAGAAATAGCCGGCGGAGCGATAGCGATAAGAAATCAAGTTTGGGTTTTGCGGTGGGGTCCGTTCCCGCCCCCGTCAGTGGGGTTGGGCTGGCACGTGTCCGGTCACGATTCACTTGAATCGAGAATTTGTTTCCCTTCGGTTTTGCCGATGAGCACGGACACCACAAGGCGCTGCTGTGCTGGCTGAGGCTGAGACGGTTCCGCCCCCGCGCCCCCCTACACACCCCCCACCCAAAATAGGAGAAATGACCTGCTTTGTGGCTGGGCGGTACGCATTTCTGTATCGCGACTTGATGCACAACTTGGGGCTGAGATGGGATGACTGGGAACACTTCCAATGATATTCAAAAGCTGGTTCCCTTTGGCATTTGAGTGCCAGAGAACTATGGGGAAAGAGCATGTGAAGAATGTTACAGCAAGCCTTGAACCGCGGGCATTGGTTCCAGTGCAATGGGCAATGCGCAGACCGAAGACTGAAGGTAGAAGAGGGTTAGTCACCACTCTCGGTAGACGGTGACACCAGCCTAGGTACTGGAAGCTTATCCCCCGATGGACCAATGAGGGAGCGAGCCATGCACCAGATATCACCCAAACGGGGGTCTCGGCACGGAACAATACTCTTCCTGCTATAGCCGCTGCCATGAAGTCCATATATATACATAGCAGGAGCTCACGAGCACCAATGGCCTCGCGCCAATCGCTATAGCGGGAAGGGTTGGGCGTTCTCAAAAGCTCGCCATCCCCAGTTGGACACGGCTAGCCAAGCGACCAGCCTGCCTAACTTGTCGATACTTTACTTCACCCCCGACGGATTCCCGCCTTTTTTTCCCACCAGGAATGTCTGGTTGTTCGTCCCAGGGTTTTTTTTTGTTGGCTGTTAGCCCTGCAGACAGACTGACCTTCAGATTCCCGACTAAGGTGCAGTTTGCTTGATCAAAGTTGCCCTGAATCTGATATCGCTAGCCGGGATCCCGGTCCTCACTCCGCCGCCCGCATCGCCCGCGACATTCTTGCAGCATTTGTGAGCGATCTGCTTGCTTTGCTTGCCCCCCTTCCCCTTCCCTTCCCCCCCCGTTCGACACTGCGCTTCGACGCCGCCGCATCGTCTGCATCGGCCTGCACCTTGTCTGCAACACTCTATTTCCCCTGGCGCGCTCACCCGACTTTCACTGCACTTGTCCGTTCTGCAACCTTGACATGCTTTTGCCGTGAACAAAAAAAAACCAGAACAAAAGAACCAAAGAAAAAAAGAAAGGGAAAAAAGGAGAGGGCGTGAAAAAAAGAGATCGATCACGATAAGAACTTCTTAACTGGGTTCTGTCTCTCCTCTGCCTGCCTGCCTCTCTCAACCTTCCGGGTTGTCCAGTTGCATCCGCCGACACCATCCGTTGCACAGGTACGCGGTCTGCAGCACAGCGACAGACGAGACCTGGGGACTGAGGTGGACAAAAATATTTGCAACTGCGGGAGTATTTGACGTGCCGCCTGCCACAGGTCGATAATAAAAAATCCTGCCTACAATTACAATAACCTCGTCTCGGGGTAGGCAGGAAATTGCAGGTCAGGTCTCGAAATCCCGATTCCAGATCCAAGTCCAGGTCCAGGTTCGGGGTCTGGTCCAGTGCAGCAGGCCAATTTTCAAATCGGTCTGGTCAGTCGCTCGGGCGAGTCGCCAGTCCCGCCGGTCGCTGGTGTCCAGTCTCCAGTCTCCATCCGCTGCGCTGGGGCGCTCGCTCGCTCGCTGAGAGCCCGTGGAGAGGTTCCTTTTGCCTTCCAGCAAGACCCAACCCCCCGTCTCTCCAAACTCCACAATTCACCTCCGACCGTCCACGACACGTCGTTGCCGCCAACAGAGACAGCGTCAATCGTCGCCTTACCACGCCCAACCCGGCTCTCCTCCTGGCGGATGCATGGCACTTTCGACATAGCACTCGACCATATCGTTGCATCCCGGCGTCGTTGTTTGCCAGGCGTTCCTCGTTGTGCTCGATCAGCCCGTCGCTTCTCGCGGTGCTTCTTCGTCCTCGCGCGACCGCTTTAGCCTGTTTCCTGCCACTACCACCACCACCACCACCACCACCAACGCCGCCGCTCGCCGAGACCTGCGCACCTCAGCGCAACGCCGCGCAGCGATCGCATTCGCGTTTTCCTCCCGCTCTCTCCCGGGACAATCGCTCAGCATCGCCCTCTTTCGCCTCTCGAACGCTGTCGGGCGGGCCACACACGTAGAGAGGCTCCACCCACCAGCCCTCGAGGCCCTCGACCGCACCCAGTTCTGGCCAAACTTCGTATGCGATAACGCGGAGGAGCCACGTCGATATCCACGCGGTGGGTAGTCGACAGCTCCGGAGATGATGACCAGTATGCAGCCGTCCTTTTCGCCGCATCCTGGCGGGATGCAGCAACACCCCGGTGCTCCTCCTGGCCACCCCATGGGCCAGCCTATGGCCCACAACCCCAGCCAGCCCGGCGCGACGCCCGGAGGCATGCCGCACCAGCTTGTCGGCCACATGGGAGTGTCGGGGCCAGGAGGTCAGATTAATGCGGCGGCCCTGATGGCAGGCATGCCGCCCGGCGCCGGGAATCCAAATGCCCACGCCATGCAGCATTTGAACCCGTCGCAAGCGCAACTGTTCCATCACCAACAACAGATGAACAACCCCATGTGTATGTCCTTGTCTGCCCTCCCCATTAACAGCCTCGCGCTCCCATGCCATGCATCTGCTGACCCTGTATGACCAGTCGCAAACGCTGCCGGCAACCCCCAGCAGCTCCACCAACAGCAGATGCAGCAGCAGCACAGGTTACAACAACTACAGCAACAGCAGCAGGCGAGGCAGGTCTTGATGGCCCAGCAGCAGCAAGCATACCAGAACATTGGCAATATGCCAATGGGCATACCAATCAATGCTAGCCAGGCCGCCCAATACCAACAGATGAGGAACCAGATGGCAAGGATGCCGCCACACCTTGGTCAACAGCAACCAGGCCAGCCCATGAATGTAAGACAATCTTTTGGCGGGACGGGGCCTGTAACTCCATAATGCGACAACGTCGCGCTGGTTTGTCGTCAATTTGCGTGCTAACTATCCGAACCAGGCACTTATGGCACAGCAAATGGCGATCCAGCACCAGCAACAACAGATGAACCAGATGCAGCAAAACGGAAATCCCAATCAGCACCCCATGAACCCAAACCCGCAACAACTGAGCCTGCAGCAAGCACAGCAGATACAAGCCATTCAGCAGCAACACGCCCAAGCTCAGGCGGCTCAGGCAGCCCAGCACGCCCAGGCCCAGCAAGGACAGGGGCAGCAGCAACAGAATCAGCAGCAGCAGGCTCAACAACAGGCCCAGCAGCAGCAGGCCCAGCAGCAGCAAGCCCAGCAGCAGCAGGCGCAACACCAACAAGCCCAGCAACAGGCCCAGCAGCAGCAGCAGCAGCAACAGGCGCAAGCACAGCAAGCACAGCAACAACAACAAGCTCAACAGCAACAGCAGGCTCAGCAGCAGCAGGGACAACCGCAGGGGCAGCCGCAACAGCAACAGACTGCCCAGCAGCAACCAGGTCAAGGGCCTCCTGGTGCAAACGGGCCAGCACCAAACCAAGGACCTGCCCAAAATCCAACACCTCAGCCGAACCCGCAGCAACAACCACAGGCTCCTCCGCAACAACAGCAGCAACCCCAAACGAGCCAAGCTCATCAGGTACACCAGGCGCAGATGGTCCATGCGCAGCAGGTGCATCAAGCAGCTGGTGTTGCGAATATGATGCTCCAGCAAAAACGTGAAGGTGTCAACTATAAAGGGGTATGCTTATTAAAGTTAATGCAGTTCAGCGAACACCTCAGTGGTTTCCCCGTAAGTTCATCCCCCGCATCTAAATATTTACACTAGCTGACTCCACCGGCGCGCAGGGATCCAAGGGCAAGGATGACCTGGGTTACTGGAATGAATTCGTGCATCGCTTCTTCTCTCACAAGGGCATATTTAGACACACGATCCTCGTGCGAGAGAACGATGAGGCACAAGAGAAGCAATACGAGATTGCGTATCCCGCCCTTGCTCGATACTTTCACACTCACTTCGACAGCGGCGTCAAGACGATGCAGCTGATTATGGAGAAGGGAACGACCGACAAGGCGCTACCAAACGACTGCCACTTTATCGAGAACAACAAGGCAAGCCTGGTGTACTGGTATGAGGACAACTCACACGTAAGTCCCAGCTCTTCGTCCGCCGTCTTTTGTATGCGTGGTACTAACAGTCTGGAACAGTTGGTTGCCAACGGAACCCTTCGCGCGCAGTTCGATAATGAGCAAAAGTTCGAGCTCTTTGAGTTCGTAACAACCAATCACGAGGAGTATATATCTAGGCGTTCCGTTATCCAGGCCGCCAGACCACAACATAACTGGGTCAAGGAGTGGCGCAACCTTAACCAACAAGATACCAAAGCATCCCCTGAGATGAGCAAGAAGGGCAAGGCAAGGCCGCCCAAGTCCCCACCAGGACCGCCTCCAGATATCGATCTTCCGGACTCTTTTACAAAGAGCGGTATGGGCATCACTGAGGCCGTATATCAGTTTCTAGAGGTACGCCATCTGTCGTGCTCCTGCAGCTAGAGATGTGACACTAATCATGCACGCTCAGATCGTCGAGATCATCGGTCAGATGAACCCTCTATTCGGGTATTACCACGCGCACCCTGGTCTCGCGCCCTACGCTGCCCTCGAGCAGTACGTTAACCAAATAAGCGGGCCCGCCGTGGGACACGTCAATGGCCAGCCAATCCCTCAAGGTGGTCCGAGGACTCCAAACTTCCCACAGTTCCCGGTGGGCGCCAGCCCAGCAATGGCGAATCAAATACTTCCCGGGTCGCCGCACATGGGCAGTCCTGCCCCGGGACATATCCAAGCCCCCGGGATGCAGCTTCAAGCAAGCCAGCAGGGGACGAGCTCGAGCGGGCCCAGCGCAAACACATCGCCATCTCAAAACAACAAGAGGAGGAGAGCATCAGCAGTCAAAGCCGAGGAAGACACTCCCGCATCAGCCCCTACGCCAGCGGCCGCCGGCACGCCGCAACTCAACGGCGCGCAGCCCAAAGCAAAGCCACCCACCCCCAGGATGCAAAAACGACAAAAGGGCAACCCGCCAGCATGAGCTTGCGTCTGGGCCTTGTTTTCTAAGGAAAAAGAAGAAGAAAAAGATCAACTAATCTGGACTCGCTTGAGTTGCGCATTCATCTCTATACCCTCATTGATGGTGTCACGGCGCGCCGCTTACTGGTTGTTTGGGGGCGGCTGTGTGTGTTCATTTTTCATTTTCTTTTCCTTTTAATCCGGCTTCTCGGGGCGGCTTTCTTCTCTCGGCTTCAGGTTCGGGGATGATCTGGATGGGGCATAATTCGAGACGAAAGCATTTAACCGTTACGGGAAAATAACTCTGTTTGTGTATTTAAAAACCCGCCTCGCGCCCGACGAAAGCATCTATCTTCTGGTCACAATCCAACCTTGCAATATACCCATTCTCGCGCCGGTCCTCCTTGTTACCGTCATCGTCGGAAAAGAAAATGCTTCGTCGCTGATCCATCATCCCGGGCTGTGGCTGGGGTTGGTTTAGGCTAGATGGGATGCGAGGTCTGCTTGGTTGAGCTGCATACGTCTTGGGAGAGTCTGCGGGGTTGAAGAGGACTATGGCTGGTGGTGGGTGATAGGCATGCGAGTCTGGGCGTCTAGGACCTCGAGCCGTGCGGGCAGGCGGTGGGAGAGACGCAGATGACGAGACAAGAAGGCGACAGAGAGTGGCGAGAGAGGAAGAGGGAAGAAAGACATGCCGAGCGCCGTTCAGCAAGTAAAAGAAGGGGATGCAAAACCACACGACACTACACACAGAGCGGGTTAGAGAGAGGCAGAGAGGCAGAGGGGGAGGATATCTCCCTTTGGATTTCTTAACCCTTTGGCGTTGCCACCTGGCTGCCGTCGGCGTGGCTGACTTTCCGGGTGGTATATGGTCGCTCTACTCTCTGGACTTTTATCTTCTGTCCATCTATCTGGGCTGTGGTGCTGCTGTTGGGCCGAGCCAAGCCAAGCCGAGCCGAGTTGAGTTGAGTTGAGTTGAGTTGAGTTGGAGTCGAGATGAAGAAAAAGAAGAAGAGGGAAAGTCTGATGTCGCTACCTGAGTAAGAAAGCATGGTCACCTCAGGTCTTGCTTTCTGGGTTCGGTTCTGGGTTCTGGGTCCTTCATCCGCCCACGCCCCCTTTCGTCTATCATGTTGTTCTTTGGACGCAGACTGGGTGAGATGAGGTGAGGTGAGGTGATTTTTGTACATCTTTTTTCTGTTTCTTTCTTTCTGTCTGTCTGTCTTGTTTGGCTTTTTTTTTCTTTTCTTAATTTTTTTTTCTTGTTTGCTTGTATGGCTGTATGGCTGTACGACTGTTATGTTTTGTTTGATGTGTTGTTACTGTACAGATGGTTTTTTTCTTTTTCTTTTCTTTACTCTTTGTATGGTTCAAGTTCTTTAGTAGGGCGTTTTCTGTTCTTCTTCTTCTTTTCTTCATATGCTCTTTCGGCCGGTGTATGTTTTGCTCTTGTTCGCTGTTACCTACCTTACTTGTTCCTTGTTAGCCTGTCTGCGTGTATGTTGGTCATTCTTTTTGAGGAGAGGGTTTTCCTTTTGTGTCTTGTTTATTGGCTACCTATGAAGAGATGCTGTGGCGAGGAACGGGGACTGACTGGCTGATTGACTAGACGTGGTGATGGTTGGGAGCACGGCGGAGAAAAGGGAGGTCGAGATAGGGGTTAGGGGTAGTTAGGAAAAGGTCGAGTGCAGGACGAATGACACGCAGAGAGAATACGAAATCGTATTATCTGAACATGGCGCTGTTGGTCTGCCTGGACTGTGCGCAAGTCGAGTTTTTGGGTCGATTGGCTTGGTACCTGATGTTTAGCTCTCTTGACTGATCTGACGAAGGTGCGTTCTACCAAACGCAAGGCTCTGTGTGAGGCAGTCTTCGCGGCCGCCTGTTGGGCCTCACTGGATGATTCGCTGCAGGAGCGCAATGCACTGCCACAACAAGTCTATCGCGGATTTCATGTTCCCCTCACCACGACTTAGCTGTAACGTAGTGAGCCGTCAGTCTTGTCATTCATTTATTCTTCGACTGTATTGTTTACCCTTTTTCTCTCTCCGAGTCTCATCAGCCATGTCGTTGATTTACCAGCACCCCGCCCTCACCAGACCGGATTCATTCCGTGTCCTGCGGTTGCTCCCAGCCAAGCACTTGTCCGATCCTCTGTGCTGTCAACTCACCGAGGAGTTTCTCCTGCCCGACGCGGAGGACGGTAAGGTTGTCCCGTACGAGGCTCTTTCGTATGTCTGGGGAGCAAAGACGCCCGAGGATGCGTACATCAGCTGCGGCGAGGGCAGCCTCGGTCTCCAGATCACCAGGAACTGCGAGGCCGCGCTCCGCCGCTTGAGGCTGCCCTCTGACGAGCGCGTGCTGTGGGTGGATGCGATATGCATCGACCAGACCGATGCCGGGCGCCTGGAGCGAAATGAGCAGGTGGCGATGATGGGCCCGATCTATAGCTTGGCGGCGGACGTGTTGGTGTGGCTTGGGGAGGGGAACAAGAGCACTGCTGTTAGTATTCATTCTGGTCTGTACAGGATGGTGAAACTAATGGACTTGTCAAGGTTGTCTTTCAGTATCTCGCTATATACATGCTGGTCGTGCTTGACTCGGATGACATCAAACAGGCACTCATGCAAGAGTTTGACTCGACTATGCACATGAACGAAGGTATCTATTTATCTATCGTGACCATAACTACCCCTATCCCACCGGGCCCCTTTATGATACAGCGGAATCTCGTGTTGACGTAGTCTGTCTCTAGCGATCCGGAAAGCCTTTGGGGAGTACATCCTGTCCAACATCTGGTTCGACAGGGTATGGACAATCCAGGAGCAGGTGCTCGCCCGCTCGGCCACGGTCGTCTGCGGCGGCGACAGCATCCCGTGGCCGGTTCTGGACAAGTTCGTCGAGTACTACACCATGATGCGCTTCGAGTCCAAGCACGAGCACGACGGGAAGAAGCGCACAATCACCAAGGAGTCGTTCAAGGCCACGCGGCGCAGCTTCCTCGTCGGCTCGGCGCGGAACACGTCGTGGAACCACACCCCGGCCGAGGACATCCTCTGGTCCGCGACGCAGCACGACGCCACGGACCCCAGGGACAAGATCTACGGCGTCTACGCCCTGCTGCAGCACTTTGGCTACGACTACCCGCCGCCCGACTACAGCAAGGACGTGGCGCAGATCTACGCCGAGACGGTCGTCACCACGATGCAGCAGCAGCGGTCGCTGCAGATCCTCGAGCTGCTGTATAGCTCCAAACCGGCATTCGGCTTGCCCTCGTGGGTCCCCGACTGGACCAGGGGAGTCTCGTTCGGGCAGGTCTCGCTGCCGCCGAGCGTTTTCGCGCGCGATATGGGGGAGCGCCGCGCAACCGGGGGCTCACGGATCGAGGGCGAGGAGGTCCCGCAGTGTCTGCCGGGGAACCGGCTTCGGCTTCGAGGACAGCCCTTTGACGTGGTTAAGCTGTGCTCTGCTCCGTTCCCGATCTACGAGGCGGCGACCATGGGCTGGAAGGCGCGCGAGCGCTGGCTGGATGCCGACCCAGATGCCAGGTTCTCGTATTTTCAGTACAGGGCCAGCGTCCTCGAGACATACCACGCATGGACGAGCATGCTGCGCGAACACCTGCGCTCGCTGCCAGACGGGCAGGACATAGCGCCGCACATCCGAGTCTTTGGCCAGCTCCATCTGGCGCCGTTCCGGATGGCTGGCCGGTCCCCGGAGGCGGTCGAGGGGCTGAAAGTGTTTGCCGAGGGTCCCGGAAAGATTTTCGAGATCTTTATCATACTGATGATGACCATTGATCTGTCCATCGAGAGCGGAGAGGGGATCGGCGATAACGAGGCACCCCCCACGGATCCTATCCTGCGCGCATTCGACATGAGCGAGCCTAGATGGAGGGACCTGTGGAGCGACGTCTACGGTCGTCTGGCGATGCGGATGGAGGTCTTGGACTTCCCCGACGACATGGTGTCCACGATTGCGGAAGTGAAGAAGATCCAGTACTACTTGCAAGATAGTCTGGCTGGCGCCGTGTGCTTCATCACGCGGGAGGGCTGCTACGGCACCGTGAGGAGTTCGGCGAAAGTGGGTGACCATGTTGTGTTGTTTGAGGGCGCAGATAGCCCGATGGTGATACAGCCGGTCTCCGGTGCTGGCTCTGTGTCGCAGTTTCGACTGGTTGGGCCGGCACATGTCGAGGGGATCATGCTGGGCGAGGCATGGCTGGACGATCCGGCTTGTCTAGAGACTTATGAGTTGGTCTGATGGCGAGATGGTTGGGGATGTTTGTACCTGTTTTCCTCCTTGGATCACATAAACACCAGCAGAGATACTACTAGATTCGTAATTTGTCAAAGTCATTCACCAAAGTGCTGACAGGGACTAGCATCCGGAGCAGCTTGGAAGACTTCCAGACTACTCCCTGCCCCTTTAAATACTCCACTCCAATCGTCAATGTAGCAGAGCCAAAAGCAACCCATCTATCAATTAGTTTGAATCGTCTCGGAAGGAATAGCTCAAACAGGCATTCATAATAACAGTCTATGAGAATACTTCTTGAGCTTACAAAAGGTCCATATCAATCCTGGTCCGACGGAAAAAAACTCACAACACGTATAAATAGCTGCCCACTACTGCATAATCAGGAAGACCGAACGAGGAGTAAACAGGACATTTCCATGGCATGAAGGAACTACCATGAAACACAGCATAAAATGTAAGTAGGTAGGTTGGCAGTTCAGCTACCGCACCCAAGGCACCATCTACAGCAGAGCTAACTAGAGCCAACCGACAGCAACAGTTCACTCCATGGCAGGAAGCAATCAATGCAAAACAACACGAGAAAGTGACTCACGGGATATGTACCCCATGCTTGGAGGATACATGTCAGCCTAGCACACAAGGCAAGCAAATATCCTTCCCTTCCCTCAGAGCCCTTCATAATGACTCCCAACTTGAACTTGAGCTAAACCCTCATGAGCCCATCAAGTTGCAAGCTAAACCCAAGTGACCCTGCCGAGAGTACGAGCAGAAAACGGCAACTTAGTTACATCACGGGCAGCAAATGACCTGGACAAACACCAGCTTCAAGACCATTTGGACAGCCTAGCTCAACTATCTTCACCACTACAACACGTATCCACTCGACCTTGTATGATCAAGACAAGCCAACGACCCACTGTACGAAGCGGAATAGCTAGCCTGCCAGTGGAAGATGCCGATAACATCCATCCACGGACTGGTGCATCTACTGAGCTTACAAAATACCTATCGGACACAGCCGCTGTACAGGGCGGCCTACGCGTCCGTCCATAGTTCGAGAGATGGGCACTACTATCTCACCTTCACACACAACGCAAGCCGTTATTACAAAAAAAAAAACACAAAAAAAAAACAAGCATGTTTGTATTCCTCAACCTCCCGTCAGCTACCTGGGTTACGACTTGTCACTAGCCAGGGCGTCAAGCTGGAGGACTTCATCAACCCACAAAATACCATTGCTCGAGATGACCACCAAACTCCCCTACCACGCACCAGCATCAACCACAACCTCAACAACGACGACGAGGACGAAGAGAACCACAACAAGACAAGCAGGACACCCGGCCAGTTTCAGCATCGCTGACAAAGGAAATCTTGATTTCGTGCCCCGACAAGTCACCTCAGCTGCTCATTATTAAGCCCTGGCTGAACCCCAACCTCGTAAGAAAGCAGGAAAACAGGCGACGGATAATCTCTGCGTTTCTCGTGGATGGCGTAGGCTGTTACTGACGCTGTCCCTGTTTCCTCTCCTTGTTCATGAACCACCCTCCCCGCCACCTGATAAAGCCAACGGACCAAAAGCCAAAGGGAAAAAGAAAAGAAAAATGAAAGGCAAGAGCACAACATGATACACGGTTTCCATCCAGCGTCCCTCGGTCAAGCCATCATCACAACCCCCCCGGATCCATCCATCGAAATTACCGAAAAACGCCTGTGTTGTGTTTCGTGTTGTTGAGTGTGTGCCCTGTTGAGTGGTCTAGGAAAAGAAAAAGAACACTTGAACGGGCCAGACATGGCGTGGTGGAGTCTAGGCCGTCTCTTCGAAGTCTCCGAATGTGTTCTCGCCCGAGTAGGTGATGTAGAGGAAGCTGTGGGGCACAGAGCGAGGTTAGCCTGTGGTGCTCGAGTGGGTGGAAGAGAGGCCCTGGGAATGAACGGCGGGCGGGGCGGGCGGAGCAAACAGAAAAGGGAAAAAAGCTTACCCGTCCTCGTCCTTGTGTTCCTCGTAGATGCTGCTCATGAGCGCGGCGGTGGGTGGCAGCACCTCGTCGACGAAGATGAAGATGGCCTTCTCTGGCGACAACTTAATCCGCTTACGGATTACGTATACGAACTGGCCGACGGTGAGGTCGGCGGGGACCAGGTACTTCTTCTTGTCGATGGTAGCGATGTCGCTCTTCTCGACCTTCTCGCAAATAACCTGCAAGGGGGAGCGGCATGGTTAGCTCGGGTGGTCGCTGGCGATGGGCAACGACAGCCGCCTCAACGGATACGGCGGGGGCAGGAGAGACGGGAAGACCGGGTTGCTTACTGGAATGCGATCCGAGTACTTCTGGCGGATGCGTTCGGCCTCAGCCTTGCGCTTCTCAAAGGGGTGCTCGTCCTTGAACTTGCTCCTCATTTTGGCGGATGCGGTAAGAAAGACGCGGGGTGTCTAGAAGATGCCGTTCAAGTGGTGGGGATGGCGATGATGATGCCTGGGCAGCGATGCGGTGTCTGCGGGCGGCGGTGAAGACGATGCAGTTAGCAGATGCGTGGCTATTGTGCGTGAGGGTTTGCCCGAGAGATTAAGAGCTCGAGATGGGCGGCGGGCGCGACATACCTTGGTAGCTTTGTGTTCTGGGAGATGGATGGTGGATGGTGGATGAGGTGGAAGAAGATGGTTGAGGGAAGAGGCAAGGTCAGATAGTGTAAGGCAAGGTAAGGTTCGAGGAGCAGCAAGGTTGCGTATCGTTGCCGCCTTGACGCTGTACGGGTGAAGGAGGGGGCCAGTCGGGTGCTGGGAGAGAGGGAGAGGCGGGGCTGACCAGATGACTAACAAAGCTAGCCAAGCCCAAGGCGGTTTAGCGTCTGGCTCCGGTTGGTGAATCACAAGGGGAGTTCACATGCAGGCTGCGGGGGACCACCAGGACAGGCAGGGAGGCAGGACAGGGCAGCAGTGCTGCAGTCGGTCTGCGGACGGGAGCGACGACCTAGCGAGACTGCTCAGCTGGTGAGTTCCCGAACGCAGCCCTGAAGTAAAATCCACTTCTCCAGCACGGCGAAGGCTTGATGACGCGCAGCCGGCTTGAAGATAGCTCGAGATAAGGGGATGGGGGGCGCCTTTCACGAAACGATAAATCAGTCACACCACCCGGCCTTGTTCGGCGCCGTATGAATCATATTTCGAGGCAGGAGTGGCAGGTCAACTCTGAACGAGGTCACGTTTCCGCTTCCTTACACCTACAACCTGAGGAGCCCTTGCATCCTTTCTGTTCGGGCCGCAGCTCTTGGAACCTTGCGTCTTCCAACGTGCTGGATTGCGCGATGCTTTCTGACACTACCTGGTACCTAATGGAAGGCCGCAGCGGCGGCGGCGGCGGTCGGGAGTTGGTAACCCCGCCTTTTCACGACCTACCTGCCCTGCCTTAGCCCCTGCAAGGAACACCCCGCTATGCTACGGTACTACGGTACCCCCGTACCCTTTTTCCAAGCAGCATGGAGATGGAAGCTGGAAATGGAGTCTCCGTCTGGCTCGGATCATCCCATGTTGCTTGTCGCTTCGGTAAAGCTTCCATCCAGGTCCCCAGCAAGCAACGCAGTCTAAGCTGCTGCCAACCCATCAAAGCCAGCTCTCGAGTTCGCAAACATTCGATTTTGGCCGCGACATCAGCCGAGCCACTGCCAATCGGGACGTCCTTGTAGCAAACGGCTGCACCACCTTTGCCCGGCGGCGAAGATTCAGGGTACATTGCGGCGTCTGCCGGCCTTCCGCAGCTTCGTTGGGGAAAGTGGCCTTATGTTCGCATCGTAGCATCATTCGATTCTTGAACAATCCTTTCGAGCCCACCCGGCGCATATATACTCGACAGCTTCAAAATATGGCGTCCCGCCGGCCTGCCCTTCGCCTTCTTGGCCAGTGCAAAGCACAAAGTCAATTGAGCAGTCAAAAGGTCGCAAACCTCTCCCGCGCTTCCCGTCGCACACTGTCTAGCCTCCCCAGCTTCGGAGGACCTAGTCAAGCCGCCCCATTCTCGAGATATCTGGGCTGGGCAGCTTTGAGTCTGCTTATCGCCGCGCCGGTCGCCTACAACATGGTATGTCTTGTCTGCCCAATTCCCCCCATGATTCCCCTTGCGCTGTAATATCACTTGGTTCGAAGCCCCTGTGTTGACCAATGCGCACGTCTACAGGCTGTCGACACCCCCCTCACCCTCGACTCGCTCACGCTGGCGGAACGCGACCAGCAGACCAAGCGCGAATCCGGCGTCAACGATGCGTCGCCCATGCGGCTGCGCATGGAGAAGTTCGTCAAGGAGCAGCAAAAGGAGATTGTGCGCGCGCTAGAGGGCGTCGACGGGACCAGCTTCCGTGTGGACGAGTGGCAGCGCAAGGAGGGCGGCGGCGGCGTCACCTGTGTGCTGCAGGACGGCAAGGTGTTTGAGAAGGCGGGCGTCGGTGTCAGCGTCGTCTACGGCACGCTGCCCAAGCCCGCCATCATGAAGATGCGCGCCAACCACAAGAACCTGCCCGACGGCGAAAACATCCCCGACAGCCTCGAGTTCTTTGCCGCCGGCCTCAGCCTCGTCGTGCACCCCAAGAACCCCATGGCGCCCACAGTCCACCTCAACTACCGGTACTTCGAGACCGCCAACGCCGACGGCTCGTCGGGCGCGTGGTGGTTCGGCGGCGGCAGCGACCTGACGCCGAGCTACCTCTTCGACGAGGACGCGATACAGTTCCACAAGTCGCTGAAGGACGTGTGCGACGCCCACGACAAGGACTACTACCCCCGGTTCAAGAAGTGGTGCGACGAGTACTTCTACAACAAGCACCGTGGTGAGAGCCGCGGCGTGGGCGGCATCTTCTTTGACGATCTGGACGAGACGGTGCAGGACAAGGAGAACACATTTGCCTTTATCAAGGACGCGCTCGAGTCGTTTGTGCCGACCTACGTGCCCATCGTGAACAAGCGGAAGGACATGCCGTTCACGGAGCAGGAGAAAGAGTGGCAGCAGATCCGCCGGGGCAAATACGTCGAGTTCAACCTGGTGCACGACCGGGGCACCGCGTTCGGCCTGAACACCCCGGGGGCCCGGGTGGAGAGCATCCTGATGAGCTTGCCGCTGACGGCGAGCTGGAAGTACATGTATGAACCGGAGCCGAACAGCAGGGAAGCGCGGCTGGTCGAGGTGTTGAAGAATCCGAAGGAATGGGTATAGATAAAACAAACCAAAGCGGACCTCGATCAAGTGGATTTAGAAGAGGGCTGTAGTTTCTTGTAAAAAAAAATTAGATTCTGTATGTACTACTACTATTATATGAACATAGAAGCAATTCAAGTGACCCTGTCCATGAGTGAATGAGATGGACGTCGTGACGAAGTAATTGTGGTTATGGCTTACATACATGTCCTGATCCATAGTCGGGTCGGGTTCTCCTTCATTCATTTTCCGACCACAAACTCTGCAACTCTCGCGACTTCACTTTGCCTAGGATCCCCAAACCGCAAACTCAAAATAACTGACGCGGGAGTCGCCAAATAAACTTGTCCAATCTCAGCAACCACAGGAGAAGAGAAGGAAAGAAAAAAAAAGGACGAACTAAATCCCTATCAGATGGGTAGCCCGACGACCCCAAGATGACATGACAAAACATGAAAAATCATGCCTCCCCAAGTCCTCGCCAGCAACAACGACAACGACAACGACAACAATGAAACCCCACAACTTCCGCCTCCCCTCCCCACGTCTCGTCAGGTCCTCACATCGCTCATAGACGCCATCGCCGCCATCCCTCCCCCGACCACAACAACACTTGCAACGCCAACAACAACCAACGCCCTCCGGCTCGTCCCCGTCGCCCACAGACACCTCATCGTCACGCTGCACGTGCTCTTCCCAGGCCTGCTGCTTCCCGCCCTGGACGTACTTGATCGCGGGCTCGTCGGGCGCGTTGAACTGGACCTCGCGGGAGGTGACGCTAACCCCTCTCCCCCGGTATATTTTTATCTCGTCCGGTCGACGGCTGCTGCTCGGACCAGGCGGAAAGACGGGACTGGTGGAGGGTGGCAGTATATTGTCCGCTTGGGGGCATGGAACTGTACCTGTGCTGCGTTTGCTTTTGCCGCGTTTCCGGCTGTGGAGGGGACGGCGGCGGGTGAAGGAGTAGGAGATGATGAGGATGCATTACAGCGGCAGCGGGCAGAGGAGCAGATTACCACCACTACCCCAAGGACGGAGATGGTCATCGGTGAACCCAGCGAACTAGCACATCCTCCCTCTGACCATAAACACGGACACGAGCACGACAGGCAGGAGGGGAAATGGTCCTTTGGCGGACTGAGCGCCGACGGCAGCGGCAGCAGCGGAGGGCCGGTGCCCGTCTGCAAACACCTGCTGGCCTGTCTGCTGGCGGAGCGGTGGGGCGCGGCGCTGGGGCGCTACGTCGCTGCGCGCGAGGTCGGGCGGGAGGAGATGGCGGGGATTGTGGCGGATGTGTGAGTTGAGGGAAGTGGAGCATACATAAATCTACACATACATACCTGGTGATGGCTTTGGTGTTTGGTGTCTGGTGTTTGGTGTCTGATGTTTTTGTTTTTGCTGGTTGGGTTATGGGTGTTGATATTGTATTTACAGTCGGAGCAGACTGAGGCGAGGCTAGTACGATTTCCATTTGGCTTGCTCTCGTCCTGGGGATGATAACTGGGAGTTCAGGGGTTCAAGGAATATGTTGTGGAAAGGGTCGGGAGGTTACATGGGAGATGGTGTTGGCATATGACGGTCACTCTGTGGTATGTAGCACATCGAGACCGTAGAATAAACAGAGTCTCAACGCATCGACGAGCCCCCTGGATTTTTAATAAAAGTCATGTGCGGCATATGTTTTCCCGACTCCGTTTGGCGCGAGACCTACGCCCAATGTGCTCATGGTATTTAACACGCCCGAGCCTCACTCTGTCCCGAGCAATGAATCTATGAAGCCCTCGTACACACATACAACCAGCCGTGCCCTGCCCTGCCCATCATAAATAGCTTCATTTATTTCTTCTTTTCTTTCGACGCATCCTTCTCCTTGTCGCCCGCGCCCTCCTTGGCTGCGGACTCGCCATTCGCCGCCGCGGGGCTGCCCTCCTTCTTGTCGCCGTCCTTGGCGCCGTTCTCGCCCTCCTTCTTAGCCGCCTCCTTCTCCTCCTGCTGTTGCCGGTTCTGGATCTTGTTCTCGATCAGGTCGTGGAAGGCCGTGATGGCGCGGATCAGACTGGACAGGTAGATGGCCATCAGCTGGTCGTTGGTCTTGATGCTCATGGCGTGGCTGAGCTCGCCGTCCGCTTTGGTGCCGTCGCTGGCCCCGTTCTTGGGCGTCGACAGGTTTGGCAGCAGGTTGAACACGTCCTGGAGGTTGCCGAGGATGGCGTGGTTGACGGGCAGCTGGCCGTCTATGACTTTTTGCAGGTACGCTTGGATGTCGCGGAGCCGCAAGTGCAGGCCTTGGAGGGACTGGAGCTGGTTCGTGATGCGCGTCGAGAGGGTGCCGACGGCTACGTCGCGGATGTCGCGCAGGAGGTGCTCGACGCCGATCTCCTCAGCCTCTTCGGCTTCGATGATGGAGGGTGTGTGGACAAACGTCTTGGATGTGGTGGTGCCGTCCTGGTGGGTGATTGGTGGTCAGCATGGCATGAGACAAACAGATCTGTGGCTAGGTTGGTTGGCACGTACATCCTTGATCTCCTCGACGGCAAAGTAGGCATCTGTGGGCACGCCGGCCTCCTTTGGCTGGACGTCGATAATGACCAGCAACGGGTTGGGAGTGTAACGCTTGAAAAGCTCGTTGATCTCGAGATCCGAGGCCCGCAGCTTGGGGCCGGAGTGGTACCAGCCTATTAGCTTCTCCCGGGCGTTGACCTTCTTGAACATGTCGTTCATGGACTCGACGTAGTTGTGGTCCAGGAACCAGACCGACGGGTCCTTCTCGTCCTCCTCGAAGGGCACGGCGAAGCAGTTGGACACGCGGACATTCTTGCCGTCGTTCTGGCCTAATAGCACGCCGACCACGCGCTTGGTCTTGGTTGTGTGGGCTTCGGTGCGGTTGTAGTGATCGACGACGGAGAGCAGGACCAGCGGCGCGACTGACACGTTGCGCGTCACCAGCGAGAGCGTCTCGGCGGTCGTGGCAGGCATTTTGGAAGAGGAGGCTGGTGCTGCGGGGTGGATGCTCGGGTCAAAACGTCGTCGGGTGGTCTCGAATTCGGGGATTGGCGATGTCACGGGCGGTTGCTATTCATGGGCGGAGCTGGTGTTGATTCCAGATGGCCGGTCGGGTGTTCTCCGCTGTGCTCCTGGCCGTCGTCACTGGTTAGCTGCCTCCAGCAGCAGTTTGAAGGTCAGTACTCAATGGGGCTAGCCTAGCCGGCCATTAAACTTCAGAGCCTCCCGCCTGCTCCACTGCCTACCATCAGCCTTCTGCCGCCCTGCTGCCCGACTTACCTAATCACGCGGCAAGGTACGTATCAAGCTTCCTCTTCTGGCACATGCAAGGCAGTGGTGGTTCGGTTGTTCAAAGGCCCACCACTATGGAGGACGCTTGGCGCGTGACAAGGCCACTAACCAGGGGATCGGCAACAGGTATAACGAGCGACCCTCCTCCACTCCAATTCTGGGGAAACCATCCATCCAACCATACACGTACATCTTGAGTCCCAACCATCTCAGCGAAATCGTCACATCCAAGCAACATCGCTCTTTCTGGATCTGCGCCACATATCCCAACGTTTTCGACCTGCAACTAAACCAAAACAAAACGCTTGTCCCACCTTGCAACCGCCACCATGAGAATCTTCGCTCTCCTCGTCGCTGCCCTGACTGTCGTCTCTGGCGTCATCGCCGTCGACATCCAGAAGTCGGTCATCATCACATATCCCGGAGAGACTCCCGACTGGGTTCTCGCCCAGGCCAAGAAGGCTATCGTCGAAGGAGGCGGTGTCATCACCCACGAGTATCAGCTGATCAAGTGAGTCTTGCTTTCCCGCGCCACACCTGGGCCGCTCTTGCGTCGCTCGCCACGACCCTTCCAAGAACAAAGTGCTGACACGATGCGTCTTCTAGGGGCTTCGCCGCCAAGCTCGGAGAGAAAGTCCTCGACAGCGTCTCGGCCATGGGGAAGGAGTACAATGCGCTCATCGAGGAGGATTTGACTGTGTCGTCGCTCTGAGGAGGCGGGGTTTGGACAGGATAAACGAGATATCACGCTACAACATGCACGCTATGAGGAGCCTTTCCAGTCGCGATCCGTACTGGCCAGGGCGGTTTCTCATGATATAGACAGACGATAGGCCTGGCGTTTCGGGCGGGAAAGCACCAGGCATGGTTACCTTAGTGTGGAATGGTTCGGGGGTTTCTTTGGGCGGTCGTTCATGTATATCTGATATATTTTTAGGCGAAACATGCATTCTTACGAGTCGCGCTTTGCTAGATGTGCTCCGTGTCGACCGTGGGTGTTTTATGAGAAGTCCGGCGGCAACGTCATGCAAGTCGCCGAAACCGCCGCTTGCTTCTAGGGCAGATCTAGAAACGCCCGTCAGACCAAGTCAATGGAATCATACCCAGAGCCACGGACACTGATTTGACAGCTGATTACATCCTGTCCCGTAGCGCAGTCCTCTCCAACATGGCATTGATGTTTTGTCCTGCAATACTCCCCGGCCATAACCGCAACTTGAAAACAGAACCGCCTGCAGAACGAGTCGTTATATGATCAACTCTTTTGCTATATGCGCCTTTATCTCGTTTCTGTACTACAAAGTGAAGTGACCCACCATCCACAGCACCCAACTCGGTACCTGGTAGCTGCAGATCCAGCACTGCACTACGGTACGCTGTGCGCTGAAAAGCCATAGGGACTGTCCTTGTGAAATGGACACCTGTCAGTCAAGGACGGGAATCAGAGGGCGAATAGCGGGCGGTCTGCTCATTGAACGAGCTTCCAGGTTCTTTGTCTGGCGCACGCATTTTAGACCAAGATGAGGTGAACAGCTTCTTTTTTTGCCTGAACAGAGCTCTTGTCGCTGATACAGGGCGGAAACGGCCTGGAAGCGGCTCCGGTTCATGCATGACGGCAGCAGCCTGGCGCGGCAGTGGCATTGGCGGCAGCAGCAACGGCAGCCCCTGCAGGCAATGTTGGGCCGAGACAGGCCCCTGTCCCTGCGGCGTGGGGAAGGTTTTGGGGCTAATCGACGATAAGGCCAGAGCTTCTAGTCATTGCCCATCCACCGTTCGCCATCCAACAAAGAAACATGACAGGACCGACTAAGGCAAGAAACCCATACCTCCAGCAACCCAAAAAGCTCGCTGACTTACAATGCCTTTCGTGCACCACAGAACAAGCGACGCGACGCGCAGCACCACCACCATCACCACCACGACAGAACAACAGCACTGTTGGGCATCCTAATCAACGAGACAAGGCTACCGCGAATTTGTTATAAAAGTAGAGAATGCGTTCGAGCCCGTCGCGGAGGTCGAGATAGGTAGCCGTACTATTACTCGAGATATTGTAAGTGCAGCATACTATCCCGGGCCGCCGATTAGGCGTCGACACCGGAGTATTCAAACATGGCTAACATCACGGTTGAACCAGAGGTGTACGAAACACCACTACCCCCTCGCCTACCACGACCAAACAGCTTTCTCGACCACCTCGCTGCCGCGAACCGGCTCGCCCTTCACCGCCAAATCCAGGGCCTAGCTTTGACGCTGCGAGGCCCGCCCCAGGTCCCCAGTGCGTACTGCGCAATGGCGCTGTACAGCCCCTCGACACAGGCTGCCCTGCTAAAATGGGTCAACACGTTCGACACAAAGCGGAAAGCCGATGTCCTCGAGGACCTGCAGGACGGCATCATACTCGGCCAGGTGCTGGAGCAGATGCTTTCCCCCGAGTTTAACAGTGCAGATCTCATCCAGAGCCCGTCGACGTGGGAGGAGAACAAGCAGAACCTCGAGACCCTCTACCGCGGCCTGGTCAAGTTCCTCCGCACCGACAACCCCGTCTTAGCGCCTTCGCCCTCTCAGTTCCGCGCCATCGCCGAGAATCCCGACGAGAATGCTCTATGCGAGTTTATTTCCGCCTTCCTAACAGCTGCCTGCCTAGGCTCGCTGTCGAGGACGTACATCCCCCGGGTCATGGATCTTGACAAAGCCACCCAGGGAGAGATCGCGAAGATCATTGACCGAAAGAACAAGCTCAAGGCGGAACGAGAAGGGAGGGAGGATGGAGACACGTCAAAATCCAAGCTCGGTCAGTTTGACAGCGTCCGGGACCCGGACCTGCTGGAGGAGGAACTGTATCAGACCAAGGACAAGTACGAGGCACTCAAGAAGCAGAATGCCGATCTCCAATCCCGCATCGACAAACTTCTCGACACGCGCGAGGCCGTACTCCACGATCTCCGTGTGGCACAGGACGAGTTGTCTGCCCAGCAAAAGTCCAGGGGCAACGACGCCACCACCGCCATCAAGGACCTGCGGAATGAGGTTCGCGAGAAGATCGACGAGATTGACCGCTTGGAAGCCCTGGTCGAGAAAGAGAGCTCTCGCACGGCAAAACTGGAGAAGGAGAACGAAAACCTCCGCACAAAAACGCAGAAGCTGAAGGATCTCCAGGACAAGGTGACAGTGCTTGAACACGACACAAAGCAACAACAGCAGCAGATTAAGGGGCTGGAGAATTACAAAAAGAAAGCCCAAGACTTGGCCGTCGTCACGCAAAGGAACACGGACCTTCAAGAGCATGTCATGCAGCTCCAGCAGGACCTAAAAGATTACGACCACATGAGGTCAACCAACATTAAGCTACAGAAGGAAATCGCCGAAAAGACAAAGGCCCTAGCCACTAACGAGCAAGAGATTATTTACACTATCCAGTCGAGAAATGTCTTGCAAGACTCCAACGAGGAGCTAAAGCGGAGGCTTGAGTACCTCGAATCTTCACACCAGCTTGACGAAAGCCGGATCCGGGAGCTCGAGGAACAGCTGCAACTAGGCGGCACCTTACAACCAGGCTCTCACAGCCCTGGGGCCAGCACTTCCAAGTTCAACCTCGAGCAGGAGCTAGAAACGACAACAGACCCGGCTGTTACTCTCCGTCTAGAAGTCGGCCGGCTCAAAGCAGAGAATAACCTTCTGCGGAACAACATGACGGTCGCTTCTGAGAACGAGAGGTTACGAGCTGAGCTCGACGCTGCTAACCAGAAAGTGGAGATGTACCGCACAAAGTGCACCGAAGCTACCGAGAAGCATGCCATTGCTCAGGAGCAGGTCAACGCCTTGGTGAATAAGATGACGGGAGAAGGGTTAGTCTCGGCCATCAATGCTGTCCTCAGTTCCGATGACCGTCTTCATTTGCTCACGTTTGACTACTTTAGGGATGCGCTGTTTGTCAACATGCGCAAGGAGCTCATGAGCGCGAGACGAGACCTCGAGCAAAACACGAAAAAGATCGAGCAGCTCGAGACAGAAGCCGCAGACAGAAACCGCGAGCTGCTACAGCTCAGAACTGACCGTACGCTCAGCAAAAATCCCAAACACCTCTCACACAAGCAAAACATAGCTAACCTTGATTGGTCAGTCTCCGCCATCGGCGAGGACCAGTCCTCGGCGCTGACCATGCTCAAGTCCTCTGACGAGCTGATCTCCGCCTCGCTCAAGACCGAGCTTGACGCAGCGCGCAAGCAGCTTTCTCTCAGGACATCTGAGCTTGAGGAGCTTAAGGAGCAGCTTATGAACGCTTTAGTGTCTAAGGACAAGATCCGCAAGCAGCTCGACGATACCACGGCTGCCGCCGGTCCCGCCACTCCTGGCGAGGCTCCCAAGGGCAAGAAGGAAGACGTAGAGAAGATCGAGAAGCTGAAGACAGCCTTGAGGCAGAAGATCGAGGTGAGCAACAACTCTTCCTCCCGCTTGGAATCCCCCGACAATCACCCCGAGCCGGCTTTTCCCCCTGAGCCTGCAGCGGATCCTCCCAAGAGGCCGAGTCGGCTGAGAAGGGGAAAACAATGGCTACGCTCGATTGCTACCCGCTACAAATTCCGAATCACGCGGCGGCGGCCTCGTTGAAGCGCGGCTTGACCCCGAACTTAATTCTTCTTTACTTTCTTCCTCTGTACCAATGTACCTGGCTGACCCTTCCTTCCTTCCTTTAGCAACTCGAGAAATCCGAGCAAGACAAATACGACTTGCAACGGCGTCTCAAGGTAGCCGAGAACGGAGGTGCCCAGGCAGCGCAGAAGGTGAGTAGTCGTTTCTTTTCTGTCCCCAAATTACCCCCCCAAATCTTAGATGTTATATATCCATATCAGAAAAAATAACCTATCCTCTTCACTCCAAAAACCAATGTTCCGCTCAGTCCATGCCGATATCATTGCCCCTGTTTGTTATGTGTGGTCCAGATTCGATGTTGTCTAAGATGGATGGATGATCTTTGGCCCCTCCCCAACACCCCTTTTACTTGCCAGAAATTGTCATCGTTTGCTGTTTTATTTTGTCTGAAACTAATCATACGGGGTGTGGGAAAAGGCCGCAAACGATCAGATCATCAAGAACCTGCAGCGCGAAAATACCATGATCACCACGGCGTGGTACGACCTCACGAGCAGGCTGCAGAGTAATCATGTTGTTCTGCAGAGGAGACACGATGCGCCCAAGAGCTGGCTGAATAAACAGAGACAGCTTGTGAATGGTGAGTTTTTCTTTTGTGGAATTGCTGTCTCGTGAGTATGTTGAGTGTTGGCTGATTTTCATAGCTACGCCCAGAAGATAGGGGATCAGGGGTGCGTAGATACGGTAGTGTGTGTGTGAAGTTGCTTGGAGCTCGCTCTCAACGGGGGGCAGTGTTGCTTTCTCTGTCTCTCTATCTCTCTGTTGGTTCAGGTGAATTTGGAGCAATGCACATGGGACATGGCCATGGGAATGCATCATCGGAATTCGCATTATCTATTTTATTCCTCCCCTCCCCACCACATCATCCCTATTTCCATGTCATAGTGTGGTTCTGCGATGCTTTTGCTACTTTTGTTCTGGGAAATGATGTTTCTGGACACAAATCGGGTGGATGGCTGCTGTTCTTTTTTCCTTTTTTCTCTTTTTTTTTCTCCCTCATTTTCTTTATACGATTAAACTCTTTTAGTGCAGTGCATGTTTGTAGGGGGAGGTTCTCTTACGTCGTGAGTTGGGCAAACTTTGCTGGGCGTCGACTTCGCTTTGGGTCGGTTCGTTTCGTTTAGAAGAAGAAGAAGAAGAAGAAGAAGAAGAAGAAGAAGAAGAAATACCCACAGATAGAAATGAGAAAATGATCGGCTTGAGCGGGCGCGTAAGTGGTTGGTGGTATGTGTTTTGTTGATCCGTTTGCTTTTCTTGTCGTTTGGATACCAGGTACCTAGGGTTGGTAGGATTGATGAGGACTGTCTACGATCACAACCAGCCATCTTAGTTCATGGGGGTGAGGGGGGGGGGGGGGGCAGGTACCTGGCACTTGTTACCTTTGCGGATCTCATATTCGAATAGGTACAGTTAAGGCGATGCGTGAGGCGGTGGCGTGCATGTCATTGATAATACTGGCGGATAATAACCGTGCTAGTTCCCATGAGACGGCAAAATCGGCTTTCATTGAGGGAGGTTTCTCGATACGCATTCACCTAACGAGATGGCCTTCCTTCGCGGCTTATGAACCCCTGCGAAACAGCACATTTGTTGCCAAAGTTGCACAACTGAGAAAAGACCAGCCGCCTGGTCTCTGGGGCGACTAACATGAGGGTGTCGTTTGGTTTCACAGCTAAACATCAGGACAACACGGAGCCTTAAGGAATATAGCTAGATGATGAAAACAAGGTAAGAAATGTATTGAGACATTGCACGTCTGGGCCATGGCATTCCCTACTATGCAGGACGCATCGAGCGACTTTGCTTGGGTTTTTTCTCTGTATTACATGGAAAGCCACACCTTGGAATACATACTGACTCGGAGGGACAAGAACGGTAGACGGTAGATCGGCTACGCTTGGCTGTTGGATCTCGTCAACCACGGCGATTTTTGGATATATGATTTAGCGCTGGGCAATGTAGGTCTCATCGTGCTTGTGCTGGTTCCCGGTTCCTGGTTCCTGCATGCCAAGCGCGGTCCTGTTGGTCGACTTAGAAGTCGAGAGCGCTGCCCATAGGTATAGCTAAAGGGAGGTGCGGTAGGTGCATGGAGGACTCTCATATGTCTTATCTGCACGATGACTTTGTCGACGGAGCTGTACAGCTCCTGGGGGATTGCGTGAGGAACGAGGTCAAGAACCGCCATCATCGATTCCATTAGCAATGTCCATCCATTCGCGGTTGTTTCATCGGTGGATGAGGTGGTGTCTGGACCTGTCCCACCGCCCTCCCCTGTAACTCCAGGGTCCAGGGCAGAATGTTGGGTGGTAAGGCACCTGTAGGTTTAAGGTATTGTGCATTAGCTCTGGAGACCGAAAGTACCGAGCTGCCGACTGGTACCGGATCTCGGCCCCGCACATGCAACCTGCCTGTAACCTGGAAACTGGGACCAGACATGCTGTGACATCCCAATGCCCAGCAGCCAGCCCGATGGATGGATAAGGTACCGGGTATACCATCCGTTTCGCGCCAGGGATACAAATCGCAAAGTTTACAACTCTGGGCGTTAGGTGTTCATCCTGTTCTTCTCCTGGGGGGTCGTATGTCTCAGGTTGGGCAGGGCACCTCGGCAAGTAGCATGCAGGCAGATACATGACAGGTACTTTCCCTTCGTTAACATCGGTTCCAAGGGAGGAGCTACCTGCGCCTATACGTCAGCGTCACTGCCCTGTCGTCAACTGCCAAATGGTTACCAAATCGCTACCTGTCGGGCTGGCAATTAGCACAAGGCGGGCCGTGAATGACACGCAGTCTGCCTGTCTCTCTGCCTCTGGTTCAGGCCGACTTACGAGACCTGGACGGGGTCTAATCTTCATCAGCTAAGAGCTGAATGGCGCCTCTGGCGTGCGTGGCTTCCTCAATCTCACCGTCTTTGTTTTCCAAAACGCACTCTGTTCAGACTACAATAGGCATTCATTTGGTGAACTTGCACTCACGTCGACCTTCCTGGCATTCGCCCATCTCGACGGCTATCCATTCTTCGCCTAGGTACCGAGCTAGGTTCTTGCCGTGGCTGAGCTCTCCCGTGCTCGAGGCTGGCTGTCCAAGGGCAGGTCGGGGAAGGAGCCACGTCCTCGAACTGTCCAAGATCCCAAACTCCCATCGTGTGACCTGCTCCTGCTCCTGCTCCTGTCCATGTCCTGCTCTGGCCCTGGCATAAGGCGAGAGGACACTCCCCGGTGCTCTTGCCTTCCTCGCGCAGGGCAGCTGGGACCAAGGAGCGTAAGGGCACGGTCAAACCAAAAAGGATCATAGACCAGCCTGCTTTCCTACAGTTCCTTCCTTTCTGCCTTCATCTGCCTACCTATTAGGACCACAGATGAAGGTGCTACTCTCGCGGTCTATCGATGTCGATGACTTCTTCGGCTGCCCGTCCTGGACCCATCATGGCTCCATGGCCCGACAGAGTGGACTCGCAGTCGCACTCCCGCGCCCACTCCCACTCGCGCTCCCACTCGCACCGTCCAATTGACTACCCGCTGAACCAGAATCAGAACCAGGACCAGAACCAGAACCAGAACCAGAACCCGAGCCCGAGCCAAAACCACCCGAGCGATCACCGTCGTCCACATGCAGCCTCAACTGGGTCACCTGGGCCGGCCGGTGCGAGCTTTAGTAGCCGAATCAGGACTGCTTCTCGAGTGCCCGATCTCCCAGTGCTGGACAGCCTGCACATTCAACCCGACTCGAACTCGTCCTCGTCGTCCGATCTCCACCCATCAGACCTCTTGAGGCCCCGCCACGCCCGCTCCATGAGCCACCCGTTCCCTTCGTTGTTTTCCATCAAGAAGAAGAAGTCGGTCATGATGGTCGGTGGGGGGTCGGGCGAGGACTCTGCCGACGAGCCTGGGCCCTTGCGAAACCTCAAGAAGCCCCAGACACGCGGCCATCGAAATGGCTCCTCCAACGGAAGCAGTGACTATAGCACAGGAAACTGCATGACATGCGGTTCTTTGGTCCGCTGGCCACGGGAGCTCCATGTATTTAAATGCACCATCTGCCTTACCATCAATGACCTGAAGCCCATTGGCCGGGATCCCAGATGGGACGGCAATCAGCATAAACCCACACAAACACCGGGACCGAATGAAAGACCCGCAGGCGGCGCCGATGGTCAGATATCTCTCGAGCACACGAGGTCACTCGCTGTGCAGTGCATCCGTTCATTCCTCCAGTCTACCCTGAGGCAAAGAACGAGGAGTGGCTCAACTGACCACGAGGGGCCAAGCATGAGCCCGTCTTCGCCGTCACCCAACCGTAACAGAGCTACTACCGCATCACCAAGGGCACATGTTGCCCCAAGACCAACGCCGGCCGACGGAACAGAGATGTGGCCGCAATTAAACGAACAGGCCGGGCTGTCTCCTCCCTGTAACCCGTCCCATTACGCCAACAACACCCCGAGATCATACTCGACGTCATATTCGGAGGCGCGCCCAGTGCTTCAGGAGCTCGACCACCAGAGTCCACAGCCTCCGGGCGTCGAGCCAGAGGCAAGACGCATGTTTAAGTTGCTTGAAGACTACATCGTCAGCTGCTTCACCTCGTTCCCGTGCTTGAACTCCTCCTTCACGGTTGGCCACTCGAATCATCCGTCCAGATCTAGTGGAGAAGCTGCACGACGCCGAAATCCCGAGCCTCGAAGGGGACTACGGAACAAGGAGTGTCCCATCATGGATCTGGATGCAAAGCTCTTGCTTTTGGGGGATTTTGCAGAGAATGGTTCTTGGTGGACCGGGGGGCAGGAAGAAGCGATGCCCGGCGGCAGATCCGCTCCCGACAGGTGCGATAATGGTCCATCGGCTGTGAGCATGAGGAATCCTCGGATTGACTGGGCGGAAATGGACAACTGGTACATGGCAGTTGTCGATGTGGCGCGGTCATGGACCGACATCTACGAAGAAGTGGTAGACAAAGACCCGGGTCTCGGTGTGCCTTTTACCACTCTCCAGGAGATCGAGGCGCAAATCCTCGTGGGACAGGACCACGTCCAGAAGACGTTGTTGAAAGCCTGCGAGTCGATTTTGAAACGCCCTGGAAGACCGCTCACAGCACCCCACGAGTTGCGATTCATAGTGATCGTGTCTGCCAATCCGCTTCTGTACAACTCCTACAAGCCGTATACTGGCCAGTTCAGGCATCCCGAGCCAGGCGTACGGCAGAGCAGCTCAGGTTCTCGAGGCTCAGGCCCGGCTTCTGGGCGGCATTCTGTAATCATCAAGCGCATCGCCGGGCTCATGTCGAACGCGCCCGCCGAATGCCATAATCACCTTGTGGTCTGGTTCGCTAGGTATCCCGAGTCATCGTTTGTACAGATCAAGGATATGATTGCCGGATTCCTTGCCTACCGCCTAATGCGCCAGAACGAAAAGAAGTACGAGATCAAAGTTGATGTCACGGATGGGCTGATACCAAACATGGGAGCTGACCGATCTGCCGCATCACTTCATGCCGCCCTGGGCCAAACGCCAAGATCCAGCAAGAAGCAGAAAGGGAGGGAAAACAAGATGGTCTACCAGGACGATTGGCAGATCAAGGCTGCTGCGAGAGTGCTTAGTTTCCTCTTTGCCGCCAACAATACGGGCCACGTACGACGCAGTCTCGCAGGCCGGTCTGAAATTACCGGGCACGGCACGAAGAGACCAGGTCTGTTGCGGGGACAGATTCTCGCCACTACCGATTTCTACTCGACTCTGCTCGACGATTCTGATCTCGTTGCTGACTTTGAGGCGTGGGAGCGGAAGCAGGGCAGGTTTTCTTTCTGCCAGTTCCCTTTCCTCTTGAGCATCGGGGCCAAAATTCAGATTCTGGAATACGACGCGAAACGCCAGATGGAAAACAAAGCCAGAGACGCATTTTTCAGCAGCATCATGACCCATCGGGTTGTTGAACAGTTTCTCACGCTACACATCCGCAGAGATTGCTTGGTTGACGACAGTTTAAAGGCCGTGGGCGAGGTGATCGGAGGCGGCGGGGAAGACATAAAAAAGGGCCTGAAGATTATCTTCAAAGGGGAGGAGGGTGTCGATGCTGGAGGGCTCCGCAAGGAATGGTTCCTGCTCCTTGTTAGGGAGGTCTTCAATCCCGATCACGGTATGTGTCTGCGCGGCGAGGGCTTCGATCTGATTGCTAACCTGTACAAGGAATGTTCACCTATGACGAGGACTCCCAGTACTGCTATTTCAACCCGAACTCGTGGGAACCAACCGAGCAGTTCTTCTTGGTTGGGGTTGTCTTTGGTCTCGCCATCTACAACTCGACAATTCTCGATGTAGCGCTCCCTCCATTTGCGTTTCGCAAACTGCTTCTCGCTGCGCCTCCTCCTGCCGTGTCAACATCACAACCCCGGCAGTCGATGACATACAGCCTCGACGATCTGGCCGAATACCGCCCTCGACTCGCCAACGGGCTTCGCCAGCTTCTCGACTTCGACGGAGACGTAGAGCAAACCTTCTGCCTTGATTTTGTAATAGACACGGATCGGTATGGATACACGGAGAAAGTCCCGCTCTGTCCCGGAGGCGAAAGGCGACCCGTCACAAATCTTAATCGCAAGGAATACGTCGAACTCTACGTACGATACCTTCTCGACACGGCCGTGACGCGGCAGTTCGAGCCCTTCAAGCGCGGATTCTTCACCGTCTGCGGCGGAAACGCGCTCTCGCTGTTTAGGCCCGAGGAGATCGAGCTGCTGGTCCGCGGCTCGGACGAGCCGCTCGATATTGGGTCGCTCAAGATGGCGGCCGAGTACGATAACTGGGGCGTATCGAATCCGGCCGAAAGCCAGCCTATCATCTGGTGGTTCTGGGACACGTTTGAAAGCGCCTCGCCTCAAGATCAGAGGAAGCTACTACTTTTTATCACGGGAAGTGATCGGATCCCGGCGATGGGGGCAGCGTCGCTCAGCATACGGATTTCATGCCTTGGGGATGACTGTGGAAGGTACCCTACAGCCAGGACATGCTTCAACGTCCTGGCGCTTTGGAGATATCCGACAAGGGAGAGATTGGAGGAACTGCTTTGGACGGCGGTGTTTGAGAGCGAGGGGTTTGGGCTGAAGTGATTTTGTGCGAGGGGAACAAGGTGTGGGGATTAAAGAGCTGCTCAAACAGGACACAGGCAGGCATGCATATCATGATTATCGGGGATCGAACTGGATGGGGAAATGGAAAGGAATGGGAAGGATGTAAGCGAGGGAGTCTAGATTACTTGAACTAGACTTTACAAGAACACTTGGTATCTGGGTTTGTCCATGAATTATCGTCGCACTGGGTTTTGGACTGCGCTTGTTCAGGCTGTTGACAGCTTCGTCTTATTCAAAGACCGTGGTATGAACCCGAGGAAATGCAGCCAATCAGGGCCTCGTCTGCTCTGCCTGCTCGGTACAAGTCATCTGGCGGCAAGGCGTCCCTCGTGCCTTCCCCAAGTTCCCACCAGCCCTTCGGCAGGAAGGCTCGTTGAATCCCTTGCCCTCTACCGACGGACGGACGGTGGCAGTGAGGTGCACAGGTGGTTATCCAACCAACCAGGACCTCGCGCGCCAATCCTGGCCAAATCGAACACAGCCCGCACGTGCGGCAGCTCAAGATGCTTGAATGCTCAGCCTTCGGAAATGGAGCTGAGAGCCTGATGATGTATCTTCAACATTTCTGTTTCTTGCGTCCCTTTCTTCACTCCAGATCTTGATAGAATGTGCATCGATGGAAGCCCTTGCGGCAGCCGCCTCGGTGGCCGGGCTCATCAGCCTGGCCAACGAGATCCCCAAACTTATCGACACAGCCATCTCCATCTGGTCGGCGCCCGAGGAGGCCAAACAGCTCTCCGCGACGACAGATACCTTGGTCATGACCCTGCGGAAGCTGGAGGTCTTCCTCAAGACGGATGAGGCCAAAGACGTGGACATGGCCAACGACTCTGCCCTGGTCGTGTCTCTCTCGGCTTGTCAGAACCGCATCCTAGAGCTCTCCAAGAAGCTCCGCTCACAATCATCGACGGGCTCTGCTCCTCCCGCCGGCACATCGACGAAGGACAGAGTCAAGACGACAATCGCCAGGTTTCGGTGGCCTTTTGACAAGAAGGAATGCCTCGCCGTTATCTCCGAGCTGCACGCCATGCAAAACACGTTCGAGTTCTGCCTGGTCTTGAAGAACTGGTTAGTTCATATAACCCGAGGTATCAGGTGGCCAGGGGAGGAGGGTGCTCATATATACCTATCTAACTGCCTATTGATTCTCACTCTCGTCCCACAGCCAGCAAATGTCTAAGTCACACAAGGAAGTCGTTGCTCATTTCAAAGCCCAGGGCGACATGCTCTCGCAGATGGCATCGTCTTTCCCTGACCAGGCTGCGCACACGACGAACATGCTCGAGAAGCTTCGCGTGATCGAGTCATGCGTGACACAGTCGGCTGAGAAGATCGTCCGGATCCAGATCGGGGTAGCAGAGCTCCAGGAGATGAAGAAAAGTCGGTTGATTCGTCCGACACGGGTCATCGGATACGTGTGAAATAAAGTCTGACCACCTTGGCTCTCCAGATCTCGCAGAGTACTATGCAGACAAGCTACACGGTCAAGTTCTCGAATGGCTTTCCCATCGACCCTTCAACGAGACATGAAGAGATCAAGGCCACCAGGATGCCCGGCACGTGTGAGTGGATTCTTGCCAATGCTGGGTTCCAGAGATGGAGTCGACTTTCTCCTCTCGACGACAGCCCCCGTGTCGGTTGCTGGGTTGGAGACCCTGGGCAGGGAAAGACATATACAATGTGGGCTTCTCTCTCCATTGTGGACTCGATAACGGGCTATTCCAGACTGATACCGCCAATAGGTCTCGCGTTGTCGACCATCTCCATGCATCTCTCCCACGCGATGCCAAGGCCTACGTCACATATCTTTACTGCGACTATCAGAGAACTAGAAGCTATTCAGCGACCGCTCTTCTGGGCGCCCTTCTCCGCCAGCTACTGAGCCAGTTTGAAGTCGTGCCGGCCCAGATAGCCGATCTAGTTCATTATGCCTGTGTCAAACTTCGCAGGTCTACCGCACGGATAGACGAGATGTTCCAAATACTCGAGATGCTCAAGCCCCACGTGAAAAGACTTTTTGTCTGTGTGGATGCTCTTGACGAGTGTAGCGACGCTGAGAACTTGGTCGCCGCCTGCCAGAAATTCTCTACCACGGCGTCATTCTTCTTCATTGGGCGCCAATCTATCGCTCGAGTTGTGAGGCGAGTTTTCCCGGCCACAATCATCCAAGCCATGGAGCCACAGCAGGCCGACATAGACGCCGTCGTATCTTCGCGGATCGAGAAAGAAAGGTCTCGGCAACCAGATCTCATGCCTGACGGCCTGGCCAGCGAAATACGGACAGCCATATCAGATCTCGCAAACGGCATGTTTCTTCTCGCGTCGCTCCATACAACCCTGGTTTTGAGTCACGATACAGTATATCGGCGGCGTGAAGCGTTGGCAAATCTGCCAAGGTCTCTCGAAGGAGCATTTGGTCAAACCTTGGTCCGGATACGAGATCAACCCAATGCCCAACAGGCATTCAAGATCATTGCCTGGGTACACTTGGTCGGGCCTCTGTCTCTTGGCTGTATTCGCAACATCTTGGCGGTAGAACCTCACCATACCCAGTTTCAGAATGACAACCTCCCCAGCAGGTCTAGCATTGACATCTGTCTGGGCCTCGCCCGACTAGATACACCACATCTTGTCTTTGATGACTCGATCGAGGTGAGGCTTGTTCATTCGACTCTCGGTGTATATCTCGAATCCAATGAGTCGATCCTGGCCGATGTTCTCCCTACTCTGGTGGGGACTTGTTTCACATACCTCTCCTTTGACCCGAGTCAGCGACCGATGGATATACATTCACTGATGAGCGACTCTTGGGTGCGACTCTTGCAAGCGTGTAAGCATCCGCCCCCTGCATTACTGGAGACGGCCTGGAAGCGATGCATTCTCATCAACAAATTTATGAATACTGTGTATTCCAGACCTACATTGCGAAATGATCAAAGGCATCACAAAAAGTACTCTGGAATTCTCCCCAAGCAAGCACATTCTCTACAACCAAAATCTCAAGTTCCACTTGCTTCCGCCTCTCAGCGGCTAGACGGACAGTCTATTCTTCACACTGCGTGTATGCTTGGACTGGATGGACTGGACCCGTTCCTATACCGATTGGGTGAGTATGCGGCACAGACGGAAGGAAAGCTATGCACCAACAGAACCGACCTGCTCGGTATGAGCCCTTTGGGCTGGGCGCTCATTTCTGAGAGCCACTTTGATCGGCACAAGGGCCTGAGGGGCTAGCCTTCACCGTTTGACTCATTCGAGCGCAGTCTCTGGAGAGCAGAGCGTTTGATCAAAACCTTCCCGGGTCTGACGCAAACAAGCCTCTTTGGGATCTGCCTGCCCTGGAGACCGTCCGTATATCAGGGGCAACTTACGTGAACGGACGCCAAATCGACTACTTCTCCCAGTACCCCTTTCTGTTCTTCCTCGGCAACTGTGCCAGATTGCCCACCGCTGTCGACTGTTGCATTGGACTCATGCAGAGCCATCTCAAGTTCAATATGTGGTCCACCTTTCGGTTCAGTCAGACTTCTCACTCTTCTGGCGCATTGGGGAGCCAAACCAGCCAGTCCTGGAGTATTCTCGCCTTGCAGATTTCGGAGCTGGGCTCTTGCCGCCCAACATGGGCTTCCCAAATTCGCCAGCACCATTTTGGAATCGAGTCCTATCGTCATTAATTTCCAGGATATGCAAGGGAAAACGGCGCTCCACTATGCGGTACACTCGGGAATGAGAAGAATGATCAGCTTGCTACTCCAGCATAAGGCAGACGTCAACTTGCGGGACGCTGACGGCAACATTCCTTTGCACTTGGCTATTATAAAACGGGACGCCATCCTCTGCGATATTATGCTCGAGCCTCTTTCCGGCGCCGGTTTCTCTGTCAGTAATCTCCAGACTGCCTGGAAGCTGGCCATAGAAGCGGGTGCTGGGTTTATCATGACGATAATGCGAGCTATCCAAACCAAGGCGCAACCGCTCCTCCTCATCAACAACCAGGAGCCGGCCTCCTCCGCCCTAGCTGCTCTTCCCGAGATGAAGATGCTGCAACTCGTTCTCGCCGCGGACAAGACGTCCTCCTTCACCGCGGAGGATCTCGACTTCATGCTCAAGCTGACCAACACTACCGGGCCCTCCTCCAGCACCGCCCTCGTCCTCGGAGCCGGAACAACCGGGGCTACCTTCCCGATCCCGCTGGGACCATCCGGTCTGCCCTCGTCAAAGGCGCTCACAACGTGGCTGTCTACCTCCTTCGCCTTTTCCAAATTGACCTCGACCACCTCGGAGAAGGTGGTGAGTCCGCCCTGCACCTCGCGGTAGTCTACGACGCCCCCCAGGTTGTCAGCGCCCTACTTCTCTCCAACATGGACATCGCTCGCCCAGATCCACAAGGATACACCGCTCTGCACCTGACCCTGGTCCATAAATGTTTATCCATTCTGAAAATGCTACTCAAGACGCCCAACGTGGGCGTCGACGTTGTGTACCACCGCACTAGTGCCACGGCGCTCATCCTCGCCACCACGCATAACTTTCCCGAGGCCATCAAGCTGCTCCTTGCGTGCCCAGAGGCTGTAGAACATGTCAACCACTTGGACAGCTCGGGCCGCGCGGCGCTACATTACGCCGTCCTGAAACAGAACATCACCATAGTTCGGCTGCTGCTGGCGTGCCAGCGCGTGGAGGCTGCGCTCCCGGCGGGTGACGGGAGGACGGCGCTCGCGTATGCGGCACTGTGTGCGGGCAAGGAGATGGTGCAGCTGCTGTTGAGCACGGGGAGGTTTGGTAATGCTCAGCAGGTGCGGGATGGCTATGGGAAGACGGCACTCGACTGGGCGAGACTGAATATTTGCCTTGAGGTTGCAAAGATTCTCAAGGAGGCTGGATGAGGTGATGAGTGTGTGGCGAGCTCGCATTCTTTCGAGGGAGGCGTTGTGGTGGTTCAAGGTGCCCAGCTAACCCTGAGTCCAGTGGTGATCACGTCCAAGCGACTAGTCAGGGGTATTAGTAACTCCGCCCTCCTTTCCCCTAAGCACGTCCTGAACGAGGCAACGGCCGAGTTCCGCAGTCGATGGATATGTGGGAACAAACAGCACGCCAACCTGCGGCCACCCGGGCCCAATCGGCTTATCGTGGAAAAGAACGCGAAGAGTCGGGTTCGAACCAAAGTCCTCTTCAGTTTGGCGAGTAGAGTCAAGCAAAGGCAAGGCAGAAAAGCTTCATCTTGACCAAACGTGCTTTGAAACGGACCCAGATCCATAAGCTATCGCTTTGTTTTCTGCTCTCCGAATATAGAATTGTTCATCTGAGCGGCTTTGTGGTAGCTGCTTCGGTCTACATTCGGATCTAAGCACTTGCAAATCACCATACAAAGTGGGCGCGGAGAAGGTTTCCTCGTCCTTGAGTGCGGGGTGAATGGAGAGGGGAGCGGGCGGGCAAGGTGAAGAGAGGCGGGGATGATATTGCTCCGCATCCAGTTCAAAGACCAACAGCAGGCATTTGCGGGCGTTCCTTTTAGGCATATCACAGTATTCGGGACACCAAGGATCACCAACCCTTCTATAAGCCAGGAGACTCACGACGATGGTCCTGGATGCTAGCTTATAAACCAGGTCTTGCCAAGATGTCCCTTCGGTGAGGCGGTTTGGTTGTCGGTCAAGCACTTAGTCACGTATCGAGACTGGCAGACAGCAAAAGGACCTGGATTGGCACAAAGGGTCTCCTGGAGTGTACTTAATCAATGTTCATCTCGCGATGGGGGCCGGCGGCAGGCGAGATGTCGGCCATTGGAGCTTCCGGTCGGCATCCATCAGGGTCAGGGCAGCTGGGGCCGCAGGTTCAGATTGAAATCTTGGGTTGCGTTGCATGTCTGACAGCCACTGGCGACCGCCGCGGACAGGGCTGAAACTTTTTCATGTCAAGATCTCGATCATAGGCGGATGGATAGAAGTCCATCTCCGATTCTTATGGTTAGTTAGGTGCACTGGTGTTTAACCTTTCTAGGTCTGGGTGCATGTTTCGTCGAGAATTGGACGACGCCAAGGACGGGCCCGGTGCGGGTAACTTGCGCAACGGTTATGGGCTATGGCCCATGGGGGAAAGAGCGACGCCTCCGCCCCGACTGCTGGGAATTGAGCGGGGTCTTCGGTTACCAACAGGCATGCTTGGCTCTTTCCAAAGTTCCAAACCAACATCTACATGGCTGCCTGCCCTGATCGATCATCAAAGATTGAATGTTACCTACAAGACGTTGGTAATCGAAGAGGGGGGAAATACGTTCGAGAACTGAAGAACTACCGAGCTCTCAATCGAGCCTTGCACTCCCCGCCTGCGCCCGCCCCGCGCCCCTACAAGTGTCATTTTCTGGATTTCAGGCAGCGAGATATCAATCAATCCGGCCGAGGCATTAATCTGGAAGGAGGCAGCACAAGAGGATCTATCTTTTGCAATGGTCACAGCAACGACAGGCAAGGTAAGGTATGTAAGCTGCTCGCTCAGCTTACGTGCGCTTCTTCCATGTGATGGATTGTTTTGGGGATGATTTTGCTCGCTCACTCCGTTGGTCCACATCCGCTGCATCACCATCATCATCACCACCACCTCGGACCAAAGCAGTGCGTGCGAGTGTGAGCGTGTGTACGTGCGTACACGAACAACGCCAATGTTGTGTCTGCTTGGGCGGCAGGCTCCATTTATAGGAAAGTTCCAATCGCACCACATGGCTCTCGCCCACACACCGACTGCAACCAACACGACGCAACACAATATGGGATCTTTTCAACCCGCTGTTAGGCTTGCTCGGCCGTTCTCCTGGTGTCGAGTAACACCCGCTGCAAAGCACCCCGGCCCGGGACTCGCTGCGCTGTTGAATGCCTCTTTGGGCGAGTTCACGAGTAAGCATCGTCTCGAGGCCATTGGCTGCCTCGCCTCCCACACACCCGCACCTCATGGGAGACCGCCGCGACCATGCAGCAGGTTCTGGTGCGGGATGGATGATGCTGTCGTATCAGACTTGCCCAGACCTCGAGCCACGCTACCTGACAGTAGCCACGCAAGCCAATCAGGCCGGTTCTTGACCCTTCCAGAGCCAGCACCAGCACATCGTGATTGGGGGTCAGCGCCACGGAGGCCCGCGATGCGATGAGACGAGGGAGGGGGGCCGGCCATTCAGATGGACACCCCCCCGGCACTCAACTCTGCTGTCGGGTCACCACAAGAGTGCAACCTGGCGACGAGAGAGAGGTCGCAAAGAGGAAATATTATGGCCGATCGTATCCCAGAGGCATGGTCCCCGACATTATCATCCCCCAGCTCCGTCGATCCCCCAGTTTTCCTTCACGTCACTTGGGTTTTCATCATTTCGCCCTTCAAATCTGCTTTCTCACCAGCGCTATCAGCGCATCCCCTGCCAAATCGGCGGTGATCCCAGTCAGTCGCTGCTTGGGAATCAGAACCCAACAACAGCGGCCATCCTACCCGCTTGCGCTTGCGTGTGTGCTGTCCCCCCTCTCAGCCCTACCACAGGCTCCCACTGTTCCCCCTTGCTGCTCACTGGCTACGCTTTTTTGCTTCTTTCACGCACCATCGCTGGGAGCAAGCCGATGACCCACGCCGCGTTCTGTTCCAACGTCCTTGGAGCCCCCGTCCTCCGTCTCGATCGTCAACGGCCCGGTCCGGTGCAGATGGTGCTTCGGACGTTCTCGACCCCTTTGAGTGGAGTAGCCGGTTCGAGATAAGACGTGATAAGGAAAGCGGCGAGAGTTCACCCACGAGGCCACCATGCGGAGTGTCTGGCCGTGTTCGCCATGTGTGGCGCTGCTTGTCGCTGCTCTCTTCGGCGACGGGGCAACGGCATCGCATGCTGTTTTGGGAAGGCAAAGGAAGGATGTAATCCATAGGATCGCCAAAGCACAAGTCACAGCGGTTCCCTTGCTACTGGAACGACGAGACGAAAGCAGCTGTCCTGTCGACTATTCCCTATGCCCGGCATCACTGAGCGGCGGCTGCTGTCCCTCCCATTATGCCTGCGCGTCAGATTCTTGCTTCGCAACAACCGCAGGGCCAACGACGGCCTGTGGAAAGCCGAATTACTTCAACTGCGGCGCCAACGATGCGGGTTAGTCTCTAGCATGGTTGTGCAGCGGCTTCGGCAACTCAGCTAACCATGTTGCTTTAATAGGGGGTTGTTGTCCAGTTGGTTATGTTTGTGGACCGAATGACTGCACGCCTGCTGCCGGTGTCAGCAACACCTTCACCTCGTGCCCAAACAACTATTATTTGTGCCCGGCTTCTTACAACTTTGGCTGCTGCTTGAATGGAATGGGATGCGCCTCCAACGCGTGCTACTCTACAGCCGCAGTGACGTCGATACTCACACAGACAGTCACAACAACATCAAACGGAGTCACCGTCACAACCACCAGAACAGCCCTTACTGTGGGGGCTCCAACCCCTCCTACTGGCATTCCTTCCGAGGACCCCAACATCGCCCCGAAATATGTCCCGACGACGGTCCCTAAGAGGCCTGCGACATCTTCTGCTGCCAATGATGACACGGGCCTCACTCGCGCTCAGTTGGGCGGTATTGTTGCCGGCGCAGTCGCGTTGCTTCTGGCCGTTATCACGGCTGCCATCCTTATCATCCGTCGCCTCAAACAAGTCGAGGAAACGATGGAATCCAAGAAGGGCTCGTCAAGTGGCCCAACTAAGACCCAGTCCAATGCGCAGATGGAATATTACGGACGGCAACTGCACATCTCGCCGTCAGATATGGACAATGTCAGCATCGACCCTCTGATGGCCACGCCCAACACCACCAACAACAACAGCGGCGTGGCCACCCCCCAACTCGGCGGCATGGGCGACGCCACCCGCGGCCGCTCGAACTCGGACAACTTCTCCCACGTACCGAACGGCCACGCCCACGACACCTCGGCCGACATGAACGTGCGGCAGGCAAGCATGGACTCCTCGGGCCCAGGGTACTTCGATATTCCAGCACGCGTGCAAAACGTGCCCGGCGCCCGCCAACCTATGAGCGCGGCCGGCATGCGCAGCAGCACTGACAGTCACAGCACGCAAGGCCAGTACGGCCAGTATGCATACACGCACTACCGCCAGCAGAGCGACGCCAGCGAGCTCTCCGCCCACGGCAGCGACAGTGGTGGGGGCATGGTCAGCCCGCAGTTCGTGCCCGAGCTGGATTCTGCCGAAGCATATGTGGAACTGCCCGGCGCCGAACAGAACGGCAGCCGGAGCCGCTCTAGCAGCGTTGCGGGAGCCAGCCCCAGGGCCTCCTTTGGCCATTCTCGCCGGCGAAGTGATGGCGCCAATGGGCCGCGAACCGACGGACCGGCTGCCGGGAGCGGGTTTGGTCCGCTGGGTGTTGTCAACGAGTCAGCCGAGATTCATGGATATTACGGGCCGAGCGATCAGCAGGCCGGCCAGACGTCGGCCGGGCTGAATATTGGATGGGATATTAGCTCGCCGATTGGAGGGCCCGGGCTCTCGCCGGGTCTGCAAGGACCGCCGCCGCAACCGCGAACGCAACCACGGCCAGACGGCTCGTCCATGACGTTCCCGCAGCCCACTTCACAGTCATCGCAGCCTCCGCCGAGGTGATTATGATGATGTCTTGTAGCCAGTTTCGACGGCGGAAAGACGAAATAGCCTGCTTTCCTTGCTTGAAAGGAGTGCGGATTCTCACGACGTAACGAACGGGAAAGTTGGATGAACACAATGGATGGACGGAATGGGACGGATGCCTGTCTGGTTCGCAAGGGCATTTTTCTTTGGGCAAGTTGGCAGGTTGATCTATACCTGTTCTTTTTATTATAATATCCTCGTCAATTCTCATCTTTCCGTGTTTCTCTTTCGTTTTCTGGTGGATCGTTGTTTTCTTCTTTTGGATATACACAAAATCCTGGAAGGATGGGGAACTTACTGAACCTGGGTTAATCTGGGATGGAAAGAAAGAAGGGCACATATATAGGTACACACGCAAGGGAGCACGGAGTCAAACAGCGACAATAACGAAAACGGCCATGTGGCATGGTTGGTTTGTTTGTTAGTGGGATATCGCTCATTCGGTTTGGTTTTTTTCTCTGGACATTCTTTTGGGGTACCTTTTTCTTCTCTCTCTCGGTCCTTGTCTGGTTTTTTTTTTTGGTTGCGAGCGAGCGAGCGGTTCCGTTGGATATATCCAGTCATTTTTGTTTTTGTTTGCGTTTTTGTTTTCGGGGGTAATTGAGATTGAAAACTGTCGGCGAAGACAGTTTTTACCCTCGGGTGCGTTGTAGGATGGGATGGATAGAGAATTTATCGGGGATGGAAATGGGAATGAGTAAGGTAGGTAGGCAAGCATGTGGCAAGCAAGCATGTGTGTGAGCCTTGGGTACCTGGTATCTTAGTAGTAGTGGTAGATGGAATGGAATACGTTCCCTAGAATTATAGTAGTGAATGTTGATTTTGTGTGGGAGAGTTTGATGACTGAAGGGATGGGAATAAGGTGAAGGATCCTGTGTGCTTCAGGTTTTAGTTAAGGGATGTGAAGCGAGACTACCAGGTGGCGGAACTGTTCTCTTTCTGTGTTTGCGGTTTGGGGGGTCAAGTTTAAGGGTTTGTGTGTCGATAGGTACCTGTAGGTCAGGTAGTTTACATAGCTATTTAAATGAAGACATTCACGTTGCTTGTTGTCATTGGGGTGGATTCCCTGGAATGAGTGAATGTTGATTTTGTGTGGGAGACGTTGATGAGAAAGTGAAGGGATGGAAATGAGCTGAAGGATCCTGTGCGTGCTCTTTTTGGTTGAGGGCTGCAAAGCGAGACTGGGGAACCTGTTCTCTTTCTGTCTTTGCGGTTTGTGGGGGTCAAGTGTAAGGTTTTGTGTGTCGATTATTCTAGTCGATAGGTGCTGTGATAGAAGGTCTATTGGTTGTCGTCTCTGAACTGCCAAGTTCTGAGGATGTGTATTTCACTCACACGTGCCTTGGTTAGGAACATGAAAACGCGGGGAAACACAGGAGGAGAGGATTATAACCGCTGCAACACTCTGAGTGATGGGGAGATAATAGTGGGGGTTTATTTGGGTGCTTTTGGCGTTTGGACTTCTCTGTCCGTCTACTTAGTTGGTGCATCCTGAGCCGAAAGGCTGGGCGGGTACGGCATCGTCTGGTCTCATATTCGAAGTTGGACGGGAAAGGAAAGAGAGATAGCGGAGGACGGCCGATAGCATTGCTGTGGTTTTGTCTGATAGCTGATGGGGCTAATTGTTATGGCGAGGACTGTCTACCTACGTTGTCTAGGCATGTCTTGGCGGTAGATTTGCCTTCGGTAGATTTGCCTTCGATTTTGGTATCTTTCTCTAGGTAGCTAGTGCATGTATAAGAAACTGGGACGAGAAGGTGGATCTCGAGATCGGAATTTAGATAGCATGTAATTACTAGGTGGTTATCATATCTTGGTTTACGTGCTTGCTATCAGATAACCCATCCTTGGTGTAAGGGGTAGAGCGACGATCTGGGGTACAGACAGGTCTGCAAGGTACGCGTCTGCAAGTCTGCATCATGGATAGATAGATGGACAATATCCAGCAGCACCTCTCATTCGTTATCATACAAAGCGCATAAGCATTGCATGGCATGGTTTTTTGTGACCGGGTCCGTCTCGTCGTAGCCAAGCTGGATGGGGATAGCGACATGCGTTTTAATATCACAGTCTGATGCTTATACATGGTAAAAATAGCAGGAAAGAGAGACGAGTTGTCAAAGATTTCTCTTCGGATGTGATCTCGACTTCAGCCGGTGCTTCCGTGGCGATCGCCAGCCTCCCAAGGATGTGTGAGTGGACTTGGGACCCCACTGTCGACTGTTGAGATGGATGGAAGCCCAGACGGACACCCACGTTCCAGGAATGGGCACACATAAGCGCATGCGGGGTAGCTTCTATTTCGGTCAAGATACAACGTAAAGGTTTGAGGTGTGAAAGGCGAACGGACGGCTTGATCCGCATTCGCTTCACATGGAAAACAAGACAGAGGCACCCGATCCGACATGCGTGCGTGCGTGCGTGCGTGCGAAATGCGTGCGTGTATCTCGCCCAAGCCCGTTGCATGACACACAGAAATGGTGCGCGGAGATGAATGCCCAAGGTGGTGAAAAGAGTCGATTCTTGATCCGCAGCAACGAATCCAATCCACGTGTGGAAGCTGGAACCACAGGAGTGGTGTGCCAAGGTGTACTACACTACGTCAGGTACGTAGAATGCGTTCGTTCAGAAACTCGAGAAGAGGAGTAAAGAATAACGGTCAAAAGGTCAACGGGGTGCCGGCCAATCGTCGAAGCACGCGCAGGCCAGGGGTTTGGTTCGCTGCAACTACGTGCAATCGAGCTGCCCGTTTGGGGGTTGGTGGACGGGCTTGTACTACGTATTTGTCGAAAAGTATGTGACGTGTAACGGAATACAGAAAGATTGCGGCAGGCCGCGCCAGGAACCCGGATTCCACCGGTGGAAACGCGGAGCCGTCCAGCCGTTGATCGAATATAGGCAGAATCTGGGTCTTGTTGTCTCTTGGCTTGTTGGCTTGGTAGCGACGCTGGAGAAGGAGTTTGCGGATAGAATTGGCTGAGCTGAGCTGAGCAATTGAGGGAGAGTCACGAGTTTGTGTATGTACCTAGCCGTGTAGGCCTAAGACACAGCTGACAGCAATGGCTTGGCCGGTTCCCTTGAGGGCATTTCAAAGACACCGGCTGATGTCATCGTCACCTTTCCATCGTAATTGGGATATTGGTTACACTGTACACAGGTGGACTGTGCCTTTTGACGATAACTTACAGATTACCTTACACTAGCATACAATTACGTGCAGTAGTCCAAGAAACGATCGCTATCAGATCAATCAGGCAAAAAGAGGAAGGAGACATGGGATAGGATCGGACGCCCACCGAGGTAGGGAGGAGCGAGGATCTTGTTCTTGAACGAGGTCAGTGTGGGTCGTAGCTTCCTGGTGTTGCCATCCATGCCAAACACCCGGACGCCAGTGTCGTTCCTCGTTAGACCGTTTTCCTGTTTCCTGACGAAATCCAGTGTTGCGATTCCACGTTCAGGTCCCGTTCGTCCCGTGCATTGCATAACCAATTCCACAGCTTTTGCATCCGACACAGTGGTTCAGGCTCTGTTGTCATTCTCGTGTCCTCCCAGGTCAATCCCCGCGCTGCCAGCCTGTCTGTTGCCCATGGATCCCCAGCCCGAGTTCCAGGCCCGACACCTGGCATTCAAATTGTGAATTGTTACAGGCCGCAGACAACACCGTCCACCCAACACTCCGCCTTACGGGTCGAACAGCCGCATCGAATCCCGCTCGAGTCTCGGTCGTTCCGCTGGCCGGATTTGTCGAGTGGGACAACGATAGCGCATCGCGGTGCAGCTGCTAGCTCTGCCAAGCCGACAGGGCTCAGGGCCTTCTCCGCTCGGAAATTGGAACGCTAGACCGCAAAGAACAGAGGCCCCAGGACGCCCATTCGCGATAAGCCGCGGATTCCATGGGTTCTTGCAGCCTGTCCGACCTGCCCGTTGCGTGTTCGCCGGCTGCCATAGGTGGGTTCTCTCGGTGACGGGGCGGTCCTGCTCTGGCTCTGCAGAGGGCTCGGCGCCCCCAACCAAGCCGTCGGTCGGACGTTACGGGAAAGGCGCTGGGCTGAATCTTGCGCCGCTGGAGGGACAGGGGCAGAGGGCACAGCTGGGCGGGCTGGTGTGGTTCCTTCCAGGCAGGTCCATCCGCGCTTTTCAGTGGGCCAGCGTGCCATCCTTGCGACGCCGCCGCTCGTGGAGGATTGGATTGATATGCAGGCGGGGGAAAACACTGCCTGCGCCTGGCCGACCAACCTATATATGGGAACCAACATGCTCCCACTCCGGGTGGACTGGCCTGCTCTCACCCTTCCTCTGTCCTCAGGTCCCGACGAAATCACAGTCCAATTCACGATCATTCCCTAAACGGTCCCATAATCAACCCACCCACAACCGTCAACATGAAGTTCGCCATTGCTCTGTCCTTCGTCTCCCTCGCCGTCGCCTCCGTCCTGGAGCCCCGTGCTTGCGCCGGCAACAACTGCAACCGTGCCATCACCGGTACCCGCGATGGCCTCTCCCCCCTGAGCGTCCGCTCCGCCGACTGCGCGAGCTTCCTCGCCACCACCGTCATCCCGGCCGCCACGTGAGTATATCCCCGGCAACGACCATGATGACGACGACGAAGATGCCACCAGCAAGTCACAGACAGTCGGCTAACCCATCGTCCCTCCTGCAGTACCGTGACCGTCACCGTTGACGAGGAGGCCACCTCTGCCCCTGCCAAGCGCGACTTCCTCGAGGCCCGCCAGGCCACCGTCGTCGCCAGCGCTCTCCCCACCTACGCCACCGCCTGCTCTTCGGCCGCTGCTTATGCCTCGGCCTGCTCGTGCTTCGGCGTGACCGGCACCGTCACCACCGCTCCCGTCCCCACCGTCACCGTCACCACCACCATCGACTTCTGCGCCGACCTTTAAATAGGATCGTTGTGGAACGGGCGGTGGATGTTGTCGTTTCCCGTCAAGCGTCCCGTGACTCTACCGGCAACTGCTCTCTTCAAGTAGTCAGCCAGCAGCACGTCACACGTCACCTATCAGAAACCCCCCGGCTTTTCTCGGAACGCTCTCATCATGGCCATCTCGTCTCCGCCTGTTGCTGCTCAGTAGCTACGACGCTGTGCGATGGGCCAATTCGGGCGACCCCTCGCCCGGGCTTTACTGTCTAATTGCTATTTGATAATTCGATTTTTAACGGAAGGCAAATTCTGGATCGGACCCAGTCTCATGGTTTAATGCTGTGAGGCAGGGGTGAGGGGAAGAAGGCATGTCTGGGACGATGAGATGAGAAAAGACGGTGACAGAACGGATTTCGCGGTGTTGCCTGACGGGTCTTTTGGAAGGCAGCATTTAATTTCAAAATATAACTCTCGAGAGGGGTTCGTACATATAACACTTCTATGTAAATGATATAACTGACTGATGAATGGCTAATGTTTTTTGGGCTCCTATCTCGTCTCTCCTTTTTGCTCTTTGCTTTTTGCTTTTTATGATTTTGTTGTTTGGCAGTGTCGTGGTGACTGGCAGGTGTCGGACCGAGCCTCCGGACTGATTCTTGTTGTTACCTAGTGGTGTTTGGTTCTTTCGGTTCTTTGTCGGCCCTCCTACCCTGCTACCGTGACCTTCGGTTCGAATTGCGGGGAGACCAGGCAGGTCGGTTTTGTCAGTGGCGTGGTTGGTTTTACTTTGGTGATTGAGAGATGGATGTTGAATCTCGAGGGTCTCCTTCTCCTGTTCTGAGTTGTGTGTGATGAGCGATGAGAAGGACGACTTGTATGTGCGCATTTGGCGGGGGTTACACGTTGTTGTTGAAACCAAAACAAGACGCCTCCACCCGCCTCACTCGATTATAAACCAGCTCGGGCGCCCGTTTGTTTCGCCGTTTGATCGCGTCAACTGTCTGTCGCAGCTTGATGGACGGAGGTCCTGCAACTATAAATACGAATCTTATTACACCCGTAAGGCACGGGTATTAGAAAAGCTGTGTCATGTGCCCGGCCGGCGTGACATGAGGTGAGCCCGTCGGTTACCACCGGTCAGCTACCTGTCGGATCTCTGAGGGCAAAAGAGTACCTAGGTTGGTCTTGTCGTGACAGGCAGGCTTTGAGAAAGCTTGACTCTCTCTGCCTTGTGATTTTTTTCAAGGGTCCCGCGCTATGGGGATGAAGGCATAAAGTTTCCAGCACATATGTAGCATGCACGACTGCCTCGTGCTAAAAGGATGCCAAAACGGGTTCGAGTTTACTTGTAGGCGTTCAGCGGGCCCGCTTGCGGTTTCAATCACACCGGACCCGCCTCACCGGTTATCAAACATTCTGACGAAGACTGCCCGGGACTTGGAAGAATGGTATCGGTCGAACAAAGTCTTAGGGTGAATGGGCGGGGTGAATTACACAAAAAGGTCCCTCAGCCCTGTGCTGTGCACCTGCTGTTTCTATCGCTCTTGCCATTCCTCAGACTATTAACAACACCGACCTGGTGGGATGTGTGGTACCTGCCTTGTGGACAGCCCAGGCCGCTGGTGAAGAAGGAGCGGGTGGTCGACGGGTAGGCTGCTGTAAGTGGTGGCGCTGGACGGGGATCACCCCAACTTTTCCCCACACTCTTGGCCCATTTGCCCCGCCGAGCCGCTGCGCCCGCGCATGTCGGTTGTAAAACGCCCACAGCGGACGTCTCATTCACGCAGGGCTTCTTTCACATGTCAAGACATGCGCGCGTGACGCCATGATTCGTGCCTGAGGGGGAGGACCGCATTCCCCCGGCCCCTTCACCAGCACGTTGGCCAATGATGGCGGTCTCGTGAACCTCAAACCAGGGGAAGCGACGGATTCGTTTCCCTCGGGTTTTTTGGGGGGCTCGTTCGTCCTCGTCTTTGTTTCGATTTAGAGCTAGACCTAGACCTAGACTGCATGCCGGGTTAGGTTGCTGCTGTGTGGTGAATGAATCCCACAATGTCTTCGTCGTCTTCAGTCATGCGTGTCTGAACACACTTTTCTTGTCTGTCCCCGTCTCTGTCCCCTTATTATTTGTCTTGGTCTATCTCGTTGCCTGTTGAACAGACTGTGCCGGACGGACAGCGCGACAACACCCACAAAGAGCTAAACTTTTCCTTGTGGCGCCACGCAGAGTTGAAGAAGGGTGTCTGTCCTTCAACGGCCTTGTCTTTGTTTCAGCTGACCAAGACATCTATCTCTGCACATCACATCTCATAACAAGACAGTTGATCAAGCCCATACAGACCAGAGCTGCTCAGGATGATAGACCACCTCCTGGGGAGGCCGTCGGTCAAATCCCGCAGGCTCCAGGTCCTCGCGGTGCTGGGCTTCTGGTCTACGTATTTGTTCAAGTATGTTTTGTTTACGTTTCCCTCTTCCACTCCTTCCCCTCCCTCCAGCAGAGCCTCAGCCCGTGCTGACAACAACGACACAGAGGCCCCAAGCATGGCCCACCCGTGTTTCGGCTGTTCTCGCGCCTGCTCTCCAAGCGGCTGACGGCATGGCAGACCGTGGTCATGACCATGATGTATCTCTATGCCGCGCGCAACTTCAGCACCCTGGTCGGACTCGCTAGTCCCGACCCCTTGGCCAACATGTACGACGCCACCTACTTCCGCGCAACCTGGGCCCTGACGGCCCTCGACGCGGGCTTCTGGACTGCCATGAAGATCAATTCCAAGTGGCTGCGCGACCTGGCCAGCATCGTCTTCTCGCTCTTCTACATGGTGGCCGCCGAGAAGGCCGACGAGAAGGTGCGCAAGGTCCGGAGCAACATCACGGTCGAGCACCTCCGCGTGAGCTGGAACAAGGGCGTCACCTCCCCCTATCTGCGCTTCATGCAGGGCCTGGTCCAGCCGCGCTTCACCAGATGGCCGCCCCGCGCCATCCGCATCCCCCGCCCTGCCACCAGTGACTACAAGGAGCCCGTCTCTGCCTGGCTTTACTTCGACGGGCCCCTGTCCGAGCTCGAGCACCACGACCGCATCGTCCTCGACATACCCGGCGGCGGCTTCGTCGCCATGGACCCCCGGTGCAACGACGACAAGCTGCTTGCCTGGGCTGCCAAGACGGGCCTCCCCGTGCTAAGCCTCGACTACAAGAAAGCACCTGAATACCCCTATCCCTACGCCTTGAACGAATGCTACGATGTGTACAGCACAATCGTCAAGAGCCGGGGCAGGTGTATTGGTCTTTCTGGAAAGGAGGTACCAAAGGTTGTCGTCACCGGCGACAGCGCAGGCGGGACGTTAGCAACTTCCATGACGCTGATGGTTATCGAGAGCGGCTCGTCCCCCGTGCGTCGCTTCCAGGGGCAAGCCGACCTGCCCATCCCGGCGGGCCTCGTCCTCTTCTACCCCAGCCTGGACATGAACATCGGCAGCTGGATGTCGGACGAGCAGATGGCCCTGATCAAAGACCGCAACATGCGCGGGACCAACAAGCGCATCGTCCAGCGCAAGACGATGCAGTACAATAACCTCGTCGGCACCCCCCACCAGTCCGACGACGAAGACGACCCAGCCACAACAACCTCGGGCTCCAAGTCCCTCTCCAGCCCCGAGCGTGACTCCTCCGACAGCCCCCTCCCCACCGGACACACTCGCGACCCAGCCCCCGAATACGCCCACTCGGGGCCGTCAGCCTGGACAGAAATCCAGCAAGCCCAACCACTCCCTCCCCCACCGCCACAGCAAAAGCAACAGCAACAAAACCAGCGCAAACCCAGCGCGGCCTCCCACCACCCCTTGCCCATGCGCACCCGCCTCGCCACCTCGTCCATGATCTCGTACTTCAACGACCGCGTGCTGACCCCGGAGATGATGCGCGCCATGATCATCCTCTACGTGGGCCCGCACAACCGGCCCGACTTCTCCAAGGACTACCTCCTCTCACCCATCCTGGCGCCCGACGTGCTGCTCGCCCGCTTCCCCAAGACCTACTTCCTCACGGGTGAGCGCGACCCCTTGGTCGACGACACCGTCGTCTTCGCGGGCCGCCTGCGCCGCGTAAAGGCCGCGCAGATGGCCTCGCGCGGCGCCCGCTTCGAGTACCGCGACGAGGACGCGCACACCCCTGGGTTCGACGACAAGGAGGTGGCCGAGGTGGCGCTGATCCCCGGCATCAGCCACGGGTTCCTGCAGTTCCCGGCCGTGTACCCGCCCGCGTATAAGCTGTTTGAGAGGATCGCGGGCTGGATCGAGGACGGGTTTGCGGATGCCGAGAGGAGAGAGACCCGTGCGGCGGGTATCAAGGAGGAGGAGGAAGAAGAAGAGGAGCAGAGGAAGAAGGGGAGACATCACTTCCGGCAGGAGAGCAGCGGGGATGAAGACCGGCCGCTGGAGATGATGAGCATGACGCGGGCGCGGACGCGGTCCGTCAGGGAGGGCGAGGAGAAGAGTAAAGCCGTGGCGGCGGCGGCGGCGACGGGGCTGGCGGATATCGCGGACGAGGCGAGCGGGGACGAGGAGGTGGTCAACGGCAGCGGGAGCGGCGGGAGCAGTGGGGGCAACAACAACAACAACAACAACAACAACAATGGGCTCGGGACCGGGAGTGCGGGTGGAAAGCTGAGGAAGAAGGGCGCGGCGCGCAGGGCCAGGGCCAAGGGCGATAAGAGCCTGGTCAAGCTCAAGAGCTCGGATGATTTGCTGGGCAGGCGCATGCATGGGCTCGCGAGCGGGCTGACGGGCGTGCCGGCGGATGCGGAGTAAGAAACGGTGCTGGCAGGCAGGCAAGTGTATGGTGTTTATGTGGTGGTGGGTGCGTATCTATCTGGGTTAGGTCGGCAAGTAGTCGGGATTGGATATGTGTAGATGCGTGCGTGCGTGTGTAGGTAAACAACCCCCCCTGAGATGTATGCTGATCATCGTCATGTGGTGGGAAATACAACTATATACTTACCTGTCCATACTTTATCACGCGCAACACACACGGAGATCTTCTGTTGGATTAATCCGTTCTTTTCACTGCACCATCTATTTTTGCTTGCCCCTGGTTTGGTATGATATTGAAAGAGACAGCAGTGGATTTCACTCCATGCGAACTATCTATTAGTAGAGCGCGCTGTGTAACCCGTACCTGTACCCGTTCCCGTGTATTCCCCGAGGCAGCTGTTAAAGACCGTCGTGCAACCCAGCCGCTCATTATATCATCATCAGTGCGCATCTACCCCTAATACAGGGATATGCAAGCAAAAATCGCATATCACATTTGAGTCTTTTACTACCATGTAATATCAAGTGAATAGGTCGTTATCAACGTGAATAAGGCAGTTAAAAAACCAACCAAAATTTGCTAAATAACTAGGTACCAACGACACCAAAACATGCGATGATGTAAGCAAACCAAGGCCACAGCCGTTCTACTCCATATATATATATATATATGAAATGAAACCCCCAAGAAGACCAACAGTAAGGAGAGGGGTATCCGTGAAAACGGGTATCCGTGAAAACCATTCTAATCCCAGAGCCACGCACGAACGCACGCACAGAAAAAAAAGACAGCGACGAAAGTAAAGAAGAAAAAGATATCATGACAAGCGATATCGACAAGAATGCGGGAGGGCATCTGGGGTATCTTTCTGTTCTATCTGTTCGTCTTGCTACGGCTTCCGTGCCCCCGCCATGACCACCAGCGTCTCCATCTGCGCCATCCACCGGTTGGCAAACTCCTCCTCGGTGAAGCGCTTGGCCGACTGCCGCGCCCGCAGGCGGACGGCCGTGGGGTCGGGCAGCGACAGGGCCTTTTCGAAGCCTGCTGCGAACTCGGTTGCCGTGGTTGCGTGGAAGCCTGTTCGTGTTAAATGTTAGTGATTTCTTGTACTTTTTTTTTTTTTAAAAAAAAAAAAAGCCGGAAAGGGGGTAACATACCCGTCGGCTCGCCATCAACGTCGACGACAATATCCAGCTTCGGCCCGCCGCTGTTATGCACAACTGACACCAGCCCGGCGGCCTGATACTCAACCACACCGATCCCAAAGTGCTCGTTCCACATGCCGTTGACTCCGACCGAGGCCCGGCGCAGCCACTCGAGGATATCGGGCCACGAGGCGTCGAGGTGGAACTCGACCCGGTCGCGGATGTGCAGCTCGTTGACCAGCAGCCGCAGCTCATACACGCGCTTGGAATCGTGATCATCGCGCACGCTCCCGACGAGGACCAGCCGCGCGTTGCGCGCCGCGTGGGTGTCCGTCTTGACGAACTCGGCAAACGCCTCGAGGATCAGGGTGTGGTTCTTCTCGGGCCGGAACTGCGCAATGTAGAGCAGCACGTCCTCGCGGCTGGCCTCGCTGGCGAGCGAGACGTCGACCTCGGCCTCGAGCTCGCGCACGGCGACGGGCGGGTAGACGACGGCGATGGGGCTGTGCTTGTGCGCGGCGCGCCGCGCGGGGCCCCAGAGGGTCGTGATGTGGTTCTGCGTCCAGGTCGAGTTGGTCATGACCACGTCGGCAGCCGCGCCCATGTGCGAGTAGGTGTGCGCAAAGAGGCGCCAGTAAAGCTTCTTGAGGGTGCCCCTCGGCCCGGCGCCGCGGCCTGCGTTGACGCCTTGGCTGCCGAGCGGGGAGGACGGGTCGAGCGAGGAAAGCATGTCGGTGGAGATGGTCGGGTAGTGCACATAGGCCGCGGTCGGGACGTCGGGGAAGACGAACTTGGAGAGGCCGATGGCGAAGGCGTAGCCCATGGTGTCGATGAAGATATCGGGCGCCAGGAGGGAGAAGGCGTCCCAGGCCATGATGACGGACCCAATGGATTGCCCGGCCAGGGTGAAGTGCGGCCAGGTGGAGGCCAGCACCCAGTGGCGGGTGGAGAGGTAGAGGAAGTTGACGGTTGGGGGGTGGAGGTGGATGTTGAAGCGGTTCTGTTGGCGGGAGAAGGGAGACGTTGGTAAGTTGTTTGGTTGTGATTGATAGGGGATAGGGGATGGGGGATAGGGGGGTGAGGAGGGTGTACTTCGACCCGCGCTAGGATATCGTCTTTGCTGACGTCGTGATCCCCGGTGTATACGACACACTTTGCCCTCGGCCAGCGCTCTTGGGTTGCGCGGATGGAGGCCCAGAGGACTCGTTCTCCGCCTCCGCCGGCATTGCTGTGGTCTTGTCAGCCGCGTGTTGGTGTTGTACCCCACCTTTTAGGCTTACCAGAACGGATGGAAGAAGCCCACGACGCCGTCCCACTCCTTCTCGCCCTTGCCGCCGTTCGTAGAGATACCGGCCGCGTGTGCCTCGATGCTCTCCCAGCCGTCGTTGTCGCCGTCGTTGCTGGTGCTTTTCCGGTTTGCCTCCTCCTCCTCCTCCCCCTTCTGAGCTGCTTGGTATGCCTTCTCGTCCGCCTCGACGAGCTCGACAATGTGGCAGCGCCGGCCGTCCGTCTTCCTACGCAGGTACCAGCCCAGCAGCGAGCCCAGGGATTTCCAGAGCCATGGGACGATAAAGAGGGTGACCAGCGGAGTCACGGCGAGGAGCGGGACGACGACGAAGGCGAGGACTTTCGGGTCCATGCCGAAGGAGAAGGGCTTACGCCCCGACGGCGCGGCGCATGTTTCGGACATGAACGGGCGCAGTGGGTGTCGAGTGTCGAGCGTCGAGTTTCCAGCTTCGATCGCGTATTGTTCCGTCACGGCGGGAATTCGAGCTGGCTAGAATAGGGGCCAGTTGGCCAAACGAGAGACTGCCCTGAGCACACCAGCCGCTGACTGTCGTTGGTTGCTTTTGGTCTTGAATTGCACTGCCTGTCTTGACAGGGACAAAGAATGCGCCGAAATAGCTTTCTCGTATACAAATCAATAGATGTGGCCTTCTCGGCAAGTCGGCACGAAGACGAAGGCTGCGGCAGCGGCGGCGGTTACCTGTCCTGGGTGTTGATAGAAGGCCCCTGGAATACGGGTTAGGTGACTGACGGAAGCACTGAAGCGGCCACGAATTACTGTAGCTTGTGGAGATGGATGCTCTGACGTAACAGCACAGGTCACAAGCTGCACGCACCCGACTGACTCCACATGCCTCCAGTCTCAACAGCTGTCCGCCAAGGGCCTACGCACGTGCCACTAGTGAGTACCGGCGCGCTATGGGTACAGGTTAGTAACTCTACGGTGTAGTCTGGGCTGATCGACAGACCTCTCGCGGCAGGCAGAGCAGGAGTGCCCGGGTCTTATATGAATCAAAACCGTTGGCTTGGTCGACTTCTATGATTGAAAATGACACGACCAGTTGAAGCACCCGCATCTCTCCTCAGTGCAGTTCGGTTGGGACATTGGATGCCAATGTGAATGCCCGGCAGGTCACCGCAATGGCCCCTTCCACCAAGATGAGCGTGAGTTTTGCGCAGCCTGTTCTCAGAGCAGCATCTGCAGCAGCAGTAGGGCGTGGCTACAGCACCTCATCCTCATCAATATCATCAATAACCTCATCTCATCTCACCCGTCGTCGCCCGCACCCACACCACCACGGCCTACACCACCACCACGGCCTACACCACCACCACCGCCACCCCGCCGGCAGAAGCAGCAGCAGCAGCAGCAGCAGCAGCAGCGCAAAACGCTCCTTCTCTGCCATCGCCGCCCTCGAGACGACCCTCGCAACAACGCAGCACCTCTTCACGGAGCTGCACCACGTCACCCACACGCCCTGGTACCTGACCATCCCGCTGATCGCGCTGTCCATCAACCTGGTCGCCCGCCTGCCGCTCACGCTGTACGCGCGCCGGGTGGCCCAGCGCCGCGCCGCGCTCACCCCGCTGCTGCAGGCCTGGAACACGCGCCACCAGAAGGACGTCAGCAGGCTGCCGCCGCACCTGGTCTCGCCGTCGCCCGAGGCCCGCACCAAGGAGGTCGTCGCGCGCTTCAACCAGTCCTCGCGCAGGCTGTTCCGCGCCTGGGGCGTCCCGCGCTGGAAGGATTACGCCAGCTTCGCCGTCTTCCCCGTCTGGCTCGTCGGTATTGAGTCCATCCGTCGGCTGTCGGGCGGCCCGCGTGGCCTGCTGGGGCATATTCTGTTTGGGGCTGCCGCCAAGGCGAAGGAGGATGGCCAGGGGCTGTTGGAGGAGGGAGGGGGTGCGGTGACGGCAACCGCGGCGGTGGAAGCATCAGCGCCGAGCGCTGCTGATGGTATGGTAGAGGCTGCACCGACGGATATTCTCCCTACCACCACCAGCACGACGCTCAGTCTCGGTGGAGATCCCTCGCTGGCAACGGGCGGTTGTCTCTGGTTCCCCGACCTCATGGTGCCGGATCCGGTGCACGCCCTGCCGTTTATCCTCTCTGCCGTGCTCGTTGTGAACCTGCTGCCGCGGACCGAAGCTGGATTACGGGCCTTCTTCGGAGTCGAGCCCAGAGCCGGTGCCGCTGCTCCAAAGACCACAGTGGCCCAGGGCAAGGGGGCATTGCGGCTGCACAGGTCGCTCTTTGTAGTGGCTCTCATGGTGGGGCCTGTAACCATGGGGCTGCCGGCTGCTCTGCACTTGTACTGGATATCATCGTCGGCAATAACCTTCATGATGACGGAGGCCGTGGCGCGGTTCATGCCGCTGCCCAAGTCCACCATCCGCCCGTGCAAAGGGAGCGAGTCGTTCCTCGTCCGGCCGACTCGGTAGAGAGGCCGGCTCAGCATCCATTCTCTTTCCTGACACTATAGTATAAAGGGGCCGGCAGGAAGCCAAAGCCATGGCTCGAAATGTACAACACCAAGTAAAACGAGAAGAAGAAAGTAAAATCAATAAAGAAAGAACAAGCCTGCAGAGGCAAAAAAACAACCCCCCCAACGCCTCCTCCATGATTTATCGTCTAGCATCGCATCCCGTTGCATTACACCATCTCGTTCAATCTCTCGCTCTTCCCTTTCCATCCTCCTTCTCTCCCCCGTCTCTCTCTCAATCAACCCAAGAAAATAGCCAACAGCACAATCGTAAGAATGACGGCCAAGATCAGCAGCAGACAGCACGCCTTGCTCCGGGCGTTCTTCTGGTACCGCGCGGCGCTGCGCAGCTCGCGGTCGGCCCCGCGCGTGTCGTCCCGCACGTTCTCGACATTGTTGGCGATAGTGTCGAGCACGTCGCCCTGCTCCGTGACGATCTGCGCCACCTGCTGGAACAGCACGTTGAGGTCGCCCACGCCCTGCTCGATGTTGCGGATCTCCTCCTCGCGCTCGATGATCAGCGCGTCCTGGAAGTCCACGTCGTCCTGCGGCGCCAGCCGCGTCAGCTCCTGCTCCTGCTGCTCCTGCTGCTGGGACAGCAGCTGCGGACTCGACAGCCCGCCCGCGTCGTGGCTGCCCTCGGCGTCGATGGCCGCCCGCGCGGCGGTGACTGAGGCTTTCTGCTTCTCGAGGGCTTGGCGCTGGAGGGACTGGAACTCGGAGAGGGAGGTCTGGAACTCGCGCGAGAGTTTCTGCTGCATGTATTTCTGGGTGGGCTGGGCAGGGGGTTGGTTGGTTAGTAAAGGGGTTTGTGGTGCGTACGGTAAGGGGTTGTTGGGAGCGAGGGGGGACTGGGTGTGCGGGCATACCGTGACGTCGTCCCATGTCTGGACCTTTTTGACCCCCTCGCCGACGGCCTTGAACAGGTCCCGCGACTCCTCCAGCAGCTCGTGCACCCGCTCGCGCACCCGCGGGGTGTCGCGCCGCGTGCCCAGGTGGCTGACCTCGCCGCTGAGCCGCTGGTTGTTGCCGTTGAGCTTGAACAGCTTGTTCATCAGGTCTTGCGACAGGCGCTGGAACGCGGGATCGTCGGTGAAGCCGCCGCTGGTGCTGCTCGGCTGCCGCCCCGCCTCGAGCGACGAGAGCTGGTCGAACGACATTGTGGCTGGTTTTTTTTGGTGATGGGGTTGTCGGTCTGTGGTAGCGATGAGTTTTTGATTTGGTTTCCTCCCCAGATAGAGCGAGCGAATTGATGAAAGACTGCGGAGGGAGCGACTGCTGTTTGTTGCGACCTTGCCCGATTGTAGGTCTAGCTCACGTCGGGGAATTGGATGGAGTAGGTAACTGCTTAGAGACGGATTACAGCACACAAGTGAGGTTGCCTGCGCCTGTGCCGCTGACCGTCACGCCCTATACAGGCCTATGATCTTTGTTCGAGCCGGTGCCTTAAACGACGACGTAATGGGGCGCTCGGGCCAACCACCCACGGGGCAGCTAGCTTGACTCTGTGGGTGCCTGGGTGGAGAAGGACTGACAGGGGTGGGTTTGGAGGCCCCAGGGCCGCTGCCAAGCGGTGCTGGCGCGTTTCCCATTGCGCAAGCTCTTTTTTATTTACTCTCTGCGCAAAGGCGGGACCTTGAACAACGATCAACACACACCTCGACCCCGACGGCAAAACGTGCCCCCCCCCCCCCACCCTCCCAACGACCACCACACCGCAGCACATCCGTCCCGACGACGATGCCCTGCGGACATGGCGCCGACTATCGTGAGACGGCCTCCTTATAAGGATTTCCTCCAGCCTGCGCTGCATCGTCGCTTTTCCACCACCACCACCATCCTGCTCTCCTTTGCCTATCTCGAGGCCATCTTCCTGTCCAACTGGAATTCCCGTACGTGACGGAGCAGCTGCATCATGGCAGCTTTGTGTCAATCTTTTCGGTCCGATGCATCACGTACTAACAAGTGATAATTACTACAGTTCTCTGGTCGTGGTTCCCCATCGGGCCCACCGGTCTGCGCGCCTTCTTCCTCTCCATCTGCGGCCTGTTGATCATCATCCTCCGCATCCACCAGTACCACCCGGGCGTGCGTACCTCCGACTCGGGCTTCCAGACATTCAAGCAGCATGTCCTGAACCAGCAGACGATCGAGACGCTCTTTGCCTACGGCCTGTCCTCGTCGCTCTTCAGCCTGGTCTACCTGCGATCGCTGTCCCGAGACTCTGGCCTCGAGCTGATCGCCTACGTGGCCGGCGGCCGACCGCGGCTGAACGAGAAGTCGCTCTTCTTCGCGGCACATTTCTTCATCCTCGGCATCACGCAGGCGTTGCTGCATCTCTTCAAGGACAATGACCGGCTGTCTCTTGGCACCGTCAGGAAGCAGAATAGTGCAGATGCTGGAAAAACACAGAATGGGGACCCTGCGGTGATGGGGAGGCGGTTCTGGGACCAGATGCCAGTCATCCTGATCTCGGCCATCAATCAGTCCCTCATCGGCCTCGTTGCGACATGCATCGTGTACCCGCTGTTCTTGCGCCAGACTGTGTGGCATGCCACCATGACCGTCTGTCGCTGGTTCTACAACCTGCCGAGGACAAACATGTTGCCGCCGTCACTGCCGTTTTCGAGGAACGCTCTTTTCCGCTGCTGGATTGCCAGTGTGCTGTTGTTGCTCATGTGGACGGCGGGCAATGCTGCCTTCTCCATCTTCTTGGTTAAGGAGCCACTGAAGAACGGGCGGCCGTTGACGTCGGAGTCCAGGGACCCTAACGGGAGTCTGCTGAACGGGCTGAAGAGCAAGAAGCTCTCCATTCAGGTTTGCTTTAACCCCCTCTGTTCTCACCGTTTGGCGCACCAAAACTAACGGCTACAGTGTTTCGCCATGTGGGAGCTGGCATTCATCGCACGAGACTACCCCGAGAGACGGAAAGCTATCTATGAAGATATCGATCGCAAGGACGGACCCATGTGGACGCAGGTCTACGGCATTTGCATGGGAATCTTGAAGGATATGGAGTCACGCATCGACTCATACGGCAAGCCGCCCCAACCGTCTGCGCCAGCGGCTGTGGAGTCTGTCGAGCCCAAGAAGCGAACCACGGAGCCTCCCAAAAACGCGAGCATCTTTCAGGAGAGGCCAAGGAAGATCTTTCGCGAGGAGGTTGAGAAGGTGGTCGCCAAGACAGTGACCTCGCCCGGTCAGAGTGGGAATTTGGGCCCGGCGGCCAAGAATGTTATTTACAACGCCAAAGAGCAACTTCTGAAGGTCCAGCGGGAGGCCACCGGCTATGATGACCCGCAAGGCTTGTTTACGACGACGGCCCTCAAGGTTCTGAAAACAATTGTCGGCTGGCCCTTCCGCCAGGAATACAGCCGTCGCCTTGCCCATGTCGTCCTTGGGGCGCCGTACGGCGAGCCAAGCCTCCTCATCAACGCGACCTACGCCTTGAGCCAGCTTACTGTGTACAGCCTGGACGAGGACAAGTACGGAAACGTCCAGAGGGATATTTCTACGATCATCCGGACACTCACGACTGTAGCGACGAAGCTAGAGAACTTTAAGACGAATCTCCCGACGCACTGGACAGACATCGCAAGGACCAGAGAGTCCCCGGAGGTGGATGCCATCTTGGCGGCTGTGAAGGAAGCGCTCGCTCAGCTCATTGAGGAGTTTGGGCCGTTTGCGAGGGATCTGAGGCTGTCGCTTACGGACATGCGGCTGGCAAGGGAAGCAGCAGGCGTCGCGGCAAACCAGGAGCAGAGGGAACCGGGTTACGTTCTGCCGACGGACGAGGAGCTGCAGGGGCCGCGTCAGGGGAGGCGGTGGGCTCGCGCTGACCCAGATCAGAACCCTGAGATGGAGCAGGTGTAAAGAACTGGTCGGTCGCGCGGCGGCGTGGTTCTAATGTGCGTTTAGACTGGGACCACAGCGGGATATGGCTATAAAAAACATGAAAAGAAAACATAAAATACAACATGATGTACACTATGATGACCTGGGAGTTTGGGGCGTGTAAAATGGCATGATGATATTTGGGATCGTGGTGAAAATTACGGAATGTTTTGTTTGTTTCGTTGTCTCCTTTTTCTTCCGTGTCAACAGTTCATTTCATCCGATGTTGGTTGTATGGTGATGCGATTGGACGAAAGCTGTTATGGCTGGAGCTAAGCACTGGAGCTTGAGTGGGTTAGGTGACATGAGTAACTCGGAGCTTCCCCGGTCGTGGTTTCCATGCCGTGTTCTGACTTTGATGATCTAATCTGCCCTCTTTCCCAACCGCGAGTTTCCTGGTTCTCTTTGAGCCTGCTCCTGCAACGTGTATGCGTCAGGTCGCACTAGTTCAATGAAGTGTCCAGCCGCCGTCTTTGAGCTCGCATTGGCCTTTTGGACCCAAACTTTGTCGTCGTTTCTCCAGCAGCAGGTCGCGCAGCCATGATACGCCTCCGCGGCCGCCCACTTTCCTGCATCGCATGTCCGACTCTCTCCTCGGGCTCGAGTTTAATACAGCGTGGCCCTTGAGCTCAAGAAAGAAGCTTCGTTTTAGACCAGCATCCACCAGGGCAGTCTTGGCAGCATGTCTGCAGCATCGCTCGCCTTCCGCGTGGTCTACAACTTCTCCTACTATGTCTTGTACCTCGTCCTGCTCGCCCTGCTCATCATCAGCCCCGCCGACTTGATGCGCCAGGCCGTCCTGCGCCGCCAGAACTACAATATCCTCATCATTGCCGCCTGCTACTTCATCGCCATCGTGCTCATCGCCTTTATCTACGCCACCAGGCTCTTCGTCAACCGGTCCGCCCTTGCGTCCATCCCGAAAACATGGGTGCCTGTCGAGAAGGGCGATGTCCCCGGCGACGTGCAGCAGATGATTGCCGAGGGCGTGAGCAGAAGCGCAGCAATCGCGTACGAGGCGAGACCGCGAGTGCCGCTTGCTCCTCCTCCACAACCACCACCACCACAGCAGCAGCAACAGCAGCACAATGGAACAGCCCATAAGAACAACAACAGCACGGGGCCACAAGCCAATTCCGAGAAGCGGACGCGGTGGCCGTCCCGACTAGGAAAGAACAGCACTTCCGACGACGGCATCGCCATCGACATCATCCCACCACACCGCGCCGTCTGGGGCGAGATCGAGCACCCGGGCTGGGCCTCGCCCACATGCGTGGACCTGCCCAACCTGCAGTACGACACCGTCATCTCGGAGCTCCCGAACCTGATCGAAGCGAAAGCGCTTACACTGGCCCCGCCCGACCCCGACTCCCAGACCGATCCGCCCATGCTCGAGCCGGAAGCCGTCGCCATCCTCCAGCGGCTAGAAACAATGGGGATCCGCGAATACCTCGCCCATCTGACCGAGCTCGGCGTGCTCGCGCCGTCGCCCACCACGGGTGACTTCATCACCAAGTACGAGTCGGCGCGCTACTCGACGCAACCCCTCTCCAACGCGCAGTTCCGCACGCTGATGCAGCTGTTCGCCGAGATCCTACGCGGCATACATGCGCCGGACCCCGCGGTGCTCGAGCGCTACGGCTACGGCTACGACGACGACGACGACGGACAATCCGGGCACATGCCGCCGCCGTCGGAAAGCGACATTGACAACGACGCGCCGCGGGGCACCAGCCCGTCGTCATCGGCGTCGAGCATTAACACGAACACCTACGCAGACGACAACGACGGCCAGAGCCAGCGCAGCGTGCACACCCAGCAGAGCGCCATGGGCAGCATGGTGGTCGTCAAACGCCTGGCGAGCTCGAGCAGCAGCTCGCGCTCCAGCAGGCCATCACGCCGCGCGCGGCCGGCCATGATGGCGCGCAATTCGTCGGCCAACACGTGGCAGTACCGCACGGCGCCGACCACACCCAAGAGCAGGCACACGGTGCTCTCGGCGTCGTCGTCGCGCGCGGACAGCGAGGAGAGCTTCGCGCAGACCAGACGCGTGTATGAGGGCGTGCTGTCGTCGGCTTCATCGTCGAGTGCTACTGCGAGTCTGGCTGAGGGGTCGCTTGGGGGGTCGGTGATCCGGCTTGCGGCGGGCGGGGACGAGGGCGGGCTGCCGTATGTCTTGATGCGGACGGGGAGTGCGTGATGGGGTCGGGTGGGGTGGGTGATGAGTTATGAAGTCACGGCTGCTTTGTGCCTGTATAGGTATGTATATATTGTTTAATTGTAATGTTTGGACTATACTTGTGGGTTTTCCTAGCTTCTGCTCTTCACGGTTGGTCGATTGTCACGGTGGTACTGAGGCTGGTGAGGCTGCCGTTATGAACCCGCCCGCGCGATGGAACAGGCTGCATGTCGGTATGGCGTTCAAGATTGGCATGCAGAGCGACGTGTGGCGAGGCTGGCTGGCTTTGTCTATGGTATGTTGTGAAGCATGAGTGGTAGGTAGGCAATGAGATATATATATGAATGTGAAAGCTCAGGCTGTGGGCCATGCTGGGCGAGAATGTCTCGGACGCGTCACACGGCAGGTCTGGGTCTTATTGTTTCGGGGCAAACGGCTACCTGCCTGCCTGCCTGATGTTATGGAACACACGGGATAACTACGCAGTATGTTGCTCGAGCGCGGAGATATCGGAGCCTCACCTTTGACACACACACCCACTCACTCGCACATGTTCTGTCTGCGTGGATAAGGCAGGCAGGCAGGCGGTTTGCGATTCGTGGACTGGGGATGTATGTGTATGGTGTAAGTCACCCGGGTACTGGTTCTACTGGGTAGGTATGTATGTTTTGTCGGGATTTGAAATGTGGAGAAGGGCTATGGTTGTTTGAGGCGAGGCTGTCGATTATTAGGTACATTCAATCATGTGTTTCCGGGGGTGGTTTCGGGTTCCTTTTCTTTTCTGTTTCTTTTCTGTTCACACCGCACCAGGCTGGATGGGAGTCCTAGAACAACCTGGTATTCACAGTGTGTTGGCTTTTGCTACTTCTTTCGCGTGAGTAAGTGGTCGTGTACACCTCTCAGCTTCGATGTTTAACTTGATCAGCCAGCCAGCCTGCTCTATCTTTGACGGATAATTAAGGGTGCAAATGTTCAAGGTGAGGTTTGCGATCGACCTGCGACCCGGGAGCCAATGACATCATCGCAGCCCCACCCGACCACCCCCGATCACCACGTTTCGTCTGGGATATCAGGGAAGGCGCCACGGAGCGCGCGTGATGTGCGTAGGAGTCGTTGCCCGACTGGAGTAGGGCAGAGCACATACCTGGTGCTGTGAGAGAGATTGCCATCCAACCAATCTCGCACCGTCGACCTCACTGACAGGGTGGCTGAGTCTCTACCAGGTATGCCATGCGTCGAGTGTAGAGTATGCTACCCTTCGTGCTGGTATCCATCCATATAAGCACTTCTTCCCCAGATACGGATACCGACAAACTTGGCACCCATAGCACGGTACCTGCCCGGTTGAAGTTATTAATATACACGTCGGCTATACGAGCGATCGTTCTTGTAACTGTGGACTCCTGACTTGTCGTCCATCGTGCGCGGGCATATATACCGTTACCTGCAATATATCAAATACACTCCCTCCAGTCTCCACGACATCATTATTGCCAACTATACCTACTATTCCACAGTACCATACCGTATCCCCAATACCCGCCAAAACTCAACACCAACCAAGCCATGCCCCGCACCTACGAGGACGACTACGACGACACCTCGCGCTCGCGCCACAGCCGCCCCTCCCCCTCCCCCGGCAGAGACAGAGGCAGAGACCGCCGCCGCGACTGGTCGCCCGACCACTACTCAGGCGGCGCCGGCCCAGCGCCCTACGCATCCGGCGCGCTCCCAGCCTACCACCCCCAGCAACAACAACAACAACAACAACAACAACAACAGCAACAGCAACAAGCATCCCGTCTGCAATACGAGTCCCACACGCCCTTCTACCCGCCGCCGCCAGCGCCAGAGCAGCGCTCCCTGCAAGTCCCGCTCTCAAGCTCAGACCGAGACCGCCGGCGCCCGCTGTTCCCCGACGACGACGACAGACAGCGAAGCAGAAGCAGAAGCAGAAGCAGAAGCAGAAGTCGAAGCAAGCACACCCACACCCGCGACAAACAACACCGCAAATCCTCCTCCTCGCGCAGCCCGCTGCGCAAAGCGCGCAACGTCCTAGGCAACACCTTCAGCCAGTCGACCTCGGGGCTCGGCGTAGCGGTCCTGGGCGCGATCGTAGGCGGGCTTGCCGCGCGCGAGGCGAGCGAGGCTGTTTCTGGCGGCGGCGGGGGGAGGGAGAGAGATAGGAGGCATGGGAAGGATGGTGGGGCGGCGTTGCTTTCGACGATTGTGGGCGCGGCGGTTGGGGGGCTTGGTGCTAATGCGCTTGAGAAGCGGATTGGGAGGGGGAAGGACAAAGGTAGGAAGGATAAGAGGGGGGGTGGAGAGGGGGATGGGGATTGGGATAGTGGGGAGGAGGGGGGGAGGAGGGTTGGTGAGGGCAGGGCGAGGACGAGGAGTCGGGATTCGAGGGCCGGGGTGAGGACGAGGAGTCGAGATTCTGGGTTCGGGGCGCGGGCTAGGAGTCGGGATTCGAGGGGGAGGTGAACGTGGGATTGGCTGGTCGTATGTTTCTCTGTCTTGGAAAGTGGTGGTTTTGCGTTGGATGAGCGTTTCTTGGGTGGCTTGCTTGGGCGGGTGTCAGCACAATTGGCGTCTGGGTGACAAGCGAGGGAACCGGGGACTTGGGAGTGGGACGACGCGTTTCATGCTGGGATCAATAATATATAAATAGGGGATGGACATGTAAGTCTGTTTCTTCGGTCTAGACGAGGCAGGACCTGGCAGCGTCAGGTAGATAGATGGTGTACGACGTGTACGACGGCAGATAATGATATGATCGAGTGGCCCTTGCTCTCTTTTTATGTGCCGTCCTTTGCGGGCAGAGAGACAGACCTGTGAACAGCCCGTGTTGGCACTGTCTCCATTCACAATACTCGCATGTGAATCCTCGGATCAGAGACATACCAACCCCGACGCCAGCAGCAATGATACCCGCTACTTCTCGGCAGAAAAACTTTTTCCTTCTATCCCCTTCGAATAGCAACTCAACTTCGCTGCCGTGACCGAAGCACACAGCCTGTCTATCCCTCTATATACCTCGCTATCTATATCTATACACGCATCATGCGCCACAACTTTACCCTTTACCTTCCCCATTACTATACCACCTCGACTCTGTTCAGCACCGCCACACCCTCGACATGGCCCGTCTGCGGGAAAAAGTCGAACCCCCTGATACTCTCGATGTCGTACCTGACCCTCCTCGTCGTCTCGGCACCCTCGGCAACCTCGACAACCTCGCCCTCAACCTCGCCCCGGACCAGCACGCCGACGTCCCTGGCCTGCGTGTGCACATTGCAGCTCACATACACGACCCGCTTGGGCCCGAAGCGCAGCAGCTGGGCCAGGAAGCTCGCGTCGCAGCCCTTGCGGGGCGGGTCGAGCACGACGACGGTCTCGTCGGGGTCGTAGGCGCTGACGCTCTTGAACAGCTCGGGCGCGTCGGCGGCGATGAAGCGGCACTGGTCGTCGGCGAGCCCATTGAGGGCCGCGTTGCGGCGCGCGAACGCGATCGACTTGTCGGCGATGTCGATGCCGACGCTGCCGCCGGCAAAGAGCGCCGCCTGCGTGATGGTGAACAGGCCCGAGCCCGAGTAGGCGTCGATCAGGTTGCGGATCGGCTTGGCCAGCGGGATGCTGGCTGGCGGGAGCACGTGGTCGCGGATGTAGGCCGTGAAGGGCGGCAGGATCGAGTTGTTGTTCTGGAAGAAGGCGCCGGCGGGGTTGGTGAAGACAAAGTCGTCGATGTACTCGGTGCTGGTGGCGTTGTTGTCCGTGATGCACGTCTTGTAGTCGGTGTGCGTGGGCGCGTCGTCGACTTTGATGGGCTGCGGGAGGATGCCCTCGATGGGCGGGGCGGGGCCCGCGACGCCGTCGACCTTGGGCACGCGGATGGTGTTCTCGCGGAGGAGGATGGTGGCGCCGCGGTTGTACTTGGCGAACTCGGACGCCATGCGGGCGCGCTCGGCGGTCAGGCCCTGGCGCACGGCGTCGGTGGCGATGGGGCAGTCCTCGATGTCGAGCACGCGGCGCGACGTCTTGGGCGTGAAGCCGATGGGTGGGCGCTCGTCCAGCGGCTTCTTGAAGCCGCGGCGGTTGGCGCCCGGCGGGCCGTCAAAGTGCGGCGTCAGCTTGGTGCGGTAGTTGTACTGCAGCGGGCTGCCGATGGTGTCGAGCACGGCGGGGACCAGCTCGGGCGCCAGCTGCGAGAAGTTGCGGTACGCCTTGACCACGATGTCGCGCTTGAGCTTGAGCTGCTCGCTGTACTCGAGCATCTGGAACTGGCAGCCCGAGCACTTGGTGAAGTACTGGCACTTGATCCGGCTGTCGTCGCGCAGCGGTGACGGCTTGGTCACGGCGATGAAGTCGGCCACCGAGTGCCCCTGGTCCGGGAGGTGGCGGTACACCTTGACCTTGACCGTGTCGCCGGGGACGACGAAGGGAACCACGTAGATCTGGTCCGAGCCCTTTTGCCGCGCCAGCCCGTCGCCCGTGGACGACAGCTCGATCACCTCGACCTCGATCTCGGCTCCTTGCTCCGGGAGCACGGGCGCAGGCTTGTCCTCCTCGGCCACCGCAGCAGCAGCGGCAGCCACATCCTCGGACGAAATGGCGTGCGCGGCGAGCAGCGCCTGGATGTCGGCGAGCAGCACCTCCTCGGGCGAGCCGGTCTGGGCCGCCTTTTGCTGCTTCTTGCGGAGTTTGGCATGGATGCGGCCCGCAGTCCCATGGTTTCCCCTGGGCCGTTTCCCCTGGGGCTTGCCGGCCGAGGGGGTGGCCTCTGGCTGGGGGTTCTGTTGCCGTTCCTGTTGCTGCTGTACTGGCTGGGCCTCAGCTGCAGGGGCGGTGGCAGGTGGTGTGGACTCCATGATGGAATACGTCCTGGAACTATTCCACAACCTGAGAGGGGCGAGTCGCCGCGACGGGGCGTGGACGAGAGACGACGACGAGGGCGAGGAAGATGCGCAGCGGAGAGGCTGTGAGAAAACTCTGATGAAGCTGGTCCGCATCGGCGGTCGCGGGGGCTGTTGGCTGGGGGTATAACCAACGAGTGAAATACGGGGCGCTGCTCGAGTAGCTGCTGTGTGTTTTGAGCGGGATGAGATGCACTTGCAAATCTCGTCGTTGTCAAACTTAGTTTCCCTGTCCAAAGAAAAAAAGGCGTTGAAAGTTTGAAGCAATTTCAGGGTGTCTAAGTAGCGCACGGACCAACTTCCCGCGTTTCACTCACTCCGAGTCTCTGTCAAGTGTTCAAAAAGGCAAACAACAGCAATGGTCCACAGTCAAGAGTAGGTACCTGGTATGAAGAGGACGAGCATTCAACGGACTGGACATGAGTGGCCTCGGGGGGCATTGCTCTAGGCAGGGTTTTGACCTCCATAAGCAGCAGTCTCTCAACAACGCCTGCTCATACGCCACCAAGACAGCCTGTAGCGGCGACAGGTACCTCAGACACGGTACCCCTATCCATCAATGCGACCAAACTTCACCCGAACCCTCCCAGCACGCCCAAACTCCCAAACCACCAACAAAACAAACATCCCGTTCACTTCTAGGCGGTACCACCGTCCACCAGTCATCAAAACATTTCTCATAACTAATTATACGAAAACACAACCCGGGGTATCATTCCTTGGACCGCCAATGGGCCCAGCCGAGAGACAGCTCACACAGCCAACTCAAAGCTCCAATCTCGCCTCCCTTACCCAAGCAGCACCTGGTCATACTGTCGAGGGTCAAGGTGCTTGTGCAACAGCCCCTGTAGCGCGCCCTTGCTCTTCGCGATAGCAGGCAGCACGCCTTCGATCTGCTGCAAGTTCCCCCTCATGCTCTCCATGTGGTTCTTGAGCTGCTGCGAGAGCACCACCAGCTCCGCATCTTCTTGGATATCCTGTGAGTCAAGAGTCAGCCAGCCAGACACAACAGAGAGACAGACAAAAGCAAGCACGCAACAGTCGACACGTACGTTGAAAGCCCCGCCAGCCAGGTGGTGGCTGTCCCCCGTCTTTACCACCTCCAGCCGATTCTCACGCTCCCACCCACCCCCGCCCACCCCAGACGCGAGGACATGGTCTCTCTTCCCGCGCTCGCGCCAGTCCCTGGCCTCCGCTCTCGCGTTCGTCTCCAGCGTGCGCAGCGCCCGGTAGTCCCTCTCGAGCGCGGCCTCCTCCTCGGCCTTTTCGCGTTTCAGCAGCGCAACCGAGTGCAGCAGAGGATCCAGCGCGGTCTCGAGCGCCGCGGTTGCATTGACCGTTCGCTCAAAGTCGAGTTCCGCCTCGTGGGTTCCGACACCACCCGTGGCCCCGGCCCCGCGGCCCGTTCCTGCCTTTACTGATGGTGGCGGGAACGGCATCCCCTTGACGAGCTTGGAATGGAGCCGCGAGGCAAAGGTGTGGAGGATGGCTTGGGCTTGCTCTTGCCGGTGGTCGCGGCCGCGGAGTCGGGAGAGCACGGGGAGATGGGCGTCTGAGATGATGCTGTCTACAGCGGCGATGGAGGGCTCGTCGAGGGCTGTCCACTTTGCTGAGATGGTCGATCGGGGGATTTGCCGGGTTCGAGCTGTGAGATGGCGGTATTTGGGCGCGGGACCACTTGCTGGGTCGGCATCCTGGTTGATGGACTCATCGGCTTCGCCGCCGCCGCCGCCGCCGCTGCTAGCCTTCCGTTTTCGTGCCTCTGGTTTGGTCTTCTTTCGTCCTGAGGTGGGTTGCGGCTCGACGGCGGCCGGCTGTGGTGGGACATCCGAGGATCGCCGGCCGCTGACGCGCTTTCTTCCGGCTGCAGCGGTTGAGCTTTCAGCTGCCACTTTGGATACCGCATCACCGCGCTTGGCCAACGGGGCCTCTTTGGTGAGATCTGTTGTCTGACGGCTGGTTGCCTTGCCTTTCTTTTGGTTACCTGTTGGTTCCTGGGTCCTTTGGTTTTGTGCTGCGGAGGTGGCTATCTCGCCTAGTGATGAGCGGTCGGGTTCGCCCAAGGAGCGACGATCCCTCTGACTTCGGCGAAGGGTCGTCTCTGACGAGTCCCGAGTTCCCGGCGCTGGCTGCTGAGCGCCACGCGCGGAACTTTTTTGGCCTTTGGCTGGGTTCGTCGAACCATTGTGCTCGCTAGTCTTGTCGGGTGCCGGGGACGATTTCCTGCGTTTCCGCGGCCGTGTTTCTGCCGGGGCTGTGTCTTCCTCGGGCTCCCTTTCGCGTGTCCTTCCCGGCCGACCTTTCTTTTGGAGCTTTGAATTTTCCGTCGCGTCCGCCGTCTCCGCCTCCGCCTCCGCTTGTTGCTGAACCTGCTTCCCAGCTGATGAAGTCTGCTCCTCCCCCTCCTCCTCGGCGACGCTCTTTTTTGGCCGCCCACGTTTCTTTGGTTCGGAACTGGACGCAGCGGCCTTTCCGAAAGCTATCGATACATTCGGTAGGGCTTCTTGCGGTGGTCCCGAACGTGTTTGTTTGTCTGTCTCTCCAGACGCGTCTTCTTTGTTCCTTGACGCGCCGGCCGGACGACCGCGTTTTCGCTTCTGGTTCGGTACCGTAGGGGCCTGGACACCGTTTGTCAGCGCGTTTCTAACCATGAATTGGGAATCGTACATACCATGGTGACAAAAGTTCGGGCATGCGTCAACCACGATACGTATTCTTTGTTGCTCGATCTCTTGTTTGAAGATGTCGGGGATGCCCCTCTAGCTGCTCAGCCACAACATCCTAATAAACCATGATGCGCAAATGTGGCTGAATGATGTCCCTTGGCGGATGGCTTGCATGAAACGCGACTGGGGAAACGAGAGGCGAGTGGCTAGCTGCTGCAGGGGTCAGGTCGTTGGAGAACCGTTTCGACGATGCGATGGTTGGGGAACTGCCTGGGCTGTCAGTGGCCCGACAAGATGTCGCAGGCGGACCGACGATTCCACCGGAGGATTTTGGCGGCGAGGCTTTTACCAGCTCCCTGGACGACTTAGGCAGTTGAGGATTACAGGCTATCAGGCACCTAACGTGTAGCGCAAGGCCCGTGTCACTGTCGCATGGGATGGTCCACGGCCGAGGACTGGATCCTGGCCAGCTGCCAGCGCGAGCACGCCAACGAGCCAAGGTAATAAGCACTGGCAAGGTACTGAAAGGTCAGGTAATCAAACCGAAAGGCGACGTTCGAAGAATAAAACTAAAGTTTGCGCACTGCACTACCGCTGCCGCTATCAATCCGTCCTTTGCAAGCTCGCTTCATTTTTTTTTTCGGCAAGAGCTGTCTGTCTGCCTGTCCTCCTCCAACCAACATCCGACAGTTCGCGTCTCCCTTTCGTTCCATTTCCTTCTATATTGCCTTTTAATCTTAACTCCGCAACTCTGCAGGTGGACTCTGACGCTAGACCCCTCATTCCTCATTCCATTCCCCGACCAATCCTTACATCATCCAGCAGCAGAACAGACCTTCTAGCCAGGTTCTCCCAAACACGTATCCAGACAACCCGACACCAGATCAGCCATCCCGACAGTACAATGCGCTTCACTACCTCCGCCATCCTCGCGCTGCCGCTCCTGGCGGCCGCTGCTGAGAGCCCCTTCGAGCAGTACAAGGCCAAGTTCCAGAACTTCCTTGGCAGCTTCGGCGTCGCCATCCCCGGCGTCGTCACCCCCGAGGCCACCACCGAGTCCGTCCCTGCTGCTCCCAAGGCCAAGGTCGGCGCAAAGAAGATCGAGACCCTCACGCTCGCCAACTGGAAGGACACCCTCTATGCCCCCGTCAAGCCCGATGCCACCCAGCCCGAGGAGTGGTACGTGTTGATCACGGGAGGAAACAAGACATGCTTCGGTAAGCCCGCCTTGCATTGAATCGATATCCATCATCGACGGCGAAGACGTGACTGATCATGCCATCTCGCACAGGTCACTGCGGCAAGGTCGAAACCGCCTTCAACGAGTCGGTCGCCAGGTTCGCCGTCCAGGCCAAGTCTCCCCATGTGGCGGCCATCAACTGCGACGACGAGCCGGTTCTGTGCAACAGCTGGTCTGCCAGCACGGGTGCTCTCTGGGTCTTTGAGATGCTCCCCCAGCCGGCCCCCGTCGACGTCTACTGGAAGCGCATGAACCTCACCACCACCACGTCGCAGGACATCCTGGACCTGTACGCCAAGGACGACAAGAAGGACTTCTACCTCATCAAGGGATACTTCCACCCCTTCGATGGACAGCTCGCCCAGTACGGCCTCGCCGTTCCCCTGGGATACTTCCTCTGGATCATGAACGTCATCCCCTCGTGGGCCATGATGCTCGGCGTATCCTTCCTCAGCAGAACCATGATGTAAGCCGTTCCCGTCGCCCAGCCGATCCAACACTCCAAGCAGAGTTGCTAACATGTGTCTCGTAGGAACCGCGGCGCTGCCCCCAACGGCCCCGGCGCCCGCGCTGGTGCTGCTGCCCCGAGACCCGCTGCGCAGTGAGACAGCCGCTCGTAAACGGACTGGCTCGATTCTTGACATCTTTCGGCGGACGTTGTTTATTCTCTCTTAATCCGGGTGTGGGTCTTCAGCTCGTGTCATGACCGGGTAGTTATCTTACGGCTTTAAATAGAGCGAGGAAAGCGATACGTGTGGGTGGGACTTCAGGCTTGTGATGATTCGGGGCGATTTTTTTGGTAATTGACTCAGTTCTGTCCTTTGCACGTCTCTTGTAGATTAGCCAATCCTTCCAGAACTTGCTCCCGCAGTTGGTGGTTCGCCAAGCGGCCGTAGCGGAGATCGCTCATGCTGCCGACCGTCTGTTGGATAGACGCCAGGAGAGCTGCCTCCTCGTCTGCCAGGCGTTGGAGCTCGCTCTCGAGTTCACTGATAGCACCCTCCAAGTCCGGAATGATGGAATGTATGCTCTGTTTTTGAGCCTGTGAGTTGGATGATGTTGCCCCAAAGAGCTGTAGCGGCGATGGTCAGTATGGCGCACGGCATGCTGCAAACGGTGAGTGAGATGTGCACGTACAAGCCGCTCAATCACAACCTCGTCGTCGTATTCCTGTGACTCGGCCTCTCGTCTCGTCTTGACGATGGTGCGCCGCAGCACTTTTCCGAGCTTGACCTCGGCTTCGATATCTGCGGCGACAGAGTCGACGACGGTGTTGCGCTGGCTCTGCAGATCCCGGTACAGGCTGCGGATGTGAGGCGAGGCCTGCTGTGACCGTGGAAACAGCTCAATGAACTCCTGCAGTGAGATGATGGCGGGCAGCTGAGCGGGCACCAGCAGGTAGCTGCTCAGGATCTTTGACTCGGTTGGGGCCATGATAATGTGAGGCGTGTGATGGGCCGATGATGCTCAAGCGACTCGGGATCAGAAAAGAAAAAAATCGAAATCTCTTTGGTTTTTTTTGGCATTGGCTGTGAGCATGTGCTGCCTCAACCTAGAATGAAACAAATCACACTCGACCTGGCTTCCAGGAACGGGAGGTTGGATTGGATGGATGACATGGAGCCAGCCCGCCTCCAGCATGCTCTCTGTCCAGGCCGCCTAGAAACGCGACTACAGTGGGCGGCAACACGCTAAAGACCAAAGAGCAACAGTCCACACGTGCTCCCGTGATTCGTGCCAGGGGGAGGGAAGGGGCGGGCCACCGCTGGTGCACTGCAGTGGCTACGGGTTACACGCTTTCAGTCTCATCTCACGGGCATCTTCCTAGTCGTGCTTGAACCTTTTGGACTCACTCAACCACGCTCCCGACCCGCACTTTTCCACCACGTATTTAGACCTCCGAGTCTCAAAGCCTCGGAAATTCAACCGACGCCTCATTTTTTAAGCTCTGGGACGGGTCAACGGCAGAAAACCACATCAACACGTCAGACTCCTCTCACAGCCCTTCGTTGTCACCAGGCATCTACCTTCTCTCTATTTTCTGAAGATATCGCCAACAACTTCCTCCAAAAGAAAATGGCGCCACCAAAGCAACCGCCACAGCCGCCCTTCGCCAAGGATGAGCGCGTGCTCTGTTTCCACATGGAGATGCTGTACGAGGCCAAGATTCTCGACGTGCAGGGCGGCGAGAACGGCGAGCCCTGGCAGTACAAGATTCACTACAAGGGCTGGAAGAGCAGCTGGGACGACTGGGTGCCGCAGGACCGCGTGCGCAAGTTCACCGACGAGAACAAGGACCTGGCTTCGCAGCTGCTTGCCCAGTTCAAGATGCTGCAGTCGGGCAAGGCGGCCAAGCAGCAGCCCAAGAAGCTGGGTGGCCGCAGCGGCGCCGGTGGCTCGGATCTCAGCTCGGCGCGTGGGAGTGAAGAGCGCACGGCAGGGGCAGGGGCAGCGACTGCGACGACTCAGAGCGGCCGCGGCCCGCGGCGGGCGAGGGACTGGGATCTGGAGCATGTGAGTTGCCTCTTTTTCGACTTTTCTTTTTCTTTTCTCGTGGTTTTCCGGTAGGAACGTGCATGGGTGGCTGGCTGTTCGGCTGTTTTGCTGCTCCCAGAGTCTATGGCCTTTTTCGTCTTCTGCAATTTTCTCTACCGGCCGTCCTGATTCACTAGTGTGATTGCACCTCGGCCGACCAAAGGACACGCGAACGTGGCAACTGGCTCCTCTGAAAAGCAAAGTTGCGTGCACTGAGGGTCGGGCATGGGAGATATGTTTGCTGCACCATCGTAAATGTTCTTGCATTTAAACTGCAAAGGCAAGAGACGTGGAGGCGAAGGAACGCCCAAAAATTGCAGCAACGACACGACGTTGCCAGTGGGTGCAGGTTTGGCGCAGAAAGGACCAAGGGCCAGGGCGTTATGTGGTCGAGCCACAGTCAATCAGGGAGCGGGAAAAAGCACAAAAGAAAACACCAACATAAACCAGCCCAGCTTTGGGTTTGGAGGCCAAAACTTGAGCGGCTATTGAGAGGAAAACACACATCATCTGCTCGCCTGGCCGGGACGACAAACACGACTTGCGGATCCTTCCTGTACTTGCCAGTATCGGCCAGGGAGCCCGCGATACGCGGCGACCTGCAGAAGTGAAGGTTTCCCTCCTGCTTGGTGGCCGAGGCGCAAGACAACCAGGACTCCTTGGTCTCGATTGCAGCCGCTGCTCCTCTCCCAGGAAGAAGTCGATATCGATATTCAAGCACCGGTATTCGAGAAAGCACATCTCTACATAATATCCCGTACAGCTATCGTCGTCTTCAATTTTCGGAGCAAAACATACACTCCTCACTCATCAACATCGAGTACACAATTACAGCTACATGCACTGGCCTGTCCACAACCCAGCCCAATATGCCTCCCTTTACTCGGAAACACAGCAGAAAGTTACCGGAACAGTCCAAGGAGAAGAATCCCGAGCCGCCTGAAAATCCTCTCGCAGACCCATTTGCAGAGAAGGAGGCTCTCTGGGCAGCAGCCGAAGAGGTCAACGACCGGTTGCTGGCATTCCCGACTCCAGCCAGCTCTACCTATGTTAACAAACATGGTAAAGCGACGTTTGACGACCGCTTCACCTTCGCGCCCCGTCACCAGCCCAAGAGCGATGGCAAGGCTGGGACTAGCCATCCCAAAATTCGCCATGCAATCGAGGCGGGCACCTCCTCACAGCCTCTTATCGATTACTACAGCGAGCTACCCGCCGATGTTAACGTACCGTTGGCCGGTGTCGCCCACAACCAAGAACCTATAGGCAGTGGCGGCAAGAGGTCGTTTACCTTGGATGACTGGTCAGCACATCATCTTGAAACCAAGACTGTCGGACTGGATATTGAGCCATTCAAACCAACGCGCCGTTCGGCGGCACGAAGCCCCCCGAAGCAGCCCGTTCCGTCTCAATGGCTGGGTGCGGACGACCCTGGTATTATGGAGGACTCGGAAGCCGCAGATAAGGACGCGGAAGGAGTATGTCCTCGCAGCATACACCCTACCAGGTTGCCCCAAAGTTAATGAATGCTTTTTACGTTTTCGACCTCACCCAAGTGGACAGTCAGGACCAGTGTCCCGGAGCGCAAACCTGTTCAGCTGTGATTACGCAGTCGAGCTCCCTAGTAGGGACAAGGCGGACTAGTTTTGCGATTATCTTGAACAATGATCCGCTTCTGTCGAGGTCAAAAGACCCTGTCGACGCCTGCAACCTTTGCCTTAATTCTTGGCTTTTTCTTCTTTCTTTTTTCTTGTTTTATTTTGCTTTCTTTTTCCGTCTGCATAGGAGATGACTCTGACTCGATTCGCAGGAGGATTCCTTTCATCAACGCCCATCCATCAAGCTCCCGTTGCCGGACCATCTGAAGGCGATGCTGGTCGATGACTGGGAGAACGTGACGAAGAATAACCAGCTTGTGCCGCTGCCGCACGCACACCCGGTCGACGAGATTCTCAACGACTACCTGAACTACGAGCGCCCGAACCGTCAGGAGGGCTCTGCCTCGCTGGAGGTTCTGGAAGAGATCATTGCCGGTCTGCGCGAGTATTTCGACAAATGCCTTGGCCGCATTCTGCTCTATAGGTACGAAAGTCTCTTTTGGTTCATGTGTCCTCCCGCACAGCTACTTGTATCTTTCCGGCTAAACACTTACACCCTTCTGCAGATTTGAGCGCATGCAGTTCCACGAACTTCATCTGCAGTGGAACTCGGACGCCGCCGACGAGCACAAGGGTCCTTGCGATACATACGGCGCCGAACATTTGTCCCGTCTTCTAGGTAGGCCATACACGTCCCTATCCTGGCGCGTTCGGCCTTGCTAACCTCGCCCAGTGTCACTTCCCGAGCTCATCGCCCAGACGAACATGGATCAACAGTCCGTGAATCGCCTCCGCGAGGAGCTGACCAAGTTCACCACCTGGTTCGGGCGGCACGTGACGAACTACTTTGTTAGCGAATACGAGACCCCGAGTCAGGAGTACGTGGATAAAGCTCGCGGCGTTTAGGGAAGCTCATCCGCGCATTTTCCAAGTCTACCAGCTACCGGAAAACCCGGAGAGGGGTTTCGGTTCAACAGATACGATACTTGATTGGTGTCCTTTGATGCGCGCCATCGTAGGATACTGCTGTTGTTGTTTGTTGTTGTTGTTGCTGCGGTTTGTTGCTCTGGTCTGGTCAGCGGTCACACGCATGCTGTCTCTTGTCGTCTTGTGTCGCTCGGGGACGGGAGGGTTTGTTCAAAACGACAAACCGCCTGGCGTCAACGATGTAGACTCTTCGGCAATGAGCACAGGAGCGGGCTGTCCAGAGCTGAGTTGGGATGGACAAATGATGGATGCCAGCATTTCAGAAGGAAAGGGGTTGGTTTACCTTTTTTGAGCCATACGAGTGTCCAGGGCCCGTTGGGTTTCTGACAGTTCGGTTCACCCTTTTCCCTTTCGGACTGGAGAACATGTCGATTTCAATTCCACTGCGGAAACAGGCCGAACGGCTCTTGTTCTGGCACCAAGGAGGAAAGCGGGAATGGGTCTTTTACAGAAAATCGGGAGAGGCGGCGCGAGTTTGTTTTCGTTTTTTTTATGCAAATTTGGCACACAGAGACTCGCTCATCCCGGGGGGTGGATATGTGGATGGAAGGATGGATCTCGCTCTCGTGCATCGAGTCAAGTGACCTCGTTGCCTGCTGTTGTATTACATACCACTATGGGTCACTGGCTTCTTTCATAGAGATTTTACTACCTAGGTAGCGGGGGAAGGAAGGAAGGGAAGGAAGGGAAGGCGTTTTTGTGTTTTTGTCACTGCACTATTTGATAGGAATATTATGCCGGGCGGCTTGGGCGTTTTGTCTGCCTGCCTACCTATCTGCCTACCTACCTACCCACCCTCGCCACCTTACCTTGTTGATAGGGCGAGTTACGGATGGGCTGTATCGTAAGTGTATCTGTGCCCTGAGCTAGGTTTTGACGGGGTGCGTGGTTTACATCACTTGGTATCTCGTGTGTGCATGGTCCAACGTGAACAGGTGCATAGTAGGTGGTTGGTTTGTGACTGTTTTTTGTGTGTGTAATTGTCTTGGTGTGTGTCTTGTCCGTCCTATCGTATACCTGCCTAGCCTCCCGAGTGTAGCGTACATGTTGTATTGTTACAATATCAGAGAAACAGTTGCAGAGGCTGCGAGTCGCCGCGTCGATGAATCCTCCATCTATCCTCGCTTTTTTCCCAGGTGAGAGGAATCCGCTTCGCCGGGCAGCCCAGAGATATCCCGCCGCACCTCCTCCTCCCTCTGTCTCTATCCATCAGAGCCCCTCTCCCATCCATATTTTCTCCCACCTCATCCAGAGACCGAAGAAAAAGGACCTATAACCTGACCTCCTCAACCTCCGCTACCGCCTCCCCGCTCGCCCGCGCCGTAGCCATGGCCAGCGCCAGCCCGCTCTGGGCCTCGGCGCGCGGGCGCTCGACGTAGAAGCCCGGGTCGGGGCGACGCTCGGCGCGCAGCTCGGCCTTGGTCAGGGCGCGGTCGACGGCCTCGACGCGCACTAGCTCCTTGACCTTCATGATCATGCCGGCGAACTGCGGCTCGACCGGGTGGAAGACGACCTGGTTGCGCTTGCGCAGGCCCAGGCCCATCAGCACGCCGTTGGTCCGCTTGGGCAGGCCGATGGCGGACCGGTGGAGGGTTATTCGGAAGTAGGCTGACATTTTTGTGTGTGTGTGTCTGTGTGTGTGGTCTGATTGGGTGTCGGGGATGGTTGGGTATCGAGGATCGTGGGTGTGATTGTGAGGCTCGGTCGGAGCTTGCGAGGCGGCGCGGAGCGGTTTTTTTTTTTTTTTTTTTTGTTTTTGTTTTTCTTTTCGAGGAGAGATTAGGTGCAATCCGCGCGATGGAGACCGAGTGGGAAGCGGTCTGGAGGGCGCCGCGAGAGAGTATCGCGAGTTTGTGGGTGGGTAGGTTGGGAGGCTGGCTGGCTGGCTTGTCGACGACGACCCTCTGGAAGCTGGAAATTGTTCGAGCCGCATTCAACGGGCTGGCTGCAGGTCCGTCCGCCGACGTGACGGGACGGAGTGGGATCAAATCATGCTGTCGGTTCGATATTTACAGGGTTAGGGTTGTGTGTAACGCTCGATTCATGCGGGTTATTGGCGCCTTTCTCAATCAGCGCGCCTCTCAACGTGCATCGCTTCACTTCATCAACTCCAATGGTTCAACTTCACGGGCGCCCACCGCCGACTGTGCCGGGTCTGCTCGGCAAACTCGGGGTTTGACCTCCGGACATTTTCAGCAGCACCCGAGTCGGCGCCGCGCCCACACTGCTGACCGTGCCTTTGTTCCACATGGGCTAGGCCAGACTTCTCTAGCTGTCATCCCAGGTCTCCAATGTACATTCCCCGACGTGGGGACTGGGGACTGAACAAGAATTCGAATCCCGAAAAAGTAAAACCCGAACGAAGCCAGCCCCCGACGATCGTGACGATGAAGGTAGAAACAACTGAAAACGACCCATCCCGCCAAGTTTATCTATTCAAGTCGTACAAGTACTCATCGTCACCACCACTACCACCATCAATCATTGTCATCACCATAAACCTACACAATCTGCACCCATCCAGACCCATAGCGATCACTCGGGTGTCCCTCTCTCCGTCTAAGTCTCACACACTCGTTTCCCCCGGCCACCGCCGCAGACGTGCTTGCCCCGAGAAGTCCGGTCGGTTCCCGTCCAGCCACTCCCCACCCACCACCCTCAGCTCCCGGGCCTCTCTGGATGCTGGCCCGCCCCGAAGGCACCTTTCCACACAGCACGCCTGTCTCATGTATTCCATCTCGCCAACATTCATACATGCATCCCGATACATCACATCCCACAGACATTACTGTCTACATCTAACTTGAAACGGTCATTTACCCCAACCCTGGTGAACCATGCCCGCCTCATCTCCAGCCGCTGGTCACAGTTGAACAGCCCGCTCAACTCACGCTGCGTGAGCCGTGGGATTCAAACTCGCCGAAGCGTCAACCTCCGGGACAATTCAATCCTGGGCGCGCCGCGTCGACGCAGTAAGCCCACTTTAGCTCTTGTGTCTCCTCCGTAATCCACGAAATAGATTGACGCACGTAAGCCCTTGCGTCGCAAAGGTGGGGAGGGGAGATATGAGCCGAGCCGAAGTGAACCGAGCGAGCGCGCGAGGGATTGCCAAAAACGCCCCGAGCGTATATACCTGCCTCAGGTAGGTATGTTTGTGCAAGTGTGTGGGTTGCAATCAAGAGCCGATACAAGATGATGATGCCCGGGATTTGGCGTTGCGGTGGTCGTAACGGTAAGGTACCGGTACATGTATACAAACCCCCAGGGGCGATGCATCCTTGCCTCGTGCCTAACTTATACGATCACAAACCTGGAAAGTATCTGTACAAACGCAAGCTACGAACACCGGGGGGGGGAGATGCATGCTTATCTCACTTAGACATTAAACTCGAGAGCATGTTGTTTCTCAACAATTAGAGTCTGCTGCACTAGGTAGGCACCTCATGGTCCGGGGCTAGGTGGGGCCGTGATCTGACAGACAGACAGACATATCCTGTACAGGACCGCCGCACCGGCCGGGGGTGTTTTGTTCCGCGTGGCTTCAGAGCACGATGCGAGTGGTGATAACACGCGCGCACGTCGAACAGCCTCCCTAATTCAACAAAGCCTCAATACAACCGTGGACAAATACTATCCCGGCGACAACTACGAGTATTTGTAATTCCGCTCCCAGCATACCTGGTAAGCTCCCCAAAAACACAAATCACCTGCCCTCTTTCGTAAACAGATACTAATACTGAGAAACGAATCCAGGGTAGGGGATCGCAGGATCAGATAAGACTAATGTATGTATGTTGTTGTCATGTAGGTAAGGTAGTAGTAGCCTTCGAGAACATCTGCAGCTCTCTCTCTTACTCACCTGCTCAACGTGTAGGTTTTGACGCAGGGGGGAAGGGTTTTCTGTCTGATACACGATGCAATGCGCGCCCGCGCGGGGCCGTCCCCAATTGAGACAGACGCCCAGGGCGATAAACTTGCCTCGGTACTATCGCGCCCACCTTTCAATCATGACCCCTCCATGAGCGAGTGTTTCTATCGCGGGGTTGTTTTGTCCCATTATTACTTTCGCCGGGGGTTTTGCAGTCCACGGCGGGGATAAGAAGACTCGAGCAAGGTAAGGTAAGGTACCTGACCTTATGCCGCTGCGACTATCATGTCATCATCATCATCGCGGCAATCGCAATCGCACATGCATGCAGACCTACTCACCTACCTGGTAGTGTACCTACCTAAGAGGCATCTAACCTTGTCTTTTGAATTGCGCAATGACGGGTCTTATTTGTCACCATGGGAAACTTCAGGTCACCTTCCCTTCTCCATCCAGCCTTAACTCCACGTGCGTGCGAACTCAGGTACCTACTAAGCCCATCAGCGACGGAAAGGCAGTATAGTATAGTGTACATACATCTGCATCTCTCGCACATGGAAGCACTCATCTTATCTCCCGTCATGCATGCATGGAAGACATCATCAACCCCCCAAACCAGCCCCTTTGCATGCCGGCAATCCTTCTAGAAGGAAAGTTTATTTGGAAGGGGCTTTTTCAGTCTAGACGTGCCAACCCCCTCAGCCCCGTACCAATGTATCAGGTAGGAGCCCTGGAGGGGAAGGGTCCTATTGTACATACTGTATACATACAACCTTCCTTACCTGAGTTAGAAGGCAATGCAGATAAGGCAAGGCAAGGTGAAATAGATCTACACTATCTACTCTAGGTACATGATGTGCACTGTCACCTTCAAGTTCACATGTAAGTAAGTGTTGATGCGCCGCGGGCGCGGGAGACGGGAAGAAATGCAGACCATGGAAGTAAGCGTCGAGCGACCAAGACCAAGACAGGCAAAGCCAAGCATGCATCTCCAGCAGGCCCCTGACACGGCCGATGGGGGCATTTAGAAGTGAACCTTAGTTACGTGGCTGGTTCGGAAAATTACATCAACTCGATTCGATGCTAGACTTAGTGTGTCATTCCAAATCACAAATCACACCCAAGACATGAATTATGTAGTGTTTTATTATTCCTTGTCATACATCTAGATACCACCTGCCTCAACCGATCGTGAACCTGTGATCGATCTACCCGCTTCCATGAGAGAGAACAAATAAAATAAACTTCATGAACATAGCGCGCGGCGACTGGTTATTCTAATACGTCGGTGTGAAATATCGATCCGTCTAGCAGGCACCCCACACCCACCACCCAGCAAACCCCCACGCCGAGACCCTAAATCTGTACCTCCACACGGCCCTCTGTGCCGGGCGGGCCCGCCTGCTGCAAGCTAGGCAGGATATATGTGATGTCATCCCAGGGGTGACGGTACAGACCGGTGCGCAGTCTCTTCTGGTCCAGGTAATGGGCAATCAGACCGATGCTGCGACCCAGCACGAACAGGCCGTTGAGCACACCCATGGCAAGGTAGTCCTCAGCCTCCTCGGCGCTGAAGGCGCCGCAATTCCGTAGCAGGTCCACGAAGCAGACGGCGACGCAGCCGTCGACGTTCAGGATCAGGTTGTCCTTCTTGGAAGTGGTGACCGACTCGACCGCGAGCGCGTAGTCGAGCAGCTTGTGGCTGGGGAACTTGGCCTTGACATACTCCTTGACGAGCTCAACACGGAGATCGGGGTTGTTGCGCGACTTGACACGATGTCCGATACCGGGGATGAGCTTGTTCTGCTTGCGCATGCTGTCGACGAACTCACGCGGGCTGAGACCCTTGTCGAACGCCTTGGTGAACTCCTCAGCGGCACCGTCGAGGGCGCCACCGAAGCGAGAACCAATTGTGAGCAGACCACTGACCAACGCGCTGATCAAATCCTTGCCAGCACGGGTGGTGATGATGGTGTTCATGGCACCCGACACAGCCGGACCGTGATCAGCCGTAAGCATGAGCACCATCTCCAAGAACTTGGAGGCGTACTCGGGCAGACGGCGACGGAACCACAGCAGAGCCATGACACCACCGATACCAATATCCTCTCTGAACACATCCGAGATGGGCATACCGGCGTAGAGCAGCTCCTGTCCACGATCATCTGAGATGGTCGAGATGAAGGCTGCGGGCTTACGGATCAGGCCAAGCTCCTGTGCCCACGAGTAGTCGATGGGGATCTTGGGCACAACGGGCTCGGGCTGGGGCTTAATGGTGCCCTCCTTGACAAGCTTATCGTAGACGGACTTGAGGAGAGCAGGCATGTCCTCAAAGGTGTCGGGAACGAAGAAACCAGCGTCACGCATGCTCTTGTTCTTGTTGGCAGCAGTCTCGAGCTGGGAGTTGGCGAACGAGCCAGCGTGGCCGAACTGCACCTCAGTCTTGAACATGCTTGCGCAGGTACCGATAGCCCAGGCAACAATGGGCTTGGTGATGATGCCCTGCTCGACGGCCTCAATGACCTTGTATTCCTCCACGCCACCAACCTCACCGAGGAGCACAAGGATCTTGCACTCCGGGTCGGCCTGGTATCGTAGCAAGTGGTCGATGAAGGTGGTTCCGGGGTACCGGTCACCTCCGATGGCCACACCCTCGTAGACTCCGTCTGTGTTCTGCGAGATGATGTTGTTCAGCTCGTTCGACATACCACCGGACTTGGACACATAGCCGACCGAGCCCTTGCGGTAGAGCTTGGAGGCGACAATGTTGTCCATCATGCCACCCGTGTTTCCAATCTTGAAGCTGCCGGGCTTGATGCCACCAACAGTAGCGGGGCCAATGATGGTAATGCCCTTCTTCTTGGCGATATGTGCAATTTCACGAGCGCGCTATCCACAAGCCACATCTGTCAGTCTTCCGTTCCCCCAATGGGCAAGCTGGCTACGTGAGCGGGAGTCAAATCTTACACGCTCGGGGACACCCTCTGCAATGATAGCAATGGTCTTGATTTGGGGGAACTCCATCAGCTCCAATGTCGAGCTGTAGACACTGCGCGACGAGGCAAAGTTGACAATGACATCGACGTCGGGGTGCTTGTTAATGGCCTTCTCCACCTCCTGGTAGACGGGGAGCAGGGTCTCGCTGGTGCCCCAGTACATCTTGCTGACGAACTGGCCGCCGAATGTGTAGATGATGCCGGCGACCGAGGGCGTGGCGCGCTTGCAGATGAAGTCGAAGTCGAGCATGCCCTGCACGGCACGCGGCTGGAGACCGTAGACAAGACATCTAGTCTTGTTGGTGAACAGAGCATGGGCGGGGAGGGGGCTCAACGGCCGGCTGGGAGCAGCGAAGCGGCGGATGTTGTCGTTCGCAGACGGGTGAGCGCCATTGGAGCTGGCAGCGGCACCATTGGCACCGTTCGCACCGTTGGTGCTGGTGGAAGCTGCAGCAGGCATCGTGAAGATGTGATCGACGGTTGTTGCTGTTTGTTGTCGAGTTCGAGGAGGAGAGGGAGGGAGGAGAGCGAGACGACGAGCTGCAAGCACACGAGTTTGTTTGGTCTGATGTAAGGGATGGAGGAAGTCAGAGACGAGAGCAGTCGAGGGAGGGAGCGAGGGAGGGAGGAGTGGGAGGGGATAGCGGAGGAGTCGTTTCGTTCCAGAGGAAACCTTGGTAAAAGGGCGGACTTCTGGGCTGGGAGGCGGAGGGGAATTGGGATTGAGATTGGGATTGGGACTTTTTTTTCTTTGTCGGCTGGTTCCCCCTTCTATTTTGGTCGGGTGGGAAGGGAGGGAGGAGATGGGTGACTTGTTCGACGGGCGAGCGTTCTGGAGACTGGAGGGGAGACAGCGAGATGGATCGAGCTCCGCAGGCGCAGAATTTAGTGGCTCGTCGCCCAGTGCCCTGTCGAGGAGCCGAGAAAGTGTGGTTCGTTAGTCTGGCTCTGGCGTGCAGCCCCTCGTCGCCCGTGAACCCCAAAGAATGTCGCGGCCGCTAATTGGCCGGCCCGTCAGTCAACATCCAACAGACTTGTCACAGTTCCCCAACTCTTTTGGATCCTTGTCCGATCGCCTAGCGGACTTTCACCAAATTGGGTGCTTGGGAGTCTGGCACGCTTGTTTTGCGGTGCTGACGGGCGGGAGCTTGCTGGCTGCAAGTACCGGTACCTGGAACCCGCACGTACCTGCACAGGTACCTGCCCGAGAACCTCGCGGCCCAGCATGCCATGCCGTCCGTGACCTCCATCCATCTCCAGTGCCAAATTCTTATTCTCATCCGATTTTCTCTTGGTCTGGGCTGCGTCTTACTCCTTCTTACCCATACCCGAAGCCCGTCTGGCTGCCAGTCTGCCCTCCTGCCTTAGCGACGACGGACAAGCTCTAGAAAAAGGTTTCTAGCGCTGAACATGGACATATGTGGAAAAGGGCAGGTGTACACGTGTATTTGAATCGAGGAGCCTTTGATGGTGGGGTATCCAAATGATCCAGTCGATCAATTCAATTAATCCACTTGGGTATTAGTCGTCGCAGCACCAGTTGTTGAACATGTCCGTATTCAATGAAAACACACATGGAGCAAAATGGACGGAGTGATAGGCGGACACACAGTGACAGGCAGGCAGCTGTGCGGGAGATGCTGCAACGGGATCGGCAGCTTCGCCCCGTCAGACTGCGAACTCCAGGCTGGTGAGCTGCACACCACTCCTTCAACCATCACCCACACCTCGGTCCACGGCGGCCCGGCAAACAATGCTCGGGGTTGGAGGCCGGGACTGTTCAGATGAAAGGCGTGTAGAAGTCGCGGGCTGGGTGGAGAGAGTGCACATCGGAGTTGCGTCATCCACTGGGGAGCAAATCAAACCATAACCCGGCCAGTAACCCATACACGCATCAAGACAATCAGGCAGGGTGCTGTAGAAAGGGAAACACCAGCAAAGATGCAGACTGGAAGATGCAAAATGCAAATATGCAAAACGCAAGTCACGGAGAATGACTTTCTCAAACATTTGTCATTCCGGTAACCTCGTGCGCGCCTCGCACGCCTCGCAGGTCGACTCCCGGTTGCACCGCCGGTCCCGGACGATCCCCAATCTCCCCCGGTCTGCGGACCCCACGATCCGTCCTGGCCGTCTCCAGCGAAGATCATAAAACGAGGAGATCTAGGAGGAGCGTCTGTGTTACAGCCCATGGTAATTCCGCCGTCGCCACTCGCCTAGCGACCATGGCGGAGAAAGCAGATCAATTGATCAGGTAACAGATTGGGACTCCGGATTTCCGTCTGTTCCTGGCTGTGCCTTGAATGTCCAAGTCCTTGTCGGGCATCGGAGACGGGAATGGGAACGGAAAGAGCCCTCGGTCGCCCTGTCGCATGGATAGAAGCTCCTTCCTACAGCAGTAGAAGCAGCAGCAACACTAGCAGCACTGGGCATCAACGTGGTGCAGCGCAGGAGGCAGGTAGCATCCATCCATAGAAGTTGACAAAAGAATGAGATGGAAACCCTTTTTCTCTAGGTTCCTAGTCGCAAGTGAACGTGTAGACTTTGGGTCCAGGTCGACTTCCCAACCTTGCAGTAGCCCGACTGGCTTGGCGCGACTTTGGCTTTTGGCTCTTTGGCTTGCCCGCAAGTACCGGTACATAGGCCCCAGACCGCCCCAAAAAAGACCCGCTTGGATCAACCCCAAAGCTTTTCGGGGCACGGAGGCCGGTACCTTTTCTGACCCTCCAACCCCTCCCCTCCAAATCCCAACACGCAAAGAAGCTCCATTCGGTCCCTGCCCCTTGCTGCGCTTCTGAAGTGTGCTCCAGCTGCCCTCCATCCGCCGCCTGCCGCCTCGCTAGCCAAAGACCGCCGCCAGTCGACTTTTGATTTTGGAGCTTGCTTCTCAGAAGTCCTCCATTCCCCCCCTTCGAACGACACGACAGGCACTGCCTTACTTTTCGGATCCCGACATTCCTCATCTGTTTTCCTTCCCTCCTTCTCCATCCCTCGCCCTCGTCCTCCGTCCTCCGCCTCCGTCCCTGGCAACCGCTGCAAACAAGTCGAGACTCCTCGATCCGCCGATTTGCTTTGCCCCTCGCTTCACTTGATGTAAGTTGCACCGCTTGCCATTGCCATTGTCGCTGCCATTGTTCTTCCCAGTGCAGTCCAGAGGTGGCGCGCCCATGATCCAACCTCCGTCGCTCGTTGTTTGCTCTCGTCGCTTGACTCGAGACTCGCCTGACTCTACTTGAGCCTGTTACTCGCCAGCTTCCTCCTCTGGGGCGTCCGGGATCAAAGCAGCCGTTGCGCACCCCGTTGCAAGCCAGCATCTGACATGAGAAGCAGAGGACGAGACAAGTAGATCAAGACAAGAGGAATCCCAAGCACTTACCTGCTCATTTCTCCATAATCCGCCGCCATGTCTGCAAAGAGCATCCTCGAGGCCGACGGCAAGGCCATCCTCAACTACCACCTCACCCGCGCACCGGTCATCAAGCCCAGCCCGCTGCCAAAGCCCACGAAGCACAACCCTCCTCCCAGGCTCGCCTCTCTCTACTTCCCCGAAGATGCGGATCCCATCGACATCCTCAATCAGGCCGAGGTCACCTACCCGTGGCTCCTGCACGACGGCGCCCGCTTCGTCGCAAAGCCCGATCAGCTCATCAAGCGTCGTGGTAAGAGCGGTCTTCTTGCCCTGAACAAGCCCTGGCCCGAGGCGAAGGCGTGGGTCGCCGAGCGCGCTGGCAAGACCCAGAAGGTTGAGCACACAGAGGGTGTCTTGAGACAGTTCTTGGTCGAGCCCTTCGTACCCCACCCTGCCGATACCGAGTACTATATCAACGTATGTGATGGCGCGCCTCCGGATATTTGCTTTCAGAGCTGCGCTGACATTTGCTAGATCAACTCCGTCCGCGATGTAAGTTGTGGTGTCTTTCGAATTATCCCTTGGAGGCAGATGCGATTGAGACACGAGAGAGGTCCACATGCAAGTGCATGGAGAAGGCCGTGCAAGTTTCGAACTTGAATGAGACACAAAAGAAGCTCGTGAAGAAAGGAAGAGTGTTTGAGCCTTCTGCGTTCATGAGCGGCGGGTTTCTTGTCTTTTATACAAGCGAGAGACTGTGCAGAGATGTTACGGGCAGGATTAATTGTGTGGGCGGGCAATGCTACCAAGGCAGCGGGCGAACGGAAGCTAAATCGCTTGTTGGTCACGCGGGCCAGAGGGAGGTGGAAGTGGGGAGACGACATCCAAATACCCAGCAACTGCACATGGCACCTGCCCAGACCCACGCCGCAAACCGAGTTTCAAGATTCAGGCAGATTACTAACACGATGAAATAGGGCGACTGGATTCTTTTCACCCACGAGGGTGGTGTAGATGTTGGCGATGTTGACGCCAAGGCCGAGAAGATCCTCATCCCCGTTGACCTCGCAGAATACCCTTCCAACGAGGAGATCGCAAGCGCTCTCCTGAAGAAGGTACCGAAGGGCCTTCACAATGTTCTGGTTGACTTCAGTATGTGCCCAAACCTAAACTCGGAGCTGCATCACGGCGTGGCGCTAACTGTCATCTTCCTTTAGTCACCCGTCTTTACGCCGTGTACGTGGACAGCCAGTTCACCTACCTGGAAATCAACCCCTTGGTCGTTGTCCCCAACGCGGATGCCACCTCGGCCTCGGTCTACTTCCTAGATCTCGCTGCCAAGCTTGATCAGACAGCAGACTTTGAGTGCGGTTCCAAGTGGGCGATCGCAAGATCACCCGCTGCTCTTGGCATCACCGCCGCCTCCAGTGCAAACGGCTCCGTCAGCATCGATGCCGGCCCGCCAATTGAGTTCCCTGCCCCCTTCGGCCGTGAGCTCACCAAGGAGGAAGCCTATATCGCTGAGCTTGACGCCAAGACTGGTGCCTCTCTCAAGCTTACCATCCTCAACCCCAACGGCAGAATCTGGACCCTGGTCGCTGGTGGTGGTGCTTCCGTCGTCTACGCCGACGCCATTGCCTCGGCCGGCTTTGCTGACGAGCTGGCCAACTACGGCGAGTACTCCGGTGCTCCCACCGAGTCCCAGACCTACCACTATACCCGCACTGTCCTCGATCTGATGCTTCGCGCCCCTGTCACCCCGGCTGGCAAGGTCTTGTTCATCGGTGGTGGTATTGCCAACTTCACCAACGTCGCCAGCACCTTCAAGGGTGTCATCAAGGCCCTGCGCGAGTACGCCAAGGCTCTCAACGAGCACAACACCCAGATCTGGGTCCGTCGTGCAGGCCCCAACTACCAGGAGGGTCTCAAGAACATGAAGGCCGCCACCCAGGAGCTCGGCCTCAACGCAAAGATCTTTGGCCCCGAGATGCACGTTAGTGGCATCGTGCCCTTGGCCCTCGTCCCCGGCAGATGGGAGGAGGCCGGTGTGGAGGAGTTCAGGGCTTAGGAGAATGTGTGTACTAGTTAGACAGATGGTGGGCTGCTTTCTCGGGAACGCATATAAACACGGAATCATGATCTCTTCCTCCATCCATCCACATTCGCATCCGTTATCTACAATAGACAGCCTTTCTGTAGCTTGGGCGGGGACCGGGATTTTGTCGGCTTTGCACTGCCGCGGTTGGCCCTTTTTCTTGCGGCGGCGGTGGTGGTGTAAAATCTTGGCCATTTCTCTGTCCGTCTATTTTGTCATGTACGTTGGTCATCGTGCGTCGTCGAGTAAAATTAAATAATTATGTTCTATGTTTGCGGGCCGTTTTCTTTAGTTACTGACCTTGCTTCGTACAGGTACGTGGCGCCAACTTTGCTGGTAGGTGGGTAGCCTACTTGGATGGCGTCTAGTTGTTGGGAAACACGGACCGTCATCATGTGGCTTTAAGCTCAAGCAAGATCTGTAGCTGGATATTTGACTGCTTCTGTGATGGCTTTGTGCATGTGGAAACGATCTTGTCCACTTCCCGACCTTACGAGTAACAAGGTAAGGCTGGAAGAAGTAAAACATGATCAGGGGGCTGAGCTGGTATCTGCGTCCTCCTCTTAGAAGCCTCACTCATATCCTCCCGGTCACCAGAGCAAGACACACAGACTCTCAAAGAATTTTGAAGTGCGTAATTAGAAGAGAAGAAGAGCAATCATTGCGTTTTACTCCAAGCATAGTGGTCTCAATCCCCGTCTCGCAAAGTCTCCGTATATACAGCCAGCCGGACAATCAGATAGAGCTTCTTCGTCGTTACAGACATTAGTTGGTTGCCCTTCACCACTTGGCGCCATTTGCCTCTCTCGTCCTTTGATTTGGACTCTATTTTTTTTTCCGCCGGGAGAAGTCGAAAATATTAGATGCCGCGTGAATTAAGTGGTATCATACAATAAGAAAGAAAAAATGCATAACACCCATGGGATACAGCGGAACATCGCGAGGCAAGATAATCGTAGGAAATGGGCACATCGTGAGTCGACCATCTCTCCGTTACCTCCAGGACATCTGGCCCGTCCGCAGCGGAAACATGTCGCACGTCCAGTCTTCCAGTCCTGATGCGCGGGGCGCTCGGTGACGCCAACTACCGTCACGTATAGAAAGCGTGTGGGTTACCGCGTGCCGCCGCCTGATCTAGATGGCGATTCCGGCCATGACGGCGAAGGCTCCCAGTCCTAGGGCGGGAAGAGCACCGAAGGTAGGACGGCCGCCGGCGGCGTTGGTCTTGCTTGCCGTTGGGCCAGTCGCTGTCGTGGTGGGCGTACCATCGGCGGTATTAGTGCCGGGTCCTGTGGGATTCGTGTCAGTACATGTGTAGCAAGAAGTGGCCGAGGAGGAAGCAGGTTTACGTACGGTTGGTGGCATCATCCGCGAGCGGCTTGACAGCAAGGTTGCTGAGGGTGCTTCCGTCGGGGTTCTTCACCGGGTGCGGAACCGTCCAAGAGGCAACACTGATAATCTTGCCAACAGGCTTGGGGGAGACACCGTTGTCGATGATCTTCTGCGTTCCGGGAGGGGGGGAGGGAAGGGTGAAGTTGTTAGCGAAACCCTTGGTGGTGATCAACTTGGAGCTGCAGGTAGGAGGCTTGGGAGCCGCGCTGGTGGGTGACTTTATTCCCTGGACGTCGGTGAAGTTAAGCTTAGAGTACTGGTCCTTGAGAGCGTAGAAATCGTTCAGGAGCTGAGCAGAGCCGTCGGCGTTGATGGTGACAAGACCAAAGTTGTTTGCCTCTTGGGCATACTCGTAAACGATACCGCCCGAGAAGACGCCAGTCATCTTGGGTCCGTAGATGGTGGAAACCTCGGAGAAGACACGGGGCGAAGGGGTGTTGCACCCGTATTCGGAGTAGAAGATAGGCACAGAGCTGTTGCTAAAGCCCTCAACCAACTTATCGTAGCCGGATTCTTCGTATGTGCTGTCTCCGCACCAGCTGTAGCTGTTGAGGGCAAAGATGTCAACGCGGCTGGGATCGGACGCATCGCCATCCTCGGCGCATTGGAAGTACTCGAAGCTGTCAAACAGGACGTCGCGAACATCAGCGGCCGAGTAGCCTACGGGAATAGGGCGGTCCGAGTGCTTGGAAACGTAGTTCTTGATATCGCGTGTGACGGCTCTCATATATGGCGGGACGTTGCCACCGGTCTCAACGTTATTGAGGACCTCGTTGCCGGAGAAGAACGCCAGGGTGTTGGGATAGTTCTTGAAAGCCTCGACCACAGCAAACGTGCGGTTCAGGTAGCCGGCATAGTAGGATTCCCAAGGTTTGTAGCTGGTCAAGGAGTCGCCAACCAGTGGTGAGTTGACGTCCAGGATCATGTACATGCCGGCGGCGTTGAAGATGCTGGCGCACAAGTCGTGATTGAGATCCGGATCCAAGTTATAAACACGGATGACGTTCACGCCCAGGATCTGCATCAGGGCGGCATCGCGAAGGCACACATCGCCGTCGCTCAATGGGTCTCTACCCTGCTCCGGTTTGTAGCCCGCGGAGCCACCTGGCTGGTACGCTACACCAACGATCTGGAACCGGTTGCCGGACTTGGGGTTGACGAAGTAGTTGTCCTTGGCTTCAAGGGGCGCGACAGCGGCGGCGATGGTCGCCCCGAGCGCGAGGAGTGCGGAGTGAATCTGGGTAGTGAGCGAGACGTCAGCGAAGAGCGCACAGCAGAACCACGCCAGTCGAGTGGAATAGGAGGCGGGAGTGCGAGGGCGGACCGCATGGCCGCACAGCAGGGCCGGATCCAGCCTGCAATCGGAATCGGAATCGGGATCGAAATTGAAATGGGCATGCAGCAGAACTTACAAGCATCGTAGAGATAGCCAAGAGACAATAGCTCTATCAAATCGAGTAAAAACAGTCGGCAGAGGTAATGATCGTGGTGTACTGATTCTTTGGCGATTCGAGGACAGTAAAGCGGTGGTGGTTCAAAAGTGCGTAGAAATTGCATTCATGTCAAAAGAGCGACGAGAATAAAGTAGACGAACAAAACGATCGTGGACGAGAGGACCCCTTCCTTACTTCATGAACAAAGAGCTGCTCCGCGAAACGAGAGTTGGCAGGGAGTTCCGACACACAACACGAGTTGAGGATGGGATGCGGCGAGGAGCGAGGGGGGAAAGACGTGGAGGAAGAAACACGAACGGGGAAGGGGCAGGTGGTGCAGCACAGATGTAATTGGCGGGTAATGAAGCAGCGAAGGAAGCGAGGTCGCGCTGAGGTGCCAAGGCCCGTAACCCGTGCTTACTGCAGTGCACTTTCCAGGGATCGCTCTTTCCCTGGCCCGTACCTGACTGCCAAGCTGGCGTCGAGAAATAGCCTGCAAATGATAGAGCCTCCTCGGCGGCGAAATGGTCGAGACCAATTCCTGGAGACTATCTGACCGTGGGGGAAGGCGTCTCAAACAATTTGGGGCGGCAAGCACGATTTGCGCCTTCGCTCCTGCCCCCTCCTGTCTCACCACTGATTTTGGCTCTGGGTCACAGCCATGGCCCATCGCTTTTGACTTGATGCTTTTGGTGATCTTGAATACGATGGCGCACCTTCCCCTTCCCGGCCGTCGATGCAACAGCGCTAACCTTGATCTGACGATGGAAATACGGCATTGCATCGCGAAGATTACTCAGACAGTCGGATATTATTTACCGCTTCGCTGCAGCACAGCGCAACAGATCTGAGGACAGTTCCGTCCTTCACATCGACTGTCGTCAAGTCGACAGAGGATCAACCTGCTGACCCACAAATTAGCAGAAAGCTATTTCTGCACTTTTCCCGTTCCTGAAGAGAAAAAAGAGCGTTGGGGGCCACTCCTCGTGGTCCAGAGCCCGCAGCGATACAGGATACCCCCACAGGTTATCAGACGCGTTTTGGTACCTGGCGGACTGCTGGATGGCTCGACTAATAACGATGGATGCTAGTCGGCTATTCTGCCGATCTCCCGCTGGCAAATGACAGCCAGTGACGTGCGAGAAACCCGAAGGTTTTTGCCTGCAGCATGCACGTACCTTGCACAACGGTTGTGATCGGTCGTTCCTTCATGGGCCGTCATGTTTCATGGACCGAGCGATCGAATCGATCTGGGAAATGCCGATGATCTGAAGGTTTCGGAAGGAAGTATCTTACACGTGTACACGTACTGCAGCTGGCTGGTTTGCAGTGCCAGTGTAAATATGGTAGGCTGTCGCGTGAGGACTCTCAAGGTGGCTTCCCTCACTGGCCGTGTTGAGCGGATGACAAAGCAAAGCATATGACGAAACATCGACCTTCTGGAACCTACGCCGACCACGCAACGAAGGCAGCCAAAAGGGACGTCATGTCGGATACCGATCCAAGTAGCATTACAACTTGCAACATACCTACCTAACATAACTCTGTTTCGTCGTTCATCTCAAGTCTCTAACTGCCATCCCTGTGCTCCTATGCGATCACGATACGACAACTACCTGATTCTCCGTGCCTTGTTCCTGAACTGAATAGCGCCTAGCAACCTCATCCAAACCTCCGCCACTAATCAACCTTATCATCTCCAACGCCCAAGTCGCAACCTCTACAGCATCCTGGTATCAACCAGCGAAAAACCAACCATACCCCTTACCAGGCTTATCTAGATACACCCAAATTCCTTATTTACTTCAAGTTGCGTCATGGCCGACGCCTCAACAGCCAAGGAAAGGCAAGAGGAGGACGTCCACCCCTCATCCCCATCCGCATCCTCACCCTCGCCCGCCCACGATGAGACCCCCTTCTCCATCACCATCAAATTCACACCCGAGTCCTACTCCCAAGACTGGACGTTCGAGCCCGGAACAACATTCACCGACATCCTCATGACCGCCACGGTCGCCTTCCCAGCCTACGACTGGGCCCGCTGCAAAGCCATCCCTAGCCGGCGCGCACCGGCCCTCAAACCGCTCCTCAAGTCCGGCGACGACGACAACGTCCCCCTCTCCCCGCTCGCCTCCAACACCCTCAAACTCATGGCCCCCAAAATCACCGACCTGGCTTCCCTGCGCGAAGCCTCCTCAGCCGCCGCAGAGGCCGCCGCGGCCCTGGAAACCCGCCGCCGCGCCCGCCGCCGCGCTCTCAAATCCCACTCCACCCCGCGCCGGCAACCGCAAGTGCACTCCCTCGGCTCCCCGCAGTATACCTTCCACTCGATCCGGCCCCTGCAGCACCTGCCAAACCCGGCGCGGTCGCAGGCGTTCCTGGAGCGGCTGGCCGCGGACCCGGGCATCGTGGCCACGATGCGCAAGCACAAGTTCTCGGTCACGCTGCTCACCGAGATGGACCCGTCCGAGTACACGGAGTCGACGCACGAGGGCACCACGCGCATCCTGGGGCTCAACCGCAACCAGGGCGAGGTGATCGAGCTGCGGCTGCGTACCGACGCCTTCGACGGGTACCGCGATTATAGGACGATCCGCATGACGCTGTGCCACGAGCTCGCGCACAACGTCCACGGCCCGCACGACAGGAACTTCTGGGACCTGTGCCATACGATCGAGCGCGAGGTGGTGGCGGCGGATTATACGCGCTCCGGGAGGACGGTTGGCGAGGAGGAGTTTGCGCCCGAGAGGGGCGGGGAGCAGGGGGAGGAGGAGGAGTTTGTCGATCATGCTGGGTGGCAGGGCGGGAGTTATGTCCTTGGGGGCGCCGGGGAGGAGGGGTTGAGTCGGAGGGAGATTCTGGCCAGGGCGGCGGAGAAGAGGACGAGGGAGCGGGATGGGGCGGCTGGGGACGGGAGTCAGGGCGGGAGGTCTTGATGACGGCGGTTGCTTGTTTGGCTTATTTGGAGGTGTCCAGCCCCGGTTTTGGGATTTAGCGGGAATGAGGGATGATAACTCATGGTTAAGGGTATTGACTGGAGCGAAGCTGTTATGGTATTTAGACATGGCATCGTGATATAGCACGCGGTTTTTTTCTTTTTCATAAGCGTGGTCTCTTGGGTAGCGTACCAGGTACTGATAGCGAGCGTCTTGTGCTTTATCATTTCGCAGCCTTGGCTTACTTTGTATTTCTTGGGGGATAAGAACTAATCACTGGTTCTTGCTTGCGGATCAAATCTCAAGGGGAAAGACACTTGAGAGCGTATCTCGGGTTCTTCTTCGACGTAGGAGCGTTTATAGAACGTTGACAACTCCTTATTTTCCCCTATTGCTGTATGTGCTCCGTGAAGCATTGGTATTGGCCACTTCAGGTTGTTAGAAGGTTGAGTACCAGATATTCTCATCAGCTCGGCTTGTTAGGTATGTAGCATAACCTCTTAGTCATGAGGTCGTAGCAGTGCCTAAGCTCCTGTTCAAAAGCGTAGGTAATCGACCCGACAGCCCAGTAGGTCAGATAGGTATGTGAGTGTTTACTCTATCCGCCCCGAGAGCCTGATGCCCCTTTTAACTTGTGCGTAAATACAGGCAGGTAGCGACAATCAAAGAAGCTGATATCCACTTTTGCCTGTTAAGCTTAACAAGAGCATGGTACAAAATCAAGGTTCCCCACAGTATGGGCTTTAATGATGTTGGCTTTTGCCACAGGTATTACATGTTAAATGCTAACTACCATGTACCTGTCCCTGTAAGCCAAAAGTCTCGCTGCAGATGCAACTCAAAATCTGGGTTGCGCAGTAGTCTGTCTGTCTGTCTGTCTGTCTGAATCCCTCATCGGCCATCCACTATCCCAAAAACTTCCAAGTCTCCGCAAACGCCGGAATATGCATAACAGTACAGAGCAGCGAACAAGCAAGCAAGCGAAAACATACTCGGCCGTTAGACGCCACGCCAGACGTAGGCCGAGCTCTGCCCCATATCTCTCTGACAAGAACCCAATAAACCTGCCCAGATGCGTCCCTTCCTTTCCCGTTCCTTGCCCAGTTTGATGATCCCCGTCAAAACCAACCAATGTGCATGGTATCGAACAAAACGCCGCGTGAAAAAAACGACCCAACCACATGCATGATGTTTTCGTTCTTTTTTTCTTCTTTTTCTTTTACCACCCCGGTCTCATTAATGGCTCCGCGTGGTCGTCTGCCTCTATCCTGACCCACTCCTTGTAGTCTGCGTCCCAGCGGTGTCTAGACGTTTTGAGCAGAAGGAAGTCAGCAAGGTAATCAACTTTGAACACAGCTAGCTGCTGCTCGCGTGCAGCAAGAGAAGAAAGCACAACTCACCCTTCCCACTGCGTCATGATCAGGCTCTTGCGCCCATACTCGGAGATCAGCACGCTCTCAAAGTTGTACGGTATCGTGGCCTCGACGCCCTCGAACTCGGTCAGGCGCATGGGGTACAGGTCGCGGGTGCGGTAGCGGTGGAAGTTCTTGCAGCTCCACACGCCGGGGGAGTGTTTGGGGTCGCGCTCGGCGAGGCCCGTGATGTCGATGAACATGCCGTTGCTGGTGTCGATCCAGCGGCCGTCGATGACGTTCTGGCCCTGTGCGCGGCCCATGTCGCCGTGGTGCGGGTTGATGTCGAGCAGGTACGTCTTGGTCTGCTCGTCGCCCGTCGCCTCGTCGACGACGCTGTACTCGTGCATGGTGCGGTTGTGGTTCGCGGCCAGGTAGTAGAGCGTCTGGTGGCTGACCTGCACGTCCAGGTCGTAGTCCCACGGCATGATGCGCCCGTTCCACCACCAGCCCAGCAGCGTGCCGTGCGCCAGCCACGTCTCGATCCCGAGCTCCTTGGTGACGGTCAGGTAGGAGCGGATCAGGTGCCGCAGCACTGCTCGGTGCTCGGCGTAGGGCACCAGGCCGTGGTAATAGCGGGCGTCGTAGTGGCCGAGGATCTCGGTGGCGCCGGGCTCTTGGAAGTATTTGTCCTCTTCGGGGGGGAAGGCGGGGTTTGGTCTGGTTGCATGGATGTTGTTGCCGGGATGGGAGAGGACGGAGGTGACGAACAGGCCCACGGTTAGGACCAGGGCCGGTAGTGGGAGAAGCGTGACGGGTTTCATGGTGGTGGCGGCTGAGAGGAAGTCACTGTCTGTACACGATCGAACGAGGTGTTGAGAGTTTGTTGGCGAGCTCGAAGCCACCAAGTAGGGATGATATCCTTCCCCCCCTTGGAGGCGTCGAGTCAGGAACAGAGATCAGATGGCGGTAGTAGGATTGCCTTCTTGTTGTGAGGAGGTCGAGACCCAGCTGTGAGGGTGAGGAGGCAGGGGACGGCACTCTTGTTCCTTTTTGAGGACACTATCGAGCAAACTAGCTATACTAGTAGGATAGAAACCCCTGTCCGCTTTGACGGGCAAGAATGGCCATGTGGTGGTACGGGGAGGATGACGCGGCGGTGAATGTCCGAAACAATCCCTGGGCCCGCCGTTGGAACTATCGATGGATAGGGGGGTGCGAGGTAAGTGAGGTAGCTGAGCTAGGAAGAGCCGCTAGCTACCTGGTACTGGTAGGAAGTGAGTTGATAATCGGGGGTGGTTATCGACAGGGTAACCGATTGCGAATTGCGACGAGGGGTGAGATTCATGAAGCGTGGCCAGAGGCAAGAACAACCACCGCACCAAGCAAGCGGAATCAGGGAATAGAGGAAGACAATGAGGCTGACAGAAAGGAAAGAGATAGAGGTCTGGAAGGATGGCCGAACATGATCGCAGGTAATTACGTAGCACGGCCGCAACCGGTGCAACCAGGTCCAGGTCCATGAAAAGTACAAGATCTCGTGGCTGGGACAATTGGCAGCAAGAATAGCATTTGTCCACCTCACGGAGCTGAACAGCCAGCGCATGACCACCTAAAAAAGATAATGACGGAACGAGAGGGCTGTCAATGGTAGCTGCTCAAAAGCGCCACGGGATGGCTTCTGATGCTACCGTGGTAAACCCGGGGAGGAAAACGACGAAAACGACGACGACGGGTGGGTGGTGGCAAGCGTTTGGCAACCCAGGGGGCGGCCCCACAAAGCACCGAATAGTCGGACCTATCCACAGAGCTAAGGCGAGGCACCTCAAGCGGAGGGCTTTGCACCCCTTCTGGACATTCGTAACCATTTGGGCTTGTCTTCTTCGCTGCTCCAGCTTTACCTGGTAAAGCTCCTCAATGCCCTTGTGCTGACTCGGGGACGTGCTCGGCTACCACGGTCCGGATGGAGTATCGTGCCCCGTCTGTCGCCCTGAAATAGAACTCATTGATGAAGGTCGGAGCCTGGAAGGGCGATGGATAAACGCATAGCGTCCAGACCCGTACCTTGAAGAAACTGCTTCCACACTACCAGGTACGTTGCGCTAGCTTAGGACCCTTGGGGAACAGAAATGTGCTCGTGTGTGCGTGCGTGCGTGCAACGGACTGACTCTCTCGTCAAGGGGGGGTGCGCTGGTCGCGTGCCGCCACATTGCTTGTTCAGGACCAGCAGGGGGTGCACAGCTCGCGCTTTCCCGCTTTCCCACTCTCCAGGGTTCTTCACCCACCCACCCAAGTTGCGTCAGCCAATGACGTTCGCCGTTCTTCTCGAGGGAAGGAACCCGGCTCGAGGGTCGGAACGACTCAGGTAATATCAGAGCAATCTCAGGCAAGCCATCTCACACTAGCTTTGCAGTAGTGGAGGAAACAATCAGGTCAAGCTTTGCAGGAAACACACCGCTCCATGCGCCAGGGGCGGCCGTTTTCGCCATCGAGCACACGCTCTGTTTGCGCGTTTGAGCGTTTTGCAAAGTCTATCCGCTGGAAAAGGAGATCCAACGAAGTGTGGTCGTCGTTTCCAGAAACAAGCATGTCGTGCCATGGCGCGCTAATGGGTATGTCGTCCCCGCCGTTGCGCGCCTGCCGCATCGCCAAGAGACTTGGCTTCCAGTAGGGCTGATGCCGACCGGGAGAGATCTCTTGGCGATCTTGGCGATCTTGGCTGATCAACCCCCTCTGACGAACAGGTGCAGCACACTACCGAAGACCGCATGAGGAATTTATTTATAATATACGAGAGTGCCGACCTTTTCGAGACTGAAAGCCAAAACCCGACACGTTGAATGCGCTCTCTTCACAAATGAGGTAATTTCGCACTCTGCAGAGACAACGGGAGGCTTGTTTCATTGAACTTGCCCGTCCCCATTGCATGACGCGGCCCTCACACCTCGCGGTGCCGTTCTCGGCAAAGCTGCCCGGCCTCGCACGACAGAACGAGACAGTGGTCCGCGCAGACAAATTCACGTGTCTGTATGTCTTGTGTGCTACATCATGCATGTTCCAGGCGGAGCTGGTCGTCGGTTTGCGCGGCACACTTTTTCCGCGCCCTCTCGTGTTCTGATGATGGGAATATAACCATCGGTCAAGATCATGCCATCTAAGGGCTGATATCCGGACGATTTCCCCCTCCAGTCCAGTCTGGTTTCACAGGTGGGTTTCTCGTTTGGCATATGTCAGCGATGACGACGATAATTCTCACCACATCTCTGGCAACGTTGCTTCATTATTACTGCAGGGAGCATCTTTGGCCGTCAAAAATCACGCTCGCTATGTGCGGGATACTGTCCTTCGACTGAATGGCTGTTGACGCTGCGCTATTGCATTGAGCTTGCGCGCTTGAGGGGCGCTATTGCCGCGTTTCGGCTCGTCACCCTCTCTGTGGCTTCCTCCCCGAGGTGAGGTGAGGTGCCCGATATGCAGATCTGTTCTCTTTTAGCCTTGGTGTACTCATGCAGTCAGATTATTCCATCCCCCTTTTCGAGTTGTGGTCGTTTTTTTTCTTTTGTCAGAAACCGCATACTCATGAGTCTGACATCCCATCGCTCTGTTCCCAACACCTCGGCTCTCCACGGAGGTCGTTGTTTACTTGCCGTACCTATTTCTCAACAGCACATGCAACCATCCCATCACAACATACCAACATACCCAAAATCAGATAACCCATTACATTCACGCATCCTATCTATCTCTTGGTATCATTAAAAAACTCCAACCACCCCTATTCTCAGGAGAGAAGAAAACAAAAACCTCTTCCAGTCCTGCTAATACTTATTACCTCCCACCCCACATCACATAACATCACATCACATAGCTCACCCCGTCTTCTCCTCCCCGGGCCCTTTATCCCCCTTCTGCAGCGTCCCAAACGGGCTAACAGTCGTCCCGGCCCGGAGCCATGTATCCAAGCTTGGCACCTTTCCTCCCCCCGTCGACGGCACAGGCGTGGCCGTGTTCGTCGCCTGCGGACTGCCCAACTCGCCCCTGCTCCTAGGGAACAGCGCAAACTTGCCCGCACCTGCCCCGCGAGGCGGGTCCTTGAGCTGGAATACACCACCCCGGCCATCGCCCGTCATGTTGCGCGCCCCGATTCCAGGGCTGTAGTAGCTCGTCGCGATGCCTACGCCCGCCGCGGAGCCGGCCGAGTTGCTTCGCCCCAGCAGCGCGGGCCCAGGTGGCTTGACGTCGGTCGGGTATCGGTTCGCGTTCATGGACGGGGGCGTGGACGGGCGGTTGTCGCCATTGTCGTAGTTGCTTTCCGCGTCGTAGTCGGACAGTTTGTATGGCAGCGCCACAGCAGTGTTGTTATTGTTGGTGGTGTTGAAGTTGGGGCTGGATTTTATCATGCTCCCCCTGACGGCGAAGCGGGTGGGTGTCCGCCGCTGCTGCGCGCGCTTCTTGTACCGCGCCACCAGCACAAACGCCGCGATGGTTAGCAGCGAGGATCCGACTACGCCGCCTACGACGGCCAGTGCGGCCTGTGTGACGGATACGGCGGCGCCTTGGGCTTGTTGCACCTGGCTGTTTGCTTCGGTCTGTCTAAGTCGTTAGCATGGGGGGTTCTAATGGGAAAGCACCGAGACTGGGAGAGAGGACAAGGGGGCCAACGCACCCTCACAGCAGTGGCCTCAGCCTGCGCCTGCCGGACCAAGCTCGCGGCCGAGTTCATCACACCGGCAGCACTCATACTCGCGGCGGCGACCGCGCTCGCAACGCTGGCGCCCACGGCACTCGTAACGCTGGCCATGTTGGCGGCGATGGCGGCGCTGGCGCTGCTGGCTGCCGAGCTGACGGCGCGGTCGGCGCTGGCCTGGATCTGGCCGATGCTGCGCGAGGCGTCCTGGGCGGCCTGCGTGGCGGCGCGCGACGCCTGCTCGGCCGCGTCCTGGCCCGCCCGCGCGCTGGCCAGCGCCTGCACCGTCTGGCTGAGCTGCTGCGTCGCCTGCTGCAGCGACTGGCTCAGCTGCTGGCTCGACTGGCTGACCTGCTGGCTGGCCTGGCTGACGGACCGGAACGACGCGCTGACCTGCTGCAGCTGGTCGCTGAGCGCCTGCAGTTGGCCTTGGTCTTGTCGGTTGCGCAGCGAGGGCGGGGCGGTGATTTGGCATTGGGGAGTGACGGCGACGACGACAGCGGTTGCTGGTGCTTGTGGTTGTTGTAGATTTGCGTCGACTGCGATTAAGGGGCTATTGTTGGATCTTGGCTGTCTTGGTAATGTGTATTCCTCCGGCGCCCTTGCCCTTGCCCTTGGTCCTCCTCCATGTTCTGGTTCTGCGCCATCGAACTTGACCGCTGCCCTCCTATTGTTGTTATTGTTGTTGTCGGCCCAAGCACAGCTTGGAGATATTATTAACAGAACAAAGATAATGTGTAAAAGAACCGAAGAAGAAGAAGAAGAAGAAGAAGAAGAAGAAGAAGAAGCAAAAAAAGTAGTTGGCGATGACGACGAAGACGTCAAGACCCTCGCGCCACTCCTGGAGCCAGCCATGGCCAAGTCTGTCGTCATGTACTACCGCCGGCGGGAGAAGTTAAAGTCGCGATGCAGCAGCAGAAGCAGCAGGCTGGCGATCATGCTTTCAGCCAGAAAGAGTGCATGTCGCGGGCCGGGCCTGATGAGCAGAATGCAGCGAGCGGGCAGAGTATTAGGCAGAATGGGAAAAATAAGAACAAAACAAAGAGAGACAGACAGACAGACGGGCAGGAAAAAAATATCAGAGGAAAGGGAGAGAGAAGAAACAAACAAAGTTGACACACGCGGACGGGCCGGCCGGGTCATATGAGAGGAAGGGGGCCAGCGTGATGCGTTACGCAGCGACGACGGGATGCTGAGACGCCGTGGCGTGGCTGGCCCGCTGCTGCTGCTGCTGGGTGTCTTGTTTTGTCTCCTGGGGATCTTCTCTATGCTGGTAGCATGATCGCCTCGCCTCGAGCCACCAACCGGGAAGACAGGCAGTCGGTTTTGGGGTAGCCGAGCTGTTTGTGATTCAACTGGCTCAACCAGGTCCAGCTGCTCGATGGCCCGCCTTGCTTGCTTGGGTGTACGACACCCTACGACATGAGTGTATCCAAGAAATCGAACATCATCGAAAATATCCCATCCCGCAGACATCTCCTCTTCATTAGCCTTTCGCGTCCCTTGTGGTTGACATCGTCAGGGGTCTGGTCTAGCCAGATGCTTACCTAATTGCCTGGTGAACTGACCGAGCGAGAGTGCCTCCCTTCCCTGTGGGTGGCCGACGAAGTACAACTTCAAACTTTACGTTCAGGTATGTCAGGACAAGGTAGGTAGCATCAGCAAGACCGGGGTATGTCTGGAGACTGCAGATCATAGGGGCACCCATCCGTGACCTGTGCTGTGTGCCGGCGCCAGCACTCGGGGAGAGGCGGGCACGGACGGCGACCTCTTGTCTCACCCTATCTCATTCGGCACTCCGTACCCTGGTTGGGCGTCGTCGGTCTCGGACTCCCCCCCCCCCCCCCCCCCCCGGCTCGGCCGAATCAGAAGCTCAGACGCAAGTGCACTGGAAACCGAAACCGGCAACCTTTTTTTCATGCTTCCATGCATGCGTCTTTGGCATCCGTCCACCACTTCTGTCGATAGGTTGGTTGAGCTGTCATGCTGTCTCAGACCGTGTCATTGATACCTCGAGTGACCAGGGAGCCGGAGGCCGGCTTGTGCTCATCCGTGCTCATTAATAGGTAGTCACGTCCCCATGTCCCAGAGGGCTATCACGTCCCTCCCCCACGCTAGATGGCGCGTCGTCCCTAGGAATGATAAACCACCGTCGCCAAAGGGAAATAAAACTCGACGGTTTTCTTCTTACAATCCTTCCCTTTAACTCTGTATGTACATAGACCACCAAGACACAGGCAGGCAGGCTTTCATACCCGACCAAGAATAAAATTCCCCGCAAAAACAAGTCCTCCCCCAGCCTCTTTGCCTGCCTGTAAAGCCTTGTTCAATTCGCAAAAACACGACAAGGAGGAAATAGAAACGAGGGGTGGCAAGAAGCAGACGCAACTCCCAAACGCCAGACAATGCATTGTCCATACCATACTATACTTCACATCCGTAGCAGGGGGGCTCACATGAGCCGCCCGACTTTCGTTTCTTTTTTCTTCTTCCCTTCCCGTTTCTTCCATCTCAGGAGACGCAGGTGGGCATGTGGGTTTCGCTGCCCTCTTTCAACAGCAATCACAACTTTCAGCGGGGGACACAGCCAAGCCCATCCATCTTCTCCTTCCAGACAAGTGGCGGCAAAGCCAACCATGATGCCTCCCTCGTCAGCCTCTACACAGGCAGCTTGAACTTCTTCCCCTTCATGACCTTGGTGTAGTAAATCCAGAAGAAGTCACTATACAACACCGTCTGGACCACGCCCGCGACGACGGCAATGTAATCGACCTTGTGGGTCGCCTCGGTCACGTAGCGGTAGATCCAGTTGGGGATGTACAGGGCGCGGTACAGGCCGAGCGCAAAGATGTAGTGCGTCGTGATGGTCTCGGCCTCGCCGGTGCGCTGCAGCATGAAGAGCTGCGGCAGGATGGCGACCGACTCGAGCCAGATGGAGAAGGCCCAGAGGATCTCGCGCGCGCTGTACTCGTAGGGAAAGACTACCGCCAGCACCGCCGCCCCGCCCAGCAGGTACTGCACGCGGAACGTGTCCACGTTGGGGTCGTTGGTCGGCTTGTACGCGTTGGTCATCAGGTAGATGATGTACCCCTGCGACCCGATGAAGAGGATCTTGAACACGAGGTTGTAGATGCTGCTTGTCGAGAAGAGGTCTGCGCGCGTTGGTGGGTGGGGATGTGTTAGTTAATCGTGTGATTGCCTCCTCTGCGATGGGGCAGGGCGCGCGGGTTGGGTTGGGTTGTTCTCGTACCGAGATATCTGGTGATGTAAACGAGCAGGTATAGCGCTTGCGACTTGAACGAGATGCCCGAGCAGCTCTGCGCAGTTTTGTTAGCACCACCACTGTCTATGCGACATCGCTCGTCGTTCGTTGGTTCGCGCTGGACGGTGCCGAGGACGTACATTCAGCTGCACCATCTTGTGGAGCAGGATCCCGATGGATGCCAGATGGGAAAAGTCCCCTGCGCCGCGACAAAAAGAACCCAAGTTAGCTAGCTGTCTGTCACTGCCCATCTTTCTTCTTCTTCTCCAGCAACAGCGCCAATCCACCAGGGGAATCCGTACCCAGGACGCGAAAGAGGTTGAGAGGCATCGTGAAAGTGTGTGGCACTATCGCCCCCGTCGTGTGTGTGTGTGTGTGTGTCGTGATTCAAATGATGATGGCTCAATGCAGCAGGCGTCGCGGTATTCGAAATCTCGCGGATTTTGGTTCGATCGCCGTCGTCTGCGTGGGTGTGGCAAGGGAGGGAACAAACAACACAAATCAAGCTTCAACTTGAAGATGGCTGCTGCGTTTGCGTAGCGTGCGCAGTCTGGCGTTTGCTGAGTCGCCGGCTCGGTCAGGTGTTTTGTTTCAATGGATTAGATGGCGTGGATTGCCGTGCCTGGGGGAGCAAAAAGGACACGAACGCGATTCCAGTTGGGACACACACGGGCACGCACAGAAAACCCTTGTCGCGGAAACGGTAGTGCATGCCCAAGGGCCCCAAGGGCGGCCAATCACCTGCTGCAGACAGTGGCCCGACATGGGCGGCCAGCTTCCCGCACAGCGGGCCATCCGGCCTGAAACCGACCTTATCCTTGCGATTGGTAGGCATCTTGCCTGCAAACGATGGGCCCGTGGACGTCTTTTCTTGTCGTCATCCCGATCCATCAACTGTGGAGCTGGGATGGAGTTCAAGGCTTCTTTTTCAGGCAGTAAAAAGTCAGGTACATTTGCAGGTTGGACAACCATCATTGATGATCTGTGATGCGAGCATGCACTTCTCCCATTGCCATTGGCGAAGACTAAGGTACCTTGTCCTGCCGCAAGCCCAATCGTCTTCAAACATCGGGAGTCACGACAGGAGGAATTGTCGCGTCCTCGATTGCCACAAAAAAACAAGTAGTATAGACAAGCCCGGGGCAGTTTAGCCGGAAGACACACCGTGTTACTACCCACATTCATATACATACTTCTTTGCTAGAAATGCCTTGTTACTCACGGCTCGACATGATAGTAGTCCCTGCGGATATATGAATGCATTTACTTCACCGCCAGCCCTTGATACCATGACATGACCAGCTTCAACAGACTTGCAGTTCAACGCCTCGCCAGCCCAGACGCCTTTTCCCATACCAACAAACGCCAATGTAAACCCCAATAACAACCAACAACCCAATAACCCCGCCAAAAAAAATGCTCTCACATATCCATGCTCATGAGGTACATCTCAAAGATGCGCATAAACTTGGCCACAAAGGCCTCGAGGTGGAAAATCACCTTTGTGCCCGTCTTGATGCGGTGCTCGTAAAAGGCCGACCAGCGGATGACGTCGGCCTTGAGCGCGTCGTCGATGAGCGCGATCAGCTTGAAGGTCAGCGTCTTGAGGATGACGGTCGCGGGGATGCAGTGTGTCAGCAGGTCGTACAGCTTGGACCGCACCTGCAGGATCCGCGCCGGCGTGTGCTCCTCCATGATCTCCTTGGCCATCTGCCCGATCAGGCCCTCCCAGTCCGGCGGCGGGATCGGCGTGCTGTCTGTCACCTTCTCACTACACGCGCGGGCGGGCGGGCGTTAGTTAGAGTCCCAAAAATAAAACATTTCAACCATGGCTGCTTACTTTTGCGCATGCACCGCCTCGTAGATCAGCAGCGCCTTGCGCAGGTTCCGCCCGCTCTCCTCCGCGATCCGCTGATGCAGCCCCTTGACGACGGGCCACCCCTCCTTCTTGGCCGACGACGCCAGCACGTCGCAGATCTCTGTATGCGTCGGCGCGGGGACGCGCACAAGCAGCGTGCGGGACCGGATCGGCGCAATGATGTTGGCCGTGGAGTTGGCGAGCAGGATGAGCCGCAGGTTGGGCGAGTACTTCTCCATGGTCCGACGGAGGGCGGCCTGCGCGTCGCGCGTAAGGTGGTCGGCCTCGTTGATGACGACGACCTTGAACTTCTGCTTGGCGGCCTGGTCGACCTGCTGCGTCTGCGCCACCTCCTTGAGCAGGTCCTGCACCACGACCCGGTCGTAGTTGCCCACGTCCGACGGCGTGATCTCGAGGTGGTAGACGGACGCGACGATGTTGAACTCGAGCTTGCGGTTGCTGCTCGTCTGGAACACGCGCGCGTCGATCTTGATCTTCTCCACGCCCGGCCCGTACAGCTCCTTGAGCGTCGCCACGATGCGCGTCTTCTTCCCCGCGCCCGACGGCCCGTACACAAGGAGGTGGGGGAAGTCGCCGCTTTGTGCCTGCAGCGAGTTTGGTCAAAAGGTGGTCAGGGAGGGTGTTTTATAGCCAGCGTGAATGGACGGACTACGGCGGGGGGGGAGGGGGAAGGGGAGGGGTGTGGAGAGCGGTCAGTCCATACCAGTGAACGCAGCCGGTCAGACAACTCGTGGTGATATGTGAGGCTATCGAGCGACCTCGGCCTATGCTTGTCAACAATCAGCGCCATTGTGGTTGTCGCGGGTCGTTTTCGAGGGGAAGCTGTGTGATGTGCCAAAATGCAGGATGCGAGGGAGACGCGACGAGCTGACGCGCCTTGCACCGTGGAACCAAAATCAATTAAGCGGGCCGAGCACGCACGGGCCACCTCCCACCGCGTGTTCAGTGATTCGGTAATCACGGGTTACATACACAGCATTGTGACAAAGGGGTTGACGAGGGCGTATCAATCGACCTGCTTCGCCAATGCCACCCGAATTGATTACGGTTACATATTGATAGAGGAAACAATTTTGAATAACGTTAACAACATAATATAGCTTCGCTGACCGCAATACACATATACATCTATGGGTCTAACCTCTCGGGTCGGACAAATCAACGATAATCTACACGTCATATCCTCGAGGTGTTAGACATGAAAACACCACCGCGCTCAGTGCAAGATACGTATGCAACCAGCCCAACAGGGACAACTAAATTTGCCTCTTCCATGCGTAAAATGTATCCATACGAAACCAAAACACAGTTACTTCTTCGGCCGTCCCCGGGCCTTGGGCTTAGGCTTCGGCTTCACGTCCTCCTCTTCGTCGTCATCGTCAACGACCTTGGCAGCCTTCTTGGTAGACTTCTTGGCGGGCTTCGCCTTGGGCACCTTGATATACTTGTCGGTCTTCAAGTCGAGGTCATCTTCATCAACTTCGACAGCCTCGACGACATCGCCCTCATCCTCCTCTTCAATGGCCTCCTCGAGATCCGGCACATCCTTGCTTGCCTTCTTCGGAGCCATGATATTGGAGGCCTTCATGAACGGGATAGGATGCGACATGGCGTTGTACCTGACGCAGCTAGGTCAGTACTTGCGAAGGGATACCAGGTGTGATGGTGTGCTGGGAAAAACTTACATTCGCGTGAACGCGGCCTTGGTCTGGGTCTCGATATTGATGCCTTCCTCTGCTTGGTCGCCGATACCAAGCTCCTTGATCGAGTCAAAGTCGTCGCGCGTGAGGTAGTAGCTATCCATCAGCTCAATCACCTCGGGCACGCAGTCCTTGCCCTCATCCGCTAGACGCTTGACTGTCTTGTTCCACAGAACGGGCAAGTACTCCTGGCGGATTTCATTATGATCTCCAGACGTCTTGAGCCGCATGTGTGACTGGATCTCACGCGTGAACCGACCCAGCTTGCCGGTCTTGCTGTTGTGGCCAAGCCACGACGTGAATACAGTCTGCGCCCCGAAGCTGCCAGCAATGAAGCTCGAGGGCCTGACCGTGCTAAAGACAGCATGCGTAGGCATCAGGCTCCACTGCTGCTGAGGGCCATGGATCATGCGATCGACCAAGTCTCCATCACTGATACTCTCTGCCGCCTGATCAACGAGCTCGAGGTACTTGAGATTCTGCTCTCTGGGGCTGTATCCATGTGAAGTCAACAGCGCTGGCTTCGATCGCAAGTAGTTCTCCTGAATCATCAGATAACTGAACTCGTGGTCGTTGAAGTATAGCTCAATCTTGTCATTCAGCGTCGCTTTGCTGGCCGAGCCGAACAGACCTCCCCCGATCATCTTCTGGCAGATGTCCCAGGGCTTCAGAATGACGTGCTTCTCCCAAGATTTTGACATGGCTTTGCTCTGCTCAAAGTCCATCGCGCTCTGGTCCAGCTTTGCCGTAGAGATCATGTTGATGATTTGTCGGATGTCCTTGTTGCTGCCCTCAATCAGGGCGTTGACCACTTGAGGCGGCAGTTTCAAGCCTTCTCTGTGGCAGATTGTCATAATCCGGGAGCGGATCTGGTCGACTGTGGGCCGTTGAAACTTGATGTCGAACGCGACATGGTCAAAGGGCTTCATTTTGGGCAGCCTGCGCTCGTTGCAAATCAGGATGAGCGGGACGTCTGTCTTTTTGCAGAACTTGGCAAGAGCGCCAACACCGCCCCGGTCGCCTCCAGACATACCATCGACCTCGTCCATGATGAGCACGATCTTCTTCTTCTCGGCATCCACCTTCTTGCCGTCTCCAGCAAAAAAGCCCAACAGAGATGTGTTGTTGAGAACATCACCGACACCGTTCTCGACAAGCTTTTTGCTGCGGCTGTCGCTTGCATTGCTCTCGAGAACGTCAAAGCCTTCCAGCTTGGCAGCTAGATGTGCTGCTGTGGTTTTGCCAATGCCTGGCGGCCCTGATATTATAATGGCGCGAGCGCCACCCATGCCATCAGCGCCCCTCTTCTGGAAGTCATACTTTCTTGACTTGGCCCAATTCCTGAGCCAGGATTGGATTTTCTCAACGTTGCCTTTGTTGCCGCAGATCTGATTGAGTGCAGTCGGAGCGTATTTGGTTGTCCAGAGCTGGGACAGGGGTTGTGACTGGACGGGAGGCGCGGTCCCGCGAGCGGTGGCAGCCTTCTTGGCCGCCTTGTCTGCTTCTGCCTTCCGTGCCTTCTCCTGTTGTTCCATCTTCGCTGCTTCATCGCGGATCTTCTTCTCTTCTTCCTCCCGCTTCTGCTTTGCCTTCTCAGCACCCTTCCCACTGCCGCCATGTGCAGGCAGCGACTTGATCAGGTAGAACAGGCCATCCTCGTCGATGGTCTTGATCCCGTGCTCCTTGATCTTTCGAAGCTTGCTGGGACCCGCATCATCGCCAAGGACGACAAAGTCCGTTTTGCTGCTCGGTGCACCTGTGACCTTGCCGCCATAGCGCTTGACGAGGGCCTGGCCATCCTCTCGGCTCAGCGTCTTGAGCAACCCCGTGAACACGAATGTTTTCCCGACGAGGCAGTCATCCTCACCTTCCGGGATATCTGACGCGCCGGCCATTGGGGGCGGGCCCGCATTGCCGCCACCTGCGCCCTTTCTCCAGTCGAACTTGGCATTTGGATCCGGTGCCGGAGCATCAGGTGCGTCAACTGTGGGCATATTATCGAGGATGGCCTGGATATCGTCAGGCTCGGGTTCCGCCTCCTTCTTTGCCCTCGGGGCTCGTGGCTTGGCCGGTGCGGCCTTTTTCCGAGGCTTTACATCCTCCTCCTCATCCTCATCGTCGCTTTCGGCAACTGGAGATTTCCGCTTCTTGCTAGGGGTCGCGGCTTTCTTGGTGGCTTTGGCGGGTGGAGGCTTGAAATCGTCTTCGTCGTCGTCGTCAGAGTCGACCTGAATGACGGCAGGCTTACCACGGGAGGCAACTCTTTTCGGTTTTGGCAAGAATTCCTCCTCGCTTTCCTCCTCCACATAGTCGTCGTTCTTTCTCTTACTCCGGCCCTTGGAATCGGCAGCAAAGATATCGTCTCCAGCATCTGAATCATCGTCATCGACAAAATCGTCATCTCGGTCGAGTTTTCCGTAGGACGTGGTGGCTTTCTTCTTGGTGCCGTTTGGTGCCTTCTTGGGTGGCTCCGCAACTGGTCGAGACGCGACCGGCTTCGTACGGGGGCTCACACGAACGGCAACGTCCGGTATCAGCTTGGTCTTGGAGGTAGCCTTCGGGGTCGTTTGCGAAGTTGATGGCTTAGACGCGGAGGATGCGAAGTATTTGGAGGCCGAGATCTCGACACCATTCACCGCTTCGGGCTCTCTGGAGTAAACTTTGTTAGTGCCTCAGGCCCTTCCACAGAGCATGTCATCCGTAGAGCAGCGTAACTCACGAAGCTTTCTTCTTTGGCGCGACTTTGGGAGCTGGCTTTTTGGTCCTGTTTGTCTGTTAGACGGCCAGGAGTAGAGCTGATATGTCTTTCATGTATGCACGTACTCGACAACTTCGTCGTCGTCATCGCTGTCATTGACCACCTTTCGCCCTTCTGGGATGAGGTCAGCAAGGGAGAACAGGGGATAAACAATAAGATTCAGAGCACTCACTGCCTCGGACCTTCTTGGCTGGCTCTTCTTCCTTCTTGGGTGGCGGCTTCACAGGCGGACCGCCGCCCTTGGGGCCGAAGAATGATCGGATGTCTGGGGGCATTGCAACGGCGAGTCGTGACAAATCGTCAATGGTTGACAGATAGTTTTAAAAGTGCTAAATACAGGCAATTGAGCAAAGCAAAAATCAAAGCAGCAATGCGCGCTCTTGTAGGCGAACTCCTAGACTTAGTGCAGGAACATGGGAGTTGTTGGAGGCCAGGCAGCGGGGGAGGTGGGAGCCTGGATGCACTGGGCGCTGGTAATGACGGGCGCAGCACTTAAAATCGGATGGCAAGACTGTTGGTGGGACGCGACTTGAAAGTGGTCCAGGAGACGCGGGCGCGCGCCAGAACTTGACCGGGGTAGGTGCATCAAGGCGTGGTCCCCACACATTTAGGCGGGGGTGGAGCTTAGCTAAGGTATCCTGGAACGGACCCTGTTCAGTGCACTCCTGGGGCCGGCAGGCAGGTTGGCCGGTGTTTTTCCGACGGGAGCTTGGGGCGGTTTTTTGGAGCCAGCAACGGATCTTAGCAACGACGCCGCCGCCGACCGAGTCCGACTTGTGGTGCCAGCGACCAGCGACCCGCGACGAGCCCCAATCCCAACATGATGAAGTCCAACCCGCCATCGACGCTCCTCAGCGCCTTCCAGGGCCTGCGGATATCGTCAACTGCTGCCACTCCCCTACGAGCATCCCTGGCGTCGACCATCTGCCGCCCGACACTGCAGCGCGCCGCTGTCGTCGCCGCCGCCGCCCCCAGCCATGTCCGGCTATTCTCCGCAACCGCCGTCCAGGCCGGGTCGTGGCTCGAGCCCAACATCGACCGCAAGAAGAAGATGATGAAGGGTCGGCCCAGAGTGCCGACGGGAGGATCCAGCAAGGGCACGACCGTCATCTGGGGCGACTACGGCCTGCGCATGCACGACCACCACCGCAGAATCAGCGCCAAGCAGCTCCAGGTCGCCGAGAACGCCATCAAGACGCGGTTACGTGGCCAGAAGTACCGCCTGTTCAAGCGGGTGGCCTGTAACGTGGGCGTCTACATCAGCGGAAACGAGGTCAGTCTGGCATCTTCTTGACCTCATCTACCTTTTTCCGAATGGAGATGGCGCATGCGATTCGTACTGACGGCCCTGGTCTGGCAGGTGAGAATGGGTAAAGGAAAGGGCTCCTTCGACCATTGGGCAACCAGAGTGGCCATCAACCAGGTGGTGTTCGAGATCAGAGGCGCGTTGCACGAGCAGGTCATCAAGGATGCGTTCCGCCTGGCCGGGCACAAGCTACCAGGTACGAAGCCAATCCATTGTTGAAACCGTTTCGCCGACCCGGACGGGAGCTGACACTCGGAAACAGGCCAGTGGGAGCTTGTCAAGAGAGGCGAGCCACCCGTTGTCGGCATCACAAAGCTGGTGAACGGCCTCACGTTGGAGGACCTCAAGCGCCCGAGGAAAGCCCTCCCTGCACCCGTCGTCCCCTCTGAATCTGAACTGCCGACTTCCGCGACCACACCCAGCTCGACGGCGCCCCCGTCATAGGGTCTGATTTGATGATATCCTATTTGTACATTATGTAGATCAACAACGGGGCCAGTGTGCTGCACAGCGGTGCCGCTACGGGCACTTGTTTACGATAATAGCAGAACCCTTTTTATATGCAGATGCAGTGCATCGAGGCTGGGGGCCTAGCTGCTGAGGACCCGAAGCGATGCCCGGCAAGGCGACAACCCTGATCAACCGTTGCAGAGAAGTCGCTCGCTAACTGGACTAGAAAGGTTGCCGCTCTAGGCGCGATGCGTGATCTGCCATTTGCGGTGCTGCTGGATTCCATCTCTGCAGTGCTGAACTGTGATGGTGGCTCATTCGCGCATTTAGCCGGAGAGATACTCGGGACTGGAGAAGACACCCCAATGCCAGCCCAGGTACCTGGTAGGTACCATCTCACTCCTCAAGCAAGTGCCTTGTTTCCTTCGAGGGGGTCATTGCTTGGATGTGCCATGCTCACAGGGTGTGGGGTCCCTTCCCGGTCGCAATACATTGCTTTTCATTCAAAGCCCCATTTCAGGCCCAGGCCAGGCCTCACGGCAAGTACCTCAGTACACGGATAGATGCTGTCGAGGTACTGGAGGTACCCAGCACACCCTTATCACAACAGTGGCACGAATATGCGCAAGACTCAGGCACAGGCAATCTGAGCGGGTTGATATCAAAACGGGCTGTGTTTTTGGCGAGTATTTCATATCTCATCAACTCCCAAGGATCATCATCATCCCATACCCTCTCATTACTGCAGCTCCGATCGTTTCTGTCTCTATCATCCTTCCCCTCTTCCCTCAACACTTCACCACACGTCACCACAATGATTGGTGCCGGAAGCCTTGTTCTGCAGCTATTGCTCGCTCTTCTATACTCCTGTGACGCAGCCAAAGTTGTGCGGCTTCCGTGGACGACGGACGGGCCCGACCATGCCTCTTCATTTGGCTCGGGTGTGTACGGGCCAGATGGTCCATGGCAAGCCATCTGGGTCAGTTTTGCGGACGCAAGCCAGAACTATATCGACCAGGCCCTGTGGCCGATGGACTGGCCGCATAGTATCATCGACGGTTTCCGCAGCGGCGGAAACGTGTCGTTCGGGACGTTGGCGCCATTGGACCTGGAAAATTGGGCCGCCGACCATGGCTACGGATCAAGCTACAACGCATCTTTCGAGGGGCGGGTCATGGCTTCTGCCTTCAACCTGTCCGGCCTGGATGACAGTGTCTCTTACCATGTCAGCAACAGGGTTCTGGACACCATCTTCTGGAGTGTTTCTTTACCCGATGGGAGAAACTATACGCCCCAGGTCGGTGGTCTCGGCCTGCGACGCCAGCTGGATGACGTGCGGCCAACGGGGGAGATCTACCACAACGGCGTCCTCTCGCAGCTCAAGGTGGCGGGCGCCATTGCATCGGAATTCTTTGGATTGCACATGGGCAGTGTGGTAGTTGCACAGCGTGGCTCGCTCCTTCTTGGCGGATACGAGCCAAACAGGGCCTTGGGGCCAGTGGGCATCTTCAGGTGGGGAAACAGCGCAGATGGCCATGATGTGGCTCCGGGATGTGACGATCGGCGTTGAGACTGGGAGCTCGCCGTTTAATGTTTCAGAAATTGGGAGCATCTACCAAGGTCTACAGAGTAGCATCGCCGCGGACTTCAACAACGGGAACGGAGGCAGAGACGACGGTGCTGCTCTGGTCATCCCCAGCCCTGAGGTGCCAGGCATTTACCTCCCGCTGGGAACGTGTGAGGCGGCCGCGAGCTATCTTCCGGTGACCTGGGACAAGAAGATCCGGTACTATCTCTGGGACACGACGAACGCCAACTATACCCGCATCGTCAACTCGCCCACGTACCTTGGGTTTATTCTATACGACAGCACCGCCAAGAACATCACCATAAAGGTCCCTTTCAAGCTGCTCAACCTGACCCTGGGGCCGCCGATCGTCGACAAGCCTGTCCCGTATTTTCCATGTCACCCATACAATACGACCGAGGGCTTCTGGGCGCTCGGCCGAGCTTTCTTACAAGCTGCCTTCCTGGGAGTCAAGTATGACCAGAATCTCGCATTTTTGGCACAGGCTCCTGGTCCCGACATGGACCCGAGCGTTATCGTCCAAGTACAGCCCAATGCCACAACCCTCACGACGAACTCTATCGACACATTTGAAAAGACGTGGCGTTCGTAGTAGACGGCACCGGAGTCGAACTCCACGGCTGGTGACCCCGGTGCTAACACTATCCTGAGCCCAATCACCCCACGGTCAATAATACTAATACGGTGACCAACAATACTAGTACGGCGACCAAGCTCAATGCCGAGGTGATAATTGGTATTGCCATGGGTGCCGCCGTGGGCATCATCCTAGCCGCCGAAGCAGGTTTCTTGTGCTGGCGGCGCAAACGAGACGGGAAACATGAGAATAATAACAAGCTCGACTGCTCAGGCGGCGAGAACGCTCCCGAGGTGGTTGTCGGTGGGATGGGACATGCCACGCCGCAGGAGATGGACGGCCTGCATGGGATGGTGTACGAAATAGGACAACCGCTACCGCACGAGATGGAGTGGACCCCAGTCCCTCAAGAGCTCTGGGGGCCCTCTCCGGTCTCTGAGATGCCCGCTCAGCCGGTTTTCAGTCTGGATTCAGATCACATGGACGATGATAAGATGTAGAAGTGAGAATAGGATGAAATGGACGGGCCGCCGCCGGGCTCTGCCGTTGGTAGCAATAAACAACATCATCTCTTCATTTGTTGCCTTTCTATTGTGACGGCTTGTTGTGTATGTCTACTCGCTGGACTGATTATAGCTGGGAAGCAAGCAAGCACGGGTAGTTGGCTTGTCTGCTATTCAGACTTAACACCAAACCTCCGGGAAGTGAGCGTGAGTTTGGCACAGTGAATATATGTCACCCCTTCTGATGCCAGCGAGGGGGTGGGCGTGCCACGCATCTGTACAATAGCTGGTGCAGCTGAGGCGTCTGCCAACCCGAATTCACCCCAGATACCCAGTGTATAAACGCCGCCCACAATAGGGACTTCACTTGCTTTCCTATTGTTCACCTCGCGTCCATTCATCCGATCAATACCAGACCGTGTTCTTCACCCATACCGCGCTCCTGCCCTCCTTGCCCGAGGAGGTCCCTCCGATAAAGGCCGCCCGCCCGCCCTCCTTCACCATCCTTCCTTCTTCTTCTTTCCCCATCCTTCACATTTTTTCATCCTCCGGCTTTCTCACTTCTGCACCCCTCTCATCTTTTTATCTTCCATCCAACTTTTGTACCCTCAACACCAACTTGTCGGCAACCACCACCGTTGCCTCCACCTCATCGTCGTCGTCGTCGTCGCCGCCGCTGCTTCATCGCTGCTGAGGTCTTCCATCCTCTGTTGGCAAAGTGAGCGCACAAAAGAAATGGCGTCCAATTCTGGGAACTCTGGCCCCGCCGCCGGCCGTGAGTATTTTTCTTTTTCCGGAGATCAGGGCTTTGAGACTGCGGCGCGAGGGGGTGAATCTCCTCCTCCCTCTCGTCCGCGTTTTCCTACCTCGCTGCCCCGTGATCTGGCATACAGAGACATTGAAGCAAGAGATGCACTGCATCGCCAGACTGTTTGTTTTCCTGTATCTTCCCTTCATGTTCCCTTTCCCCCAATTTCCTCTTCTCGCCGAGTTCGCTTTGCCTTGCCTGACGAGGCTGGCAGCGAGACTCCTCCTCCTCCTCCTCCTCCTCCTCCTTCTCCCATGTTCATGGGCAATTATCGTGCAGAGTGGCCGATCGAGCCGACCGGAGCACAAAGTTTGTGATTTCTTTTTTCTTTCTTCTTATCATTCTTTTCTTCTGGCTTTTCCGACCTGATGTTACTCATCGTCCAGAATCGGGATCTCCATCCGATCATGGGACTGGCAACCACAAAAGGGTTCGAAGGCTGACAAACTGTCTCTCTCTCACAGCAATTCTCCCTCGCGTGCGTTCGCGTCAGAACACGCCTCCTGCTCCCGCCTCCGTGGCGGAGTCATCGAACTCTTCTCTGCCGTCCGTCCACTCCGGTGGGCAAGGCCACGAGCTCTCCCTCTCGGGAGACATCACCAACACAGGTAAGCTCAGCCAGTCAGGCATGGCGGTGATGTGATGCAGACACTTACTTTCTTCAGGACCAGGCCATGACCACGACGAGCAGGGCGTTGGCGTCGACACCGACGGCCCTGGTGTTGCCCACGGCGACACCCACGGCAACCACGAGGTCAGTTGCTCGGCCAGCACCAAGGCCGTGAGCGACAACGGCCAGGCCGCGGAGCCCAAGTGGCGCATGACCCCGTCCATGATGCAGGCGTACAACGCCATGCGCGGCCCCCGGAACGAGGACCACGACGACGACAGCGAGCTGGACCCGCTGTCTCTGTACGAGAAGCGCCGCAAGGGCGAGTTCAAGATGAACAGCTACCGCTCCGACCCCCTTGTCGGCCACATTGAGCGCCAGGAGGAGCAGAAGATGTTTGTGAAGCCGAGGTAGGCCCAGCACTGTCCTGTCATTTTATTTTTATTTTGTTGCCCGTGTGTCTTTCTTTTTCCTGCAATGGCCCTGTTGCTGACCAGACATTTCACCTGAATCCAGTGCCTCTGCCACCAACAGCATGATTGCCGATGTCTTCAACTCGGCCACAGGAGAGCGTCCCCAGAAAGACGATCTCACCCGCAAAGGCGTCTTCTACTACGACCGCCCGGAGGATTTCAAGCATCTCGCACTGGGCTCGGACGTCGAGTTTTCCTACCCCAAGCTTGACAGTCACGACGGCTACGGCTGCCACTCGGCCTGGAGCGCCAACTACCAGAAGAAAGGCGAGGAGAAGGAGGATGTTGCCGACTTCAACTCTGACCTCAACGATGTTTATCAATCGGAGGGCGGCCAGGCCTTGGTCCTGCGAAACCCGACCCCTGTCACTGATGCTGACCACGAGGAGGATGTTCCCTCTGTCATTCGCGGACCCGTCACCGACATTGGGACAAAAGACCATGTCGACGAAGGCTCGCTCACTCTTTACCTGCAGCCGTCGCCCGTCGGAGATGGCAACCAGAGCAACCAGGACCCATTCAGCGCTCTGCCATCGCCTCTCCCCGCCGGGGACGCCGTCTGGGAGTACAAAGACAACGTGGACGGCGACGACCTGGCTGAAGCGATCTGGGCCAAAGACGACTCTGCCATCTGGGGCGGCAGCACGGTCATGGGCGATGTTCCTGGGCCGAGCACTGCTGGCAGCATGCCCGACCTGAGCGGCACTGGCACATACATGAGCTCGACCACCGCGAGCTTCGCTGATTTCATGAACGACATTGACGATCTGGAGTCTGACGACGGCGAGGGGGATCACAACACCGGCCGCATCTCGCCTTGCACGCTTGCGTTCCTTGCCCAGGGTGCTCGTCACCACACGTACGGCGCCATGCCCAAGCCTGTTGTCCCCGAGGTATGTCATCCCGTGTGTCGCTAGGTATTTGATGTGAAGAACTTGAAACAATGACGCTAACTTTTCAATTACAATAAATTAGGACATTGGATCCCAGCGCCCAACGACTCCCGAGCCCGAGTCGACCATCGCCGCCCGCGAGCAGAAGCGCCTCGAGCGACTGAACTTTCCCAAGCAGCTCAAGGACGATGACAGCTCCATGTACGGCACATGCTCCTTCTACTCGGTCACCACCAACCCGTCGCTTGCTTGGAGTGCCCGAGGTATGTGCCTATTCTCCCAGTTCTCCTCACTGGCCTGCCTGTCTACCAGGTACAAAATGAAAAAATATTATAGTCTCGGCTAACCACAGCAAATAGGTGTCGACCCGGAGGAGAACAAGAAGCACGTCGACACGACGTTTGACCGTATGGACCCGGCGGCTGCTCAGGTGGCTCTGGTGCAAGGCGGAGTCGAGATTGCCGAGCCGACTGCTCCGGACGGCGACGAGTTTTATTCAAAGGTATGTCCTTGCTTGCTTGCTTGCTTGGTTGGTTGCTTACCCAGATATCTGATGTACTATTCTTTCCTTCTGTATTATTCATCTCTCTCACCGAGTCCAACAACTGACGGTTCCTTCCCACCAAAAATGTAGGACGAAGTCACCGCCGCCCTGACCGGCTTCGACGGCGCCATGGGCGAGGGGGTCAACGCGCAGAACCTGGACCACTTCCTCTTTGTGACGCGCGACGCCATCGCCGTCAGCCAGCAGAAGGAGAAAGCGATGGACCACACCATCAAGTACTTGGAGAAGCGCCTCGATGAGCTGACCGATCGGTATGTCCTCTCAACCTAACCTAACCTACATGATCCCTTCCATACCAGGTGCATATACTAACCACGTACATGCAAACAGCAAAGAAGAGGCAACCCAAAAAGCCCTCCTCCTGGCCCGCAAACGCGCCAAAGACGCAGGCGAGCCGTACGTCCCCCCTCCCCCTCCCACCCGCGGTGGCATGATCCCGCTCCCGCCGCCGGGGTACGCCCCGCCGTCCTCGCCGGGCGCGGCCGCAGCCAAGGGCGCGCGCATCCGCGCGCAGATCGCGCGCCAGGTGCGCGAGCTGCGCCACGTGCTGGGCGTGCGGTCGCGCGCGCTCGAGCGCAAGCGCGAGACGCGCGACGAGCTGTGCGCCGCCGCCGCGGATCTCGAGCGCGAGATCGCCGAGGTGTGCGCGGGTGCTGTTGGGGTGGGCGACTTTGATGTCCTTGTTGAGCAGCTGCGGGGCGTTGGGCTTACCGAGGAGGAGTTGGCTGAGTTTGCTGTTGCTTGATTTTTCAACTTTCGGGCTGGGCTGGGCTGTTGTGTGTGGGTGGGTGTTTCTGTGTGTGTGTGTGTGTGTGGGAGGGCTGTGATTTCCTGGGCTGCCTGTAGGCAGTAAGTAGTTTACGTGTTGATGGGGTTGCTATTCAGGGGTACCGGCGCTGGGTCGCTGGTTTTGACACATGATGAGACGTGAAGCATGCTGTGATTTGTTTGATTGTCCATGACGGATGCTAATCGTATGGGACAGTTGAGGTGTGTGAGTTCTTGATGTGTGTACTATGACTGCAAAATATCGACCTCCCGTAATTAATCCATACTAATAACGTTAACTGATACCTATCACAGGAACGGTCTACGCTGTGATGAAGGGCCTTGCACCACCACACATGTGTGGCATGGATACATGTATTATAACCGCGAGGAAGTGGAACGGAATATTCATCAAAGTTACCTGCCTACCAGGTAATTAAGTGGTGAGGCAGGAGGGAACTGAATGCCACATCGCTGCTGTCCGTGTAAAGTCTAGTAATAGTACAGCTGTTGACAGCGTAGGAAGTGAATGGGGGATTGATTTTTGCTCAGGTCGACTTGGAATTTATGACCGCCGATGTGTAAGATGCTAGGTTCATATGGATGATGTTAGCAGGCACGGTGGACGAGCAGTGCATCCAATTCTAGAACAAGAAGCTGTTTATAGAGGATGGGCACGATCGAGCTATTCAGACTTTACATATGGGCAGAACTCACACCAAATGCAACACACAACACCGGCGGGGATTCCACAGTGGCCAACCATATACACATGTCTCATCGCAATGTGACATGTCGCTAAAAACCCCAACACGTAGTTGAGCCTGACCTTTGCCCTCTTCGCTCGTGTTTTACTTTCGAGTTCAGTTTGACGTGATGACCGTGACCGCAGTGTGAAGTGTGTATTTACTGCAGGTTATTCATATCGTGGAAGCTGTCCAATGCAGACACATATAAAGACTGAAGAGAGAACTTTTCAACTATGGGAGGGATTGCATATCGTCGTGGTCAAATGTGTTTTGTGGTTGGCGGATATGTAATGGCCGGATGAACGGACAATGTCATTTATTTAGTATGGGAGTAGGGCGGTTGACAGGCCCGAACCCACATCTCATAGCATTAGTGACAGGGCCCCGATCCATATTATTTCAATAAGCACATAGGCCTATTTAGGCGACCTCCGTCGCCAAACGGAGGTAGAAGGAATCAAGACTTTTGCCTCCACCTTTTGGGCGTTTTGCCACCATTTTAGCCGTTAGCCACCATCCAGTCTTTTGGACCATTGCCCTAGTCATTGAAGCCCCGACAATTAGCTACCTAAGCAGCCACCGCTTATTTAGTCGTTCTCCGTCATAAAACGGAGGCCGAAGAATCTTACGGAACTTGGGAGTGTTCCTCCTCCAGCCAGACGTTGCCGGAGACCTACAGTTCCGGGCGACTGCAGCTAACATGCGCGCATGCGCAGATCGACTGGAGGTGGACGAAAGAGGAACAATCATCTACCACGGCACGAACGAACTTGGCCAACTGGCCAAGTCAAGGTTTGAGCAAGACCAGCGAACGGCGCTCCTATTCGATAAGTATGCGAAGGCGACGGCTGAACAAAATCTGATCGACGCCGGCAGGGCTGTCGGGATTGCTGGCGATCAGTTGGACCAAGAGCAGGCGCGGCCACCCACAGGGCAGGTGGGAATAAAAATGGGCCACTCAAACCTGTATTTAGGCAGCCTTCTTGCTCAGATTCTTTTCCCGAGGAAGCATCTTCTATCGTCAATTCCACCATTCTGATGAGGAGGAGGACTAGGATGATGACGACTCGGAATGCTCTGATGACTGAGATGGGGGATATACGGAGGAGCAGCAGGTGATGTTGGCGGAGTTCATTGATACATTCTGCACGGGAAAGATGCCTTGGCCAGATCCGCACGCAATAGTCTGGGAGCGACATCGAACAGCTGAAGCATCGACATCTGGACGTTCATCTTTGCCATTGCTGCCAGAACATCAAACTGGGGAATGTTGTACTTCTTCATGGCAGCCTCATTGTCTGCATCCGCGGCGTCGTGTTCCATGGCAGCTCGAACTTCACGCAACTGTGATTCCTTTGGGATGGCTCGAAACCGTTCAGACTCGTCTCAGTTTTGATCGAATCCGACAGCTTTCACGGTATCAGGTCGCGCCGCTGGCGGGGTACTCGCAGGAGGAGCCGGCTCCATCTTCTCCATCGCCGCGCGGTACTCCTCGTCGAGTTTTGCTTTGCGTGCCATATGCTTCATCCGATCTATCAAACGGAGGCCCAAGAATCCAAGACTCTTACGGGACTACATCTGCTGTTTTGGGCATACGTTGCCACTATTTGCCAATTCCAAGGCCATTGCTGGACCGTTACTGTGTAGATCCATCAGATCGACCGGGAATCCAGATCACGCGACCAGTCTACCAGTCATACGCACCTGCTCAGTAAGTTTAACGAGGGCCATACGGACCTCCAGGAGGCTCTGTCGGTGTTTACAGGCCGTCCTATGGCTTCCATATTCATCCACTAATCATCACGTAGGCTCGCTCACACACCTGGTGCTACTGTGGCCATGAGATATCTCGTGTTGTGGAAGATTTCTGGTTCATTTTTGTCTCCCCTTCGACAGAAGGAAAACGAAAACACAGTAATTAACCAAATATCCATGTCTGAATCGAGTGACTCGCTCGACTGCAAGAAGTCCGAGGGGCTTGCAGTGTATGAAATGATCTCAAACACTCGCCTCTTCTTGTTGCTTGGTCGCTTTGATTAAAACCAGGTTCCTGGTTGTGAACCAAATGGGTTTTCAAACATGAACCTCCAGTACAGACGAGACACAGACAACAACCGGAACCGACAAGTCACGAAACACCCAGCTCTCTTCTACTTGCTTATGATCCACGGTGCCATAACCTCCATACCAAGGAATCTCAGTTCTGCAATTACCACGAATGTCTCTATTTCAGACCAACCTGGGAGTATTCAAGTTCATCCATGCTTTGCCCTGCAAGAGAGGTATCAAAAACTCGATTTTTAATCTGTCCGCGCTTTTAGACTCCCAAAAAAGAAAACCCAAAAAAAGAAGAAAAGAAATAAGAAGCACACCAATGCAACAGACAGCACAAACATAGCACGCATTATATACCGTCTACGACCTTGACGCACTTATATCAAACAAATCCCCGCCCGCCCCAGCCCCTCTTCAAACCCTCCACAGCACCTCACGCCTTGGCCCTCGTAGCCTCGATGGCCCGATCAAGGATCTTCAGCCCCTCCTGGATCTCGCCCTCCGTGACCAGCAAGCTGGGCACAAACCGTAGCGTGTTCGTGCCCGCGGTGATCACCAACAGCCCTCTCTCCCGCGCGGCCTGCACGATGGGCGCCGGGTCCTCGGTCAGCTGGACGCCCAGGATCAGGCCCTTGCCGCGGATCTCGCTGATCAGGCCGGGGTACTTGTCCATTAGCTGCTTGAAGCCGCGGGCGAAGACGGCACCCTTGGCGACGACCTGCTCCTGCAGCGCGGGCTCGGCCAGGCGGGTGACGATGCTGTGCGCCACGCGGCAGGCGAGCGGGTTGCCGCCGAAGGTGGTGCCGTGGTCGCCGACCTTAATCTTGTCGGCCACGTGGGCGTTGACGATGGTCGCGCCGATGGGGAAGCCGTTGCCGAGGGCTTTTGCTGTCGTGAGGATGTCCGGGTGCGCCTCGTGCGGGAGGTGCGAGTGCGCCCAGAGGGAGCCCGTGCGGGAGAGCCCGCACTGGATCTCGTCGTAGTGCAGCACGGCGCCGACTTCGCGGCAGCGCTTGCCGAGGGCCACCAGGAACGCCTCGCTAGCGACCTGCACGCCGCCCTCGCCCTGGATCGGCTCGACAATCACCCCGCACGTCTTGTCCGTGATCAGCGCCTCCAGCCCGGCGATGTCGTTGTACTCGCCCACGCGGAAGCCCGGCATCATGGGCGCGAAGGGTGCCTGGTACTTTGGGTTGGGCGTCGCGGACAGGGATCCCATGGTGCGCCCGTGGAAGGCGTTCCTGAACGAGACGATTTCGACCTTGGCGCCGGACGGGTCGAGAACCTTGCCGACCTTGCGGGCGAACTTGATGCCGGCCTCGTTGGCCTCGGAGCCCGAGTTGCAGATGAAGACGGCCGCGGCGTCGTGCATGCCGCCCGACGCTATGGTTTTCTCAACCAGGAGCATGGAGAGTTGGCCCGTCCACATGTTGTAGTACAGGTTGGAGGCGTGGACGAGGGTACCGGCCTGAGGGGGGTGGGGAGATTAGTTTCTTTTTCTGCCGTTTCGGGGCTGGTTGGGAAGGGGGGTTTGGCTCACCTGCTTTGCGATTAGCTCGGTTACCTGGGGGTCGCAGTGGCCGAGCGAGTTGACGGCGATGCCGGCGGTGAAGTCGAGGTACTTGCGCGCCTCGAGGTCATACAGGTACGAGCCCTCGCCGTGGACGAAGATGGGTCCGGGGCGCGAGTAGGTCGCCACCATGAAGGGGGCGTGGATGTTGACGAGGGCGGCCTGGTGCGAGGCGGCGTCCGGGTCGGGGTGAGACAGGCCCGCGACCGGCTTAGTGAGGCCGCCGCCGACGCTGGTCGATGTCGCCGCTGCTGTCGCCGTCGCCGCTTGGGAGAGGAACCGGGCGCGGCTCGGGGTAGCCGCCCTTCGCAGAGCTGTTCGGAAAGCCATTGCTGCGTCGATTGGAGAGTGGGGTTATTGTCGGAGAGAGCACGGGTCCGTCAGTTCGTGGTCAATGACTGGCAGCAACGGAGGTCGGTCAATGCAGTGCAAGGGGTGGAGGTTAATTGAGTTTAAACGGCCGGTAGACGAAAAAAAAGAGCGTTGTTTATTTGGAGGTCACGGACTGGGGTGAGTCAATCGAGCATGGATGGAGCACCGGGGCAGCTGTCAAAGATAAAAAAAAAAGAATCCACAATGGAGATGGATGCGTGCTTCCCTGCTCTTCAACAACCTTGAAGGGACTACGGTCAGATAGGTCAGGAGCAGGATGGCGGATGGATCCAACGCACCACAGCGGACAACAAACTGGTGGTGTGCATGCGCGCTGCAAGAGATTTTTTTGCGAGTGTCACAGGCGGGAGTCACAAAAAACAGCCGACTTCGGGGGAGCGTGATTTGCTTGGCGTGCTTGGTGCGTGGTTATCTGATCCACGGTTAGGCTTTGAACCCCGCCATCCGCTAGCCCAATCAGCCCCTGCTTCTGCACCGTTATCGATAAGGGATCCCGACCCCTGTTCCATCTTTGTTGTCCGTCGAACCAGAGCCGCCAGCGTGTGTCCATCAAGGTTCTCTCCATTGGCCTACCTTTCATCACCGTCCAGGAACAACAACCAGGCGCATCGATTGGAGATGACATTACAAAAACCTGTTAATAAAAGCACCTACTCGACCACAATTGAGAACTACCATTACGAGATTCTCCCAATACAACAGACAAACACTCGATGCGCCTTTCCTTTTTCCGTACCCGTCTCCTTCCTGCCTGTCCCAAATACGCCGAGTCCGTTCCGTCGTCGGTGTCATCTACCTGTAGCTTCCCGAGAAACCCACCCCCATTTTGATGGCTCCTCTGTAGCTGAATCATTGCGGCGACAAGATTGCAGATCCTGTAACTCCAAAGCAACTCAACAAAGATTATTATGAAGATTGGCTGGCTGTATGTGCCAAAGATGGTGTTTGCCATCCGCCTTCCTCCCCTTTCTTCCCTTCCCTTTCCTTCCCTTCCTTATCCCTTTTCCCCCAAGATTTTGTACAGTAAATAAAAAATACACAGGCACGTATGCCGATGTGGGTATTATCCACGTCGTCCGCTCCGTATATAAGCGCCTCGACCCGTTTGGCGCCGTGTGGCCGTATCAAAGATGTCGAGAAAGGAACACCGCACCCCGAAACCGATTTGAAGATGAATGAGAAGCTGCTGAGAAGCAGTGTGGCATGGAGCTAGAATGCAGCAGCAGCAGCAGCATACCCCAGCTCTGCGCCGGATGGATCGACTACTCACGATCCGACTCGTAGTCACCCGGGTCGAGCTTCACTCCGACATGGGAGTTCGTCCGCCTGATCTGGTCGTCGTTGGCGGCTCGCCACTTCTCTCCCGACAGGCTCTTTGTGCGGTGCAGCTCCGTGCCGGTGGCATTCGCCCCCGCATCCCGACTCGCGCCCAGCTTCTCGCGCTCCATAGCCGCCTTGTAGATGGCGGCCTTGTAGAAGCCGATGATCTCGGCGAGCTTCACCTGCTGGTTATCTGGGCAGCCCAGCAGATTGAACAGGATCTGCGCGTCGCCGAGCTGCTTCGCGATCACTGTGTCGGGGTGGCAGAAGGTCCGGATCCTGAGCGCCCGCGCATCGACCTTCATCATCTCGATGATACCCGAGATGGCCACCGGCGATGCGACTTGTCCGTAGAACTTGAAGTCGTTGACGTGGAGGCCAATCAGCTCAAGCTGCGTCTCAAGATCGTAACGGAATCCAACCACTTTGGGCCGGCCCTTGCGCTGCCAGCTCTCCGAGACTTTCCTGAGCTTGTCAGTCTCGAGGCGGCCCGCATTGAACTGGGCTAGGATGTAGTCGTTCAACGCCATCACCAGGATGAATTCGAGCTCGCAGTAAAGGAGGCCCTGGTCGCGCGGGTCGAGTGAGATGGCAAGGGACCGCGGTACAGGCTGGCCCTTCTGGCTCTTGTCTGAGTCGCGCGACTTGCGCTGCGTTTTTGTGTCGCTTCCCTCAACCTGCACAAGCTATTAGTCTCTAGGGAGGCACATCACCAATCACAGGCAGACGTACCATCTCCTTGGCCTTCTTGAAGAGATTATCGATAAAACCCGGCTTGCGCGTTGGGGAAGACTTTCGCACAGGCGGCTTGGACGTGCTCTCCAGCCATCCATTTTCTCCGATCAGCGTCTTGCTCGTCTTCCTGTTCGTATTTCGGGGCCCAGAAAGAGGGGGGAGCGGGGAGTACATTGGCTCGGGTCCACTAGCCCAACCGATGTGTGCCCCAAGTCGCTCGTATGCAAGCTCGTCATCAAGTTCGCCATCGGCGGGTGAGGGACGCAGATTCCCCACGTCCGGCTCGGGGACACAGGGCGAGTTCTTCCAGTCTGTGTACTCTTGGAGGATGCTGAGGTGTCGAGGCTCTTCTTCCTTCCGGATACGAAGCGGGCTGATGGGCATGACGGACTTGCGCTCTTGGGAATAGACCGAAGAGGACTCGTCGCTGGGAACGAACTGAGATTGGCGAGGAGCCGACGAAGAGGCTACCTCGGGCTGCCGTTGCATGGCAATGGGGATCTGCCCATAGCCACGCTCGGCCATCATCTTCGAGTACTGGCGAGCCAGCTCTGCGTTTTCTGCATATTCCTGGGCCAGCTTCGTGTCGATTGGATCCGGGGCTTTCCTGCCTCCGTGTCTCACCGGGGACGGCGGGTAGGCAACAGGAGCCATGCCGTCATTCCCATTACGGCGTTCCTTCTTTTTGCTCGGCGACTGAGGTGTCGTCTTGGTCCCGAAATCATAAGCCACGCGACGACCCATGCTCGAAAACTTGGTCGGCGAGCGGGACCGGTCTCTGGAAGGGGTATACACATCCTGGCTGAGCTTTTCCGGCGACCGCGATCGCGTGCTTGCTCTCGGGGGCATGTTTTCCTTGTTGGCTTGCCTCACGGACTCGGGGCTCTGCACATTTCGTCGGCCTCGAGAGGGCCATTCTGCGCTGTCATCGCTGGATAGCCTTGGGTGGTGTGTGAGCAAAGGCTTGGGTTAGTTGGATCTCAGGATGGATCACTTACGCGGCGGTAATCTTCTCCATCTGGGAGTCGGTCAAGCTAAGCTGCAGGACGTGCTGGGAGGATTGGTCGTTCGACGGCGGGGGCGAGCGAGAGCGAAGCGAGGTCGAGACGGGAATGAAGTCGCCTCTGATGGCACGAGGCTCGTCGGTGGAACCAAAGTAGTCGCGGTGTCCGTGGCTGTGGCCGTAGCCCGAGTCTTGCTTTCTGGCGATTTTTGGTTGGGCCATTGGGTTGTCGGGGGAAGCAATTTGGGTGGGAGTTGGTGTTTGTTTACAAAGCTCGGTGCTGGTGTTTTGAGGGGTCTTGCCGTGAGTCAAAATTGGGGCTCTGCAAATTTGGTGCAGCCAGGCAGCTTGCTTGCTCGAGAGGGGAAAAAAACGTACTGGTAAAGGTAAAGAAAGTTCTGGGTTCTGGAGGCTTTCCGAGGGGAGGCTATGTACCCAGGTTTGCACTCGAACTGCCTTTTGCACTCGCGCTGCAGTTGACAATAACATGTCATCAGCTATTGTCCCTAATCTGCTCTCTATTGCTATTGTTGATGCAGCGGGTTTCACCACTCACATGCGCTACCCCCTCCCTCGCTCAATGGGCGTAGGGCATCCTTTTGGTCCAACATCGTATTTTTCCCTAGGCAGCAGGAAATAGGCCGCAAGTCAACAGGAAACGCTCGAGAAAGGGGAGAAGGACTGTGAGAACAGCGGAGGGGCAACTCACCATTCTTAACAGGCGGAGTCTTCCCCGAGAATGCCTTCAGGACAAATGGGCCGACCCGACTTGGGAGTGAATCCGTGTTCTCGTCTTGGTTTCCCGGATGACCGGCCAGCGAAGACTTGCCTGAGCTGCTGGCATCACGCACCGTCACCAGGACCGGGGTGAAGGGCGTCATGACCACCTGCTTGGCGCTGAGTATCTCAGCATCGAGGTGGTTGTCGTCGGCCATGATGTGGTCTTCACTGTCCGTCTCGCACTCGCCCTCTTGCCGCCCGGCTTTCCCCAAATGCTTGGTTCTGCGTATTCTGCGTAATGGCTGGCCCGGGGAGAGCGTGAATTCGCCAACAAACTCCAGTCTTGGTCGCGTGCCTTCCCGCGATGGAGCTGTGGTTCGACCACCTGAAACGAAGGGCTCGGGAGGCAGAGAAATAGTCTCGATCTGGGACCTGCAAAAGATTTGGCCTTGCACTCGCCGTAGCTGCCTGCGACCCTGAAATGAGCCCGAACCCGTCGGCTGCCAATCATTTCCACCAAATAGGCCAGGCAAAACCGAGTTGGAGGCTGCACATGGTATTTCCACCTTTGCTGTCGTCTTCGTCTTCGCCTTCGCTTCCCACTCCCTCCCCTCCTCCAACCCACCAAGACCACAACCATCGCCCCTGATTGCCAGTTCTCCCACGCCGAGTTCTGAATCCACTTGGAGCTCTGGGGAAGGATGTCGACAGTTCAACATGCACATTCTTGATGCCAGTTCGAACAAGGCATGAAACCCAGGTTGTCGCAGCGCAATCGCGAACGCACGTCGAAATGAGAAGTCATACAATTTCGAGCCATGACCCGGCACAATTCACAACGGAACCGGCAATCTTTCTCTTCAAGCGAGCATATCCTCCCGCCAGTTTCCCGCTCAATTCAAGCACTGGAGCCTGGAGGCTAACCAGAATCATGACGTCTTGTCGAGTCGAAGGAGAAGGAACGACCGTATCGTGGCCGCCTCCCTCATTCCCGCCGAGCGAGGGCGCTGAAGCAACTGGGCTTTCTGGCAATTCCATTCTGGCCTTGGCTTCCTCTCCTACAGAAAACGAATCCAACGATAGCCGAAATTCCGAGCCCAGAACAAACCAACGAACAGACGAACTCGGCATGGCGACAAACGGCGGGATAGTGGCTGTGACAAGTCCTTTCCCACTGGGGAAAGTCGCCAAAATCGTCCCGTTCTGGCCACAGCGGACGAAAACGTTCTTGTTTGTCGTTGCGCGTCACATCCCGCGCGGTTTCCAGTGCAGACACGGCAACCTCCTGGAGATAGGTAGGTGATGCCCAGTCCCGAGAGCGGTGTTACAGCTCTGCACGAGCACATGGGAGACATCGTCGACCTCGCTGGAGGTGTTCAGGACGAGCTGATGAAGTTGACTACTCCTTCTCTCTCTCAGTCGATTCCAGCGCCAGTTTCTAGCGATAGAAAGAAGATGACCACTTGCACCGATTCCGAACATGCCAACAAACAAGAAACACGCCCAGACACGAAAAAAAGGGCAGACGATTTCACCCTGCCTCATCCTTGGCACAAGATAAAACATAAGAAAACATGACCCATATGGCCGAACGGGCGACTGTAGCATTGGAGAGCAGATCATCCCAGGGATACCGGACACGGAAAAGGGGTGGGAGACCCGCGAAGAAGCGGGCGGTTGGAAACTCGTCGGTCGATTCCCGACGTCTCCAGGGGAAGCATGGTTGAGGCCATAGAGGTTGGATCGCAAATAGCTTGGGTGTCGAAAATGCCCATGCACCACGTCCACAGACCTGTACTGCCTCTCCCGAATCGCTCCTTCATCACAAATCCGAAATTTGGCAGGCAGTATGGCATGGTGCGAGATGTCGCAGCCGTTGCCGGCAGCCCTACCGATACGACTCGTGGTAACCGCTGTTGAAGGCGGAGGGCAAGATAGGCGATTGGAACAGCGCAGAGCCGTTCAGGGGCCCTTTCACTCCACATCTGGCATTTGACGACGGCTTTGGTTGTCGGCCATTCTTGTGGGAGACGTCGGCTCTCAGACACGGCTCCCAGATGGTTGCACAAGCCTGGGAGTCCTAGCGGACGGGCGGGTCCAGGGAGCCATACGGACAGCAAACCCCAGGCGGCTGACGAGCAAATCCATGCTTCGTGTCTGGCCGGCCTGGAGACGCGGGAGGATTTGGAACAGTCTTTATTTTCTTTTTGAACGTCACGCTTGTCAGTGGCCGTCATCAGGCGGGCGGAGCTTGCTGAGGATCGGGTGGGGCATGGAGTTTTTGGGGTATGGGGCAATGGCATGGGACAAGAACATGGAGAATGGGACCAAGGCGATGGAGCTAAGCGAAGCCGGCAAGCAGACGAGTCGAATCGCACTCCCTTTTTGCTTCCCGACCTTCTCAGCCGTGGTTCCCCGCCACGGCCCCACTCTTGACTACCGTGTCTGAGTCCCGAAGTCTCGTCCCCTCATCCACCATGCCAAGACACGACCAGGCGCGAGGGCGAGAGGATGGAACAGCGACGGGCTTCGCAGAAATGGATGCCGCCTCATGCGACCACGACCACGACCACGAGCCCTGTGCTACCGCTAACTGGGACCTGCGAACCCCACACGGGTTCAGGAACGTTCCGAAGAGGCCGGTGCCAGAGCTAAGGGGTTCCTTGGTCCAATGTATCACTGTCGCTGTCACCGTGTCAGCCAGCCGTGCACGCTCGCCGGCTCGAGCCTGCGGCTGCTCTCTCTGCTTCGTCCCCCCACACGCGAGCCAAGATCCATCATCTTCCCGACATGCTTGCCGCAAACCGGGTCGTCCCATGCAATCCGCTGTTGGCCGCTGCTTTGACTGATCGCCCTGCGCTGCCCCCGTGCATCTGGCCCTTTCTTCGGGATCGAACCCCGGATCCTGGGACCTGGAACCTGGAAGCCGGGACCTCTGTGAGGATATATATATCTATATAACTGCATGGTTCCTGAGCTTCTCCTCTTTCTTTCTCTCCCAAATACATAGACCTTATTCCCGTCGAGATACCCATTGCTGTTCTTGCATTACCATTCGTTGCTGCACCCCCTGATCGTCGTTCTTTCCATCGACCTGTATCTCAGTCGCATTCGCTTCTCACTCCTCTCACAACCAAACGAGCCATGGCGGCACAAACTGATCGGTCAGCGCTGAGCGATCATTATGACATTGGTAAAGACAACAGTCCCAAAGGCCGCAGGACCATCATCCACTAACACGCAACAGTCATCGTCGGTGCTGGTCCGGTTGGACTGATGCTGTCTACGTGCCTGGCACGATGGGGATACAAGATCAAGCACATCGATAACAGGGCAGAGCCCACGCCGACGGGCCGCGCCGACGGAATCCAGCCCCGTTCGCTCGACCTGCTCCGGAACATGGGGCTCAAGTCGGCCATCATGGCCCACCAGCCCGCGCGTGTGTACGAGGTTGCCTTCTGGGACCCTCCTAAGAATGGCAAGGGCATCGTCAGAACCGGAACGTGGGCCAGTTGCCCCAGCTTCATCGACGCCAGATACCCCTTCACCACCCTCCTCCACCAGGGCTTGATCGAGCGCGTCTTCATCGCGGACCTGAAGAAGAATGCCGTCGAGGTCCAGCGGCCGTGGACCATTACCGACTTCACCTCGAACGAGAAGGAGGATTCCGAGTACCCCGTCACTGTCCAGATCGAGCACGTCGACGGCACCGCCAGCGAGACCATCAAGGCCAAGTACCTGTTTGGCGGCGAGGGCGGCAAGTCCTTTGTCCGCGACCAGCTCAAGATCGCGGTCACGCACAAGGACCCCATTGCCCACGTCTGGGGCGTGATGGACGGCGTTGTCAACACAGACTTCCCCGATATCAAGATGAAGTGCACCATCCACTCGGAGCACGGCTCCATCATGGTCATCCCCCGCGAGGATAACATGGTCCGCCTCTACATCCAGATCGCCTCGTCCACAGACGCAGACTGGCACCCGAGGAAAACGGCGACCGCAGAGGAGGTCCAGGCATCGGCAAAGAAGATCCTTGCGCCGTATACGATTGAGTGGGAGAGAGTCGAGTGGTTCTCGGTGTACCCGATCGGACAGGGTATTTCCGATAAGTACACCCTGGACCACCGCGTATTCCTGGGCGGAGACGCCTGCCACACCCACAGCGTAAGTTTACTCTAGTGTTATTGTTGCCCCTATTTGCACCACACCCCCCGCTAACGCCAACCACAGCCCAAGGCCGGTCAGGGTATGAACACGGCGTTCCTGGATGCCCAGAACCTGGCGTGGAAGATCCATGCTGTCGAGAGCGGCTTTGCGAGACGCAGCCTCCTCGAGACGTACGAGCCCGAGCGCAAGGATGTCGCCGAGACTCTCCTGTCGTTCGACAACAAATACGCCAAGCTGTTCTCGCAACGGCCGCCCCCTGCCGACACCGTCGCCGCCGCATCCGCTGGCGCGACGGCCGCCGCCGCCGCCGGCCAGGAGGAGAACGAGTTCATCAAGACGTTCAAGGAGTCGTGCGCCTTCACCAGCGGGTACGGCGTCTTCTACAAGGCCAACGCGCTCAACTGGTCGGCCGCCCACCCGGCGCAGTCGCACGTTGTCCACCCGGCCAGCACCAAGCTCGTGCCCGGCCGGCTGTTCATGAACGCCGACGTGACGCGCGTCGTCGACGCCAACACGGTCCACCTCGAGCAGGAAGTGCCCCTCAACGGCGCTTTCCGCCTGTTCATCTTCGCCGGCAAGCCGACGGTGACGGCGCAGGCGCTGCGCGACCTTGCTGCCGGCATGACCCGCAAGGGTTCCTTCTACACGGCCTACACGCGCCCGGACATCGACAGCGTCAGCCACCACGAGCGCCACAACCCGCACAGCCATTTCTTCACCGTGTGCTCCATCTTCGTGGCCAAGCGGTCTAACATTGAGATCTCGCGCGACCTGCCCGCCCTGCTGGCCCGCTACCGCGGCAACGTCTACGCCGACGACCGCCACGCCGTCTCGGCCCACGCCAAGATGGGCCTGGATCAGGAGCGCGGCGCCGTCGTCGTCGTCCGCCCCGACGGGTACACGGGCATCGTGGTCGCGCTGGCCGAGGGCAGCGCCACCGTCGACGCGCTGAACCAGTACTTTGGCTCGTTCTGCACCAAGGAGCTTGGAGGCACCCAGTCCCAGCTTTAACTGAGGTGTGTGAGAGAGACGATAAGGGAGAGGGGGTGAAGATGCCCGGAAGGGTGTAGATTTTGCTTTGAAGCGAAGTGAAGTAGATTCTTTCTGGTTTGGGGGGCTGGGGTCCGGGGTTGGGCTGGCTTCAATGGAGAAGCGAGGCCCATTTTCTCTATCCACTTTGTACACAAGATAGCATATCCTTTTCCCATACCCGCGTGTTTTTTGGGGGGTTTTGTTTATCTTTTTTTCTTTTTTTCCTGTTTTGAATTCGAGCTGCGTTTAAAATTTGATCTTATTTTATTCAAATCACTTTTGATGCTTGTTTATGCTTTGTGCTTTGTGCTCTGTGCTGTGCGTTCTCAGTTTGCTTGTCTAGTGCTCGTCGCCGCTCAATTTCAACGACATAGGATACTTGTTGAAACAATACAAGATATGTGTGTTTCTCCCCGTGTAGGCAGTATAGTCATGTCAGTCATCATGCAGACACACAGGTACATACGCTATAGTAGACGGTGGGTGGTACATGTGTAATCTAGGAGTATACCAGCCAGCCAGCCAGCCAGCCGTGAAAGCATCATCTCAGCAGGAATACCAAAACACCCACAGCTCAATACCAAATCAAGCAAGACCACTCCCATCCCTCCACCCCCAAAAGCCCCAACAGCCGTGAGATGGAACCAAGGTGCTGTACCTCAAACACCACCCCCCCTTCCCCACTCCCCAAGAACCCCCTCAAGCTCACGCATCATCTCCCCCTTTCTCTCCTCACCACACCAGCTCCCCTGGACGGCAACCCGCGCAATGCCAGCCCACTCGTCCGCCGTGAGCGCAAAGGCGTCCTGCACCGCACAATACACGTCCTGGATCCACGCGCCAAAGTACGCCGGGTCGTCGCTGTTCACACTAAACTTCACGCCGTGGGCCAGCAAGGCGCGAACAGGGGCGTCGGCGACGGAGCGGGTGACGCGCAGCGCGGCGTTGGAGACGGGACACAGGCTGAGCATGACGCCGTCGGCCGCAAGCCGAGCGAGCAGCTCGGTATCCTCGGCGGCGCGCACGCCGTGGTCGATGCGCATGGCCGCGAGGTGGTCGAGCGCCGCGGCGACGTACGCGGGCGGCCCTTCCTCGCCCGCGTGCACGGTGCGGCGGATCCCGCGGGCGTTCGCGTCCGCGAAGATAGGCGCCCAGAGCTGCGGGGGCTGGGCGAGCTCGCTGCTGCACAGGCCCAGGCCGCCGAGGACGCCCGAGGCAAAGTAGTCGCCGGCGACGAGGGCAGAGTACGTCGCGGCCGAGTCGGCGACGGGCAGGTGCCGGAGGAGACACGGGATGAGGATGGACGACATGCCCAGCTCGGTCTGTGCGCGGGCCGCGGCGGCGGAGAAGCCGGCGATGACGGTGGATAGGGGGATCGCACGGCTCGTGTGGGCCTGCGGGTCGAAGAAGACCTCGGCGTGCCGGACGTTGGCGTTGGTGTGCGCGTGCAGGAAGTAGGACCAGGCCAGGGCCTCAAAGTCGGCCGGCGTGACGAGGACGCGGAAGCCGATGTAATAGTAGTGTAGGAAGTCGTCGAGCGAGGTGAAGACCGTGTAGCGCGCGGCGAGCGTCGCGGGCGAGGCGAAGGCTGGGTCGGTCGAGGGCGAGGGCAGCGGGATCTGGTTCTGGGCCGAGAGGGCGAAGAGCAGGTCTGGGGTTAGGCAGCCCTCGAGGTGCAGGTGGTGTTCGCATTTCGGGAGGGAGACGAGGAGCGGGTGGAGGGGGGATTTGCACATGTTTGGTGAGGGTGTGGGTTGGGGGTTTTGTTTTTTGTTGGTCTGGATAGGGGGTGGTTGTTGAGAAGGAGAAAAAAAAGGGGGCGATGGGCTTGGGTGTGTGTGTTTGTTTTGTGTTGTGGAGACTGCCTGGTCCGGAGAGACGGCTTTGAAGGTCTGGACTGGTTTCGTGTAGGGTCAATGGTTGTTGTGAGAGGTGGTGCCTTTGAGGTTTGTGTCTCGCGTTGTCTGTTTCTTGGAATGGGTTGGATTCTCGCGTGTTTGTTCTTTTCTCTCACTGGCAGATTTTGCGCTCATTCCATTCTCGGTGATGGCGTGCGATATACAAAACCGTGATCAAGGGTGAAAGATAGCATTCGTGAGCATGAAGGCAATCCAATGACTAGTGCAATTGATTATTCTTGCTTTGATTGTGGATTTTCTTAGTTCAAGATACACGAGAGAAAAAAAGCGAGGCGTTTGTTTCCCCTCTTCTGTCAACGGCGAAAACGCGAGGGAGAGAGGGGCGACCAAGTCCGAACCGGCGAACGCCGCGGCCGGCCATGGGCGGTGGTGTGGGCACAAACCGGCGACTTGCGGATAACGGCAACAACGATGACGGGTCCAAGCAGCCAGCCATTCAGTTGCTCGACAACATGAAACCATACGGGCTTTACTAGACGCCGTTCCTGGCCGTTGAGGTCGGACAAGCTATGCGCTCGCTCTTCCACTCTAGGGCAGGCATTACACAGCAAAGGGAGAGAAGAAAAAGATAGACCCCCTCCCTCGTCTGAGCGACTCGACATACGTACTCGGTGCGACCAACAACAGCCAGCGAAATGACGCACTCGTGCAATTCATTGGCCGGGACGAAAACCGTGTAACTCCGAGATCTCTTCGAACTCGTCAAGTCTCACGGGAACACAACTAGTGTACCTTTGGCTGTTCGACCTGATCTTGAGCCTCTGCTCGTGAAACCCCGGGCGGCCCGAAACAAGAGCTCGGCTTCAACCCGGAGGAGGGCTATCGTCGGGAGGAGAGCCTCGCCTCGCCCGGCCATGGCTACCCCCGGGGGCCGCAGGAAGCAGACACTCCGCGAGGCAACAGAGAAGCAGGATGACAGAAGAAAGGGGGGAGGGAGAAGGAAGGAAACAAGGAAGATCGGTCCCTTGTTGAGCACCAAGGCGCTTGCTGCCGAATACAACCTGATACTATCGCAAGACTGCCACCCTGCCCATGGGAGCAGGGGGGAGAGCGATAAAACATGCGTGGATGAAGCAGGGTGGCACCGAAGGCAGTGATGGAAGGCGAAGAACAACTTCGAAGATGCATGGAAGCAAATAGTTGGCACGCCATTTACTTTGTGCTTGCAGCCTAGGGCCCATTGAAGCAGGTTGCATTCGGGGGCTCCAGATCAGCAACTTCCTGCTCGAATGGATGGCTCGCCCGGATCTGCAGATGCAACGCCCGCCGCCTTGGTGCAGCACACAGCACGATGAGGTCGGCATCATCACCACCAGACAGGGCAAACCGTAATGACGACTGCTGGTTGTCGGAACTCCAGACAACCCACCCCGAGATTGCTTTGTGCAGGAACAGTCATCCGCCAGCAGCGGCTCTGTGAAGCGAGCCGTCAGCAGTGCATCCAGCCTTCCTGCTGGGAAAGCAGCTCGTAACCGTTGTGCGATAGGTAGAGAGATAGGCTCGCCCCGAGGCCGCTGCCGGGCCGCCGAAGGAGGGGTGGGTAATCCTCTGGTTGAGAGGGGTGGGGGCCACATGCTGTTTTGGCTCCGTTTGATTCGGGTAAGGGAGGGAGGGAACCGGAAGCAAAGGCAGACAGAAAGACGGGGCGAGGAGGTTCCCAAACGAAGCGTAGGTATCCCGTATTGTAGCCCACCTTTGCTGGCTGCTTGCATGGGCGGACTTCAATGACACCACCGTACCGTGCCCGCCGCACACGCACATATCTCACACACGCACGTCGTCCCAGTCGGCCTTGATCCGAGCGAGATCTCGCATCTGGCTCTCGTTCTCTCCTTCTCCACTATTGGCAGGCTGTTTCCTGGCAACCGACGAGCCATCTGGTGGTCCATTGCCCGTCCCGTAATACAGAGCCCACATGAGATGATCGTGACACAGGACGTCCCAACAATATGGCCAAAGGTGAGCTGGCTAAAAATAAAATAAAAAACAAGCCGAGGCAGCGTTTGTCAAGTCCAGACTGAAGGAGGAAGGAACAAGGAAAAGATGGCTAAATCAGGGCTAGGAAGGTTAGCGTTGGAGGGGAGAGAAGTCCGAGCGATCAGTGTTCGCGCCTGCGCCCACGCCCGCCAGCCCGCCAAGCCCACCTTTTCCCCAGAACGCTCAGACAGAGCGGGATGGATCTGTAGCGGAGCCCGGCAGGTACCCGAACCAAAAGTTAGTGGGGGAGGAAAGCAGAAGCCAAAACGGTTGCTCGAAGGGAAAAAAAGCGACTGGGGGAGCTGATTGTTCACCCGTATCCTTGTGATCGGTTCCTTGAGACGCACTGAGCTCTGACGGTCTGCCAATGTCAAACTTGGAAAGACGTAAAGAAACCAAAGCGCGGAAAAAAGAACACGAAGGAAGGGAAGCAGCTGCCAAACGCCCCCTTCATCTCTCGGATTCGAAAATAGAACACCGACACAGCGACTTGCTGGCCTCTTCCCTTCCCGCCCCCGGTAAGGGCTCGCCTCGCTACCGCACCTTTTTGCGCATTCTGTCAAACAAAGGCGAGCTTCATCTGCTGCCCGTGAGACGACTCGAGGGCTGGCGTGACAAGGTTGTAAGAAGTTGCTCCTGCCGGCCTGCAGCATTGCCCCTTTTTCTTTTTCGGCTCTCTTCGCGTTGTCTTGACTGAAGAGCGAAAATCAACTGGCCAAGTGTCACAGCCAGTCAGTCGCCTTCCCTTGTCGTCGTGCAACGACTGCATGGATGCGCGTGTGCACATAGGCCGGATAGTGAGGCCTGATACCGTAGGGATCCCGTTGGCTATTGTTGGCTGCCGAGACCCGCGGAGTGGAAGAACGAGAGAGGGGGGCGGGGGCGATTCGATTGTTCCCGAGATCTCTCGTCAGAACAGCCATTGCGAATCGGAAAGTCTCCCACCCACCCAGCCCAGCCGGTTGTGCGAAGTGCACCGTACCGCCTCTGGCGCGCCCCCTCGGACCAAAGAGTCCTTCCTCATGGTCGTTGCCAAGCAGCAGTGACACGGCATGAGAAGAACCGCACTTGGGCGAGCTTCATCTAGGAGGCTTGGCATGCGCATGCTGGCTGACCTACAGTACCCAGGTACCATATTCGTTTATGGGAGACCGACTGATTTCCCGCTGTCGTGTCTATCTTGCCGTCTCGGGCTACTGCGCCTGGAGGAGGAGGAGGAGGATGATGATGATGATGATGTTGGCCCTGCTGATCCACACACAACCGTGTCGTCTGCTTGCCTGTCGGCCATGTCCGATGCAAGCACGGGGTGCATACCCGTTCGGAAATTCCCAACCCTCCGACGTCACGGCCGTCCGTCAGGTTGGGTTGGCATGTCCGGTGGTTGCGTCCATGTGTAATTTAGTGTACATCTCTAAGGGAGGGGGGCCGGAGAGAAGTTGCTGCTGCTCTCTGGAAACGGGAGATGGTTTCGGGTTTCAACCGTCCCACAGCCACCGCGGTTGGCTTCCTTCAAAGTTGGTGGCTGGAAGTCTTTGACTTGATGTTGAACTTGTGCGGGATTTTGACAAGCCCAGCTCGTTTCCAGGTTTAGGCCCAGGAAACGGGGACCATCTGGGTGCCGCTACTGCAACGAGTGTGTTGCGTATAGGTGGCCGAGATATGTGCCTAATAGAGAGTCGTTCGTGTTTGGATGCGCGAGTGTCGTGACTGAAGCAGCTAGTGTGCTATTTTGGTCTGACGTGGTGGATGTGCGGAGTCGATCACTTCGACTCGGATTTCGGCAATCGAATGCCAGCAACTCAACTGGCTGGCTCGTCTCATCTACACGTACAAGTATACTTGACGTCTGGGTGGTGACGGGACACACGTCGGGCGTACTTCTACCGGCTATGGGGCTTTGTCACCCCTCGAGGCTCCCCTTCTCTGGGGGCAAAGCGAGCACTGGCTAGAGGACTCCTTGGCTCGGTTGCCCAGAACCACTGGATTAAGACAATGGTTCCGTACACATGTTGCGCTGCTTTACCACGCGTAGGGCCCCCAAGAAGCCCTCTGCTGCTCAAGTCAGATGTTGGTCTCATTGAGTGGCCAGGTCTGGTTGGACGTTGCGTGTGAAGAGACGAGACTCCCGTGGTTCCCTTGGGCGTTATAAAACGTAGGTATAATGTTCCGAATGGGGGATGATGGGGGATCACGGACGCATGCTGCATGTCGTACATGACGGCATAGCCTTTTTGGGTCTTTCCCGCAGCACATCCCAGCGCGCGCAGCAGCCGCCAATTTGTTGCTTCGCATTAGCGCCAGCCGGTGCGGCAGTGCACTCGATCCCAAGAGAAGAAGCGCGGAAGCCCAACGTCTTGGATTCTGCAACCAGCTCGCTCGGCACAGCTGGCCGGATTCGCTCCAGTCTCGGGATGGCGCGGCGACAGGGAGGCAGGAGCTGAGAGACTCGGCGACGGAGCAGTTTGCATGTGAGTCAGCCATCCGTCCCATCCCCGTCCATCCCATCCCATCATCTCGAGCGACAAGTGTCAAGTTTCAACATCCCATGCCACCAACCCACCGAGCCCATCAACAAAATAAGGGTTGCGAGATGGCTGTGGGGTAGTTTTTAGCGGTTGATCCCAATTCTCTTTCCCTCTGGGAGTGGTCGGTGGTGGGTTTGTTGGCTCTCCGTTATCTCGACCAGGGTGTTGGGAAGAAATCTTGCCCGGGAGCAGATCTGTGCCGTCCATCATTTAAAAAACCATGTGAAACACACGAAGTGGAAAGAGGGAAACGGCGGCTGCCAGCGACGGAGCCGCATAGCGGCATGCGATGCTGGGTTCTTCTTGTCTGCGGCGAGCGAGCGAGCGAGCTACTTTGCACTAGCCAACATAATCTCCAGTTGTTGGGGGAGTGGGAGGGGGAGGAAGGTTTTTTTTCTCTTCTAATGACGTGCCCGTTTCGTGCCCTCTCGTTTAGGCATGTAAGCTTGGCTGGAAGGGGAGATGCTTGCGTCTCGCCGTCGCCATCGTCGTCGTCGTCCTGGGTCTCGGTGGTGGTTGGTGTGCAGGTGCTGGTGCTGGTGCGGCTGGTGTAACCCACAGCGGGGCCGTCAATTTTGAGGTCTTGGCCGGCTGGAAATCGATATCGAAATGGGAAATGGAAGCAACAACAGCAATATAACGCCAGGCACAACGACCTAGTACTGCGACTGAATCGTGTGCCAGATAGATTGAAGAGGAAGATGCCCGAGCTGACTGACGGCCAAGCTGCTCTACCACAGGTGCCTCTGCAGTGCATCCGTCATCTTCTGCCCGCATGTGGCATTGGAAAAATCCCTCCATTGGAGGTTGTTTAAGGGAAAGTGCTGCCGGGTGGCCATCCACACCCATGGGCGACGGGCGGCAGGCGGCAAGCGGCAACGGAACCGAGGACAGTGGGCTGGATGCCCAGGACATTGGACGTCGGGTGTGTAGGTTGGGTTTGGGAACTTTCAGTGTCCAATGTCCCAAGGATCGAAGCGAAGGGAATGGAAGTTGGGAATCGGCACTATCGTGCATTCCCAATTTCGTTTCGCTTCTGGGTGCGCGAGGTTGAGCCAAAATGAAGACATCTCTTAACCTGGAAGTGTCGACTCTTTCATCTTTTGATAGCCCTGCGAGCCAACGGGCAAGGGCACCCACCTCGCGCAAGGCGGGGATGTCCAATAAGATTGCCAGGGATCCTTCCGAGTCGACCAGTGTTCAATGCTTGCTCAAGTGTTGCTTCCCCCGCTGTGCCTGTCCCGTGTGCCCCGTGGCCTATGTGCCCCGTGGCCTGTGTGCCCGCTTGCCCTTGCCGGTTGGTCAAAGTTTGGGTGTGGGTCGCATGGGTCAGGGTTCGAACCTTCCTGCTGCTCGCTGGCTTGCTGGGTGTCTTTGGTTGCACACTAACTCGTAGTCTCATCCGTTGCACGCCAATCGTAACGCGTCCGTTTCCTCTCTTCGATTTGTTCTCTACGACGTTTCCGTGATTTACTATATCCTGCCTACACTACGAGACTACTAACATCTGGGGAAAGGAAAGGAACGGAACATTCAACCTGCCTCGCTTACGTATTACACGCGACGTGTACACGTACATGCATGCCAGCCAGAGACACACCTTCGAGACTCGAGACAGACCAACCTTTACCTTACCTTACCTGCGGGATACGACTTGCCGCATTCGACCTGACCAGATGTCCTGTAATTGCCAGGCGGCGGCGTGGATTCTTGCTTTGCACACCCCACTCCTTACTCACGTCACGGCCTGGCGTACCGTACCACACAACGCGACAGCAACTTCAATCCACCCACGGCACAAACCTCCGAGATAGGGAGAGAGAGGGAGGGGCCAGCGCCGGTGAATCCTGGACCTGGCAATCTCTCCACCTGCACCGAGCCTACCAGCACATCCCTGCCAGCCTTGGCGTCTCTTGATCGGCTGTCTTCCGAGGAATGCTCCGGATTCAAGACATTATGGATGCACCCTCAACCAATATACCCAAGGTCTTGGTCTTGACAAACACCGTTCTGGCCCGAACCTGTGTTGGATGACCATGCCATGCCGTGCAGGCGACGAAGGATGGAGGAACGAAACCACCAAGGTCAACCTGGACCCAACAGCAGGACACTAACAAGAGAAGTCATCCCGGCAGGCGTCTCCAACCGCGCGTTACTGGTATGGTTACCGTCGTCGGCACCACCAAAAAAGCGCAATATTTAGCAATAGCGCCATCGCTTGACAAAACCCGCCGATTCTCGACCAAGACACACAGACATTCACAGCAAGCGGCCTGCCTAGTCGACGTGACGGCACACCGGCCGACGCCTCAGCGCGACCAACCCATGCAACCCACAGGCACACGTTCTGGGTATCCTGGCCCGAAAACTGGAGATGCAAATGTCGCGGTCGCAGTCGCGGTCGCGGTAGAGGTTGCCGAGACCCAGGACCTCCTCGGCCTTAAAAGTAAGCTCCCAGGGCTGGGCCCGTTGCAGCTCCGCTCCCCAATCACAGACCGCGACGGCTTGTGGTAGTACCATCTCACCCACGGATAGTGCCCATACGAATTACACTACTATCTTTGTTCTCCGCCTCCGCGCATTGGGGACTTTTGATGAGTACTGTATGAGAAGCACACCTGGGTCTGTCGTGGTGCCTGTGCCCGTGCCTGTGTCATGTTCATGGGCACTCGTTTCCGTTGCAGACACGTCTAGGTACGGACGACAATGGCACAACTCCCCATACTACGTATACATGCATCTCGGCCACCTCGGTCCGATCTTCTTTGCATGTGGCCATGGTATAAAGCTGCCGAGAGCTTTTACCATCTGTCCGGATACAGAGACTAGCCCTCCTAGTGACCCGCTTGTCGTCTGTGGTCTGGTGGAGGTGTTCCGGCCAGAGACTTCCCAGCAAGGGCTACCTACCCAACCAAGGATCGATCGTGTCAGTTTCCTGCTGCTGGCCGCTCGCCGACTCACCACCTCGTCAATCGTCAGGATCAGGAGCAGCACGTTGCTCAAGCAAGCTTTCCTCCGTCCCGAGATCCTACGATCCTGTGTACGCTAGCGCTAAACGGAAGACTTGCATAGGGGCTTGGGAGCTAGGCTGGCGCCACACAGCACGCTGCACCACGCAGCATCTGGTCCGCGCTGCACTTACAATCCCCGTCCAGGTCGAGGTCCAGGCTGTTTCCGAACCCCGCCTCCGCCTCTGCTATGCCAGGCATTCTGAAGTCGCACTGGACTTCTGAAGAAGAGCAATAGTGACCTGCCAGCCAGCCATGCCTGGCTCCAGCAATATTCCTCTCGGCGCACTGTTGTTTACGCAGATATCATGGGCATGAACGAGACCGCCATATATGTGTGTAGGAAAGGGCTTAGCTTCCGATTCAAAGGTCACATTGCATGGGCAACACAGCATATCCGGCGTCACATCACGAATAAAAAGAGCTACGTTGTGCCCGCTGTGCCGCTTCGGTTTGTGCCGATCTCTCGATAACCTTCTTGGTTATGGAAGAGTCTGCCCAGCCGGCGCCCGGTGCCGACGCTGACTACCCACTTCAGTGGTTCTAGTGTGCAATGTACTCACTCATCACAGTACGAAGGGTGCGTACGTTGTTGGGGCACATGGGGTTCAGTTTTCCCCTCTTGGTCAGGGCGATGCTTGTCGTCCAGCACCGGATGCCGAAGTGATCTCTGGAGAGAGATACATACCACAGTACAAGCAAATACAGCTGACGCACCGGTGCTTGCATATCCACCATCTCCGTACTGCGAGAGTTGCCCAAGGTCCCGCCAGCTGGGAAAGCCCCGATTAACGTTGGCGGATCACATCACGGCAATCTGCCCAGCCAAGGGCCAAGGCGCTGGAACCGCGTTAATGCGGAGCGGGTGAAAGTCAGGTCCCCGACTCTCCCCCTACGTACCTCCACCTCCACTCCGATACCGACACCAACAGGCTTGACTCCTTGAGAAGCGACTCCTCCGTCAGCAGAGTAAGCCGTTCACTCAATCCCCGAGCTGAGCGCCGTTGTAACAAAAGAGCACAAGTTACAACGAGGTTCTGTCATTGTTTCAAGAGCCGAAACCTTACGCTCCATGCATTGCGATTTGCCTACTAGACTAGGTTAGTCCCATAATGACCAACGACGCAACGGGACCATCCCTTTGCTCCTCGTCAGAAAGTCAGTTCGTCCCATCAGCCCCTTTGCAAGCCCCTTTTCCGCCATCAGCGCCACCCCTGCAGAGACCGCGCAACAATTGCGCATGCACGGATTATGGCGCAACAGCGGGAGCGGCTTTGAGTGGGGAGCCCTTCAGAAACATTCCCCGGGCCTAGCGCCGCCTGCGAGCTGTGGTGCCCGGTACGGGACGCGAGAGGGATGAGTGTCTAGCGACTGGTCAATACGGAACGATTCTTGCCACGTCCGCTGCAACCCGCCACACAGGGACAGTACCACTCAATCTCTACAGCTGACAGACAAGGTGCTCGACCATGGAACAGACAGGAAGACTGAACACAGGAGAGGATTTCCCGATGATCTGTTTGATCTGGCGCCTAACCAATCTTGACGTTGTTTTGCAATGACAGCTGGGAAGATAGCAGGTCCAATGTCGGTACCTATTCGAATACCTTGTCTGCGGGCGGGCATCTGTGCTGGAGATTACATTTTTACGGACGCATCAAGTTCACAGGTCCTCAGTTCTGTATATCCCATCCCATAGACGGCAACTACCGTCCATGGGACCTGCTAAACATCAGGTACCTCGGTTAGACGGTGAATTGGCACAGCGTCCTTTGTACCCGTTATCCCGCACACCTCACTACCCTGGACGCAAGACGCTTGCGCTCAGCGGTAGGTCGAAGGGAGGGAAAACGGGTCGAGGCGCGGCACAGCACCTTATTTTCTTGCACGGTAGCCGATTCGCCATGACCAAGACTGGGGCCCTGGGCCGGGCCCTTGAGGGGAGGGGGGGGGGTGGGCCTACCAGGGCTGGTAGCTGGCTGGCAGGGTCAGGGTTCTGCTGTTAGTGAATCGTCCGAGGGTCAAGACCAGATGTCCGTTCCCCTTCAGCCAAACGCACGCGCCAGTGAGAAATTGGGGATTTTGGGCGGCGAGCCCATTCAACGCCTTTGATTGTTTGACAGATGCAGGGATGGCTTGCGAGTGACCGGCTCGACGGCGAGGCAAATCTCCTGGGGCTCGGGGAGGGGAGACCAGTGAGTGGCTTGTCGAAGGCGGCAGCAGGAGCGTTGAGTCGAGACTTGAGACTTGAGACTTGACTTGAGACTTGACTTCAGAGTGCTGAACGGACGGCGTCGAGCAGCGGGCAATAACGAATGATTGACGAATAAAGCTGCGTCTGCCGTCCGGACCCTGCCGAGATGCTGATGCAACTCTGGAGGCTGATGGGATGGCTGAGAGTCGCAGAATCGTCCCTCCACCGACGCAACCACAGGACATGCCATCTTGTCACTGCAACCCTCTTTTGCCCCTTCAAATCACGCTTCGTTGCCGGATGTCCAGAGAGCCAGACTTTGCTCGTTTCTGTCACCAAAAGCAAGCAAGCAAGCAATAACCAAGGCCGCTTCCGCTCTCCAGCAACCAAGACACGGTCGCCATCGAAAAGACGTGGGCCGTCAGCTCGTCGGATCCTCCCAGGCTCCTCTGCTGCTGCTACTGCTGCCGCTGCCTCGTCCTTGGCACATCCGCCGCAGCCCCCTTCCCACTGGAACCTGCCCTCTTAACTCCTCCCCGACTGCAGCCTCGGTGTTGCATCGACCTTGGCTGCTGGCTGGCCTGCTTGCTTACTTGCTTGCTTGCTTACTTGCTTGCCCAGCACAGAACAGAACGGGGTAGGGCGCCTGTGCCTAGGTTAGGTAAGGTACGGGATACAGGCAAGGCGAGGCAAGGCAAGGCAAGGCAGGTAATTAACTCATTGGCGCACATCCACACACACACACAACACACACACACAACAGGACCCTGCTGGATGGCTTTTGCCGAGTCCCAACAACACCCGCAGCCCGCATGCTGAATGCTCCCCCAGTCCCACAACGCTCTGGGGCCGGGCATACCCTTGCTAAACACCCACGGACGCTACAAATAGGGCCGCCAAATACCTTACCTTATTACCTTAGCAGATATCCTGTACCGTAGTATTACTACCGGGCCGGGCCCATACGGTACAGCTCCCGACAACGTGCCCCTGGCCTCTGATCTCCCCGTCTCGTCTGCTCCAGAATCATAGCCTGCGGGGCAACGGCGAGGTCAGACGAGCAAAGCCGCAGCAGACTCGCGGATCGTAGCGGCATTGAGGTTGCACGGCGCTGCAACACTGCGAAATACTACCCAGGCCTTCCCTCGAGCAGAAGCACTTGAATGGTGCCGTGAGCGAGATTGACCCCCGGAGCATGAGACATTGTGTGCTGTCCAGCGTCCAAGCCTTGCTCGACAAACAAACTTGCAGTGCTTGTGGGGAGGGACGAGGACGGCCACGGGTCCAGGCCAAGGTCACGATCAACGGCCAGGGCCAAGACTTGGTGGAGGGACTGCCCCTGAAGGAAGCTCGTGTGCCCGTCCGTCTGTCCGTCTGTCTGTCTTTCTTTTCTCTGTCTCTCTCACTCTCACACACTCTCTCTCGCTGTGTGTGTGTGTGTGTGTGTGTGTGTGTGTGTCTGTGTGTGTGTTTACCTACCCACCTGTCTGCCTGCGTGTGGGTGGTGGTGAGAAGGAGACAAGGTGTGTGGGTGTGTTAAACTACCTACATTACCTGTGTGTGTGTGTGTGTGTGTGAGTGCATGGGATGGGGTGGGTAGGGTGGAGAGAGAGAAAGACAGACAGAGAAAGCAGTACCTAGACCCGTGCTTGGTTTCCTTTAAACACCTCCCCATTCCCAGAAATACCCCCAAACGAATCCGTCTGCATGTTCCTTGACCGGCAGCTCCCCAGAATCCATCCTATCGGGGACCTTGTGGAGACGCGTCCAAATCAGGCTGCCGAAGACTGGCTCTTATTTTCCAGCACCATGGCAGCTGCGTCGCACAACCCATATCCTCACCCTCACCCTCGATCCCCCAACGCTTTCACAAGATCATACGACTCGTCGTCGGTGTCGTCGGCCACGTCGCCAAAGCCGCATGTCCAGTATATTGGCGGCCTGTTGAGCTCCGGTGCAAGGTCCAACCCAGCGCCCCCTCCGCACCCCATAGGCATCCCGCCGCCACTGTCCTCCTCGGCGGCCCGTCACCATCGTGACAACCACAACAACAACGACCACAACCACAGCCAGAACCACAGCCAGAACCAGAACCAGAACCAGCAGCAACAGCAGCAGCAACAGCAGCAGCAACAGCAGCAGCAGCAGCAGCAGCAACAACAACACCAACAACAACACCAACAACAACAACAACAACAACAACAACAACAACAACAGACGCCCCGCACCAAATCGTTCCAACCCTACACGCCCGTCACGGCCACGTCCACGTGCACATCCACGTCTACCATGGGCCGTGACTCACTCGCGTCGAGCGAGTCGGTGGCCGGCACGCCAGGCCCGTCCAGCGCGCAGCTGGCGTCGTCGAGCTCGCAGGCGCAGAAGAGGGCGTACCGGCAGCGGAGGAAGGACCCCAGCTGCGATGCGTGCCGGGAGCGGAAGGTCAAGTGCGACGCCACGGAGACGACCAGCTGCTCCGAGTGCTCGAGCCGGAACGTCAAGTGCCAGTTCACCAAGGAGACTAACCGGCGCATGTCGTCCATCAAGCAGGTGCAGGACCTGGAGAAGCAGATGGAGCGGGTCCGGCGGGAGAACCACACGCTCCGGCGCATGCTGCAGGAGCGCGACGGCCAGCTGGATATGGACGTCGACGGCGTCGAGCAGCTGCCGCTTCAGCTGCCCGAGATCGGCGCCGAGCCCAAGCGGAGGAAGAGGCCGGCGCCCATGCACGACCTGTCCCGGGCGCGGGCCAACATCCGGAGCTACGCGCGGGGCATCTGGAAGCCGCCCGCGCAGTATCGACAGCTTGCCGGCCTGGGCGGCCCGGGCGCCTTCGACTTCCCGCGGCCCGAGCTGCCGCCGCGGCAGACGACCGACATGCTGCTGCACGCCTTCTACTCGTCTGCGCACACCATGACGCCCATCCTGCACTGGCAGACCTTCACGACCGAGGTGGACAGCCTGTACGGCCCGGGCAGCATGCGGTCCGTCGCGCCGGCCTTCCTGTCCATGTTCTTTGCCGTGCTGGCCGTGGGCAGCCTCTTCACGGCCGACCTGCCCCAGCACCGGTCCCACCGGGCGTGCGAGCTGCTGGAGACGGCGCGGTCCCTCCTGGACCCGTGGAACAACGACGTCGGCCTGGATCATGCGCGCACGCTCGTGCTCATCACCACGGCGCTCAACGAGCTCAACCTCCGGTCGGCCGCGTGGAGCTGGCTCGGGACGGCGGTGCGGGTGGCGCAGGACATCGGGCTCCACTCGGACTCGGGGGCCTGGTCCGTCATCGAGAGCGAGATGCGGCGGCGGACGTGGTGGACCATGTACATCCTGGACCGCAGCCTCGCGCTGGAGCTCGGGCGGCCCATGCTGATCGATGACGGCGAGTGCGACGTGTCGCTGCCGGCCGGCGTCGACGACCACTTCATCCAGGAGAAGGGCATGCTGGTGCCCAACGGCGCCGAGCCGCTGACCCACTCGCTGCTCGCCATCATCCACGTCGTCCGCTCGTACCCGGCCCTCAGCAAGGCCCTCGCGACGCCCGTCATCGCGCCGACCCGGCTCGCGACCTTTGACCAGCACTTCGCCTCATGCCTGCGCACCTTCCCCCAGGCCTGCGACCCGTCCAGCACCGCGGCCCTGTCGCCCATGCTCCTGAACCCGCTCATCTACCTGCTCCACGCGCGCCTGCTGCTCCACCGCCACAACCTGCTGCCCTCGTGCCCGCCCGACGTGCGCCTCACCGCCGTCGAGCAATGCACCCACACGGCGCTCGAGACGGCCTCGCTCCTGACGCGCACCACCTCGGCCCTGCCCGACGGCGCCACCGCCCTGCTCACCACCCACCTGTTCCGCTGCGCGCTGTTCCTGCTCCTGGTCGGCTACCTCGAGCAGGCGACCGGCTGCATCCGCACGCTGGCCGTCATCAACAGCCGCCGCGACGTCGCCGTGCCGTGCGGCCGCTTCCTCGCCTTCTTCGTCTCGACGCTTGCGTCCAAGCGCAACGACTACGCCCTGATCCTCACGCAGTCCCAACAACCCCAACCCCAATCACAACCACAACAACAGCAACAACCCTACAGCACCCGGCCAACCCACACCCAGATCCAGGACGCGCTCCTGCAGGACGAAGAGCTGCTAGCCTACGTCAGCGCAGACCTGCAAGCCGGGCCCGAGACAGCGTGGATCTGGGCCGGCGCCGAGCGCGACGGGGCGCCACACCCACCCGCGGCGGCAAGGAACGGGATGATGCTACCAGCGAACGGCGGCACCGTCAGCCCGGCGGGGGGCTCGGCGCTGTACAGCATCGAGGCGCGCACGGGGCTAGCGGACGACGAGCTCCGCGAGTGGGCAGTCAGCGGCTGGGATCGGCTGGAGGGCATGCTGCGGGGCCTGGCCTCGCCGGGCGCGGGGACCCCGACGGCTGCTTGGGCGCAGCCGCCTCCGCCCCAGCCGACGGTCAAGAGGGAGATTAGCGGGCCCGGTGGGCTGGTTGGTGTTCGCGCGCTGGCGGCTGCGGCGATGCATGCGGGCGAGCGGAGCCCTGCGCATAGTCCGACTGCTGCTGTTGCTGCTGGTGCCGTGGCGAAGAGCAAGAGCCAGGAGAGGATTAGTATTGCGAATATTATATGATGGAGGCTAGTTACCTACCTACCTACCTACCTACCTACCTACCTACCTACCTGGCTGGCTGGATGGGAAACCTTGAAACTGGAATATAAAAAGACAGGGTTGTTTATCTGTTTGTTTTTCTGTTGGTATTTGGTGTTATTTTACGAGGCGGAGGAGGGAGGGGGGTTACTTTTGGTTTGGTTTGGTTTGTATACTTGCACAGTGTACACATTGCACTGCACTGCACTGCACTGCACATAAGGGAGCGAGGCGTATGGAAAGGCGGGGTGGGGGCGCGGGTCTGGTCTGGTTTGGTTTATCTGGTTTACTTGGCTGGTTAGGGGGGAACTTGAATGCCGACTGCTTCAAGCCTGCGGGCTGGTGGATGCCATTTTTGGCTTTTGTTTTCATCTTCGTTGTTTCTGTATGTGTGTGTGTGTGTTGGTGTTGTAAAAGCACATATGCCGGCTACCACGTCAGGACCTATGGAAATATAGGTAGCCGGGTGGGTAGGTAGGTACCTGATCGGAGGCGGGGGGTACCTAGTAGTAGAAGGATACCGCGATGATGACGAGGAGTTTATGAAACAACACACATACACACACGCACAACATGGATGCTACCTACCTACTGATGCGGTATGTACCATGTGTGGTATGACCAAGATCACCAACCGGTTTGTCCTTCGCCTATTCTGTCCGTCTGATATGTGCTGAGTGTGTTCTTGAGGCTGGAATGTGCTATTCATGCAGTGTTGAAGTGGGCGTTGTGGAGGTGTTCTTGGTGGAGGTGAGGGAGGGAGAGACACCAGCATCCGAGTCTTGAACGGCTGATGAAGCTAGGTCCAAGCAGGTAGTTGAACGGGCTGTGACGTGAACGACGGCTTGAAGTTGTAAAATAAAGTAACTTACTTTTTCGTCGTGGTCGGCCCAGTTGACTGTTTGGTACGGTTGGGTGTCACAGGGCTACTAAACAGTAGCTCGGGCAGTTAGGTGTGGTATGGTAGCTGGGCAGTACATGTAAGTGTGATCCCCCCTGAGCATGTGGGGTGAAGGGAGAGCGAGGTAGAGGGCGAAGAGAGCGTGGTGTATGGAAGCGAATAGAAAAGGCAAAAGAAAAGAAAAAGAAAAAAGGTACGAGAGATATGTGGATTTGTCATGGAAACTAAAGTCAACCCAACCTGGCTCTGCTTTGAACGGAAAGGTTTGCTTAGGTTCCAGGTAGGTAGGATACTTGGATACCTGGTAGGTCGCCAGGTAAAGAGTTTCCAGCTTCCAGCTAGTTTGCGCCTCATTTTAGACATGTGCTACGTTCACGCAAACCGTGACGTGGGATAATCAAGGGCCCTAGGTATCAGGTAGGTACTTTGGGATGACTTGGACTTGGAGATTGTGTAATCATGCTGGCCCGAGCCGCGTTCATGTGTACGTAGCCTGATGGGATCTGCTCCGGGTCTTGAGGTTCAAAGTCTGGGGTGCTTTGCTTGAGCGTTGAACAGAAATGTAACCTCCATATGAGATGCTATGTGGTAAGCACCAAGTACTAGGTAGGTAGGTAGCGTACCTAGGTAGTAGGCAGGGTGCCTTGATTGTGCTTGATACTCGACTGTATATTACGTGGTGCCGCAATGTGAGACATTTCATACTGCTTCACTTGTCTTCTTTAACAAGTAGGTAGGTAATTACCAGTGTTCACGTGTGGTGCCACAAGACAGCTAAACCAGACAGACAAGGGGTGCTAGCAAGGAAATCAAGAGACAAAAAGGGGGCGGGCATATCAAACGCACAGCTACTGATCTCCCTAGCCCATATACCCTATTATCAGACCTCTAGGGTTCCAGCCTACCCTGCATCCTAGGCACGCACGCACAGCTCAAAGACGCGCATAAATCGCGTCCTCAAACGCCTCCATCAGCGGCCTGACGAGCGGATCCGCAGGCTGCGCAATCTGCGTGCCAAAGACGCCGCAGACGCCGGCCTCGCGGTCAATAAACTGCCGCGCCGCACAACACAGGACACGTTAGCCTCTCTCTCTCCCATAAAAACCCCCAGAAATGAAGAGGGAAGGAAGAGAAAAACGAGGAGAAAGGGGCGGGGGGAGGGGGGAAACACATACCCAACTCAAATTAAACGCGCCGCCCCACAGCAGACACCCCCTCTTCCTATACGGATGCGCATCCCCATCAACCAGCAGCCCAGCCGCGCTCCAATCATACTCCCCCGTAGCCGGCACGACGCCGACGACCCACTCCGGATGCTCCATGGCGGCCCGCAGCGCGGCCTTGGCCTCCTTCTCTCGCAGCAGCGGTGCAAACAGCGCCTTCGCCGTCTCGGCAGACAGCAGCTTCCCGTCATCGACCAGCAGCGAGTGCAGCACCGCGGCGTACGCGTTGAGATCGGCGGAGGCGCCCTGGCCGCCGAAGGCGGCGCGCGTGGGCGTGGTCACCGCCAGGGCGAGCTTGCCGGCGTGGTGGCCGACGCGGCCGGTAGCGGGGTCGCGGGTCGCGAAGGATGCGAGGCGCGCAGTCGTCACGGGGTGGTGTTCCGGGTAGAAGGTTATCGAGGTAGCGGGCAGGCCGAGCGGGGATAGGATGTGCGTGGCGAGATACGTGTCCAGGTCGGTGCCGGCTAGAACCTCGACGAGCTTGCCGGCCCAGTCGAGGCCGCTGCCGTAGGCCCAGCTTGTGCCGGGCTCGAAGACCAACGGGTAGCCGAAGAGGGTATCGACGGTCGGGCCGGAGGAGGGGTCCTTTGGCGGCGGCGGCTGTTGCTTTGCCCAGGTGTCGAGCAGCGGGTGCATGAACGGGTACGAGCAGCCAGAGCTGTGGGTCAGGAGGTGCCGGACCAGGAGCGGGGTCTTGCGCGGGGTGAGGATCGGGTTGTTGGCGGCATCGAAGCCGGTCAGGATCGGCAGCGCGGCGAGCGTGGGCAGGTGCGGGGTGATGTCGGTGTCGAGGGTGACGAGGCCGCGGTCGACGAGTTGCAGGACCGCGACGGAGGTGAGGAGCTTGGTCATGGAGGCCAGCGTGAAGACTGTGTCCAGCTGCATTGGCTTGGGCGCGGCGGGGTCCAGCGAGGCATGGCCGAGTGCTTTGGCGTAGTTGAGCTTGCCTGGGTTGCGCAGGGGGGTTAGTTTTGGTGTATATTTTGGGAGGTCGGGCGGAATAGGGGGGTTTGTTTATTTGGGAAAAGGGGCGGCCCCGCGCTCAAGGTAAGACAGGAGTGTTGGGTGGGTGTGACAGAAAGAACTTTGGAAATTTGTTAGGTAATTGCCTGTCTTGTCCTTGGCGAGTAGCACTACGCCTGCGATGGTGCCGTCCTCGATGGCCTTTTCGATCCTCGCCTCGAATGCTGACGACATGGCTGGGGTTTCTGGTGGGCGGTGCTGTCGCTAATATTGAGTGAATGATATGCAAGTGTGCGAGTCGTTTATTTGTGTATCGCAGCCCCTTGATGTTGTGCTGTAGTTATTTGTCTAACAAGGTTTCAGTCGGCGGAGATATCTATCTTTATACGATCTCTGGCTGGCATTGGCCCAATTTATCAGCAACATGGAGGAAACCCCCATGTCCAAGGATCTCAATGGCACAGCGGGTGCCTTTTGTAAAGAAACCGCAGTCAGGGTCCGCGGGACTCCGGAAAACATCAGACGGCTGGTTGACGGGACGGGTCGGCAGAGAGGGGAATGTGGGGGATGAGGGGCAGTTTTATTAATGCCGTTGGGGTAGTAACTTGGACGCTTGCTCGATGACGGGTAGAGGAGCCGAATACTGGTCTCGGACGGGTTTGACATGTGCTAACTGCCTACCCAGGTCTCAACCTACTATCTTACTAACGAGCTGAGAAAAGACGGTTTAATATGTTTGTGCAGGTACTATCAACAAGAATGCGATGTTCAATACTGCAACAACAAACAAAGCTCTTGGCTCAAGAACATGTCTGGGTCCACGGAGGCGTTGTCACTCCGTTCCCCTGTGTGCGTCCATAAGGCGGGGGTGGAGGCCAGAGTTCGGCAGATAGCAGATGGCTCTAAGCAGCACATATGGGGAACGACGGCCTTGGCAGACAGACACTTGGATGCACAAGAGCATTTGCCAAACTGGAACAGGATGCGTTATGCTGGAGCTTCCGGGACCGTGTGAAACTGAATAAAAAAATTATATCACTTCCATCACAGTCTTACCCCGGTAGAACGCTCCGCGGAATACTTACTAATGAGTTGTGTTACTCACTGCGACCTCTGTTTTGACTCCTGTCTGAGTCCTATTCTTCCATGCACTCTTATTCCAACTCTCCTTGACTTCTTCCACGGTTCACGAGGCGGTGGACATCGCGGTCTGTTGCGCGCCGTGTCGTCACGCTCAGGTTTCATTTGTCTGAGCGAACATGAAGCAGAGGGGGTGCGCACCTTGTGCACGCCGACGTGCGTCAAGACAAGGAGCCGGGCGGGTGCACTGGTGATTGTTCTGATACTTGCTGAATGGGATGAGAATGGTTATCTGTAGGCTTTGTGAGCTGGTAAGGTGCGGATAAAGAATTCGCCAAGTTTCCTAGTTCAGCCCAGTGTGTTCAGAAACTCATCTGGCAGGTTACAACTTGGGTGAGCTGAGCAAGGTGGTCAAATAATCGGTGCAGCGTGACATCATCGAACCTCGAGAATATGTCAGGACATGACGGGGGGAGATCATGGGCCATATAGATGACAGCTTTGCGTCTTGGGCAAAAAACCAATTGAACATATTGATAGATGGCTACCAAGATCCCGAGGCGCAAGACGCTAGAACAGCGCGAGGCCGATCTGGTCTTTCCTCCACAACTAAATGCGAGTCCTCTTTTCTATCCGAACGTGGCCCGGTACAAGAACGATCTCAACGAAGGCCAAAAGAAGACAAGCTTGGTGACCATTCCAAAATTCAAGGACGAGATCAAACAGCACTAGTTCCGTCATAATCTGCTCGTCTAACGAAGACCTGCCTGCCCGTTAAAGAGCAAGGGCAGCGGCAACGGCAAAGCCAAAGACGACAATGCCGAACTCCGATTGGCCGGCACCGCTGCTGGGAGGAATGGAAGCCGACGCCGAGGCGCTGCTCTGGGCCGAATGGGAGGTGGGCTTGACGACCGGAGTTGTGCTCGCGTACGAGGTGATGTAGGAGCTATGGGGGACCGTGGTGGCATTGTGGCCGGAGTGTGTCGTGGTGACATTGACATAAGTGGACTTGGTGGTCACTTCGTCCCAAGCGGACTTGGTGATATCGGACCAAGCCGACTTGGAGATGTCGTCGTAGGCTGATTTGGTGATATAGCTCGAGTTCGGAGCGCCGCGATAGCCCGTTTCGGCCGGGGGGAGGATACTCGGGGGTAGAGTCGGTCCCGATGTTGATGCCGTGCCCCAGTCCCCATCTCCAGGACCATCTGGGCCATCCGGACCATCCGGGCCGCCTGGGCCGTCATAATCCGGAGACTGGCTTTCATCGCTGGCGTCACTGCCATACATAGAGGCCGCAGCAATGCCCAGCAGGGCCGACAGGAGAAGCGAAGTCTTGATTTGCATTTTGAGGGTTTGGTGGGTACCTAGAGCGGGTAGTGGAAACGAGTGTGTGGTTTTTGGTAGTTAGGGAAGAAAAGACTCAAGTGTTTGGAGATTGAACGTAATGAACGCCAAGTCAAGAGGCAGGAGGGAGAGGGACATGTTGACGGCAGGGCGCTGGCCTTAAAGAAAAGAGAATCGAGGAACACGCGTCGTCCTAGGAACAGAACGGGGAAATCCGCGCGAGGCTCGCGGTCTATATGGACGAGGCTTGAGAGTGTCTCACGGACTTGTGGTGGTGGTATATTGTGCATATGTAGGCGAGGTAGGTGTGAAGACGGCAGCACGCACCAGCTCTGGCCTGTGGTGTGTAGGCATGCTGCTCCCGCTGGCGAGCGGAGGTCGGCCACGGGGAGGCTGGACTGGACTTCCAACTCCAGCCGGACCGAAGGCGGAAATGCAGACGCAAACCCGGAACGCAGACACGGCCAAAAACGCACACGCGTGGGTTGGCAATGGTGGTGGCAGTGCTGTTGACAACAAAGGCCGTCCCTGGATCCCTTGGAATGTGGTTTTCGGCCCTCCGTGAGACGACGCCTCCTCGGAGCGATAAGGCTGAGTCAACATGTCTCTGTCGTTCCACCAGCAGCAGTCCAACCCTTGGCTGGGGCCTGTCTTGAGCCTGACGGGGCATAGATAAATCGGGGTGGCCTGCTCTGGGGCGCATCGTTTGTAGTGGGCCGCGCGGGCCACCCGGGCATGGGCGTGGTGATCATCGACATCTTGGACGATGATGGATTTGAGGCAGCTGGACGCTGAAAACGGTTCCTTCTCGCCTTGATGGTCACATCGCTTGCAACCTTTCCTTCACTGGCTGATTAAGATTGATGGAACGAAAGAATGGCCACAGCGACTGAAGAGACACGAAAAAGATTGGACATCGACATAGGAGCCCGATGCAATACGCAGTGTGGGATTGGTATAACGAAGTGTGGTGTTGAAATCATGAAGGCGTGGTTGGGTTGCATCGTTCGCAATGAGGTGGTGGTGCGTGCTGTGGTAGGATGGAGGGGTGTTTCATGTTTCACGAAGCGAAGAGGAAAAAGGGCATGGTTGGTGGCACCAGGGAATATTTTGTACAGACCCCGATCCCCAGATGCCAGGGGCCCTGTCGAACCAAGTAGAAGGCCTGTCCCTGGCGCCGCTCTTGCCTGCATTTGCAGCTCGGGTTAGGTGGATGTGGATGTACGGAAAACAGATGGCGGGTGGACCAAGCTCCCCTGCCTGCCAAGCCCTGGTTCCAGGTTGGCTTGCTGGCTTGCTGGCTTGCTGGTGGGCAGCAACTCCATGTCCCGTGCACACTGCACTGCACAGCACATCCCGCCTGACTGCAGCGACCAACCGACAGCGCCGCTTCGCCAGAATTCCCGTAGCTAAGGTACCGACGGATAAGGCGCTTTGGGTCAACAATTTGCATCCATCCATCCAGCCATCGCCGTCCCCGACGAGAGTTCCATCACAGCTGCATACCTACCTAACCTACCCGGGGATTTGCTTGTCGCTTCGTCTTGTTTTGATTCACATTCGCTATCGTCGTCGCGACCGACTCATCTCGACCTATCGTCAATCCAGCGACCCAGAAGTCTAGTGGACAGGCGCCGCCTCCATACCTGCCTGCCCGATTACCTGCCTGCCTCGATTCATCCGGACCCCGACGACACTGGCGGCCGCAACCGTAATCAACCAGCCAGTCATCCGCCCTGATCGACGGTGGCCGAGGTGCGGCTGCGCCTAAGAGAGAGAACGGCATCGAGAATACATACATTGCTCCCCGAGCGTCGATCGACATGAACCCCCCCGGCCCTTCGCGCTCCATGCAGCGACGCTCGCCCGGAGCCGAACCCGGCCCGCCCCCCAACATTCCAGTGCGCTCGATATCGCCGGTCGTGGGGATGGGAGGCATGGGCATGGGCATGGGAATGGGAATGGGAATGGGCATGGGCGTGGGCACCAACAGCGGAGTCGCGCCGCGGTCGTCGGCATCGGCCTCGAGCAGAGGTCAGAGTGCAAATGGCCTTGGTGCGGGCGGGAGCACACGGCGGAACAATGTGAGTTTCCATTTTCCCATGCGGTGTCTGGTTTCTGCTTTCTCGTTTCCGGTTGCCGGCTCGTTCCCAACCAACGACACGCGTGTTCGGGTCATGCGTTTCTGGAACCTGACCATGTCCCAATTCGAGCGCCGGCTTCATGCGTTAGCCCGTCGTCCCTCTGGCTGGCTATTCGCCTACCTCGCCTGAACCATAGTCATGACTCTCGTTACCCGCACCCCCAAGATGTCTTGCGTCCTCCACTTCCCTTCTTCTATATCTCCCGCTGCCACCCTCCTCGGGATCCCGAGCACTGCGCTAACCATGCCATCATCCAAAAAGTCGTCCGGCGGCTCGACCGTGCCGCTGTCCCAGATCGAGAAGAGCGTGACACATCTCCTTGTTGCGACCAAGCAGCTCCTCGAGACCCTGACGCAATGGTCTCGAGGCAGCGCGACAGACACCCAGGTGTCGGACGTCTATGTACGTTTGGGCTACGAGTTCAATATGGCTTGTCGCGCTTTCACCGCCATCAATGTCGACACCTCGGACCTGGGCAACGTGCCGGAACTGTTGAGGAATATCTTGGAAGCCACCCTAAGCCAAGAAGCAAGCGTCGAGAGTCTAGAGAAATATCTACCCAAAATACGCGACATCATCATAAACCTGCTGCACGGCCTGAAGCGGAAACAACAGAAGCTGAGGCAAAAACAGGCAAGAGAGAGAGAGAACGGCGTGGGGTCAACGGAGCAGGGTGCCCCCGCTGGTGCTGCCGCTGGCCCTGGGCGGACAACAAGCACCAGCACGATGGGCAGTGTCAACTCCGGCTTGACATCCCTGTTGAACGAGGGCTTGGAAAACGGGTATCGACCAGATGCGGTGCGGGAAGACTCGAGGAATAATGCGAGCGCCTCGCCGACGAGACGCGTTCAGCGCGACCCCTCTCGAGCTTCTGTCAACTCGGAGCCATCTAGTATCTCCAGCTCAACGATGCAAAGCATGCCCGTCCTCCCCCCCTACCCAGGCGACGAGACGGTAATACCGACAGGTCCGTCGACAGCCGATCTGAGCCACCTCGATGACTTCCCTCCACCTCCGCCGCCCCCGAAGGCATCGCAGCAAAGTGCTCTCGCGGCTCTACAAAGAGGGGGGGATCTGGAGAGGCGGGCCTCTCGAAGATACTCGGCCTACCAAATATCAAAGCACCTTGGTGCTCAGGCTGCTGGAATCCCTATGCTTCCCACGCAAACCACTCCGATACCGAACCGTGGCCGGGGTGAAGTCAGGGAATCCATGAGAGCAATGCAGGCCAGGGAAAATATCCGCCATAACCGTAATGCTTCCAACCAGTCAACTCAGTCCCGCAGCGGACCTCTCGATTCTTCACCTGTTCGGGTCCCGAGTCGGGTGTCAGAGGAGCCCGATGAAGGGCCAGCCGAGCTACCCGCTTTCTCCAGAAAAGACAGTTTCGAGGTTCAGACCCCCGACGACAAATATCCCCAACCAAGCGCAACGCTGAGCGGGCCGCCTTCCGATGTTTTGCCAATAATGGGGGTGGAGGAGGTCGAGGAGGTTACACCCACAAGTAATGCCGAGTCCAAGCCCCCGTTGACTGTCCGGCCTCCGACCCCTGACAAGGGGCCCAGCTCGTTCATGCTCGAGAACTCCCCGCCGCCAACTACAAAGGAGTTGACGCTTTTCCTCCAATACAAGTCCAAGGTCAAAAAGTTTATGCTTCCGGAGGGCTACGACGAGCTCTCGATTGGCCGCTTGCAACTGGCTTTTATCGAAAAGTTCTCGTGGAACACACAGCAAAACGGTGCAGATCTACCGGATATCTACATCCAGGATCCCGTATCGGGCGTCCGCCACGAGCTTGAAGACCTCTCCGACATCAAAGACCGCACCGTTCTTGTGCTCAACGTCGAGCCCCTCGACGAAGTCAAGAGGCATATCGACGAGGGCCTGGGGACACTGACAAAGATCATGCATGAAGTCAAGCAGAATGTCGATGACCACAGCGCGGCCCTCCAAAGAGTATCCGAGAGACAACAGGAAACGGCTAAGGACCTCGCAAGGCTGGCCGCCGCGCCTCCATCCATCATGACTCCTCCAGCAGACATGTCGCCACGGTCTGCAGGGCCTGCCGCGATGCGAAAGCTGAACCCCAGCCAAGTGACCGAGATCCAGAGCCTGCGGCGCGATCTCGCCGTGCTGCGCCAGACCTACTCCAACTTCCAGTCCGAGGTCCAAGGTAGCATGTCAGCGCTTCGCACCAAGGCCAACAACGTCAAGGCGGCGGCCGCCAAGGTTGCGGCCGCGGACATGGAAGGCAATGCGGGCAACGCATACGTGATCAAGGGCCGCAAGCAGCTGAACGGCGACAGCGACCGACTCGTCAACAAGATCGACGACCTGCAGGACCTGGTCGAGGACCTCCGCAAAGACGTGGTGCATCGCGGCGTGCGGCCGCTGCCCAAGCAGCTCGAGGACGTCACAAAGGACATCACCCTGCTCACCAAGGAGCTCAAGAAGATGGAGGACTACATGAAGCGCGAGAAGCCCGTCTGGACCAAGATCTGGGAGAAGGAGCTCGAGGACGTCTGCCAGGGCCGCGACGAGCTGCGCCTCATGGAGGACCTCATGGTGGACCTGCGCGATGATCTGGAGAAGGCGTCCGAAACATTTGCCCTGGTGGAGCAGGCCACCAAGGAGCAAATGAAGGACGCGGGCGCCGGAGGCGCTACGGGAGGGCCCGCCGCCGTCGGGATGCCGTTCCCCAACCGCCAGTTTAGCAAAGGGCTCAGGACGGCGGCAGACCCGAACGCGGCGAAGGAGGGCGTCCTGGGCGAGGTCAGGGCGCTGCAGCCCAACCACGAGAACAGGCTCGAGGCGATCGAGAGGGCCGAGAAGCTGCGGCAGAGAGAGCTCGAGAGCAGGAGCGACAACCCGCTCAAGATGGAGCTGACCAACTTTGTCGGCGAGGGCAAGCTGAAGAAGAGCGGCGGGTTCGAGGAGGTGGAGAGGGCGCGCAAGGCCAAGGACGACAGGATACGGCGCGAGGTGTGGGAGAGGCAGAATGGCATTGTCCCCGAGTCGGATCTGGAGGCCGTTGCGGAAGAGGAGGCGGTCGATGGGGGTGGGGCTGGGGAGACGGATGAATTGCCTGCTGATGGGTAGTTGTGCAGACTCGTGTTTGCCACTCTCTCTCTCTTTGTGTGTGTAATGCGATACTCGTTGAACGAGGAGGAGGTGGAGCGATGGAGGGAAATTTATACCCGCTTTTCTTATTTTTGGTTGCAGTGCCGCTTGCAGCTCCGTCGAGACAAGTTTGAATGAGTGGAAGTCGGAAGGGAAGGGAAGGCAGGGAAGTTTGGGGGGGGGGGTTGAGTACCTTGCCTCACCTATGGATTCTTATTTTAGGATTGTTGAAGATGCGGGGAGGTGGGTGGTGGTTGTTGTTGTTGTCGTGGTGTTTATTTACGAGCCAAGCCAAACTACTGTATGGATTCCTCGTTGATGAGTGGGTGTGCTGGTGACCTACTGCAGGTTTGACTTGATTTCTATGGTGGTGATGGCGGTTGAGTGGTGCATGCATGGTTATCAGGTAACACCAAATTAAGCTTTACTTATTGTTAGTAAGAAATATTATTGGCGGGTTATGTTTTGAACCAAGTGTTGCTGATGGAAGGATGGTTGGTTGCACGGTCTAAGTGTGTGTGAATTTGGGGGTTTTTCTTGTCTTTTCTCTTGGTGAACATGCTTCGTGTAAGTCCCGGTCTCCATATGTATATGCAAATTGATAACCAACAGGAAGCTCCTCACTTCCTCTTCATTTCTCTTCTTTTTTTGCTTTCTGCGCAAACGAGTACGATATTATGCACCTAGGCAGGCAATCAGGAGATTCACTATCCAGATGGCAGTTACTTTGCATGATGAACACCGTTTCGCAGGGGTCTTCTTGGCAACTCAGCCCGTTCATCTCATCTGGCTAGGCTCGTCGACTTTGGTTCCAATCGGGGGCCATCTTGACGTTTGTGTGACCTCCAGCTGAAAAGGCGACGGCGCATGGTGGCGCGTAATCACAGGCCCCGACCACGAGGCTCTGGGTGGTCATCTGCTCCCCTTTCCCACCGTCCCGTCGAGTTTCCCTCCCCGAGCCCCTCGTTTTTCTTCCTTCCTGTACACTTCAGCTTTAAGGTGTTACTATCACATCCAGACGGACCTATCATCTTGATACCTCTCACCACACGCTGCTATCCACACTTCTGACAGAATCATAGTTGACTATATCGCCATCTCATGATGACCATGCCAGACCACCACAGCGCTGAACCGGCGCAGCTCTACGGCCCTTCAGAGCCAATGAAACTGACACCCGTCGTCCGGACGGAGACCATGTCCAGCGGCACAACAACAGCCGCATGCCATCTCAACAACAAACACCGGGCAATGAGCTACGCGCTCTCCGAGACGGAGACGCTTGGCCGCACGCAGTCGGAAGACCAGCTGAACAGTAACAACAATAATCCCTTGCCGCTGCCGGTGAAGTCGGAGCCCAAAGGCCCTGCTCATCCGTCCTACGCCACGGGGCTGGAGATATGCCTGCTCGCGGAGCCTGACGAAATGCAGAGCTTGCTCGCGATGAAGAATTTCCGGACGGAGTCGCGTGTTGATGTGTTGCAGATTCTTGATGGCAAGCAGGGTATGGTATTGTTGATATTCTGATGCGATTCTGTGTTGTGTACGAGGATAGGGGCTGATTATTATGTATCTGCTTGATATTAGCATATTTCAGTTGTCAGAATGATAAACAGGTGGAGATGTTGGTCAAGGTATGTGAAGATTGGTTCTGCATATAATCCAGCAAGGAGTTGGGACTGGGCCTGCTTTTGGGTAATTAGGACTAAGCTGACGGTACTTCCAGGAGGCGGCACAATCAGATGTCAACTATCCCAAGCTCATGGTCGTGTACGTACCTGACTTGAACTACCCGAATAGTGCTAAAAGATCTCTGTCGACGTATGATTTCGTAAAATGGGTACCTGAAACTATTAACAAAGTCTAGCTGCATCAAGTTGGAAGACGTCAAGGACGCCATCTACGGCTACCAAGCCTCCATCTCTCGGCACACACTCGATTTTGTCTTTCAGCAGTTCGGGGTCCATGCCGGCTTCCTGGCGGATATTCTGGGGCGGCCAAACTACTGGTCGCCAGTAGCCAGGTCGAAGGGCGATGCGGAGAAGCTTGGCGATGTTGGTTTGTCTCTCGGCAGACTTTCTCTCCTTTTCTTTGGACCCTTAGTAGCTAGGGTAGTACTGATACTCCTTCACAGAATTCTTCTGCCAGCACCCCCGATGGTCGCAGTACACGCGCTACGACAGGGGCAAGGAGGCCGCACACGTGGGCCACGTGGCGCCCTGTTCCGTGTACATGCACCACTCACGGGCAAAGAACCTGACCTTGTACCTGATCGTGGCCTCGGAGAACGGAGGCTGGTTCCAGTCTTTGCTCCCCCGCATCGGGATCGTTGACGGCGAGCTGCGTGCCGCGCCAGAGACCGTGGGCTCCTTTGCCGCCAGCCCTTTTATGATCCACACCATCATGTCCAGCATTGCATTTCAGCAGTCCAAGGGGTACGTCGCGTCTGTCAAGAACCGACTGATGGAGCAGGTATGTGAGATACTCTATTAGGTCAGGTACCTGGTAGGTATCATGTCGGTAGGTGCTAATCGATGCGGTGACCAAGATCCGCCAAGTCAACGACTACTCCGAGGGCAAGGCTGGCAAACATACAACGCGACGGCGGCGGCCAGGCGAGATCCGCAACGACAAGGAAACTCGGCTGATGCTCGAGGACATCACCAAGAACCTGCACCTCGTGTCACAGACGGCCGATTCGGGCATCGCCAGCGCGCACCAGTCCATCAAGATCAGCGATAAGATGGTGGCCGTGCATGCCGCTTTCGCGTCCAGCTTCCACGCCGGCCCGGGACATCATGATCGGCCCCCCGCCGCGGTGACCGAGACGCACAGCGCCATGGAGTACATCCGCGACTCGTTCTACAGCCAGAAGGACTGGCTGGGCACGTACAAGCAGCGCAAGGACACTGCCATGAACTTTGTAGGTTGGCTTGTCTGGACTTTTGGACTCGTTGTTGAGCAGAATAGGGGAGCTGCTGACCAGGTGCGTGCCACAGGTCTTCAACATGGTCACGCAGCAGGACAGTTCCACAAACGTCGACATCTCGTACAAGATGTCCAAGGACAGCTCGTCCATGAACGCCATCACCATCCTCACTATGATTTTCCTGCCGGGGACGTTCGTCGCAGTGAGTACTCCGTCTTGAATTCTGTTGTTTTTCATTCAAGTATTTGATTAGCTGACGGAGCGATTTCACAAAGACAATGTTCTCCAGCGTCGCGTTCAGGGCGGCTGTGACAAGGGCTGTAATACAGGGCTTGGAGGGGGTTCAAATTCAGTAATAATCTTCTGTGGCCTCAAGGTCCTTGATCCCTTCAATCTGACTTGGATCCAGGCCTCTTTCTTATAGCCACAGCTAGGCGCACAGGCCCGAGTCTAGTTTACAGGGGTAGTTATTGCCTTAGGTCAATATGCCAATCGCTTCTGTCTATTTTTCGACGGCTGAATCCCCATGACCTTCGGTCGGTTTGTTGCATCCAACCGTTACCCGCCTGCGGCCATTGCCGCCGGGCTGATACAGTTGCCTTGATGCTCTACCTTATCTAGTGGTCCAGACCACTCCCGAGGGTTGGCCGTGTGACACTATGCCCTCCTTTCTGATGCTCGCCCTCGAGCCTCAATCAATCCCCGGGTGACGAGGTTTGTCGGGGTGCTTGAGGTGGAACTTGGTGACCATGGCCTTGGCTCCATCGCTGGTAAAATGCTCATATGGTTCCCAAGTCCAGTGCCGTTTGGCAGGCCAACCTTCCCACTTGACCAAGTACTTCACATGCCCCTGAATATCCATGGAGTCCTTTACTTCTTCCACTTGGTAGTCTTCGGCCTCTATTGGGGCTGCCTCCTGCAGGACCTGGTCAGGGTCAGGCAATGCCTGATTGCCAGCGCGGTAGGGTTCAATGAGGGAGACGTGGAAGGAGTTATGGATTCTCCAGGTTTTGGGGAGTGTGAGCTGGACAGCGGTAGGAGAGATCACCTTTTGGATCTTGAAGGGTCCCAGCATCTTGCGATCCAACTTTTTAGCCGGCCGTTTGGTCTTGATGTTCTTGGCGTTGAGCATGACAAGTTGCCCAGGAGTGTAGGTAGGGGCTTCGATACGCCTCCTGTCAGCCCATTCCTTCATGCGCTGTCTGCTCTTTTCCAAGTGTTTCTTGGCGTCCTTGTGGACTTGGAGCATCCAGTGTCCATAAAGGTCGGTTCCCGGGTTCATCGGTGTGGAGTCTGGAGGGTTATGTGTCGCTGGATGGTAGCCATAATTAGCAAAGAAAGGGGACATACCCGTGGCGGTTGAACCAGTGTTGTTGTAGGCAAACTCGGCCATTGGTAGCAGGTCCTCCCAGTTGGTCATTTCGTAATTCACGAATGCCCTGAGGTAGATTTCTAGAATCTGGTTGGTTCGCTCCGTCTGCCCATCAGTCTGAGGGTGGAACGCTGTGCTCATGCGGCTACTGATTCCAACCAGCTCGAGGAAGTCCTTCCAGAGCTTGGACGTGAAGCGGGAGTCTCTGTCGGAGATGATGTCTAAGGGTACTCCGTGGAGGCGCCAGTAAACTCGTGCAAAGATGGGGATGAGATCCTCCGTCTTTTTGCCATCCACCTTGAGTGCAGTGAAATGGGCCATCTTTGTGAAGGGATCTACCATTACCCAGATGGAGTCACACCCGTTGGAGAGGGGCAGGTCGGTGATGAAATCCATTGCCACCGTCTGCCAGGGGCGATAATGCAGCTCCATGGGTTGCAAGGGTCCGTAGGGCGCATGCCGGGGTATCTTGTTTTCTTGGCACGTGAGACATCCTGACACGAATCCGCGCACCGTTTCCTCCAGTCGGGGCCACCAGAAGTTGCGGGTGATTAGCTCCAGGGTTTTGTCCATTCCCATATGTCCAGCCACCTTGGTGTCATGTTCTGATGACATGATGTGCCGGCGCAGGGATGTCGGAACCCAGAGTCTTCCCTTTCTGTAGAGGAGGCCTTCTTTGGTCTCGAGATCCTTTCCTTGCTTCTTGGACCATTCCAGGTACTCTGCATCGTTCTCGGCGGCTTCCTTAAAGCTCCGTATGAAGTCATCACTCCATCGGGGAACAGTGATGCTGCAGAGTCTCGCTGAAGAGAGGAGAAATGCTGGCGTATCCGAGTGTGAGAAATGTTTTTCTTGCAAGACCGACGTGATCGGCTGGTCTTCACTCCCCCCTTTCTCAGGACGGTACTGTGGAAGTCTCGACAAGATATCGGCCTTGTCGTTCATACGGCCTGGTCGATAGTTGATGATGAACGAGTAGCTGGAAAGCTGTTCCGCCCATCTGGCTTGTCGTCGGTTGAGTACCTTGACGGTGGTGAAGTAAGCCAGATTCTGATGGTCCGAGAATACCTCGATACGATGCTGTGCTCCTTCGAGGTAGTGTCTCCATTTGTCGAAGGAGTCCACGATGGCCAGGAGTTCCTTGTCATGGATCTCGTAGTTCATTTCCGCGGGCATGAGCTTGCGGGAGTGGAAGGCAACTGGATGGAGTTTCCCATCGTCACCCTTCTGTGACAGGACCGCTCCGATCGCGAAATCCGATGCATCGGCTTCGACGATGGGAGTACGGTTCGGGTCAAAGTGCATCAGAATGGGTGCGGTGACGAAAGCGTCCTTGAGCTGTTGGAAGGCTTTTTCCATCTGGGGGGTCCATTTCCACAGTTTCTTGTCCACCTTGGTGGCATCAGTCATGGGTTTGGCAATGGCTGAGAAGTTGCGGATGAAACGACGGTAGAAGTTGGCAAAGCCGATGAACTGCTGCATCTCCTTCAGGGTTCTGGGTGACTCCCATTCTGAGATACAGTCGACCTTGTCCTTCGTCATCGAGATTCCTTCAGGCGCAATCTTGTACCCTAGGAACTCTACTTGGTGAACTCCCCATTTGCATTTCTGCGGAGCCACAGCCAAATGGTGGGCCGATAGCCTGCGCAAGACCTCCTTGACCAGGCGGTCGTGCTCCTCTTCGGAGTCGGCGTATATCAGCAGGTCATCCAGGTAGACAAGTAACCCGTCGTCGATGAGGTCCATGAAAATATGGTTCATCATGCCCTGGAATGTTGAAGGGGCATTGGTAAGACCCATCGGCATCACGGTGTACTCAAACAATCCATACTTGCAACGGAAGGCTGTTTTCCACTCATCGCCTTCTTTGATTCGGATGAGGAAGAATCCGGATTTGAGGTCGATCTTGGTGAACCACTTGGCGGTCGCCAGCCTCATTTGGAGTTCCGAAATCAAGGGGATTGGGTGTCGCACCGGGATGGTTATCTTATTCAACCCTCGGTAGTCGACGACAGGTCGCAGAGGATCATTCGGGTCTTTCTTGTCCACGAACATCAGAGGGGCACCACATGAGGATGTGGATTTCCGTATCCTGCCCGAGTCCAACATCTTGTCCAACCAGGGCTTGAGGGTGTTCAGCTCTCGGGCGCTCATAGCGAACAGGGGGCCCCATGGGGGCGTCTTCCCTTCCATCAGATCAATCGCATGATCCCATGGTTGGTGGTCTGGGAGGCGCAGCGCGGCTTCATCCGACATGATAGGAATGAATTCCCGGAATTGCTGCGGGACTAGATCGAGTGCCTCCTTGACTGCGGCTTCAGCGGCACTGACGGCAGCAGTCCGGGGAGCTATCCCCAAGACCAGCTTGCTGGTGCAGTTCTCCCGACAGTGCTGGGATGTGAACCGAATCTTGTTGGAGTCCTCGAAGAATGCCTCTGGTCGGTGTTGCTGTAGCCACCAGTGAGGGAGGATGATATCGCATTCATCGTCCATGGGGCTGAGCTCGAATTGCAGGGCCGTGAAGTGATCCTCCTGGTGTCGGAGGACTAGCTTGTCGGTGTAGTACCTCCCCGAACCTTCAACTACCTCCTTGTTGAACGCCATCATGGGTCGGTGTTGAGCTCTCCGATGCAAGGGCAGTTTCCATCGTCGTGCCTTGGAAAAGGACATGACGGGCACTTCGCTCCCCGGGTCAAGTAGTACCGACACAGGATGCTCCTTGTCATTGTAGAGGAGTGTCATCTTGATGATGGGTCGCGTTCCGGCAATGGGTTCTTGTCGTGGTCGTTTGACATTTCTGGTCTCAGGGGCCTCCGCTGCCCGCTTGGTGGCAGAGACTGCGCGTGGGGGCCCATGGGTTCCATGTCGCGCATCATGGGGGCCCTCTAAAAATCCGAGTCCGAGTCTTCGATTTCTTCGAACACCGACTCTGGATGAGGAATGGCTGTCCGGATGGCATCAATCTTGGCCTTCTTGGCTGCTGGTGAAGCTCCGGGCTGAGGGTCCTCCGCCTTGCGTTTGACTGCCGCGGTTTTCTCCGGGGCCGCCGGGAGTTCCTTGCCGTCGACATCCTTTCTTGCGAAGCAAGCGAGGGTTTGGTGGTTGTCTCGCCCGCAACGCCAGCACGCCTTCTTGGCAGCTTTGCGCTTGTCGATGTCAGCGGAGGATATTCCTTTTAAGGCTTCCTTGTTGCTTGACCAGCGCTTATCCTTTGGGTCAAGTTTAGGGGGACCTGCGGAATGACTGTCCTTGTTTGAGGATTGGCCGGATTGGGAGCGGCCTTCCGAACGGGGGTTTGGGTGTTGGCCCGACTTCGAGCGCTCCGGTGTCGAAGCGGGCGCGCCTTTTCCCGACGAGAATCCCGGGTTGGCCATCATATTCTCATAGATCTGTCCGGCCTCCTGAATGGCGTCGAGGAATTCCTCGTCATTGGTAGGGAGGCGGCCCAGTCTAGAGTAGACCAGATCGGTGATCTTGTTGGGCAGGGTTCTTGAAATGTGGGTCTGGAAAGCGGTACCAGACCATTGCACTTCTTCGTTGAGATCCAACATCTCGGTGATGTATTGAGCAGTGTCGCCTTGATAACGGAGCTCCTGCATTTTGCGCAGGTTGCGATGTCGCTCCGCTGGGTCCTTGAAGCGTTCCTGGACGGCCAGTGCATAGCCCATCCAGTGGTCCTGAAGACCCATCCGACGCACCTGCTGAGATCGCTGGTTGTGCCAGATTTGAGCCTTGTCTGTCAACAAAGAGCCGACCCAGTTGATCCTGTGCCGATCGGTTGGGAAGCTGGTATCGTATGTCTCAATGTACGACTCGACCTTCAACCACCAGGGTTTGAACTGGGATAGTTCCTTACCACTGTAGGTGGAGGGTTTGTTGAGGTGGACCGGGTTTACCTGGGCGATCGTAGGTCGCGCCACGAGTTCGATCAGGTCTCGCCACGAGGGTTCTCCATCTGGGTTTGATGGGACTCGGGGCCTTCGCGGCGGTGGTGAGTTACCGCGGGGTCGACGTGCGGGGTCGTCGTCGTCATCAGGGTCAGAGTCCCCAGGATCGCCTCCCGGAACCATGCGGGGGCGGAGGGGTGGAACTCCTCCGAAGCCTCCTCCGAAGCCTCCGGCGGCTCCTGACATCATGGGTGTTCGAGCCGAGAGAAACTGGTCTCTTCCCAGGCTCGCTTGTCTGCCCGATTGGGCCGCTTGAAGGTTCCGCGAAGACAGTTGGTCGCGCATCCTGGCTTCCGAACTGGAGAATTTGACGCTGGGCAGCGAGGGTTGGGAGCCCAGTGGGGCCGTTGATGCTGCCCGCCGTCCCAGCCCAGCAAGGACAGAGTCCACATCGACAGGTCTGGAGAACCTCATCTGTTGCTGGGCTTCCTGAATTGCGGCCTGGGTGTACTGCCGAAGTTCCTCCAGTTTTGACTGCATGCGCGAATCCAGGCTGGCAGGGTCGAGGTACTCACGCGCCAGGAGGTCCTGGATCTGGAGATTCTTTTCCTGTGCCCAGGAATCGACCTCCTTCTGGAAGTTCTTTTGATTCTGAACTTCCTTCTGGACAGTGAGGAGGGCCTCTTGATGAAATTTGGCCATCTCCTCAAGTCTCTCCACGGCCTGTTGCCGCGCTGCGTCTTGCGTCGCGAACTTGGCAATCTGGGACCACACTCGCTGCACAAAGTCCGCACTTGCTTGCTCCACCTGATTGTGGAGAGTGGCAATCTGTTGCTGCGTGACCTGGGTGCCTGAGTGATACAGATGGGCCATGCCGAGGTAATGGTCCCGCATCTGGTTGTAGCCCCTCTTGAGTTCCTCCAGATCTTGTCGTTGTGTGGCGCGGACGTCCTTGGCCAAAGACTGCATCGCTGAGTATGTCCGTGCAATCTTGTCATGGAGGTAGACCAGCCATTCCGGAGGATTGTCAATGCGGTCGTTGGTTACGGCAAGGTCGGCGGCGTCCCTCATGACGACATCGAATTCCTGGGGATTGTACAGGACCAGGGAGTGCCCCGGGGCTGGGGTCGACGTGGCCGGCGCCATGGTAGCGGGTGTCTCGATGGAGGGGGAAGAGCACGAGGAGCGGGCTTGGTGGGAGCCGCGGGGGTGGTAGGTGCCGGAGATGAAGAGGGGTTGGTGCCTTCGGGGTGGCCTGTGCGGCCGGGATGGAAGCTGCAGCCGTGGATGTGGTATGATCAGGGTCTTGAATGGAAGAAGATTATCTGTGACAAGGGCTGTAATACAGGGCTTGGAGGGGGTTCAAATTCAGTAATAATCTTCTGTGGCCTCAAGGTCCTTGATCCCTTCAATCTGACTTGGATCCAGGCCTCTTTCTTATAGCCACAGCTAGGCGCACAGGCCCGAGTCTAGTTTACAGGGGTAGTTATTGCCTTAGGTCAATATGCCAATCGCTTCTGTCTATTTTTCGACGGCTGAATCCCCATGACCTTCGGTCGGTTTGTTGCATCCAACCGTTACCCGCCTGCGGCCATTGCCGCCGGGCTGATACAGTTGCCTTGATGCTCTACCTTATCTAGTGGTCCAGACCACTCCCGAGGGTTGGCCGTGTGACAGCGGCGGATTCCGGCGCCGCCGAGACGACCGGCTTTCTGTGGCCGTTTGTCGCAGCGTCCGTGTTCTTGACTATCACTACGAGCTGCCTGTGGTATTTCAGGAAGGCTCTTGCGCGCTACCGGAAGACGTTGGCGCTGCGTGCTTCGAGGCTCGCGCGGCGCGATAAGGCGGTTGTCGCGGGAGACGGCGACTTTGTGTGAGATTTGGTGGATCTGGAACTCGAAGTGATCGTATGAGTATGGGAAGGAGAATCTGATGTACAACCTGGGGGTAAGTAGTGTATTTCTTTCGTTGGGAATGCTGATCGAAGTAGAAACATATGAGAGGTTACCCAAACATCAGCGTCTACCGTTGTGCGTGTTTGCCACCCCAACTTCAACCAGAACGTTTGCAGGGCCAAACTCCATCCAGTCTTTCAACTTCTTCTCGCTCGAGACCCACGCCAGCCCAAGCATGCCAGCCCCATTCACCCCCACACCGTTGGCGTCACCCTTTCGTCGCGGGATGACCACAATCCAGCGCTGGTTCATGGCGACATTGTGCGGGATGGCTTTGCTTCCATCTTTAACATCATCGTCACGATGGAGGACCTTCTGCGCCTGGCCAAGAAGCCCCTCATAGATTTCCGACAGATCTTCCGGGGCGGGTAGTATCCCGTCTTTGAATCGATGGAGAAAGTAGTGGAAAGGGATACATCCCCTCCGCGCCTCATCCCAATCCGGCCAAAGCAGCATCCCATCCTCGTCCCCCTCAGGGCTAGGAATGACTTGCATGTGCTTGTGCAGCCGACTGCACCCGCCCTCGACCCTACAGTTGTAGAAAACCAGGTACGGCCGCTGGAAGGAGGCGAACACGGCACGGGCGGACGCAAGGTCGTCTCTGTCCAGCGCCGTGTACTGCCGCTGGAAACCGTCCTGCGTGAGGAGGAGCAGGTGCGGCCTGACGGCGGCGAACTTGTTGATTGCGAGGAGGTGCGTCTCGCTGACGGGGGTAATCTCAAAGCCTGACACGTCGATGTCGCTTCCTGGTCTGCACCCTGAGGGTTCTGCGGATGCTGGGGGCTGCTTGGGTTGTGTTTGGGTTGGCGAGGTCGCTGGTTTGCCGGCGAGGGCGTCCGAGACTCGGAATTCGAACTGCATGGTCAAAACGAGACATTCATCAGTCAACTGGGTTGATGTTTTGGTCAAACTGATATCGGGCATGAAATAAAGACAGACCTGTAGACCTCCGTCTTCAAACCTCACGACTCGCGCGCTCTCTTCGTAGAAAGCTGTGCCGTCGGCGACGAGAGCGTCGAACTTTTCAAGGATGTCATCTTCGTCGAGATGCATCTTGCAGCAGGCCCCAGACTCGAAGGCGTGGTTAGTCGACGTCGATGATGCGCCCAACAAAAGTTTGACACAATGAATGAAATATGAGGGTATTTCAATCAGTTCGCACTCCTCCCAGCCGTTCGAGAGAGCCTACAGCGCCTGTCAGCTTACTGAGCGCGAGGCGTTTTCAGTTGGCATAATTGTTGAACTTACCTGCTGGTCGTCGGAAGGCAGACTGCGTCGCTCCTTCCTCTATCTGTATGTGTGTGTGTGTCCGCCAAAGAGGAGAAGGAACGGGGCAAGCTTATATTAACCTAGCGACAGGATTAGCGTTTCACGCGTCCCAACATGCATGATGCAATCCACTCGGACGTACCAGAGGACGAGGGAGGATGCATTTAAACCGAGGTAGGAAAATTGATTGCATAACCCGTAAAAGTGGTATGAATCACTTGTACTAACCTCGAGATTATTATAGAAACCCCACCGATTAATTATCCTATTCATCGCACATGACCAAAGGTTGGCATTTTCCTCGAAAAAACAAAGATGGTCGTCATGCTCGTGCCGCTAATATAACGTTCCACTAAGGTACCGTGTTACTCGCGTAGTCGATATGCGACATTTTTACTGTTGCCCTGTTTCTAAGAGACACGCGCTCATTGAAAGTGGTTGAGGTCTTGACGATGGCATGCCTCAAGTTTGCGATGAGTGGAACGAAGAACTCTAGCGTGGTGCGGTTTCGACCCCGGCGATTAATTCTATCGCTGTGGAATATCAGATGAGTGTTTGGGATGTAATAGCGAGTTTGCTGGCGTCAAAAACGAGGCGAGTGGTGGAGAAGTCTTGAGGGCCAGACAACTGCCAACCATCGACGTTGTGACGACGGTCAAAGAAGGCAGGTGCGGGTGACCTCTGCTTAATTACTGCTCGGGCAGGTGCATTTAATCGGGCCACCTCCTGGCATCGGCCTTCTTCCACCAAAGCAAGCAAGCGTCTTTTCCGCTCACTTCTGTACTGTTTGAATTGTGACATCTTGATGTTCGCCAAATACAACATTGCTTGCAAACAACTAGTCTCATATGTGAAAGTGGCGGAGCGTGTCGCCGAAAAGATGCCGGCGCACACCATCGTGTTCAGACCCATGCACGCCACATCACCGGAGATGCCGGGCTGAGTCAATTCAGCCCGGGGCGGCGGAATGGTAAGGTGCCCAGCTTTGCGCCATCCGCATCAATCAATCTTTGCTGAAGCAATAGCAGTTGTATCATCTCGAAGACAGACACAGCCAAGTCAACAATCGCCGGCCAATTATCCAACTCCTTTCTATGTCACCTATGCGCATGGCATAATGTCGACAGGCTCCAAGCCCAGGCCTAGGCCTATTCGACTGGACCCACCGCCCTGCATTGTAGCACCGGACACAAAGCCTTGTGTTGCGAGGGACAACGAGTTGGCTGCTGCCGGCGCCTACTTCGACAAGGCCCTTGATGGCAAGACATATTCTCGCGTTCTGTGCATCCGTGGCATTGGAGGCATCGGCAAGACTGCGCTGGCGCTGCGTTTTGCACACGACTCTTTTGAGAGTGGACGCTTTGCTCATGTTTTCTGGCTACAATGCGCAACTACGACTTCCATCAGCCAAAGCTTTGCTAGGGTTGCCACCGAGATCACGGGCCTGGTTCCGTCTGGAGACATCAGTGTCCGAGCAATCGCAAAGTTTCTGCGGAAATACACTTTGTGTAAGAGCACGGCTTCACGATGTGCCTATGTGTCGAGACAAGAAGCTGACCGGTGTCTGGTCCCCCCCTGGATAATCTGCGAAACCGTGGTTGCTGATCTTGGATGGGTTTCAAGAATCGGGGATAGTATATAACCTTCTGTTACCCTCGACATACGCACAGGGGTCGATCCTTATCACGGGAAATGGCGATCTTGAAAGGGCTCCCCAAAAAGGATATCGAACTACTGCCGCTCAACATGGACGGCTCCGCTAAGCTCTTCAAACGGCGGATCGGGAAATCGGGCGCGCCGGGCCCGGAGGTGATTTGTGAAGAAGAGCGTGCTGCAACGGCCCAGATTCTGCGACGTCTTGGTGGCTTACCGGTGGCCATTGAACAGACTGCGGCCTACATGCGAAAGGCAAACGTTTCGATCCTGGAATACGCAGACTTTCTTCAACGAAACGATGCCGAGACGTCCGAGCGAGGCCAAAAATGCCGCTTGGTCCACCATGACAGTCTCGAGCCGATATTTGACATGTCCATCAGAAACCTTCCACAAGCCCAACTCAAACTTCTTGCTGTTCTGTCGGTATCGAGGGTTCCGGTTACCAAGGCATCGTTTCAAATCCCTGAACAATATGATAAAGATTGGCTGAGTGCACCAGGGGATGGATTTATGCAGGCTTTCGGGGGCATTCACGGGTACGTCCCGCGCTGCTTGAACACTTGTCATTCTAAGCCATGATAAAGCGCGGTTCTAACAAGGCAAAGCTTCTCCAACGCGCTTGTTTCTTTGGCAAAGCGCTCTTTGGTTAGAGTTGTGCACGGCCGGATCGAAATGAACCGGCTAATACAAGACTTTGTTGTCTGCCAGCTCACCGAGGAACAAGTACAGGATGCCTTCGAGACGGTTGTTCATCTCAGGAAACGAAGCAGGCCACAGAAAAATATCGGCAGTCATCAGGTCTCAAGCACCACTGCGGAGAAGACTGAATGCATCGGCTTGTGTGCATGTTTATTCAACTACCCAAAGTTGGATTATGGGTCGAACTCGTTTCGGCTTCTTCGAATCATGCCTGGTGAGCCAGACATGCCGATTCAATGCCAGCTCTTCACGGCAAGTCTCGAGGAGTGGAGGAACAGATACCTCGCGGGCTCATATGTCTGGGGAATTCCTGAACCCATAGTTTCGATATCGATTAACAATCGACCATTCTACATCCGGCAAAACCTCCACAGCTTTCTCAGCGTCCTCCGCAATACCGAATCCTCGCTCGTGGTGTGGGTGGATGCCATCTGCATTGACCAGAGCTCAGACAAAGAACGCAACCACCAGGTTGCTCTCATGGCCTTGATCTACAAAGAGGCGTCCAAGACTGTTGCATGGCTCGGCCCTGAGACTCAGAACAGCCGCCAGTACGTTGAGTATGTCGACCAGCATGCTGATCATGTCAATCAGTACGTTGATACCTGGAATATCAACGAAACGGCCAGCGACAGCAAAACCGACGACGAGCGGCAACTCGTGGGAAGGAACTTTTCCCAATTCATGGAGTCCGAGTACTGGTATCGGATCTGGACATTCCAAGAACTCGTGTTGGCCCAGGATATCGTCCTATTGTGGGGGAGCAGTCGGATGGAGTGGGATCAATTCATACAGTTCATAGGCCGCGCAGCCTTTGGGAACGACCCGAAAACAGAGTTCGACATGCCGCGTGTTCACGACAAGGCTCTGGAGTTGGAACAACTGCAAGGGCTGAGGCGGGGGTTCAAATCGCGGTGTCTCCTGGATCTGGTGTACGACATCAACGTGACCGGTGGCCGCCAATGTTCGCGCATCCACGACCGCATCTATGGCCTCCTAGGCATTGTTACTTGTGGGCACGAGCTCGAGCGCAGCTTCCCCATCGATTACTCGACCACCACTCTCCAGCTGTTCTTTGAGTTTGTCCGTCGATGCGGATCAAACGATACGATGAAGGCCATCAAGGTCGCGTTGGCGGCACTGAAGCCCAGCCAAAGTCTTCTTGACGGATGGCAGGGTGAAGAAAGACACAGCGTACATCTACTACCGACAGATGTCTACATGGTGTCGTCCACGGTTAAAACAAATGGCCGACGCTTGCGGGCTAGCGCAAGGAAGATCGCGGCATCAGCGCAGGAATGGGACCCGCAACGCCTCTTCCAGTGCATCCGGACGTTGGCCCAGGGGGAGATCAACGCCAACTCAATTATCTACAGGCTTTGTGACTCGCCCTTTGCCCTGATCCTCCACCCTAGATTCACGGCGGGAGAGAAAACCAGCAAGAAGAACAGAGAGATGGACCTCGTGGGACTTTGCTGCTCGAGCGTCGATAGTCGCAATGCATTCGTGGATGCAAATCAGGAGCAGCTGGAGCGCAAGTGGATACCGGAACTCCTCCGAGTCACGTCCTCGACAGTGGTGGTGGCGCATGAGCGGCGGGCTACAGGTCCCGAAGGGCTGTTCACGGCTCTGTTGGACACTGATCTAAGGGTCTTCGCGGGGATGCTCAAATGGTTGGATGAGCGGAAGGTGGCACTGCAGGCAGAAATTTTGGATGGAAATTGTTCCTCCTCAGTCTGACAAGGAGAAGCCAGGCTTGGGCAGAACAAGACGGAGTGGAGGAAGCTGAAACATGTTCCTTTTTCGTGAGCTGTGATGGGTAATCTTCATTATAAACGGCACAGACAATACTTCCATCACTCGCTCGAACAGCATTAAGCAAACTACAAACATCCTACGCTGGCAGATCGGAATGTCCAACTCAGATAACAACCTGTACTCACTCCTTCCAATACCTACTGAGTCTGGCTGCCAGACTGGGACTGGCGGCCAGACTGACTGCCAGACTCACTTTGACTGCCAGACTCACTTTGACTGCCAGACTGAGCCTGACTGCCAGACTGACTCTGACTGCCAGACTCGGTTTGACTGACAGACTGGGACTGAGTTTGACTGACAGACTGGGACTGACCTTGACTGCCAGACTCGGTTTGACTGCCAGACTGACCCTGACTGCCAGACTGACCCTGACTGCCAGAATGACCCTGGCTGCCAGACTGGCTCTGACTGGGTCTGGCTCTGACTGCCAGACTGGGACTGATTGATAAATTGACGCTGATTGACAGACTGACTTTAACTTTAACTGCTAGACTGACCTTGGTTGTTAGATTGATTCTCGCTCTTTTGGGTGGGCCTCGAGCTGACCTCGTGACAAAGAGGACATAATCAGCCTGCTGAAGCTCCGACTCCAAGCCAAGCCTACTGTCACCTGCGCTTGTGGATCGGGAGACTTGGAATGTATGTGTGGTGATAGCAGGAGGAGGTGTTGCCAGTGGATTGAGGCCGCCTGGAAGTGTTGGGCACGGCGGAGTCAGTGCCTCTCGGAGGGTTGCGGGGCTCAGGGAAATATATGGATAATGGGGGCTTATATGTTTATATAAGAGCGCGGGGAGAAGCCTGAAGGTGAATCAGGCTCTTGATCCCGTCACCGACTGGGTTCGTGCCCGGCGACGTGGACCGCACCCGGCCTTCTTGGTATGGTACGTGACGTCCTTGAACGTGAAAGTGTGGATCTTTCTTGATTCTCTGTCGGAGGGGGACCGGTAGATAGATGGCCAGGGGACCGGTGGCTGCGGGTTTTTTTTTCGTCAACCTTGATGTCGACGACCTGGCGGATGTCGGCATTCCAGAGCTGTAAGTCTGAGCGTGAAAGGAGCCAGCTGTGGTGCCTTTTGCTTGAAACAGATGGAAACTAAGTCGCGTCAGCTAAACCATGTATTCGAGCTCGCGCGGGAATGCGTCCGTAAAGTTACGTCACGTTGTGAGTGCATAGGATTGAGCGTACCAACCAACTGTATTGATGTAAAGAGTGAAGTTCCGGTTGCCAGTCGGGGGGTCCCAGGGCATGATCATATAGGCCGGGCCCCCTTTTGCCTGCCTTAGGTATCGCCCACAAATAACCTACATCTCCTCGCTTGTCAGGAACAAAAGCAAGCGTGGCTTAGTGGCCCTATTCTTACAGAACCAGCTTACTCCGTTATAATGTCGGTCTCCTCGACTTCGTAACGACTGTGTGGACCTTGCCAGTGTGTTGGAGAGAGGCAAGAGTTTGGCCTAGGCGCTAGGCGGATTCGCATCCTCCCGTTTGACCCTGCGTGAGCTGCAGCTGCTCTAGGTTCTGGTCGACGTGGTCGTTGCCTGGGTGTGATAATGCCCTTTGATGGGAAAATAGTTGGGGTTAAGGGGTATACATATACGATAACTTGTTTTGGCATGGAGAAATATGAAGATTGAAAATAAAGGGACTAATGATGCTGGAGTTATTTAGGATTGGTTGATATATAAAACAAGAGGATACTTGGTGATTAAGTAGCCTTGGTTGAAACGCGGACGACCAGGAGGAAGATGGTGAGGGCGAGGATCATCTTATCAGGGCCAGGGAATAGGTAGAGATCGAAGGGCCATTTATATATAGAAGGGCAGGTGGTTCGAACAACAGGCCAAACACTCGGGCCGCTATTTAGGTAGTTATGGTAGGTACCTGAGTTGAAGGGTTCTTTTCCGTTGTTTGTTCGGACCACTTGAATTGGGGTAGACTATTAGTCAATTAACCCTAGCAATAGCTAACACTGGGCAACGGGCGGAGGTGCCAGCAGGATGTAATACCGCTAGATAAAACAGTTTGGCATTATCAAGCCGACGAAACCAAGTCAACAAAGCCAAACTATACCGGCACCAAACGGGACAGCTTCCACGAGTGGATAAAAGCTTGATAAAGCAAAACCCTCCCCGAACAACAGGGCATTGGAAAGAAACACGGCGCGGAAGCAGACAAACAACTTTCTATTCTCAAACACGGTTTCCCTGATATCCAATTAAATGAAAATACTAAACAGAAGGGCAAAAGAAAAGATGTAGAAGATCTACTCCCCAGCAAGCCCACCAGAAGCATCTAGCTACCACATGCAGGTACCGAGTAAACTGTTCGAGGAAGCAAGATAGCACGCACAAACTAGGTAATTACCCCTCGCCAAAGCCAACCAAGAATGGCTCCTGGCAACATCTATCCAACCCCAATAAACCAAAATCCCGGCCAGAAAAACAAACCCAAAACACAAACACAAACACAGACCCTTAAGTAAGCCACATCATATTCGCATGGATCGTCTCGTCCCTGGCCTCGCCCCCCGTGGTCTCGCCCCCCCAATCCGTCATCTCCCAGCTCGGCTCGTTCTGCTCCGAGGCCGTCCACAGCGTCTTGAGCTTGCGCAGCAGCACGGCCGCCACGACGAAGCACAGCACGGGCGGCAGCCCGCCCGCGACGCTGCCGACGACCCACCACTTGGTCACGCCAAAGTTCCTGGCGAAGAAGTCGGCCTCCTGGAAGCCCATGTAGCCGCCCGTGCCGCACTTGCAGGGGCAGTTGTTGAGGATGCCCGTGAACTGTTTGGACCGCATGTTCATTAGCAATCGCTTCCGGGGTGTGTGTCTGGGGGGGGGGGGAGGTTTGTGTATTTGTTTTGTTTTATTTGATTCGATCTGGCAAGGGAAACACCAGGGCCATAATTAGACGTAGTACGTACCTGCGCAAACAAAATAAAGCCCAGCACCGCGACCGCGAGCGCGTTGAACAAGTGACAGACCACACGGACCCTCGACCCGGGGTGCTTGCACACACAGCAGACAGCCCACGTGCCCGTCGCGAGCAGGCCGTACGTGATGTACGCGCCGGACCGGCAACTCAGGCCGACGGTCGGGGTCTGGATGCTCACGAGCAGGGCCATCGACACCTCGAGCCATACCAGCAGCAGCGAGGCGAGCGCGATGGCCCACCACGCCGCGGGCCGGTGGAAGGGCCGACGCAGCGTGGCGTTGGCCTGGCTTGCGATGGCCGCGATGGGTTGCGGGGTCTGGTGCATGTCGCGGGCGTAGATGGATGTGAGCACGGCCGAGGCGAGGCCAAAGTAGCCGATCTTGCGGCCTTGGCCGATGAATTCGCCCAGTTTGAGCGGGGCGGGGACGGTCAGCGGGTTGTTGGGTTCGTTTTCGTGGTCGTCGTCGGGCGGGCTGGGGATCATGGGGAGGGCTTCTTGTGCGCTGGCTGGTCTGGCAGGGAGTTGGTTGGTGGATGGGTGAGCAGAGGCGCCGCGGCGGCGTTGCTTGGATGGCAGCCACCAGTCGATGCTTCTCTCGGGCGGGTACTGCTGCGAGGGCTGGTTGGCCTCGGTGATGTGCGGGACGGCGGGCGCGGATTCCCACAGCTTGACGGCCTCGACGTTCCATAGCCAGCGCTCGATCAGAACTCTGTTTTCGCTGTTATTAGTACCATAGACACAGCCAAAGACAGACAGACATTAACAGACTCACTTGTTCCGCACCGCCGAGACCGGGTTCCGGTCCAGAATGGTAAACATGACCAGGATCGGCAGCCAGCTAACTAGCAGCCCTAATGCGAGGCTATGGGCCGTTGTCCAGGCTCCCAAATCGCTCGCAAACGCCAGGCCGACCGAGATGGCGAAGGCGCCCAGGAAGATGAAGATGTTGATGCCCGCCAGGTAGACGCCGCGGCGGCGGTACATGCGCAGCTGGAACGCGAGGGCCTCGAGCAGCTCGCGCGTCAGCAGCGCCGCGCGCTTCCTCCTCTTGTCCTCCTCGGTCCCTTCCTGCCGCCGACGCGGGGGTGGGAGCCGGGTATCCTCCATGGGGCGGAACAAGCCATAGACCAGATTCTCGACCAGCGCGGCATGAGCCCCGTCCGGGGCCGGGGGCAGCTCAAACTGGTTGACGCAGCTGAGGACGTAGTAGGCGTTGCGCTTGGTGTGCGCGTTGCTGGCCATCTCGTGGGTGCCGCCCTTGAAGAAGACGAAGCGCTTGCACTGCCGCATCTGGTGGATGTTGTGCAGCGTCGCCGTGAGTGCTGTCGGCGGCGAGCCTAGCCAGTTGAGCAGCGTCTTGGTTGTCTGTAGCACCCGGCCCTGGTGCCATTTCGACGTCGGCGTGCGCCCGTGCAGCGAGTCGAACGGGAGCGAGGCGATCAGCGCCAGGATGGGCAGCACCCAGTTCGCCACGATCGAGACCGACGTCTGGGCCTGTTCTGTCAGGTACCAGTCGATGGGGTTGCCGCATACTTCTCTGCATCCTGTGCTTGCGTGTGGTTAGCCATGTCTGATGGATGTGGCTTCCTAGGAAAAGAGAGAAGTAGAGTTTCTGTTTGGCGACTAAGTAATAATGGCTGGCTCAATTAGGTAAGTACCTTCGAGGGTGAGGGTGAGGTATTGGTCCCGGGGATAGTCTGGGTTTAGGTTCCGCACAGGGCCCGTATAGATGTATTTCTGGATCGTGTCTTTGGTCAAGTTGCCCCTGGGATCCGGCTGGCCGTCGAGGATGGCCAGGACTCTCTGTTTACAGTCGGTAAACGTGTTGCCGCTGGCCACGACGTCCCAGCTGAGGCAGATGATCGCGACCAGTATATACAATAGCACACGCGACCGCGCTGAAGCTGGCATGGTGTCCAAGGTCTAGCGATCACTGCAGAGCTAGCACTATTACAAAAGCCAGCTCCCCGCTTGAGCTCGCACGAGGAGGATGCCAAGATACGGTTAGTAGTATTATACGTGGACTGTGCAGGTTCCAGGAGACTGGATATCCCGCGAGGCGGGGGGGTGGGCCCTTTTCTAGCACGGTCCGGAAGTGCAGGGAAACACCAGCGATGCGCCAAGACTATCGATAATTCATGGCAAGGCTACCTCCCTGCTCCCGGCTGGCGGCAACCTAGAAGACGCGTGGGCGCGTCGTTCAAGGTCGATGGCGCCATAGGGCTGTGCTAGCTCGATTTGTAATGTCCTCCAGCAAAGTCAAGGATGGGTGCTGCTCATTTGCACTGACTTGCACCGTTAGGGGATCGAGCGCGAGCGTGTGACGGGACAAGATGACTGTGATGGTGGATGGCGTCACGTCCTGGCTGCATTGTGCAGGCAGTCGACACCTGCAGCGCTCAGCCGCAATATACGACGCTGCCGAATCAAAGGGTTTCATTTCCGAGAGTCTGTTCGCGACACACTCGGTCACGGATCGGGACAACCACTCTTGTCCAACGGCCACCACTTGGCACTGAAAGTAGGAAACGTGGAATCGCAAGGAGGATGGTGAATTGTTATAATCCTCGAGAAATCTGCCTCAGATTTGGTGTGTTCTCTTCTTCTATACAGCACCCCACTCGTCGACATCTACAACAATGGTTGGTAAGCAAGGCTCGGATACCACAACAACGAAAGCATACCTGACTCAGGCTTACGATGACATCAGTGACATCTTCCGAAGAAGCCTCCGTCTCCCTCAGACTGAGGACGTCCACGAGACTTGACTCAACCCCCCTTCCCTGTTGCGCTCCTCGGGGTCGTTTGCACTTTAACCAACACCTGAGTTGCATATCCGCCCAGCAATGGATATTTCGTAATTAGATTGTTGGACGCGAAGGTTGGTGCTTTTCTGGCGCCAAGTGCTCGAAGATGGAGGGAGACATTCTCCATGTTCGTGCCGGCTGAACCCAGGGCTCATCACACATCCGTATCCACCGGTGTCCAAGGCGGCCAACAGACCATATTGCGCGAGGTAAGGCTCAGGCCATGGAAAAGCTGATTGTCGAGACCAGTGGCTGTGGGGCAGGCGAGCATAAACTGCCTCCTCCCTCGGGGATGATGAGTCCTGCGTATGCTGGCAGATCTTTTGGGCTCGGTGACCTGGGTGACCTATTCTCGGAGAGATCTTTGGACACCTCCCGTCGGGGTGGGTGGCTTGTCTCGTGGTCCGAGTTGTGTTTCACCGTGTTACACAAGTGGCCATTCTTTTATGGCGCAGCGAGAACGCCTCGACAAGGAAGAACCATGAGAGTCCCTTGGCACGGTGACACGTGACAGCCTGCTGCAGCTGAGTGACTCTTACTCGAGGAAATCATTCAGGCGAGGGGCTTCGCTCGACGTAGTCAAGGCTTTCCGGCGTCATCGGCGTTTGGAGAACAACTTTCAGTCTCAGCGGCAAGCCCGAGCTATGCCCTTTGAGGGGATCGAGCCCTTCCTTCAACCGATCCTGGCGTATCATCATGGACGGAAACCGGAAGTCAACCTATCGACTCGTTAGTAGGATAGCTTATTAGAACCCCTCGCATACCAGCCCAATCCCAGATTCAAACATACGTCGTTCACGATCCGGGCATATTTCAACCCCACCTGTTCCTCAATAAACCTCAACCTGCCCTTGGCCCAGGCCCGCTGCTCTTCGGTCGACAGATCAAAGTTCTTGATGCACGTCAGCGACCATATCAGAAACAGCCCCGGCAGGGCTTTGGTGGGCGCGTCCTCGCCACACGCAAAGCCCGAGTGCTCGGAGTTTGAATCATGAGACATGCCCCGCATGTGTTGCTTGGTATGCCAGCCAAGGTGGTAGGGAATAGAAGCAATGATGTCGGTGATGGCGCCCTCGCTGATGCGCTGCGACGTCGTGTACTCGGTTGTGTTGTGGTAGCCCATGGGCGATGATACCCAGCCCGTGATGCGGATGCTGAGCGATGCGAGGAGCAGACGCGCCACCCGCGCAATGTTCCAGGTGTTGGCAGTCACGAGGTCCGGATAGATGTCGACGCGGCCAGGGAAGACGGCGACTTCGCTGTAGCTCTTTGTGCCTTGGGATAGGTCGATCTCGTCATCCCACATCCAGCAGAGTGTCCTGGGGCAGGATTCCGGTGGAATTGAGGCAAGCCAGGTGGCAATATCGTGGTCGAGGGAGCGCACACGCTGTGACATTTCAAGCAGGATTTCGATCGATTCCGCGGTGCGGGAGATGCCTGTCAGGAGATGGGCTACCTCGGCGCGGAGTTCGCCTGTTTTTAGAGAGAAGAGCTGGCACACGGCTGGAAGAGAGTCGGTGTCGCCGCCTTGCATCCACCAGTCAACGCCTAGGGGTGGTGGGATACCTGCGGATAGTGTGCGGGATATCTGTTGCGTGTCAGCATCAGGTCGGCAGATATGAATTGTTGGTTCGAAAGACAGAGTCTTACTAGCTGGTGCCGGACAGCGTTGAAGAGTATCGTCCCCGTCTTGGTTCGATACATCTCCTCGCGCCCCCGCGACTTGACAATTTGGAGGGCGCCCATGATGTGCGAGCGCCATGCCAGCATGCGGCTTTCCTTGACGGCAGTGATGCTCTGTGGGGTGAGAGATGGTATGTTAACCTCCATTCCCTTTAACCGGTTGGTGATCAAGAGCAGCACACCTCATACAGACACAGCATCATGACGGCGGCAAGAGTTGCATCGGCTGTCGCTGTCGCCGGATCCCCCAATGCTGCATGGGTCCGGGCCAGGGCGAGAGTGTGCTCCTTCAGCGAGCGCTTGGCCAGATCGACGTTGTCGGCCCTGGACCGGTTGCCGAGCAGGGCAAGGGCGCACGAGCTGAAGGCATAACTCAAAGCGCTTTCGGGCGGCTCTGCACCCAGCAAGGGCACGAGATAGTCCATGAAGCCATGGGCGTGACCGTCGAGCGGGACGAGGATGAAGTTGGAGGCAAAGTGGCAGGTGGCGCGTTGCCCAATTGGGGTTGTGGGAGCCGGGACTGGGCTTGGGCTCAGGGTCTGTCTAGACGACGACTGAAAAAGATGAGGCGGCGGCGAGTGGCTGGGAGTCAGGAGATAGGACAGCGACTGCGACTCGTCCTCGTATTGCTGCTGCTGCTGCTGTCGCTGCTGGCTGACAGCCCTGCGCATCCGTCTCACGGTTGACCGGTTCTGATCGCGGTGGACGATCTCGAACTCGGGTCGGTAGCCCAGACACTCCCTCTTTGACTTTTCGCATCGTTTGCATGTCGGCTTGGCCTCATCGCACTGTTGTTGAAGTTGATGGTGAGTTTGAATTTGAATTGCGCGCCCCACACGCGCGCACCACACCGCACCTGATCTGGCCGGTTTCAGAGTCGGGGCAGCTCACGGTCCAGCGTCCTCATCATGCCAGACTCGGCAAGCCGGACAGATGCCAGAAAGGCAGAAACATGGGATTGCGACTTGAACGCACCTTGATCCGACGCGTCCTGCACGTCCGACAGCCTCGAGATGGCTTCCCGCCGTAGACCATGCTGCTGCTGCTGCAAAAAAAAAATGCGACATGCAATCGTCAAATTACGATGCCGGTCCAGAGTTTGTGTTTGCTCGGTATATCGATGGATTGATTGACTGTGACGCGGTCAGGGCCGACAGGTGAGACGTGGGCAGGTTGAAAGTGGGATGGTGTGTGGTGAGTGCAACATCCATGCCGGTCACAGGGGTTAGTCATTAAGGTTCACCGGCTGAATGGGGGTCTTGCAGGGCCGGGATCCGAGGCTGCGACTTCCTGGTTGGCACGAGATATCAATTGTGACTGGACGGACAGGACCTTCCCAATCCGACCCATCATTACATCCGGCCCAAGCGATCTGATCCATTGGCACTTGGATGCATCCCGAGGCCATGGCTAAGTAGACGTGTCTCAAAACCCCTACATGGTATCGGGGGCTGTCAAGACTTTCTTCCAGGTTTACTTTTCGGTTGAAACGACCCTACGAAAATGAATTCACCAGACGACATCCTGTATGGGATAGCGCTTGAATCAAGGGGATCCATGAAAGGGGTGGGTGGGCCTTGGCGACGCAATGGATCCCTGTATATTACAACGTCGCTTGAAACAGCAAGCTGTGTTCTGAGTTGAGTCTCACACACCACAATGACATAACATGATGGCGGTTGAAATTCGGTCGCCATTTCCCATCTCTGCGCCAGATTCAACAATGAACATAGCCTTCAGATATCCTACCATTCCGTTCAAAATCAACATGTACATGCCGACGAACAAAACGCCCAGCCATCCCAGGTGACAACGAACAAACACTTCTTTCTGCCCAGTCCCAAACGCCCCGCCCCGGCATTCAGAAGCAAGACGCAACACGCCCGAGAACTTTCTAGCTCCGTCACGGTACCTGTCTCCTCCTTATCCAGAAACATCGCACAGAGTATTAACAGAACGCCGCCATAAAGAACCAGACCATTCCAAGTATACGTTGCACAAATGACATGAACGTTTTGAGGACATTCCCCGCTCCCCGGTCTCGATAGCGGCGTAGCAAACCAACTTCCTCCATGGCGCATAACGAATACCATGGACCTGCTCAACTGTTTCCAGTGCGGTTGACCCGCTAACACGTGCGAGCACCGCCCCTTCCACGGCGAGTGCGTGTCGGGGTGACTGGCGTCGGAGGTCGTCGGAAAACCCGCGCATCTTCTGGATGGGGTGAAAGGGATCTGCTCGGCGTCGTCCGAACGACAGATGGCACCAAGTCCTCCTCGTCCTCGTCCTCCTCGTCTTCCTCCTCCTCCTCATCATCACTGTCGTAGTTATAATCGTAGTCCGAGTCGAAGAAATATCGATCGTAGTGCTCGGGGCCGGAGAAGGAGCCGAAATCGGGTCGGTCCATTGACTCAACACAGGAGGCAGCGTCGTCGCTGTCCTGACTGCGACTCTCACCAGAGCTGCTGGAACTCTCCTGCGGCGTAAATTCTGCCGCGGTCTCGTCCTGGCCGTCGACCGGTGCCGGGTCGTTATCGACGCACGAAGATTCATAGGAACCCGTCTGGGCCACCTAGGCCGCAGACGCTGCTTGCGGTCGCGGTTCCATGTTTCTGGTATCGTGGACGCGGCGGTCAAAGACCTTGAATTCGAAGATGCCTGACAGGTTCTTGAGCGCCTGCGTGAGCAGCCCGTAGCCGTGCTGCATGCGCTCGGGCGTCGACTGGACCTGCACGCGCACGTAGAGGATCCAGTAGGGCGCCAGCGGGTGCAGCGCGGCCACGCTGGGCACCTGCTGCGGCGGCGCGGGCGGGTCGCTGGGGGGCACGATGGAGAGGCGCGTCAGGGCGTATTCCACGTTGTTGAGCCACCAGCTGTACGTCTCCTCGACGGACTCGGCTTTGGTGCTGTGGTTCGGGTGGTTAATTTGTATTTGAGGAAGGAGTGGGAAACGGGGGGTTGACAAACGTGAACTTGTTGTCGGCGAGGATCTTGTCGAGGCGGTGGTCGGTAATCTCGAGCATCTTGCGCTGGGTGATGGCGGGCGGGTTGTTTTTGTTCAGCGGGTCGGGCAGGTCGCTGAAGCGCAGGCGGCGAGGTCGGCTGGGCGGCACTATGACCGTCGACCGCGGTGCCAGGAGGACGACTTCGGGGGTGATGTCGATCAGCTCCTGCAGGACATACGACTGCTTGGCCAGGATCTGGTGCATCTCCTGCCAGTGGGGCAGGTTGGGGCCCTTCTCCTTCTGCAGCTCCTTGATGGTGTGCAGGCCCTTGGGCGACGGGTCGGTGCGGCGCACGTAGCGCACCTTGGTGAAGCTGTGCCGCTCGCGCATCTCGCACACCCCGCCCAGCACAGCGCGCGCCTTGAGCATGCTCTCGTCTGGCACAATGGCCGTGAGGAAGAGCTCGTGGGGCATATTGGGGTCTGTTTTTGTTTTGTTTTTGTTTGGTGTTCTGTGCAGGATTAATTGGATGTGCCAGGTTGTTGGGATGGGAGAGCAAGGCCAGGCAAAAGGTCAGGTCTGGATGAGAAGGCAAGCAAGCTTGCCCGTTCGGTGATTGGGGAAACCTGGAGTGGCCACTTAAAATCACAAGGTCCGGGTGACGCTTTAGTGGGGGTGGGGTCACGTGCTCGCTAATTCCCTGGGGCGGCACTGGGGCCATCCAATGTCTCGGCCCGCAGGCCAGGTCAACTTGAACCTTACCTGAACTCTACTACGTAACCACCAGGTACATGGGCTGCAAGCTCTGTCACCTTTGGGGACGTCGATAAAAGTACCAGAAGCAACAGCCAAACCCTATCGCAGCCACCAGCTTCCACCGCCAACCCTCACAAACACCATTCTGACCGTCACCCTCCGAGCGCTGGCAGGAGGACCGGCTCTGAACTTCAAGTTGGGCCCTCCACCTCCTCTGTCGCTCCTCCTCGGCCCTCACCCTCTCCCTCGAGAGATATTTCTGCTGCAGCGCATCAATGGCTGGCAAAGGGGGCAGCGGCAACGGCCTGCGGATGTGAACGCCGCTGGCGCCAGAGAACCCCCCAAAAAGGCTGCTTGGATGCCTGCCTGCCCAGCGTCGAAGAACGTAACCATCATGATTTGTAGGCAGATTCCTGAAATTTCCCCACAATATCGGCCAGGACTCCTCCCACGAGTTGCCCGGGTTGAAGCAGGCTCCGTAGCTCTGCCAAACGTCAACCACCAGCTCGACGTGGTTGCCGTGGTGGTAGACCCTGTACTCCCAGAGCGTCTGGCAGCAGGGGCATTCATAGACGTACACGGGAGGGGCCGTCCCCATTTCCTCCAGGTTATGTGGTGACGGCTGGTAGTGAGCTTTTTCCTCCCACCATATCCAGCGATACCTTGAGATTGGGGTCCCAACTCCCCATGGCTGGTGCTTATATGTCACAAAGCCGAGCTTCTGCGGGTAGCGCTTGTCTCCTTTAGTCATCTGAGCCAAATAGTTGGCTCCCATGAACATCCGTCCGCACCATTGCTCAGACGTCGGCGCATAGGCGACACAGACGCGCTGCGTCGAGTGCAGAACAAGGTCGTTGTCAACGATCGCAGCCTCCGTGTCGAGCCGCACATAGACCTCCTCATGTCGCGTCACCCCAGGAATCGTTTCATTCAGTCTTTGCCAGTCGCCGGCATGGAAAAGGGACTCAATTGGCAGGCCATAGTCCGGGCGCCCGAGACGCTCCCGCAGCATGACCAGATAACAGGTCCGGAAATCGAGGCACCAGCGTGCCCACCAACACGGACCCGGCCGATGTTGTCTTTCGCATCCCGCCCCGGGGAGGCGGGCATCTCGGATACCCACCGTGATGCCATATCGTATCGGCGGGAGGCGGTGGAACTTGTCGCAGTGCCTGCACAGCTCGTGCCGCGGGAGGTCCCTCTCGAGCAGCCCCAGAAGGATTGATCTCTCGCTCCGGGGTATTCCCGGATTCTGGGGGCGAAACAAGGTCACATACTCGTCCCGGCTACGTATATACCCGCCCGCTCGGCAGAAGCTAGTTTAAAACTCGGTTCATCCGAGCAGCGAGGCGCTTTTGTACGGTTTTGTGGTCCAAGATCCACAGAATACCAAACCTACCAGTGTCGACGCACGCGGGAGTCACCATTCTTTTCAGCACATGGAACCCTCACACCGAGCTGACTCGAAAATTTGAAGCCTATTGCCAGCTTTTGGTTGCTTGTGATCATTTCATGTGGGCGAGGCGCACAAGGGGCGAACCCCACCAGTGCGAAAAGGGGTATTTACTTCAACGTTGACGCAGTTAGCGCGAACCACAGCGACACCATCGGTGACAAAAAAGAAGTCGACAGTCCGGAATCGAAGGAGTACTATCTAAGCCTAAGGTACGCTCCTCTTGTGTCAGCACCGATACTGGCCTTCCGCCGCATCGAAAAAAGCACACCTTCGGGCTTTCGACAGCCACAAAAGCAAAGCCGAACTCGGGAAGCTAAGTATCAAGTACCTTAAAATTGATTGACTTATACGGTAGATTACACAGAACATTCCAACCTTCATTCATTCGGCCCTGAAGATTCGGGTCCCAAGTTCACATCATGGAATCCAGCCTACCACCACCGCCACAACCGCCTTCGCCAACCTTGTCCACGCCCCCACCGAGGTCCCTGTTTCTTACCTTTCTGATCGCGGCTTGTTGTACCCGCATTTCCGATTTGAACCCGGGCCGGTCCGGTTGAGACATAATCTTATATCTGGCGTTTCCCTTTGGTAGGTAAAAGTGTGACCTCGGGACATGGCCTAAGCCCAGATACCTCCCCAGCACTGCAATCAACTAGTTACTGCTCCCCGAATCCACCCGAGCGGACTGCGCGGTGGCGTCCACCCGCGGCACCGGGTACGGGTGCGGCTGCACCTGGAAATTCTGCGTGGCCATGGGCGGCGGCGGCGGGCCGGGACGGGCTCCCACGGGGCCAGTTGGCGGTGGCATTCCTGGCGGTGGCGGTGGCGGTGGCGGCGGCATGCCGGGAAAGGCGTGCGGGTGAGGCCCCGGGAACATCTGGGGCGGTGGACCCGGAAGACCGAGAGGACCCGGTGGCCCGCCTCCGCCGGGGGGAAATGGAAACGGGGGAGGTGGAGGTGGTAGGCCCGGGCCGCCGCCTATGCCGGGGGGGAACGGATGGCCTGGGGGCTGGCGCGGGGGGAGCGAGCTGCTCGAGGTGTTGGAATTAGAGTCGCTTGAGCCGGTGCCGGATTCTGCGTCATCGCGGGGGGTTGTGGGCGTATCGGAGGAGGAAGTGGAGGAGGATTTGGAGGAGCTGGAGCCTGAGGAGGAAGAGGAGCCGACTAGGCGCCGTTTGGCGCGGTAGATGCAGAAGGCGATGGAGGAGCCGGCGATGGCGTAGAGGATGAGGATGAGGCCGATTGCGTCGTTGCTCTTCATGGTTTGCGTTTGCTTCAATGGTGCAGTGGTGGGGACTGCTGGATTTGCTGAGCGTGCTGCCAGTGTGATTTAGGGATGTGATTGTTGATGGATGGTTGGTGGTGTGGTTTCTGGAGTAATCATCCAGATGTTTGCTCTTGATCAGAATGAAGATGTGGCCCTGCGCGAAAGAGGAAGAATGGTGAGTTGCTGCAGAATTTGGACAATTTGCGTGGCCATTTAGGTTGGCATGGTGTGCGTTTGTGCTTTCATGTTCACATTGTTTAGGGGGCACAACGCGGCGCCATGGTAAACAAACAAAACAAGACAGCGCACCACAGCAATGGTGAGAAGTGATCACAGGGTGGAGTTCACTCGGATGCTTGTGGGACGGGAGGTGAAGAAATGTCTTGCAATTGCCGGTCGAACCAGCGGAGAGATGCCGTATTCTGTCTCTGTGTCACGGCCGCTTTGCGTGGCTAGCCGTGAAACCTTGCTTCCGTGTACCAGACGTGGATACGAGAGGCCCAACGTAGGAGGTAGGGGTATCCCAGCGCCTGTCTCACCGTTTCTTTGCACTTAGCAGTCCACTGGATTGTTTATGTGCCTAGTAGGTATCATATATTCAACAGCGTGGAAATTGCCCGCCATTGCGCGTCGCAACAACCATCTCGTCACTAAGTACATACCTCACGAACTCACCATGACCCAAACGGCTTCAAGTCGGGCCCCACGACATGCCCGCCGGCCACATTGCCCGCATGTGCCTCGTCATGCAAGAAATGGGCGGCATACCACAGCACCACGTCCATGCCCTTGAGCGGCTCGCCGGTGAGGTACTTTTCCAGATGCTCGCGCGTGTCGGGCACCACGCCGTCGTCCAGCTCATCGGGGTGGTACCTGAGCACCCAGACATCGCCCACACCATACGCATCCGCGGCACCGTCGCTCGCCCCGGGGATCAGCGCGTACCCAGCGCCCGTCGCAATGTTGGACACCTCCCAGTGGCGCTTGCGGGTCGCGTCGCGCGGGCGCTGGATCTCAAAGGCCTTGTCGTGGTAGTTTGTGCCGGCAAAGATGGGCGGGTTGTTGTACTCGCGCACGAGGTTGCCGGTGGGGGTGTCGATGTCGAAGTCGAGCCGCCAGTAGGCGTGGTGGTGGTGCTTGACGCACACGCACGCGTTGTACTGCAGCAGCACGCCGCCGAAGCCGAAGCGCGGCCGCATCGTCCCATCGGCGGCCAGCCGCCACTCGGACGTGTACCGGTACCAGCCCGCGCGGAGCTGCGACCGGATCACCACCTCGCCGCCGGCCGCCGCGTCGACGTAGAAGGACACGCCGTTGAAGTTGCCGCCGTCCTGGTACGGCGGGTCGACGATCGTCCTGGACGGCGACGAGCACACCCGGAACCCCGGCGCGCCGGCCACGTCGGCGGGCGCCGCGCACGTGAAGGCCGTTTCGTCGTTCTGCCAGTCCCGGTAGGTCGGCCCGCAGGAGGCGGCCGGTTCTTTGTACTCGACGTTGAGGATGGGCACGTGGGCGCGGTGCAGCACCTTCTTGCCCTTGTAGTAGACGTACCGGAGCTCGACGCCGGAGCCCGCGCTGCCTGACGAGACCGAGGGCCGGACGACCTCGAGGGTCCACAGTGTGGTGGCGCCGGCCAAGATGGTAACGCGGACGGTGCCAGGGGTGCCGCGGGGCGTGACGGGCGCCCCAGCGTCGTTGGGGGCATCACACGTCGGTGCGGTATTTTGGTTGGCCACGGGGGCCTTTGTCGCGGTGCGGTTGAACATGTTGACGTGCAGAGGCGTAAAGCGATCGTCGTGGGGCTCGCGCGCGATGATGTTGAGCACCCGGTGCGACGTGCCGTTGGGGAGCTGGGTCTCGATGATGGGCGGCATGGTGGCGTAGGCGATGGCGTTGGCGCTGAAGCCCGCGATGGCTGCCGCCTCGGCGATCTCGTCGAGGCTGGGGTGCGGCTGGATGTTGGACTCGGCGGCGGTGAAGTACGACGCCGGCTCAAAGGCGTCGCCGCTCACGTGGATGGTCCGGCCGTTGGTGTAGTCGGCCACGGTGGCCCGGAACCCAGTCGAGCTGCTGTCGTCGCCGAGCTTGGCCGTGCCGGCGCAGAAGGGGTTGCGGCTGCCGGTCTCCTCGATGTCGAGCAGGCGGTGCGAAGTGCCGTTGAGCAGGTCGCGCACCTGGCCGATGTTGAAGACACCGAACAAGGTCGAGTTGGCGAATCGGTTGCGGATACTGACGTTGACGGGCTCGATCTTGAGCGTCAGTCCGGCACCCTGGCCGAGAACCTTTTGGTTGCCGTGGGCCAGGTGGGCTGTTGCAAGGAGGCCCAGGATGAGGTTGATGATATGCATCTGTTGTAGTTCAAGTTAGTGACTATGAGGTACTTTAGTGTAAGCAGTGTTTGGATATTGAAATACTGCCTGCCTTTGTTGCTAGACTATGACTCGACACTGGATACCTGATTTGTGTTGTTGTGGAGAAATCTGCTGAGAACGTATCATGAAAGCAGCCGGAATTGGCTCCTCTTATGCTCCAGAGGATGACTGCCTGCCTGGCCTACCTACCTGCGTTTCCTGTTTCAGTCTTAATTTTCGTCTGCAGTTGTCGGAATAGTGGCTTGCTCGTAGGGCTAATGTGTCAACCAATGGACACGATGGGAATGACCGCTTTTTGAAAAGCCAAGAGATGGCGGAACACTCAATGATCATGCGTGCCCTCACAAAGCAACCGCAGTGGTCAAAAGAAGCGGGGTACTGCTCACACTCACGCCAGATGGCTTGCCGAGTGATCTTCAACTGGTAATTTGGACGTTTTGGGTTTGATGTTTCTTCTACTACACAGTGAGGAGGGGATGCCAACCATATGTGGACAAAAGTGTGCTCGGATGTGTGGTTTCGGATGTTGTTTTTGCTGTTGCGGCTGAATGGTGTTCCTCTGAAAACCAACACCGGGGGTTTTCTCGTGGAAGTGAAGGGCGGCTCGGTGTCTGTCGGGTGAGGTCTGTTGACTTCCATCAATGTCAGTGCACTGGTCCAAGGATCCATGTGAGTATTTCGGTACAAGTAAAGAGTGTCTCCCTCTTGCTCTCTGGCTCTTGGGCAGTTCTTGGTCTTTCACCCCCTTTTCCCATCTGAAGTTCAGGTAGGTACTAATTACTGCCGTATCCTTAAGATAATGCCCTTTAGTTGCCAACTACCGCCAGCTTAAGTCCATCTGTTATTCAGGTCAATCAGACAATGCATGATACGTATCTGAATGGACGATCAGTTACATTTACCGAGACTCCAATTTCGACATGTAGCCAAATGAGAAACCCACGAGAAACAACAAACACATCCACCGATCCTTATCATGTCTCCCATTCCCGCCTGAGACCTTCCAGCCACTCCTTACGCAGTCGTATAAAACCGTTGCCGCATGGCTCTCCGGTTACCCACCTAGCCTCTTCTGGAATCGGCCAAACTCGAAGCATACATGTATCGTGCCTTGGATCACACAGGTTTGCTGTGTGAACCCCGTCTCGTACCGCGTGTGGAAGCTCCCGGCCTCTCCGCAATTCCAAGCAGGCACCACACAAAGTCACACCATTGCCTGGACATACTCCACAGATGTACATCTCCCTCACCGTTTCTGCGTGCAGGTTGCAGTAACAGACGATGCACTCGTGGAAGCACCACCTGGGTTCGACGATGAATAGCCGGCTTGGTTGTGTTGAAAGAGATTCTTCTTCTTCTTCTTCTTGTAGTCCCTTCTCGAATACCTCAAAGAGAAGCGCCATAACTGCCGCGGCGTCCCTAGTATTCCGACTTGAATAAGCGAACTCGCGAGGTCTCGTAGTCGCGCAACAGTTAGATCATTAGGCTCGCTCCTATCAGGCTTGGCCAGGCTGTCCAATGCTCGCAGTAGACCGTCCTGGGAGTAGGCTTTCCACGTGGGCTGTCCCGATTTCTCGTGTTCCTGAAGCCATCGACCGTACAACATAGCCGGATAGAACCTGTGTATTTGAAGCCAGTCGTGGTTTTCAAAACAAGTGCTCTTGTCTCTCATTCATCACTTTATCTGCGATCGTCTTCAGCTTCTGGGCGCTGGCGGCTTGAGTTTCGGCGTTCTGGCCCTGGGCGCCCATGACCCTGGTGAAGTAGAAATGTGACAGATATACCCTTGCTCTTATCTGGGTGTGTTGCTGTTGTTGCCTGAAACCTAGTGGAGCATGAAATGCTGCGCGACAGTGCAGGTATGTCTCAAGCTCAACTGCACCTTCGTCTCTCGTAGCCCTATCCCAACTGTGGAGCTTGAAATATCCCAGCGAGGAACGGACCACGAGCTCGGCTTCCTGCCTATCCTGCGCTTTGGCAATTTTCAACGCCTCCTCCAAGGCGTCCAAGATGAGGCGAAGCCCCCGAAGTTGTTCGGTGTTGTCTGTCCATCGGCGGTCCGTCAGTGCGTTTGAGATTGTGAAGTCTAGATTATAACGATTTCTGTCGGCGGTTTGAAGAAACAGGCACAGCAGCAAGCTATACCCCGGTGTTGTTTTCTCCTTGCTCAGATCGTTGAGTGCCTGCATGAGTTTTGCGACATCCCCGTGTTTACGTAGCTCAACAAGGTAATCTATCGTTACGTCGGAGTCGTAACGATTCGCCTTAAAGCCTTCTTCTGCGGCGGTCAACGTCTTGTGCGAAAGGTTCGGATCATTGCTCGCCCAACGAGCGATCCACCGCCAGAGGTCGGCAGATTTCTTGTACAGCTCGGGAGGAAGCGTGTGGATGGACCGTTCTTCCCACAAAATAGCATGTTCCCAGTCTTCTCGTGCAGCCGCACACTGTGCCAGCCCATCCAGTGCCAGCCATGATTTTGGATTTTCGTGAACGGCCGACGTGAAGTGTGTTGCTGCCTCGTTGTAGTATTCGCCAGAGTACAGGATCCAGCCAACAATTGTGTGCCAATACGCATCGTGGTCCAATCCTGCCCGGTTCGCCATGTATTCTATTCGCTCTGCTGTGATTAGATGTGAAAGGCTTGTTGTGATAATATTTATAAATGGTCGCAGGGTCTACAGCAGCCGAGCCAGACTCGTACTGGATCCAAGTTAGAAAGCTTAAGATGCTCAAATGCTTTGCATTCAGGCGATGGTGCTCAACTCACCCAAGCCAGCCAGCCATGAAATAGCCAGGCACAGAATCTCCCAGTGGTCTGGGAGATTTCCTTCTCATCATGTCCGAACTTAGTCAGCCACAAAATTGATGCAGTCGCCATAAGCGGACGGAGAACGGCCTTCAAAGATGCTGCAGCCAACGACATCTCTTTGATCGTCTCATCGTCGAAATTGCCATCTTTTCGAACTGACTCTGCAAGTCCAAACCATGACTGCACAATCTTGAGGTACCTATCAGTCCCCTCCCAAAGATCTAAGAACGTGATCCTCGAATCCTGACCGTTTAACTGAGTCATTCCAGGCACTGTCAATAAACACATTGTTCCCCTTTCTGTCCCAAAGAGCCAGTGCAATCCGTCGATAATCTTGGCAGTCTTCTCGGCTGAAATCCTCGTTCTCTCGATGGCTTCAAGATGGAATCGCAGGTGGCAAACCGGGTAGTCGCAAAGAAACCGCTCGTTGCCTCGCAAGGACACTTCAAGCCGAAATATCTCGAGGTACGCAATAGTGATATCGGCGTGCGCATCCGCGGCTTCGGGTACCATATGCAACGATTATTTCTGCGTCGTTCTTCTTGTCTTTGCATCACTCTCTTCGGCGAGGAAGTCTCGAATTCGGGTGTGGTAGAATGCAACTTGAGTGAACGCTTGTCCCCAAGACAAGTGCGAGATGAAGGCTTCCGACTCTTTCTGGGTGTTGGTGTGATCTGGTTCGACGACGACCCCGTCAGCTTTAGTATCCGTGTCATCGCCGCCGGAGGCCGGGACGTCATCGATTTCATGGCCGTCGTCGGAGGCACAAGAGAAGTCCAATGGCTTCTCGTCATCGCTGTCACATCTTTCAGCTCCGTGTCCCGACTCAGGGGGTGGCGGATCGGGGTTTGCCGTTGCCTCTAGGTCGTGGTCATGGTCGGGGTCATAGGGATATGGGTATTTCAACTCGAGCAACGAAGACAACTGCCCGCGTACATGCCGCCAGAGGAGATGATTTGGTTCCCGTCCAGGAAGGCTAGCAATGATACTCAGCTCCCCGAATAACAGCGAACGTCTTGCATAGACCATGAATAGCAGAATTTTTCTGACGACATCCTGGTTGAGCTCTTCATCTCTGGCAATGCGAGCAAAAACGGACGAGATCATGTCGTCCAGGGTCGATGGAGGGCTGGCCAGAACAGCTTGAATCTGAGAGAGACCCTTTCCCATGAGACTGTCCAGCAAGAGCTTTGCCCACAGGAAGATGCCGTTGGCGCCCTGCGACACTCTCTTTAGAATCCTTCCCCCCTCCTTGCTGGCTCTCTTCCAGCCATCGGGCTTCAACTGGCACAGCTCGTGGAGAATTTCCAAGGTTTGCAGTCGTTTCTTGATGTAGTTGATGTCGTCGCCATTCTTGAGACGGGAAACCTCGATGCAACGAACCTGCTGCAAACAGTGAAAGCTCAAATTGGTTCTGATAGAGCCTCGACCGACGACCAAGATTTGGATGGGGCGTGGGTCTTTGCCCAGAAAGAATACGAGGTCCTTCATCAGCCCGATGAGGATGCTCCCTGTCGCGCTTGTGGCTTCGTCGAGACCATCGAAAACCAGCACCGCTGGAGTAACACTGTGCCCCTCGCTCAAGCGGTAATGACCAAGAAAGAGGTTCTCCCAGGTATCCTCTGCCGTGATTGTGTTGATGCGTGTACCACACACATTGACTGCGTGCTGTTTGAAGTTCCGGTCTTGATTCAGCAGCTGCCAGGCCAGCGTCTTTAGTATGATGTTGGCATCTCGGAGATACTCGTTGTTCTCCTTGACAATGAAGTAGGCCACGGCAACCGTTGGCGCTTGTTGCATCAACAGCTGGATTATCGCAGTGGCAAGGAAGCTCTTCCCAGATCCAGGGCCTCCAAGGATGCAGAGAGCTGCAGAGTTACGCTGTATCCACTCGTTGGAGAAAGGCTCCTCGAAGAGCCAAGCGCCGGTACCCTCGAGCAGGGCTCTTTTGTTTCTGACAAAGGTCTCCTCGACATCGTCGGCCGCCGAAGTGCTGCACAGAACCTGCTTGAGGGCGATTCTCAGCCTCTGCCTGGGCTGCATCGTGGTGGCTTTCCTTCATAGTCTGGAGAACCCGCATGACATTCTCGTTGGTGCGGTTAGCTGTCTGGCTCGTCGCCTCAACAGTCTGATGCATCTCCTTGACGGTTTCGTTTGTGTGTCTGCCCGTCTGGTCAATCTTCTTGACTGTCTGGCTCGTCGCATCGGCAGTCTGATGCATCTCCTTTGACGGTGTCGTTTGTGGCTTTGCCCGTCTGGTCAATCTTCTTGACTGTCTGGCTCGTCGCATCGGCAGTCTGATGCACCTCCTTGGCGGTTTCGTTGGTCTCTTTGCCCGTCTGGTCAATCGCGTCGACCTTTCCGCCCGTTTCCTTCACCGTATTGTCGATCCTCTGAGTTTTCGCGTAGGTGACAGCCTGCACGTACTTCTGCTCGCCCCCGAGAAGCTTAGCCAAGTCATCCATGAGACTCTTGGTGACCTTGTCCTTTCCACGGAAGGCCACCTTCAGGTACTCTCGAAAGCGACCAGAACGGATGAGCTGCTCCGAGCGCGGCCGATCACCTTCAAGAAGACAGACAGGATTGCAACGATCTTTTGGCGTAAGGCCTGATCCGGAGAGTTGGCGACATATTGGCCTCGTCGCTCTGAGAAGGGATGTAGCTCCTCAAAGACTTGATCAGGAAAACGATGGCCCCCAGCGCGGAACTGAACACAGCACCAAGGTCGAGCGTCGAGGTGGGGAGTAATGGCAATCTTTGCGACGGCGGAAAGGGGTGTGGCAAATGTCTTGAGGCAAGCCCAGAGTCGCTTCTTCTTGGAACGGAATTGCGTGAAATCTGCGCCGAAAGCCTCGATGCGGGTTGCCAGCTCGTCCGGGCTGCTGACATCGCCCATCGACTGGAGGACCGCAGGGGAAAGCCCTGTCTCGTGACAGTAGCCCGTCACTGTTTCCCCCCAAATCGGCTTCACGTCTCCTTGGTCGCTCATGCCTAATTATTCTGGCGGTTCGTGCTGGTGCAGGTACATATAATTAGCGAGGCAATTTTCTTGAGTTATCGGTTGCTTGAGATCATGCGCGCGTGCCGCAGCTGACAAGCGGCGGTTGATGAGGGGAAAATGGTGCCCAACGCACGCTTCCCGGCCCTCCCTCACATTGACCCTGAATCTCTCTGATTGGGTTAAGATATGAATCCGAGCCTGGAACCTGGGCGGTGCTTTGTGGCTGATGGCCTTCGCCGTGCAGCCTTGTGCATGCAGTCGGTCCAGTCGGTCCAGTCAATCGACCTGTCGATAGCTAGGCTGTTAGTTGCAGTTAATTGGCTAGCCGGGACTGCAGAGGGAGGACAGACACCAAACCGACCAGGTACTGAAAGAGAAGTGTGGGTGGCAGAGTTGTATTCTAGTGGTAAAGATGCTTAACTTCTGGGAGGAAGAATCTGAGCCCGGAAGGCAGCTAAACACAGATTGGAGGCCCCACAATTGTCGTCATTCAGCCCAGAGCCCAGGTCCCTACTTCCTGCTCTCAGTTCTCAGCTAGGTACCAAGGTACCTTACCCGACCCAGTCTGACGTGCAACTGTGCAGCTGACTATCATGCAAGTGCAACTGGAGGTTGCCAGTTCCAGTCAGTTGTCAGGGCGGGCGCTCACCTACTTCCAGGTTGGCCAGATTGTACTCATAGAACGCTCGATTGCAGAGGTACGTGGCTCAACTGCAGGTGGCCCACAGAGAGTAGTTAGACGACTGGCTGCATCGCGCAGTTGAGGTTATGAGCCTGTGGGCGGAAGGTTGGCAGAAGAGGAAGAATTTGAACAAGTGCTGAAGCCGGCACCTACCTAATCTACCAGGTAGGTACCTAGGTAGGCGGGTAGGTGGGTGGGCGCAGTGGACGAGCTCTCCTTCCCTCCCACTCCCTTCTCCTTCTGCTCCTTCCTTTCCAAATATCAAGGTAGTTTTAGTCTGGCCTGATATGGAAGTCAGGTATGGCAAGGCACCTGGTGGATAAACTTCAACTAGCCCTAAACCTTCTATTGGCTACCCGCAAGGGGAATTGGGATTTAACGGTGACCTCGTGTTGATTTCCACCGACACCGGACCTAAATGACCCCAACTGCCTACCTTAGGTACGACCCGCAGGTGTCAAGCCACGGATGCCTCACCAAATCCTCTGCCCTGATCCGATGCGCAGGATCGTACACAAAGATCTTGGACAAAAGATCCAGCAACACCGGTTCCTCCTCTGCCGATATCCTCGGGAACGCCTTGGCCATGACTTCAATTTCCTCGTACCCCACGACAAAGCGCCCGTCGATGCACACCGCGGTTGATTTCCAGACCATCCCCTCAAACACCTCCGGGTATGGAACTCTCATTTCGGCCCACTCCTCAAACACCGCAGGCGCGACATCCACTGCCCCAACGGCATCACCCTCGAGATTGATACTCCGAGTGCACGGCTCGTCAAAGATGCCTTGTATCCGTTCCGCCAAGGAGGTGGTTTCTTCGAGAAAATAGATTGGCTCTCCGTCCTCCAGAACAGCGCATCCTTCCTCGTCGAACCGTGTCGACTTCCATTCCTCAGGCAGCCCATCTATCGTCTTGGCAATCTGCTGAAGCACCGCTCCGGGGCTGTCGGTGTCGTAGTCAAAGAACAGGTCCTCGCCGGAGCGGATGCGGAAGACGAGACACCCGAGCGCCCATACGTCGCTGGCTGGGCTTGCAGACAGTCCAACGGCCACTTCCGGGGCCAGGTATTTTGCCGGGATTCCGAGATGGTCTGGTGGCGAGCTCGTGGTGAAGGATTGGTCAAAGTCGATGATACAGACTCTGCCTGTGAGGAGGTTTGCTGCCGACGAGCAAAAGTCCAGCGGCACGACGTTGTAGTCGGGCGCATGGGGTCGGGGGGGCTTCCCCGAGTATAGCATGACGGAAGACCGCTTCGGTTCCCCAAAGAGTCGGAGGATGTCCTCCTCGTCATAACGGTTGATGTCATCGACAAGTCGCAAGGCGATATTCCTCGCGGTGAAGTCTGAGATAAACGTTAAGGTAGCCCAGCTTTCGACTCGTTGGGTTGCGAGTATGTGGGTGAAACAAGGTTATGAAGCCAACTACCCAGACTCACCTCCATGACAGATCCCGTTGGCGTGGAGGGCCACAAGCGCCTGGCCGGCTTGGAGCGACACATGCTTGACAAACGCTGGCTGCAGCCTGGAGTAGATGCCCGTGGATAGGCTGGACAGATTGGGCCCAAGAACCGGCAGGACCAGGCACAAATGCCGACCGTTGGGGCCGTCAATCCAGAAATTCCGAAGGGGTATCGCAAAAAGACGTCGGTCTAGGAGATGCACGTGTTTGTCGTTTGTGGCAATTGATCGAGATTCATATGTCGCCGAATCGTGGGCCATAATGATCTTCAGTGCAACCCACTGCTGCTCATCGGCGTCTCGAGCAAGCCAGACAGTGGAAAACCCGCCAGAGCCTAGCTTGTGGACTACCGTGTATCGGTTGTCGTACGTGTCGCCGAGATGGACCGGGTGGAAGCCTCCAGGTTTGTAGCTCTCCAGATCCTCGGATTCGCCAAGCTGGCAGGGACAGTATTTGAATCCATAACCTGCATGCAGTGACTCTGAAGCGTGATGCGAAGGCGACGGCGGCAATGGCATCATTCCATCCGCTTCAGTGACAGCGTCGAGGACCATCGGGGTTGGACTTGGAGTTCCCGGCATGATGGAGGGGGCCCGGAAGGACGGGGGTTTTCAAGTCTGCCTCCGGTGTGATCCAGACGTGTCGGAGACTGAAGACAGGGCAGAGATTGTTTGTTTATTCAGGGGGGTGTGCGGTAGGATGGTAAGGGAAACAAGAATCGACGTTATAGCTTGCTCTGCACTGCTTGCCATGCCCCTTCCAGATGAGACAAGTCTCGCATACAAGGTAGCACTAAGTGAGAAGAAGGTTCGCTTTTTGACTGGTTTGGGGGTTGCCTGCCGATCTCGTATGCGGCGCTTATCAAGCACAGCAGTACAACAGATAAGTCCACAGTGGCAGCTATTAATTACCCCGCTCCCCAACGGTCAGCCGTTTCAACCGTGCCCATCACTGTTGACATTGACGCAACTTTATTCCCACCACCCCCTATCTCACTTGACTCCAGTCCTCCCCAGCTCATCACAACTCTTGACGACTGAACCTCACAACCCACAACCATAAAGTAATTAGCACAACGAACACAAACATGGCAGACAAACACATTGCCTTTGCCGGCCCAGTAATTCACTCCCTCCCCAACACGGACCTCGAGATCCTCCCCTCCGCCCTCCTCGTAATCAACCCAGCCGGGACCATCACCACCTTTACCAAATCCATCCCCCGCTCGCAAGTCGCCACGGCCGTCGAAAGCCTCGACATCCCCCAGGACAAGATAACCGTGCACCTCCTCGCACCCGACCAGTTCCTGATCCCCGGCTTCGTGGACACGCACAACCACGCGCCGCAGTGGGCGCAGCGCGGCCTGGGCCAGGGCATGCAGATCCTCGACTGGCTGTCGGCCGTGACCTTCCCCAACGAAGCCAAGTTCGCGGACCCGGCCCACGCGCGGCGTGTCTACGCGCGCTGCGTCGACGGGCTCCTGCGCCAGGGCATCACGACGGCGAGCTACTACGGCTCCGCGCACGGCGCCGCCACGTGCGCGCTGGCCGACCTGTGTCTGACCAAGGGCCAGCGTGCCTTCGTCGGCAAGTGCAACATGAGCCGCAATGCCCCCGGGTACTACCGCGACGCGTCCGTGGAGGAGAGCCTGCGGGTCACTGAGGAGTGCATTGCGCATATCCGCGGGATCGACCCCGAGGGCCGGCTAGTGCGGCATGTGCTCACGCCGCGGTTTGCAATCTCGTGCGATGATGAGTTGTTGCGCGGGCTGGGGGCGATTGCGAAGCGGGATGCGGATCTGCCGATCCAGACGCACTTTAATGAGGCGGAGCAGGAGATGGAGGCCACGAGGGGCCTGTTTCCGGGGTTTGAGAACGAGGTGGATCTGTACGAGTCGTTTGGGCTGCTGGGGAGGCGGTCGATCCTCGCGCATTGCTGTTACATGTCTGGGTACGAGATGGAGCGGATTAAGCAGCTGGGGTGCGGGGTGGCGCACTGTCCCGTGTCCAACATGACGGTCGGCGGCGGGTTCATGGCCGCGCCGGTGCGGGCGTTTATGAAGGCGGGCATCAAGGTCGGCCTGGGCACGGACAGCGGCGGCGGGTTCTCGAGCAGTATCCTGGACGCGATGCGCCAGGCCATGATTGCGAGCTATGCGCGGGAGGTGGCGTCACAGGGGGCGGACAAGGGGCTGAGCATCGCCGAGGTGTTTTACCTGGCTACGTTGGGGGGAGCTGAGGTGTGTTGCTTGGAGGACAGGATCGGGAACTTTGTGGTCGGGAAGGCGTTTGATGCGGTGCTGGTGGGCACGGCGGGGGAGCACGAGGGGGTCATGACGATGGTGGAGGAGGGGGACGGGCTGGAGACGGTGTTTGAGAAGTTTGTCATGACGGGCGACGATCGGAACATGGTCCGCGTCTATGTGCAGGGGCGGCTGGTCAAGGGAACTTGATGTGTGTCAGGTGCATTGGTTGTCAATCGTCGAGTCCGAGGATGGACGGGGAAAGTAAACAAACCATAAAAGGGGCACATTGGGATGACAATCATGATTACTACTATGGATTTCAATTCCATTGCAGCTAGCTAAAATACAGCCACTCCATCGCCTACTTAGCCTACTTAGGTGCCTAAACGTAGATGTAGCAGTAGGGCCCGCCGGTCAGGCCGAGCGTCGACATGGCCTGGGACGTGGGGATGGTGGCGGCCAGGACGTCCAGGTTGATGGGGTCCTCGAGCGTGCCGTCCCTGCTGGGCGGGTTGTTGAAGATGGTGATGGTGCCGCCGATGGCGCTGGTGCGCTCGGCCGGCTTCTGGTTCTGCCAGATCCACCAGGTGCGGTCGATCTGGCCGTGGTGTAGGTAGAAGGCCGGGTCGGCCGGGCTGACGAAGAAGTCGCCGCCCGGGTCGCCGCCGATGGTGTAGTGGCCGGCCGCGTGGACGCCGTAGAAGCCCTTGGGGAAGTCGCCCTGCATGGTGCTCTGGAAGGACGTGATGTTGGGGCTGCCGGTGAGCAGGTCCGTCACGTTCTGGTCCTGCAGGAAGCGGCTGCTGAGCCACGAGCTGACGTCGCGCTTCATGCAGTGCGGGTTGTACGTCTGGAACGGGTCCTTGTCGAAGCCGATGGCCACCACGTCGGCCGACCGCAGCGTCGGGAAGATGGGGCCCATGCTGACCGTGTAGTTGGTGAAGGGTCCCGTCTTGACGCAGCCGCCGCCGGCCCCGGGCGGGATGCAGTTGATGCCGTTGGCCAGCGCATCCGTGCACAGGTGCTCGGCGTAGATGCCGTTGCCGCCCATGGACGCCACCCCGCCGTCGAAGATGGGCGAGTTGAGCGGGTCGTTGGCCCAGCGGCCCCAGTTCCAGTAGGGCTGGTAGCCCTTGTAGCCGCACTCCTCCCGCAGTGCCTTCTCGTACGTCCAGACAAAGTGCCGGTGCCACGACAGGAAGCTGGCCGTGCCGTGGATCGTGAAGGTCTGGTTGATGTGCACCGCCACAAAGTCGTCGAACCGGGACTTGACCGCCGGGAGCTTGAAGCGCGACGGCTTGGTCATCAGGCAGTTGACTGCGTTGGTGTACTGGATCCTCTCGGCCGGAGAGAGCGAGCCCCTGCATCATCATCACTGTTAGTAAGGTAGGTAATTATCGTCTTTGATTATGGGCTCGGATCTTGACTCTCGGACTGACCATTCTCTCCGCTTGACCGCAGTGGCCAGCGTGCAGGTGTTCCCCTTGGTCCGGTTTTCGCTGTTCAAGGACGAATACACGGCCAGCTTAGCAACAGCCACAGCAGCGAGAGCGTCCGTCTTGACGGTGGGACTCTGCTGGTAGCCCGACGCGGTGCCGGCCACTCCGGCAGCGACGGCAACAGCGCCGAACAGATCACGGAAATGCATCTTGGGCTTGGTCAGGTAAGGTATGTACCTGAGCTGGCGATGGTGAAGCTGGTAGCGAAGCTCTTCAGTCCGTCCGTGTCCTTCATCATCGCCCACGTCTCTCGGGGATCATCGCCGCGTATTAGTACCCGGCCAAGAAAACGAGGCAGGGTTGCATTGAGGAACTTTCTTTTTTGTTGAACCAGATCCCATTGCTACGAGTGAGTGTCATCATCATTACCCCGAACCATCCAATGTCAAGACCATTGAACAACCAACAATCGACCCAACGGCTGCACCAAAAACTCCACAAACGAACTCTTTGACCTCCTCCTTGCTAATTTGGCTGCGAATCACATTTGCCGTGTTTGTTTCTCGATAGCATGACGAGCCAGGGCCAAAGGCGTTGTTGTTCTTGCAAGCCACGACCGACTAACGGCTGTAGTGTAACATCAGCTACTGGCCATGGGTGGAGAGAATATAACCGAAACGAATCCTTCGAGGCACAAGAGGGGATCAAAGCGCAAGCCGAACCAGGCAAGCGGAACCACTAGCGCAGCCCGGTACCGTACTTTTGTCTGTTTGAATTGTAAAAGGAACCTTTGCCGGGCCGCGGCAGACGGCCGGCGGGACATGGACAGGCTGCAAGAGTGCCTGACCGAGACGATGTGGGCTGTGTACGTACATGTATCAAAGTGGTACTATGCGATGCATCCTGACGTGTCTGGTCCCGAAGAATAGGATAGGTAATCAAGTTACGTAGTATCCAGTCCCTCACCGGTGGTAAGGTATAATAGTGCCCTGGTGGTATAGTGCCCACCCCATCCATCGCCGTCCCGCAGCCCGCCCACGTCCTCGTATGGGGCCAGTCACCAGCCGCCGGGCCGTCCTCCGTGGTGCGAGGTAGTGCAATTACAAAATAAAACCCGTGTCGAGCTTGGGACGGGTAACCGGATCTCGTCCCCCAAGACACTAGCCCACGACACTAGTCCGTGATCCCCCTCCAATGTCGCCAAAAATTACGGCATATCTCCAAGGATCATGCAGTGGAGATTAAACGCTGGTCTCCACTCATCAACGTCCGTCCCGGGGGTCGGCCCGCTTCGCGTTAGTTACTCTTTATTCCGTAGCGTGAGCCTGAGACATTCTACACGTGTGCCAGCATCAATGGAAGGGTAATGTTTTCTTTCCAGAGCGAGAAGCAATCCGGGCGGCAGGAAACAGCATGCGTGCATGATGCTGGGGTTCCAAGAAAGGGCACGCCATCGTATCATTTGCTACCAACAAATAATCCCCTATTGAAACAGAGTGCCATCGTCGCTCCCATAGTCCCAAGCAGGCCTGCAGTCAAAGTCGTCCCAAGCCAAGCCACCAGACCACGATCTGAGTTCCGACCGAGAAAACCTGCCATCACTTGACGATAGTGTGCATCCGTCCTCAGTAGTGTTACGACAGTCGTGGGATCCGCCATAGGCAGCAGTATTATTGCCTTCCTACCTCTAGCTTGCTGCATCAAGACAAGAGCTCCTCCTTCTCGCCGAGTCCTCGGCAGTTCCGTCCAGCTCAAGAAGTTGCATGTGTAGGATTCCGTTGGTGGACCCTGTCACGGCTGGCTGAAATAAGCAGAGAGACAATGCTGCAATAGGCTTAATTCTATTACCGTAATCTAAAGCTAAGGAAAAAAGAAGAAAAAAAGGAAAGAAGGAAAGGTTCTGCCTGCAATTGCCTTTTGCGTGCTAACACAGCGATGACTCATCAACCCCACTCAAGTCCCGCTGTGGCTGTGCGTGGCGTACGTGGCTTGTGCAGTGCCGTCCGGCCAGGCCGTGACAGACCCCCGTATTCGCACACCACAGAAAGAGTCCGGCCCGGGTCGGAGACCAAGCTCAGGTTGGATCAAGCAGCCAACTTACGTACTAGAAGCAGGACGAAAGGATAAGGGACCTGGTACTCACCAGAAAGTGCTGATAGTTGTAATGACAGATGTACCTAGGTACTATTATGATTGCTATTGATATATCTGCAATTGTGTGTTCTTATAATTACAACTTCAAGTCTAAACCTAACGTTAATGTTTAATAACATGTTTCTGCTCCCACCTACTATAGTTCTAAGATAGTACCTGAGTAAAACTAATCTCATCGACTCCAGCCTGAAATGCTCAAAGCATAATTGAAAGTTGCCCCGCAAGTCTTCGGCGACAAAGACGACCCAGCGGTTCTAAAAGTAAGCTCTAACCCACACACGCCTCTTGAGATGAGAAGATGAAGAAAATATGAACCCCACCGTGATAGTGAAATCGATATCAGACCTAACCAGTGATGTTGCCGTCCCTTTTATGCGTTTCCAAATCATATCCATGACCCAGCCCTCAGTAATGTAAAAATAAAGAAGAAAAGGGACGAAGAAGCAAAGAAAATGACAAGGTCTAAGCCAAGAAAATCTTTCTCGTCTCACACCCATAAAAGAATCCCCTCCGGCTCGTATACCCCACACAAACGCCAACACGCCGATATGCTTCGCCGTCAAGCCCCTCGACCTCGACCCTCTGGAGCAAAAGCATGGCCAGCTCGCCCAGCTCGAGACACATCAGCTCGCCCTCCTCGCCCTCGCGCAGCCACGCGCCACGTCGCTCACCATTCTCGCCCTCGGGCACAGCTAGATAGTCCAGCTGGCCGACAATCTCACCGCCATGGCCCTCCTTCGCCATCACCCGCCCATCCTCATGGTTGCGCGCGTACACGTTGCGGCCCGCGTATGCGCGCAAGTCGAAACCGCTCTTGTTGGGATTGGAGTGCTGGATGTCCGCCCATTCGACAAGAGCCCAGTCTTCGGCCGAGGACATGAACCGCCGGAACCGGCCCTGAACTTCAATAATTTTGACACTCCTCCCGCGCTCCTCGACGGCTTTTCCTGTGCTTATGGTCGACAGGTCCGTCCACTCTTGCTCGGGTAGCGCCGAGAGAAATTTGAATTCCTCGGCTGGTTTGAATGCCTCGTGTTTTGTTCGAGTCGCTACTCGGAGTGGAAGTGAAGCCCACGACCACGACGGCGCAATGTGTTGCAGGTTGCGCTCCGAGTGCACCGCCGTGGCGCAGCTCCAGGCCAGATGTTTGGCTAGGTTGTCGCGCCAAAGCCCGGCGAGGTATTCTTCTGTTGCGGCGACGCTGGTGGTAGAAATCTCGGCTTTGGCGTTGTAGAAGCGCACGGCGAGGCCGGCGATGGCGAGGAAGCGATCCTTGGGCTGGCAAAGGTCGCGGCGGGTGTAGGCTTCGACAATGTCGAGCCATTCGTCGTGGAGCTGGGCGTCGTCGCCAGACCGGCAGACTTCGAGGAACTGGTGGGGGGTGCTCCAGGGGGAAGCCACCGTGCCTTTGAGAAGATGGGACGGGTAGCTAAGAGCGCTGAGCTCCGTGATCTGTTCCTCAGGGCAGGACCAGTACCAGCGCTGGGCGGCCCAGTACAGGATACGCGGGGACAGGCGCTCTTCCTGGAGAGTCCAGGCGCGTTCCGATGCGGGCGAATGCAGCCTGACGTCGTTCATGGGCATCGACGTGTTGTGCAGCCACTGCTCGCGGAGCTTGCACGCCTTGCTGCGGTGGGACCAGGCGGCGCGGTCTTTCAAGAGTGGATCGGTGGCCTTGGTGCTGGCCGAGGCGGCAAGCGTGAAGACGGCGTTGCCGTACACCTCGTGCATGGTCCCGGCCTCGGTGTCCCAGTTGGTGCCCTTGGGGATGCACACGTTGTCAATCCAGATGTAGCTGTACCCGAGGTTTTTGGTGATGGTAATGGCGTCCTGCATGGTCTCGGGGAGCTCCGTCTTGGAGAAGGGTCTGAGGCGCTCCGGCACGGGAATGCCGTCGCGGTTTTTGGACTTTGTGCCGGCGGCCTTAATGCGTGCCCATTCCGAGGCTGGCATGGTGGTTGGGTCGCCCCATGAGTAGCTGAGCACGACGTATTCGACCAACTGCTCAGGCCCCTTTATCAGCCGAACAAAGTCACCGTGGAGGATCTCGAGGAGCCATGGCGGGTTGCGGCTCGACCAGCGGTATTTGGACGAGCACTCGTGGTTCTTGTGGCAGTTGCGGATGACTCTACTCAACTCGTTGAAGTCGGCGCCGAGCCTGCCGCCTCTGGTCGTTGGGTTCTCGGCCGGGAGACATGTCCTCTCGCGCGAGAGGGGGACTGTGGCGGTGAACACGGGGAGGGCTTCCAGGGGCGAATGGACCGTGAAGATCAAGCTGTTTCCGGTAGGAAGCATGTCCAATGCCACGTAGATGGGCCATTGGTGGTCTGGGTCTCGTAGGCGCTCGGCATCGCATCCACTGATCTGCTCCAGAAGAAAGGCGCGCCGTATTATCTTGCACGTGTCGCAGCCCGTTGCCCCCGCGGCGCACGTGTCCAGCTCGCGGTAGTTGGAGTGCATGACGCGCGGTGTTGACGTGCCCCTGAATTCGTGGTTCCGTCTTATCTGCACGTCCCCCCAGCGCAGCAGCTCACAGACGGCATCGCAACCCCTGCACTGGCTCTGGCCATATTCGTTGCCCTGGGTCCGGCAAAAGTATTGGCTGGCCGGGCGAACATGCTTCTCGCCCTGACGGTCGGTCTGGGGTAATACGAGACCGTAATGATTTTGGTATTTGGAAGAGAGAAGGTCGCTCACGAGACGCATATGGTCGAGAAAGGTCGACTGCGGTGGGGATAAGGACAACATTGGAATGTGTCTATTATGGCTGGGTCGTGATGTGCTAGAACACGGGGGCATGTATAAACCATGCAGTATATTCAACGAGTTCGACTGGTTTGGGGCGAGCTGGTGTGGATAGATAGACGTGTTGTATGTGGGTGTGGGTGTGCATGTGCATGTGTATGTGTATGTGTATGTGTATGTGTATGTGTATGTGTATGTGTATGTGTATGTGTATGTGTATGTGTGCAGAACAGGAACGGGATCGGGGAAAGTGAAGCCGGAATACTTTAGACTGGGGTGGGCTCATCAAATGTCAACAGCTGCGGATGCCTTATATAAAAGCTGCCAAAATGCTCGACTACGACCCCCATCGACGACGGGAGAAAGGGTCATGTACGGTTGTACGGTTGTACCTTAGGCAAGTAGAATGGCAGCCCAGGCCCAGGACCCATCCTGTTGGTACAAAGTTGCATCTGTTTCCAGTCTCCCGGAGTCACCAGCCCCGTCCGCCAGAGCACGGCGGGCCATTGGGATTGGTGCACGGGCTCGGTCTGGCACGCACTGCCTCAAAGTGTTTGCGATCGAGACTCGGAATTAGAGTGTGCGCCGCCGGCGAAGCAGGGAGAAGGTGAGATGGACAAGCCGTCAAGAGTGACACCGATACGCAGATTGGGGGCCTCAAGGGCCTCACTTCTCCCTCGGCGCGTGGATGCGTGACCGACCACTATCCTCCTTTGGCCGTGTCGTGCAGCGCAGCGCAGTCCAACGCAAGTCAGATGAAGAAAAAAATCAGGCAGAGAGACGCGGGTCCGGTCCAGTGTCATGGACGCTTTTGCTTGGTGCAGTGAGTGCTGGGGGGTGGGTGCATTGAGAGATTGGCTGTGAGCCTGTGATTGAACCCCGCGCCCGCTCAAACAGGAAATCAATCGACCCCAGTCCAGCGAAGTCCCGCCGAATCAGCGTGTAAAAGAAGGGTTCGAGATGGGCTTCCATGCAATGAAACAATGGATCCCCTCCCTTGGTAACGTGCATCGATTGGGTGGGAACTGATCTCTATTCCCAACGGCGGGCGGCTCGCTGGTGCGGAGCTGCTCGTGATTGGGTTCCCAGTGATGCGTCACATCAAAACACGACCGAGTCTGATGCACTCGACTGCAAAAGGACTTGAAGGGAGCACGAGATGGGATGATGGAAGGGCCTTGGCTTGTCGTGCCACCATGCCGCTCTGCCGCCGACCGGCGCCTCAGCCCGGCAAGGCGATGAGGATGAGGGTTGTGAGCAGGGCAAGGCAAGGCAGGACGGTAGTGACGGGTGACGGGTGACGGGTGCGGGCGACGGGCTGCCGGACATTGACTTGAGACGAGGCACATCGGTTAAGGTGCGCGTACTTTACCTTCCTTTACCTTGGATACGTTCCGATACGGGAGAAGGCCACGGGCCTCCAAAGTAAGAAAGAAGGAATGAAAACGTCTTTGGTCTCTGGCGACAGGCGACGATCAATCGTATCTTTTTTGGTCGGCCGTCAAGGCGTTCTTTGTCGACCCCTCCACGTCCGCCTCGTAACTCGTTCGGGAAGGGGCCCCTGGCACGGGTGGAGAACCGAGAGACCTGGATGCTAAACAAGCGCGATGCACGCCAACAAGTGGACTGGGCAAGTGGGGTTTTGGGGTCCAAAAATAACGATGTGCAATGACTCAAACGGTGCAAACCGGAAAGACCCATCGTTCTCTCGGCAAAGCACGGCTCAGAACTCTGCTTCTGCTGCCCGGAGTTCTGTGGCGGCCTGCGGCTCTGAGTGTTTGCAAAAGGTGTGAGTGTGTGCCTGGCTGATTGCAGGTGGTGGTGGAGGTGGTGGCGTCAGCAGCATCGAGGTCGGGTACAGTGCTGACCTGGGGCTTCTGTCCTGAGTCCTCAGGTCACTGGGTCCTTGCCTGACTACTGGGTGGAACTTGAAACTGCCCCGAAGTTGCCAGGACGCTTCCGGTAGGTTTGGATGCTTTAGCCACAGAGCCGCCTGCGCGATACTCCAATTTTAGCGGGTGTTTTGGCGGCATCGATCGCAGGTAAGGTGCACTTTCCTAGGCGCAGTTGCAGACTTGAAGACTCCACTTGCAGAGAGCAGCGGGGAAACGCAGACCGTGCCTGCCTGCCTGCTTGCTTGCTTCCGCGCCTGCCTGCTTTCCAGCTTCCCATGCTTGCCTGTCTGCCTGGCATTGTCTCTTGGCATCTGATCTGATTGATGCGATGGACTGGATCGGGAAGGTGTGCGTGCATCAACTCCCGCAAAGCCCCTTGAATAAAAGCAACAGCAACAACAACAACAGCAACAAACATGTTGCAATGCAAGGTAATACTTATTTTCGGTCATTACCTTAGTCTTCCTTGATGATATGTATGGGCTTTTCGGGGAGTGTTCACTCTGACATCGTGCGCCCGAGTCGTACTGCACTGTTTCGTACGCAAATGTCATCCGGTCTGACCTCCAGCAATCTGTCCCGGAATGAGCCGCGGCGGCCAAAGTACAGTTATGACATGCAACGTTAGCATTTGCTATGTTGATGCTAGTGACGCTGGTGCAGTTAGGACTTTTTCCTCTTTGTATGCTCGGTGATGGTGATCACTAAGTCCATTCCCAGAGAGTGATTGATGATGTCTTGGGTACGTGCTTCCGTCAAGTCGACTTTCGCCACTGTTTACCGTGTAATGAGGCGGGGGGTTGTCAAGCGGCAGGACCCGGGAGACTCGCGGCACATGACAAGTCATTGTTTGGCCTGACGGGCACGGCGTGTAAGCCTGCTACGTATGCCTCCATGTAGCAATACCAGGCAGAGAAGCTATTTCTGCTGACCTTGCTCTCTATCTCTCCTCTCTCGCTCGTGTCGCTCTCGTGGTTGGCCTCGGGCACCCCGCGCAGTCCACACATAGGAGGCACCTTCCTTACGCAAACTTGCATGCGTACCTGGAGCTAGCCGTCCCATGGGTTCCAGGTCCAGGCAGAAAGTGGGGTTTCTTGCCGCGAATCCGATTGCGATAAGACATGATGTACGCGCTGTGACGTGTTTCTTGGTTTCCCTTTTTGCACTTCGTGTGTTCATGTTCACTCTGGTAGGTAAGTACGACGGACTTGCGGCTTGCAACGTCCAAGTCTAGTGCTTTCGCTATTTCCCCTAATCGTGTGAATCTGGGCCCATGATACATCCATCGCGCACCGACATGGGGGCCAAGCCTGGAAGTATGCCTTGACCGACTTGCGCCAAGACACGAGTTCGGCCGGAGATAGGTACGAGGTCCTATTGTGAGTGTCACTGTCCCTCGGTAGACATCTCGAATCTAGAGGGCATTGGAACATTTACGCAGACCCGACTCCAGTCCACGTCACGGTTTCTACCAGGTCTGCGGGCGTATTTGCGCACCTAGCGGGATTAAGCCGGGCCCGCTTGGTGCTCATCGGCGAGCTGCACCGACGGTTTGAGGCCCAGGTCATTACCACCTGAGGCAGTAAGGTACGCAGGGCGCAATGATGCAGGTGAGTATATCCTTGAAAACCGCGATGCGATGTGTGGTTTTTGCGCAGCGCGATGGGGGCCGATTGGCAGAGTGCCAGCTTGGAAGTTTTGGTCATCTTCAGCACAGCCCTGCTCCCTTATATCATGAGCATCGTATTACTCTTGATGTCACGCTTCTTGTGGAGTGGAACCTCCGTGACCGCGATTTACTCGTTCGCGGTCTACACAGTACGGGTTAACGTCCTCATGGGAGCCAGGGTCGGCCGGCCCCTTGCATCGCCAACGTGCACAGAAGCAGGCGCAATGACATAATTACACGTGCGCGATGTTCGCGCAAGGATCATTGTGCGTGTGCATCATTCCCGACCAGACTTCGATTCCCATCTAGTGTCGCTGTGAATTCAACCTGGAACGGCAAGTCGTAGTAGCTAGCAGCATTAAACGTATGGGGGCCCAACTGGGCAGTGATAGTACCTACCAGGTCAGGTACATGAGCTATGCAAAGAACACGAATCCCAAGATTATCCTCGAAGTCCGAGCACCCGAATTACTAAGTTCGGCGCTCGTCATCGAAAATATGGTCATAATCACTGGAGAGCCGGATTGAAGCGCCATGTGCTTTGCTTGAGTGACGGAGTGTCAAGGACCCGCATCGCCACCTGGGCATTCAGTTATCAATGATTCTCCATTATTTATGATTCAAAGCATTGAAGAGAACTTGGAAGCGTATTGGTTCGGGCGTTGCGTGCGTCATTCTGATGTTGATTACGCTGACTGACATGCTATAAAGGAATCAAAGACTTCTAGAAATGAAGATGACTATAACACCTTAATTCAGGTACCGTGCCCACCGTTCCTACCTTACCCTAGAGCTAGCACCACATGGCGGTTGGCACGTTGACCAGTTACACGAGCGGCTACTTGGCCGAAGTGGTGTGCGCCCGCATGCAAGGCCCACCCCAGATTTAAGATTCGTTTCGAGATCATAGGGCTGCCCATGCTGAGTCAGATGAAGTTTCACTGCCGGTATTTTCAACCATGATTGGGGGCTGGGGCGGGGGGAGGTAGAAGCGTGAAAGGGGGCAGGAGCAGGATGAGGAGAGGGGTGGGGTGGGGTGGCTTGTGCCTGCAACCGTTGCATCCCAAACAATCCATGGGAGGTACCCAAGGTAGCCAACAGACCGCCTAGAGGGCTAGGTGTGACTCCAAGTCCGTACGGAGGTTGGCAGAGTGTGGCGATGAAAGCAGCACAGCGTGGGAGACGTGGAAGGAACGAGGCTGCCATGGAGCTAGTCGCTCTTTCTCGTCTCAGGAACCCACTTGCTGCCTGCAAAAGCGCTCCCCACCCCTGTTGTTGGTTGCACTTGCTCCTCGACCGCCGCCTTTGAACATGATGACACTGTTTTGGGAGGTTTTTGGACCCGGTGAGGTTCGTCACCTCGGCCTGGGTGCCCTGCGATGCCTTCATATAACCTTACATGATCCCTACTTGCGTGGCCCTACGACCTTATATTCGCGGCCATCATCCAAGACGGGACTACGACTTTCTCATCCCATCATCCCACTACCCTGCTGCAGACAGACCACCACTCTGCCCCAACAGCATCTGAACCATACCCCAGCTCCCGTTTCGTTCGCCAAAGAAACAAGGCCCGGCCCGCAGCAACATAAGCAATAAACCCACCGATTACTTGCCGTGGTCGTCTACACAACCTGGCCTTACCATACCTCAGTCCACCACACTTAGCTGCCGCCATCCATCATCCTTACTTGGTACTACTACATACCTTATATACTACAGCTTCATTGCCGTCTTGTTCAATCTGCTCGTCCGATCCTCTACAGGCCGTCCCAAGGCCGGTCGATTGGTCTCCGCCCACGTCTCGCGCCAGTCTGGCCCGGTGACCACCCTTACTACCTTGCCCTTATCTGCACACACGCACGCACACACACACACACAAACACCATCATGTATTACCGGACCAATAATCTGGAATGGAAAATGACCCACGTCCTGTGCATATTCGCCCACCTTGGTCTGATAATAGCGGCTGCTATTGCCTATGTCTACAACAACATGGCCGAGGTGACAGCGCATCGCGCAGCAGCAGCAGCAGCCGCCGCCGACTGGGCGGCCAAGTTCAAGCTTGCATCTACCGACATGATGACGGCGGACCCGCATCAATGGCACCTGTACAACACCGCGCTGGGGAATGGAGGCTTCATAAGCCCAGGCTCGTTTGATTTGTTGTCGATCCAGACGCTTACCATGAGCTGTCTCGTGCTGGTAAGTCGGTTCCCCTCTTGTTCCCATGTTCCCCCTGCCCGTCCCACTCCAGGCCGCATCTTGGGCCTCCTTTCCCACGAAGGATGTAAGCACCAGAGCCCGATAGAGAACCAGAAGCATACTAACTCAGGACCAACGTGCGCTTGACCTGCAGGGTATTTTGGGCTTGGTCACCAACGTCGGGCTCTTTGTCATTCTTTTAGCCGTCGAGCCCACCAAAGTGACATTAACCGAGGGCGAGCAGCACTGGCGCCGCCAGATGGTGACCGTCTTCAGTTGCGTGCTCAACATTGTGCTAGTGGGTGCCGGTGTCGGGCTCGCGGGCGCCATCGGCATCAGGGTCACGGCCCATTCCAAATCCCTGATCACCCCGCTAGCCTGGTTATCGATTCAAGCGTATGTCCCCCTCTCTCTTTTTCTCTGAATTCCTTATCTCTCGCTTCCATTCCCTTCCGGCCCAAGGCTCTCGGAATATCCTAAACTGTCCTGAGCTGCATATCATGCCATGCATCCTGCTGACCATGCCTCTCTAGCCCTCTATCCCTCACCACTGCTCTCTACGACGCCGTTAAGAACCACCGAGAGGGGAAGGATCTGCTGGATTAATCAGAGCCGGCATGCGTGCGTGGGATTTCAATATCGTTATTAGACGTGAGGGAGGGGGGCCGTGAGTTATCATTGCCAAGGTGGTATGGAACATATGCAGCAGCAGCCAGTGAAGGCAGACGGATTGGAAAGCCGGCGCACACAAAGGAGACTGGACTAATAATGGACGGGATTGAGTGGAGGGAAAACAGGGCATTTTATCGACAGCATGGGTCAGTGAAAGATTGGGCGTCATGATGGTGGTGGTGGCATGCGTGGCATGAGGAGGTCCATTTGATTTCTTTGGACGACTTTGATGTCTGGGAAGCTGCTGGAGGAATGAGACAATGGTATTGATCTCGGGCCCGGGCTGGAGCCATGAAGCCGCGAGATCCGTGGTTTTATCTCTCACACGCCCGTTTGCTTCTAGCCGGGCTTGGAGTTAATGAGGTAGCGGGTAGGAAGCAACAGAATCAATTAGTTAGTCCTTACGTTGGCTGGTCCCATACATGCCCGGCTAGTAATCAGCTCAAAGACTTTACTCTCCTGCAGCCACGTTGCCCATCGGATACCCACGTCACTGAACAAGTCGAACACCGGGATACTGTGTTTGAGACCTAGAAGCAATCTTGCACGCCCAGATTTGGTTCAGCAGTTGTCCTCGACTCACATTCCGCGTGTCCTCAAGTCCCGGTAGAAAAGAACCCTGCAGCAGCAAACCCACACACAAAGACAGAGCAGGAAGAAAATCAATATATTGAGGTAGCAATCGCGGGGACGACACCAAGCAGCTGATCACATATTTGTTGAATCTGCAGATTGTCTCAGTAACACCAGGTACATGTAGTACTAGTACTAGTAGGTTGGATAGGCAGTAATGCCCGGCCCACAGCTGATCTAGTTCGTCCCAAGAGTTGATAACCATCAACGGGGCCCCATACAATCTGCCAGTGTGAGCCAATGCCTAGCCCGGTTCTGAATGCAGCTGCCCGTTCCCAGAACCACTTGCTGGCTTTGATATTCATGCTTTCTTTTTTCAACTTCACACCAACACCATGTCTCGATCTGGCGTTCTCTCCCGATATAGCAGTACTCTGACATTCACATAATCAGTTGCCAAGCATCGTCATGGGTTCGGGGGTTGGATTGGGGTTGGGTCCTGCCGTCCGTCCCTTCGCTCAATTGTAAGGTGTCATGTCGTGTTCATTTCCGGGTTGAATACGGTCTTACCCGTCTCACGACATCAAACGAAGAGAGCGAGGGCCACATAATTGATTGATTCGTGTGTAATCAGTACTGCTAATTACGTATACGTTGTGCTGCCACACTAGCACTTTGATGAGCTGCTTGCCGCAACACGCGCCGCTCTTCTGAGGCTCATCGTTCTCTGCTGTCGTTTTTACTCTTGGGCTGAAATCGGACCTCACCTCCACCGTTTATTTCTGCTTGTGCGAAAATTTTAAACCTGGGGTGGCTTGGTCGTTTCAGGAGGATCAACTCCACAGTGCGTTCCTTCGATCTGCCGCTTCTTGTCCCTGATATCACACGTGCACTCTCGTGGGGCCCAGTCAGCCTCGGATCTCAGGAAACCGCCAGCCCAGCATAAAGCGGGAGGCGCCCTGGGGGAGGACGTTTTGGGGCCAGATCCGCATGCCAGATGTCGGACCCTGCCCTCCAGGGCTGTGTGCCCATGTGGTTTGGGGTTGTTGAAGAGACACGGGAATCGGAAGACGCTAAGCTACGAGCCGCGAAGCGTGAAGGAAAGGGCGCCCATCGGTCGTCGTCCATTCATCGTGGGTGTCTGTCGTGCCTGCCTTGCATCCAGACCTAGCCAAGGAAGGCAGCCCACCTTACGGCTCATGTACAGACCCAATTAGCGTTCTGGGCTGGGTAGGATCAGCCCCCTCCCTGACCGCAGTGTTGGTCACCTGAAAAAAAGATACATGTTCTGGCTGACAGACCCCGAGAGTGAAGGAGGGGGGGCCTGTGCGCTGATGGACATCCCACCTTCCGACCTTCACTTTGAACACTAGATGAACTGGACGTCGACTGAATGAGGTATAATCAATCAACAACCGAGATGCTGGAAACCGAGCGACATGGAAACATTGAATAAAGGAAATGCACAAGGGCCTAGCGGATAACGATTGTCAGTCATTCTGCCGGAAGAGAGGACTGGACGGAGTGAAGTACGGCACCGACGCAAAAGCCAAGCCAAGCCAAGCCTGCGTGGCCTGCTCGGCAATACGAGGGCCTAAGGAGGTACGTAGGTACCTACCTTACCGTGCCTTACCCCCCAGCGTTGGATGCAAGGTTCTTTTCAACATCGACATGGGCGGCCGATGCACACATGCCGCCGTGACGCCGTGGTGGTGCTCCTCCGCCGTGGTGCCGTGGTGCTGTGGTGCTGCTATGGTGAGGTGGTTGCTGCTGTGCTGCGCTGCGCTGCGCTGCCGTAGGTTCCTCCACTCGAAAGGGACACCCCCGCCCTCCTTCATGGCACTCTAATGGCAAGCCCTTCCCCTGTAATCTCACCCACGGAACCATGGAACGGGGGCACTCGTCGCCGTAGGGTTGCAGCGGCCACCCTCCTCAGCGGGGCCCTCCACCGCCTTTTGGACGAATTGGTATAAGGGAACTGGGACCTTACCTTATGCACGTTGTGGGGTCGCTCGTGTTTTTAGTCACATTTCCTTCCTGCCCGGTTCCCGCATTCTTCGCCTTCTTCCTTTTCTTCGCTTCCCTGGCACTGGTTCTGGCTCTTTGGCACCGCACCGGCAACCCACGCACTACCTACCTGCCTACCTACCCACGCACAAGCACCACGCACAGTACTGGCACGCACGCACGCACACCCCAACGGACCCGACAGCTGGACCTCAATCAATGACAATGACGGCCAAGTGCCTCGCAGAATGACCATGACCATGTGCTACCCCGAGAACCGTGCAGCAGCGATACCCGCCGTCTCGGAGCCGCTAGCACCTCTTCCTCCACCTCGTCTCTCTCCTGTTGCCTCCACCCCGTCCTCCGCTACCACCAGCGCCGCTCCCTTTGCGAGCCTTGGTCTCAGTCTCTGTCCCAGTCTCGGCCCCAGCCCCCGTCTGGCCAGCAGCAGAACCACCACCAACACCGCCGGCGGCGGCGGGGGCACCATGCAAACACCACTGGCATCGCCGCTGTTGCATGCCACTGGACCTAGACCCAGTCCTCCTGGCTTTGGCCCTAATCTTGATCCTCATCGTCCCTCGGATCCGCTGTCGGCATCCTCGAGCCCGACCCTTCAGGTACATCTCCACCATCACCATGATGTTCACCACGTCCAAGGGCCGGGCTTCCACGCCCCTCCCCCTATCCTCCTCCCAGAGGGGAAATCCCGGATCCTGCAGGGACCGTCGGCCAAGGACTGGGCGCGACACCGCGATACCATCATCGATCTGTACAAGCAGTATCCACTCAAGAAAGTAAGCGAGCTCATGAGGAAACATCATGGCTTCGCGGCAAGGTATGCCCATGCACCATTCTTCACCCACTGCCCATCTGTCCGTCGCTCTGGTTGCGTATCGATCTGTCTCTCTACCTGCCCGCCTGTCTATCTGTCTCTCCCGTGGGCCATCCGTTTACCTCACCTTCACACTATTGCGTGACAATGGACATGACTTGATATTGAGGCCAAGTACATGACATGTCAACTGTGATCTACACCCCAGCCTTCTTCCTGTCGAGACCAACGTCCGTCAACTGCCTGGGAGCGCAAGTGCAGATGACAGCAATGCAAGTGCAAGTGCAAGTGCTAGTGCGTCACCAACAGGAGAATGGATCAGTGATGTGAGCAAAGTGACGCGGGGATGGATGGATACTCCTTCTGCTGCTGGACATGTCCGTATGCGAGCCAGACTGGATGTCGCTGCCATCGCATATGCGTGCGTACTGCTGTTGCTTCTGCTGCTGGTGGTGGTGGTGGGTGGTGGAAGGATGTACGGATCATGATGGATCATCACATCACACAACGAATGCAGTGTTCGGGTTCCGTTTCGTCTTCACCTACCTAATCCGAAGAAAAAGAAATCAATCGCCTCCAGCCAGAGCTCTTGGCGGTACCGGCCAGCTGGCACCGCACCACCGTCTAGTGTCAAACCGCCGCTCGCCGAGGTGGCCTTTTTGGTTTAATGAAGCTGTTTCCTCCCACCCTGGGCTCGAGTGGTCCTGGTCGTGGCCCTGGTCCTCGTCGACTTCTACTTTAACTGCCTTGCTTGTCCCTTGCCAGCCTCGATCATCCTCCTCCTCCCCGGGCTCGCAAGGTCTCGTCCTCCCGTCTGTCCATCATCCCTCGGATTGCCTTTCTATTCTTTTACAACTAGTAGTAGTACTTCTACACCAGCACGCAGTCCTTTGTCTCTTCTCCTGGATCTCGTTCCACCCGGGCCATCATCATCATTACCTCCACCCTCACCACTATCACCATGACGTTGATCATCGAAGCTGACTCTCTCGACGGCAGCAAGCGCATGTACGACAAGCGTTTCCGGGAGTGGAATGTCTTCAAGAACGTCAACAGCGATGAAAAGGACCGTCTCATCAGACGCATCCATGAGGCGGCCCCGACCTCGCAGAGCCAAAAGGACAAGGACAACATGAGCCAGGAGGACCTCCGTAGAACACTCCGGTGGGCCAGAACCATCCCGCAGGGCATGAGAAGGATCTCGTCCGCCAGTTCCGCGTCTTCCTCCAGCATCACCACCGCCACAAGCCAGTCCACAGCAATGACCACTGTTCAACAACAACAACAACATCATCAACAACATCATCAACAACACCATCAACAACAACAACAACAACAACAGCAACAGCAACAGCAACAACAGCAACAACAGCATCATCACCACTACACCAGCCGGGGCAAAGGGGGCCTGAGCATCTCAGACCTAGTAGTGATCAAGGAGCGGCCCAGCAACAGCGCCACATACCCCTCCAGCTCCACAGATGGCCTCTCGCCGCCCGACATGTCATCCTCGTCCGACGTGGCCTGCGCGACGCCAACATCCAGCACAGGCTGGTCAGAAGACCCGCCCACACAATCAGACTCGTTCAAGGACCTCGACACGCGTCGGTCCGTGTCTGGCTCGCCCGTGCCCTGTCTGAACGTGTTCCGGGCACAGATCAAGGCCATCTCGGAGACGCCGCCACCGCCGATGGTGCTGGACTCGCGGAGCCGCACCATCGAGATGATCACGATCTGCATCCGCGACTACCTTGACTGGCAGCTTGAAAACATCCCCGAGGGCGTGCTGCCCGATGACTACCTGGGCCACCGCACGTCGGAGGAGTCGACGCAGTACTGGAGCGCGGTCAAGAACGCACTGTACCTGATCAAGGTGTCGGCCGGCACCATGGGCGACATCACGGCAGAGCGAGCATACCCCACGCTCGCCGACGCTGGTACCATGGCTGGGTCGGCCATGGTGGCGCAGCCCTTTGACTTTTTGCGCAACGTGTTCGCGACGCTCTCGCCGGCCAACACGAGCGCCAAGCCGGAGCTGCGGGCTGTGATTCTCCAGTTCTTGGCCAGCGAGGCGCGCAAGCGACACTCGTCCAATCACCCGATCGCACGCATCTGCCAGGAGCTGCAGGCCGACGACGGGTGCCAGGAGGTATCGCGGCGGGCGCTGCAGTGCATGCTGGACATCTTCAACCGGCGGCTGGGCCGGTCGCGGGCCGTGACCTTCAAGCTGCTCGATTCGCTGGCCACGCTGCTGCGGCGCAACGGCGAGTTCGACGCGGCCATGGAGATTGTGCTCGAGTTGCTCGTGTCGTGCCGCCAGGTGTTCGGCCACGAGTCGGACCAGGCGCGCACCATCGAAAACGAGATTGCGCACTTCTACATGGTGGCGGACGAGTACGACCTCGCGCTCGGCCACTGCATGGCCGTGGTCAGGAAACCGCAGCCCGCAGGCCTGCCGCTGCCCGAGACCGAGCCCGTCTTCTACCAGGATGGCATCGCCGCCCACACCATGGAGGACATTGCTGAGATCCATCAGCGGCGCGGCGACGTCGAGCAGAGCATTACGTGGCTGGAGCGCGCCGCCAACATCGCCCTGAATGTTTGGGGGCCCAAGGACATCGCCACGGCCCACATCATCGACAAGGTCACGAGCCTGCAGCGCCAGTTTGGCAAGGATCTGCTCCGGAGCGCCATGTATTGGGAGTCGGCCATTGTGCAGAGATAGTCATCCAATACCTAACCTTGGCACAACGGTTGCACCATGCGTTTCAGTTATCTTTGATGCTGGGGGCCATTCCACATGGTTGGCGTCCAATAAATGGTGTTGCTCTGGCCGTGCCCTTGATCCTATTCAACGCCGACACGACGTTTCTTTTGTTCTTTTGATGTTGTTGGCTGCCGTGACGGCGGATGCTGGCGCTTTTCATGGTCCTTTATTCTCACGTCCGAGCATGGTTTCGAGTACCGGTCTCACTACTAGTATCTACCTTCGCAATACATTCATGTCAATAGCTTCAAGTTGACCAGCGCATGCAGTCAGATACATATGTATGTACGTACGCCTTTTGCATCGGCATTGTTGTCCGGCCGAGTACCTTATTGATACCCCTTATTACCTGTCATGCTTACCTCCACCCCGGGCCTCCCAGTCCCAGTCCCAGTCCTAGAGCCCCTGATGCACCTATCCCTCGACTTGCGACAGTACCTGACACAGCAGCTTCGTAGGTCTCCCAACAGAGCCCGTTGGCCTCCAGTTGGCTTCCAGCTGGCGGCCTGGCCCCCACTCGGCAAACTTCGTAAGCAGAGCCAGACGTGAGCTTTCGCCCTGGCTGCCACACGCAATCCATGTCGCCCAAGATACGCGATAAATTCTTCAAGTGCCCTAGATCGCCAAGCAACCTAGAAATCGACAAACAGTCTCTTGTCCCCGAGATCACTCACAGGGTATCCCGATCGTGCATCGACGACACCCTGCAGGAACTTAATAACCGACCGCGGCGGTGAATACTGGAGGTACGGGTACGGGTGCGTGGGTAAGAAGTACCTTTCCTGGTCAGGGAAGTGGGTAGGTTTTTCCCGCTCCCCTAGCTAGCGCATCCGATGCTCCCCGACAGCAAGTTGCAGCGCACATAGTCACCATGGTGTAGTCTTATCCACGCTTACTTGGATTTCGCCCCCAACACAAAATGAAGAAAATGAGGGAAAGAGCTGGCGACAAGAAGAAAGACGCCTCTGGAGTTTTTGGAGCGGAATTTGCCCCTCCCATTCCACGGTTCTCCAGCTCCATTGCGTGTCCGGCCGTTCCGTGATATCCCCAAGATAGCGCCAGCAGCTGCATCTGCAAGTCAGGCCGTCAGGTACAAATCGGGGTTTGGGCGCATCGAGCACGGGAGGATGGGAGCAAGTGGAAGCGAGGGGTGGTGGGGGGAGGGGGACAGGGACACGGCGACCATTGGTCGTGATGACCTCTCCCGCATCTACCGGCAGCGAGATGAAGAAAGAGGGGGACGTATTTTGTGGGGCCGAGACCTGGGAATTCTGCCAGTGCAGATTTCAGTCAGCCCAGCAGCCCGAAGAGGGTTAGTAGGGGTGTTTTTCAGCAGGGCCAAAACTGCTGTCGGATCGGATGGATGTGGTGTGGTCAGGTGTGCACGCCCTCCATCTCTTCGGGAACGGACGAATGGGGTCGGACTTTACTGCCAGTGCAGCCAGTGCCTCTGTGTCGACGGGGTGCGAGTTGCGAAGCCAAGTGCAAGTGCCGTCCAGCCGCCACACAAGTTGAGCCGGACGATGGAGATGATGGCGGGCGCCAGAGACTTCAAGGCGGCTTCAAGCTGGGCTAGCAGCGATTTGTGCTGGTACTAGTAGGATAAGAAGCGTCTTGGTGTCAGGCTTTATGTCTTCAATGCCTCGCACCCATTGGGCTGGACGCGGCCTGCTAGCCTCCAACCTCGTTGGCGGCCTGGTGGTCTTTCGATACGGTCGATCGCGATATGCCAACCACCTCACACTGCAGTGGCACAGGCGCGGTTGCCGACTACCGGTGAGTGCGCGCGTGGCGACCTGACAATGACAAACCAACATGAGATTGCTACCTGAAATCGACAACCGTTCTCGCTGGTAACGGCCTTGATAGGTTGGCGATTTCAAAGTTCTGCCATCCGTCATGGACAGAACGGAATCTCGGGCAGCACACACACAGGCTGCAATCACACTCTGAGTCGTGGGGAGTCACAGTGCCAAGCCGCCGCTTCTAGCTACACCTGTCACGGCTGGCGCCATGCATGCATATGTGAGTTAGGTACTCGGTTCCAGTGCCGGGCCGACCAAGTGACGAATAAATAACGACATGCAGTGCTTTGGACGGTGAGGGAATTAGGCCGAGCCGTTTCTGGGCGGATGAGCCTGCATTCTTCCGCTGGAGTTTATCAACGAGCGTACGAGGACGGCTTTAGCCTAACAATCGGTGAGTCGGACAGCCTGGCCCCGGAATTGCTCCGACGGGGCGATGGAGAGTGGCGACTGTCTGCATTTGTTTGTCGACGCGTTGCCCGGCGGCACATGAGACGGGCCTGGCGCAGCCCCGTCGCACGAGGTCCCCAAAGGGTGCCACTGCTGTGATTTTCAATCGGTAAAGTACCTAGTAGGGAGTGCCAGTGACGGGCTTCCATCTTCCCGGTTTACATGTACGCCGGAGCGATTCGAGGGGGGGTGGCGGGGGGTGGCAGGTCTAGCCAGGACCCGGGGCTGTGGCTTTGGGGATGAGATGGGGCAATCTGTGTGAGGTGACAGAAAGGTACGGTAGCCTCGATGCAATGTTGCGTGCATGCGCTGTCCCATTACGTCCCACCGGGGTTTCAGATTATCACCGGTTGGTGGTACCTGAGGAATGGCGGGTAAAGCAACCAGGTGATAGACGTAATCTCGTTCCCTAGGTTGCTGCCAAGTATGTGTTCCATCCATCCATCCATCCATCCATCCATCCATCCCGTGAGCCGTGGCCATGGTGCTGGGATAGATACTACACGTGTAGCAACGCCTCCCCTTCACCTCCAGCCCTCAGTACCGGTACTTGACCTACCTGAACCTCCCTTGCCCTTGCCTCGGGTGGCAAATTTCCTTTCTGTCACACTGGTTTATTTACACTACGCGCATGGGTGTGCTCAAGATATGCCCCGATCGGATCGGATGGATCGGATCCATCGGCCGACAGGCCAGGCATGCAGACCCCAACGAACCTTGCTTTTTCTTGATTCGACGTCGAGGGGGGGGGGGGGGGGCGGCGGACTGGATGTTGGTAATTCTCATTCTAGAACGTGTGACTGCGCCGTCGACGTGGGGCTCGTGCTGGGTGCTGCGGCCGGACATGGATCCGACGCTTGTTGGATCGAGATGAAAGGACCACATGGCGGGCATGGGAGTCGGACGAGAATACTACGCCTTTCTTGGCCAAAAGTCAACGGAGTCTTGGTGCAGTCAAATTCATATGCTGTGTCAGGCTTTTTTTTTCGTGGTGGCGCAGGCGGAATTCCTTCCTTTCATCTTGAGCCATGATTATATTAGCAACATCTACTATTACTTAACTAGGTCTTGGACTCTGCAGGTTTTGCCACCGTGTAGATAATTATACTTTACGCTTCAATCGGTAAAACATGGGAAATGGTTTGTTTAATATAGATGCTGAAGCTTTTATTAGTCATCTAATAATAGGGCGGAGATGGGGTTGGGTCTTGCATGTGTAGGTTTTTGTGGATGCTGTGAAAAAGGCTTGTCGCAGTCGAACTAAAGAGAGAAAGGGGTGGGTGTTTGGGCGTTGGCCCCTTTTCTTCGTCTACTTGGACATACTTTTCAATGCGACTTTGTTCGGGAAAGTGATTCAACTTCGATTAGTTACATGTACCTAAGGTACCTGGTAGATACCAAGTCGTTTTTTTCATGGCACAAATCTGGAAGTTTTTGGGTTGTTTGTGCTAACGCAGCAAAGTCGCGAGATGCAACACGCGTATGGTAATCAATGACTTCAAGTTTCAAATATATCATGTCCGTCACGGTCAGGTAGGTGCCTAGTATTAGGGTATCTTGAAAATAGTTGTCCACTATAAACGGTTGTATCAATCTATATGTGAATAAATGTTCTTATTACACTTTCGAGTCTATTGAAACTTCAATTCATAGCTCTGAATTCCCCCTGCGTCGCGCGGTGCTACTAGTAAAGTCTGAATCTAAGGTTCGATTTCTCTCACTCACACCCCCAGACATCAGTATCACAGGCCGGCTACCACAAACCTTAATTGCCATCCTTGCACACTACATTAGCATATCTCGTCATTAGGGAGCCAAATACACAGGGTCAACATACCAGCTTCAACCTGTTTCGCTCCCTTCTCTTCCGCCATAGAAAAACCGCCACAACGCTGGAGAGGGAAAGGACAGCTTCGGTCCCAGACAAACCGCGCTGTTAGCATTTGACTGTCAACGGTATTAGGCAGTTTCGCCTTTGACGGTCAATGGTTTCTTACCAATACTTCCCATCGATGCCAAGAACGTGCTGCCTAACCCAGAATCACACTTATCGTCTGAGAAACGCCTTTCACTGTCTCTGTACTCGAAGGGCCGGGGGTAGTGACACTATCGCCACGAGGCGCATCTATTGTCGAGGATATTGGCAACAGCGACGACGTCGTGGCTGCAGCCGTGCTCTTTCTCTTGGCGCTTGCATCAAGAGTGACGGTAACAACAACCGTCTTTGTTTTTTGTCTCCACAACCGGGCATGATGATGCTGCCATTGGGGGCCAGCTGATGCGGTGGCTGCCAATGGAGATTTCACTGTTGATGTTAGGAGGTGCTCTTGGCCCTCCTCGCCAGTATTCGTTTTCCTCGTTGTGTTTTTGAAACATTGTGAAATGATGTTCAAGACGTATTTGCGGCTGCGCTTTACAGGACCGAAAGCAACAGATCAAGAGATGTGGTATGAATGAAGAATTGACGAGGACGAGTCGGACCGTTGGGGATGGCACTGGCTGTACGAAATATGCCATGGCAGCGTGGTGCAATTACTGACCTATCTTCGTGACGACACGAAGTCCTGGTCGGCCCGAATTCGAGCTGCGAAATGTCTTCAACCAGCGATTTTCATTCCACAGCGGCACGCACACCCCATCCGGATAACGACAATTCATCCCTCTTTGCCCTGCACTCCGTGGGGACGAGCAAGGTCCTGGAAAACGTGTTTGCAACATGTTCAAGATCAGATTTAACTCAGATGCTAACGAACAATCAATCTTCATCTGAACAGATCATCTAAGACATCAGCTGCGGTGAGCTTCTGTTGGCGAATGATGATGCCGTCGCTTCATCGGCCTCCAAATGTGGGAGCAATGGATACTGGAAAGGCGCCGGTCAGTTCGGCGATGCTCGACCCAGGAATTCCGAGGTCTCACTCCCACACACCACCTTAACGCGTGGTATATCACCCATTCTGCAGGCAACGAAATGGGGATGGCGGTATTGAAATTCAAAGCGCTTTTTGGCCCGCCCACGTCATTCCAACACCAACATTTTCATGTCACTTTCGGTCAAGGATCTGGCGACTCTACTCCATGGCAGCGTATGGCATCTCGACTGTCGATCATCCCATCCATCGACCTTGTCTGACCGGCGTTCCAGCATGTGGCTGCCGGTAAAAGAATATACCACCGACCTCTACCGTTGCTCTTGCACATCAACCTCACGCCAAGCATCTCCATGTTCATCTTGGCACACGTCCAATGTCCAGAGACTGAGACGAACTCCGATACATAGAACACAACAACATCTCATCGACGGCAACAAGTGTCGGCCATCGCAACCCGACACTCTAATTATACCATCACAATGACCGCCAAGCCGAAGTGATCTAGAACCTGTATAACATACTGCCTCGGACCGCGCTCGCGATGTTGGCCAAAAGCGCTTCTCAGAGCGCGCCCCATGACCCATTTCACGACATCCATGCAGTGTCGGACTACGATGCTCAGCGGTCTCATTTCTCAGATGACTCCTCGACAGAGCGCAGCTCCTACGAGCTGGAGTCTCCATCTACAGCCTGTTCTCATCCACAGCCCGAGTCGAGCCAAGAGCCGTTCCATATCTTTACAAAGCGGGAGAGGTGGTTCGTGATTGTCATCATTGGCGTCGCTGGGATTTTCTCGGGGCTGTCCTCCAACATGTACTTTCCTGCCCTGGACCAGATCGCCACGGTAAGCGGCAAGTTATGTCGAGCATGGCGATAATTGAGAGCTTCAAGCTGAATTTATCTATCGATCTTAGGACCTTGCTGTCAGCCCGTCAGCCGTCTGTCTCCCTGACGATAACATCATACATGATCGCCCAGGGCATATCGCCGCTCATATGGGGGTCGTTCTCCGACACCATCGGGCGTCGACCAATCTACATTGCGTCATTCAGCGTATACATTACTGCGAACATCGCGCTCAGCTACTCACCCAACTACGCCGTGCTGCTGATCTTTCGAGGTTTGCAGGCTGCTGGGAGTGCTTCGACCGTGAGCATAGGTACGTTCGTCTTGCATCCTGGTGGAGGGATTTCAACTGACACTTCATGTGATATGTAACGAAAGGCAACGGTGTCATCCAGGACATCTCACCGCTGGCAGAGAAAGACTTCTTTATTGCCTTTTACCAAGCAAGTGAGCCATTCCTCTCCCGAGCCCGCGGGTTCTCCTTTTCCTAATTACCATGACCGTCCATCTGGCCTCATTAACACAACCCCACAGTCCGCAACTTCAGCATAGCCATCGGCCCGGTTCTCGGCGGCGTCCTCTCGGAATACCTGGGCTTCCGCTACATCTTTGTCTTCCTCCTCATCCGCTCCTCCTTCGTGCTGGCCATGATCGTCTTGTTCCTCCCGGAAACGCTCTGCGCCATCGTGGACAACGGCTCGCTGCGGCTGACGGGCGTGTACAAGCCGTTCGTCAACAAACCCGGCGACGGCATACATCGACGCCCAGAAGCAGCAGGACATGCTGCCGCATAAAAGGGTCACAGTCATGACGTTTGTGGATCCGCTGCGCCTGCTGGCCGAGCCGGATATACCGACAAGGGCGCCGGCGCCACGGCGGTGAATAATCTGGTCCGGTGCGGGCTGGGCGCCGCGGGCGTGGCGGTGTCGGTGTTGCGCCGGCCGTCTTGGGGCTGGCCATGTTGACGGTTGCGTGTGCGCCACTTGCGGCTATGAATTGGGCGTAGGGGATGCACTGGCGCGGGAAGAGGGTGGAGAGGATGGCGAGGAGGGAGGTGGAGATGGGGAAGGCGTAGAGTGGTTGTTTGTTTGTTGGTTGGTTGGTTGGTTGGTTGGTTGGTTATAGGGAGCGTGATTATTGACAGGAGTTACGAATTTGATACCTTATAAAGAACAGAGTTTGAATACTAGAACTATCGGCTATTATGGACGGGAGGATGTAGTTTCGATCAAAGCACCATCGGCAAACCATATATCGGATATATACTTCTTTTTGGACCCTAGCATAGTATAAGGGCTGCGGTTTGGGATTCCAGAGATTCTGTCAATGTCTCCTAAGTGCTACTAGTATAAACTCAAACTGCCGCTATCTTCAAACACAACTCCAGTCTAGTTATCCTGGGAATTCCGGTCTATGTTTCACGAGGCAGAGTCTTTGAAGTCGAAAACGTGGAAAACTGGGAGAGTAACTGTACCATTCCAGCTGCAGAGTAAGGGGGATTCGCGATTGCTAACCCTCCTCTGATTGGATATTTGGGAGAAAATTGCCCTCGCTGCCTGGAGCCCTGGTTGTGGGCGGCTTGAATGGATGCCTAGATTTAGTTCCCAGGTTGGAAACCCGATCATGCAAACCCCGCCGCTTCCTTTCAGCCTGCTTGAGACTTCAACGTCATCAAATTGTGTTTCTTGATCCAAACATCGTCGTCAGCAACATTCCCTTATCTCAAGCCCACGCACTGCAGTCACCAGAACGCATAATACTTGACTACAACCCCCAATTCATCATGCCTCGCTACATGATCCTCGTGCTCGCAAACGCCTCCACCGAAGCCGGCTCAACCGCCGTGGAGCTCCTGGAAATGGGAAAGTTCAACGACTCGCTGCGGGAAGCCGGTCTACTCCAGGCCGCTGAGGGCCTCGCACCCACGATCGAGGGCTACCGTGTCTCCTTTGGGCTGTCGGAAGCGGAGGTTGAGAAGGGCCCGTTTGATCTGGAGAAGCAGGGCACGATAAGTGGGTTTTGGTTTGTCAAGGCGGACAGCATCGAGGTTGTCCTGGAGTTTGCGAAGAAGGTTCCGTTCAAGGAGGGCCAGGTTGAGGTCAGACGAGTGGCGGGGGCGGATGACTTTGGGGAAGAGCTGCTGGCCGAGATGCGCGAGGGGCAGAATAAACTGAGGGGGGAGAAGTAATGGGATAACGGAGTTTGGTAACTTGATACCCGGTTGGGATCGGGCTGCTTGGGAGGCGATGCACACCTGCACAGGGTGAATTGGGGTGATTCTGTGCCATTCTAGCACCAGCAGCTGGCGAAATACAAGACAGAAGATTTGGATGACAGCCTCCCCACCGAGTTGACAACCATGCACAAAACTAGGATCATATTCGGTTCCACCGTGCAATACAGTAGACGGACATCCCTTACATGTAGGCTGACAATCAATACCCACGAGTCCACCCTCAATGCCAGGCCGCTGCAACCGCGAGGCATTGGCCCAGCAGCAAAACCCCTTCCTTTGTCACATAATGCCGGATGTACACAAGCTTTCTCAAAATTGGACACCAGAACAATTTAATGGCAGCCCTCTCCGGGCGGAAGGCTAATAACCTCCAGATGATAACATCGTCGCCACCAAAACAAAACGTCGCGTCGCATCAAAAGCCCCGACCGGTGTATGCAGTCGCCGGGTAGGCCTTGTAGATGGCATCGAGCGAATCCGTCTGCTTCTTTGCTTCCGGACTCGCCTGGGCAGCAGGCTTGTCGTCTTTGGAGGAGGAGGAGGAGGGGGAGGAGGAGGAGGACTTTGTCCAGCCAAAAAGGGTGGACTTCTTGGTCGTGCTGCTGGAGGAGGCGGCTTTCTGCTCATTCTCGTGCTGGAGTGAGTCGAGGGGGGCAAAGGAGTGCAAGTCGGTGTCTTTGTTGAACGACATTTTGGCTTGATCGGATGGATCGGGGGATGGAATACGGCTTCGTAAGGGGTTTAATCTCGGGGACGAGAAGAATTGAAGATGTGGATCGCTACGTTGCTGCTGTTTGTTGGTGAAAATGGAGTTTTGTGCACTTTTCTTTCTCTCCAGTTGGTGGCAGATCAATAAGTCAATCGCTGTCCGCAACACTTCCTCTTGACAGAAATGTGGGTTTAAGTTAGTCTTTATATTCTCACTCTTCGTGTTCTTTGCTGCAGCACAACTGCAGTGGATCATTCGCCGTCCGATGTGCATTATAACGATCTGGTCTTGAGGCGTTGTCAGATGCTTCTCGTTTCTGGCATCGTCGCTGTGCAAGGCTGCCGCTTCTAGGCTCTCCTGTCAGTCAGGACTCGACCTTGACCGCCGGCCAGGCCAGGCAGCGATCACGACATCTGACTCATACGGTCGGCCTCTTCGAGTGCTCCAATCAAGGGTTCGTTGGAAGTGGGCAACCATGCAGGTGCAATATATTGCTGTGCGACCCGATTCCTGGAAGCACATCGGCTGTGTGATGCAACGCGATTTAGCCTGCGTTACATGTATCCATCAGGAAGGCGGTAATTGCATTTCAGCGCAGCCACTTACTGAGGTTTGTCCGTTTGTTAATGTACCTAGGATAGGTAAGTAAGGTAATCAGAAGTAGTGTCATATTAATCATTGAAGAGCGTGGAGCAAAAAAGCATAACATGTTCTAGAAACAAAACATTGAATATATTTCAAAACGGCAAGCAACGAATAGGTATTTCCTCGACACTTTGGGTCATGTCTTTCGTGAACGTCGTCAAACATCTCGTGGCTCACTGGCGGCCCGGCCTCGCACAGATCAAGCCTCTCCCTTTTGGTTGTCACTGGCGCCCTCTGGTTCATCTTTCCCGCCGTCACCACCCAGCTGCAGCGTCAGATTGATGTTTGTCTTGGCGCCGCTGTCAACCTGGGGGTCCTCATCTCCACCTTGTCCATCTTGTCCACCTTGCTCGTCCTTGCCTTGGGCCTCAGGCCGACGATCAGCTGGCTGAGTCCCGCCGTAAAGACTGACCGGCGTGACCTGCTCGACCACGTGCACATAGGCAAAGTTGTCGAGTTCCCTTCCGTTGACCAGCAGCCCGAGCGCCGATGAGTCGACCTTGGCGTCTTCCGGATAGTCGAGCTTGCCCAGCTCGGTCTTGGCCGCCGGGTGGTATGTCTTGACTGGCTGCTTGAGCCCGATGAGCGACTTGGTTGCGCCGGCGAGAGAATACAGCGCATCAACCGAGGCGTCGACTTTGGCCTTGACAAGGAACGGCTCGTTGTTCTTGCGCTCGAGAACGACGGCGAGCTGATACGAATCCGGGATCTGCTTCTGGGCGTGATTCTCGGTGATGGTGAACTTGACGACGTTGTACCCTTCGCGGTCCCGGGTCCGGCTGCTGGCCTCGGACTTGGCGCTCACGATGGCAAGCAGGTGCTCGTCCCACTGGGACTGGTCTTTCCGTCCATAGACAAATCCCAGGCTGACGGGTGCGATGGCGCCTCCATCCAGCTTTGCAGAGCCCTTTGCTTCGCGCTCCGACTGGCGCAGGACCGTGGTTGGGATCACCCCTTTATTGGCATTTTAATTAGCAGAGGACAACTGAGTGATGGCATGTACCTGGTATGCAACCCAGATCGAACCAACCTATGTTGCCGTCCTGGGCAGGGGCAAAGCAGCGAATGGCCGGGTCTTCGGAGGGTTGGCCGGACGCAGACGTAAAGGTCAAGCCGATGGTCACCTTGCGAAAACGGCGGCTCCCGACCCTGCTGTCGCGATGCAGGCTGAAGTGCACAATGACCAGGCTCGCAGGCGTTTCGTCCTCCTTGGTCAGGCGGCCGTGTAGAACATATTGTTCGGTGACGGTGGAGGTGAAACCGCTTGTTTCTAGCTGAAACAGAGGGTTTCCGAGGTATGTTCGGTTTGTCCCCTGCTCCTCTGGGTCATCGACAAAGGGGACCGGAATGTTGAACTCTTCGACGCCAGCCATGGTGGGAGGGGAACGTGTGATCAATGTTCAAAGTTTGCGGGGAAAGAAGAAAGGGGTTAACTTGAAAGATGGGGAAAATAATACCACCAGGTAGTGTGCATTTGTGCTGAAATACGATGCGGCTGCAAAAGCAAGTTCTGGTGGCTTGATCAAACACGCACGAGGTCTGAAACATTCCAGGCTGTCATCCATTCAAGTCGGGGAGACGGAGGGGGCCTGTCCCAGTTGTGCGACGCACCCAGCAACTCAGGTGCCAGGCTCCATCTCCGAACTAGTGCATTGCATACCAATTATGACTTACCAATTACGACTTGACCGAGCAGATGAATCCCCGCCGGGTTGCATCGAGCGAGCCCCGAGGGAAAATCTTTTGCAGAGTTAGCCTCAGTGCATGGGCGCCCAATGACAGCGGCGAACAATACATCTCGGAAGCGGGGTCACTTCAGCCCCGGGGCCCCCTGAAATGAGTGACGGCAAGCGGAGGAAGCGCTAATGAGAGGCGTCGCAGATCTTGAGGCTCTGTCAGGTAATTAACCTGTCATTTTTCTTTTACTCGTATCCTGCACCTAGGTTCAGTTCTCACCTGCTTACTTGGTAGTGTGCGGTTAAATACCTACATCGACGACTGGTCCACCCCCGCGTGCTTACATTAGTGAGTGTAATGTCCCGAGACGAGCCACCGCCGACAGAGCAATGGGCGACATGGGTGCAGACGACATCAGAAAAGTGTTGGATGCAATTCGAGTGAGCTGGGACGGTGCCAAGACGGACGATGACCGAGAAAGCGGTATCCGACGGTGGATGAAGGCGCTTGAGGTATGTAAACTATTATGTTTGTTCAGCCGGCCCGCACAGGAAAGAATACCTGGTAAGCACCACGGCATGTACATGGCCCGACTCACACATAATCTTGATCCTTAGGTCCACTGCAGCGAAAAGACCCCCGACGCGAGCTATGTCTTCAGTGATTACATCGAGCCGAGGCTGACGGCGCTCCTGAATGCTTACAGCCCGGTGACCAAAGAAGGCGCCGGCCCTCTTGAGCTCTTCCTGCGTGTCATGGAGGACGAGCTCAACATCAGGGCCTGCTTTGAAAATGTTCTCATGAACCAGAACAAGTCTCTACGCGCAACACAGACCGAGACGGGCGACTCCTGGGCCGAATCGATGAGCCTGCGGGCAAAGTGGGTGCATGTGGCCATGAAGATGCTCGAGTATCACATAGCCTTCCTCGTGCCGACCGTCACAACCGACGCCGAGGGTGTCCCGACGGGAAATCTGTGGGAAGGCGACGAAACGGCCATCCACGTGGCCGTTCGGCAGAGCTGCCCAGAAGTAGTCCAAGTCTTGCTGGATCTGGTGAAAGCCCAACACCCAGACCCAAGACGAGCGGAGCTTGCCATCCTAAGCCAAAAGAGTTCGAGGGAGACTGCCCTGGCAATTGCAGTAGCGCAGTTGGACCTGGAAAGCGTCCGGGCGCTTCTGCGGGCGACAAAGGCGTTTCTGAGGATCTCGTCAGGCCGTGGTATCTACCCACTGCACAGCCTGGTCCTCACCGTCGCCAACACGAAGAGAAAGCACACTGACACAGCCCTGAAGGAGTCCTTCCTGATCCTGTCCGAGATCATCGAAGCAGACACAAAAGCCGCACTGACGTCCCAGTGCCACGTCATCAGCCCGACCCCCTGGTACGAGAAGGTCGAGGCCGTGCCTCCTTACACACTCGCCGTGCTGGCCGAGGAGGGCATGAAGACGGTCAAACGCACACCTTCCATCCGCAACTCACCGTCTGCAAATGACATTGACAAAAGACTGCCAATCTTGCAGAGACTCCGCGTTGATATGAAGACGTATATCACCCGAGAGCTCGATGGCGCAAGCTACGAGCAGGCGATTGCAGGAGGTTTGTACTCCCTGCCTGACTTCATAAACACCTTCAGGATGTAGTTAGTACTATTGGAGCTAATGAAGACTCTAGACTTGAGCTTGCAAAGTGAGTAGAAGTATAATTATGCTGTGTAATTACAGGCATAGTGCATGCCCCCTGGCCATGGTTTCTTGTCTAGCTGGAGCCTGCGTGAGTCTCACTGACAACTTGAACCCTTGCCAGACAAAATAACCTACCTCGATCTGTCAGACTTTGACTCCATCGCCTCAGGAGCACAGGAAAACGACCTGGAGCGATTCGTCAAGAACTTCAAGCCACGGACGCAGTGCTTCGAGTTCTCCGACATGCTCTCCTACGTCCGCCTGCCGGACATATCCAAAGGCGACCCCGACAAGACATCAAAAGCCATCGTCGAGCTGTTCAACAACTTTGCACAGTACTTCAAGGTGGACAAGATTGTCAAGCTCGAAGTCAAGGACAATCCGTCGCACCCCATGGACGACCTCGAGATCGCAGGGATTGTGGAAAAGTTCAAAGTCGAGGAGCTCGACTGGGCCAAGTACAACATGGACCTGTATCCCTTGCGAGACGTGTCCACTGATGGCCGGACGTCGTCTCTACGCAAGCTGAAGCTGTATTCCACGGGACACCGGGGCGTGCTTTACCACTGGATAAGTGAGGAAGGGATATTCTCTTTTGAAGGGGTACGGTCACCTGAGTGCCAGTTGCACGGCACGAGTTCGGTGGCTAGGAGAGATTGGCTAATGTTTGAAACAGCTCAAAGAGGTCCAGATCATGGTGGTTGATCCATATGTGAGTTTTGGAACTGCACTTGGTTTCTCAGGGAGTCCTATGCCCAATACTGACACACCGTTTCAGGAGTCAAAGGACTCGCCTGCGCAGGACTCGTGCCTCAAGCTCACTGCAAGCCTGAGAAAGAGCATGAGGGCGCGAATCGACAGTTTGAAGAGCGATCGAGTCGGCAAGCTCAGTATCGAGATGGAGCCAGGGCACCCGCATCAACCGAAAGCAAGGGACACATATGTTCCCGAGTCTGTCTCTGATCAGTATGTCACTCACCCCGGCTGCAGTACTTATATCTGAGGTGCTTAACTGACAAGGGATTGATACTCGCAGATTCTTCAAGGCGTTCTCCAACGCGCAGGACTATGCGCTAGACAAGCCCTTCGTGCTAGATTACCGGGACGACGCAAAGCTCGCTCCCTTCCGGAGCAGGGTGGCCATCATTGACAACGGGGTTGACATTGGCCAGAAGCGGATCGCCTCCAACATCCGGCGCGGCCGCTCTTTCGTCAGCTCGCATCAGAACGGGTGGTATCTGCCGTGGTTCACATCGGTCCATGTCCACGGGACCCAGATGGCGTCTCTGGTCGTCAGAGTCGATCCCAACTGTGACCTTTACGTCTACCGCATCAACTCGCTCCCGAGCGGGTCCATCGCTGTGAGCAACGCAGTTCAGGCACGTAAATTTTTCTTGCCTTCCACTCTGAGAACCAACAATAGGAGGAAACGGCATGTAAGTGGAGCTAATTCCATGTCTTGACGCGTATCGACAGGCAATCGAAGCAGCGATCGACGACCAAGTCGACGTCATCAACCTCAGCTGGTCCTTCAACAAAAACAGCGAATCCCTCAAGGACGCCATCGAGAACGCCACGAGCAAACAACACCGCGCCCTGGTCTTCTGCGCAAAGTCCGACGAGCTCTACGCCGACGACGTCTACCCCGCCGACTACCCGACCACGATCTCTGTCGCTGCGGCCACCAGCCGTGGCCGCATCGGCACCGAGGGCAGCAAGGCGCCTGACCTCCTGATCCTCGGCGAGAACATGCCGGCCTACGGACCCGAGTACTCGCTGGTCAAGAACGAGAAGGAGTCCAAGATCTCGGGCTCGTCTGTCGCGACGGCGCTGGCCTCGGGCATGGCCTCGCTGATGCTGATGCTGGCCAAGCGCGACGTGGTGCTCAAGGAGAGCTGGCAGCTGCTCAAGAACAAGAAGGTGATACTCGAGGTGTTTGAGCGCTTCAAGACGGACAAGTCCAGCGCTGTGACGTACGTGAACCCGGCCATGGTCTTTGGCGAGCCGGAGGAGCGGTTGATTTCCGAGATGCGGAGCGTGGTCAAGGCTCAGCACTGAAGGTCCCGGGAGATTTGACGGGATGGAAGAAAAGGGGTGGTTGTTGTACGTTTAATAGGGCTTGATGGTTGAGGGACTAATGAACTTGAGGGAAATGGTCAGAACCTAATTCAGGCCGAAGGGGAGTGAGAATATAGTAGCAACAGAATTGTGTAACGTTAAGCGGTTCGGCGGGTCTTTGTTGTGCTTTGAGTCTAGGTATCTAGTAGTAACTGATTTGGGGGATCGGTGAGCACAGTGTGGGAAGAAAAGGGTGTGAGATGTTATATCTCGGGGATTCATGTTTACGTACTAGTAGTGCTGTTTGCTCTCAAGTTCATTGTTGAGATCTCTTTGGTTTTTTGCGTGTACAGTGCTAGTGAGGACATGTATCATCATGTTAACAGGTAGTAAGAAGGCACCTGTCTAATTCTGTCATGGCATCGTTACGCCCGACCATTACGAGTCGTTAAAGGGCTCCCAAACCAAAGGCCACATACTTCCGATCACGCTGTCTGACACCTCGGGACTTGTAATTGGATGCCCAACCAAAAAGAAGCGAAGCACGTCGAGAACCTCCTCCCAAAACAAAGTAATTAAGACCCCGCCAGCTCCTCAATTTCCAACTTGAAGAACTCAGTAGTAAAACAAACCCCTCGCGCCCGGGTTGTCTTCAACCGAGTCCCAGTCGGGATAGTATTCAGGCTCAGGGGTTCTCTTGCCATCGTCGGTATTATTTCCCGCCCGTCCATAAGCCGAATACGTAATTTTCAGGGCATGTCCCCTCTGGCAGTCGTCATCACACAGTCCAACGAAATGCTCCTGCCGGGTCTCCCCGGGTCGGTTGTTGGCGCACCGCGACGGCTGCGACCCGTCATTGAACATTGAAAAGTACGGACAGGTTTCCCAGCGAGTCGCTACCGGAGACCAGGCGTCACACCCCTGGTTCTCGGACTCGGTTCGCGTGTACCAGCCGCCGATGTTCTCTCGGCCGTATCTTGCTATGTGGGCGGACGATCGGACATACGGCAGGTGTGGACAGGTGAAGTCTTTGTTACTGCGATAAGCGCAGTTGCACTCGAAGTTGAATGTGAACTTTATGCACATCTTCAGTTGTTGAGCAGCACGACTGGAATCTCCAGTGACTCCCGAGTACAGCTTCAGGGACTCTGATTTTGAGGTCTCGTCTTCTGGTGCCTTATGGTGGTTGATTGTCCACGGGAGTTGACGGAAAAGTCTCTCGAGGCCGGCGGTTCGCGCTGTGGTGTGACTTGCCAGGTGAGGCTCCCTGACTGAAATCAACATACCCCACGAAGTTTCCATAGTATTTATAGTACTTAATTGCATCTGTGGAAGTATGTGCAATGGTGTTCGTTATTGGACTGGACCTCAAGATACCTGCAGCTCGAGAGCCCAATAACTGGAGTCGCAATCCTGGATTGTGACATTGCTTGCACACTTATAGTTCAAGCTTCATTTCAAGATGACATAAATGCGGTTGCTAATTTGGACTTGATGGGAGATGCCTGTACTAATAGGAAGCAAGTGTCCAGCAGAAAGCTGAGAGTCCGTCAACTAATTGCTGGGAAATACTGAAGACCTGCACATGCCACTGTTGATAGACCACTACTATTGACATATCACATTACACGCTCGCACCCACATCATTACACCACAAAGTTGATCACATGAAAAACGACCGCCATAAGCCATCTCTTCTAATAACAACTGCCAAGCAGAAAATAGCGTTCTATCTACTAGCCGTTGACAGCAGCTAGGTGATTATACATAGAATTGCCATTTGATTAGTGCTGTTGACAGGCTGTTGGCTTCGTGTTACACAATCATAGCACCTGCCTGAGCCACAAGTTCTACGACAGTGTAAACTGATCCCCCAACTATCCCTAACTCTCATTCCGAGAGGCTTCTTGCCAGCCATGTATGCAATCATGAATGCGGGCCTTGAAGTTCTCGTTGCTGGAATCTTGGCGCTGATCAAGACATTCAATTGCTTTCCAACTCGTCCCCAGACTTACCTAATCAGTACACATTTTCGAGGCCCAAAATACTAGAATATCTTCAATATCTCATCGCCGTGTTCTTTGTACAGACACGTGAGATAACGGGTGGGCGCTAGTAGCACTTGCATCCTCAGCACTGTTGGTACCAACTGCATAGAGTTACCATCATCCATCCAGTTGAAACACGAAAGGTTATCGCGATAGCATATACCGCAAAGAATCACGCGTTAGTTATGTGATTCAGGGGTGTTGCCGTGACGTTGGCCGTCCAAGTGCGATCGTGCCAATCCGCCGGCTGCTTCTGATTCAAGACGCAACCGGTGCCGTGTGTCTCCAGCAATGATTGGGTGGCACGGTTGCATCATTTATCCTGGCCGTATTCCGTGCCACCGCGCACTTCCCAATAGAGCAGCCGATTGCTGCTGGTGCATGCGTGCTTTCTTGGGTCTCCAAAGGGCAAGTCTGGCACACTGCGGGCGAGAATAGGGGGAAGGGGTACTTGAATACCCCTGTGCTTGAGGGTTGCTGCGCAATGCAATGCCAGGAAACACTGTCTCCAGGATTTGGCATGCCTCATGTCGGCTGCCCACCACATGCAAGACGGAGATCAGGCAATTGAACCTTTCGCTGAATCAACATCCCTCGCTTCTCTCAAGGCCCAGCCGGTGTAACCACATCTTGGCCGACCGCTCAACGTGCCAGGACAGCGGCAGACTTGGCTTCATGTTACTTGAACCGAATACCATGGATATAGTTACATCATTCTTGCAAGTCCTCAAAGGACACTGGATGGAGGTCCTGACCAGCTCGGTGAGAACATCCACGAACGCTGGGAGATATTGGACGAGCTGAGTACAAAGTTAACGGGGCTCAGGTCATTGGTTACATTGTGTGCAATGCAATGTAAAACCTCTATCTGCATCCACTCGCCAGTTTTCCGGGCCCGTTTCTGGCCCGTTCCACGCTGGTGAGAGAAACTCCAGTTCATGCCGTCCGAGATACAGATTGTCTAATCACACTTGTTTCTTGGAACCTCAGCTATGGAGGTTCTGGGCAACCTTGGGTGGTCGCGATCACCGCATATTCAAGGAGCAACACGAAAAATACGGTGAGCAGCACGCACGCCCTAATGCCAGGAAAGTCACCATACGGGAAACCATCCAGCCTGAAAGCTAACCCCGAGTCCGTTCCCTTCTTCTCCCCTAGGCACCGTCTTCCGCGTCTCGCCCAACGAGCTGAGCTTCTCGTCGCGGCGGGACGGTCAGCAGCGGGGGATCAATATCGTCGAGTGGCTGGAGATGAACTCGTTTGACCTGCTGGGCGAGATGGCGTTTGGCGAGTCCTTTGGCTGCATTGCCTCAGGTGTGTTGGTTAATTAATGTCCTTTCCTGTCTTTCCATGCCACTGGCGACTTGAACATGAAGATGTACTAAGCATGGGACGCTGGCAGAAAAGGAACACTTCTGGATCGGCCTCATCCTCAGCCACCTGCGCGAGATCGTCCTCGTGGACAACCTGCGCCGCTTCACCCTCATCGCATCGGCTGGCAGCTGGCTGCTGCCGTCCCTGGCCATGCGGGTGCGCGCAAAACACACGCGGTTCAGCCGAGAAAAGGTTCAACGGTCAGTAGAAACACTTGCACGTCGGGCCTGGGTCAGGCTTGGAGTCTCTGCTAACATGTGCCAAACCTCACTTGCGTGGTATAGACGCCTCGAAAGCGACACAGGCCGCCAGGACTTCTTCACAGACATTGCCGAGAAGGTCAAGTCTGGCGAGATACCGCTCGAGGAAATGACGGCGCATGCGTCGACTTTGACGTGAGTTGCCCCGTGCCCCCCCCTTTTTTATGGAATTATTTTCCGATCGTGTGCCAGTCGACATGAGTGAGACCTGTGCTGACAACGGGATCAATGGCACAGCATTGCCGGCGCAGAAACCACAGCAACCAGCCTCTCAGCCGCCATCTACTACCTTCTCAAGACACCCACCGCCCTGGAGCGGCTCACGGCCGAGATCCGGACCCGGTACCAGTCGTACGGCGAGATCAACATTGCTTCGGCCATGCAGTTGCCCTACCTGCAGGCCGTCATCAACGAGACTACGCGGGTGCATCCGTCGGGCGCGCATGGCCACCCCCGTGTCTCTCCGGGCATCCAAGTGGACGGGAAGTGGGTTCCGCAAGGGGTCAGTACTAGTAGTGAATCAGGTGCATGTACATGGTGATGGCATTTGACTGACATTCAGGCGCTGGGCTGAGCGGTGGCCAGACCGAGACATACACGAGCACCTGGTCCGTCTCTCACAGCGCAAAGTACTTTGCCAATCCAGACGAGTTCAGACCCGAGCGCTGGATCGAGCCCCGGCTGCACTGGCGTCAAAGAGGCCAGCCAGCCGTTTTTTGCTGGGCCCCAGAGCTTGCATTGGCAAACGGTGCGTCGCGTCGTCCTCGCCCACGTCTGAAAGCACAGTAACACGTTGAGAAACTTTGATGCTAATTAACGCTGTGGGATTTGTGTACTTAAGCTTTGCGCTCGTGCAGATGTCCCTGGTCTTGGCCAAGATCCTGTACACGTACGAGCTGGAACTTGTGGATAAGGACCTTGACTGGGAGGCCGAGTCGCGGCATTGGATCATGTGGTGGAAGGCCCCGGTTCGAGTGCGTGTGTATAGCAGGGGTGCGTGTAGAGCTGTCTAAGATAACACAGAGTACACCTCAAGAGTATGGTGATAGGGGGTGGACGGAGGACGTCGAGTGACTTGCGTAATGCGTCTCAGGGGGATTCAAAGTAATTTAATGGAGCAGCACAACGAGCAAGACAGATTGCACGACCTTTCTTTATTGCAGTGAATTGATCATGTCATTGATTGCAGGCACTTAAGATACGAACTCGGACATGCACGCCTTCCCATGGGTAGTTACCAGGTAAATAATAGTGGTTCCGTCATCAAGCCTGCCCGCGCATGTCGGTGGCGGCCTGTTGCAAGCGTGTAAGTCTGAGATTCTCCTGTCCAAACCAAAACGGCCGCAAGTCAGCGATGGGCTCCCTCCAGTTCCGTGTATGTATCGCCCAGAGTGAAGATGACGCGGCCGTTCCACCGCTCAGGCTCCTCCCGCCAGATGCTGCGGTCCTCTTCCTTTCCGTACGGCTCAACTCGTCGTTGTTGCGTTGCCGTTGCCGAGTACACCAAGGCAAGCCCGACAGTATGGGCATCGCTCAGGGGGAGACCCAGAGCGACGAGTGGGGCCGCCAGCTCGGCCGGGAGAAGGCTCGTGACGGTTGCTCCTGGGGCCACGGCGTTGATGGTGATGTCGTCGGCCCGCATGGTCGGCCGGAGAGCGCGCACGAGGCCAACCAGTGCCAGCTTACCGGCCGCGTAGACAGGCAGCGAGTGCTCAGGGGCATAGGCAGTAGCACTGGACGTGATGACGACGCTGCCCTGCACATGGTGCTTGCGCATGCTGCTCCAGGCCAGCTTCACGACGCGCAGCACGCCCTGCAGGTTGACATCCAGCATGCCAAAGCGCGGCTCTCGCAGTTGGCCTGCATCGTCATACTCATCGGCGAAGAAGTCGTGGCCCTCGGTGATGCCGGCATTGGCAAAGCAGAAATCGATGCGTCCGACGGCCTCAAAGACGCGTGAGAGGTCGGCCCACGAGGTTACGCTGCACTGGTGGAAAGTGATGTTCTCTTCTTCTTTGAGCAAGGCGGCGTCGCTGGGGGAGTTGAGATCCAGGATATGTACTTTGGCGCCCTTCTGCAGGAGAAATTTGGCTGCTGCGAGACCAATCCCGGAAGAGCCGCCTGGTTGACGAGTTTGATTTGTTATTATTGAAGGTACCTAAGAATGAACAATCATAAATACTCGGTGGGGGAGTTACCTGTGATGAGGGCGACCTTGCCGTTCAAGTCCGGAATCACAGTCTCGTTGATCAAGAGGGACGCCATATTGCACCACATTCACTTCAAGAGACTGTTGGAGTACTTGAGGTGAGACGAGATAAGCGTAATGGGTTCTTCTGGGGAGGAATAGAACCTATCTTTATGTATTCGAGTTGGGCTGTTGGTGATTCGATAGGTGCATGTGCATGTATTCTGGTAGGCGGCGTTCAAAGGGGGTTCTCTGAGGTCCGGGAGGATCTCGACCCTGCAGCTGAGCCGCCCCCTCACAGATGAAGTACTGGCTCACGATGGCCGGTCTGCTCTAGGGTCAATCATAATTGAAAGATGCACTGGATGAAGGTACCTTATTTATCGTCAAATGCAGAAACAAAACGCTGCACTCTCAGCAACATGAAGTACACTACGAATACTACATTGTAAACGCCGTGCCATTGTTAGTGAATATGATGTTAACCTAAATACCTGAGTAGTAAATTATATGGCCGAGAATATAACATGGAAAGTCAAAAGATTTCCCTCAAAGCTAAAAGTGAAGACATGACCCAAAATTGGAGACGATGACAGAAAGCATACCTTAAGGCCCAAAGCATACCTACCTATGACCACTTCCAATTAACAAAACCAGATACATCATTAAGATCAAGTGGTCATGCGGCAGTCAGCTTCACAGCCACGCCTTGAGCTCTTCGTCAGTCCAATCCCACAACCTCGCAGCAAGCTTTTCATCCAAGCAATACTGCGTATAACCCTTAGTTAGGGCTCCAATAGGTTCGTACATCTCCCCGGAGACGACCTTGTCCTTGGGGACACCAACGGCCCACACTTGGTTCCAGCACCCCTGCTCGACGGGCAGGAACCTGCCAATGTTGGGGAGAAACACTACAATCTTGTGGTACCACGACAGGTTGCCCACCAGCGACGTGTTGCTCTCGCCCGGGTGGATCACAATCGTCGTGATGTTGGGGTAGCGCCGGGCGAGCTCGCGGCCGTGGAGCAAGTTGGCCAGCTTGCTCTGGGCGTAGCGCTGGAAGCCGCCGAGGAACCAGTAGTTCTGCGGGGTGCGCAGCTCGTCAAAGACGATGCCGTGGCCGCGCGGCGCGAGGATGAAGGCCAGGCTGGTCAGCATGACGATGCGGGCATCGCCGTGGGTGATGGCGGTTTGGTCTAGCAGGGGCAGCAGCTTGCGGATCAGCAGCGCGTGCGCGACGTGGTTGACGCCGAACTGCACCTCGTAGCCGTCCTCGGTCAGCCCGGGCGGCGCCGCCATCACGCCCGCGTTGGCCATGAGCACGTCGAGGCGGGACTCGCGCACGAGGAATGTGTCGGCTGCCTGCTTGACTGAGGCGAGGCTGCTCTGGTCGCAGGGGAGGAAGGTCACCTCGGTGCTGCTGCCGTCGTCGTGGATCTGCTTGATGATCTTTTGCGTGGCCGCTTCGTTGCGCCCCGTGATGTAGAGCTTGGCGGGATTGCGCTTTGCGAGCAGGAGGGCTGCGCCGGCGCCGAGGCCTCCGGTGCCTGTGGCTCTTGTCAGGGGTCGTTGGTCCTTTGGAGATGTTGATTCTCGAGCTGCCCAGATCAATGCCTACCTCCGGTGATCAGCACGACCTTGCCCGTCAGCTCGGGCACGTCCCGCTCTAGAACAAAGTCCACGTTGTAGCCCATCTCGACTATGGCAGTGCTGATGCGGTGGATAAGGTGGTTGGCAAATTGTCGAGATGGGTGCTGTCGTGGAGTGATTCTGGGGTGGCGTGTCGAAGGAATGCGACGGGAGTGGAGGAGCATGTAACCCGTACAAAAGTTCGAGACCCGCGGTCGTCGTGGGTGTGGCGCTTGGGGTTTACTATTGGTTCCGGTCGTGTTTCCGCCATGGAAGACTGGACTCAGTTGGATTGCTCATGGAGGTTTCGATGGTGACCAGGCAGCGTGCATGCAGCGATGCCTGCAAATTGCAATGGCACGAAGAGGTTCCGCGTACACAGTGACCCAGAAGAGATACTTTGTACAGTGTGACAGTGTATGGACTCAGGGAAGGTGCTATGGACCTGGTATCCAATGGTATGCGTGTGCCGTTGGGGCCGTTGGTGCCTTCGGTCTTTCATCACTCGTCCCCATTCATCCGATTTGGCAGGCACCACCCGGGTACCAACCTGGCACTCACCAACCTGGCCTTATCACCGTGGAACGGCTACCAGGTATATTGCCGGGAAGTATTCGGCTTTCAGACCACGACAAATGTGCGCCCGTGAAGCAGCGGATAGTCGCTGTTGTCCGTAAGCCGAGCAACAGCTGCGCCGTGCCAGGACATAGTGCATAGAAGCACCCGCCAACGCGAATGAATGGCAGTGGCTATGAGTTATCAGGTGGGTACCTGAAGTCGGAGCTCGAATTCGAACTGGCCAGCTGCATGATTGCCAGGGACTGGCTTCACGCCGATAAATCTTCGCTGATCAATCATGTTGATTATCAGGTCCACGCATGGTCTTCCATATCCCGGTTCAACCGGCGGTCTTTCAAGTGCGGGAACCGCTCTGTGATTAGCATTGGGCCCGGTCCAGACATGGGATGGCGTTTACACCCGGCTATCGCCATACGGCCTCGCCGTGAATGGCAGCCGGTTTCCCTTAGTCGGCGTCGGTGGCCTCTTGCTCGGCGACGGCCTGGGCTACCTTCGCGGTCGTCCGAGGACAAGAGCGGGAACATCGTGGGCTGGACTTCGAAGTGGATGGCACATTCGTGGCCGGCATCATCATGAGCATGTGGTTAGATGCCGAAGATGATGAGACGGTGCTGAATTTTGCAAAGAATTTGGCCCATGAAATCAGAATTAAGACGGAGGAATTGGGGCTGCACAGCAAGTTCGAGTACCTGAATGATGCGGCCGAGGGCCAGACGTCGCTAGGGACTCATGAGGGATGCGAGAGCCTGAAGCGACTCTGGGAAGTTAATAGACACAAAGTATGACCCAAATGGGTGTTTGTTGGAATATTTGCATCGTGGGTTTCAGCTTAGTTGACTCATGGAAATGGCTGGGATTGCGTCTTTGGATTTCTTAGTGTTTGGTCGGATGGAGTGTTGGCAATTAATTACTGATTAATATGAATGATGAAAAATGCGACCTGAATCAGTCATTGCACTAGTATTTTGAGATGTGGTACAGTGTTAACATCGATTTCGGAAATCAATCGAATGTGTAACTTGGTGAGTAGGTTGGTCATGTACCTGAGGTATCTGACTAGAGGTGGTGAAACATGGAAGCTTCTTGGATCCCTTTTGATCGTTCTATGCCGACCATCTTCGTGCAGATTCCAGGTTGGTCCAGACAGCAACCGCGGGGAGACATTGCTTGGGTAAGGTACCAGCCGCCCACCGCGCCCTTCTTCGTTTTCGAGGCATTTGCAGTCCAAGTTGGAAAGAGCTGCCAGTGAGTGACTAAACTATGGAACTCATCGCTCCTTTGCTCCCGTCGCGTTGATTCTACCAGGTACGACTCAAACCTCGACCGTGGCTGCCCTGCACGGTTCGTGTGACTTGCCGATGAAACAGCCCTGTCTGCCTAGCCGGCCTGTCCGCCCAAGCACTGCCAAGGCACCAAGGGTGCCCTTGGTGCTCTAGGTTCCAGAAGGTTGTTTGACCCCTCCATTTTACCATTGTCAGGCGCGCTTTCCCACTGTCGGCTGTCATCAGCTGACCCCAGCCATCATGGTCTTTTGCATGCAGGCTATTCAACGACTCAGCGGTAACGAACAAACGAAGCCCCGAGGCCGCCTCCTCGTGCGCTTCTTTGGCGACCCGACCCAATCAATCATCCAACCGCAGCAGCTTACCTGGTAGATTATGACCTGCGCTGGTGCCTCAATCACAAACCTCCACCGCTCTGCAAAGAAAGCGAGGCGATCCACAGCACAAATGAACCGCAACCTGTCGTCGAGAACAGTAGCAAGAACCCAAGAGCGACACTTGTCCGCCTTCTTGGAAACGACAAATAACGCATGCAACTGTGATAATTAGTACCTGGTACCGGGGCTGTCATGGACCCAATCTCGGCTGTCGGCGCGCCCAACCAATACTTTTCAGACAGCAACGCACCATCGCGGTCCAGCACGAACGGCTCCAGCAACTTCGATATCCGCACCGAAAACCTGCTTCTCAGACATACCGGATCGGGCTTCGCAGAATGGACCGTACCCGACTATGTGGAGTCCCCCACGCGCGAGGCACTGCCAGGGGACCACGATGGCCGCACTAGCCGTTCTGATCACCCCGAGTGCTCCTTTTCCTTGATATCTGTCGGCGACGACCCCATCAGCTGCGACATCATCTTTGTCCATGGCCTGAGCGGTGATGACAAGTCAACTTGGTCATCCGGGAGCACCTTCTGGCCCCTGGAACTGTCCCGCGTCTTCCCAAATGCCAGACTACTGTCGTTCAAATACGACCGCTCCATCTGGGCCGGCTCCAACCTCCGAGCAATGCAGTCTGTAACCGAACAGCTCCTCGCCATGCTCACCACGTATCGCCGCCGGGAAGTCACTGAGCACCGTCCCATCATATTTGTGGTCCATTCCCTCGGAGGATGTATCGTCAAGGCGGTGAGTGAAAAAGTCCCTCTTCATGTCCAACTTCGCCAAGACATCGCACAATGACTGACTGACGCTGTTCCAAACTGCAAAGGCCGTCGCCCTTGCAAAAGGTTATGGGAGTCTTAAGTTGTGGCCGACCTATAGTGATATCAACGAGTGCACCAAAGGAATAGTATTCTTCGCTACGCCTCACCGAACAAGGACGGCTCTCGGTTGGCACAGTATTGTGAATAGGGTCAGGGCCGCCTCGCACTATGCCGGCGAGATCGAGGAGCCAAAATCCCCACCGGGGGGGGATCGTCCAAAGCCCACGTTCATGACTCTGCTTTCCGCCTTCGAGTCAAGTCTGGACGATGGCCACATTGCCATCTACTCCTGCTTCGAGACACATGAGACCGGGACAGACCGTCTGGCCACTCTGGTGAGGCAGCATCCGTATTTGATCCCCATACTCACAAGATGAACGTGCTAAATTCTGGCCAAGGTGACATCCGGTGACAATGCTCTGGGCCATCGCTACGAGAACGTGGCCTATCTCGACGGAAACCACATAACGATATGTCAGTTCCAGACTATCAACGATCCTGGTTTCAAAATCGTAAAGGATCTGGTGTATACAATCACAGACCAGTCCATAGGCCGCGCCCTCAACGCATTTCGCAACAGCTTTCCTACCTTTGGCCAGCAGAGTGTGGGTTTCCCGACATCTGAACTCGAAAGGTTCATTGTTTCGAGACAAGGTAATTAAGAACAGAAGCCGTCGAGTCTGTGTATCTTGGTATTTCTCGACTGACTTTTCTCGTAGATCGCGACCGACAACTAGACACTGCGTCAGACATGGGTAGCGGCATCTTGGTTCCTTCTCATGTCACGCGCCTTTTTCTTCCTACCGGTACAAAGTCCCCTATCCCACGAAGCCCCCTATTCCACGAAGCTCTCAGTCTCGATTCTGCCTCCAGTGCTTGCAGACTAACCGGTTGCAGTGATGCTTCGTCGAGTCAAGAGGATATTGACGCAGCCGGTCTTTGGACTGGAGTATGTCGAGTCTTTATTGTCCCATGGTCAAACGGCGGATTGGGTCACCAAAAACGAGCGGTACCGGGAGTGGAGGCTCGACAAGTGCCTGCTTCTTGTCACTGGGCCCCTGGGTGCCGGAAAAACATCTGTGGCTCACGACATCGCCACCCATCTCGCTGCGGAGTTTGGGCCCAGGGCACAGCAAGCGGCCGACAAGGACGATATTGTGCTGCACCACTTCTTCAACCACCAGTCGGACCCAGGAAATCATTTCCTAGAGCTCCTTCACCAATTCATCCTGCAGCTCCTCGAGGTGAACCCCAGTCTAGTCCGCCACTTCTCGACTTCTCAAATCCTTTCGCCTCCAAAGATACGAAATGCATGGCCCTTTAGCCACAAGCCCGCCGAATTCGACGAATCTCGCGGAGGAAAGGAGAATGAAAACTTTCCTCCCCCCAAACGAAATCTTTCTGGAATTGAAGTCCACGACCAGCATGATATCGTCCCTGTCTTTACATCCGAAGACTTAGTTGAGACTCTGTTCTCAATGCTGCGCGGGAATCCTGTGACGCAAATCTTCATTGTGGTCGATGGACTGGATGAGTGTGACAAGTCGTGTCAGCCTCTGGTCAAGCAACTTCTACGGCGCCTGCTTGCAGTACAGAACACCAAGGTTTGCATCACCTGCCAGAGTGAGTCGTCGTTTCTGGCAGAGCTAGGCTTCGATACCGACGAGGTGGCGTTGATCAATAGCACGGAGCAGGATGACCACAAGCGAAGTATCAACGCCTTTGCCCGACGCCAGCTGAAAGATGTTGAGCGGCATTTGCTAGAGCGACGGTTCCGACTTCCCGACGACTATTTTGAACGCATCCAGAAACTTTTCGCAACCGATACACATGAGTCATTCCTGTGGATCAAGCTTGTCCGCCGGGTTGTGAACGGCGTGAGAAACCTGCCGGCCCTGCAAGGGTTCATCAACGCCATCATGCCTGTACAGGCAGCAGAACCAACTCTCGATATCAACGGGCTTCATCATTGGATTCTCGAGTTTCTGATAGGAAACCGGGACAAACTTGCCGTCTTGGCCCTTTTCTTTGTGGGACTGGCCAATCGGCCTTTGAAGCCCGAGGAGCTTGCCGCCCTGCTGGCAACGACCAAATGCATGAAGCAAGACGGTCCAACGCCAAATCACAAAACCTCACGAGCTCCTGGACTGTCTCTAGTTGGGAGAAACAGGCCGCCCATAGCACGGACGGCATCTCCTTCTCTTGCCCAGCGCGCCTCCCTCGTGTCATCTACGCAAACATTCCAAGAGGAGCGGGCTCGTGAGGAGTTCTGGATGTGGATAGAATCCCAGGACATTTCACGTGTCACCATCAATACCATGGAGGAAGAGTACCGCTCCGATCTCGAATCGTGGCTCGATGGTGAGCTCTTCCACTTGCTCACCTTCCAGGGAGGCGTCGTATCGCTTGACCACCCGTCGTTCAAGCACTCAATCGTCACTTTTTTGACGGAAATACATCCTGGGAGAATGCAGGTTCTGCAACGAGAGATGGCGTCCTCGTGTCTGACCCTTTTGTGCCTCCCACGCCGGTCAAAGGTCACATTCGAATTCGACCCCAAGACCAAAACCCACGACCCGCCAATTCTTCAATACGCATATGCGATGAAAAACTGGCACAAGCACTTGAAAGAGGCTGGACTGATGGGAAGGGACATCTTTGACCTGGTGAAGGAGCTATGGGATGATGAACAATTCCATAGCCCATTGCTGCAACTATCTGGCAAATTCCACCCGGTCGACCCTCCGCCAGACTTGTGCTGTCTCCTTGCCACTCTTGACGCACACCTTGTTCTCGGGCAGCAACTCCTTGAAGAAAGACACATGAGCGAAGTGGAGATGACAAAGTCGAAGGTCACGATAGCCATTGCTTGCGCCACGGCAAATGCATCCTACCAGTCCCTCATGGTACTGGTCAAGGATACGTTTAGCTTGGGTAACGCCAGCGAGCTTTTCAACATGGTCCCCAAGCTCCTCAAATTGGCCGAAGAGACTGGGAGTGGCAGTTTCTTTGAGCAAACTTCAGTCTTTCTCAAATCGGTTATGGAATCGCTTGCTCAAAGGTCCGGCAGACCGTCCGAGTTCCCAGCCCCGAAGGGGTCCATATTGGAGGCCAGCAAGGGCAGAAAGTTCCTGAAACAAGCCGTGCTCGCAAAGAATACAGAAGCTGTCGAGAAGATTCTCCAGAGGTACAAGGACCGAGAGGATCTGTCTGGCGAGCTCAAACTGGAGGGGATACGGCTTGCCATCAGTCAATCCGACGAAGACATGGTGTCTTGTTTTCTCAAACATGGCGCCGATATCAACGCACAGGGTCCGGGTGGGGATTCATTGCTGCACCTGGCAGCATCCGCGGGAGACTTGGGGGTCGTGCGTCTTCTGGTGAGCAACGAAGCTCGGAAGTCTGCCATCGACAACGACGGCAGAAGACCGATTCATTTGGCGGCTCGCCGGGGGCACTACCAGGTGGTCGAATACCTGTTGTCAAACTCGCCCGACAAAGACGCCAAGTTGGGCAGAACGCCGCTTTTCTATGCCTGCTCGGCTGCATCACTACTGACAATCCAGGTCCTGCTCGCCTACGGGAAAGGTAGCATCAACCTGCAAGACAAGAACGGGTACACGCCCTTGCACATCGCCGCATCCATCGGGGCCAAGGAAGCCGTTCAGCTCCTTCTCGTCGAGGGTGCTGATCCCGGCATCAAAGACCGTGCGGGCTTGACGCCCCTCCACCTAGCAGCATTTGGAGGCTGGGAGCCCGTCATATCGTGCCTCCTGGCCGCCGGCGCGGAGGTCAGCGACACAACCAGAGACGGGCAGACGGCCTTGCATTTCGCAGCGCAGTCCAAAAACCCATCGCTCGATGTAGTTCAAACCCTCATATCGGCCGGGGTTGATGCGAACGTCCTGGACGTGGCTAAGCGCTCTGCACTGTACCTGTCGATCAAGGAAGGGTCGCCCGAGATGGTGCGGGTACTACTTGGGGTGACTGCCTTTGCGGGTATGCCCGAGGTAGAGAGAAGCGCGTTGCTGAAGAGGGCTGAGAAGTGCAAGAAGGCGAAGCCAAGGAATCATGCCCTTGTTGAAGCACATTTGAGGGAGCTCGAGTTGGCGGAGGAGAAGATCGGGGAGTGGAATAATGGCGATAGGGGGTCAAGAGAGGTGAGGGTGCAGACCTGATTTGTTTACTTTCCATGAAAGGGAATGGGATTGAGGGGTTGTTCTTGTGGTATGCCACTTTTCTTTTTGGATTGATCATCCTGTGTTGCGAATAGTGCCGGCGTTCTTGGCGGGATGGCTGTTCAGGGTCATCAGTCTTTGGTAGCAAGCCACCTTTCCTTCGGACACCCAACGCCGGGAAGGAGGGGTTGTACTGCATCCCGTAACCGCGACGCGTATTCGACGCTGCGCCCCTTTCCGCTGAAGTGTGCCTTGCAGGGGGATGCATTGCAATATGGTTTGGATGCCAGGATCACCAACGGACATGGATACGGGCCAATTAACAACTAGGCGCGTCATTGTCAGTTGACCGACGGCTGGCTAAACTCATCGCGGACCATCCTCCTTTGCAACCTTATCTCTGCAATTTCTGTGTTTTCATTTTTCTTTGACACAGCCGACGCTTTCGATTTTCATCGTTATCTTTTACACGTGCACACCCAGTTTCATCTCGTGGATAATTACTGGTCCATTCACCTGGGCAGGATGACGGACAGTCAGGCTCGCGCCGAGGAACCCGCTGAAGTCGGCGCGTCGACCTCTGTCGCCACGGAAACGACCCCGTTGCTCCAACATGCCAGTGACTTCAGTGCCTCTAACACTGGTCTTCGCATCACCGATGAAGAGCAAGCGATGACTTCAGGGCTCATTGAGCCGCCCCAGCCCAGCAGACCCGGCCGGCTTCTCGCGGCAAGCCAGCGCTACATGCTCTTGGGGGGCATCGCCGCGGTCATTCTGGGCATGGCGGTGGTGATTTTGGGCGACCTCCATCCGCGTGGGTATAACAGTAACTGGTTTCTCATGTATTATACGGGTTGGCTTACATTCATTGTGAGTTGCTCTCATATCACGTCGATGATGATCACCTGCCAGTGAATTACAACGCCCAAATTTCAATGTCTCACATGCGTCACGGTCACGGTGCTGGTCGAGGTCAAGTCAATGCTGATGACTGGACGCTGGCACAGTTCTTCATCACTCTACTGTGGGCTCTGGCCAACCTTGCATGGCTCCGATACACGGCGAGGGTGCTGCCGTGTTTCCTTGGCGTCGTCGTTCACTTCTTTCTGGCGATGTACACGACGGGCTTGGCGGTCAACAGCATCTACGAAATGGCGGTCCATCCGCCATCTTGTTACTATTCCTCTGGACCGGATGAACGTGAACGCTGCTCTACGTGGCGGTCTCTTTACCATATCTTGGTCTGGTCCTACCTCGTTGTGGCTCTGGTTTTAAGGTAGGTGGTAACTGCTCTACCCTTTTGCTTGATTATGTGTTGGCTTCCATGGGCTACGAGTGTCACGCTTGGATTCATGCGTTCTTTCTACGTCTGTGAGTTTGAGACTAATCAAAGCATCGTTGTTGCAGTTTGACCCACGTTGTGCTGTTCTTCACTTCGTGCATCGCGACATACCTTTCTGTCACGGTGCCCCCGTCTCGTGCCGTAGGCGCGGATTCGCCGGCGGCTGCTCGGGGACATGTTGGTGTGCTGATCCCATCGGGGCAGCTGACGTTTGAGTTCTCGGCCAAGCTGTTTCGTTGGCAGGATGCCACGCCGGCGGCGGTTGGAGAGTCGCCAAACACTGGCACGGCCTGAGAGGGCCAGCAGAGGTGTTATTTTCACTTGTTGTGAGTTGTCCAGGAATGTGGCTGGTTGAGTGAGTATTTTCCCAGAAACGATGTGCGGGTAAGGTGTCCCATCTGAATACAATGTATTTGAATGGTGTAATTAATTAGGTACCTAGGCATATATCTGTACTTGGATTGAAAGTACAGTCGTAATAACAAAGTAATCATTCCTTCTTTTTTCCATTCGTTGTTTCCATCGAGACAAGTCTCTCTTCAAGGAGAGTCAGGTACTAGTTAGACTTAATCACTAGGTACCTGGTAGGTACAGGTAGTCCAGAGCCCTCGGGCACTTCACAGTGAAGACAACCCAACAGCTCGGACACCCAGATCGTGTTGTTATTGGCTCTTGCCTTGCCTGCCGGCTGCCATCGGGTGCATCAACACCCCCAACTCAGCCGTCAAGCTGGAATCGAACCTCAGGCCGCTGGTACATGTGGGAATCCGGGGCAGGTTAGGCAGCGAGGCAGACTTGCGGTTTTCCCCTCACCACATCCTTTCTCGGGGTTTTTAGACTTCAGTCTTGCTGCCGCCAAACGCCAGACGTCAGCCATAACTAAGAGCATACCTACCTAGTATTATTCCCCAAATACCGCTCACGAAGACATGCAATCTTTCAAAGACATTTCCGGAAACTCCTCCCCCGATTATTTTAGTTAACCAGCAGCAGCTGGCTCGGTGCGTGCCCAACATTTTTTGGCGCCAGTGTCACGATGTCGGGACTCGAGCCCCTGACGGCATTTGGGCTCGCCTGCGGCGTCTTCCAGGTCATCAGATTCACCGGCGAAGTGTACAAGGTCTACCGGAGCCTTGTACAGACAGGCAAACCGGGCTCGACTACCGGCCTGGACGCCGAAGCATTGGATGAGGATCTCGAGCAGCAGGCAGGACAGGCATCCCGGCCCCTGACCAAGCAGGACAACGAGTCGCTCACGACTGCCACAGATTGCAAGAATACCGCCATGGACTTGAAGGCAAAGATTGATAGGAACTCTGGCTCCGCCCCGACCGTGACGAAGGGAAGCCGGCTTAAATCAGCCGTGCAGGCCGTCAAGATCATCAGCCAACGTAGCCAGAGGAAGCAGCTCAAAGCTGTCGAGGAGACCCTGCGGCATCATCAAAGTACTCTGGAGACAAGGCTTATCTTCCAAGTCTGGTAAATCCAACAACATCTTCACTCAATCAAAGTCTGACGTGAGTCCCTTGCCTACAAACATCTGGAGGCGGTGCTAATATGGAATCGGTCTCCTGTGATTAGCACCAAGTCGGACGCCATCGAACTTCAGCAAGGCACTCGTTTCAACACTCTTCATTCCACTCTGCGCAATTTCATTGTCGCCTTTGCAAGGGGAGAAAGCGAGATGACCAAGCTGTTGACCGAGGAGTCGACGGCCATCAGGGCTCATGTCACGGCCGAGGTCGTCAAATCAAGAGATGTGATCACCGACCAGCTGATATCCGAGGCTGGCACAACACGCGAACACATCTCTCAGGGCCTGGAAGAGCTCAAAATCGGTACGGCGACCACGGCCCAGGACGAAGCAAAGCAGAAGCAGCTGTTGGGCAGTCTCAAATACCCAACCATGAACGACCGTCGCAATCAGCTTGTCCATCGTCATGATAAGAAGACATTTGAGTGGATATTCACTGCGGCTTTGGTAGGTCATATTGAATGGCGCCTGGGTTTGCTTCAAGGATATAATTCCTACCTACTGTCGACTTATACCAGGCCACAAAAGTGCCTGATGGCATCGACCTGGACCAGGACCAGGACTCGGACTCGGACTCGGACTCGGAATACGACGAGAATCGACGGCCTTGCTACCAATATCAAGACCAAGATCGCGTGAGAGACGCCTCGGTGCGGTTCCTCGGCTAGCTAGAAATCAACCGCTCTTCTGGATATCCGGAAAAGCCGACTCAGGCAAAAGCACACTGATGAAATTTTCTCATCGACGATGAGCAAACCTCGCAGCACTTGAGTTCGTCGACAGAAGGCGCAATCATCTTGTCGCACTTCCTGTGGAGTGCTGGTCAGCCGTTGGAGGCCAACATCAAGGGAATGCTCTGCTCGCTGCTCCACCAACTGCTTGCTTCTAACAGGAGGCTGGCTGTTGCCGTCATGAGTGAGATGCCAAGTACATGCATGAAGGAATCGTGTTCGGACAGGTCCGTCTCTGAACTCGAAAAGATGGTATTGTTCGCATTTGGTCACGCCTCGAAGCCGCTCTGTATATTTCTGGATAGACTCGACAAGATCAGCCCCTCGGATGGACAGCGCCGTCTGCTTGATCTACTTGAGAGATTCCGAACTGTCCCCAGATCAAGATTTGTGTTTCGAGCCGTCCCGAGGTCATCCTGCAAAAAACGTCTCGGCGAGCTCCATGTCCCTATTATTCGGGTCCAGGACCTTACCTCGCAAGACATTTAGAAATTTGCCAGGGAGACGTTGCGAAATGCCGTGTTCAACGGACATCAAGGTCCTCCTCACCACCAACCCCTTCAGTGCATTTGTGAAATGGCCGACGGTGTCTTTCTCTAGGTTGTCCTCGCCCTGAAAAGTCTGCTCGATGGCTCAGAGCAAGGAGACGAGCTCGAGCTCTTACTTCAACGGTTAGAAGTCTTGCCCATGGACCTTCACAGCCTGTATCAGAACATGTGGGAGCGGTTGAATGGAACCAACGCCGTTTATAAAAAGCAGGCCCCGGAATATCTCAACCTTGTTTTGAGTAGTCGCTTGGTATTGGATAGCGATGACAGGGTACTTTCCGTGGATGACCTCTCTCTGGCCAAGAACGAAGCTCTGGTGAATGATGTGCTCGGTAAAAAGACTCCACTCGCTCGTGCCGAGTCTCGTATTGAAAAAGCGAAAGACTCATTCCGATCCTGGAAGCCCGGATTACTCGACGTCAGAAAGGGAGACCGAAGCCCCCGAGAAATCAAATTTATCCACCGGTCGGCCTTGGAGTTCTTGCAAAACTGGCCAGAAGGTCTCCGGGTCTTGCTATACGACACTTCAACTCACGAAGAGCGGCTCATTCTTCTGATAAGGCTTTTTTGGCCCATGATCTTTCACGGTCGTACGGCGTACCACAGTTCAGTCATAGCTTCCTAGACGACGCGGAGGTTGTTGAGTGGAGCTATTGGGCGCCTCTTGAGTTTCACTTCCGACTTGCCGACCTCGTGGAGAAACAATACATTTCCCCTCGCAAGGCAACACAGTTGGCATCTCTTTTCCTTCCATGGTACCGGAGACTACCACTGCACAGCTCACTTGGAATATATGGAGACTATACGGACTTTGTTGGCGCAGCCATATATATGTGGGTAATTTTGGGTTTGTTCAAGAGGTACTGGAACTCTCCACAGCTGGGGAAGGACCACTCTCAAAGAATTACACCACCTATTTGTTGGTCTTGGCATTGATTGCTCCTCCCCAAAGCCCCTGGGGTCCGAGTTTCGCAAGCCCCAGCCCGCAGTCCATCGACATAGCCAGCAGGACCACGTTCATCTCGTGGCTGCTTGAGCATCAGATTGATCCTAATTTTCGCGCGGGCTCCATTTCTGACTCGTTCATCTACACACCGATAACGCCAATACTTGCATTGCTGTGCTATGCAATCACGCCTTTTCATTCGATTCGACAACCAGAAGAGCTTGGATCCATCCATGATACTATGATCAGACTTCTCGAAGATGGATCAGATCTGCATACCCCTGTCTTGATTCCCATTTCTCGTGCAGACCTCGAGAAACCAGGCGTCTTGAAGACAATGCTCAAACGATCATTCGCCTTTTTGTTCTCGTCTCCTGGCAGTGCACAACAGAGGCGGTAGACTTAGATCTCAGCATCATCATCGTTGAGACAAACAATGCGCTTGCTCTGAAGCTCTACCTAGCCACAAGAGACGGGGAGACAGCAAGACACCCCCTGGCCTGCAAGCTGCACTCAATGTGCAAGTCACGGCTAGCATCTATGCCGCGGTTGGTTTCCCGCGTTGCAACGTGGGACACAGGATATACCGAACGGGGGCCCGAGGTGGATGACGCGAAGGTGTTCAAGGTTACGGCAGATGAGCACCGACTCTCCGCTCTTGAATCGTGTCTTGTCGGGATGTTATCGAGTCCTGTCGAAGATGAGACTCTATACACTAGTGGGTTTATGTTTCTCGCATTCATGGCTACCGATCAAGGGGCCCGAATGACGGCTGAGGGGTTGAACAAAGACATGATTGATAGAGACATATTGTGGATAGAATGGGAAGTGAGGATGCGTGTGCCTGAGCGAGCTGTTACTGTTGAGTAGGAAATAGGGGGTTCAGTCTTGGTGATCACGGAGAAGTAATCAGCTGGGGAAACGTACACACCGTTAAACTGGGTTAGTAGTAACGTTATAGGCTGTTAACATCATGTCACTCGAGACACAGTAGTTCCAGCACCCGCTCGTATTGCGGAGAACTTACTTCTGTGCAGTGTTCTCTAAGCTTCAATCTCTCTCAGTACACGCGCATAGTAGACCTGTCTGGTTGGCATTGTTATTACTGATACGGTAATTAAACTCCTAGTTCTCTGACATAATTAATCCAAGACAACATCTCCTCCAACCAGCCAAGAAGCTAGTTAATTACTAACCTAGACTCCAATCAAGTAGCCGTCAAAACAACCTGCGCGCCCGTCAAGCCCGCCGCAGAAGCCGACACGGTAATCTGCCCCGACGCGCCAGCCTCGGCACGGACAACCGCCAGCGCCAGCCCTCCAAACGCCTTGCGCGTCAGGGACGGAAACGCCGTCATGTCGGTCGGATCGCCATTGTCGGTCGACACAATCTGGCCCGGCCCGGAGACTATGGAAAAGGTGATGGCGTTACTCGCGGCCGGCACGGTATCCCCGTTGGCGTCGGCCACGGCAACAGTGATGAAGGACAGGTCGTACCCGTCGCCGCTGATGGTCGTCCGGTCAGCCACGATGCTCAGCTTGGCCGCGCTGCCTACCGTCTTCTTGGTGTCGACGGCCCACTGCTTGCCGTTGCGGTAGGTGACCACGCGCAGGTCGCCAGGCTGGTAGACGACGCCGTCCCAGCGGAAGCGGTACGTGCTCGCGGCGGCCCTCTTGAGACGCCCCGCCGACTTGCCGTTGACGAACAGCTCGGCCTCGTCGGCGGCGGAGAAGACGTGCACGGGGGTCACGAGGCCGACGCGGTCGGGCCAGGTCCAGTGCGGGAGGATGTGCGCCATGGGGAGGTCGGAGCGCCACCGGGACTGGTACAGGTAGAAGCGGTCCTTCTTGAAGCCGGCGAGGTCGATGATGCCGAAATACGAGCTGCGGGCGGCGTTGTAGGGCGTGGGCTCGCCGATGTAGTCGAAGCCGGTCCAGACGAACTCACCGGCGACGTAGGAGTACTTGTCCTGCTGCACAAAGACCTTGTCGGGCGACGAGCCCCACGATGTCGCGTACAGCTCGTACGCGCTGACGTACATGGCCTTGGAGTTGCCCCCCGAGTCGTCGGCGACGTTTGCGTGGCTGGCGTTTGTGACGGGGAAGATGTAAGTGCCTCGGGTGCTGACGGCCGACGACGACTCGGTGCTCCAGATCATGCTGTTGGGGTACGACTTGCGGAAGTTGGGGAACGACGACGACCACGATGTGCCCAGGCCCTCGCCCTGGTAGTTCAGGCCCTTGATGTCGATTGCATTGGCAAAGGCGCTGCCGGCTGCAGCCGAGTTCATGGCCGCCGTGTCCTGTCGCGTGGGGTCTTCGGACCGGACGATGCCGCGCAGCTCCAGGCCGATGGTGCCGCCCGATGCGCTCGACTGCTCGCTGATCTCGTTGCCGATCGACCAGGCGATGACCGAGGGGTGGTTCCTGTCGCGTCGGATGAAGAGGCGGAGATCGGGCTCGTGCCAGTCCGCAAAGATCAGGTGGAAGTCGTTGGTCGTCTTCTGGTTGTTCCAGCAGTCAAAGATCTCGTCGAGCACCATGAAGCCCATGGAGTCGGCGAGGTCCAGGAACTCGGGGGCCGGTGGGTTGTGCGACGTGCGGAGCGCGTTGGTGCCCATCTCCTGCAGCATCTGCAGCTGTCTCTGGGTAGCGCGGGTGTTGAACGCCGTCCCCAGCGAGCCCAGGTCGCCGTGGTTGCAAGTCCCCTTGACACGCACCGCCTGGCCGTTGATCAAGACGCCCTTGTCTGCGTCCATGGTGACGGTGCGGATGCCGAAGCGGGTTTCGTAGGTGTCGATGACCGTCTTGTTGGCAGAGAGGAGTCGCGTGATGGCCACGTAGAGATTGGGCTTCTGCGGAGCTGGCCCCCAGAGCTGTGGGCTGGCTACCGTGGCGGAGCCGTTGACGGACTGCTTGGCGCCAGCCGCCACGGTTGTCGATGCTTGGGGAATCGTCGCCACCGCGTCGCCGGCCTGTCCTGTCGCTGGATCGAGCGGGTGGATGGTGGTCACGACATCCACCTGCTGGCTGCTTGACCCCTTGTTTTCGACGTCGACAACCAAGTTGACGGTAGCTGACTGGGCTGAGACGGCTGGCGTGGTGATGTAGGTGCCGTACTGGGCGACATGCGTAGGGTTGACTTTGACGAGCCAGATATTGCGGTAGATGCCCGCGCCAGGGTACCAGCGGGAAGAGTCCAGTGCGTTGTCCAGCCGAATAGCCAGGAGATTGTCGGTGCCGACCTTCAAGTAAGGGGTGAGATCGAGCCTGAAACTGGCATAGCCAAACGGCCATCCACCGACGAGATTGCCGTTGAGCCAGACGGCAGCATACGACATGGCGCCGTCGACGTCGAGAAATACCGTCTTGGTCAGATCGTCAGAGGTGATGTTGATGTTTCGGCGGTACCAGCCCACGCCGTTGGACGGCAGCCGGCCCATGCCCCCTCCAATCCCGGGCGCGTTGAAGGGCCCCTTGATTGCCCAGTCATGCGGCAGATTCAGCGTCTCCCAGGTGCCATCGTCGAATGAACTTTGCGCGTACTTGACGCTCGGGGCGGCTCCAGACGGACGCTGGGGCTTTGAGCCGCTGATGAAGTTGCTGGCCGCGGGCAGCATCCATTGCTTCAGGGTGCTGTAGGAAAGTGAGTCTGGATTCGAAGTGAAGCGCGAGAATCGCCAGTTGGCGTTGATGCTGATCCGCTCGCGGCCAGGTGTGCCGCCGGCTGCGAGGCCTTCAGCCAGTTGGAAGCTCACCAGAAACAGCAGAGCAAATGCGGTGAGTCTTTGGCAAGCAGTGTGCATTGTCCTCGAAAGCGGCAACATTGTGTTATGTTATCAATGATGAACATGTGCACTGGCATGCACCCGACTCGGACAAGGAATGATGGGACAAGACAGCTAATTGCTTAGGACAAGGGGATGGTCAACATGGCAGATCCATGGCGTCTTATTTATCGTTCAAGACTGGCATGTTTGACGGCAGATGTCCAGTCGTCCATTGAGTGTCTCACGGGAACGAGATACTCCGTGCAAACCAACGAGTACTATCGGGCAAGATGCCTTTCTGCGACCACCCCCTCAGCAGCCCGTCTTGGTAAAAGAGGAGTATCTGGAAGAGCATTGACGAAATTCGATCGCCCGTCGTTTTAATATGCCAGAATGCAGAACCAAAAGGCTACGGTCTGTGGGAATGAACGACCCCCCTGCTTTATCCGGTAGATTGGCGATATCTGCCTCTGAGACGGCCCTCCCATAGGTGGATTATTGACCTATATGTGCTTCCGGGAACGCCCACATGCCGAGGCTGCAAAATGTTTGCTCTGTGCGGATGTTAGGTTACATGACGGCGGAAGATATGCTTCAGTTGCACCAGAATCTTGACAGGCATGTTTTGAGCTCATACAAGGAACTGAAACATAAGTTAACTACGTACCACCTTACGTGTTGTATTGTTGTTGCCAGCAACATGATTAGTCGGTTCCTGTCAAAGCACAAAGAGCGCCAAAGTAAGTAGTACGTGCAGTGGGCAAGCAAACACGCCCCAAATCGAATCAGTTGAGGTCAAGGATGGCTCGATAATTACCTGGGTTGATAGAGCGTGGAACACTCTACGTAGTTAGAGTGCCGAGTGCTATTGTCCGACCTGTCCGTGCTCCACTGACAATTACTACCAGGGTCAACAAAGGTGGATAAGGGGGGTGGGTAGATGTACATGATCGCCGCCGCCACTCACCTTCCCAAAAAGGAACCAAAGCCGTCACGGCAGACGGCGACGGCAAAAGTAATGGGTTTGATTCCGTCCAGGCTCGAACTGGAGACCTTTTGCGTGTGAGGCAAACGTGATAACCAACTACACCACGAAACCTTATTGGGTGCTGACAGTTTGCCATGGTATCTCTGTATTCATTCGGAGAGTTTGGGAGGAGCGCCCCATCAAGCATCCGCCTGCTTGTATATGTCCAAAACCACGCGGTTCTCAAACACCACCGCCAAGTCCAGCGCAGTCCTCTGATTGACGTCCTCGGCCAACGGATCCAGCCCCTTCTCCTCAACCAGACACCTCCACCGGCCCATGATCACCGCATCTCGCTCGACGCGTCGGTCCTCGATCTCGCTCTGCGTAATGTCCTCCCTCCACAAGGGCCGGTCACTCGCGCTACTGCTCAGCTGCAACTCGGGCTTGGTTCGCCCCACGGCGTGCAGCAGCGTCTCGCCCGTCGTGTTTCGCGCGCCAAGCCAGTCGGCACCTGCTTCATCACACATGTCAAACATCGACTGCTCGTGTGCCGTCTCTATCGTGGTCTCTAGCTCCCAAGGGATGACTTCGATTATGCGGCCATCGTTGACGGGCGCATGGCCCGACGGCGCGCTGCTGAGGAACCAGAATAGCGGACTCTCGCCGTTCCATTCGGTGCGGGCGTTGATGCCGGCCCCCAGGCGGAGGAGGTTGGCGAAGAGGTCTCTGACGACGGGGTAGTGAACGTTCGCGGCGAGACGGTGCAGCGGTGTCTCGCCCTGCGGATTGCGTGCACGGATGTGTGCGCGCAGCTCGGCTTCGGGGATATAGGAGGCCATGAGCAGAATCTGGTCAGCCGCCGTGCTGCTTGGATTGTACGATAGCCCTTTCCAGACAAGCGCTTCAGCTACCGCCGCGCCTTGGTGGTAGGCGAGCCGCCAGAGAGCGAACTGAAAGGGCGTGATGCCGTGTTTGTCGGGCTGGCGGACGAGAGCGGGGGCTCGCTCGACCACCAGCTTGATGGTCTCGGCGGTCTCTCTGACATAGCCGCCTACGAGGTGGTGCAGAGCGTTCCTGCCAGCCGAGTCTACGGCTAGGATGTCCGCGCCCCGGTCAAGAAGCGCAACGGCTACGCTCTTGGGACTGGGGGCCGCTTCGTCGTCCTTGTTGGCCGGCATGGAGAGTCGGTCGACTTGGCAATCGGGTCCACGTCATTTGCTGCATGCCGCAAGGAAGAGCGTGCAGCCGCGGGAGTCGCGGCATTCGAGGTCCAGGTCGGGAAGAAGCTCGAGGAATGGCCGCACAATGCAGTTGGCAAAGATCTCGTGGATGGCTGTTCGGTCTTCGAGCTGTTCACATTCGGGTAGGTCAGCGTTCGGGTTTCCGGGCACCAGGTCCATGCCTTCATGTTGATCATGTTCCGTGAAGTCGTTGTAAATGATATTTAGGCTGCTGGCGGATCGTTTGGCAGCTTTGAAGGTGGCATAGACATCGGCGCCGTGGTGGAGAAGGGCTTTGATGATCTCGTACGATGGCTGGCCTGGATGGCTGCCCGTCTCGGACTGTATCAACTTGGCCGCGTAGTGAATGGGGGTGAGCTCCGCGTCTGCAAGATCCCAGTTGTCAAACCGAAGTTTGTTTTCCATCTCCTTAGGAACCCTGTCAAAACGAGGGAAGCACAGGAGATGCGAGTCATACCCGGCCAGTGCTGTGCCGTAGTCTCCGATCTTCCCCAGCTTGGCACACCTTGCAAGCACATCAACCGGGACGACGCGCTTGCGTCCGGCGTTGACCTCTTCTTGCGATGACCATGTCGGAATACCTGAGCTGGCTGGGCTGTCCGAGCTGGCCAGACTGTCAGGTGCTATGCCAGTGTCTTCTCGTTCGGGTCGACAGGCGAGTAGAACAACAGGGCTTCGACAACTCCGGCATCTTGCCTGGATATGCTTTCGAATAGTGCCTCGGATGTCACCGTTGCGCCGTGCTGAATCAGAAGCCTCGTCGTCTCGAGATCTTTTGCGAGTTCAAGGGACGTGGCTCCTTCGTAGGCCACCATCGTATTCACATCGGCGCCGGCTTGGATGAGGATCCTGACGGCATCGTTGCGGAAGGGCATCTGGGGGTCGCCCTCGGTCTCGCGGTACCAGAAAGGGTCAGCACCTGGACGCCTATCAGCATTTGGGACTTGGTAGTGGGGGCCTGGCCCGGCCAGTGCTGCCAGCAACGCTGTCCGGCCGTGTGAGTCCCGCTTCTCCAGGTCGACTCGGCGGCCGATGAGGTATGGCAATCCCCGGTGGACATGCCACCAGTGTTCCCCACGGGCGAGGTAATGGAGACCGCTTGTGCAGTCGATGCCGACTGTCTCGGTGAGGAATTTGACGACGGCCATGTTGTAGAAACGCCACTGCCAAGCCAGTTGCGGGAGTGGTGATTTCATGTCCCGTGGCACTTCTCGCGCCTCAAGTTTGCCGGTGCATTGCCGGGCTGACTGTCTTTGGACTGAGAGGGACAAATTGCTGGCATCACCGATCAGTCCAAAATACCTAGTGAAGCGTTCGATCAACTACCTGAATTACAACACTATCATTGTTCCAGGCTGTGTTTTTTGACGACAGCATGCACGGACTGACATTTGGCTATCACTGAATGATAATTCAAACGGTCAACATAATCGAATACACTGCGACCTGGTCTCTTGGCTAGGATCCAGCGCCGCTGACAGGGACTGGCCTGTGATATGATCCGTCAATTTTCACAAGCATGTGCAGCAACCAGACTTGCCCTGACAGCCCGGCCACTACTGCAGCCAGTGGGGTTTCGTGCCGTTGATGGCCAGCAAACATCGCGCCCGTGTGGACGAAGATGACCAGTTATGTCGTCTCGGGCGTGGCATGGGGCCGGGCACTGGCAGTCTGGCTTATTCCAGGCCAGACCACGGCCATTCCAGTCACCAACGTGATGATGGTGGACTTGGCAATTGGTTTTCACCGATATGGCACGTGGTTCAAGCCTACACCACTGGTCGAGCTCGGCCCATGATCCATCCGACGCCGTCGTTCATGGCGCTGCTTGCCGGAAAGGATGAGCTTCAGTGTTGAAGACAAACTCGTCAAGGCTGATGAGGTCGGGCGGCGAGAACATCAAGTAAAAGTACTTGAGCGTCTCTGACATCCAAAAGCTCTGTCGTCCCCGGCCAATGTCAGCCACTGCATGTTGAGCCACCAATAGATATATAGTGGTAGCAAAGGAACTTGGGAACAGATAGTATCAGCAACTCACCTCCATCGAATCCAGCTTTTCGGTCTCCCCGTGCACTGTGACATTGGCGATCGCAGAGTTGGCAAACGGCGTCTGGGTATTGGCCATAATGTCTTGAAACATGCGCCACGCCACATCTCGCAAGTCCTCCTTCCCCGTCATCCTGTACAGCAGGAAGAGGCTCTCGATGGCCTCGGGTCGGAGGATGTAGCGCGGGTCTCTTGCATTGACAACCCCCTTCTTCAACTGCTGGTCTCCATGCTTCTGCCACCTGTGCTCATCCCAGGGACAAGGTCCATCCAGCGAGTCGCAGGCCATCATGTTGAAGATTTCTGGCATCATGCCGGCGGGGAAGGCGTCGTAGGCCCAGCCACAACCGCGAGCCAGCCGCTCCCCGATGGCAACGTGGTCTGGGATATCGAAAAGCTTGCCGCCGAGCCCAAACATGCCCCCGGCAAAGCACGACAGGTGCTGTCCCTCGGAGACGTGGTCGATGCGGTCCGCATGCACATATGCATCGCCCGCGAAGAGGATGTCGTTGTGGCTGTCTGTGTCGGGCAGCATGGGCCGGAACAGGATGTGGGTTTTGATGACGCCCGCCGCGGTGCGGTACATATTCTCGTATCTCGGGGCCTGGCCGTCGAGCAAGAGGGCCATCTTTGGCAGGTATTCGTACAGCGAGTCGGACAAGGCCCCAAGCGTGAAGCCAATCTCGGCGTCGACGCGCTCGTCGCGGAAGTTGATCAGCTTTGGCCACATGCCGGGCAGCTTCGACGCCCCTTGGGCTTGCTCGAGGAAGTCGGTGACGCGGCTGACGGCGTCAAAGTACTTGCTGTCGCCCGTAAGCTGGGCGAGGCGCGTGAACTCGAGGGACAGCGAGCAGGGCGCTGCTGCGGGATCGTTGGAGCCCGCAACCTGGACGCCCTGCTTGGCCTTCTCAAAGTCGAGCCAGAAGCCGGGAAGACGGTTCGGGGTGTCAAAGGCCATGTACAGCATGTCGCCCAGCTCCGTCGCCTTCTCCAGCAGGGCCTTTTCGCCGCTCAGGTCGTAGGCGCCGAGCAGGCCGCCGAGGTGCCGGATCGTGGTCTCGAAGAGGTTCACGGCTGTCTCGGTGGTGTTTGCCCAGTCCAGCTGGGCAGCAGCGGCAGCGGCAAGATAAAAGTCCTCCCTGAGGTCCATGATCCACAGCGTGTCCAGAGAGTCCACCAGTGTCGCGGCCCAGCCGCCAAAAGTGTTTTTCCCTTGGCCGCTCACGGGCGCCAGCTCGTCCCACAGCCATGCGTGCTCTTTGTAGCTGTCCCAGCTCCGAACGAATGCTGCCCGGACCGCATCCTGGCGGGCTTTGGTTGCGGGATCGTGTTGGTAGTGGGGGAAGCTGTGCTGGACGCGGTGCAGGCGGCTATGCTTGAGAGGCCCGGAAGGAAGCTGGTGGATGGGCGAGACAGGGTATCGCTGCGGAACCGACGTCGAGTTGAACTGGAAGCTGCTTGCGTAGAAACGGATCGTGGGCTTGGGGTTCGAAGTGGTGCCGGGGGCCAGCAGGTCGGTGTTCGTGACCAGGTAGTAGGGTTCGAGAGACTTGGTGCGGAAGAGCAGCACGGCTGCTAAGAACACGGCAATGATGACGAGCATGGTGGTGCGGCGGTCGCTCATTTTGCAGATGCGACAGGACCACCAGAGACTCGAGAGAGGCTGGAGGGACGCCATTTTGCATCGGCCTTCAGCATCGGTATGTGTGCGCCGCGCGGTATAGCTGTGTTTATGGGCATGGAGAGGGACTCGGAGGCATCGTGTTGGCCACCGCCGGTTGGTTGGGCGTGAGCATCCAACAGAAGCATGGGCGGTCGGTGGACGGACGGCCACGCCATGGCGACATGGGAAGAAGCGAAAGTTGTTGCTGGCGTGGCGGGAACTGAGACGTGATGACCCATTCCAGCCGGCATCCAGCACAGTATTAAAATGCGGGTGTGTCAGGTGGGCGTGTCTGCTGTGTGCAGTGTACAGTATCCCGAACGGCAGGTACGGCTTGCTCACCCCTGCCTAGCGCAAACACTTGGCGGGCCACGCCTGGCGAATATCGCTTCCAGGTTCCAATTCCAGTCGCGGACGGGAGTTCATAAGTGCGCGCTCTGCTGGTGCCCGTCTCTTCGCATGTTCTTGCAAAGCGCTTGAACAGAGCTTTGTTTGGCCTTGGACTTTCGACAGACCCAACCAACATCGTGGGTCCCGTCGAGATTGTGGCATGATTGCATGTGCTTGCTACCTGGTACCTTCACGACCAGGTAGTAAGGCATCACGACCTATTATAATTACCTAAACAGACAGCCCATGAAATCATGGAGGTCAGCATATCGATTCACCGCCCAAGTGTTTGTTCTGGTACTCGCACCGGCCTGTCTGCGCTTTATCCGCCCTCGCACGTCGTCGACGCCCAACAGCAGGTCGCCGGTCCATACTCCCGGGAATCAAGCGCCAGTTTTTTGTGAAATCCAAAGCACAGATACCTGAATTACTGACTGGCAGGGAGCCAGGTGTTGTTTTCGGCATTCCTGAAAATGGCGCCAATCGCGACATGGACCTGATGTTGGTACCAGGGGCTCCTGGATTGTTGGAACTTCAATGTTGGGAGCGACAAGAAGACATCACTCATCTCAGTTGCTTCGTCGTTTTCCTCTAATTACATCTGTCCTGCTGCCTCTGCGTTCTGTTCCACCTCCATACCTAATATCTGCCATATCTTGTGTCTGGTACCTATTGCCATATGAACCCAGCGCCCCAGCTTCCACATGCATGCTGGCCATGACTTCAAGTTCGACGCTGATTCTTGCCTTCTCGTTATGGGCTAACAAGGCCTTTGTCGTGACGCCGGCCCCATGCGTCACCTCTGCTTCGCCCATCGCATTGCCCATTACAGACGTCCAAGTTGATCCTGCTGTCCCTCACTCCCTCATGAAATGCATCCCCATGAGGCTCGGAACGCCGCCGCAAGACATACTCGTGCTTCCGTGGCCGGAGCTGAACAATACATACATCTACGACCAGCAGGCAGATTGCGACCCCTCCGTCGTCTGGAACGACGAGATCTGTTTCGTCAGGAGAGGCGGTTACTTCATCGAAACAAACTCGAGCACCTTCTCCAAGTTTCCCGACATGGTCTCTTCGGGCAGCGCCACCCAAGAGATCAACACCGACGGCATCGAACTGGGCGTCCGCAAGCTTCTTTCCACAAGCCTCGCAGGCACCGACCACATTTCTCTGAGTCCCCAAACAAAGCCCAGCAGCTTTATCAGCATACCCATCGGTATCCCACGACTGCGATGGGATAACGGCTACACGACTCTCCATGCCCTGGGTCTGGGATCCAACTCTACCGCTCTCAACGCGCTTGTGCAGGCCGGTCAGATCCCGTCGCGCGTGTGGTCGATATTCTGGGGGCGGATGTGGACCAAGGACGGCGCCATGGATGGGTCAGTCGTCCTTGGCGGCTACGATAGTGACAAGGTCATCGGGGCAAACCTGACGCAGCCCCTGGACTATACGGACACCGGCTGTTGGACAGGCATGAAGGTGACCGTCTCCAATCTCCTTGTCAACTTTCGAAACGGAACCGACGTCAACATCCTGCCCAGAAACTCTGCCATACAGTGTTGCATAGTTCCACAGCGACAGCTTCTCCTGGAGGCGCCCGGCTCGATCGTGGATGATTTCGAGGCCGCCGTCCAGATGAAAAGCATTGGCCCGTCGTTTGGTCTGCACTGGTCAGCGCAGCTCTTCAACACCAGCTCTCTGTCAGTCCAACCCCCAACACTCGTGCACTTCAGTCGCATCAAACCACTACATGTGCCTGGTATTCTTGCGGCTTTCTTGGGCACCGGCCTCTCCTGCTGGAAGCTAACAGCCATACTGGGACTAGATTCGACGGCGATATTACCTTTGTCTTCAACACCGGTCTCCAGATCCGGGTCCCAAACAACCAGTTTCTTGTGCCCTTTGTCGACATCGCCAGAAATGGGTCGAGGATTATAGACTGGTCAAAGAGGGAGCTGCTGATGAACGGCCTGGCGGACCAGCCAGCAACCTTGGGCCGTTATTTCTTCACCGCAGCCTACTTGATGGTGGACCATGATGCTGGCACCTTCACAACGTGGCAGGCCAACCCGTCCAACAGCAGCACCTTGACTTCTGTCTTGCCAAGGTCGGCTGAGAACTGCACCGCTGGAGGTGCAGGAGGTGACGGTAGCACAACAGGAAAGACAAACGGCACTAGCAGCGATAATGGAGGAGATAGCAACCACTCAGGCTCAGGCACCGGCTCCTCCTCTAACCCATCGCCCCCTCCGTCGAGAAATATAGGGATCATTGTAGGGGCCGTTGTTGGTGGCATTTCTTTCGTCGCCTTTGCCATAGTTGCATTTTTGGTGTATCGTCGCCGAAAACGAGCAAGTTTCGCCAAGATGGACTCATCCCGACCAACAAATAATCGCCCACCGCGCGCCGAGGGCTTCTCGTACCAGATAGACAATACACAACCTCACGAGGTTCAGGGCTCATATGAGTTGAAGCCAATCGAGCTTCGTGCGGACGACAAACCCAGAACCCTTCAGGAGTTGGTAGGGCACTCTAGGATTACCCCGGACTTGGCAGGCCAGAGACCCCCAAACACTGGCAGATCTTGGATGCAAGGGAGCTCGATATATGAGCTTGATGGAGGCGCTTGACCACGAGGAAATATCTAGTTGATACTAAGTACCTGATAGTAATGAAGAGTGAAACAAAATGCCACGTACCTGTAGCCAGATCCCATTTTCCTGCTGACTTACTACGTACATGTACCTCATTGATTCCCGGGCCGGGCCCATCAATATTTGAGCGAGTAAATACATGTTCCGTGAACAGTACCTACAGGTAACTAATCGCCAAGCCTTGTCGCTGTGCCACACTGCAATCTTTCCAAATATAACTGCTTTGCAAGTGGTATTATTTCAAGCCTGGATGATGATCAGACAGCCAAACCCCATCATCCATGCACCCCAGTTTGGATCAAGCGATTGGTCGATGCAACCACTCAGGGGGCATGACATGCTGCCACACTCCCAAGAATGGCCAGTGCGCCCCGGCTGTCTACTGCTGGACTGTGACCTCAGTCACTGCACCTCCCGGCCTTTCCTCAATTCCCGGGCAGACATGGAAGCACAAGACACTCGTTCGTCGCGTTGGATGCATGTGTGCACGCAGCGACTGCACGTGTAACTGCCAGTGAGGCGACAATACACTCAATATGGAACAAGAAAGCGTCTATACGCCTCTTATCTCGAGCGACTGGTTCCGTCTGATTGAGCTTCAACCAGGCACCGCGCCCGACACGATTGTTGTCCGGATGCAGAGTTTCGAGTTGTCCTCGGCGCCGTCGTATGATGCAATATCCTACGTCTGGGGCGACCAGACAAAGACAATACCAATACTCTGCGACTCGAGACCCTTTTACATCACCGAGAACCTGTATTGGAGCTTGGCCCGGCTGCGGGACTCGCACGAGCCAAGAGTGATCTGGACTGATGCCATTTGCATCAACCAAGCGGACAATCCGGAGCGCAACGGACAGGTCGCACACATGGGGTCCATCTACCGCAACGCACGAACAGTCTTCATCTGCATGGGCGACGACCCTGACGGCGGCGCGCAGCATGTGGCCGCGTTGGTCAACTTGCCGCTCTCTGTGCTCGAAAGTTCCCATCTTTCCCACGCCGACGACTCCTCAGACCATCCGCTTCGGCACGACGACCGATGGAGGAACCTTGCCGTCTTGATGAGCAGGCCGTGGTTTAGTCGAGTTTGGGTCGTGCAGGAGGCTGGCCTAGCAAAGGATGCCCGTGTTCTCTATGGACGGTATCACTTCAGCTACCGAGATCTCCTGCGGCTGGTTTATTACATCACGAGGGCAAACATCGACGCTCGATCCCATGTTCAGGTCTGGCTCATCCACTTCAGATGGCACAACTGGAGGGAGCCCGAACAAGGCTCGGATACACTGTTTGACCTCGTCTCACACGGGGCAGTTCTCAAGTGCAAGAACCCCCGCGATTATCTTTATGCATTCCTCGGCCACCCTCTCGCGCTCTCGGGTCCGCACGGCAACGGGCGCCCATTTATTGAGCCTGACTACGGGAGGAGTGTCGAGAGCATCTACCATGAGGCCTCGCTCTGGTTTCTCAAACAAGTCGGCCTTCGGTTTCTGTCGTCTGTTGAGCACAACGACACCACAATCTCCGAGGAACTCCCCTCATGGGTTGTCAGATGGGACGTCACACTCGCCGCCAACGAGATGTCCGCCTGGTCCGGGGACAAGTACATTCTCGTAGACCGTGCAACACACGCCTCATTCGACAACAGCCAGACTCGCCTCTCTGTCAGGGGCGCGATACTCGACAAGATTGAACATGTCTATCGCATAGACTTTGGAGCATCTTCACAAGGGTCCGGCGGCTTCATGTTCCCGCAGTTTGAGGAAATGTCGTCAATGTCGTGGGCTTTGCTGCCGCTAACCATCAGAGACATCATCGGGCGTCTTGATGCGTGGAGGTGGTGTCCCTCCTTGGCATCCGCCAGTAGCACTTACACCAAAGTGCATGCCTTTCTACAGACATTGCTAGCTGGGAGGCCCGCCCCTCCAATCCTGCCCAACCCAAATGACAACGAGCGGCTGGCCTCCCAGTTCAGGTGTGATCTTCCTGCAATCAGCTCCAGCAGGTGTTTTGCTATCACGGAAAAGGGATATTACTGCTTGACGCCCTGGGTGACGATGCCTGGGGACGTCGTAGCTGTTCTCTTTGGAACACGATCATTGTTCGCTCTCAGGCCATGTGTGAACTCTGGTTGTCGTCTCCTTGGAGAAGCCTACGTTCATGGGATGCATGAACGCACGCTGGAGGATATGTTCATTCATGGAATGATTCACGATCAAGTGGTCACGATTATCTAAGTAGGGTAGCCCGTCCCAACATACCAGGTAACTGTTGAATAGAGTTACTGCTAGTGAGCACTCAAGACAATAGCATTGTTCTCTTACCTGAAGCATATTACCGTAGATGATTTAGGTGAAGACTTGATATCATTCCAGGACGGTCAGCAGAACAAGAACGCCCGAACTGGTTCCAAAATACAAAGACGACCTTCGAGGATCATGTTTCAAGATACTATCTCTACATTGAAAAACGATATCGGCTTAGTCTGTAGAACAGTCTATGAGTTTGCCACATCAATGAATATGACGGGCTCAGCTGAGAGAACTGATGGGATTGTTATGTTTACAGTTCATCGGCCAAGAAACTGATATAAATACGACCGATGCCTTAGCTTCTGGCTTCTGGTTCTTTTCTCCCCAGGTTCAAACCCTTTCACCCACTCGTATAACCTTAAGTCTCACGACTCACCACAACAACACATCAATTACCAGTTGACCACAAACCACGTACGAACACCTGTCTCTGTTTTCACAATGGCGTCTACCTACACCCTTCTGCCCTCTTCCCGTCGGGCTGATTACTCGGGCCATGTCCAGTACATCAACTTCCCGATTCCCGAGGGCTACAGAATCGAGCACACCCATAACACTGTCACTGCTCCAGTAACAACTGATGCTCCAGACTCCCTGGGAATTACCGTTCCGCAGATCTACACCATGGCGCTGACTTTTGTTACTGCCAACCGATCTCGTCATTATCACACGGTTATTGCCATCAACTATGCCGGGGTCGCTTCCGTCCACCTCAGGCTGATCCCGGCCAGCGACCTCGACGACGATGACACTTTGCTGCCAGTGACCGAGGCCTGGAGCCGAAACCAGGTTCTGATCGTCAAAAATAATCGAAACCGTTCCCGACATTAAACATGGGCCTGTAACCATTTTAAAAAACCCTTTTCGCTTACTTATCGCTTGTCTGCCTGTTCCTAGTATCGGAAACCACACTCGTTTGACCAAACTCTTGAATTTGCAATAACGAAACCTTTCCCAGCGGAACGCTCTGTCTTTACCGTACAAGTGAACGAAGAAAAACAAGAAAACCAAATAAAAAAAGGTTGAAAAACAAAATGAAAGAAATCGATACCTATGCAAAGTGAAATTGAAAACAAATCGAAAACAAATTGAGAGCATGTCTGTTGCAAAGCCATTCAGTCATTTTGTCAGGTCAGATAGATAATAATAATTACATTGGCGATAAGCACCTCCTGAACGGGGTGGGCTTACATGAATGACATGGAGGCTCGAGAACGACAACTCCCATTGACCTTCCTCCTACATTCCTAGTTGCGACTTATTGAAGTTTTTAGACAAACCCAGTATAAAGCATATTCTACCAGTCTAATGAAAATCTCCGATAGTATCGGCACGCGTATATACAAAAACAAAGGGATACCCAACAGAAACCAAACTCTATAGCGCGGCGGACGGATCATCTATGGATATACAATCTAACAAAGCACCATGCCTCCCTCCACTGCATTCACTAACCCCTTTTCCACCAATCCTTTTACCAGCGCCCCTAATGTTCAGGACTCGAAATCGGCAAACCCCAGAATGGCGCGCATGACTCCAAACAGCCTCTCATCAGCGCCCTTGTCGGGAACAGTCTTGGATCGCCACGCAACAACCCGGTCGGGTCGCACCAGCACGGCCCCAGACTCGTCCACGCCGCGGATGCCGCCCCAGGCAAAGTACGGGTCTTCCCAGTCCTGGTGGAAGCCGATTGAGTAGACATTGATAGTCACGCCTATGGCCTTCGCCACGGTCTGGGCCGCTTCTTTCCAGGCGCCGCCTCCGAGCCCGGTGAAGAGGGCGAAGGCGCCCTTGCCGGCCAGGTCGATGGTCGACACGGGCTTCTGCGGCACCGCGCTGTTGAGCCACACGTGCGGCAGTCGGCTGCCGGGGTAGGTGCTGCGGTCGTAATAGAGCTTGGGGTCCTTGGCGACCTTGTAGCTCGGCTTGAACGGCTTGTCCTCGTCGGCGAGGTAGATTCCCGAGCCGCCGGCCACGCGCTGGCCCATCTCCACGCCCAGCGAGTTGAACTCGGGGTAGACCATGCTGACGCCGGCCTGCAGACGCCGGCGACGCTCCTGGCCCTCGGGAGTGGAGCTGGACAGCTCGGCCAGGGTGGCGGGGCCGGCACCGGGCGGGAGCATGCCCAGCGCCTCGAAGAGGGGGAAGTTGTCGTAGGTGCCGTCGATGGCGCTGGAGACAACGTGCTGTCCCACGGACTGTCGCTCTGCTGAGAATGTGTCCAGGAGAGCCGGGGCGGCAAGACCCTTCTCAACGTAGGCAATCTTCCAGGCGAGGTTGTATGCGTCCTGGATGCACGTGTTGGAGCCGAGGCCGCGGGTTGGGGGGTGTCGGTGGACGGCATCGCCCAGACAGAACCTACACACGTTCAAGTTGACAATGAATTAGCTGAGATTTTCTGGGAGTCACTGGTCCTCACGCAATCTGATCCATCCCATCCGTGTCTGGCTGCAGTGAAAAGTGCCTACACATTTCCCTTGGAGTATGATTCGGCCGAGATGTCGTTGATGACCCATGGAGCCACGTGCAGAACCTCGGCAGGTGTGTCGTCGCCAATGAGCTCCTTGACCCGCTTGAGGTAGTCGTCGTTCGAGATCTCGGCGGTGCGGGCATCAAAGGTAGGGGCGGGGACCAGCAAGAACATCCACTCGGTCCAGGGCTTCACCATGCGAACGAGGGCCATGATTCCAAAGTCGGGGGCAACGCGGTCCGGCTGCATCACCCAGTGGAGATTGCCCTCGCGGTTCTCCATCAGGTGGGACAGATCGGCCTTGACCAGCACGTTGATCATGGTCTGGCTGCCGTCGCCTCGCACAGTCAGGGGCAGACCAAGCTGCTTCACCACCGTGCTGCGCGCTCCATCGGCACCGAACAGGTACTTGGTTTGGATCTGGTACTCGTTCTTGCTGATGTTGTCCCGGACGGTGGCCACAATCTTGGCCCTTCCGGTCTCGCCTTCGACCTCTGCGAAGCTCAGCAGTGTTGTGTCGAATCGCACCTTGAACCCGTTGGCCGTGGCATAGCGGACCAAAAGGGGCTCCATCAGGGTCTGGGGCAGGTCCACATGATGGCAGGGGCTTGCAGCCTCGTAGTCGCCCTGTGACGACAGTTAATTACCTGGAGCATTTGATGTCCGTCGGCGGGGAGTCTCTCACCTTTCGAGTTGGATCGTTGCCAAACGCAAAGACCCTCGCAAACTCCTCGCCAGCCATGCTGTTGCACCAGCGCACATGTTTCATGTAGTCGCCGCCATTGCCGAGCTTCATGACCTCTGGCTCGAGTCCGATGTCACGGAGACATTCTGGTAATTAACACAGTTGCATGAGCTGGACAGGTTCATGTGTGACATAACAATCATGATGCTTGATCTGGTACGGCATGTACCCACCGATGGCTGCCTGGTTTATAATGTGTGCTCTTGGTGTATTGGCGGTTCCATGGCTGGCACTGATGATGATCCCTTTCAAACCTGTACGTGCTTTCCCGAATCAGTAGGAATCCGTGTAGAAGTTGGTCATCAAGGAAAGCCGGTCCAATATTTTGGCTTTCGTATCCAAGTTCAATTGTCACAGGTACTTACCATGTGTTGAAAGAAAGCACGCAAGTGATGCGCCTGCCGGCCCAGCCCCGACAATGAGAAACTGAGTTTCCGCGATATCAGACATCTTGAGTCCAGGCACCGTAGTGTCAAAGCCAGGGTTCAAAGTGGTATTCGGGCCTCGTGGGGCGTGTGAGCTCGCTGCCTGGCTGGTTTGATGAGAAGCAGGGGGGGTGGTTAGGTGGATATAGCACAAAAGATGAGTGCAGTGAATGAGTGGTGAACTGGGATGCAGATATCGATTGCATTCACTGACACTTGATGGGAACGTCCCAGCTTATATAGAAGTAGGTAAATATTGAAGGGAGTCGATTTCAGCTCGATTCCGAGCCTGCCAGAGCAGTACATGTACGAGTACTATTACCAGGTCTCTGTCAGAGACGTGCAGAATCGATAGGCCGCACTTCTGGAATCCGAGCTGCATGCAAAGCTCTCGTCCAGCATGACACAGCTGCCCTGCATCCGATTATGTGCTCGTCCGGCGTGATTCGGAGACATCTCAGGATCTCTCCGGCAGTATGTGGCTCGTCTTTCCTGTGCAAAACTGGACTTTGCCGCCCGGTTTCGCGACTGGTATGGCTGGCTCAGGTACATCACACGTTGGCATCTCAGGCTCGGCTCCGGGAAACAATCCGGTGCTTCATTCACAACGACTCCTAATTCGCCAATTCAAAGATCCAACAGCTCTTCGGACGTGGTATCTCGCGTCTACCCGCCAACAGCACGTGGAGAATGTCCCGACATGGCATGCCCGGATCCAACACTACAGGCACTTGCTGTTGGAGCCAACTGCAGATACTCGCTTCCCATATCCATGCATACATGTACCCAAAGTAGGTAGGTACCTTGCCTTACGTATGCCCCAACCAACAGATGTTGTATTCTAGGGACAACCCGGCACCTGGAATTCGCATGGCAACAAGCTTTGTGGCTCCAGGATTGATGACCCGGGCCCGGCGGGTGGCTTCTGACAGACATCATCACACCACTGATAAGCATCGTCTCACCCAAACAAGCATCTGCTAACCCAGGGGAATGCTCCCATCAGCCTGGGCCGCCAAGCCTGATCTGGATTACGACTACCTCATTCAAGGATTCTCGTAGAGCCTCAGTTCGGAAGGGGGCGCGCAGTGGGGATAATTAATTACCAGGTTTTTGTGCCAACAAGCACGTGTTTACCCTGAAAGGCGCAATCAGCGAAATATCATCTCAGCCGTGACCGTGGCCGTACTATCTCCGAGTACATGTAACTTGGGGGTTTTGTCCAGGAATCTGGTTCGGGTAGGTCGGCCAGCCCGGGCAGCCGCTGGGCTGCGCCGAGATGCTTGCATGTCACACCCTGCATTTCGTGAAACAGCACAGAGGTCCACTGCTGACACTGGACTGAGCAGCCACTGACGCTGGCCGAGCACTTGAGCTCATTTGTAGATGTAATAACTGCCGAATTGCTTTGAATTACCAGCTAAGTGGTTCAAGTACCTATCTAGTTCGAGGCTCCATAATAATTCAAATTTGACAACCATCTTGTAATTAACTGGTATGGAGTCCGAGTACGGGCTAGAAAATCTTCCGCACCCCTATCCAGGTCGCACGAGGTCAAAAACTCCGAGTATGGAAATGATCGGCAGAAGGGCCGCGTACGTACGACAGGACAAATCGGGGAGGTGGCAAGATGACATGCGCTGTTTTGAGACATTGAGGGTAAGATAATGTGCGGAGATAAAGCCAGCCTTACAAAAATGAAGTGAAGGAGCCGGATGTCGAGAGATCCGTTGACAATGAATTCACAAGCCAATTCAATGCTGTACGCGTGTGCTGTCAGATTCGACACCATCAGGCACAGCATGATTGATGATGCACGAGACGCTCTTGAGTTGCATTTCAAAGATCAGATCAGTGTGACCCTTGTCAATCTCACAGGCACTGCCCATCAACTACTGGGATTCAGCCACTCCACACCGCAGGGCCGGGAGGCTGATATGCATCTGGCTGCATCGAGTACAAGTTGACCAAGATGCCCGGGTCATTGCTCTTGTACGCCCCCGGCAGCGCGACGAGCGGCCCCGGCGTCCCGCTGCCCCCGCCGGTGATGGTGATCTGGGAGCACGAGAGGTAGAACTGCGCCTTGTTCAACTGCGACGCCTGGTGCAGAGCGATATGCTCGACGCGAAGAAGATAGTCACCGCTGGGGGTGCTGGCCGGAATCGTCGTATTTGTGGTGATGTACAAGTCTGTAAACAGGGGGGTGATAAGTCAGCATCGAGATTAATTAGTGCAAGTTCTGGCCAGACACGTTTGCGTTCTGGACTCGGATCAAGTGCGGGCGGACGATGCACGTTGCTTACTTTGGCCAGGCCAGGTCATTTGCTTGTTCTTGTCCACCGTGGGCATCTCGGTGTGGAACTTGAACCATACAGCGCCAGCGCCATCCCACTTGGTCACCGAGGAGCCCTCGGGCACCTTGGCCAGGTAGTACTGGGTTGGCCCTGGGTGGTTGATCTGCTGCGACGAAACATAATGCACGGTAGAGCCCGCGGTGACTGTGGCCACGTTGGCTGCAAACTGCGATGAGTAGCAGCGGATGTCGGCGTTGGTTGGGTTCTCGATGCCCTGCTTGCTTTGGGCATTCTTTGTCATTCGCGTGACGGACCAGTCCTTGTCTTCGGCTTTTCCATTGACCACGAGCCTTGGAAATGTGTCTGTGAAGACGCGAAAAAAAAAAAAAGAGGTCAGTTCAGAAAGGGGGGTTCATTGTTGATAAATACTCGGGAATGTGAGACGAACAGTGGGCTTTTACTGTTGCTGCTGCCAGCAGGACACTCGCGAGGAGATGCATTTTGTTTTCAGTGGATCTTTATGTCCAGTCGTAGTAGCCCAGTCACCCCTGAATATTGAACTCGGAAGATGAACGCGTGCGTGCGATGTGCTGGTTTTGGTATCCACTGGTGTCCTCGATGACATCGGGCACCTAATTACAAACATGGCGGCGTCGAGAAGGACCGCACACTTTTATAGAGCTAATACTGTTGCCAGCAGGGCGGGCATTACATATTGTACCATAGGGACAACTACCGCTTCGCACTTTCGGCATGTGGAGTTGATGGGTCCGGGGAAGTGTGCTTCGGCAGTGGGCCCCAGCCTATTGAGCCCGTGGTGTTTATTGCATTGAGTCCTACCTACTATGGTCATGACCAGCGCAGAGACTTTAGCCGGTTGCAGATGGAGCCAAAACCGTGGGGAGTCTTAATCTGCATAATACTCGAAGCGTCAGTACTGCCTTACTACATGCATGTTGGTAGGTACCTTACACACTGTGTCATGTCATTGATCGTTTGCAACAAGCGACACAGCATCCCCATCCCCCTCTTTAATAATCGTATAGACTCTCCAGCCCGCCTTGGGTAGGTCAATGGTCTCATCTTGGACGAGAAACTTCATGAACACACCGTGCGTCACGACAACAATGTCTCTCTTGCCTGCATGTGGATTGTCGCCCTCCGCCCCCAGCCGGTCAACGATGGCCTTGAGTTTCCGCCTTAGAGCCCGGGCCCGAGCCTCGACAGCGGCATCGTCGGCCGTGAACTCGCCCTTCTTGAGATACCACTCGGTCTCGAGATGGGCGAGGTCCAGATCGGGGTACTTTGACTTGAGAGTCGCCACATCAGACCCCGTGTCGCAGGGAAGATCGCTGCGCTCCTGCAAGCCCGGATCGAGGATGAGCTCTGCACCGCCCTCCTCGCCGATGTCGCTCCCGACATGGCGTTTGTCGATGATGGCGCCGAATGCAGCGAGCGTGGTCTCGATTGTGCGGGAAAGCGGCGATGCGAGAACCACAGCGACCGAAGACAACGCCGGGAACGATGTCGCGAGGCCGACTGACTGGGCAAGGCCAAGCTCAGTGAGCCCGGGGTCGCGGAGGTTGAAGTCCTTTGAGACATTGTGAGCCGACTCGGCGTGACGGACGACGTAGATCTTGGAGGCCATCGATAAGGTAGTTATATTTGTCTGCTGGGTTGAGTTACCGGTAGGTAGGTATGTATGTGCACCAAGGCATCTGGTTGATTGACGGTTTCTTTATCATCCATGTTGTGTTATCGGACTCCTTTGAAATCGAGTGCGCAATTGAGCACTGCGATTGCGCTATCGCTCACGGGTGATTGGATTGTTGCATCTCGCCTTGCAAGACTCGCCCAGACCATTAGGTTGTGAGAGGACGGGAACTGACAAGTTGTGTAAGAATTAACGATCATCTTGGCGCTCAGGTATTACGTGGCTACCTGAGTTCCCAGTGTTTAAATTAGGTCCTGTGCGTATAAATAATTGGATGCCTTGGTGGCTGTCAAGGTCCATGGTTGGAGCAGCCCAGAACTTTCAGTGGGCTGATTAGGTCAGCTCCATATCTCAGGTACCTGACGTAAGGTAAAGGATAAAGGTAGGGTAGGTACTGTAGGTAACGTAGGTGCAGGTAGTGCTTACCTACACGACTGTACGGGTTAACTAACTTGGCATGCGTTTTGCGTCGTATGTTTGTTGAGACGCTTGGCCGGTTGGGGCAGCTGACTCCGAAGGCTATTTATGTAGCGGCGTGCCAGCGTTGTACTTTACGTTTGGTCGGTACCAGGCGGGTTACATTCGTCGCTTTGTTTGGCAACAGTTCCTCCTTGCGTTGCTCCTTCATGCTTGAGCCTTCAGGGACACAATCCCGCTTCTATTGGCTTGTCTCGGCTAGGTCCTCCAATCACACCCGCAGTGCCCCGCTCTGTGGTACTTGGCCTAGACCAAAGCTGAGCGCAAAGCCGCCATCCGACACACAGGGTGACAGGTTGAAGCTAGCGTGAGGAAGGAGCCGTGCAGGGCGTGCCCGCCCCGACCTCGATTTTCTTGTTCTAGGTCATTTGACGGGGCACGTACGGGGCGCGGGCGAATGACCTCGATTACCTCCATTTTATTATCGCTACATGTACCCGTCCCTGGGATCGGCGCCCACTGTGGATTGACAGTTTGACGGACTCCAAACGATCAATGTCGTTAATAATACACTTTCACCCCAGCTGATGATCGTCGCCAAACCATGGCCGCCGACATGGACAACAACCCAAGCCAGACGCCCACAACGTCAGACCCTGACCCTGAACCCCACCCAGCATCTGCATCCGCATCCGCATCTGCAACACCAGCTGGAGCACGCGCGACCGGCCCTGCCTCTGCCATCACCACCGTCGATGCCGATCCCATCGTGGCCGAGGAGCGGGGGGATGAGGGCGACGACGGCGATGACGGCGGCGACGATGGCTACGGGTCGGATCTGGAGTCGAGTGCCACCACGTCCATCTCGTCGAGCGTGAGGGACTTCACCTTCGAGAACAACCGGCGATACCACAAGTACAAGGAGGGCCGCTACCACTTCCCCAACGACGAGCCGGAGCAGGAGCGCGAGGACATGCGCCACGCCATGGTGCTGCATTTGTGCGGCGGCAAGCTGCATCTCGCGCCGCTGGACAAGCCGCAGAACATCCTCGACATCGGCACCGGCACCGGCATCTGGGCCATTGACAGTACGTCGCGTCGTTCAATTGCATCCCTCACGCCCGCCCCTGCCTGATCCTCACATGACCAATTGCTGTGTAATTAGTGGGCGACGAATATCCCTCGGCCGAGGTGGTCGGCATAGACCTCAGCCCCATCCAGCCAGCCTGGGTACCACCCAACGTACGCTTCGTGGTGGACGACGGCGAGGCCCGGTGGCTGGAAGCCCCCAACTCGCAGGACTACGTCCACTACCGCAACATGGCCCCCGCCATCAAGGACTGGTCCAAGATGATCCGCCAGACCTTCACGGCCCTCCGGCCAGGCGGCTGGGTCGAGCTCCAGGACCTCCAGTGGAGCTACTGCTGCGACGACGGCACCATGCCGCCAGACTACGGCCCCGTGCGTATGGCCAGCTACATCCGCCAGGGGCTCGAGGCCTTTGGCATCGACATGCACGCCTCCGACAAGAACGAGCACCGGCTGGCCGACACAGGCTTCGTCAACATCCACCAGCGCCTGATGAAGCTCCCCGTCGGCACCTGGGCCAAGGACAAGAACATGAAGATGGTGGGGCTGTACAACCGCAGCGCCATCTACGACGGCCTACAGGGCATCACCATGGGGCCCTTGACGAGGGGGCTCAAGTGGACCAAGGAAGAGGTCGAGGTCTTTCTAACACAGGTCCGGAGAGATCTCATGAACCCCCAGATACATGCCTACATTGGATGGCAGTCCATCTGGGCGCAGAAGCCATACAATGTCAAGAGTTGAGGTCACAGCGACTTTTTTGTTTCGTATATAATTCCCAGTACAGCGAGGTCGGAACGGCAGGGTAAACAAAGCATTGCAGGCAGGGGCTGGGGCTGGGGAGGCAAGCGTCTGATTATGATGATTCTGAATGATTTCAGTTGAACATACATACATGAAACATGTTCAGTTTGCAAGAAACCGAGATACTCTTACGTAGCGCATGTTGGATACCACAACTAACGAGGATAGATAGAAAAATACCAACAGTAAACTATAATATTGACGCCATTCAGCCGTGGTTCAGGTATCTCCACGTATGACCGACCGTCCATCTCCAGTCTGCCCTTGCTGCCACTGCAGCCCGAGCACTACTAGCAGCTGAAAACAGCGGGCCCGGGATTCTTGTACGATGTCGGGATGGGATAGTTGATGTTGATGAGGATGCCCGGGTCGGACGCCTTGTACGCGCCCGGGAAGGAGACCTTGTACTCTGAGGACGGCTCCGTGTTGCCGCCGCCGGTCACACCGATCTGAGCACACGAGATGTAGAACTGTGCGCCTCCTGAGCTCTGGGCTACGTGAAGTCCGATATGCTCGCCGCGGAGGAGGTAGAAGCCTGACTTGATGCACTTGGGGATCGGGACAGTGAACGAGCTCTTGCCTGTACAGTTTGCCGGCCTGTCAGTGGTGTGGATGGAGACGAGCAACAGGACAAGACCTACCGTTGCTAGGCCACGTAAGCTGCGCGCCAAAGTTCGGCTGCTCGTGGTAGACCTTGAACCAGACGGCACCGTCGCCCTTCCAGGTGCTGACGTCCTGCCCGTCAGGAACCCTCGCGAGATAGAACTGCATCGGGCCGGGATGGTAGATGCTGGGGGAGGCGCCGTAGGTCACCGAAGACCCTGCCGTCACGTTGAGAGTTGCTTGGGCACCCGTCAGGGTCGATTGGAAGCAACGGATCTGTTCCGAGGCTACATTCCCAACAAAGCCATTGTCCCGGAAGTTGTCGGCCTTTCGAACATACTGCCAATCAGCCCCAGCCCCGAGCTTGGGTAGGGTGTAGTGGGCGGCGGCTCCAAGTGCCGCAGCGAGAATAAGAACAGCGTTGGGCAACATGGCGTAAGTAGACGGGCGGGTTCTTGGTGAGGAGCGGGGTTGAAAAATTGCTATTCCGAACCCTGGGCAACCTCAACGTCAAGATGGCTGACCTCACTTATATACATCTCTCTCGTCGCCAGCAGTAGGTGCCCCTCCAAGCCATTCCAAGCCGTTCCTTCCCCACGATCTTTCCCCAGATTGGGCTGCTTCCGTGGCCGGGGTTGTCCATTCCTTGGCGAGGCCGTCTTTTCCGGGTCGAAGCAAAGCCCATCTGCTCTGAGGACCCGGAAGCCGGCTGCCGTCTTCTGCCGGCCGGCTAAAGGGGGAGCTCACCCACTCACAGCCAACGCCGTGATTAAAAACAATATGACCCAAACCAACGGCAATCGGCTCGGCTCTCACGTGGCGCCCGAACTTGATTCTGGGGCCGCTGTGGGGTGCATGCAACTCATGCAAGATGATGTGGGACTGCGGGTCTAGTACCATGCCGGCTTCGAGTCACGCCAATATTAGGTGGCACCGCCATTGTTTATTGCGCGGCATTCAGGTTGCCTATCGGTCTCATACCTGGAACTAGCAACTCCTTTTTTCATTTCCAGCTCGATATCATCATTGCGGCTTGGTGCCATTCATTATGCAAATGTTTCCTGACCACAACAGGCTATTGTCTTTCTAGGAAGGTATTGTGGGTGGAAGGGTGTCTCGAATTAGGGCGCACGGGAATATATTATACAATTAGTAGCAGAGCTGCGCTTAGCGGTTCAGACTTCATTTAACAATGACAGTCCCTGCAATAGCCATATTATAACTAAAGCATAACGTGCTTTATCTTATAGAGTTGCTAAGCTTATATAACGTGTTTGATAAGCGAGTCGCGCACTCTCCACCGCGACGCGTCCTCCCTACACTTAACATGGAATTTTTCTACAACTCAACATGCCTCCTACTTCAAACGAAGCGAGGCTAATTGTCACGACCCAGGGAAGGGGCGCCACAGCACTGAGGGGTATGGAGACCCACAGCAGAAAGGCAGAGGATTGGTCGGGAAGGGATGACCAATCATCGGACTGCTCTGTGTGCTCTGTCGGCCCTATTGGTCAGGGAGCCCAGAGTAACAGAGCAGACAGAGCAGCTTGCTCTGTCCTGCTCTGTCCTGCTCTGCACCTGTCGGGAATTTAGGTGCAGAGCAAGACAGAGCAACGCAGAGCAGAGGAAACCTTCACTTCTATATAACGAGTAGGGTCTGGCGACATTAGGTCCCAGACCAGTAATCAATACAAGTTCTTAGGCACTCATTGCACAGTCTAAGAGAACACCTTTGTTCAGTGATTATCTACACCCCCTTGCACTTACCTTCTTGACCCTTACCGTCTTAAGGACCCTTGGTTCTCTGGATCGTAACACGTTGATTACTCATTCAAGTGCAGGCCAGTGTACTGAACAAAAACACCATGTCGTCCACCGGAACCACCCCCGCCGCTCCCACTGCTCAGCAGGTCGCCCTGCTCAGCCGACAAATCACCGAACTCCAGAAGAACTCGAAGGACTCGCACGAGACCCTTGCCGCTAAAATCAAGTCTCTCGAGGAGACCAACAAGGAGCTCAAGGAAGCCAACGAGGCTCTCCAGAAGGCCAACATCGACGGCAAACCCAAGGCCAAAGCCAAGATTCACTCCCCTCCTACCTTCGAAGGACAGAAGGGAGAACTCCAGGGATTCCTCACCCAGGTCCGTGCATACATCCACTACCACAGCGACCAATTCGACAATGAGGAAGACAAAGTCATTTTCGCTTCCTCCTTCCTCCAGGGCCCGGCCTTGCGCTGGTTCGGTCCGGTCAAGGAAGATTACGTGAAGCACGAAGGGGACGAGCGAGAAGATGACACCACCAAAATCTTCTCATCTCTGGATGAGTTCAGCGAGGCAATCACCCGAGTGTTCGGAGAACAAGATGAGGCTCGCAGGGCGGAGGAAAGACTTTCCCGACTCCGACAGACCAAAGCAGCAAGCGTGTACGCTTCCGAGTTCAGACAGGACTCTGTCAAGGTCGAATGGGGAGAAGAAGCCCTGATGCACGCCTTCTACACCGGGTTGAAGGACGACGTGAAGGACGAGCTGTCGAAGCTCGACCGCCCAGACGGGTTGAACGATTATATCGCCATGGCCATCAAGATCGACGATCGCCAATACGAGCGCAAACGAGAACGACAAGGAGTCAGAACGTATCCTACTCCTCGCAACAAACCAAACGTTTCAGCTCGACGATGGAACCCGTCTACGGCAAGCGGTACCCACCCCGGACCGATGGATATCGATGCGGCCGGACGAGGAAACCGACAGGCCCAGCGCAAGCCAATGAAGTGCTACCGCTGCGGCAAGGAGGGACACACCTTCCGGGATTGCAAGGGCAAGGCCCGGGAAGGATGGAAGGAGGTCCCCGAAGGGAGACAGGTCAATGGAATCTCCAGGAAGGAGGAGCACGACAAGCTCTCCTGGACGGCCTGTTTCGACGACAACTGTCGAGGGCACCAAGGCAGTAAGGAGGACTCTGGTTGGTACCCGGTGGAACCGAGAACCATCGCAGCAGCCTCCCGCACACCTAATGGTCATCAAGCGTACTACGAATCCGACCCTGAGGATCCAGAGGGCTACCCAGGAATCCCGGAGGAAATCCCATTCGACCAGATCGACTGGCGACACAGGTGGGAGGATCACGTCGACGGACCCCGAGAAGCTCGTCGATTAGAGGGAGTTCAGTGGGAAGATGCCGACATTCGGATCGTAGGAGAAGAACCTTTCCAACTCCAGGAAGAAGATGCTGCGGGAATAGATCCAGCACACATGGACCACAACCAGATTGCATGGTTCAGCTGCGTACACCACCCTTGTTTGTGGCATCTGGCAGAGAAACTTCAAGCCGACTTTTTCCCAGTTCGAAATGGGGAAGGAAGCGAAGGAGCTATCCGGTCACCATGGAATGCCAGAGAAGGGACAGGAAGATCCATTGTGCACCGCGAAAACAACCAGTTAGGCCTACTACAATACGTGGTTATGGCTAACGACGACACCCGACCACGAGAGTGCCGGTTGGGAGGACAGCTGGCGTTCTGTCCATCGAAAACCTGCAATCGACACTTGGAGGAGAAGGTCGAACAATGGCACGCTATCCGAGAAGGAACTCGAAGACGACAAGACATTGAGGATGAGAAGAGAAGGGCATCACGCGCCCGCCTGATCCGATTCGAGGAGGCTTTGGCGGAGGCGGCCCGATTGACGAGGACGGCTTCGATATCGGCCGAAGAGGAGGACGCTTCTCAGAACGGAGATTCGAACCACTTGCGACACCCACGACGCTTCCGAGGCAGGCACTCGGGAAACGGGGACCCTCGTTCGTCAGAGGACGACGAATAGGAGGGGCAAGACAAGTCCTCGCGGTGGATCGCAACGAGGACGAAGAACCAGTGACGGCAAAAGTCACTTGGGGAGAACACCTCACCACCGCACTCATCGATTCCGGGGCTAGGATGAACCTAGTGTCCCCAGAATTGGTGAACCAATGGAGAATCCCCTGGGTTATGAAGGATCGACCTTATCCAGTGAGGACGTTCGAAGGAACCAAATCCACCTATGAAGACGGATGGATTCGACGGGAGACAGAGCCTCTCACCGTCATTGTCGAAGGGGAGACACAACAAGTGGTATTCGACATTGCAAGATTAGGCAAGCACGAGATGTTTCTCGGCCGGCCTTGGTTGAAAGTGTTCAACCCGCACATTGACTGGGATCGCGGCCGCGTGAGTTGGGAGAAGACCCACTCAACCCAGCAACCGGGCTCAAGGAAGGAATCGACGGAGAGAAAATCCAATTCCCCTGAGCACAGCACACTGCCACGATTGGTGATGATCGTCAGGAAGGCAGGACAAACCGAAGGAGATGGCCCGGCAGAATCCGGCATCCCTCAGGAATATCGACACTACGACATCTTCAAGAAAGAGTCGGAGAGCGGGTTGCCAGACCATGGACCATGGGACCATGAAATCAAGCTCAAGGAAGGAGCACAACCTCGCTACCAGAAAACGTACCCTCTCAACCCCGCACAACGAGAAGCGTTGAAGGAGTACATCGCAGAGAACATGCGAAAGGGACACATCAGAGAGTCACAATCGCCAGCAGGATACCCTATCTTGTTTGTACCCAAGAAAAACGGGAAGCTGAGACTCTGCGTGGACTACCGACGTCTGAATGAAGACACCATCAAGAATCGGTACCCCTTACCACTGATCAGTGATCTGAAAGGAAGGCTAGGCAAGGCCAAGTGGTTCACCAAGTTGGACCTCACAGCTGCCTACGCTCAGATCAGGATCAAGGAAGGAGACGAGTGGAAGACAGCGTTTCGTCACCCTTTCGGCCACCACGAGTATCTCGTTATGCCATTCGGACTTACGAACGCACCAGCCACTTGGCAGTCCATGATCAACCACGTCCTTCAAGAATTCATCGGAGACTTTGTGGAAGTCTACCTAGACGATATCTTGATCTATTCCTCGTCGGAAGAGGAACATCGACAACATGTGCACAAGGTTTTGGAAGCCTTGAGGAAGCACAAGCTCTGGGTAAACCCCGAGAAGAGCGAGTTTCATCGCCAGGAAGTGGATTTCCTAGGATACAAGATCACACCCGGAGAGGTCCGGATGGACCCGGCGAAGGTCAAGGACATCCGCGAATGGCCCACCCCAACGACAGTCACGCAAGTCAGGAGCTTCTTGGGCTTTGTTAACTTCTATCGACGTTTTATTCGAGGATTTGGACAAGTCGCAAAACCCCTCAACGAGCTGACCAAGAAGGGAGAAGCATTCGAATGGGACGATCGGAGGCAGGAGGCTTTCGACAGACTGAAGGAGCTCGTGCTGGAAGACCCGGTACTGAGACTACCAGACCCGGATAAGGAATTCGAGGTCGAAACCGACGCTTCCGACTATGCGCTAGGGGGAGTGCTCGGTCAACGAGACGAGGAAGGGCGACTACACCCGGTAGCCTTCTTCTCTCAGCAGTTGAAAGGGGCAGAACTCAACTACCCCATTCACGACAAGGAACTGATGTCGATCATCTGGGCGTTCAAAGAATGGAAGCCGTACCTGAGCGGAACGAGCTACCAAGTCAAGGTTCTCACGGATCACAAGAACCTGACCTACTTCACATCGACAAAGGAACTCAACCAGAGACAGACAAGATGGTCAGAATTCCTGTCGCAATTCAACTTCAAGATCTTCTACCGGAAGGGCTCAGAAAATGCTAGGGCAGACGCGTTGAGCCGCAGGGAAGATCTTCGTCCGAGCGAGAAACAGGCTCAACAAGGAATTCTAGTAGGAACGCAGGATGGGACTCTGACGCTCCGACCCTATGAGGCTATAGAAGTCCTCGCCTTGTTCTCGGTAGAACCGGACGACGGATGGCTGGAGACCATTAGGGGAGCAAAACCGGAAGAACAACCGGAAGGATGCACCCAAGGGGAATCAGGAGACTGGATGTTCCAAGGAAAATTGTTCGTACCTGAATCGGTCAGGACAACCTTGGTCAAAGATATCCACGCCTCAAAGATCGGGGGACACCAAGGGATCACTCGGACAGTGGCGAGAATCCGCCAACACTTTGGGTTTCCCCGGATGAAGAAGACAGTCCAGGCAGTGGTCAGTAAGTGCGAGATCTGTGGCAAGAACAAGAGCGCACGACACAAACCTTTCGGACTGCTGGAGCCTCTACCAGTGGCAACAAGAGCTTGGGGATCGATATCGATCGACTTCATCACCAAGCTACCGCCTTCACGAGACCCCACCACAGGAGTCATCTACGACAGCATCATGGTCGTCGTGGACAGACTGACCAAGTACTGCTACTTCTTACCGTTCCGGGAAGGAAGCACGGCAGAACAACTGGCATACACGTTTTTGAGAACAGTAGCCAGCAACCACGCTTGGCCCGACGAGATAATCTCCGACCGAGATAAACTCTTCGTATCCAAGTTTTGGCAGGCGTTGATGAAGCAACTGGGAGTCAAGCACAAGCTCTCAACGGCCTACCACCCACAAACGGACGGTCAGACCGAACGGATGAACCAGATGGTTGAGCAATACCTAAGGTCATACGTCAGCTACGAGCAAGACGATTGGGTCAAATTGCTGCCGTTGGCACAACTTTCCTACAACAGCTCGAGGTCAGAGACAACGGGAGTCACACCGTTCTTCGCGAACTATGGCTTCGAGGCCGAGGTGCGCCAAGGAACTGGGGATGTGGTCCCCAGGGCAGGGATAGTGGCAGAGAGACTCCGAACGCTGCACGAAGCGTTGCGTGACAACCTCACCTTCATCCGAGAGCGGATGGGCACCTACTACAACAGAAAGAGATTGGAAGGACCAACTCTTAGGGAGGGGGACAAGGTCTACCTCCTGAGAAGGAACATCAAAACGAAGCGGCCCAGCGACAAATTGGATTTCAAAAAGCTAGGACCCTTCAAGATCGCAGAGAAGATTTCCACGTCAAATTATCGACTGTCACTACCAAAATCCATGAGGATCCACCCAGTTTTTCACATTTCATTGTTGGAACCAGCTCCGGCGGGAGCCAGAGTGGACACGAGGGCCGAGGTTGACCCAGTGGAAGACGAGTATGTCGTGGAAGAGATCCTGGATTCCCGGCGAGACGGGGAAGGCTCTATGGAATACCTAGTCAAGTGGGAAGACTATGGCCACGAGGAAAATACATGGGAGCCGCTCAAACATTTGCGGAATTGCCCTGAGAAACTCCAACAGTTTCACCAACGGAACCCAGATCGACCATCAGTGAGGGGTCCAGCGAAGACCAGTCAAACTCGACGTCCGCGACGGGTTCAGAGCCAGAGGCGGGTTCTGGCGGGACTGTAGACTCTCGCTCTTCAACCTCCAACACCGCCACCTCTCGACGAAAGACATCTTCAGCCTCCCCCTCCAGAACCCGGGACTCCGCTTCAAGGCGTAGGAACTTGGACTGGAGTTGTGTAGTTTGGGATTGAAGCTGAATGAGCGAGGTGACCGTTGCACGCTTTTCTTGGTCCAGACGGCGTTTGCGGTCAAGAAGGGAACGGACTGTGGAAAGAGGAGTCAGACAGGAACGCAGCAGGCGAAGGAGAGGTGTACTTTTGGAAGGATCCGCTCCCATCGCATCACAAGTACGGCGGTTGGCCTTCAGACAGGAACCGCATTTTTGGGACGAGGAAGTCACCTTGCAAGGAAGGTGATTACGCTCACAATAGGAACAGTCAGGCATCGCGACGCCAAAAGATTCGGTGGCGGCTACGAGATCCAGACGACGACGAGTGCTAGAGCGTTTAGTGACGCGGCCCGACATCTCGGCATGGTTGACAGAAGAAAATCAACTTACGAGGAAGGAAAGGCGGTTGGCGCTACTAATGAAGAAACCTGGGACCCGGCCTTCGGGGCGAAGACCTAGAGGGGAGGGGCATCGTGTCACGACCCAGGGAAGGGGCGCCACAGCACTGAGGGGTATGGAGACCCACAGCAGAAAGGCAGAGGATTGGTCGGGAAGGGATGACCAATCATCGGACTGCTCTGTGTGCTCTGTCGGCCCTATTGGTCAGGGAGCCCAGAGTAACAGAGCAGACAGAGCAGCTTGCTCTGTCCTGCTCTGTCCTGCTCTGCACCTGTCGGGAATTTAGGTGCAGAGCAAGACAGAGCAACGCAGAGCAGAGGAAACCTTCACTTCTATATAACGAGTAGGGTCTGGCGACATTAGGTCCCAGACCAGTAATCAATACAAGTTCTTAGGCACTCATTGCACAGTCTAAGAGAACACCTTTGTTCAGTGATTATCTACACCCCCTTGCACTTACCTTCTTGACCCTTACCGTCTTAAGGACCCTTGGTTCTCTGGATCGTAACACTAATCTTGGCTATTGAAGCTCTCCAAAACGATGAAGAGTTAGCCTTCGAACCGTAGCTAAGCTCTACAACGTGCCAGAACTAACCCTCCGTAACTGACGTGCTAGCAAGCCTGCACGACGCGATACTACGCCTAACTCACGCCGGCTTACGGATTAGGAAGAAAAGGCTCTTATTCAATATATCCTTGAGCTAGATACGCGATCTTTTCCACCAAGACTAGGTGGTGTGGAAGATATGGCCAACCAACTGCTACGCGTACGCGACGCGCCCCCCGTCGGCGTCCGCTGGGCCCATAACTTCGTCAAACGCCAGCCAGAGCTCTGTACGCGTTATACGATTACCAGAGGGCTAAGTGCGAAGATCCAAAGGTCATTGGCGAGTGGTTTGCCCTCGTACAGAACGTTAAAGCCAAATACGGTATCGTAAATGACGATATCTACAACTTCGATGAAACTGGGTTTATGATGGGCATTATCTTCGCGGTTATGGTGGTTACAGCCTCGGATGGCCGTAGCAAGGCAAAACTGGCCCAGCCCGGCAACCGCGAATGGGCAACGGTAATCCAAGGAGTCAATTCCCTCGGCTGGGTGTCACGGTTCGAACCCCGACTCTGGGAGGAGGGCCAGACATGCAGGAGGGTGGAGCCTGCAGAAGGCGGGGCCTCCTGGTATGTCGCCACCCAATGAGAGGGTTGCAGGTGGAGCCGTCCCGAGATCTGAATCTCGGGACGTTCACCCAATCATGATGCCTCATGTCGTCCCGAATTCTTAATCTCGGGACGTCCCGAGTTCTGAATCTCGGGACGGGTCTCTTTGACTTCTATATAACAAATAGGACCTGGCAACATTAGGTTCCAGGTCAGTAATCAATACAAGTTCTTAGGCACTCATTGCACAGTCGAGAGAACTATCCTTTGTTCAGTGATTACATACACCCCCTTGCACTTACCCTTTTGACCCTTACCGTCTCTAGGACCCCTTGGTTCTCCTGATCGTAACACTGGGCCCTCCTGCAATCAGAGGTCTCTTCGCTCCGCAAGGCCAACGAGGCATTAAGTAAGCGCTGGAGAGCCAAAAAAAACGCGTGTACGGCTTGGAGGGTCACTTACTGAACAGGATGCATAGGAGGTACTGGACCAGAGGGCTATGGGTGGGGAGGGAGTGCAAGAAACGCAGCCGGATGGTAGTGGCGCAGGGGGGGGGGGGGGGGGGGGGGCGTACGAAGGTTCGGTGCTGTGGTGTGTGCGGCAAGCCTGGCCATATGTCACGAACCCAGGGAGGGTCTGCCTGAGGCAGCAAGAAGGAGTAACCACGGCGGGAAGACCACTCACGGGGCACACGGTAACGGACGAATAAGAGTGGACCCGGTGAACCCGAGGGTCGGGTCCTCCGGGTCCTGGGTTGGACCCGAGGCGGAAGACCTTCGGGTCCTCATTCTTCATTTCTATATAACGAGTAGGGTCTGGCGACATTAGGTCCCAGACCAGTAATCAATACAAGTTCTTAGGCACTCATCGCACAGTCTAAGAGAACACCTTTGTTCAGTGATTATCTACACCCCCTTGCACTTACCTTCTTGACCCTTACCGTCTTAAGGACCCTTAGTTCTCTGGATCGTAACACCATAATGCGCGCACTTGCCAGGAGGCTGCGGAATCATCTGATTCAGCAATTTCTGATGTAATTGTAGTTAATTCCTAGTGTTAATGTGTTGAAATTGAAGATAGTGTTTGTAGATTAGTGGAGAGTGCGCGACTCGCTTATCTGCGCGACTCGCTTATCAAACACGTTAGTGCTTATATAATAATATGTATAACGTGGTTTATAACCGAAAGCTCCACAAAATCGCACCCTTTCAACCAAATGTCCACCAATTCGACCAAAACAGTTCGAAACAATGAAACTACTCGGAATCCTCTTCTTCAGACGTTTCCACTACTATCTGCCAGGTGCGCACATTGTGGCCTGGCTCGCCGCAGTTGCCGCAACGCCGCGCATGCGTCTCAGTCCTCGCCTTCCGACCACTACCCGCCTGCGTTTCCTCCTTGATCTGCACCTCAACGTCTCTCTAGCCTTGCAAATTCTGTGCATCTTGTACAGTAAGAGATCCTCCTTGTCGGAGCCGTTGGTTTTTTGGCTCTTCGACGCTTGCTGGGTGCCTCATTTGCGGCTCGGAGGCTCTGGTTTCTCTGCCTTCTACAATGCCAACTGATGCATAACCCTGGACGTCTCGATGTGCTTGCCGTATGCCGTCTTGAGCGGGCTGAAACATCCAAGATCAAGTGGCTGGAGGATGTGAGACGAGTGAGGAGGCATTGCAGAGCGTGATGATGCAGTAGAGCTCGAAGTCGGTCGAGTGGTGGCTGTCGTGGCCGTCGACGAGGAGGAGGCAATAAACCCCGGCTATTCGAGCTTTGGTATGCCTGTCGAAGTGCTGAATCCATTCTAGGCCTCTCTCGTTAGTTGTCCAACCGTTTTCAGATGTCACGATAACCCAGTCATTCGGTAATGGGCTGTTCTCGTACCAAGAGGAGAGATGATGCTTGCCCTTGACGATGATAAACGGCGGGATCGCCCAGCCAGTAGCATTGTTGCCCTGGATCGCCGTTGCCCACTCGCGATTGCCAGGCTGCTTCGACTTTGCCCTGCCACGCCGCTCAGAGCTTGTGACAATCATTGCGGTTGAGATAACACCCATCTGAAACCCAGTCTCGTCGAAGTTGTAGATGTCCGCCTCCTGGATACCGTACTTCGCAATTATGTTCCGCACAAGCGCAAACCGACCGCGAATAATCTCTGGATCTTCGCATTGGGCCCTCTGGTAGTCATATTTCCGATTAAAACGCGTGGTGAGCTCTGGGTGCCGTTTGACAAAGCGATGCGCCCAGAGCACGCCGACGCGTTCGGCATCGCGTTCGGCATCGCGTTCGGCATCGCGTTCGGCATCGCGTTCGGCAAGCAGTCGATCAGCTATATCTTTCACACCAGACAAGCGGGGAGGAAATCCTTTTGAATACAAGTCGAGGATATATTGAACAATAACCGATTCCTCTACATTGGTCAATTTCCGCGAGTTGGCTGTGATGTCGCGTCGTGATTGTTTGCCCCGCTGGCAGCGGCTCAGCTTCGTATGATGGACCGAATAGATCTCGGCTGCAGCTTTGAGGCTTAAAGTTGGGTCGTTTCCAAGAGCTTGAAGGGCCAAGACAATCTGGCCTTCGTCATTCTTTTGTCGCATGTTGGGTTCCGAAGAGAGTAGGTGTTAAAACGGAGATGTCACACGGACGCGATTTTATGGAGCTTTCGGTGATATAGAGCTTTCGGTGATAGACCACGTTATTTTTTATCAATAATAATTATTATATTTTTAAAATATAGAACTGGTGAGATTTGTTAGAAATAATATAGTATAATAGGTTGTTAAATCTTTTGAAAGATAGCCCCCGTGTTACAATCAGGAGAACCAAAGGGTCCTAGAGACGGTATGGGGTCAAAAGGTAAGTGCAAGGGGGTGTATGTAACCACGGAGCAAAGGAGTAGTTCTCTCGACTGTGCAATGAATGCCTAGGAACTCATATTGATTTTTGGTCTGAGGTTTAATACCGTCAGACCCTACTCGCTATATAGAAATGAAGAATGTCCTTGCTCTGTCTGCACGGCACAGAGCGCCCCGCTCTGCCTGCTCTGCACCTGCGCCACAGAGTGCCCACCCACTAGCTTCCGAAAATGACCCACATGCTTCCTGTCTACTGGCTCCCTCCAGGTCCTACTTTGGGCCACCCCTCTTGGTTCGTGACACCCCAGCGAAAAAAAGATTTTAGCGTTTTTATTAATTTCGTGTATTTTTCGCTTTTATAGGATTTGGGCGATTTAAGTCTTGAATAATAGGTTTAAATCTAAGGTTATATAAACAGGCTTTAACGATATAGTTTCATATATTCAAGTCTATTTAAACTTCGGTAAAAAGGAGAGATCTCGGTCAAAACTACTCCAAAATTGACGCTCGCAATAGCCCCAGAAAGCCCTGCAAACGCTCTCGGCAACAATACCACTCTTGACCCGGCGCAATCGGTTGCGGCTGCGGATGAAGAGCCGGAAACCGGGAGCCCACAGCGTAAGTTAGGGGGGGGGATTTCTCTCTCTCGCTCTGCCAAGCCGCTAAGCCCGCCAAGTATACTAAGCCTCATTGAGCCTCATTAAGCCTCACCGACCCATAACTGGCACCCCGGCCCAAAAACGGCTCGTGCGCGCCCCTGAACCCCTAAAACCCTCTTTTCTCTTCTTACGCCCAAAATAAGCACTATAGGCCAATTTTGAAGCTCGCTATAGCTGCCCCGGAAGACCTCGGAAATTTCGGTATGCCTATAGCAATCATGCTATCTGTCACGGTTCAAACCTCGACTGTGGAGGAGGGGCCAGACAGGCAGGTGGGACATGCAGGGAGGCGGGGCCTCCCGGATGCCGCTAAACCAATGAGGGAGCATCCTGTCGTCCCGAGTTTGGTTAACTCGGGACGTCCCGATCCTGGGGATTTCGGGACGGTCAAACCTGTGAAGATGCACCCGAGTTCGCTGAACTCGGGACGTCCCGATCTCGAGGATCTCGGGACAGGTCTCTTTGACTTCTATATAACGAGTAGGACCTGGCGACATTAGGTCCCAGGTCAGTAATCAATACAAGTTCTTAGGCACTCATTGCACAATCGAGAGAACTACCCCTTTGTTCAGTGATTACATACACCCCCTTGCACTTACCCTTTTGACCCTTACCGTCTCTAGGACCCCGTGGTTCTCCTGATCGTAACACTATCACCTATACGCCGTTTTAACCGTTGTAAACAACCTACGAGATATTCTCTCTCTCCCTAAGCCGGCCCTAGGGCCCGGCCCGAGCCCTAGGAAGCTCTCTATTAGGGAGCTAATCATTGAGCTAACAGCTTTAGCCCGTGAGGATGTGACTAATAAAGTTGCAAGCTACGCTAAAGACCTGCGAGATGTCAGAAGAGCTGCAAAATCAGGGTCAACGTAGTGGGTGCAAAAGTGTGATGTATTGCTCTGCCCAGGCCTGAATCCCGGCGTGGGTCCGGCCCAGCGTTCAGTGCCCAAATGGCGGCGAAAAGTGGGCTGTGGCTGGGATCCATCCAGACGCCCTCTCAGGGGCCCTGTTGTGGCTACCCCTGAACCTTCCGTAATTCTGACACACCCCCCCAGACGCCACCACAGGTAAGTCTGCAGTGCGCATCTGTCAGGTGGTGCCAACTCGCGTTGTTCGCGTTATTCTTTGTGACCGCCCACAAGTCGGGCTTCTAGGTCTTCCTCGCGCAGTTCTCTTTCCCTGCGTTCCTTGACGAGTTCGGTGATATCTACAAGTCCCATTTGCTTCATAAACAGTACGTGATGCGCCTTCGTAAGCGCCTTCGTCAGACCGTCAGCGATCATATCCCCCGTAGGCGTGTACACTGCGTTGATTCTTCCTTCTTGTTGTTCTTGGCGCAACCAGTGGTTGTGAATGTCAACGTGCCTCAGGCGCGTTTGGAGGTTGTGAGACGGGTCCGTGATCAGTCTCAGGGTCTGTTTGTTGTCGCACTGTAGTGTGATCTGGCTTTCTTCTAGCTCAACGCCGAGTTCTTTGAGCAATCGGCTAGTGTAGATGGCCTCCTTCGCGGCCTGCGCGAGGGCCAGCAGCTCTGCCTCAGTGGTTGACGTGGTGACTGTTTCTTGCTTTGACGCCTTCCAGCCAATTGTTCCGCCAAAGAGGCGCATCACGTAGGCCTGTGAACTCTTTCGGTCGATCGCGTTGTCAGCAAATGAGGCGTCACTGGCGCACTCCAGGTGGTCTCCGCCACCGAGTTGCAGGGCGTAGCCTCGCGTTTCGCCTAGGTAGGAGAGAACTTGATCGGCGGCTTCCGAGTGGTCGGGACTCGGGTTCTGATTGAAGCGTGACAGCCTGGAAGAGGCGAACGCTGCGTCGGGGCGAGTCTGCACTGCTGCGTAGAGGCTCGAGCCAACTCTCTTCTGGTAGAAGGTGGTTTCTGCGGGACTAGCGATGCCTTCGTAAGGCAGGAGCTCAGTCTTCCTCATCGGGACCGAGGGTGCGGTTCTGTTAGCGGCTAGGCCAGCGATCTTGTCGATATACGCCGTTTGCGCCAGCCAGATTAGCCTCTTTTCTCTGTCACGGTAGACTTCGATGCCTATGAACCATTGTAAGCTGTGCCCGCCTGTCAGCTTGTACGCTCCTTTGAGGGCCGTTTCTAGGGCTCGGGCTTCTTTGTGTCTCTTCTTCTCGAACGCGACGACGATATCGTCAACGTAGTAGAAGAGAAGGATTCCGTTGCGACAAAGGATACAAGGGTCTTGGGGAACTTCTCTGAAGCCGATCGACTTGAGCGTCGAGGACAGCTCTTTTTGCCAAAGCAGTGGTGATCTTCGAAGGCCGTAAAGTGCCTTGTTCAAGCGCAGCGTTTTCCCTGGCTTCTTTCTGCCGGGTGGTAGCCTCATAAAGACTACCTCGTCAATTGTTGCGTTAACAAAGGCGTTGACGGCGTCGTACTGGGTCAACTCGAGGTCGAACCGTGCAGCGATAGCCATCAACGTTCTGAATGACCTCCCCGCGAGGGTAGAGGCGTAGGTTTCCTCGGTCAGCGTTTTAGTCTGTTGGTCCCCTCTGATCACAAGGCGCGCCTTGCAGTTTACGAATCTGCCGTGTTTGTTGGTCTTGTACGTGAAGACCCACATGCAGTCAAGAACCTGAGCGCCCTGAATTGACGCGTCGTCAGATTCGATCTCGCTGAAAGAGTTCATCTCCTCATGGCTTTGGAGGTGTTTGTTTATCGCCTCGTTAAACTGAGGGCCGAAGGCGTGGTCCCTTAGGACCCAGTGGCCTGTTGGCGCCGGCGGGAAGTACCTTCTGTGCACTTCCCCGAGGGTCCCTTCAGCGGCTCGCCGTTGGACTTCTTTTCTCGTAATGGTGATTGTTTCGTGGACCTCTTCGTAGGCTGCAGGGACTGTTGTCATTCGTGCGGCCTGAGCCTTCGTTATTGTCTTCCCGCGGAAGCTCCCGATTGACTGTATCAGAGGGCCGGCGCAGAACGCCGCCTTCCAGACTTCAAAACGGTCTCCCGCGAGGTTCGGCCTTGGTTGATCAAGGTGCGTGAGGGTGCCTGCGAGCAGTGCTGCCGGCGGCGAGGTAGGTGGACTTGGGTATGGTTCAAACCTCATTGTGGTGAACGGGAGAGCTTTTCCGTTGTCAAGTCTGTGTAGAGCTTGGTCTTTGGGTTCCTCCCTGTTCTCTTCTCCAATCTCCCCAACGCTGTCGTCTTCATAGACTTCGGCGAGGTGGACCTCTGGGAGGTCCCGGTCAGGAAGGGGAAGGAGGCGGTTGATTCGTTCTTTCCACTCATCTATGGAGACGTTGATCAGGTCTTCGCTGAGGGCTTCGATTTCGCCGTTGAAGACCTCTTCTTCGTTGAAGGTCACGTTTGCAGTCGTGACAACCGTGTTGAGGACCGGGTTCCAGATCCGGTAGGTGTTTGATGACTTGTAGCCAACGAGGTAGCCGACCCACGCTCTTGGATTGAAGCGTTCTAGGCGGTTCTTCTTCTCGAGGGCGTCAACTGTCGTTACGTAGGCCTTGCACCCGTAAACTCGTAGGTGTGCTTGGTCCGGGGTTCGCTTCAGTGCCACAAGGCCGTCTCTGTCGGCCAGGTGGGTGAAGAAGCGTTCGTATGGGGAGTTCCAGTTGAAGGTGTACTTGGGTGTTCTGTTACACAGGTAAACCGCGGCTTGAGCCACCTCAACCCACAGGAAGAGAGGGATATTCGCCATAGTTCTCATGGCCAGCATTCTAGCCTTGACCACACCCCCCGAGCGCTCGCCTCCACCGTTCTGTGACTGGGTATAGGGGGCCGAGGGCTCAATTCTAACCTTGTATTTGCCGCGTAGGAATTCACTGACTTGGCTGTTTTCGGTTATCTCGTTGTCGCACTCGATTACTTGAAGGGTAACCTCGTGTTGCGTTAACAGGGTGCCAATTAGGTCATCAAGCACTCTGATCAGAGTGAGGGTATCCTTTTTTTTTTCGAGCACGTAGCTCCAGACGATGCCTGACCAGCGGTCTGTACAGAGCATCAAGTACTTGAAGCCGTCTTTATCTGCTGGGAACTCAAACAGGTCTATTGCGATTCTTCTTCCGGGGCCTTCATCGTGGGCACGGGGTTCTTTCCTCACAATCCGGTGTGCTTTCGCCGTTGCGCAGGCTTCACACTGAACCGTTGTTGGTCCTTTGATCTTGATCCCGGTTGCTGCGTGGACGATGTGCTTTGTTGCTTCAGGGCCCGGGTGGCCTAGCCTTTGGTGCCAGATTTCCGCTGTATCAGTCAGGGGCCTCCTGACCGTGTTTTGCGTGAATCTTGGCTTCTTTTTCTTCGCTTCCTTTCTTCCCGACGTAGCAAAGGCAGCACCGGCAAGGTGACCGCTCGCAAAGAACGCCGAGGTTGGAACGTTTGGGTCTCGGTACTCGAGCACGAATTGGTCGTGTTGATCGCTCAGGAAACATATGATAGTGTCGTCTGCTCTTCTCAGGCTTGTTGGCTCGCTCTTCGAATCCCACCAGTAGCCTTGAGGCCGAAGCTTCCTCAGGGAGACGAGGTTGCAGGCGAAGTTTGTACAGAGGGCTGCATCAGTGAGCTCCAGGCACACGGGGCCGCTCTCGTCCTTGACGATGATGTCAACCTCTCCGTATCCAAGGATTGGAACCTTATTTTCGCCTGCAAAGAGGAAATCCCCCACTGGGGCCTCCCTGTAGTTCTTGAAGCGGGAGGGATCGTTGAAGATGTGTAGCGTTGAGCCTGAGTCGAGAATCGCTGAGTGTTTGAGGGGGTATGAAGAGGTTGAGGAACCAGCTTGGATGCGGAAGCTCCCTTCGCACCTCCCGATGTCTCTTACCAGTCAGTCTTCTTTCTCGTCTGAACGTGGTTCTTCCGTTTCCGGGGCTTTGCTTCGGACGGGGTAGTTCCCCATCCGAGGCTTCTTGTTGATGGGCTTGTTCTCGATCTTCTCGATCGCAGCCCGCAGAGAGGGAGTTGTTTCCAGTCTCCGTTTGAACTTATCCACGAATTCACCGCGCGCGTAGAACCTGTCAGGGCGCTGTGCGGGAAACGCGTACCAGCATTTTTCCAGCTGGTGGAACTGGTCGCATGCAGGGCATACGTTCGAAGTGCGTTGCTCCTTGGGCTCGCCGGCAGTAACTGCCCTAGCTCGCTTAGGTAGTGGCTTCTTCGTTCTTTTTTCCTTCCTTTCGGAGGAGTTCGATCCGTCGCTTTGGGCATCTTCACCCTGCGAGGGCGCGCCGGGGCGCGCCTCAGAGGAAGCGTAGAAGGCGCCTTTCGCCACTCGGGAGCTACCCGGCACGCGAGAATGGGCCTGCCTCCGTACTTCCTCTCGGTAATCGTTCGCGACCTCTCGATAAGAGTGCGTTTTGTTTCGAATCTCGTTCTCTTTGAGCAGAGTGTACGAAGTGACCCAAGTTCCCCACTGCTGCCGAAGCGCAGTGGTGAAGTCTTCAAACCAGTCGTTAGCTAGGCTGACTTCAGGGATCTCCTTCAACAACGCTGTTGACATCGCTTGTTCCCAGTTCTCGATCCACTTCAAGGGATCTCTCGGGGGCTTCACAAGGATGGATACTGCCCTTTTGTAATTATCACGCGCCTCCTGACGAGTACGCGTGTCTGAGATACCGGCCTGTTCCTTCAGGGCCGTATACCACTTATTTAGGCCATCTGCCGGGGCGCACGCAACCTTGCGGTAGTGTGGCGAGGCGGTCTTGAGGACCCAACTCTTGAGCGTGGCGGTTGCCATCTCTTGGCGTTCAAACCGCTTCTCCTGCTCCTTATTGTCTTCTTTCTCAAGGGCGTAGGTTCTGGCTCCCTCGGCCGTGAGGTCTCCGAACCGAACGGGGAAAGGTTTATCCTCATCGTCGAGACCGGGGGACTTGTGCTTGTGCTCAGCGAGGGCGATCGCCTGAGGGGGTTCGAGGAAAGGTTCTTTATTGGTGATCGCTTGCCACAATCGGTTGGCTCGCGCCTTCGACTCGAAGATCAGGGACCAAGCCTCCCACTGATCAGGGCTCGTGAGGAGGGTGTCTTCGTTTGTGGAGGTCATCGTAGGATTCGTGGGATTTCGCGTTATTCTCGCGTTCGGCGCTGTGGAGCGACGTTCTTCGTTTCTTTTGGGTGGTTCTTTCGTGTTGATTGATCGAGCTTCTTACTGTTGCGTAGATCAATGGTTTCGAGATCAGAATGAGACTCTTAATTGTCAGAAGAGCTGCAAAATCAGGGTCAACGTAGTGGGTGCAAAAGTGTGATGTATTGCTCTGCCCAGGCCTGAATCCCGGCGTGGGTCCGGCCCAGCGTTCAGTGCCCAAATGGCGGCGAAAAGTGGGCTGTGGCTGGGATCCATCCAGACGCCCTCTCAGGGGCCCTGTTGTGGCTACCCCTGAACCTTCCGTAATTCTGACACGAGAAGCCATCGAAGCCGCTATCTCCACTATAACTAAGGTTAAAGGTCCTGTTAAAGTTACCCAGAGAGCCCGGGAGCTAAGCCCCTTAAATATTTGAAGAGTTAAAGAAGGTAGTAGTGTCACGATCTGCGACAGGAAAGTGGGGCGACCTGGCCATCAGGAAACCACCAATCAGAAGGGACCCGGGCGCAGGTCCACCGGGTCCAGTGCTGGACCCGGAGGAGTACCTGTCGGGTCCGTAGATTATGGTTTCTATATAACGAGTAGGGTCTGGCGACATTAGGTCCCAGACCAGTAATCAATACAAGTTCTTAGGCACTCATCGCACAGTCTTGTTACGATCCAGAGAACCAAGGGTCCTTAAGACGGTAAGGGTCAAGAAGGTAAGTGCAAGGGGGTGTAGATAATCACTGAACAAAGGTGTTCTCTTAGACTGTGCGATGAGTGCCTAAGAACTTGTATTGATTACTGGTCTGGGACCTAATGTCGCCAGACCCTACTCGTTATATAGAACCCCTTTGTTCCGGGCCCCGTTCCTTTTCCTCACGGGGTACTGACCGCCCCGTGTTGTCTCCCCACGGGGTCGCCCCGTAGCCCCGTCGAACGGGGGCACGGGGCCCCACTGATTGGTCGGACCATCCCGCTCCGTGGGTTCCTGCGTGTTTGCCTGACTGCCTGACTGCCCGCCCTTGGCACGGGTTGAACCGTGACACGATGCCCCTCCCTCAGGGTCTTCGCCCCGAAGGCCTGGTTCACCTTTTCTCGTCGAGCGCCTCCCATGCCCTAGTGAGTTCCCCTTCTGCATCCAACGCGCCCCTGATGCCCTATCCTAATGATGAACCGCGTAACCAAGTCCCGGAAAACCGAACGAAACGTGATCTCCGATAAGATTCTGTCGTCCTACATCGCGAATTTCGGAACGACGCTCAACATGCCATGCGCCAACTGTTTCCGTCACCGTCGCAAATGTCAGATGGCGGAAGGTCCTTCGTCCCGGTGCATCGAATGCATTGCCAGGAAGATTCCTTGCGATGGCGCCGATGTTTCCCACCGCCGTAGGTTTCTCGATCCTCGTTCTGAACGTTTCTTCTTCTCTGATCGTCATCGTAGTTGCCAAGAACATCGAGGAGGTCAAGAAAATGGAGTCGGAAGAGCAACGGCTCCTGGAGCGCCTTCTGTTCCTCAAAAAACAGAAGAAAATCCTTCGTGACTATGGCGAGGCCCTGTTCCAGCGGGGCATGCAGGAATTTGATGAAGCAAACCCCCCGGCTTCCCCGGAACCCGCCGACCCTGCCCCTAACCCCGAGTCTTCCTCCGGTGGCGCCCCTGAGTTTGAGTTTGACTGGTCTTCCCTTGACCCAGCCTTGACGGTCGATCTGGGTTCTGTTGGTGGAACCGTTGAAGCTTCTCAGGGCAATTCTTCAAATGCCTGACCGGTTCCCATGTATTCTCCTCGTGGCCATAGTCTTCCCATTTGACCAAGTACTCTAGCGATCCATCAGCTCGCTGCTGTGAATCCAAGATTTCCTCGACAGAGTACTCGTCTTCCACTGGGTCAACCTCGGTCCTCGTGTCTACTCTGGCTCCCGCCGGAGCTGGTTCCAACAATGAAATGTGAAAAACTGGGTGAATCCTCATGGATTTTGGTAGTGACAGTCGATAATTTGACGTGGAAATCTTCTCTGCAATCTTGAAGGGTCCTAGCTTTTTGAAGTCCAATTTGTCGCTAGGCCGCTTCGTTTTGATGTTTCGACGAAGGAGGTAGACCTTGTCCCCCTCCCCAAGAGTTGGTCCTTCCAATCTCTTTTTGTTGTAGTAAGTGCCCATTCGGTCTCGGATGAAGGTGAGGTTATCGCGCAATGCTTCGTGCAGCGTTCGGAGTTTCTCTGCCATCACTCCTGCCCTGGGGACCGCGTCCCCAGTTCCTTGGCGCACTTCGGCCTCGAAGCCGTAGTTCGCGAAGAACGGTGTGACTCCCGTCGTCTCTGACCTCGAGCTGTTGTAGGAAAGTTGTGCCAACGGCAGCAACTTGACCCAATCGTCCTGCTCGTAGCTGACGTATGACCTTAGGTATTGCTCAACCATCTGGTTCATCCGTTCGGTCTGACCGTCCGTTTGTGGGTGGTAGGCCGTTGAGAGCTTGTGTTTGACTCCCAATTGTTTCATCAACGCCTGCCAAAACCTGGACACGAAGAGTTTATCTCGGTCGGAGATTATCTCGTCGGGCCAAGCGTGGTTGCTGGCCACTGTTCTCAAAAACGTGTATGCCAGTTGTTCTGCCGTGCTTCCTTCCTGGAACGGCAGGAAGTAGCAGTATTTGGTCAGTCTGTCCACGACGACCATGATGCTGTCGTAGATGACTCCTGTGGTGGGGTCTCGTGAAGGCGGTAGCTTGGTGATGAAGTCGATCGATATTGATCCCCAAGCTCTTGTTGCCACTGGTAGCGGCTCCAGTAGTCCAAAGGGTTTGTGTCGGGCGCTCTTGTTTTTGCCACAGATCTCACACTCACTGACCACTGTCTGGACTATCTTCTTCATCCGGGGAAACCCAAAGTGTTGGCGGATTCTCGCCACTGTCCGAGTGATCCCTTGGTGTCCCCCGATCTTTGAGGCGTGGATATCTTTGACCAAGGTTGTCCTGACCGATTCAGGTACGAACAATTTTCCTTGGAACATCCAGTCTCCTGATTCCCCTTGGGTGCATCCTTCCGGTTGTTCTTCCGGTTTTGCTCCCCTAATGGTCTCCAGCCATCCGTCGTCCGGTTCTACCGAGAACAAGGCGAGGACTTCCATAGCCTCATAGGGTCGGAGCGTCAGAGTCCCATCCTGCGCTCCTACTAGAATTCCTTGTTGAGCCTGTTTCTCGCTCGGACGAAGATCTTCCCTGCGGCTCAACGCGTCTGCCCTAGCATTTTCTGAGCCCTTCCGGTAGAAGATCTTGAAGTTGAATTGCGACAGGAATTCTGACCATCTTGTCTGTCTCTGGTTGAGTTCCTTTGTCGATGTGAAGTAGGTCAGGTTCTTGTGATCCGTGAGAACCTTGACCTGGTAGCTCGTTCCGCTCAGGTACGGCTTCCATTCCTTGAACGCCCAGATGATTGACATCAGTTCCTTGTCGTGAATGGGGTAGTTGAGTTCTGCCCCCTTCAACTGTTGAGAGAAGAAGGCTACTGGGTGCAGTCGTCCTTCCTCATCTCGTTGACCGAGCACTCCCCCTAGCGCATAGTCGGAAGCGTCGGTTTCGACCTCGAATTCCTTATCCGGGTCTGGGAGTCTCAGTACTGGATCCGCCAGCACGAGCTCCTTCAACTTGTCGAAGGCCTGCTGCCTTCGATCGTCCCATTCGAATGCCTCTCCTTTCTTGGTCAGCTCGTTGAGGGGTTTTGCGACTTGTCCAAATCCTCGAATAAAACGTCGATAGAAGTTAACAAAGCCCAAGAAGCTCCTGACTTGCGTGACTGTCGTTGGTGTAGGCCATTCGCGGATGTCCTGGACCTTCGCAGGGTCCATCCGGACTTCCCCGGGTGTGATCTTGTATCCCAGGAAATCCACTTCCTGGCGGTGAAACTCGCTCTTTTCGGGGTTTACCCAGAGCTTGTGCTTCTTCAAGGCTTCCAAGACCTTGTGCACATGTTGTCGATGTTCCTCTTCCGACGAGGAATAGATCAAGATGTCATCTAGATAGACTTCCACAAAGTCTCCGATGAATTCTTGAAGGACGTGGTTGATCATGGACTGCCAAGTGGCTGGTGCGTTCGTAAGTCCGAATGGCATAACGAGGTACTCGTGGTGGCCGAAAGGGTGACGAAACGCTGTCTTCCACTCGTCTCCTTCCTTGATCCTGATCTGAGCGTAGGCAGCTGTGAGATCCAACTTGGTGAACCACTTGGCCTTGCCTAGCCTTCCTTTCAGATCACTGATCAGTGGTAAGGGGTACCGATTCTTGATGGTGTCTTCATTCAGACGTCGGTAGTCCACGCAGAGTCTCAGCTTCCCGTTTTTCTTGGGTACAAACAAGATAGGGTATCCTGCTGGCGATTGCGACTCTCTGATGTGTCCCTTTCGCATGTTTTCTGCGATGTACTCTTTCAACGCTTCTCGTTGTGCGGGGTTGAGAGGGTACGTTTTCTGGTAGCGAGGTTGTGCTCCTTCCTTGAGCTTGATTTCATGGTCCCATGGTCCATGGTCTGGTAACCCGCTCTCTGACTCTTTCTTGAAGATGTCGTAGTGTCGATATTCCTGAGGGATGCCGGATTCTGCCAGGCCATCTCCTTCAGTTTGTCCTGCCTTCCTGACGATCATCACCAATCGTGGCAGTGTGCTGTGCTCAGGAGAATTGGATTTTCTCTCCGTCGATTCCTTCCTTGAGCCCGGTTGCTGGGTTGAGTGGGTCTTCTCCCAACTCACGCGGCCGCGATCCCAGTCAATGTGCGGGTTGAACACTTTCAACCAAGGCCGGCCGAGAAACATCTCGTGCTTGCCTAATCTCGCGATGTCGAATACCACTTGTTGTGTTTCTCCTTCGACAATGACGGTGAGAGGTTCCGTCTCCCGTCGAATCCATCCGTCTTCATAGGTGGATTTTGTTCCTTCGAACGTCCTCACTGGGTAAGGTCGATCCTTCATAACCCAGGGGATTCTCCATTGGTTCACCAATTCTGGGGATACTAGGTTCATTCTAGCCCCGGAATCGATGAGTGCGGTGGTGAGGTGTTTTCCCCAAGCGACTTTTGCCGTCACTGGTTCTTCGTCCTCGTTGCGATCCACCGCGAGGACCTGTCTTGCCCCTCCTATTCGTCGTCCTCTGACGAACGAGGGTCCTCGTTTCCCGAGTGCCTGCCTGGGAATCGTCGTGAGTATCGCAAGTGGTTCGAATCTCCGTTTTGAGAAGCGTCCTCCTCTTCGGCCGATATCGAAGCTGTCCTCGTCAATCGGGCCGCCTCCGCCAAAGCCTCCTCGAATCGGACCAGGCGGGCGCGCGATGCCCTTCTCTGCTCATCCTCAATGTCTTGTCGTCTTCGAGTTCCTTCTCGGATAGCGTGCCATTGTTCGACCTTCTCTTCCAAGTGTCGATTGCAGGTTTTCGATGGACAGAACGCCAGCTGTCCTCCCAACCGGCACTCTCGTGGTCGGGTGTCGTCGTTAGCCATAACCACGTATTGTAGTAGGCCTAACTGGTTGTTTTCGCGGTGCACAATGGATCTTCCTGTCCCTTCTCTGGCATTCCGTGGTGACCGGATAGCTCCTTCGCTTCCTTCCCCATTTCGAACTGGGAAAAAGTCGGCTTGAAGTTTCTCTGCCAGATGCCACAAACAAGGGTGGTGTACGCAGCTGAACCATGCAATCTGGTTGTGGTCCATGTGTGCTGGATCTATTCCCGCAGCATCTTCTTCCTGGAGTTGGAAAGGTTCTTCTCCTACGATCCGAATGTCGGCATCTTCCCACTGAACTCCCTCTAATCGACGAGCTTCTCGGGGTCCGTCGACGTGATCCTCCCACCTGTGTCGCCAGTCGATCTGGTCGAATGGGATTTCCTCCGGGATTCCTGGGTAGCCCTCTGGATCCTCAGGGTCGGATTCGTAGTACGCTTGATGACCATTGGGTGCGCGGGAGGCTGCTGCGATGGTTCTCGGTTCCACCGGGTACCAACCAGAGTCCTCCTTACTGCCTTGGTGCCCTCGACAGTTGTCGTCGAAACAGGCCGTCCAGGAGAGCTTGTCGTGCTCCTCCTTCCTGGAGATTCCATTGACCTGTCTCCCTTCGGGGACCTCCTTCCATCCTTCCCGGGCCTTGCCCTTGCAATCCCGGAAGGTGTGTCCCTCCTTGCCGCAGCGGTAGCACTTCATTGGCTTGCGCTGGGCCTGTCGGTTTCCTCGTCCGGCCGCATCGATATCCATCGGTCCGGGGTGGGTACCGCTTGCCGTAGACGGGTTCCATCGTCGAGCTGAAACGTTTGGTTTGTTGCGAGGAGTAGGATACGTTCTGACTCCTTGTCGTTCTCGTTTGCGCTCGTATTGGCGATCGTCGATCTTGATGGCCATGGCGATATAATCGTTCAACCCGTCTGGGCGGTCGAGCTTCGACAGCTCGTCCTTCACGTCGTCCTTCAACCCGGTGTAGAAGGCGTGCATCAGGGCTTCTTCTCCCCATTCGACCTTGACAGAGTCCTGTCTGAACTCGGAAGCGTACACGCTTGCTGCTTTGGTCTGTCGGAGTCGGGAAAGTCTTTCCTCCGCCCTGCGAGCCTCATCTTGTTCTCCGAACACTCGGGTGATTGCCTCGCTGAACTCATCCAGAGATGAGAAGATTTTGGTGGTGTCATCTTCTCGCTCGTCCACTTCGTGCTTCACGTAATCTTCCTTGACCGGACCGAACCAGCGCAAGGCCGGGCCCTGGAGGAAGGAGGAAGCGAAAATGACTTTGTCTTCCTCATTGTCGAATTGGTCGCTGTGGTAGTGGATGTATGCACGGACCTGGGTGAGGAATCCCTGGAGTTCTCCCTTCTGTCCTTCGAAGGTAGGAGGGGAGTGAATCTTGGCTTTGGCCTTGGGTTTGCCGTCGATGTTGGCCTTCTGGAGAGCCTCGTTGGCTTCCTTGAGCTCCTTGTTGGTCTCCTCGAGAGACTTGATTTTAGCGGCAAGGGTCTCGTGCGAGTCCTTCGAGTTCTTCTGGAGTTCGGCAATTTGTCGGCTGAGCAGGGCGACCTGCTGAGCAGTGGGAGCGGCGGGGGTGGTTCCGGTGGACGACATGGTGTTTTTGTTCAGTACACTGGCCTGCACTTGAATGAGTAATCAACGTGTTACGATCCAGAGAACCAAGGGTCCTTAAGACGGTAAGGGTCAAGAAGGTAAGTGCAAGGGGGTGTAGATAATCACTGAACAAAGGTGTTCTCTTAGACTGTGCGATGAGTGCCTAAGAACTTGTATTGATTACTGGTCTGGGACCTAATGTCGCCAGACCCTACTCGTTATATAGAACCCCTTTGTTCCGGGCCCCGTTCCTTTTCCTCACGGGGTACTGACCGCCCCGTGTTGTCTCCCCACGGGGTCGCCCCGTAGCCCCGTCGAACGGGGGCACGGGGCCCCACTGATTGGTCGGACCATCCCGCTCCGTGGGTTCCTGCGTGTTTGCCTGACTGCCTGACTGCCCGCCCTTGGCACGGGTTGAACCGTGACAAGTCTAAGAGAACACCTTTGTTCAGTGATTATCTACACCCCCTTGCACTTACCCCTTTTGACCCTTACCGTCTCAAGGACCCCTTTGATTCTCAAGATCGTAATAAGTAGCTGAAAAAACCGCTAAAGCAGCTACCGCAATAGTTATTATAATAGTTAAAGCTGCCCTCTTAAAGGCAAAAAAGGTTAGAGACCTTGCTATGATAGCCCTTACGGCCCCAAAACCTTGGGATATAATAGCCTCCGCAAGCTTTGTAAGCTATAACCTGTTGGAAACTCTCCTAAGCAGATAATTCCCTCACGCTTAGCCTAAGAGATCACCATTAGAGGCTTTAAAATGCCCACAGCCTTAGTTAATAGGACTTTGCGAGGAGGTAGTCTAAGCTATTAACTAAGCCATTATAAAGAAAGGCGCTATAGCAGCCCGTAGGCTGCTAAGCGGCGATATAGTTATAACCTTCGAGCTAGAGACTAGCACTATATTAATAATACTTAAATTTAGCAGGCCTTTAGCCAAAAGGCCCGGGAAGTACGCCGAACTTTCGCTATCCTAGTAAAAGGCCTGCGAAAACCTGACCTTTAGGGAGCTATAGAAATAGGCTTAGTGTCACAAGCACAACGTGCCCTGTGCCATGGATTAGCCAGGCCTGCATGGTGCTCGAGTGGTGGCATGTGCGTGGTGGCACGTGGCCCCACATCGCCACCTAACTCGCTATATATGCAGGCCTTGGCTGCTGTGACGGTCCTGGCACTATAGCATAGGGGCCAGGGGTAGGTTGAATAACTGAGGTTCTACGTAGGAGGAAATCTCTACTTGACAGGGGTCTTCCTAGAGAGGAGTTTTATCCTCCGCTTCGGACACAGGCTCCGCACCTCTAGGTGCGGATCCACCAGCCACCTGGCACAGCCACAGCCGGTGCACCTAGCCGCATGCACCGGATCCACTAGCAGGCGTCAGCCCCGTGACATCAGCCCCTCCCTCCTTCCTGCCGCCTCCCACCGCTCGGGGGCCCGTGCCTCACCGTGCGGGCGCATAAGGCCGCCCTCTTGCGCTTCCCGTCGTCCTTCGTTCCTGTATAAATCTCACTTTGGCGGGTCCGCGCACCTAAAGGCTGAAATTCGCACTTCCGCGACCTTTCCGCTTGCTCGCTGCGCTCTCGTCTCCATCGCCGTGAATTGGCTTCTCGGTCCATCGTTGACGCGCGCATCTCCATGTAGGCCTTCGTACGCTTCCAGCGCCGCGGTCTCTTCAAAGTCAGACAGGGGCTCCCATGTAGGGACTGAGTACCCGAGCCATCTGACCAGGACTTCGCGTCTCCGCCCGCGGCCGACCTTCCTGTCTCTTGCGCACAGAATCACGTCGACCATATACTCGTCGTGGCCGTCGACCTTTAGCGCTGCTGGCTGCGGATCCGCCGTGACCTGTCCAGGGAGTGGGTCGTCAGCGGCTCTCCTGAGGAGGTCGACGTGAAACTTGTTAAACATCCCAGTCGGGAGCCCGCTCAGTTCGACTACGTGCGGCTCCATTACTCTGGAGACTGTGAATTTGGCGTGCACCCAGTCGAGCTTCTTTTTCGGCCTTGTCGACGGGTAGTTGCGCAGGTCTAGCCAGACCTTGTCCCCTACTTTGAACCTTTCCGCAGGGGTCCGCTTCCTGTTGGCGAACTTCTCCTGCTGCTGTACCGCCGCCGCCATAGCGACTTGGCAGAGGTCGCTGACTTCGGAGATCTTCGCTACGAATGCTTTCGCTCGGACCTCTGGCGAATGCGCGGGGAACGCCGTTTTGTCTTCCGCCGCTATAAGGGCTATCGCGGAGGCGGGCTCATAGCCGTGCGTCGCGTAGAAGGGGGACATCCCAATGGACGTATTGGCTCTACTGTTGATCGCAAGCTGGGCTGCGGGGAGCCATTTGTCCCAGTCGTCCTGGTTTAAGCTGACGTAGATCCGCAAGTACGCGTGGACCTCCTGGTTCATACGCTCGGGTCCGCCGTCTGACTGGGGGTGGTAGGCCGTGCTCAGCTGTTGGACGACGTCGAGCAGTTTGCAGAGGTGACTCCAGAAGCGACTCGTCCAATTCGGGCCTCTGTCGCTCGTTATCGCGGCTGGCCAGCCGTGGAAGCGGACAAAGCACCAGAGGAAGCGCTCCGCGCAAAGCTCAGCGTCCATCGACGGCATCGGTTCTAGCAGCACTTCCTTGCTTAGTCTATCCTTGATCACCCAGAGGTTGCGGTTCCCGCCTGCCAGGGGGAGGTCGGTGATGAAGTCCATCTGGATCTGCCTGTGGAACCGATCTGGGACGGGCAGGGGCTTCAGGAGGCCCCTCTTGTGCTCGCGCCAGACCTTGGTACGGCCGCAGATGTCGCAGTTGCGGAGGAACCTTTTCACCGCGGTCTGCAAAAGGGGCCAGTAGTAGTCTCTAGAGACTGCGGCTATCGTTCCCTCCCTGCCGGGGTGCCCGACGACGTGGGCATCGTGCGTCAGCTGCGCCAGGCGCGTTCTTAGAGAGTCTAGGTCCCGCACTTCCTCGGTCAGCTCCTTGGCGGCCGCCTCCGTACAGACCGGTGCGCCTGGGACCCAGAGCTTGCCTCTATACGTGAGGCGGTTCTCAGAGTCGATACCGCACTCGGCGATCTGGACCTTCAACTCCAGGGCGCTGTCGAAGCTGCGGTCCCCGTTCCTCACAGCGCGGTATGCGTGTTGGTATAGGGTGTCTGCCTTCACCGCCGCTGACCACATTTGTTGAAGTTCCGGATCCTCGAACACGCGCGCTTCCGGCACGACGTCCGCCTTTGCGATTGTCGAAGCGCGTATGTTCAGCACGTTCTGCAGCGCTGAGTCGGGGATCATCTGTACGTCGCGCGCTTCCCGCTCCTCTGCCGACGGGCGGTCCTGGTCCCGCCTCGACAGCGCGTCTGGCACTACCGCTTCTTTGCCTGGCCGGTACTGGATCTCGAAGTTGAACCGTGATAAGTACTCCGCCCACCTGGCCTGTCGCTCGGAAAGGTGCTGCCGGGTTGAGAAGTAGAGCAAATTGCGGTGGTCCGTTAATATCGTGAAGCTCTTGCAGCTGCGGAGCTCCGCTGACCACTGTTCGAGACAGCGGATGATTGCCAGCATCTCTTTATCGTGGATGGGGTAGTTCCGCTCGGCGGCTGTCAGCTTCGCCGAGTGGAAGGCCACCGCGTGCAGTCGTCCGTTCACCCATTGCGCGAGGGCGCCTCCGAGCGCGTAGCCGCTGCAATCCGTCTCCAGCACAGTAGCGCTGTCTGGGTTCCACTCCGTCAGGATCGGTGCTCTTGTAAACAACGTTTTGAGCAGCTGGAAACGCTCTTCACATGCCGCTGTCCAGTTGAAGGCGACCCCTTTCCCGGTGAGCGCCGTCATGGGCGCTGCCACTTCCGAGAAGCCGGGGATGAACATTCGGTAGTAGTTGACGAAGCCTAGGAAAGCCCGCACGCCTTTCTGCGTTGTCGGCGCTGCCCATTCGAGAATTGTGCGTATCTTCTCTGGGTCCGTCTGTATACCGACGCCTGCGTGTATAATGAAGCCCAGGTACTTTACCGTTTTGACGGCGAACTCGCACTTGTCGGGGTCCAGATGGAGGCCATGCTCTAATAGTCTCTCCAAGACCTTCCGGACCTTCCGCATATGGTCTTCCTTGGTCCCGTTCGAATAGATGAGGACGTCGTCCATGTATGCTGAGGCAAAGTCATCCAGATACTCGCGTAGGACTTTGTTAATATACCTCTGGAAGGTTGCTGGCGCGCCGCTTAGGCCGAAGGGGGTAACCAACCATTCGAATAAGCCGTACCTAGTGCGGAAGGCTGTCTTATACTCCTCCCCTTCTGCGACGCGGATCTTGTGGAACGCCTGTACGACGTCGACCTTGGTGAACCACTTCGCGCCTGTGAGGTTGCGGAACGTGTCGCTGATCAAGGGTAAGGGGTATCGGTCCGCTTTGGTGACTGCGTTCAGCGCGCGGTAGTCGCAGCAGAAACGCAGTCCCCCGCCCGGTTTGCGCACGAATAAGACCGGTGACGCTGCTTCAGAGCAGCTCTCGCGGATGAACCCTTTTGCCAACAGATCTGTCAGCGTCTTTTTCAGGACCAACAGCTCGTCCCTAGACATGCCATAGAGGGGGCCGAACGGTAACGGGAGCGGTTTCCCATCCGGCCCGACCCTCAGCGGAATTCTATGGTCGGTGCCGCTCTTGTGGGGGTTGAGCTTGTCGGCGTCGCGCTTCCTAAACAGGGGGAGCAGGTCGTGAAACTCCTTAGGGATCATTGCTCTCAGCTCGTCGTCGGACTTCGGCTTTTTCTGGGCAAGGGCTTTCTCGACGTCCGCAACGGTGACAGCGAATACCGCCGTCTCCAACGCTCCTTCGGCGCCTGACTGTCCGGCCCTGCGCTTATCCCCGAGGCTTCCCCACCCCTCCGGCCCGATGTTTTGGCGGTGATCCGGGCTCTCGAGTCCTCTCCAACTCCGTCGTCTGATCTCTCTTCGGGGATCTTGGAGTCGTTCTTTGGGGTCTTGGAGTGGTACGGAGGTACCTTCCTCCATTTGTATCCGTCCGATCTTTACGTCCATAGCGGCTTTCTTAGCTCTTCTGGAGCCTGGCCGGAAGCCTGTCTTTCCCCCAGCTCTGAGGAAGTCCAAGTAAACAATCTCGTCGACGAGCTCCTTGAACTCCGCCGACCTGATGTGGACGGCGGCCCTCATATGTCGGAGCTGTTCTGACCCGCCTTCTGCGCCAACGTGTCTTACCCATTTGCCTGCCCTCCCGTGGCGAAGCTTCTTCTTATGGGGGACAGAGAACGCCTGATTCTGCTTCAGCCAAGGCTTCCCAAGGATCACTTCGTTGTCCATCTGTGGGATTACGTACGCGTAGATCTCTTGTATGAAGCCGGCGACTTCCATCTGGAAGCGGGCGATGTTCTCGATCCGAGAACCTTCCATGTTCGCCGCTACTCCTCGGAGTTGACGGGGCGCGATGAGCGTCAGGGGTAGGCGCAGTCTGCGCGCGAACCCCTCGTCTATGGCTGCGTAACACTGACAGCCCTCGTCGACGAGAGCGTAGGAAAGGTTTGTTTCATTGAGGACTACGGAAATAAACGTTGATTCTATTTCCATTTCCCCGCTGAAGGCTTTCCCTTTGTCTGGTGTCTTTTTCTGCTCCGGAGCACGACTTTGCTCCCGAGCTACGCTTTTCCCCGAGGTATCGGCGGCTCGTCGTCTGCGGACTCCTCTTCTTCGAGTGCGGGAGGGAAATAGGTCGCTCGGACGCGGACGGTCGAGCTGTCAGTCTTGTCCGGGCGCCGAGGGGCGCTGAATGGGCACGCAGCTACCATGTGTTCGCTTCCTCCGCACCGCAGACACCTGCCTCCCTCCCTGCGCTTCTGCCGCTCCTCTGTGGACACCCACTTCGCGCGCTGCTCAGTCCTCTCCGGCTTGCTTTGACCGCCAGAACGGTTATCACGGCCACGGAAGGTGCGGACCGCCGCCATTACCACGTCGCCGTCGCTGTCGTGGCTGGCGGTGGCACCCGCCTGCGAGCGCGGGCCGACTACAAAGGCTTGATCTCCCTTCGAGCTGGCGCACCAGCGCTTATTTAAGGCCTTGAACTCGTCCGTTTGTTCAAGGTTGTAGGAGAGGTCGCGTAGCCGGATAATAAACGCGCCGTATTTGCTGGGCATGATAACGGGGATCATAGCGCGCTTCAGCGATCCTGACAGTGAGCTCCGCAGCCACATCAGCTTGGCGCCGTCGTTCCATCCATCGCCTCCCGAGTTGGTCATAGATCCTTCGAAACGGGGCATGAAGTCGGAGAACGGCTGGCCCTCTACCTGGACGAGGTTCCGGAGCTCTGTCTGCGCCAGCAGCGTCTCGTCCACGCTTCCGAAGGTCTGCGCGATATAATCGAAGAGCTTCAAAGGGTCGTAGTCCCCGTCGTGGCCGCCGTCCCGCCAAAACGCTCTAATCCGAGCTTGTTTGCTCGCCGGCAGCGTATTGAGGGTCTCTTGCCACACGTATACGTTCGGGTCGTCGCCCATGAGACCGGCTTGAAGGTCGGCCTTGAATTTGGCCTGGAGGCGCTCGTGGTAGAAGAAGAAGGTGGTCGGTTCGCCGTCCCACTTCGGCCAAGTGATCGGCCGTCTCTTCGGTGCGCGGCGTGAGTCTCTCGCGTCACTGAGCAGCTTGACTTGCTGCTGCATTTCAGCGATCTGGGATGCAAGGGCCAATTGGGTCGCGAGGGTGCTGTCCTCTTCCGATGGGAGAGGCGTGGTGGCCGGGCCGGGTGTGTGGCTGGACGTTAGTTGGGCCAATAGACGCTCGCCCTCGCGCTGCATAGCAGCGATCGTCCGGTCACGCTCATCTAGCTGCGCCTGCAGGAGCCGCTGCACGTCTTTTGCAGCTGAGATCTCGTCGTTGCGAGAGCCAATCGAACTCCCGTCGGGGGTTAGCCCGCCGAAAGGGCTCTCGCCAGCTACGAGTTCCGTCATGCACTTGTATCGTCGCTGAGCCAGCGGTATGAGGTAAGTAGGTAGAACCTAATGTGACGGTCCTGGCACTATAGCATAGGGGCCAGGGGTAGGTTGAATAACTGAGGTTCTACGTAGGAGGAAATCTCTACTTGACAGGGGTCTTCCTAGAGAGGAGTTTTATCCTCCGCTTCGGACACAGGCTCCGCACCTCTAGGTGCGGATCCACCAGCCACCTGGCACAGCCACAGCCGGTGCACCTAGCCGCATGCACCGGATCCACTAGCAGGCGTCAGCCCCGTGACAGCTGCATGGTGTTAGCTTCCTTGTAGATACACAACTCTTGCACCCTAGACTCAAGGTTGACCCGTGATACTTAGCCCGAGACCTAAGACTTAAAACAGCGGATAGAGTTAAGTTTAGGCTCCCGAAGAGGCCCAATAAGCTTATGAAAAGGGAGTGATCTAGAAGGCCTAGATCTTCCTTTGCGAATCATTTTTAGCTATCTTATAGGCTATGTAATGTTGCAAGTGCTAGTAGTGGAGTCACGTATAACGCTATTGCCGGATGGAGGCCTTATGCTTAAGGTGCGGTACTACGGCCTATGGCCCCGGTGGGAAGGAGGGGGAGGCACTTTGCCCTACCCATGGTGGCCTATAGATTAAGTGCGCCGCGTGTGGGGGCAACCACTTAGCCCGTGATAAAGCTTGCCCTCAAGGTTAATGGGCTAAAAAGGCAGCTAGAGAAGCCTATACTTATAAGCCGAGGACCTTCTAGGAAACTACTACTTACTACTTAGCACCGACTCGAAACAACTAGCATACCCACCAAGGCACCCACCCCCTACACCCAAGCCGCCGACCGTGTACCCCGAGGCGCCTACCCTCTATCCTAAGAAGACGTAGAAGACGATTTTAGGAAGTTCGCCGAAAGAGGATTCGCGGCAGACCTTTGGGCCTAATTAGGGCCGGTAAGGACCCCTTTTAATATAGGATTAGTTTAGATTATAGGCTAGCCCCAACTCTACCTAAGCATTACCTAATCCCCTTAGCTCCCCAGGCTCTCTAAACCCAACCGAATACCTAAAAGAATACTAGCCTATTGAACGAACGTTAAAATATTGTAATAAAACACCTAGAAAAACAAACTAGCAATAAAGACAGTGATGGTAGAGGCGGAATATGACTTCCTAGCGGTACAAGAGCCTTGGATCAAATACGAGACAGGCTCTACGTATTGCCTAAGGGGGTCCAAATTGTCACGACCCCAAGTCCGCACCCCGGAGCGGGGAGCGCGGGAGCCAATAGCAATGTTGTCACGACCCAAGGCAGGAACGCCATAGCCCAGAAGCGGGGGGTGCTGGGATGCTGGGGAACCCACAGAAGGTAGGCCGGTGATTCGGCCAGGGAAGAACCAATCATGGGGTTGCTCTGTCCTGCTCTGCACCCATTGAAGAATTAGGTGCAGAGCAACACAGAGCAGGCATGGGGGTTGCTCTGTCCTGCTCTGCACCCATTGAGGAATTAGGTGCAAAGCAACACAGAGCAGAGGAAACCTTCACTTCTATATAACGAGTAGGGTCTGGCGACATTAGGTCCCAGACCAGTAATCAATATAAGTTCTTAGGCATTCATTGCACAATCGAGAGAACTATCCCTTTGCTCCGTGGTTACATACACTCCCTTGCACTTACCTTTTGACCCTATACCATCTCTAGGACCCTTTGGGTCTCCTGATCGTAACAAATGTGTCATGTGGGTATTCGGAAAGGACCAATGAGGAGGTGTTCTGCATGCGCTGTGGCAAAGGCACAGAGCAGACAGAGCAGACAGAGCTGGCTTGAATCAGTTTTATATATACAATGATCGTAGCCATGATCCAGATAGTTTGTTACGCCAGTAATCAATATAAGTTCTTAGGCACTCATTGCACAGTCGAGAGAACTACCCCTTTGCTCAGTGATTACCTACACCCCCTTGCACTTACCTTTTGACCCCTACCGTCTCTAGGACCCCTTTGGTTCTCCTGATCGTAACACAAATTCCACTTAGTCCACAAGCCTTAGGGCCGAGTGTTACGATTTGGAAAACTAAAAGGTCCTAGAGACGGTAGGGGTTAAAGAGTAAGTGCAAGGGGATACATGTAATCATGGCAATGAATGCCTGAGAACTTATATTGATTACTGGCCCGAGGCCTAATGCCGTCAGACCCTACTCGTTATATAGAAAGCGCGACATGGGGTCCCGTTCCAAAAACTTTCGGGACTCTAGAGGTCTCTTTTCTTTTTCCTACGAGACCGTCCCGTGGTCACGTGGTCCCGTTCAATGGGACCCCGGGACCCTTATTATTGGTCCATTGTTATTGGTCAGCATCATGCATTTCTAGTTGGGCCCCGCCCTGGGGCGTGTCTGCCCCTCCATGGTGCAGGCATGATTTGTGACACAGGTTCCAACCGTCACAGTTCTTTCCTTTTACGGGACCGTCCCGTGGTCCCGTTCAACGGGATCCCGGGCCCTTTATACTTGGTCTATTGGCATTTAGTCAACATTATATTTTTAGGCGAGTCTCGTCCCGGAACGTAATTGACCTTCTATAGTATAGGTACGATCTGTGATACAATACCCCTCCTCTCCTAGCTTTCGTCCCAGCCACTAACCTAGGAAAAGTAAACTCCATTTATCCTTTAAATCATATCTTATAAATATTACCCTTCTATTGTACGCTTTTTATTCCTTTCCCTCATGGTAAATTCCGTTGCTAAATTTCGTAAGACCAAACAGAAAATACGTTCCGAGAAGGTACTTTCTTCGTATACTGCTATTTTTAATATTACGATCAATATGCCTTGCGCAGACTATTTCCGTTACAAAAAAAAATAAAAGATAGTGGAAAGTTCCGCCTGACGCGGCAAATATATCTCTAGGAAGGTTTTCTATAATGGAATCGACATCATTCATTATCGTAGGTTTCCCTTAGCCTTTTTTGTCTATTTTTAAACTTTCTCTTTAATCCTTTATATTCTTCCTACGCCGTTATGCCGTTAGGCTTGCCGGTACTTCTGATGCTACATACAATAGTAAAAACCGTGCTCGGTCCTGGAGCGGCCCGGAGCCGGGTAAAAAACCTATATCCACTGCTACAAAGAAAACTGTCCTTTTGACTCCATTCATACGTTGGAAGGTCCACTCTTCCTGGCTATAGGCCTGCCTCAGCTTCACGTTCCCTTTCCAGGTCTTCCGCTATTTTCACGGCTAACCTATACTCAGTAAGCTTACCTAGGCCTGTAAACTAGGTTAGGATGACCTGTGTGTGCTCGTCCCCTGATAGGGACTTGTAGAGGTCATTCCTCGTGCGAATCTTCTGGGCCCAGGGGCCCTTGGCTTCGGCGGTTGTGAGCACCATACTATCAGATGCTTTACTGTCTCCTTGCCCTGGCCACACACGCAATAGGGGGTGCTGATTTCTGGAACCCGAGCTCTAAATAAGAAGTCATTCAGGCCTGTTCGAGCCTGAATCAGTAACGAACTCTCTGCATTGGTGAGGTTTTCGTGCTTTTTCAGGACCTCGTTATTAAAAATAGGTACTGTGTCGGCTGGCTGTGTGGCTTTCAGGGGGTCCGGCTGGAAGCCCTCCCTCCAACGAGCTTCCCAAGCTTCCAACATTAGCTCTGTGGTGGACTTGGCTTGGCCTAGTCACCCTGAGATTACCTCTCTCGTTTCCTCAGTTGCTGTAGGCTTCCGGCTTGGTTGACGTGAGGGGGCAATCACAAGGCCTCGGGCCTTCTTCAGCCGTGTTGCCAGCCCATCACAGGCTTGTTGAATTACCTGTGCCCCTGTTTTAAGCCGTATCACAGGTAGTTCTGGGAGCTTGGGGGCCGTTTCTTTTTTATAATAGTGATGAGCTTTGATGTCCATGTCCTTTGGTTTTGCAATTACGCCTTTACTACCAACCCAGAAGCTATAGGTTCAAGTCCAATTAAAACCGCTTCTTAAAGACCGGGGAGTATAGAGTAAGCCTGACCAGTAGGCCGCCGTTATAAATAAACTAAATTAAAAGCTTTTAAAGCTAGCTTCTAATACGTTCTAAGGGGTGTTTGATAATATATGAAGGGTAATTGTTGATTTGTAATTACGGACCTGTTTTCGCAATAAAAACATAACAGTATTTCCTTTGTTTTCTATTTGTTTATATTATTTAGATTTATCAAGAGTTTAAAAACTTTTAAAGCCCGCTATCGAGGATCATATAGATGGGATCGCAAAGTCTTTCTTATAAAAGTTAAGGACTTTCAAAGTAAGCGTCAAGGAAGTGCGGCGATGAGTATAGCGGAGGTACGGGGATAAGGCGAACGCGACTCTATTCTTAGTTAAAAAGGTATAAGGATATAATAAAGGGAGAATCTTTAATTGAGAGCGTCCATTAAAGCTATATCTCCTGTTTTCATATACTGTAAGAGTGCCCCAATCCCTAGCCCCGTGTATATACCCCTATCACCTTATATATAGCCAAAACCTTTCTTTTATATAGGAAATATACCCTTTTATCTACCTCATATGTATATATATGTACGGATTTTATTAAAACTTAACCCCTTTTTATTGTTTTAGGTACTATTCTATCAATATATTACTATTCCAACTAATAATACAAACTCACTACTTATAACTTCTTTTTATTTTGATATTTTGATACTACTGCATAACTATATTTCTATATACGTAAGATTTTAATTTCTGACTTGTTTTCAATTTCTTTCACTGATCTAGAATCAAATTAGAAAGGAACATCATTCGACAGTATCGTGACCTTTCGCTCAAACGTGCTCCAAAACACCCGCTGGCAGTCTCATTCAATTTGCACACCCATATTTACCCGCCTGCGATGTCGCGGGCAGGGGGCGACGACGGCGCTGCGGTGGTGTTGATGGAAGATGTGATGGACGGCCAAAATGAAGAGATTTTTTTGACCGCCCCACGTGACGAAGTCGCCGCGACCGCCGCGACGGACCACAACGAAACCGTCGCCACGCAAGAAAAAGAAGCTCACGGTCGAGGACGGGTACCAGAAGGATATCAGAAGGTTCATTGCAAAAGCCCTGAAGGTTAGCAACTACTCCGAAGCGACGGCAAAGGGAAGAGAGTGGGCGAGGGAGCTCTTCGAACACGCCCAAAAGGCGATCAACAAGCGCGACACGTCCGAGCAAAAGAACCAAAGCCGACATCCGCTCTCCGCGATCCTCTTCCCCTTTTTATTGCTACGCTCTATAAAAGGCTGGAGGGAGTGAGAGCGGTTGCGGTAGTGGGCTTTGCAGACGATACGAACCTCATGGGGTTTGGAAGAACGACTACCCAATGCTGCGAAAGGCTCGAGGAAGCGTGGAGAATTTGCGAAGAATGGGCAGAAGAAAGGGGGATGGTCTTTCACAGACGAAAGACCGAACTGGTCCACTTTACGAGGGCGCGGCGAGGCCGCGATGAACAAGTCGACCTTGGGGGAGGCCAGAGGGTGGCGCCTAGCGAGGCGGCGCGGTTTCTCGGCGTATGGCTCGACAGGAAGTTGAAGTACAGGCAGCACCTCGGCGAAGTGAAGAAGAAGATGCAGACAAAGGTGTTCGCACTAACGAGGCTCGCGACGAAGACGTGGGGATGTTCGCTGATACGAGCAAAGGGGATTTATTCAAAGGTAATCCGCAGCGCAATAGCCTACGGGGCCTCAGCATACCATACGCCAACGCCTATCGGAGGAAACCCACAGGGGATCGCAAAGAAACTGATGACCGTTCAAACGACCTGTCTTAGGGTGGTCGCTGGAGCTTATAAGGCGACCCCGGTGAGGAACCTGGAGACAGAGGTCTATTACCCACCGCTAGACCTCTATTTGAACAAGCGGGTCCGCGCGTTCGAGTACAGGGTCAGCCACTCAGAACAGGCGGTGTTGGTCAGGCAGATGCCTGGGAGGGTGAGAGACTATATCGGAGCGTTGCCGAGGAGAGGACGAAGGGGGAGAGTACAAGCGGAAGCCACCCCGCTAGCGCTCAGCGGGGCCGCGATGGCCCCGAGATGGAGGCCGCAGATTGGATGCCGGACTTTACAGGAGAGTCGCTCGCAAAACACGCTGAGGCCCCGGCAAGGGTAGAAGGGGAGAAGAAACCCCCCGTTATCTGCCTATCGAAGGCGTTGAGCTCGCTGCTAGTATGAGCGAGAACAGGGAAGATCGGACTCGGATCGTTCTTATTTCAGAGAAGAGTGTCCGAAGTGGTAACACCGTATTGCCGTTGCGGCACCGCAAGGGAAACCTTCGAGCACCTGGTATTGAACTGCCCAGAGGCGGTCAACGGGAAGGATGTAGCGGGGGCTGGCCAACCTCTGGTGATACGCTGTGGGAAGCTATGAAAGAAGCACACAAGGCCAAGGATATACTAACATGGCTCCTTGCCCTGGGTAGGCTACAGGAATACCGGGTCGCTATGAGACTGCAGCGAGAAGAGGAAGAAGGGGGATGGGAAGTTGATGCGTCCCCTCTGAGACAGTTCGATAGTTAGTTCAGTTAGTTGAGCGTTATCTCTGCAGGCACAGACTCTTCCTCCAAACATGGGGTGGCGCTCCGCGCCAAGGCGCTGCGCGCCTCTAACCCGCAAACCCATCATGTACCGCGTCCGTGCGTTTGTACTGTGGGTTCCCGTTCATTTTTATTTGAAGAGTCTGTGACCCGTCGGGCGTTTTTGGGGTCTGCGGTCAGGAAATCCCAAGTTTCAATTATCGCCAGCAACACTCCCATTCCATTCAACCACATCATATGGTATTCTACCGCAATTAATTTTCTGAGAATAGATATCACATTAGCTACCCTCTCCAATTCTCCAAAAATACATATCATTTTTCTTCGTTGAATTCCAACTTCAAAGGCTTTTACACGTTCACTTCTCACCGCTACTTCAAAAAGGATACCCATATCCAACATCGCCACTACGCATCAGAACGGGACCAAACTTGATGATGAGTTCAGTTATGAGTAGAACAAACTCAGAAACTATAAAAGATGGCATTGCAGCCATTAATGGTGTTCTGATATGGTCAAAGGGGAGATATCAATGTTACGATCAGGAGAACCAAGGGGTCCTAAAGACGGTAGGGGTCAAAAGGTGAGTGCAAGGGGGTGTATGTAACCACGGAGCAAAGGGATAGTTCTCTCGACTGTGCAATGTATGCCTAAGAACTTGTATTGATTACTGGTCTGAGGTCTAATACCGTCAGACCATACTCGTTATATAGAAAGTATCCAAGAGGGTCCCGAGGTGCCGTTTGAACGGCATCGCGGGACTCTCACACCATGGTCCCGAGGTGCCGTCCGAACGGGCACACGGGTCACTTCTGATTGGTTCTACTGTCATAGTGGGGCCTTCCCTGATGCAGTTACCCCTCCATGGCACGGGCTTGGATCGTGACAATCAACGGTATCCCCGCAACCGAAGGAAACACGGAACCCTGATAAAAAGGACATGCAATTGCTTCTAACGTATTTGATAAGCGAGTGGATCGGACAAGCGAGTGGATCGATTTTAACTACCCTATTACAACTATCCTCCATTGCAAAACAACAACACTAAGAACCAACTATAATTACATTAGAAACAGCTGAATCAGATGATTCTCCAACCTCCTGGCAAGTGCGGGCATTATGGCCAGGCTTGCCGCACACACCACAGCACCGAACCTTCGTACGACCCCCCCCTGCACCACCACTACCCGGCTGCATTTCTTGCACTCCCTCTCCACTCACTGCCTTCTGGTCCAATAGATCGTGTGCATCTTGTATAGCAAGTGATCCCCCAAGCCGTACACGGGTTTTTTTTGGCTCTCCGGCGCTTGCTTAGTGCCTCGTTGGCCTTGCGAAGCGAAGAGACCTCGGAGCGCAGGAGAGCCACCTCATGCATCACAGCCATCGTACCTTTAGTAAGCTGGTCCACAGCAGCCAACATGGAAGTCGGGGAGCTGTTTTGATGGTTGGCAATCCGAGTCTTGATAAGCGTTGACTGTGAGTTGGCTTCTCGGGGGTTGTGGGGTGTCTGGAACACCCAAGGTTGGGGGGTGCCAGGCCGTGAGGTTGGGGGTGTTGGGGTATGAAGCTTGACATCCAGCTCAGAAAGCACCCTCTCTGGATCGTACGGCACGAGGCCAGCCCCTGCGAAGCCGCCTTGAATATTCTTCTTGGTGATGGAGGCAAAGAAGGCCGCGCGAAAGGCGCAGAGGAACTCGAGCTTGCTGACGTGGTTGATATGCATGCGCATCAAGTCCTCAACCTGGCGACCGTACGCCTGCTTCAGCGGCCCAAAGCAGCCAACATCGAGTGGCTGGAGTAGGTGGGAGGAATGCGGAGGCATGCAGAGCGTGATAATATTGTTCTGCTGGCAATGGAGCTCGAATTCAGTCGAGTGGTGGCTCTCGTGGCCGTCGAGGACCAACAACCGGTATTTGCCTTTTGTACGAGGTGCTGTATGGTAGTCGAAGTGCTTAATCCAATCCAGGCCTACCGCATTGGTAGTCCAGCCATTGTCGGTAGTTGCGATGCGCCAGTCGGCCGGGAGGTCGCACTCGGTGTACCAGTTGGCGAGGTGGTACTGCGCAGCCAAGATGATAAAGGGGGGGATGGCCCAGCCGAGGGCATTGACTCCCTGGATCACCGTTGCCCATTCGCGGTTGCCAGGCTGGGCCAGTTTTGCCTTGCCACGGCCATCCGAGGTCGTAACCACCATGCCTGCGAAGATGATGCCCATCATGAACCCAGTCTCGTCGAAGTTGTAGATATCGTCATCCACAATGCCGTACTTGGCCTTAACATTCCGTACGAGGGCAAACCACTCGCTAATGACCTTTGGATCCTCGCACTTCGCCCTCTGGTAGTCGTATCTACGCGAACGACGCGTATCGATCTCTGGCTGGCGTATGACGAAGTTGTGTGCCCAGCGCTTGCCGACAGGGGGCGCGTCGCGTTCGCGTCGTAGATGGTTGGCCATATCTTCTACACTACGCAATGTAGGAGGGAATGCACGCGTAGATAGCTCAGTAATATACTGAACTATAGTCTTCTCTTCCAAATCCGTCAGACAGCGTGAGTTGGCTGGAGTATCGCGTCGTGCAGGTCGGCCAGCGCGTCGGCGATGGAGGGTAGCATAAGGCACAGAGTAGAGCCTCGCTGCAGCTTTGAGGCTTAACGTAGGGTCGTTTTTAAGAGCTTCAAGTGCAAGAACAACTTTTGCCTCAGCTGTAATTGAAGACATCTTGGTGTGGTGGAGGAAATTGATGTTGTAGGTGGAGAGCTGTGTCGCGTGCGAAATCGATCCACTCGCTTGTCCGATCCACTCGCTTATCAAATACGTTAATCAGGACTATTACTGACCTGCTCTTAAACTTCAATGTACGGAAAAGAGAACCCGTCCGTTGTGCAGAAGATGGGCAGATTGAAGCCATCCACAGGCAAGTATATACACTCGGGGATATTATCCTTATCGCACGTACGGGCTATGGCAAGAGCATTATATTCCAGGCAGTCCCTTTAATACTTACAGGGAAGGTTGTTATACAAATTATCCCATTGAGCAAGTTAGGAGAAGAACAGCGAGATATAATTGCATCTTTTCCAAGCACAAACTCCGTCCTTATCACTGACTCAGTAGTCAAAGTAAGTCATAACATATAATCCATCATATACGGAGAACCGATTACGAGTATAACAACTAACATAAAACAAGGATAAACAGTTCTGGGCTGGTCTAGAACAGCCAGGTATAACCCATATATTGGTAGGACCGGAGCAAGCCAGTCACTATCGTTTTCTTGCATTGATGCGGAAAGCATCCTTCAACCAGCGGATCGCCTTTATTGGAATTGCAGAGCTACATATGGTGCACCAGTGGAGGGACTTCTGAACAGATTATGCCAGGCTGCGTGATCTCCGTCTAGTAGTACCAAGCAGTGTACCAATTTTTGGCTGTATTGCGACGTTGACCGCCAAGGCGCAGGATTTTGCGCTCCGGTCTATTGGATTCAAGTCGGAATGTACGGCACTTGGTCAACTGCGCATTATCCGGACATCTGTCGTCAGTAAAAATATACAGATGATAATACAGTGTTTGCGAAGAGAAGAGATGAGAGGTTTGGAAGGGAGAGATGGGATTTGAGATATTTATGACCGCAGAGGCGAAAAGCGCCCGATCGTCCTCAGACCCTCTGGCGATGTGATTTGGGGGGGCTCTGTGATTGGTTGCATGTGCGGGAACTAGGGTGGTGGGAAAAAAAGTACAGGCCCCGCCAAAAAGAACATCGCCCAGGGTCTGAGAAACTGAGATAAGTTGAGCGGGAGGTCCAGGAAAGCACGGGGAACGAAGGCGCAAAGCGGACGCGGAGAGGGCGTATCGGGGGCGGCAGCGGGGAGATTCCTCGCTACGGGGCCTCCGAGGGGCCGACTAACCAATCAATCTCACAGGCTCAGAACAACAGGGAAGGAATCTTCAGGGCGAAGGCAATGAGAACCCAACGCGGTGTGGAGCAAGGCATCACTGTGCGAGCGCATCGAGATAGGTGCGGGGTTTTTTTATCCGGCGTGCAAACGTACGGTTTTCCCTACCGAGCAGTGAGGAAGGTCCGCAAGTACTATAGTACGAGCCTACAGCTCATTACATGATAAGACCGTAATAATCAAATTAGAGATCTACAATACGCGTATAACGCCCAGTAAATACATAATATAATACTCACGGTATGGGAAAACAGTACGTAAGGCTCCAATAGACGCTCCTTTTATTTTCTGGGTTCTATTATCCTATAATAGCTTGGAATGATAAGATTCGTAAAGCTTTAAGGTTCTAAATAAGTTAAAGAATAGAAAAGCAGAGATTTATATTTTAAGCTTCATAATAATATAATTTTGAACCGAAAGTAACGTGTTTGATAAGCGAGTCGCGCACTTTCCACCGCGACGTGCCAGAATTACGGAAGGTTCAGGGGTAGCCACAACAGGGCCCCTGAGAGGGCGTCTGGCTGGATCCCAGCCACAGCCCACTTTTCGCCGCCATTTGGGCACTGAACGCTGGGCCGGACCCACGCCGGAATTCAGGCCTGGGCAGAGCAATACATCACACCTTTGCACCCACTACGTTGACCCTGATTTTGCAGCTCTTCTGACACGACGCGTCCTCCCTACACTTAACATCAAATTCTTCTACAACCCAACATGCCTCCAACTTCAAATGAAGCGAGGCTAATCTTGGCTTTTGAAGCTCTCCAAAACGACGAAAAGTTAAGCCTTCGAACCGTAGCCAAGCTCTACAACGCGCCAGAATCAACCCTTCGTGACTGACGTGCTGGTAAGCCTGCACCGCGCGATACTACACCCAACTCAAGCCGGCTTATCGATTCGGAAGAAAAGGCTCTTATTCAATATATCCTTGAGATAGATGCGCCATCTTTTCCACCAAGACTAGGTGGTGTGGAAGATATGGCCAACCAACTGCTACGCGTACGCGATGCGCCCCCCGTCGGCGTCCGCTGGGCCCACAACTTCGTCAAACGCCAGCCAGAACTCCGTACGCATTATGCGCGGAAATACGACTACCAGAGGGCTAAGTGCGAAGATCCAAAGGTCATTGGCGAATGGTTTGCCCTCGTACAGAACGTTAAAGCCAAATACGGTATCGTAGATGACGATATCTACAACTTCGATGAAACTGGGTTTATGATGGGCATTATCTTCGCGGGTATGGTGGTTACAACCTCGGATGGCCGTAGCAAGGCAAAACTGGCCCAGCCTGGCAACCGCGAATGGGCAACGGTAATCCAAGGGGTCAATTCCCTCGGCTGGGCCATCCCTCCCTTCATCATCTTGGCCGCGCAATACCACCTCGCCAACTGGTATACCGAATGCAACCTCCCGGCCGACTGGCGTATCGCAACCACCAATAATGGCTGGACTACTAATGTAGTAGGCCTGGATTGGATTAAGCACTTCGACTTCTATACAGTACCTCGTACAAAAGGCAAATACCGGTTGTTGATCCTTGACGGCCACGAAAGCCACCATTCGACCGAATTCGAGCTCCATTGCCAGCAGAACAATATCATCACGCTCTGCATGCCTCCGCATTCCTCTTACATCCTTCAGCCACTCGATGTTGGCTGCTTTGGGCCACTGAAGCAAGCGTACACATATCAACCACGTGAGCAAGCCCGAGTCCCCCTGTCCCTTCCGCGCGGCCTTCTTTACCTCTATCACCAAGAGGAATATCCAGGGCGGCTTCGCAGGGACTGGCCTTGTACCGTACGATCCAGAAAGGGTACTTTCCAAGCTGGATGTAAAGCTTCGTACGCCAACACCTCCAAACTCACGGCCTAACACTGCACAACCTTGGGTCTTCCAGACACCACACAACCCCCGAGAAGCGAACTCACAGTCAAGGCTTATCAAAACTCGCATTGCCAACCATCAAAATAGCTCTCCGACTTCGATGTTGGCTGCTGTGGACTAGCTTACCAAGGGTACGATGGCTGTAATGCATCAGGTGGCCCTCCTGCAATCAGAGGTCTCTTCGCTCCGCAAGGCCAACGAGGCATTAAGTGAGCGCCGGAGAGCCAAAAAAACGCGTGTACGGCTTGGAGGGTCATTTACTGTGCAGGATGCACAAGAGGTACTGGACCAGAGGGCTATGGGTGGGAGGAAATGCAAGAAACGCAGCCAGATAGTAGTGGCGCAGGGGGGGAGAGGGAGGGGGGCCGTACGAAGGTTCGGTGCTGTGGTGTGTGCGGCAAGCCTGGCCATAATGCGCGCACTTGCCAGGCGGCTGCGGAATTATCTGATTCAGCTATTTCTGATGTAATTGTACTTAATTCCTAATGTTAATGTGTTGAAATTGAAGACAGTGTTTGTAGAGTTGTGGAGAGTGCGCGACTCGTTTCGACTCGTTTATCAAACCCGTCATAAGTTATAAGCTTAGGAATATTTTTATTATTATTATTCCTACGCCGTTCTGCCGTTAGGCTTGCCGGTACCTCTGATGCTAAATACATAGTAAAACCCGTGCTCTGGCCTAGAGCAGGCCGGAGCCGGGTGAACCCTATATTCACTGCTACAAAGAAACTGTCTTGTTGACTCCATTCATACGTTGGAAGGTCCACCCTTTTTGGCTATAGGCCTGCCTCGGCTTCACGTTCCCTTTCTAGGTCTTCCGCTATTTTTATGACTAACCTATACTCGGTCAGCTCACCTAGGTCTGTAAGCCAAGTTAGGATGGCCTGTGTGTGCTCATCCCCTGATAGGGGCTTGTAGAGGTCATTCCTCGTGAGAATCTTCTGGGCCCAGGGGGGGCCCTTGGCTTCGGGGGATGTGGGCACTATACTATTAGATACTCTACTGTTTCCTTCCTTTGGCTACATTCGTAGTAGGTGGTAGTAATTTCCAGAACCCAAGCTTTGAAGAGGAAGTCGTTTAGGCCTATAGCCCCTATACGAGCTTGAATTAACAACAAGCTTTTTAGTTTGGTAAAATATTCGTGCCTTTTTAGGGCGTCGTTGATAAAGATAAGTATTGTATTAGCCGGCTGTATGTTTTACGATCAGGAGAACCAAAGGGTCCTAGAGACGGTATGGGGTCAAAGGGGAAGTGCAAGGGGATGTATGTAACCACGGAGCAAAGGGATAGTTCTCTCGACTTTGCAATGAATGCCTAAGAATTTATATTGATTACTGGCCTGGGACCTAATGTCGCCAGGCCCTACTCGTTATATAGATGTGAAGAATGTCTTGCTCTGTCCGTTGGCCACAGGGCACACAGAGCAACCTGCTCTGTCTGCTCTGCGCCCGCGCCACAGATCACACAGAGCGTCTACTCACTAGCTCCGAAGATGACCCACATGCCTTCTGCTTACTGGCTCCCTTCAGGTCCTTTTTGGGTCCCCTCTCTCGGTTCGTGACAGTATGGCTTTTAAAGTGTCTGGATATAACTTCCTTTCCTAACAGGCTTTTTGAACTTTTAATATTAGCTCTATAATAGACTTGGCCTGGCTTAGCCACCTAAAGATCACCTTTCTCGCCTTTTCAATTGCTGTAGGCTTTTGGCTTGGTCGGTATATGAAGGCAATTATAAAGCTTTAGGCCCTTGATTTTAATTGTTTTAATAGCCTATTATAGGCTTATTGAATGATCTGTGCCCCTGTTTTGGCACAGATTACATGTAGTTCCGGGACCCTAAGTGCCGTTTATAGATCTGGGAGTTTAGGTGGGTAGGGACGGCTAAAGGTAAGATCGATTTTCTAAGGCTTTGCCTGGAGCCGAGCTTCGAAATTGGGGGGCATTTTATTGAAGTATAAATTTAGCGGCGGTATTTCGGTCTTAGTTTCCAGGATTTAAATAAGCGCAGCCTCGTAGGCTGTGGAAACTATTTTTAAATTTCGGTTTAAGATTTAACAAAGCTTACTACTTTTTTATTATTATTCCTACGCCGTTATGCCGTTAGGCTTGCCGGTACTTCTAGTGCTAAATACATAGTAAAAACCGTGCTCAGGCCTAGAGCGGCCTGGAGCCGGGTGAAAAACCTATATCTACTACTACAAAGGAAACTGTCCTGTTGTTGATTCCATTCATACGTCGGAGGGTCCACCCTTCTTGCCTATGAGTCCGCTTCGGCTTCGCGTTCCCTTTTTAGGTCTTCCGCTATTTTCACGGCTAGCCTATACTCGGTAAGCTTACCTAGGCTTGTAAGCCAGGTTAGGATGGCCCGTGTGTGCTCGTCCCCTGATAGGGCCTTGTAAAGGTCATTCCTCGTGCGAATCTTCTGGGCCCATGGGCCCCTTGGTTTTGGCGGTTGTGGGCACCACACCACTAGGTGCTCCACTGTTTCCTTCCCCTGGCCACATTCGCAGTAGTGGGTGCTGATTCCTGGGACCCGAGCTCTGAAGAGGAAGTCGTTCAGGCCTATAGCCCCTGTGCGAGCCTGGATTAGTAGTGAGCTCTCTGCTTTGGTGAGATCCACATGCTTTTTCAGGGCCTCGTCGCTGAAGCTAGGTGCTGTGTCTGCTGGCTGTGTGGTTTTTAGGGGGTCTGGCTGGAACCCTCTCTTCCAACGGGCTTCCCAAGCTTCCAACATTAGCTCTGTGGTAGACTTGGCCTGGCCTAGCCACCTTGAGATTACCTCTCTCGCTTCTTCGGTTGCTGTGAGCTTTTGGCTTGGTTGGTATAAGGGGGCAGTTCCAAGGCCTCGGGCTCCCGGCTTCAGTCATTTTGCTAGCCTATCGCAGGCTTGTTGGATCATCTGTGCCCTGTTTTGGACCGGATCACAGGTAGTTCCGGGAGCCTAGGGGCCCTTTGTGGATCTGGGAACTTAGGGGAATGGGGGTGGTGAATGGCAAGCTCAATTTTCCAGGGCCTTTCCTGGAGCCGTGCTTCGAAGTCGGCGAGCCTCTTGTTAAGGTATAAGTCCAATGGCGGCACCCAGGTTTCAGTTTCTAGGCTTCGAACAGGTGTGGCCTTGTAAGCCCCGGCAACTATCCTTAGGCTTCGATTCTGAGCTTTAGAAAGACTTGCCGCTATACCTCGCGCTTTGCCCCCGGGCTTCGTAGGCTTATGGTAGCTAGAAGCTCCATAGGCTATTGCGTTTCTGATGCATTTGGTATATACCTCCCTAGCCCTGATTAGGCCTGGACCCCAGGTCTTGGCCGAAAGCTTACTACTATACCTTACGCTTTATTTCTCAGCCTTATATGCTCGTGGTAACTAGAATCCCTATGAGTTATAGCGCTTTGATATATTTAGTATATACCCCCCTATCCCTGATTAGGCCTAGGCCCTAAGTCTTGGCCCCTATCCTCGATAGGGCAAAGTCCTAAGTTTTCAGCTACTTCTCAAAGGACGTCCTGTAAGCTTTTTCAGAAAATTTCTTATCTAGTTATACCCTTTAGAAAACGGCCTGATTCGACGAGTTAACAATGTTGTGGCCTCTTATTAAATATGCGAGCTTTAGGGGTTCTTTCTAAGTCGTATAGCCTTCATAGAAGTATATAAGCTCGCTCTTTTTCCTTACAAAAACTTATACGCCTTGTGCTAGCCCACTGCAGGCAGGTCTTTCTAGGCTGTTTCTTGCTGCTTAGTATTGGCTACAAGGTCTTTCCCTACGGCTAGGTATTCGAGTCGTCTACGAAGCCCATTGGGCTTTGATTTAGGTATTGCTTCTTTATAGCCTCATATAACGAAGATATATGGAGGTGAAAGAGGATTAGTGAAAGCGGCGAGCCTTATAGTATCCTTACGTGGGCTTGGATAGGGTTTTTGGCCTGCCCGTTAAAGTGGAGGGTAGCTTAACGGTTAGAAGGTTGGACCCCACAACCGGCCACCATTATCACCATCATACCCACAAAATAAAATGCGCACAACATCGTCAACAGGCTAGATATCTATACAACAAAATGCAAGCTCAATTGTCCAGTGTATGCACTCAAGTCCATTTTAACATTCTCTGGGCTTCTTCTACTACGTGCACCTCCCTAGCTGCAGTGGCCTTCTTCTTTTGCTTGGGGGTTTGTTGGCTCACTTCCTGGGCGGCGATGATGTTGGGAATACACACAAATCGGTTATTTGCACCCTCTTCGACCCTCTTCTTTGTGCGTGGCTTTGTGGTCTCTAGTTCAGTCATCAAATACTGGATCTGACGCCTCAAAGAAGCTATTTCGGTGTTTCTTCCTGTCTAGCAATTTGCCCGACTTGTTGAACATGACCCTAGCTGACCGGTCAAGCCTCAGCAAGTCAGACTGCAGCTTCCTCTGCAAGGTCTGAAAGTCTGATGCGCCCTGCGGTGTGTTGAGCTAGCTCCCGGTGTTACTATTCACACTTGTGGCCCGGCGGGAGGGGGGGAGGCGTGGCACGGAGAGCTTCGTCTTCCACAACGGCCTCAGGGTCATCCAGTATTCGGGATCGATCGGTAGGCCAGATTCCGGTATTTCTGAAGCCGGAGATCAAATTGCCAGGGCATACGCCGAGGGAGGAGGAGTCCCTATAGGAAAATAAGGAAGTGTTGCCTGTTCACTGGCGCCGAGGAAGTGAAGCTCGCCAAAGCCTTTGTTGAATGGCAAAAAGAGCTCTTGTGAGGCGAAAAAACAGACCTATCGAGCGGCTGGGTCTTGTAGGAGGTGTGGGCAAGTAAAAATAATTGTTGGACCTTGTTTTTGAAGCACTTGTATATAAAAGAAGCCGGCGTGTGGCTGGAGTGCTCGTCGAGAATAAGAAGGCGCCATTCCCGACTGTTTTCCAGCCTGGTTTCGGGGAGATAGATTCCTTTGAGCCACCGCATGGCAGTTTCGGCGTTGCTCCACCCCGTGAGCGAGTAATCGTACTTCCAACCGGGGAATTCATTGTCAAAAGCGAAGCCTTCGGGGAACCACTGCCCCTGCAAAGAAGCCCCCGTAAAAACAACACAGGGAGGGAGGCGGCGACCCTATGCAGTGCCGCATTCAATCACAGAGACCCAGGTAGTGACATTAGAGCTTATTACGTAGGCCATCTTTGTCAAGGAGCTTCCAACGACCTTTTCACTTATTTTTTCCAGCTCTTGCATGCCGTGCTCGTCCATGTTCGCGATGTTGGCAGAGAGGATGTTCTGTGACTCAATTTGAGCCTCCAAACGGTCAAAGAAATTATTGTAAGCCTCACGGGTAGAACCGCAGGCTCGGTGTAATTCCAGGAGACTCGAATTCTTTGTCATAGCGCGTGGGTTGCGGCGTAGGAGCGGACGAGCCAACGGGCTCCCAATGGAAGAGTATCGCCGCGTTCGTGCAGTATGGCTGCGCCGAAGGTCATGACCTGCTTACGCGTAGGCGCGCGCCCTGCAGCCTCTTCGTTGAGGTACTAGTCGGCTAGGAAGCTCTCCTGCGTAGGGGAGAGTCTTTACACGGCTTCTTTGGACTGTTGTTGTGGTTGCGCGCCGTGGAGCCAGTCGCCGAGGGTAGATCGGGATACGCCCCATTTCTTCGCCGCCGCTCTGTAAGAAAGACAACTGCGCACGTCAGCGATTTTACTGTGAATAATCTCTTTTCTGATAGTCATGACTCAAAATATGGGCTATTTTGGCCTAGAATTGAAGAAGTTGTGTAGTGTTAAAGTCCGTGGTGGATAAAAAAGCGGTGTGGGGATAGATGGCCGGTTGGCCGGTTGTGGAGTCCATGCGTCTAACGAGCTATACTTTAATCTACCTTATTAGCTGGCTAGGAAAGCCCTGTTCTCGGAGGGTATTCAGTGGCTTGATGTGGTTAATAGAGTTGAAAGCGCCTAAATATCGAATTACAGTAGAGAGGGGGTGGCTCTCAGCCTCTAGGCATCCTATACCTGAGTAACGAGTAGCTTAACGGCTAGCTCTGTGGAACCATATATCCGGTTCCCTATCTGCTCCTCGGGTAATAGGCCATACTGCTCTGTAGCTATGGTTATTCGGCGGGCCACTACCGCCTCGATCACCTTCCCTATGCTAGGGAGGAGGGCAATAGGCCTGTAGCCCCTGGGGTCTTGTAAGCAGCCGGTGGCTTCCCTTGCTTAGCTAGGACTATTGTTTTGGCTTGTTTGAACCGATCAAAGAACTACTCTAAGGCAAAAGCTCTTAGTGATTAGTACTACTAGGACGTTATATAGTGGTTTTGCCATACCCCTTTAGGAAGCCTGTGAGGATGATATCCTCCCCATGGGGCCTTCTAGGGCTTGATTTGCCGTAATATATTGTTGATATCGCCCTCGCTGATTGTTAGGTCGATTTCGAAGCGTTTTAAATTGAATTCTTCGACGAAATTAGTGTCTTGGATGTCTTGGAGGCTTTCTCCGGGTTGGAGAAGAACTTCTTACTAAAGCCTTAGCCTTTTAAGCGTGCGTTTTAGGCCTAGCTGGCCCGGGGGCCCTGCGAGGATAGGTAGTTTGGGGGGGTGAAGCTTTTTAGCCTAGCCCACCTCTCCAAGGTCTATAGGAGCTTTGTATTGTTTTTTTAGCATTTTATAGGGTAGTCCTCTGAGCTTTGGTTTTAGTATAGCTTATTAAATTTAACTGTTCCCTTAGCCGCTTATTAAGCTCGGCTTTGGACTGTTCTATGGAGTATTCTTTGTGCTTCCTCTCGACCTGCCGTGTGGCTTTTATAGCTTGTCAGACTTATAAATCCAATTAGTGAGCCTTTCCTAGTGCCGGGCTTTTTTTTCGGGGTGCTAGCATTGGCGATTTCAGTAAGGAGTTGAAGTAGCTGATCAAAGGCCACGCTTAGGCCTTCTTTCGTCTGAATCCTGGCCTGCAGGTCCTCCTGGAGACCCATTTTGCTTAGTAAGAGGGCCGCTTCGGCTTTAACCCTCTCCCTGTCCATTAGCTTCCAGCTCCAGCCTTCGGCCGCTGCCTTTACAGGCCTCGGACCCTGTAGCACTTCCAGGACTTGGGGGTAGTGGTCTGGTTTGCCCCTAGTCTCGATGCCGTAGTACTAGGTTGAGGTCTCCTGTGAAGACTGCCCGTGCCCGCCCCCGCTTATTCTCGCTGGTCGGGGGCCTCCCAACTCGTAAGTTGGTGCTCACCACAACAATAACCACCACACAACAACAGCCACTTTGAAGCCGACATCATCCTCCCAACAGCAAAATTACTACTACACCGTGATATATACAAATTTCGCCTTGGAATCTAGGATCCAGGATGCGCTCTCTTTCCTCAAATCGAATCCCGAGGCCAAGCTCGTAACAATAGCCCGGGAATTCCGTGTTCCCTGTGGAAGACTGCGCAACAGGGTCAACGGCCGCCCCCTAAGAAAGACACTCCACGCAACACAACGAAGCTATCACGAGAAGCAGAGCGTGCGATTTGCAACTGTATCGACCGCCTTGACAGATTCCACCTCGCCGTACGCGCAGAGTTCATCACTAACGCTGTAAACAATATCCTCCTCGAAGGGCTGAGCAGTTATGATCGAGAAAACCCCCCTACCGTTGGCCCTAGTTGGGCCACAAGGTTCATCAAACGGCACGGCTACCACAAACGAAGGTAGAAGAAAATGCATGCTGAAAGACAAGAGGCTGAAGATCTTGATCGCGTAGTCGAATATTATGCTTCAATTGTCAGAATTACGGAAGGTTTAGGGGTAGCCACAACAGGGCCCCTGAGAGGGCGTCTGGCTAGATCCCAGCCACAGCCCACTTTTCGCCGCCATTTGGGCACTGAACGCTGGGCCGGACCCACGCCGGAATTCAGGCCAGGGCAGAGTAATACATCACACCTTTGCACCCACTACGTTGACCCTAATTTTGCAGCTCTTCTGACATCAATGGCTGTTGTTTTGCGAGAGAAAAGTGTCTCCTTTAAAGATATCTGGAATATGAACGAGACGGGCTTTCGAATAGGCATTGGGAAAGACCAGATGATCGTTACAAAGAGGAAAAGAGAGCACCTCTTCGCGATGCAGAGAACAGGGAGTCAGCTACTGCAATTGAAGCTATTTCGGCCTCGGGAAATTATATTCCTGCCTTCCTTATTCTCTCGGGCCAGATGCACATGGCGGGCTGGTATAACCAAGCCGAATTTAGGCCCTCGTACCGCCATTGTACCCACTGCAACAGGCTATTCCATCGACGAGATCTGCCTCAAGTGAGCAGAGCACTTCAACAAGCACTCGAAGGCATCGCAAGTCGGGAAATGGCGCCTCCTTATTGTTGACGGCCACGGGAGTCACCACACAAAGCAGTTCATCAAATACTGTGATGATAACTTCATTGTCCTCTTTGGAATGCCTCCTCATTTAACCCACCTCCTTCAACCTCTCGATGTTGTTGTTTTCCAGCCATTGAAGCACTATCACGCCAAAGCGCTTGACCTGATGGTCCGTGACGGTATCGTCAACATCACGAAGATTGAGTTTCTTTCCTGTATCGAAGACGTACGAAGGAAGGCATTCATAACAACAACAATCATCTCGGCCTTTAAGACGAAAATCTGGCCCTTTGAGCCGAATGTAGTACTGCTGAAGATGCGGAAGCGCCCAGGCGCAGAAAAACCCCTCGCCAACCCCTTTCGACTACAACAACCCAAATTCATCGCCATTCCAAACCCTTTTGACCCTCAGGCAGATCAACAAGGTGGCTGACAAGCTCACGGAAGTGCTCAAAGAAGATGAAGCCTTTGATGATGACTTTGGCTACGATTTGACGAGGTTTATTCATGGTTCTTTAATCTTAGCAACTGAGCTTGTGCAAACCAACCGAGACAGACCTTGGGAGGACGAAGATGGCCGAAGCTATCGCCAAACAACGTAGAGCTATGAAGGGGGTTAAGCTCAAGTCAGGGGACGTGTTGACAGTCAAAGAAGGACGGCAAATGGTTGTGCAGAGGGAGGAAGACTCTCTGGCTAAGGCCAGGCGTATGGTTGAGGTTGCAGAACAACGGTACAAAACAAGGGTCAAGAACACTTATTTTGACGCTGCAAAAGAGGCTAGGAAATGGCGAATCGAGGGCAAAATGCTGCCCTGCAAAATCTACGAATTTGGAAAGGTTGTACGTTATTTACGTAGATTCTAAGATGTACATGACTTAAAAGTGGCTGTTGTTGTGGGGTGGTTATTGTTGTGGTGAGTGCCAACTTACTTACGAGTTGGGAGGCCCCTGACCAGCGAGAATAAGTGGGGCAGGCACGGGTACTGGCCTGGTTGGCTGTGGGAGGTGTAGGAAAGTTCTGTGGAGGGTCTTTTGATCTGGCGGGTTGTAAACTGACCATACTTCCAGGCCCCCTCCTAGTACTGTGGAGGCCTTGGAGCGTCAAGGGCCGCAGGGGGTTCAGGGGGTTCAGTGGTTCCCACGGCCCCTTTTATACAGATTCTCCACCAGTCCTCCGTAGCCTTGTAGTCCCACTGGTTAGGGGGTATTTCTTGTTTATGAATAGGGCTGCTCGGCCCCAAGGCTTGTGGATTAAGTGGAATTTAGACCCCCTTGGGCAGTACGTGGAGCCTGTCTCTTGGTTGACCCAAGGCTCTTGTACCGCTAGGAAGTTGTATTCCGCTTCTGCCACCACTGTCTCCACTGCTAGTTTGTTTTTCTGGGTGTTTCATTGCAGTATCTTAACGTTCATTTAGTGGGCTGGTGTTTCTTTGGGTGTCCAGTTGGGTTTGGGGGGCCTGGAGAACCTGGGGAACATGGGGGATCTGTGATAGTGCTTGGGTTGAGTCGGGGCTAGCTTGCACTCCGAAGCTGATCCTGTACTGAGAGGGGGCCTCCTTCCGGCAGTAGAGTTGTACGTGACCCCACTGCCAGCACTTGTAGCACTGTGTGGCCTGTAGAGTAGCTGAGAAGGGCTCGCAGGGAAAGGTTTGGGCTTTCCAAATCACTCCCTTTTCACAGGCTTGCCGGGCCTCCTCGGGGTCCGTTAGGGCAATGAGGACCGTGGCTCTGGTGAACTCCACTGAAGTAGAGAGCCTGAACTTGACTCTGTCCGCCGTTTTAAGTCCAATTTTTCGGGCTAGGCCTGCTTCAGTAGCCCCTTGCAGGTTAGATTTTCTCAACTAGGATAGCGAAGGTTTGGCGTGCTTCCCGGGCCTGTTGACCAAAGGCCTGCTGGATCCAGGTGCTGTTTGTGGAGTGCCAGTCTCTGGCTTCGTTGCTCTCGAAGGTTATGACTATATCACCACTTGGGAGCCTCCGGGCTGCTATAGCTCCTTTTTTCGTGGTGGCTTGGTTGACGGCTTGAACTACCTCTTGAGAGGTCCTATTAGCTAGGCTATGGGCATTTCAGAGCCTCTGATGGTGATTTCTTGAGCTAGGCGTGAGGGGATTGTCTTCTTTGGGAGAGCTTCCGAAAGGGCAAGGCTTGCAAGGCCCGTAGAGGCCACTGTGGCCCAGGATTTCGGGACCGTGGAGGCTGTGGCGGTGAGGTCTCCAGTCTTTTTTGCCTCTGTGAGGACTGCTTTGACTGCCGTAGTGGCTGCTGCAGTGGCTGCTTTGGCGGCTTCTTCAGCTACCACCTTTTCAGATCTTCGATGCTCAGGGGACCTAGGTCCCGGGCTCTCTCGGTGACTTTGGCGGGACCTTTAGTCTTGGTTACACTAGAGATAGCGGCTTCGATGGCTTCTCGTAGGTCTTTGGCGTAGCTTGCAGCTTTGTTGGCCATATCCTCGCGGGCCAGAGCTGTCAACTCAATAATTAGCTCCCTAATAGAGGGCTTCCTGGGGTTCGGGCTGGGCCCTGAAGCTGGCTTAGGGAGGGGCGGTATAGCTCGCAAGTTGTTTATAGCGGTCAGAGCGGCGTATGGGTGGTGGCATGACTGCTCCAGGCCTGCTTGACCTCCATCGATTGCCATAGGCATACCAAAATTTCCGGGGTCCCCGGGGGCAGCCATAGCAGGCTTCAGAGTTGGCCTGTGGTGCTTGTGGTGGGCGTAAACAAAGAAAGAGAGTTTCAGGGGTTCAGGGGCGGACACGGGCGGTTTCCGAGGGGGCCCGGGTGCCGACTGTTGGTCAATGAGGCTCAGTGAGCTTCGTGTGCTTGGCGGACTTAGTGGCTTGGCAGAGCGAGAGAAAAGAATTTCCCCCAGCTTACGCCGTAGAATCCCGTTTTCTGGCCCTTCTCCCGCAGCTGCAACCGGGTGCGCCAGGTCGAGGGTGGTAGGTATTGTTGTTGAGAGCTTTTCTCAGGGCTTTCCGGGCTGTTGCGCGCGTCGATTTTGGTGAAGTATTGACCGAGATCTGTTAATCTTCATTTTAGAGTCTTTAGTTCATACAGTATAAGAATCCAAAATTATAATTACATTTCAACTTATTATTCTTCTTCCTACGCCGTTATGCCGTTAGGCTTGCCGGTACTTCTGATGCTATATAGTAAAAATCGTGCTCGGGCCTGGAGCGGCCCGGAGCCCGGTGAAAAACCTATATCCACTGCTACAAAGAAAACTGTCCTTTTGACTCCATTCATACTTTAGAAGGTCCACCCTTCCTGGCTATAGGCCTGCCTCAGCTTCACGTTCCCTTTCTAGGTCATCCGCCATTTTTATGGCTAACCTATACTCGGTCAGCCTACCTAGGCCTGTAAGCCTGGTTAAGATGGCCTGTGTGTGCTCATCCCCTGATAGGGACTTGTAGAGGACATTCCTCGTGCGTATCTTCTGGGCCCAGGGGCCGGCCCCTTGGCTTCCGCGGTTGTGAGCACCACACTATCAGATGCTCTACTGTTACGATCAGGAGAACCAAAGGGTCCTAGAGACGGTAGGGGTCAAAATGTGAGTGCAAAGGGGTGTATGTAACCACGGAGCAAAGGGATAGTTCTCTCGACTGTGCAATGAATGCCTAAGAACTTATATTGATTACTGGCCTGGGACCTAATGTCGCCAGGCCCTACTCGTTATATAGAAGTGAAGAATGTCTTGCTCTGCCTGCTCTGTCCGTTGGCCACAGAGCATACAGAGCAACCCGCTCTGTCTGCTCTGCGTCTGTGCTACGGAGCACGCGGAGCACCCTGCTCTGTCTGCTCTGCGCCTGCGCCACAGATCACACAGAGCGCTTACTCACTAGTTCTGAAGATGACCCACATACCTTCTGCTTACTGGCTCCCTTCAGGCCCTCTTTTGGGGTCCCCCTCTCTCGGTTCGTGGCACGATGCCCCTCCTGTCAGAAGAGCTGCAAAATCAGGGTCAACGTAGTGGGTGCAAAGGTGTGATGTATTGCTCTGCCCAGGCCTGAATCCCGGCGTGGGTCCGGCCCAGCGTTCAGTGCCCAAATGGCGGCGAAAAGTGGGCTGTGGCTGGGATCCATCCAGACGCCCTCTCAGGGGCCCTGTTGTGGCTACCCCTGAACCTTCCGTAATTCTGACACCTCCCCCTCAAGGCTTCGTCCCGAACGCCTGATTCCAGGATCCCCTTTTAGTAACGTCATCTCCCCCCTTCCCTTCCTTCTCTGACTCTAGTGAGTATCGTCCTTCTCCTCTCAACGCCACCATGTCTAATCGAGTCGTGAAGCGTTCCAGTACTCATCGTCGCGCAGGCCTTGCCGCCGTTACCGATTTGTTTGGCGTCACGATGCCTTGTTGTACCTATTGCGAGCGAAACCACCTTCCTTGCCAGATGACTTCCTCGTCCAAGAAATGCGGTTCCTGTTTGAAGGCCAACCGTCGTTCTTGTGATGCGATGGGGGTTGATCCTGCCAAAAGTACTTTTCCTTCCTTTGTTGCTTGCACGTCCCACTGACGATTCCTTTCCTAGTTCGTTCTCTTCTCGACCGCAAACGCCGCCTGGACCAAGAAAAGCGTGAGACGGTCTCCTCGCTCGTCCAACTCCAATCCAAATTCCTTCGTCTTGAGGCGGAATCTCGGGTTTTGGAGGGAGAAGCTGAAACGGTGTTCCGTCGGGAGGCTGCCGTATTGGAGCTTGAGGAGGCCGATGTCCCTCCTACTTCTGAGTCTTCCTCCTCGGCCGCCCCTGGTGTCGAACTGGACTGGTCTGCGTTTGACCCTGCACTGTTGGTCGGTCTGGATTCCTCTGGTGGAACTGTCGGAGCTTCTCAGGACAATTCCTCAGGTGCTTGAGTGGTTGCCATGTATTCTCCTTGTGTCCGTAGTCTTCCCATTTCACCAAGTACTCGACCGCACCATTCTCGTCTTGTCGGGAGTCCAGGATTTCTTCCACGACATACTCGTCCTCTACCGGGTCGACTTCTATCGTAGAGTCCAATCGTGCTCGCGCTGGTGCCTGTTCCAGCAATGAAATGTGAAAAACTGGGTGAATCCTCATGGATTTTGGTAATGACAGTCGATAATTTGAAGTGGAAATCTTTTCTGCGATCTTGAAGGGCCCTAGCTTTTTGAAGTCTAATTTGTCGCTGGGTCGCTTCGTTTTGATGTTCCGACGTAGGAGGTAGACTTTGTCCCCCTCCCGAAGAGTTGGTCCTTCCAATCTCTTTTTGTTGTAATAGGTGCCCATTCTGGCGCGGATGAAGGTGAGACTGTCACGAAGAATGTCGTGCAAAGTTCGGAGTTTCTCGGCCTTCACCGTGGCTCTGGGGACCGTATCTCCTGTCCCCTGGCGTACTTCGGCCTCAAAGCCATAGTTCGCAAAGAAGGGTGAGACTCCAGTTGTCTCTGACCTTGAGCTGTTGTAGGAGAGTTGTGCTAGCGGCAGCAGCTCTACCCAATTGTCTTGCTCGTAGTTGATGTATGATCTCAGGTATTGCTCGACCACCTGATTCATTCGCTCGGTCTGCCCATCTGTTTGGGGGTGGTAGGCCGTTGAGAGCTTGTGGTTGACTCCAAGCTGTCTCATCAACGCCTGCCAATATTTGGACACAAAGAGCTTATCTCGGTCGGAGATTATCTCATCTGGCCAAGCATGGTTGCTGGCTATCGTTCTCAAAAACGTGTAGGCCAACTGTTCTGCGGTACTTGCTTCCTGGAACGGTAAGAAGTAGCAGTACTTTGTCAAGCGGTCCACAACTACTATGATGCTGTCGTATGTTGTGCCCGTGGCTGGGTCCTTTGAGGGTGGTAACTTCACGATGAAGTCCATCGATATGGATCCCCAAGCCCTGCTTGCTACCGGTAGTGGTTCTAACAGTCCGAATAGCTTGTGTCGGGAGCCCTTGCTCCGACCACAAACTTCGCACTCGTTGATCACCGATCTGACCGTTTCTCTCATTCGGGGGAATCCGAAGTGTTGGCGAATCCTCGCCATTGTTCGTGTGATGCCTTGGTGTCCCCCAATGGTCGATGTGTGGATATCCTTGACCAAGGTTTCTTGAATTGCCTCGGGTACGAATAGTTTTCCTTGGAATATCCAGTCGCCGGATTCTCCCTGGGTGCATTCCTCGGGTCGATCCCCAGGTTCTGCTTCCCGAATGGCTTTTAGCCATCTATCGTCTGGTTCCGACGAGAACAGGGCGTTCACCTCCATGGCTTCGTAAGGACGGAGCGTCAGGGTCCCATCCTGCGATCCCACCAAAATCCCTTGTTGCGCCTGCTTCTCGTTTGGCCGGTGATCTTCTCTGCCGCTCAACGCGTCTGCTCTGGCGTTCTCGGAGCCCTTGCGATAGAAGATCCTAAAGTTGAACTGCGAAAGGAACTCAGACCATCTCGTCTGTCTCTGGTTGAGCTCTTTTATCGATGTAAAGTGAGTTAGGTTCTTGTGGTCCGTGAAGACCTTAACCTCGTAACTCGTCCCGCTCAAATAGGGTTTCCATTCCTTGAAGGCCCAGATGATCGACATCAGCTCCTTGTTGTGGATGGGGTAATTGAGCTCAGCTCCTTTCAGCGGTCGAGAGAAGAAAGCCACGGGGTGCAACCGTCCTTCCTCGTCTCTCTGACCGAGTCCACCTCCCAAGGCGAAATCTGAAGCATCGGTCTCGACCTCAAACTCCTTATCTGGGTCTGGGAGTTTCATCACTGGTTCTTCCAGCACTAGTTTCTTGAGTCCGTCGAAGGCCTTCTGTCTCCGATCGTCCCATACGAATGCCTCTCCTTTCTTGGTCAGCTCGTTGAGGGGTGTTGCGACTTGTCCGAATCCTCGCATAAACCGTCGATAGAAATTAACAAAGCCCCGAAAACTCCTGACTTGCGTGACCGTTTTTGGCGTAGGCCATTCTCGAATGGCTTGGACCTTCGCAGGGTCCATTCTGACTTCCCCCGGCGTAATCTTGTATCCCAGGAAAATGACCTCCTGGCGATGAAATTCGCTCTTCTCGGGGTTTACCCAAAGTTTGCGCTTTCTCAAGGTTTCCAATACCTTGTGCACATGTTGTCAATGCTCCTCTTCCGACGAGGAATATATCAAAATATCATCCAGGTAGACTTCCACAAAGTCCCCGATGAACTCTTGTAGGACGTGATTGATCATGGACTGCCAAGTGGCTGGTGCGTTCATAAGTCCGAATGGCATAACGAGATAATTAACGTGTTTGATAAGCGAGTCGCGCAGACAAGCGAGTCGCGCACTCTCCACTACTCTACAAACACTATCTTCAATTTCAACACATTAACACTAGGAATTAACTACAATTACATCAGAAATAGCTGAATCAGATGATTCCGCAGCCTCCTGGCAAGTGCGCGCATTATGGCCAGGCTTGCCGCACACACCACAGCACCGAACCTTCGTACGACCCCCCCCCTGCGCCACTACCATCCGGCTGCGTTTCTTGCACTCCCTCCCCACCCATAGCCCTCTGGTCCAGTATCTCCTGTGCATCCTGTACAGTAAGTGACCCTCCAAGCCGTACACGCGTTTTTTTGGCTCTCCGGCGCTTACTTAATGCCTCGTTGGCCTTGCGGAGCGAAGAGACCTCTGATTGCAGGAGGGCCACCTGGTGCATTACAGCCATCGTACCCTTGGTAAGCTGGGTACACAGCAGCCAACATCGAAGTCGGAGAGCTATTTTGATGGTTGGCAATGCGAGTTTTGATAAGCCTTGACTGTGAGTTGGCTTCTCGGGGGTTGTGTGGTGTCTGGAAGACCCAAGGTTGTGCAGTGTTAGGCCGTGAGTTTGGAGGTGTTGGCGTACGAAGCTTTACATCCAGCTTGGAAAGTACCCTTTCTGGATCGTACGGTACAAGGCCAGTCCCTGCGAAGCCGCCCTGGATATTCCTCTTGGTGATAGAGGTAAAGAAGGCCGCGCGAAAGGAACAGAGGAACTCGAGCTTGCTCACGTGGTTGATATGCGCACGCATCAAGTCCTCAACCTGGCGACCGTACGCTTGCTTCAGTGGCCCAAAGCAGCCAACATCGAGTGGCTGGAGGATGTGGGAGGAATGTGGAGGCATACAGAGCGTGATGATATTGTTCTGCTGGCAATAGAGCTCGAATTCGGTCGAATGGTGGCTTTCGTGGCCGTCGAGGATCAACAACCGGTATTTGCCTTTCGTACGAGATACTGTATAGAAGTCGAAGTGCTTAATCCAATCCAGGCCTACTACATTAGTAGTCCAGCCATTATTGGTGGTTGCGATACGCCAGTCGGCCGGGAGGTTGCATTCGGTATACCAGTTGGCGAGGTGGTATTGCGCGGCCAAGATGATGAAGGGAGGGATGGCCCAGCCGAGGGAATTGACTCCTTGGATTACCGTTGCCTATTCGCGGTTGCCAGGCTGGGCCAGTTTTGCCTTGCTACGGCCATCCGAGGTTGTAACCACCATACCCGCGAAGATAATGCCCATCATAAACCCAGTTTCATCGAAGTTGTAGATATCGTCATCTACGATACCGTATTTGGCTTTAACGTTCTGTACGAGGGCAAACCATTCGCTAATGACCTTTGGATCTTCGCACTTAGCCCTCTGGTAGTCGTATTTCCGCGTATAACGCGTACGGAGCTCTGGCTGGCGTTTGACGAAGTTATGGGCCCAGCGGACGCCGACGGGGGGCGCGTCGCGTACGCGTAGCAGTTGGTTGGCCATATCTTCCACACCACCTAGTCTTGGTGGAAAAGATGGCGCATCTAGCTCAAGGATATATTGAATAAGAGCCTTTTCTTCCGAATCCGTAAGCCGGCGTGAGTTGGGCGTAATATCGCGTCGTGCAAGCTTGCCAGCACGTCGGTCACGGAGGGTTGATTCTGGCACGTTGTAGAGCTTGGCTACGGTTCGAAGGCTTAACTCTTCGTCGTTTTGGAGAGCTTCAAGAGCCAAGATTAGCCTCGCTTCATTTGAAGTAGGAGGCATGTTGGGTTGTAGAAAAATTCGATGTTAAGTGTGGGGAGGACGCGTCGCGGTGGAGAGTGCGCGACTCGCTTATCAAACACGTTACTCATGGTGGCCGAAAGGGTGACGAAACGCCGTCTTCCACTCGTCTCCTTCCTTGATCCTGATCTGGGCATAGGCAGCTGTAAGGTCCAATTTTGTGAACCATTTGGCCTTGCCTAGCCTTCCTTCCAGATCGCTTATCAGGGGTAGTGGGTACCGGTTCTTGATGGTGTCTTCGTTGAGGCGCCGGTAGTCCACACAAAGTCTCAGCTTCCCGTTCTTCTTGGGTACGAACAAGATAGGGTAACCGGCTGGTGACTGTGACTCCCTGATGTGTCCTTTTCGCATGTTTTCTGCGATGTACTCCTTCAACGCTTCTCTTTGCGCTGGATTGAGAGGGTACGTTTTCTGGTATCGTGGTTGCGCTCCTTCTTTGAGCTTGATCTCATGGTCCCAAGGTCCATGGTCTGGCAACCCACTCCCCGACTCTTTCTTGAAGATGTCGTATTGCAGATATTCTTGAGGGATGCCGGATTCTACCTAGCCATCTCCTACTGCCTGCTCCGCCTTTTTGACGACCATCACTAGTCGTGGCGATTTATTGTGCTTGGGGGAATTGGATATTCTCTCCGTCGATTCCTCTCCTAAGTCCTCTTGCTGGGCTGAGCGGGGCTTTTCCCAACTCACGCGGCCGCGATCCCAGTCAATATCTGGGTTGAACACCTTCAACCAAGGCCGGCCGAGAAACATCTCGTGCTTGCCTAATCTCGCAATGTCGAATACTACTCGTTGGGGTTTTCCTTCGACAATGACGGTGAGAGGCTCTGTCTCCCGTCAAATCCATCCGTCTTCATAGGTGGATTTTATCCCTTCGAACGTCCTCACTGGGTAAGGTCGATCCTTCATAACCCAGGGGATTCTCCATTGGTTCACCAATTCGGGGGACACTAGGTTCATCCTAGCCCCGGAATCGATGAGTGCGGTGGTGAGGCGTCCTTCCCAAGTGACCTTCACCGTCACTGGTTCTTCATCCTAATTGTGATCCACCGCGAGGACTTGTCTTGCCCCTCCTATTCGTCGTCCCCTGACGAATGAGGGCCCCCGTTTCCCGAGTGCCTGCCTCGGAAGCGTCGTGGATGTCGCAAGTGGTTCGATTCTCCGTTCTGAGAAGCGTCCCCCTCTTCGGCCGATGCCGAAGCCGTCCTTGTCAATCGGGCCGCCTCCGCCAAGGTCTCCTCAAATCGGACCAGGCGGGCGCGTGAGGCCCTTCTCCGCTCATCCTCAAGGTCTTGTCGTCTTCGGCATCTTCCCACTGAACCCCCGCTAGGCGACGAGCTTCTCGGGGTCCGTCAATGTGGTCTCTCCACCCGTGTCGCCAGTCGATTTGGTCGAATGGGATTCCCGGATAGCCCTCCGGATCCTTGGGGTCGGATTCGTAGTATGCTCGGTGATCATTCAAAGATCGAGAGGCTGCTGCGTGGGTCCTGGGTTCCATAGGGTACCATCCAGAGTTCTCCTTGCTGCCTTGGTGCACTCGGCAGTCATCGTCGAAGCAGGCTGTCCAGGAGAGCTTGTCGTGCTCGTCTTTCCTGGAGATTCCATTGACTTGTCTTCCTTCTGGGACCTCTTTCCATCCTTCCCTTGGCTTGCCGCAGCGGTAGCACTTCATTGGCTTGCGCTGGGTCTGTCGGTTCCCTCCTCGCTGGGCCGCGTCGACATCCATCGGTTCGGGGTGGGTACCGCTTGCCGTAGACGGGTTCCATCGTCGAGCCGAAGTGTTTGGCTTGTTGCGAGGAGTAGGGTACGTCCTGACTCCTTGTCGTTCTCGCTTGCGCTCGTATTGGCGGTCGTCGATCTTGACGGCCATGGCGATGTAGTCGTTCAGCCCGTCTGGGCGATCGAGCTTCGACAGCTCGTCTTTTACATCATCCTTCAACCCGGTGTAGAAAGCATACACCAGGGCTTCTTCTCCCCACTCGACCTTGACGGAATCATGTCTGAACTCGGAAGCGTACACGCTTGCTGCTTTGGTCTGCCGGAGTCGGGAAAGTCTCTCTTCCGCCCTGCGAGCCTCATCTTGTTCCCTAAACACTCGGGTGATTGCCTCACTGAATTTGTCCAGAGACGAGAAGATTTCGATAGTCTCGTCGTCCCTGTCGTTCGCCTTGTGCTTCACGTAGTCTTCCTTCACAGGGCCAAACCAACGCAAGGCCGATCCCTGGAGGAACGAGGAGGCAAAGATCACCTTGTCTTCCTCGCTGTCGAACTGACCACTGTGATAGTGAATGTAGGCGCGGACCTAAGTGAGGAACCCTTGGAGTTCTCCCTTCTGACCCTCGAAGGTTGGAGGTGAGTGGATCTTGGCCTTGACCTTGGGTTTGTTGTCCTCACTGGTCTCTTTGAGGGCTTTGTTGGTCTCCTGGAGCTCCATGTTGGCCTGCTCGAGGGTTTTGACTTTAGCGGCCAAACCGTCGTGTGAGACCTTCGACTGGGTGCGGAGCTCCTCCACCTGCCTGTTGAGCGTGTTGATGTAGTTATTCAGCTGTTGGGCAGTGAGATTTGCCGACGTGGTGTTGGAGGTGGATGACATGATGGGTCTTTGTTCAGATACACTGGCCTGCACTCTGAAGAGTAATCAACGTGTTACGATCAGGAGAACCAAAGGGGTCCTAGAGACGGTAGGGGTCAAAAGGTAAGTGCAAGGGGGTGTATGTAACCACGGAGCAAAGGAGTAGTTCTCTCGACTGTGCAATGAGTGCCTAAGAACTTATATTGATTACTGGTCTGGGACCTAATATCGCCAGACCCCTACTCGTTATATAGAAGTGAAGATTCCCTCTGCTCTGTCTGCTCTGTGCCTTTGACCAATGGGGCTCATAGAGCACACAGAGCAAACCTATGATTGGTTCTTTCCCTGCCAACCATCTGCCTACCTTCTGCGGGTTCCCGTGCACCCCGGTGCTCCCTGCCTTTGGGCTGTGGCACCCCTACCTTGGGTCGTGACAAGATAGGTGCCGTATCGGCCGGCTGTGTGGTTTTCAGGGGGTCCAGATGGAAGCCTCTCCCCCAACGGGCTTCCCAAGCTTCCAGCATTAGCTCTGTGGTAGACTTGGCCTGGCCTAGCTACCCTGAGATCACCTCTCTCGCTTCCTCAGTTGCTGTGGGTGTCACGAGCCGTGACGGCACAGCAGGCAGGCGGAAGCCCCACGGCCAATCGTTAAACCCACCTATCAGGAGTGTCCCAGAGTCCCGTAGGGACGGGACGTATGGGACTGAAGGTCCCGGAGGTCCCGGTGCTTCGGGAACCCGGGACAGGATTCCATAGTTTCTATATAACGAGTAGGGTTTGGCGACATTAGGTCCCAGACCAGTAATCAATACAAGTTCTTAGGCACCCATTACATAGTCGAGAGAACTACCCCTTTGCTCCGTGGTTACATACACCCCCTTGCACTTACCTTTTGACCCCTACTGTCTCTAGGACCCCTTGGTTCTCCTGATCATAACATAAGTTTATTTATTATCTTCTTTTTATAACTTATATTAGTAATGTATTCTTTCATAACGCTCAATATTTAAATATTCTTTATTTGCCATCTTATAAGCTTTAAAACATATACTATAAAGATAACCTGACAGTAAATTTAAGTTCGACCTTATTATGGGCCGAAATCAAGTTTCATCTTACACTCAGGAAGTTATGATTGTTTATATTTGTCGACGTGGTGCTTTAGTCCCAGCTATTCTACATAATAAATGCTACTCCTTGCAAGTCATTCAGTTCATCATCATGAATGTGCGGTTTGTCCAGCGGTAATGAATGATTGCCGCTAGAGTCCTTCTCGCCACTTGCGTTACTTGCTTTATCTTCAGTTGCTGCTTTAACGGACCAGCCGTTATTTCCCATTTTGGGAGTCACACTCGAGTTGGACTACAGGAGAATTGCCTGACATCCTCTTGCAGCCTCAGGCATACTGCCGCATCGGATGACAACTTATGTCATTTCTAACTCAACTACTCCTCCCCGCCTCGACCAGCTACGCTGGTGCTATTGAATTCATCCTTCATGGTTGAGGACAACCATATAGCTTGCTCTACATTCAAGAACGTGCTATCCCCAACTTGTTCCATTCGGCCTGAAGAGGCAGTCTAATTTAGCTAGTGGATGGTCGGGCGATGCTCTCATCAGGGACTTGTTGACCTGCTTGGCAGTACTAAAACAGTGTGACCCGTGCCTACCTACATTACGCCATCATGAGGTGCATGATGGCAACAGACTTCAGGAAAAGCACGACTTGTTTGCCTCCGTGCTTCTTCGTCAAAGATTTCGATCTAAAGTTCCCGACCCAGACTTAGAATACAAGCTTTGAATCCCTGGCCCCGTCACCACAGTGAACTCGGACCGGGCTTGAGCTCTCTTCAGGTGTGGTCCTCTGACCGCAAGAAGAGAGACTTCAACTGCGTGGACGTCGGGACGAAGCAACAAGGGCTCACGAGGGCGTCTAGAGCCCGGGGCTAAGGGAAGTACAGGAATCGACCTGTGGGATAGTGTATGGTGTGCGTTGGAGCCTAGACTAGGACACGTGCAGCTCTTGTCCCCTCTTGATGAGCAACAGCCAAACGGTGAAGACTTGGCGATGGTACTGGTAGTGTTTCTTAATCACACGGCGCAGTTGCGCCGACACGTCGCAAGCTGGCAATGCCGATGTTGAATTTAGGGTAAGGGCTGTATTAATGTGGTTTTATAGCACGGCATAGGGTGGAGGTAAAATTATGTGTGTTTCCAAGCTTGCTTCACGAACCTGGCAACTGCTAACTATATATGTTAGGTAACCACCTATTACCAAGGCGGCGAATGAAAACTGCGAGGAATATTGCAAGACATCGAACAATTGCAGTAAAAAGACTAAAGTGCTTTGCTGGCAAAGTCTGTGTGCGTGTGCGTATAATTCCAAGGTGCATCACAGATTGCAGTTGCGGTCTACACGTAGTCAGCCGCGCGAAAAGAAAAAAAATGTATGCATTTGGAGAAGATAACAGAATACACTACTGATCCATTTCCAACGCCTTCCATTGCTTTCGTGTCGCGTGCTTCTTCGCAAACCCAAACCTAATTTGGAAGGTTAGGTTGAATCCAACCCACTGCCTGGTACTTCCCACACCCTGGGCTAGCCGAGGTGTCAGAGGAACCTGGAAGGAATCGATGGGCGAACGTGGCCTCTTCACTTCCTCGCCGCCTGGCCGCCGATACCGCCACCTGCCATTGGGTTCCGCCATCCAATGGAGGGCGGAACAATGGCGACCCGAGTGCTCCAGGGTTAGGTCAGCGACCACTGCCCAAGTGCGCCGCGAAGTTTTAGGCGGGTCCGACCCCCAAAATGCCACCTGGACGGGCGGGATCCATCCACTGATGGAACCTAGGTTGACCAGCTGCCCCCTAACCTTGCCCCCCCCGGGGCCGGTTGAAACCAAGCTCCTAAATAAAATCTTTGGATCTTGTCGCAATCGCCATCGCCATCGCCTGTCAACCCACCTGCTCACTGCATTCTTCCGAGTCGCCGGTCAAATCACTGCAACCAATAACACCGTCACTTTTTCTTCTCTCACGCGCAATCCCTCGGCAGCATTCAAGATGGTCGGCCTTAGCCCCCAGATGTAAGGACACGCGACGCCCTCCTGCTGCCCCTTCCCCAACTCCTTCGTCACGCCAACGAAACGAGAGACCGCGCAGTGCGCCTTTTGCGCAAAAAAAAATCGTGCAAGGCAAAAGCGGCGCGGGGGCCTGGGAATGGGTTCACACAATGGAAAAGAGCACGCAAAGGCTGACCAGTGCACCGCCCAATCTACAGTACCAACTTGGTCATCATCCTCGGCGTGATGCAAATCGCCAAAAAGATCCCCTTCGAGGATCCCACCGTCCTCAATGCGTGCCGCGCGGCCTATGTCGTCAGCAACCTTATCATCCTCGGAATCTACCTCTACATCAAGAGCGTGGTCGACAAGAAGAAGGGTACGTCTGCTCTAGGCCCCATTGCCCCATTGCCCCCCCGGCCCCAGACACGGACATGACAAGGCGAAGCTGCTAACCACCACCTTGCTTGCTCGACAGACATGACAACGCTAAAATACGTCGAGCCGGCGCCCATGGGCTCTTCGGAAGAGGGCAAGCTTGTGACGACAACGGTCCACGCCTACGACATCACCCAGCTCAAGACGTTGATGCGCTCGCAGATGATGGGCGTCGGCATGATGGGCGTCATGCACCTCTACTTCCACTACACGAACCCCCTCCTGATCCAGAGCATCATCCCTCTCAAGGGCGCGCTCGAGGCCAACCTGACCAAGATCCACCTCTTTGGCCAGCCGGCTTCGGGCGATCTCAAGAGACCCTTCAAGCAGGCCGCCGGATTCATGCAGGGCCTCCAGAGCGGCCCGGCCCAAAGCGACAAGAAGGCCGTCGAGGCGGCGGAGCGTTCTGGCCGTGGCGGTGCCAAGGAGGAGTAAATCTTGTAGGTGCGCTTGGGCAGCATCGCATGTGGCTGGGGCGGGCTTGATTTTGTAACATCACTGTCTTGTTTGTGGGCGTATCTACGCATGATAAAATAGACTTTGCCCTAGCAAAGTTCGAGCAGAGATTGAGCTCACGAGAGCAGGACGCGGAACCAGAGAAAAGCCTGGGCGACGCTTACTGCTTTTTTTTCTCCCTCTCTCCTTCTGCCCGGACTTTACACGACGAAGAGTTAGAGGAACACATTACCTTATGCTTTACATACCTGACCTCGCTTTTTTGGTTGATGGGGAATTTGTCCGGTAACGCGACATGCCGATGTTCTAAATTGGGCGGGGAGCTACCTGCCCGGTATGGACCGACCTTATAAAGCAGCCCGTGGCGGCAAGGCAGCAGCACCTGGCATGGACCTCGCGCACCTCAGGCGGGCCCTGGCCAGGCAGCGTAATTCCCGGTCACCTCCAGATCATCTTTAACTCGTCTACCGCGACTACCGTTCGGCTTGACGTAGCCTTGGTTTTTACTCTCGCGATACAACTTTGCACTTTGAACTCGAGGCCACTTGATTTGGTTGTCACCTGACCTGATGGAGCGGCCGTCCACCCCGCCGCGACAGGCATCTGCCGTCACTTCGTCCCGCACTTCTTCTGTCGCCCGCCCCCGCCCGGCATCCCCGCCGACGCCCCAGGTGACTCGTCGAATAGAGGAATCGCGATTACGAGCCAAAGCCCTCCGCGACCAGCGCGAGGCCGAAGAACGATCAGCCGGCGTCCCCCCTGTACCGCGAACCGACTCGGGCTTCGTCGCGACCGACGACATCCAACTCGCCGGACCCGCCGGGCGCAAGCGACCCTACACATCCATATCCCGCGCCCAAGTGCCCCCGACGAACCGCGATGCCCGCACGTCGCCAGCCAACGATGGGGCCGCCGCACAGGCAGCGGCGACAGGTGATCTGCGCCCGCTCTCGCGCAAGTTCACCAAGTATGTCGACTACAACTTCAGCGCCATGACCGACACCAAGGGTGGCTTCCTCAGCGTCGAGGATGACCCGTGGAGCAAGAGCATGTCTGCTGGAGGACCTGGACCTGGAGCTGGAACTGGCCAGCCCGAGGGCGACCAGAAGCCCGCTCACATGACGGCGGCCGAGTGGGAGCGGCTGCAGCTGATCAGGAACCTCCAGCGCAACAAGTCCGGCCCGTACGAGCCCGGCCTGAGCGTTCTGGCCGACGAGAAGACGCGCAAGAAGTGCAGAGAATGCGGCAACCTGGAGATTGACTTTGTGTGGGAGGAGGTGTTTGGCTGTGCCGTCTGTGGCGGCTGCAAGGAGAAATATCCCGAAAAGTACAGCTTGCTCACGAAGACGGAGGCCCGGGAAGACTATCTCCTGACGGAACGTATGTGTTTGTTTCTTGCTCACTCCATCTTTCGCGACTACTGGGCACTTTTCCCATTGCTGACGACACACTGCGCTGCAGCCGAGCTCAAGGACCCCGAACTCCTGCCGCATCTATCCAAACCGAACCCGCATAAGTCTCACTGGCACGACATGATGCTGTTTCTACGGTACCAGGTGGAGGAATACGCCTTCGGCCAGAAGTGGGGGTCGGCGGAGGCGCTGGACGCCGAGTTCGAGAGACGTGAGACGGACAAGAAGAGGCGGAAGGAGGCCAAGTTCAAGGAGAAGCTGCTGGACTTGAAGCGCAAGACGAGAACGGAGACGTTCCGGCGGAACACGGGCAAGGCGGACGGCGGTATCGGCACTGCTGGCGGAGGAGGAGGAGGAGGAATGGGCGGTGGGAAGGCGACCAAGTTTGGAGACACGGTCGGCGGCGGCGGGAAACACGTGCATGAATGGGGTCGGACGGTGGAGAACGCCGAGGGCTTGACAGTGAAAACGTGTCTAAGCTGCAGTATGGAGGTGGAGGAGCTCGAGTTTTGAGCACCCTGTTGGTGTATCGGTCGACATACCTTACCTACCCGACAAGAAGGATAATAAAAAAAGGGTTGTGAAAAAATGCGATAACAGCGGCAGGTACGTTGGTAGCGTACTGCAGCTCCGGACACGCGCGTTAGGTGCTTGTGGTTTGTGTTCCTGCTTGGCAAGTGTTGCCAGACGATGCAGATTGCACGCGCAGAATGAGCAGCAGGGGTGGAAACCAGCCAACATCCAACGCAAAGGACAGGAAAATACAGGAAGATATCTGTTGGGATAAATGGGTCGCTGGGAGGGGCTGGTCTGCAATTCGCTTGCAACTGAAATCTATCTGACCGACCTTATCTACCTGGTGCCTACCTGGTACTTATGCACAAGAACCTGGAGCCCGCAAAAACGATCCATCCGTCGACAAAAAACGCAGATTTGCAGTGCTTGTTGTTGGTGTTTCTATCTGTACAGTGTACACGTGTTACTACAGGTAATTAACAGCGGAAATCAAATGACAGGCGCCGTGATGGGGAACAGCAGACAGACACAGGGGCTGAGGTATGGACAGATTACGCGCGCTTCTTCTTCTCGAGCTGTGACAAAAAGGCAGGAAGCAGCAGCGCCAGCCCCTGAGATGACATGGTTGACATCTTTTAAGTGGGCGTGAGCGGGCTGGGTGTGGGTCGCGCTAGAGACCACCATCCAGCAAGGCCAGCGAGTTAGCAGCGCAGGCTGCCCCCCAGACAGTTGATGCCTTGCAGCCTCATGCTTATTTGGGAGGCCTGATTGGTTCAAAGGCCTGTCCCAGCAAAACTCAAAACCTCGTTGGGGCCCTGCAGCAGGCAGCAAGCAGCAGGCGGCATGCTGGGCCACTTTTGGGGGAGCGGGGCGGGAACCTCTCATCGACAACCACCTAGCACCTTTCATCCACCCCAGCAATTGCCGCCGTGCCTGCCCTGTGCCCATCGCCCATCCATGCTGCCAGTCTCCAGTCGCAGTCTACCGCCAACCACCTATCCATTCCGTCCGGTGTCTAGTCTAGGTTGTCTCGCGGCTCCCAGCTCGCAGCTCGCAGCTCGCAGCTCCCAGCCCAGCCCGCCCAGCCAGCAGCAGCCAGCAGTTGCAGTGCAGACATACCGTCCGCCCGTCCATGTGGTGCAGCGCTGGTAGTAATTGAGTGACGGGATCCTGCCGAGAGAGACGGACGAAAAAAAAACCCTTGGAGCGACGCGACCACGAGCCGAATTCTCGATCAACCAAATTCACATTTAACGCCCCAGCAGCCGACCGACTAAACAGGCCGACTGATAGACGCCTCGTCTTGTCGGGTGTATCGCATCTAGCGTCTTGCCTGGTTTTCGATTGCCGCGAGATATCCCCTTTTGCTTCTTCATCTCCATCTTGTTCTTCATCGTTTCAGCACACTTCTCGCCAGCTTAGCATTCTTCTTCTTTTCGCCCGTCGTCGCCCTAATCGTCGCCGCCGTCTTCCTCGTCCTCGTCCTGCTGCTCCGAGGTTTGGCCGTCATTCCGACCCCTTCCCCGCCTTCATCCCGCCGCCGTCGCCGTCACTTGTCGGCGTGTCCATGGCCAGGTCGAGTCCTACCAAGTTACTCGGCATCTGAGCTGGCACGCCCCGGCCGTCATGGGCACCAACGGAGGGAATGCGCTCGGCGCTGGTCCCGGACACGACATGAGCGGCTCCATGGGCAATGGCTCCAATCACCCTTCTGCCACCGAATACACACTCCAAGGTCGGCTCACCCCCTTCTTGCTGCTCACCCCCTTCTTGCTGCTCACCCCCTTGCTGCTCACCCCCTTCTTGCTGCTCACCCACCCGCTGCCACTGCCGTTGTCCCAAATGCTGACTGGGCCCTCCTCGATGCACAGGTGTTATGCGCTTTCTCCAGACCGAATGGCACCGCCATGAGCGCGATCGCAACGCGTGGGAGATCGAGAAGCAGGAGATGAAGAGCAGGATAGCCAACCTCGAGGGCCAAGCACGGAGAGCCGATGCCACCCAGAAGGCGCTGAAAAAATACGTCACTATACTCGAGAAGAAAGTCAAGGACCAATCTGCACTCTTGAAAGCTGCCAACCCTACGGCAGCCGCGGCAGCCGCCGCCGAGCACGAGTCTGAGAAGCAGAAGGCCGATCGCGCTACATTGCTGCAGGAGAAGCTCCGTTGTGAGTATCAACTATCTCTCCATCATGCCCTATCCTGCCCAGTGTTCCAGCTTCTGAACATTCATCTATCCGTGCACATGGCCTAACGATGTCCCAACCCAACAGCGTCGCCAGCCAAGTCCGCCGCTTCTCCAGCTGCCGAGCCCGAAGGCGTCGTCGACACGGGTCCTACCGACGACGAATCGGCGCGCAACGAGCTCAAGACCTTTCTCGACCAATGCCAAGCTGAGTTTACCTATCTGATGATAACGCCTGCGAACCCGATCCCCCCAAGGGACTCCCCGCCTCTTCCAATGATCGAGGACCTCCGCGAGGGAGACCAATTCAGTCAACAGGCACTGGATCACTCGTTCCAGCAGCAGGGCGTGCGAGCACAGCAAAACCACCACGAGCTCCTCGCCGCCCAGGCAGCCCTGCCGAACCACCATGCTCCCCCGCCTCCGTCCTCGGCCAATTTTGGTGTCAAGAACAACGAGCTGCAGCCTACCCAGATGGTCCGTACATCGAATACCGAGCACCCTTCCGCGATATATGCCAACGCCGCCGATTGGCCTCCTCAGGTCTCGACAGCGAATAAGATGACGGAAGAGCAAGGGCTTGAGTCGAGTACCCGTGTCGTCAACAACTCGTTTGGGGGTCGTCTGGAGGCTAGGCCTGGTGACGAGCCTGCCGAGAAGCGTGGAGGCACTGCAGATGGTTGGGACTTTGGTGACGGCGGCTTCCCGGATGCTACCGCCCCGCCGGCTCAGCCGCAGCAGCAGCAGCAGCAGCTGTCGTCTAACCGGCCAGATGTGGACGTCTTCCCCGCCGCCGACATGCTGCCCAAATCCCCGAACCGAGCGCCCGTGCCCCACCGGAGAAAGAGCTCGGCTTCCATGGCCCGCAGGCGAAGTGCAGAGCACGAGCTGTCGCTCAACGCGCTCAACCAAAAGGCAGAGAGCACCAACTTCAAGCTCAAGTTCGGTCTGAGGGGCCATCTGGACACAGTGCGAACCCTCATCTTTTCAGGGGGCGGCAGCCCTGGCGAACCCGAGATCTGCACGGCTGGAGACGACGGGATGATCAAACGCTTCCACATCCCCGATCGGCACCCCGGCCACATGACCAGCAATGGTTCCGATCTCGACGTCACGGCAGACTTTACTCATCGCGGCCACAATGGCGCCGTGCTATCGCTGACATCCTGGTCACCGTCTCCCAACTTCTCGACCGGCGGCCGCGCGCAGGGTGACGGCTGGATATTCTCTGGAGGTCAGGATGCAACCATCCGTGTCTGGGAGCGTGGCAGGGTAGACCCCAAGGCCACGCTGGACGGTCACACGGATGCGGTCTGGGCTCTGTGCGTCCTTCCCGCCAATCTCGGCGCCATCTTTGGACAGACCAACGCCCATGGGACCGCAGAACGCATCTTGCTCGTGTCCGGCGCGGCCGACGGCACCGTCAAGATATGGGCCGTCAGCGAGCCTCCCCAGCTCACGTCGCCGCAGCCGGGGTCGGGACGTCGCGGGCCGGGCGGTCGTGTTAGAGGCAACTCGATGAGCTCTGGTTCTGCATTCCCAAGCTCGCCGCAGCCAACAACAGCATCGAACTCGCCTTTCCACCACTCGCTGGTGCACACCATCTCGAGGGCAAACTCGAAAGCCAGCCCGACATGCATCACACCGCTCGGCGCCAACGGGGAGGCCTTTGTGGTCAGCTACTCGGACGCCGCCATCATCGTCTACGACACTCGCTCTGGCGAGGAGATTGGAAACATGGCAAGCCTGGAAACATACGACGGCACCATCAGCACGAGCGTCAACGCAGTGGTGGCCACAACAGTCGGGCTGGACCAGCCCCATCAGGGTTTGAACGAAGAGGACACTGGCAGTACAGGCGGGCCGACTGGAGGCGGCCGGGCCATGGCTGGGTCGGGGGTCGAGGGCGTCATAATTTCAGGCCACGAGGACCGCTTCGTCCGGTTCTTTGATGCCAACAGTGGTAAGTCTTTGAAGAGAGGGGGGACATCCGCAAGCCGGGGAGTTCGTCACAGCTAATGGTCCGGCTAGGTCAATGCACGTACAATATGCTGGCTCATCCGGCCTCCATCTCGGGCCTGTCGCTTAGCCCCGACGGCCGTGAGCTGGTGAGTGCCGGTCACGATGCGTCGTTGCGGTTCTGGTCCCTCGAGAAACGGTCTTGCACCCAGGAGATCACGAGCCACCGCGTCATGCGTGGCGAGGGCGTTTGTGCAGTCGTGTGGAGCCAGGACGGGCGGTGGGTTGTCAGTGGCGGTGGCGATGGCGTCGTCAAGGTGTTTGCTCGGTAGGACCGACGACACGAGGACCCATGGGGCCATCTGCCGTCGTCGCACCGAGGGGTGTCGAGGCTTATGGGTACGTTCAGGGGCGGCGGTGCTGACACGGGCCACACTCGTCGGGGCTCATGGAGGAACGAGTGGCTCGATTGCAGCTGATACTTAATCGGGTGGGAACTGCTCGGCCATCCGCGAGATTGAATGGGGTTTGATGCCGGGGATGAATTTAAGGGCAGTCATTGCTCACGATACCTAGGGAGCTAAGCCTGAAACACTAGGAGACGAGGGTTGGGAGGAGGCACTGCCAACGGCCGGGGATCAAGGGGCTGTCGAGCGGACAGCGAGGAGCTGCACCTCCCGCTGTTAGATGATGTCGTCCCATACCCTTGAAAGGAGAAATGATCGATCGATGGCGCTTCGGGTGTTGTTTTGATGGGAATGTACGATTTGGCCAGGTAAGTATTGTTCATGTGAGGGATGTTGTGGGTGTGTCGGGAGGGGGGGGTGGGGGCGTGGGCGGTGGAGGGAGGTAGCGGTTTTGTTCATGAGCGCGGACTTTCTATAGCTAGACAATACCAGCGTCGACAGGCGAATGCCGACCAACATTCTAGATGGCCCGTTGGGGGTTGTAGATTAATTAGGGCAAGATGAGTTGGTTTAGCGTTACTCTATATATTACCTGGGAGTAAGTAGGCAGAAGAAAGACGTGGGCTTTGGTTTGCACACCGAGTATGTACCTAATTATTCCTTCCATAAAGCACAAGACCTTGTGAGTAGCTGAGCCAGTAATTACCTACTATGGCAGGAGTCAAGGGCCCCGAGCACGCACGCCATGGGCACAAGATGACAAACTGAAACTCGCCGCTCGCCCGGACAGGCAGTAATGAATTACACAAACAATTCGTTACTCCAGATGATGGTACATATACCTGAGCTATCAGCACCCAGCGCCTCCCCCCGTTGCATATCCCATGGGGTAAAGGGGTAATTAATGCACTCCAGCAGTGAGGGCCGGCCGTGTATTACGCAGGCTGCCGAGGAGTCCTTGGCCAATCAACGTACATTCTGAGGTAGGCAAGGTAAGTAGATAGGTAGTTACCCACTATCCTACCTACCTCTGAACTTAACTTCTACCATGGGGAAGCGGCATATGACGACGACACAGAGATCCCTCTCCCCCTGGCAGCAAAACACCTGCATGTCACGAGATACTATTGAGCGTTACGACCACCTCAGCCATCTACACCAAGCCCCTTCATCTCTGCTGTTGATAGTAACGCCGGCAATCACTTGCTCTTCAATGTTGGTAGAGATTCTTCCAAAAAAAAAAAAAAGGAAAAAGCCCGACAGGTTCGTAGATGCCGGGCTGGTTGCGGATTCAGCCTAGAATCCTGGGGATAATTAAGCCAACCCCTGGCCACAAATGAAGGGACGGTGCTCGACCTAGTATTAGACAATCATCATCGTCCACATTGGCGTTGAAAATGAGCGCAGCCTGAGCCCTACGGCGTGGTAATCAAATGTCCTTCCACTGTGCCGATTTGTCGGTTCAAGTGGCAGCAGTCCAGGTCTAATTTACTACCTAGGGACATGATTTAAGCCGGGGTTCGTTCCCCACCCTCCCTGCCAGTTCCAATGGCCCCCGACTGGAGCCACAAGTATAAGGCAATATAGTTTCAGGTTCAGGTCGGAGACACTCTCCACGTACATGCTGGTGCTCTCCAGATCAGTGGAAGCTTCCCCGCCCGGATATAGATTGCGATGGACTACCCCAGATCAGCTCTTGGGCCGAGCCGCCTGTTGCCTGTTGCCTGTCACCTGCACGTGCAGTTGAGTGCCGCATGGGGACTGGGCCTTTGGTTTTTTGATTGACATTCCCGGCTAATATCTCGTCCAAAGTCCCATCAGGGGTCAATCCAAACAAATCTCCGCACCCGGGTCCGGGGGAAATGTGGGGGAAGGGATGGATGTAAGTCCAGCTCAGCTGCCAGTGCTGTCAATTGGAATGGAAGCTGCGGTGGGAGGGAGGGAGGGAGGGGGAGCATCAGATCGGATGGACCGTCACCAACCATCGCTGATATCGCTCTTACTTATTGACATGTATGGGACGAGTTCCTTTTAAGCACTGCGTCTCCCCTCCGCCCTCGTAACTACTAACAGCGAGTTCAAGTCACAGAAGCACAACACCAAGAACAACAATATAAAAATGCACGTCCCATCAAAGGTAGCAGCAGCAGCGGCGGTGGCTGCGGCATCGCTCCTGTTGTGGCAGCCAGGGGCAGCCCAGACGGCGCCGGGAGCAACATGTGCCAATGTGTCGTCGACCCAGACATATGACTACATCATCATCGGCTCGGGTGCTGGCGGGATCCCCATGGCCGATCGGCTGAGCGAGGCCGGCCACAGCGTGCTGCTCGTCGAGAAGGGCCCGCCGTCGACGGGCCGATGGGGCGGACTGATGAAGCCTAAATGGCTGGCGGGGACGAGCCTCACCCGGTTCGACGTGCCCGGGCTCTGCAACCAGATCTGGGCGGATCCGGTGGGGGTGTCCTGTACAGACGTTGATCAGATGGCCGGCTGCGTCCTCGGCGGCGGCACTGCCGTCAACGCCGGGCTGTGGTGGAAGCCTCACTATGCCGACTGGGACACCAACTTCCCGGCCGGGTGGCAGAGCAAGGACCTGGCCGCTGCCACCGACCGCGTCTTCTCGAGGATCCCCGGCACCACCACCCCGTCCATGGACGGCAAGCGCTACCTGTCCCAGGGCTTCGACATGCTCGGCGGCAGCCTTGGCGCCGCCGGCTGGAAGTACATCATCCCCAACGACCACCCCAACGAGAAGAACCGGACCTACGGCCCCAGCACCTTCATGTACTCGGGCGGAGAGCGCGGCGGGCCCTTGGCCACCTACCTGGTCTCGGCCTCCCAGCGCAAGACCTTCACTCTCTGGACGAACACGGTTGCGAAGCGCGTCGTTCGCCAAGGCGGCCATGCCACGGGCGTCGAGCTCGAGTGCAACGGCGCCGGCTATGCCGGGGTTGTCTCTGTCACGCCCGGCACCGGCCGAGTCATTCTCGCTGCTGGGGCCTTTGGGTCTGCAAAGCTGCTCTTCCGCAGTAAGTGCCACATACATAGACCACGAAACCTACCTACCTACTACACTTGGCTGATCTCTTTTTCTTTTTCCTTCTTCTCTCCTGCACAGGCGGCATTGGACCGACAGACCAACTCAACAATGTCAAGAACTCGACCGACGGGCCCACCATGATCGGGTCTGATTCCTGGATCAACCTCCCCGTGGGCTACAACTTGAACGATCACGTTGGTGTAAGTGCTTGATCGCTTGTTTGATCAGCAGCCGAAACTGGACCAGTGGCCAAGCTGACTCGATGGAAACAAATAACTAGACCGACATTGAGATTTCCCATCCCGACGTGGTCTTCTACGACTACTATGGTGCCTGGACCAAGCCCATCACCAACGATACCGAGACATACCTTGGTGAGTCAAACACTCGACGACCACGGCGGACAACATGAAGCTCCGTGTCACTTCACTAGGTAGGGGCTGAATCCAAACCGCTGACGGTGGCATGTCCACAGCGAACCGAACCGGGCCGCTTGCCCAAGCCGCCCCCAACATCGGGCCAATGGTACGTTGACTCGACAACATGAATCCTCTCCTGCCCAGCGGCCAGTCGATTAACAAAGACCTCTCTACCTTACAGTTCTGGGAAATCATCACTGGAGCAGATGGAATTCAGCGTCATCTCCACTGGCAGTCGCGCGTCGAGGGACTCACCCCCAGTAAGTCCCCCAAAAAGAATCATGCTCCCTATGAGTTTCCAGGTTCATTAACAACTGAACAATGATCTGCAGCTTCCATGACCGTCACGCAGTACCTGGGAACGGGCTCCGTGTCCCGTGGCCGCATGATTATCACCAAGCAGCTCAACACGGTTGTCTCTGTGCCTCCCTATCTCCGCAACGAGCACGACAAGGCGGCCGTCATCCAAGGTCTGGTCAACCTCCAGGAGTCTCTCAAGACCGTTGCCAATCTCACGTGGATCACCCCCAAGGCCAACGTGACAGCAGCGCAGTTTGTGGCTTCGGTGAGTTTACCTATTCAGTCACTTGCCCAGAGCTTTTTTTTTCTCCATCTTTTACTAACGCTTGACAACAACCAAAAAGATCCCGGCTACGCCCTCGCGTCGCTGTTCAAACCATTGGATTGGTATGTACTATTAGACCCAGCTGCAGTTTTACTCGTGCCAGCTACTACTTCCAAAGCATAAGTAATACATGCAGACGGAGCAAACTGCTGACACACGGAACAAAACACAGGAACTGCCAAGATTGGCACCGACGACGGCCGCACAGGTGGAAGTGCCGTGGTGGACCTCAACACCAAGGTCTACGGCACCGACAACATCTTTGTCGTGGATGCGTCCATCTTCCCCGGCATGATCACAGGCAACCCGTCGGCAGCCATTGTCATTGTGAGCGAGCACGCAGCAGAGAAGATTCTCGCACTGCCGCCGCCGACTGCTGCGTAAGGTAGATGATACATTGGTTATTTACCTGATTGATGATGTGCGTTGGGTTATTGAAGCTCATGAAGGCTGGTGGTACATGTGGTTTCTCTGGTTACATAGTACACAATGGCAATGTCAGCAAATACAGTCGGTTAATTAGTACTAGCCAAGCTTAAATATCAATTTAAACTCCGCCACTCACTGGTCCATGATGACGAGCGACGTTGATACCGCTCCTCCAACGTATCCGCGTCCCCGCTTCACCGGCGTCATCTACGACGGAGCGACACTACCGTCACCACCTCGGGGCGTTGGCGATGCCCTGCGGACGGCCAACATCTCACAGACCCTCAACAGCATGGCCCAGGTACAACGCCACGGCAGCCGGGTAATCACAGCATCGACGGCATCGGGGTCATGAGCACCGACCTCCAAAACAGTGTCCGAGTTGAAGAACCGAGCAAGATTGACGAGGTGAAGCTAAGTACCTAACCTATATTAGAGTCATCGTAGGTCATCATAACATGGCAACGAAATTAATGACACATAATAGTTTCCAGGAAATGGAATAGCAGGGAGACAAAAGAAAATTGGCAAAACATTACTTCTTGATCATTACTTTTAAAAAAATACTACAACTGACCATGATTGATGGTTCAGTCCTTCATACTAGGATATCTATAAAACACACACACACACACACACACACACACACACAAAATCTCTCTCCCTCTCTCCCACGTCTCGTGACGCGTGGCTTAATTATTGCTTCTGCGATATCATCATCTCCTCGTTCTCTTGAATGGGCGCCGGCTTGTTGGTGGTCTTGTTGAACTGGTTCTCACCCACAACACTTCCTGTGCCTTCAAGCTCGAGCTTGTAGTCGTTGGGCTTGCTAAGCACAAACTCCTCCTTGTCGATGTGTCTAAAGGTGAAGTAGAAGACAACACTGAGGATGCCGCCCACGATCGCCGGGCCGCCAAAGTCCCATGTCAGGTAGGGGTCGGTAATGACAGAAGAGCAGGCCAGGCCGATGGCGTAGGCGACGGCGGTGGTGAAGAGGTTGATGGCCGACACGAGACCACGCATGTTGACGGGCGCGCGCGAGTAGGCAATGCCGTACGCGGGTACATTGATGAACAGCTCCGAGATACCGCCGACCGCGTAGGGGATGGCTAGCCACCAAATGCTGATGGGGGCAACGCCGGTGCCGATCGCGCAGTCGCTGGAGCCGTACTCGCCGCAGGGCGAGAGCTTGTACGCGTACGAGTTGAGAATGGCATAGCCGGCACCGCCGAGCGACGACATGGCAAGGCCTGTGGTGATGCGTGCCACGGGACCGTAGTGGATGCCTGCCCTCCTGAGAGCGGGGTAGAAGAGATAATTGAGGATGGGAGCGGCGGCGATAATCGACAACGAGTTAAAGTTAGAAATGACGTCGTTGGGGACGCCATTGGTCTCGAGCATGGTCGACAAGAAACTAGCCGCGCCGCCAATGCCGTTGTCGTTGAGATACTGGATGGGGAAGAAGCAGAAGATGCCAGTGGCCTGGAAGGTGCGGCGGACGTCATCCACGAACTGGTCGTTCCATCGGGTAGGGTACGCGGCCTCGAGATGAGCAGCAGCAATGTTGGAAGGCTTGGCGTACTCCCAGAAACCGTGACGACCGATACCTCTGAGACCAGCGCGGCGGAAGCAGACGCTCAGAACGCGGAAGACATTGGGCAAGTCGCTTCCGCCAGCGGGGTGCAGAATCAGGCGCTTGTAAAGGAACCAGAGCAGGAAGGGCAGGGGGAGGTAGAGGATGAGGGGGATCAGGAACGCAAGCCACCACTAAATCCAAGACCAAAAGTCAGCAAAACAGTCCACCTTCAAAGGGGGTGAATATCCGTCTGAGGGGGAAAAAGACTTACGCCCACGTATTTCTCAGAATAGGAAGTGGCAACGCCCATAAAACCGCCAATGTTGATGACGAGATAAAACCAAAGCATGACGCGCTCGGTGGTGGCCTCGGGGTCTTGGATAACCCGCTCGCCGGTCGCGGTCGTGATGACGATGGGCACGGTCTGGGTGACCTGGTCCAGAAGCAAGGGCGAAACGTTGGGCTTGAACATGGCTAATTATTGGCAACAGCGCGTTAGTAGAAGCCACGCGCCTGGAACATGGGAGGGGAAAAAGCGAAACTCACCTGCGCCAATGGCGAGAATGTAGACGGACAAAAAGTAGGGAGCCTTTGCGGTTCCGTTCTCCAGCAGTGGCTTAGCGCCGGCAACGATCATGAGGACGTGAGCAACGCCAAAGACGGCCACACCCCAGCAGATGATCCTGAAACGACCGGTCCTGGCATCAGCCAGCCAGCCGAAAAACAAGGGCAAAGCGTAAGCCAACATGCTGAAGGACTGCGTGACGGCATTGGCGACGACTGTGCCCAGCCCCAGGGCACCGGCGGTCTGCTGATCTCCGGAGGTGTTGGGCGGGGCGCCCCAGCCGTTTCCGCCGTCGGGCATCTTCCTGTTGACGTAGTTGCTGATCAGGGGCTGGACTCCGTAGTACGAGGCGCGCTCGCAGAACTCGACGATGCAGATAAGGTAGGCCATGATGGGCAAGTTGCCGGGGACGCGGCGCAGGGTGGCCAGGTCCTCCTCTGTCGGCTTGCCCTCGTAATGGTCGTCCATGAGGTGGCTGTCGAGATATGCGGCATGGTGGTCGCCCGGGGGTGTCCGGGGCATCTTCTCCATGTCGGCGCTGATGTTGTCCGGTGAGTCGGCGCTCAACTTCAGATTCATCTCTGGGGATTTCTCGGCGAACGCTGGAGGCCGAGGCAGGGCCGGTAAGTACATGGACAGCGCGAGGACTCGGGGATGGGGATGGGGATGGGGATGGGGATGGGGATGGGTGAGGAGGCGGCATAATTTCACATACCCATTGTGGCGATTGGGTTTCTCCCTTGGCTCAAGCCAACAATGTGGCTAGCGATGTCGCAGGAGTAGAGCTGCGATGCGATGCGATGCTGTAATGGTGTGGGGAGGAGGGACGGGTGGAAGTGGGAAGAAGGGGGGGAGGGACTGCAGGACGGGTCTTTTATACAACGTCCAGGTGTGTTCCACGGAGTCACAACGGGACGGGAGCCTCCCCTATGGGCCTGGATACGGCTAGACGCGTCAAATCCCACCTAGGAAGGTAGGTGGTACCTTGGGATGGAAGGCTACCAGGTAGGATGCGGGTGAGCGACTTCTGGTGGACAAGACGGGGCTGGAGCTAGCAACCGGCACCGGCATCTAGGGGGGTCGGGTCATGTCCAGGATCCAGGACTCCCGACCAGGTACCTTGGCCACGGCGAACGAAAGGTGGAGGTGGACTGAGGTTCCGTGGAGGTTGATGGTGTGCGCGCGAGCCGAAGACCGGATAAGGCAAAGGATCACAATGGGCCGTTGGGGGAGAGGCACCGTGGACGAGAAGCAGTCAGGAGACTGTCCCACGCTTTCCATGTTCTGCTCGGGTTGATGATGCCGGATTCACAGATAGGCCATGCACCATAGCATCAGCTTGAGACAATCGGAGGTAGTCGACAGCCAGCCCGCCAATGACAGCAGCAACAAATGAGTGGGCTGTTGTTCCGCCACTTTGGGGGGTGCAGCGACTGCACGGCAGACCGCGGTGCCTTGCTGGACTAGAGATCTTTTCTCGAATGGACATCGCATCCCCAGAGCTAAGGTTCCAGAAAGAGGGAGAGTGGTAAACAAATGGGGTTTTCCCAGGAATCCCCATGCTGCGGCATGATGCAGGTCACCCACCAGGTCGTCCAAGCTCAGACCCAAACAAGGCACTGATCGACATTTCTGCCAAGGTTCCAGAAGACGAGAGAGACGAGAGATGATGCCCTGGAGAGCAGAACCTGGAAAGATTAGAAATGGGAGCCGGCCATTGGGACCGGGAGCTCAATCGAGCCTGCCTCGCTGCGCGCTTGCCTTGTGCATCGTACGTGCACGTACCTGTGGAAGGTGGAAGGAAGGAGGAAAGGATGTCTGTGGCCTGTGCCTCAGAAACCGGTATCCATGAATTCATTACATCATACCCTGCACCTTCTCTGTGCGCTTGCAGCAGCCGCTAGCCGGCAGCCTTTAGCGCCGTGCAGTGCTGCCATTGGTTCAATGCTTGGGCGATTGCGATTATGTGATAGCGAGGCGAGAGCGATTGTAAGGTTCCATGCGACTGCCCTAACCCGTGCGGGATTAGCTGCCACTGAGTCCAAAGGCACGGCGGGGCCTAGGCTTTGTTTCTAGCGCGTCCTGCGCGGATGGGTGGCCTGTTGTTTGGCGGGCAACTTGCGATGGCCGTCTTTCTGGATCGGCGTTCGGCGGGGAATGTCTGGCTTGATTGCTGCGAATTGCTGGCCGGAGGTGGAGTGACTCGGCCTGGAGACGTCCCAACGAGGAAGGTGCACAAGTGCACACTTTGCCAAAGTCGAACAGTCGCGACCGACGCTCGGTGTGCCAGCAGTGAGCAGTGAGCAGTGAGCAGTGAGCAGTGAGCACTGAGCATTATTAGTGAAAATGGACGGCGGCGGTTTCCACCGCACGGCGAGTTTGCGACTGCTCACTGACCACAGGCTGGCACGATTGGGTTCTTCCCTGTGTGGCAAAAACCTCGCTCCAAAATGTATTCGGTCCTTTCCATTGCTTTAGGTTTGAACCCCCAATTTTGTTTCCATGCCACTGACGGGACTGATAGCTGGTTAGGGTCGGTTTTGCATCGGCATCTTGGTTAGGTCCATACATTTGCGTGTAGTAGTAGAAACCTCATTTTGCTTTCTTTTCTCTTCTCGTTCGTTCATGCCAGTCAATCCCTCAGGTGTCTCTCACGCCTCACCGTTAGCCCACCTGCCACCACGTCCCGACCTGCCTTCCATTTCTTCACCGACGTCCTCGGGTGGTCCAACCTCCCACAGCGGCTTTTGCGTTCAATTCATTGACAAGACAAAATGCCGAGGCGAAGCGGCCGAGGCGACGGTTTCGGATCGGCCGGACGCCCTCGTGCCCACGTTGCATGTACGGCATTCTGCTGTGCGCGCGCATGAGGTGTGCGCCTGCAATACGGCAGAAGATGAAGAATGCTTGCCTTCCACGGGAACTACCTTCCCAAATCGGCCCCAACAGGCACTCAGATCCCGTATAGCTCGGTTTACGTCTCAGCTAGGTAGGTCGTGTACGCAGTGATTAATCCAGGTACGCACTAGCGGACTGCAAGGTCAACAATGGGTAATTCTTTCCATTCCACTGCACACAACCGATCTGATGCCCAGTAATAATATCTCACCTCATCTGAACTGATTCCATCTCCGTCCGAACCTTCAACACCGATTCTCAAGGGATCAATCTAGAACCCAAGAGACAAGTGGGAGCCAGACAACTGGAAGGGAGACAATGCGATGACAGATATCTAGACTAATTACAAGGATGTACCCAATCCCGATGAAGTGGGACCGCTTCCCGTGGGCCGGCGCCTGGCCTAATCGGTAGGGCGCGCCCGTCCCCGACTCGGGTTCATGATTCATGAATCATGCTTCGCAGGGTAGCAAGGACACAAGGCTCCTTGTATGCAGCCCCAAGTGCCTGGCTAATAATCACTTGGCTGGCTAGGAGTTATTATGTCCCTTGGCCTACCTCCGAGATCAGGACCATCGAAAAGAGTTGAAGGCAAGCTGTGCGTGCATAGGTATGTGTCGAAACGTCAATACCTGGCTTCGGTTTCAAGGTCAGGACGGAAGAGGTAATTAATCAATTACATGTTGTTAGCTCGGGTGTCCTCAGTTCTGGGCACGCCATGGCCTGAACGGGGCCCCGTTTACCAAGTTGCTCTACGCAGCCTTGCCAAGCTCATGAAGTTCCATGCTCTCGAGTGAACCTAGATGGCTGACTGCCGAGACTCGGAGCTTGGGTCTAGTTTGGTACCATCAGTGTGCGCGGCGTGCCACTCCCGGCCCACGGTGGCTATCCCTACGAGATGCCATCCGGGAATGCCAGACAACCCACCTGACCATTGCCAATGTTTTTAGGCCTTCTTGGCTGCCCCTAGCCCTAACCCCACGCACACTAATACGCCGGGTGGTTGTGGTGGTGGTAGCCAACTGGTCTTGCAGATCGGGTATCGTACCTGGCCCAGCAGCTCAACTCGCAGAGCCCGAGAGACACCAAGAAAAGGAAGCCGGATCCGAAGACGGGAGCCAAGGAGCCCAGGACATGCGCCAAGCTCCCAAGAGGTTACCTGAGTATTCGGGACGAACCACCTTTCAAGAACTAGTAGGATGCCGGGATCCAGCCCATCGGTACCAGACTATCCTGCAGTGTTCCTTCTTTCATCTCTTTGCCGTGTGCATGGCGTTTTGCGGGGAGTGCTGCTTGACCTGCTTGACCCCTTCTTGGCAGACATGGAAACAGCTCCGAGCCCGGGCCAATGCAAACACTGCTTTTAGCCTGGAAGCTTCTGACTCGCTCACTGTCTGCAGTGTCCAGCATTTCCGTTGTTTGATAGCAAGGAGCACCGCGACACCCCGGACACCTAGGCAGGCAACGTACGCAGATGGAGAAGGGAGAAGAATAAGAAGAAGGAAAAATTATGTCCTTTGATTTTTCACCTCGGCTGCTTGGTACTAACCCCCCCCCTCTTCCTCCCCACCTCTATCTGCTATCTCCTATCCGTCTGGTCTCTTCAAGTCAGCAGCATTGTTTGACGCGTTGCCATTTGTCACAAGGCCAACCCTCGGGAGTGGTCTGGACCACTAGATAAGGTAGAGCATCAAGGCAACTGTATCAGCCCGGCGGCAATGGCCGCAGGCGGGTAACGCTTGGATACAACAAACCGACAGAAGGTCATGAGGATTCAACCGTCGAAAAAATAGACAGAAGCGATTGGCATATTGACCTAAGGCAATAACTACCCCTGTAAACTAGACTCGGGCCTGTGCGCCTAGCTGTGGCTATAAGAAAGAGGCCTGGATCCAAGTCAGATTGAAGGGATCAAGGACCTTGAGGCCACAGAAGATTATTACTGAATTTGAACCCCCTCCAAGCCCTGTATTACAGCCCTTGTCACACCATTGGTCACTAATTATTGTTCAAGGTGCACTCACACAACTTTGCTGCCAGGCGTTTTGCTTTCCCCCGGTTCCACTTTAGTCTTTTCACTGACAAGGGCCTAGAGGTTGGTGGTTTGACGTCCTAGATAATTTTATCTGGATCTCATCTCCCAAGAATGGAGCCCAGCGTGTGCAAGCTTTCCGGACTGGAGCATATTGTTCAATCATGACTTCGTTAGACTACTAGTAAGTAAGGTACTAGTACTGTACATATAGGTACGTAATGCAATAGCACTCAGAGACCCCCTCAATATCATAATTAGGATCCAGTCTTTCAGATGATACAAGCTCCCGTCGGATTCAATGCCAACCCAGAACAGCACTGCAGTGTCTTGTAAGTCAGATAATCAATGCTTGCCATTATACACCCGCCAGCGTCTTCTCGGCCCATCCGAGCGAGGGCGGCTCGGCGCCGTTAAAGACAACAAAGGCAGCCTTGAGGGCGACGTCGCCAAAAATGTTGATGCCCATGCCCGAGCTGCTCTGGATGCCGCCAAAGCAGCTCGTGCTGCCCGTCTGCACCTCGCCGTAGTTGATGTAGGACCCGGGGATGCTGATGCGGGCGGAGCCGACGCCAAAGGTAAAGGCCGGCAGCTTCTGGCTGCAGGGGAACACGTAGCCGCCGTAGCTGCGGCTGTTGCTCGACCCCGGGACCCCGCGGTAGTAGGCCGTCACCACCGACGTGGGCAGGTACAGCAGCGTGGTCCCCGTGTCGGCGATGTTGGTGATGGGCGTCGACACAAAGGACCCCGTGCCAACGGCGTACCCGGTCGACGTCCACGTCCAGTATCCCGGGTTGGTGTTGACGGGCGTGTACGTGATGTTGCCCTTGTACTTGGCCGGGTCGATGTAGCCAAAGTCGTAGGTGCCGGCTGGTTGGAAGGAAGCACATGCAGTGTCAGTTTGTTTGATTCCAGGTCCGAGTCTTTCCGTACCTGATCGGAAGAAGAAACTTGAAGAGAAAGAAAAACATACCAGCCTTGAACTTGAGGTCCGAGGTAAACAGCGGTGCCTTGAGGTTCCCTTTGACGTTGTCGAAAAAGGTCGACTGCGCCTTGGGGCTGACGGTGTTGAGCGAGCTGAAGCCCAGACCGACCAGCCCGTCGATCTGGGTCTCGCGCGTAAAGCTCGTGGAAACCTGCTGGGCGCACTCGACGGCCTGGCTGCCGGCGGTCAGGCCGCCCACGGTGAAGTTGTCGGTGTAGACATTGCCCTTGGAGGCGGATCCGTCGCCGTAGCTGATGCTCCAGCTGTGGTCGGTCAGCAGCTTGGAGGTGCTGGACTTGCCGGGCGAGTAGACGGTCTGGCCCTTGATCTGCGAGCTCGGCAGGCTGCTGGAGAAGACCCACAGGTCCGACGACCCCGTGTCGAAGTCGAGGTTCAGCGACTGCGGCGGCGTGCCGATCGACACGGGCGTGATGTAGGCTACGTCGTACTCGTCGATGGGGAGAGCCCCCGCCGTGCCCGTGCCCGTGCTCGCGTCGCGCTCGGCCAACGCCGCGGCCCGGGCATTCTCCACGGCCTTGAGGAGGTGGTCGGGCACCGGCGCGCCGTACTTCAAGTATGTCTTGTAGACGGACAGCGCGCCGTTGAACCGGTGGGCCGGGTTGCGCACCTGCTTCAGCGAGGCCTTGCCCTCGCCGAGCTGGGAACCGTCATTGATGACTGTCGTGCCGACCCTTGGGGGCAGCGCCGAGCCCAGACCGACAGCGGCGAGGGCTGTGGCGAGTAGCAGGCTGGTGATGGCCACCATGTTGGCGGCGCTGGGAGAAGAGGAGTGGTTTCAGATGCCGCTGCAGGCCACTGAAGTAGTATTGATGTGGGAGCTTCTTCACGAGAGACAGACTGACGGAAAGGGGAGAACTGGCAACGAGACGCCGGGCAAGGGAGAAACGATGGGGCCCCCATGAAGCTTATCTACTTGACCCGCACTCCGAGGCAAATAGCCGCGCCGTGACCTGAGCTCGACGGTACTCTGGACACAGCCAATCCAGACCTGGTACCTTACACATCGAGAAGGACTGGATGTGGAGGCTAGGGGCGGGTCCTGGTCTTCGAGCCCGCTTGCGTCTACCAAGCCCAGAGTGACACCACCTCCCCCCCTGCCTCCCTGTCCAGTCCGGAGACATGGCCGTCTGCCGAGCCCCTCGTGGCGATGCCAGTGGCATCATCTTATTCATTCATTGACAGTGACTAGACGACATGAGCCTCGAGCACGACCGTGTCAATAGTAATTATCCTAAGGTGAGGTACCTAGGGAGGCTTTCGGAAATAGAATCCCAGCTGGTGGCGAGGGGCATAATCGCGGCACATTCATGTTCATGTTACGATTGACGGGCAGCAGTCGGTCAAGTTTTTGGTTTCGAGATCGACTTGTTCTGGGCCACTGGGTCCCAAGTGGTCTCTGGCTCCCGTCGTCATTTGCCATATGCCAATCGTCATGGGCGAGAGTGGACGTGTAGACGTGCAAATAGGCAAATGAGGCGTAGTGATAGGGCATTGGCGAATGAGACGCGAGCTCGGCTTATTGCCTCGAAGATCCAGTGCACCACATACAGTGCCGCACCTGTGGCTTCGGCAGATGGAGAAAGCGGCTGCAACATAATAAGCGATGCCTCTCCAGCCTGGGCCGCGCGCGTGACCGAGCACTTGCAATATGTCGATTACCGGCTAGGGGGTGGGTGGGCCATGTCGCCATGGTTAATCTATCCAACAAAGGGCTCTGCGGCATTTGTCCCATTGCACGCACACCCAGGATCCCCCCCGTGATAGGCAGATGGCCGAAGCGGCAGCAAAGTGAACTGGAATTTGTCACTGATAAGCAGCATTGACCCCCGGCGCGGCCACACGAGCAATGATCGCAGTAATTGCCATAGACTTGGCTCAACGTCCGACATGTCGAGTCTTGGCGATGGGGGACCGTGACATGATGTTGATTACATGCAAATAGGTAGTCCCTTGCAGCGTCAGACACTGAAGCTACAAAGGGATGTTGCCAAGACGATTCGTGTTGCAATGCTCATAGTAGAACTATGGCGTACATCAACTTTTATTGGCGGAATTGAAGTCGGGCGTTGTTTATTCTCGGGTGTGAAGAACCGTGGCAGGTCAGAAGCTTCACAAGTTATGTGAACCGTCAGAAAAGAATCTCCCAGCCAGCCTGCAAACTGCAAGTTGACGGTCTAGTCTTTGACTGAAAGGAGGGGGCAGCTCAACGCTAGCCATTTAGCTAGAGCTAATCTATCAACATCAAACTCGATGGTTGACCAGGTGCAACACGCCAACCACAGTTAGAGGTATTTATTATTAATCAAGTCATACGGTAGTTGGGCAGCGATGCAGACAGCCAGTACTCAAGTATGCTCCCAAACATTGATTGGAGAAATAATGAATTGCAGTGTATCAAAACATACGCGCACGAAATCTGCAACATATTGTAGCTGCACCCTTGTGTCGAAATCGTAGCTGAATCAATAGGCAAACATCATGTTAACGTTGATAGGCGTGGTCATGCAAGTGGCTGACATGAATTCAAAAGAAACCACACCAAACATACCCGCTCAAACAGCAAACGGAAGGTCACAAATATCGGTATCGAGAATGAATAAAAAAAAAACAATGGACAGTATAAAAAGGGAGACACAGCATGTGTGTCTAAAATTGGAACAAAAAAGAAATAATCTCCTTCGGAAAGGGTCGAACTTTCAGCCTCCAGATTAACAGTCTGACGCGCTAGCCAATTGCGCCACGAAGGATTTGCGATTTGTGTTGTGCGGGAACAACTGTGGAGTGTGTCTGAGTTTTGATGGATTTCAAGGGGGACGGACACACAACTCCCACAATTACAGGCATGCAAAACATGACCCCTCCCCTGAAAGATTTAGGGTCTGTTTGGCAGGAGCACCACACAAAGACACCATCACACGGACGTTGAAGACGCAAGAATAGATGGAGACAAGGAGCTGTAGTTGCAGGGCGCAAGGAAATCCGTCAGTGCCATTAAGTAGCACTTATTATCAGATTGAGTGGACGTCACAAAGGAACAACATGGTGAGAGTGTTTCATGGAATTGTATCATTCATTTCATTCGTTCATATGTGATAATTAAATAATAGACTACCAGACACCAAGTGCATACAACAAACAGCCTTTGTAATGTGCGTTCAATCGACCATTACCGAAACTGGCAGCCTCTAGACGATCAGGCGACTGTCCCTGACAGCTGGCGGATGTTCTTGATCTTGAGGTCCCGCCAGAACAAGACGCAGACCAGGGCGGCGGCCAGGGCGCACACGCTGGTGATGAGCATGTACCGTTGGGCGTCGGCGTAGGCCTGGGAGATGCCGATGCGGATGGGGGTGCCGATGCGGTAGCCCAGCTGGCTGTAGATGCTGCTGTAGATCATGTCGATGTTGGCGCCCTCGGGGAGGTGCTTGCGCAGGGCGGGCAGGAAGGTGCCGGTCCAGATGGCACCCGCGATGGCGGACCCCAGCGCGTAGCCGACGCTGCCAAACAGGTCCAGCATGGCCAGGGTGGCGGCAAAGTGCTGGTGGCTGATGACGGCCATCATGGCGATCTCGGCCGAGACGACGAGCGGGCCGCCGGCAAAGGCCACAAAGACCTGGGTCATGATGATGAGCCCAATGTCGCTGTCGGGCTGCCGGTACCGGATCATGAGCCCGACACCGAGCATCATGAGCGGCATGGCAAAGTACAGCGCCACCCACTTGAACCGCCCCGTGCGCCGGATCAGGTAGCCGATCACCAGGGCCGAGAAGCACGAGCCGACGCGGTAGATGTTGCTGATGTACGTCGCCCGCGTGAGCGTCTGGTTCCACACCACCATGAGCATCGACGTGAAGTAGGTGCCCCAGACGGCCGAATTCATAAACACAAAAAACATCATCAGGCCGGCGAAGAAGACGGTGCGGTCGCCTAGCAGGTGCAGCGGGATGAAGTTGACGGGCGCCACAAAGGCCTCGTAGAGCACAAACACAACGACCAGCACGCCGCCGATGATGATCATGCTGATGAACATGGGCGACTTCCACTGCAGCGTCTGGTACGACCAGGTGGCCAGGGCCAGGTCGAACAGGGCGATGCCCGCGGCCAGCAGGAAAATGCCGAGCAGGTCAAAATCGACGACGAACTGCTTGAACGAGGTCGCGCTGACCTCGGGCTTGACGGTGGAGAGCAAGCCCAGGTTCTTGGCCCGGCGCTCGCTCCAGAGGAACAGCAGGATCAGCGGGATGATGACGACGGGCACGATAATCGTAAAGACGCCAAAGCCCCAGCGCCAGCCGGCGCCGTGGATGAAGGCCTCGGACATGGGCCCGCCGATCCAGGTGGTGACGATGTAGGGCGACGTGGCAAACGCTAGCATCAGGCCCCGGTTCTTGAGCGACGACGTGTCGGCGATGAAGACGGTCATGCAGTAGCTCACGCCCTGCGACCCGACGAGCGAAAACACCTGCGCGGCCGCGTACATCTCAATGTTGTCGCACGCCGCCATCATGATGTTGCCAATGACCCAGCACACGAGCATCAGCGCCATGCCGTGCGGCCGGCCCCAGATGTCGAGCACCTTGGCCAGCGGGAGCTTGGTCAGGCCTGCGATGATGGTCGACATGATGTTGGTGGCGGCCAGCAGCGAGTGCGTGCCGAACGAGCTCGTGACGAAGGGCACGAAGGCGCGGATGACGACCTCCTGGATCGACGTGACAAAGTAGATGAGCCATATCCTGTTCAGGCCTCTTGTCAGCCTCCTGGCACACTCCAGTCGCAAGTAGGTACCTGACTTACATTGCATATGCGGCGATCAAGTGCCACTTTGTCCACACGGCGGCGGTGGCCTCCATCTTGAGCACACCCGCCTGCGCCTCCGAGTCGGTGGGGGAGAACTCGGGCCGCCGCTCATCCTTCTGCTCAACCACCTGGTCCGACTCTGGCGCATCATCTTGCTGTGATTGAGCATCGGGCGACTTTTCGTTCGCAGAGCTCTGGCTCAGGCCCGGGCTGCCCTCGTTGCCGCCCGCCGCCGCTGCCGCCTTGTTGGGAGTCACGGTGGAGAGAAGACCCATGGTTGGGTTGCGGTATGTTTAGGATGCTGCAGTCGCTGCTCGGAGCTCGACGCCGGCCCGCGGGAGTGTCACTCACGGTCTGCTCCGGGTGGATGGCGACAACACAACCGGGTGGTGTTTGAAGAGAAGCAGATTGGACGCGGAAAAAGGGGGGAACCGAAAGAAGATTCCAGTTACGTCCGCCGTCCGTCTGCCGCCTTGAAAGAAAAGTGCCGCAGCACGCGCTCGCAGCAGGTTCCATCCTCGCCTTTCCCTCTTGTCTCCTCCCCCTCCCGAGCTTGGCCGAACCACTGGGCACTGGCAGTGCGACACATGGAGGGGAGGGGAGGGGATCGATCAGGGGAGTGCCAGTGGGCCACCGCTGCAGCTTCCAAGACGCGAGTTGCGCTCGTTGTTCGGATCTGGCACCCTCATCAGGGATCAAGGACCGGCCAAGACTGCGGACGGCGGCTGTGATTCGCCCAGGGCGGCCGGTGACGGGGCCAGGAGAAAAAACAAGCAGGGGTCCACTCGGGCCCATGTGGAGAGGGCGCACCAATGGCGAGGGCGGGCTAATCTTATCAGATCATCAGATCATCAGATAAAAAGAGCATGGTATCATCGCCAGGGCATGCCAAGCAAAGTTGGAGCAGCTTTATTGGGGAGCTAGGCGAAGGCGCTGAAAGGTTTTTGCACGCGACAGGGGGGTGAGCCGGGGGTGGCCGGGCTTGGAAACTGCGAGACCGGCCAGTCAGAGGGTCAGAGGGGGGTGCCTGGTCTTGCCTTGCCTTGCCTTGCCTTTGCCTTGTGCGTTCAAGTTGTGTGTCGATGTCGTCCCTGCAGTGGCTCCAGTCGCTGGCCATGGCCCACTGGTAGTCCCTGGGTCACATCCCGCCGGACGCCTCGGCATGAAGGCCACTGGACATTGATAGAGCAGCACTGCAGGACTGGGCAGCAGCAGCACGTAATAGTATAATAGACGAGGTGCCCGCCTCCCACGCGCTGCACAGCAGACGATCCCTCGGTACTCTTCTCCGGATCGACATTTCCATCTCTCCCAAATTCCAGTCCTCTTTAATACCTTAATCAACAATCCACCCTCTCTCGTCCATCTTCACCAGCCATCGACATGAAGTATTTTGCTGCTCTCCTGGCCACCGCCGCCGTGGGCGCTTTCGCGGGCCAGACTCTCTCGGACTTCCTCCCCGAGTGCTCCGTCAAGTGCCTGGGCGATGCCCTGGCCGCCGCCACGCCCTGCGCCGCCGACGACCTGGACTGCCTCTGCATCGCCGACAACTACCGCGCCACCTACACCAGCGGTGTAGCCTGCGTGCTCGAGACCTGCGGCTCTGACGTCGCCGTCGGTAAGTCAACAAACAGAACATGCCCACTGCCTGCCCCTGAGCGTGACCTAGGAGACGAGACCCCTAGGCATTCTTCAAGTTAGCTGACTCGTCTCCTCTTTCATCCACAGGCGAGGTTCTTCCCGCTGCTGCCCACATGTGCGAGGTTGTCGTCGCCGCCGAGACTGCCACCACCTCTTCCGCGTCTGCCACCAAGGCCACCGCCACCACCTCGACCACCGGCATCGCCTCCACCAGCACTAGCAGCGTATCTGCGTCCCTGGCCACCGTCGTCAGCGCCTCCACCTCGGCCGCCCCTACCACCTCGGCCGCCCCTACCGCCTCCACCACCACCACCACCACCACCACCGCCGCCGCATCCGGCTCTTCCTCCTCCGCTGGCGCTGCCCAGACTGCTGCTGCCGCCGGCCTGGGACTGATGGCCCCGTTGGCCCTCGCTGCTCTTGCGTACTTGTAGATACATCAAGTCCAGGATATTCGTGGTGGGAACATGAATGGTTTTTTTTGGCTGAACGTTTTCATGTAAATGTATAAATACAGTATAGAACAGGATGACGGAGCAAGAGTAATGAATATGACATAATAAGACATTTAAAGAAGAACAAGAAAGAAGTACATATATAGGTACCTACAGATGTGTCTCGTATGCAACATAATTAACCGGCATTGCCACATATTTGGCGTCCCGATATTAAGGTAGTACATGTACCCAGGCAGTAGTCAAGTAAAACGGTTGGATTTGAGGTAATTTTTACCAGTAGTACCAACCATAATCACTTCGCTGCTGAGCATTTTATTACTCCACACGGCGATCCGAGTCCGAGGTGGATGTCTCATGATTAGACACTCCAACGGCGTGCCCTGCAACAAACTGCTCGGTGGGGGGCCCGTGGTAGTTCTTGCGGCCCCAGGCATAGTACCAGGCCGACGAGATGGCGATAAAGGCCACAAACACGACGGGGGCGTAGTTGACCGTCGTGATCGTGACGGGGATGTAGCTGGGCATGCAGAAGAGGGGCACCGCCAGGAGAGACCAGCCTGGTGTTGTTGCGTGTGTGTGTCAGTGTTTGTGTCCTTGACTTGGGTACTGACCACTGCAGTAGTAATCAAACATGGAGTCCTAGTAAAAAAGAAAGGGGGTGGGCGGGGGGTAAGGGGGAACAACGTACCGACTGCGACAATGTTGCAGAACCAGCCAAGCGAGTTGCCGAGGTAAAACTTGCCGTCCTTGACCTGGGTGCGGCCCTCGAGCATGGACACGGCGATGGGGGCGGCGTACGAGAGCGTTAGGGTGATGACGCCGACGCCCGAGAAGGCGTTGAAGGCGGTGGAAGAACCAAAGTAGATGGCGCCCAGGACGACCTGCACGGCCAGCGAGAGCATCATGGCGTTGACGGGCACGTCGCGGGCCGGGTCGACGCGCTTCCAGTACTTGGAGCCCGGGATGGCGCCGTCGCGCGCAAAGGCCCAGGTGCAGCGCGACGCGGCCGTGGTGCAGGCGATGCCGCACAGCACTGCCAGCACCATCAGCGGCAGCAGCAGCGCGATGGCAGCGCCCGACGACCCCACGGCAGCCTTGATGATGGTGGGCACCGGCTGGCCCGACGGGAGCGCCACCAGGCTGGCCAGGTCGGGCAGCACAAACATCAGCGGCACCAGGAACAGCAGCCCGCCGATGGTGTTGGTGACCACCGTGATCACCATGGCCCGCGGCACCTGCGTGGCCGGGCTCTCGACCTCCTCGCACATGGAGATGATCATGCCGGTCGACGAGGTGGCGTAGGCGGCATGGAGCAGCCCGACACAGAACGACCACCCGGCCGGCCACCCCGACGTCGGCTCGAAGTGGCCAAAGACAAAGGCGGCGCTCCGGCGGCCCTCGCGGGCGAGCGCGAGGATGGTGACCATGATGGCGATCAGGCCGGCAAAGGTCCAGACCACGGCAAAGGTGTCGAGGTGGTGCAGCATGCGGTTGCCGTAGGCCGACACGAGGTTGGAGAAGAGCGTGATGGCCAGGAAGGTCAGAAACACCTGGTACGTCTCGGCCTGCCACACGCCCACGCCGGGCTCGGACTCGAAGACGTTGACGCAGGCGACAAAGAAGAGGGTGGTGCCGAACTGCACGGCCAGTGTGATGGTGATGTTGCCGACCACAAAGGCCCAGCCGCACACGTAGGCGGCCACGCGGCGCCAGCGGGCCGGCGCCAGCATAAAGGTCTGGTAGTAGACGCCCCCCGCGGTCGGGTACACGGAAGTGATCTCGCCCAGCGACGCGGCCACGCACAGGATGATGAGGCTGACGATCACCCAGCCCCAGATCACCACCACCGGCCCGCCGCCCTGCAGTGGGTAGTACAGCGTCGTGGCCAGCCCGTACGGGATCGACGCCAGCACAAACGACATGAAGGCCACATGCCACGTCGACCGCGTGCGCACCAGCTCCGCCTTGTACCCCATGGCCGCGAGCAGGTCGTCGGCCGACGTGTGGCTGCCAATGCCAGTGGCCCCCTCGCCTCCATCGGCGGCGCCTGCATGCGTGCTGCTCACTGGCGGCGGCATCTGGTCGGCCTCGGTCTTTTTGCTGCTGCCAGGGTTCATGTTAATTACTGCTGCTGCTCCTTATCATGCAGTGGATGCTCAGATGCATGTGCGTCCGCAATTCTGGCCGTGCCGTCACAACTTCAGTGAACCCAGCAACAACAACAGCACTGCAGTTGAAATCGGCAGGGGAAAGCTGGCACGGGAGGGGCGTGGGCGGCGGCGGGTTGGCGAGTAAGAGCACACGACCCGGCGGAAACTGCCAAAAAAAAAAGCTGCAAAAAAAATGTATTGGCCCAAAACAGTCGTCGGTTTGAGGGTTTTCGTTCCAGATCGAAATTTTTACTCATCTCCATCCCGAGGATCCCCCCTTTGTGCAAATGCCTGGTTGGCTGCCGCGGGCCGGTGGGCACCTTTGGGGGTTCCACACGGGCTCCTCCTCCCCCATCCAGCCAAGCCCAGACCAGCCCGGTCGGGAGGGCTCTCCAAAACTCTGGGTGCAACATGGAAGCTACTTGTAACTTTGTTCCCACCCTTTCTTTTCTTGGCTCCATGTGTTGTGTGTCTGGTCCATGTTGCTTGCTCCACATACACGTAGCCGAGCCGACGGAAAAAAGTTAATTCAGGATCCTTGAATTATTTTAACAAGCTGCACTCAGAACATCACTCAAAGTCCAACTTCAAGTTCTCCATATATGGCAAGGCAAGAGGCAACAAGAAGGATGAATCAGGTACGATTGCATCGTGTTATGGGGGAAACAATGTTTGGTACAATGACTGCAAGGTCCCCGAGGTAGGTATTAATTGGGTTTAAGCTGTTTGTTTACTAGCCCCCTACTGATTAGTAACTGATTGACAGTAAGCTGTTGATTGTGCCTCTAATCAAACTTTTTCCCATTGGACTACATGTACGCATCGACAAGTGCTACTTGCACATGCATGCAGTCAAGACTAATATAGTGCTGCTTACTGACGGCTGCAGCTACCACCCCCCACCCAGGCATAATTACCCTTTTCTCATTGACGAAACAGACAGACAAAGTGGCCAGTTAATTAACATTGAAACGTGGAGACATTGGACATGATGGAAAATTAGATAACGTTACTAATATCAATTCACACAACTCCTCCTAGCCACTTCCCCACTCGCTGCTCAAATGAAAAATAAAATAAAAACATGAAAAGCAGACTGGAGTGCATGCAAAACATTGGATCATCAGTAATCATGAAAAAGGCCCCTTTCTCCACCACCACGCCGTCCTCATCCCTGCTCACTTCCTTTATAAGCCCTCCCCTTTTTTGTCGTCTCTCTATTCAGTTGTGTTTGTTGTTTCCCCTAGGCTTTAGAAAAATGCGTTGGCGCCGACGTCGTTCTGGCCCAGGCTGCCCAGGTCCCAGTTGAGCTCGGCCGTCTTGGTCAGGCTGTAGTGGGTGAACCTGGTCGAGTTGGTGGTGCCGATCTTGGCGGCGGGCACGGCGCTGCCGAGCAGGACCGAGTAGATCTGGTTGGTGCCGCTGGTGCTGCCCTCGTCAAAGGTCAGGACCACGAGGGTGCGGGCCTTGTTGAAGTGCGTGTTGGCCAGCAGGGGCGTCAGCCAGTTGCGCGCCCACTTGCCGGCCACCGTGATGGACGAGTCGTGCGCGTCGTTGGTCATGTTGGGCGTGATAAACATCCACTGCGGCAGCGTGTTGGCCGCCACCTCCTTGTCGAACTGGGTAAAGTTCTTGGACTTGGCCAGCCGGTTGAGGTTGGACGTGACCGAGTCGTAGCTCATGACCGGGTTGTGCTTGCGCACGTAGTCGTTGGCCCCGGCCTTGTTGTTGTAGTTGGCCTCGAAGCCCGAGTACGGCATGTCCTCCCCATACACGGACCACGACACCCCCGCCGTCTCGAGCAGGTCGACGATGCTCTTGGTGCTGGACCCGATCCGGTAGAAGCTGTCGTCGGTGCAGCCAAACGTGCTGGCGCCAACCGCCGCAATGTAGTTGGGCTAGACACCATGTCAGCAGCCGAAGCCTGGAATGAGGAGCACGAAGCATCTTGTCCGAGCACACTATGCAGGCTTCAAGCTACCTGAGACGGGTGGGTGATGGCATAGTAGTTGGTCAAGCTGATGCCCTGGGAAGCGAGATAGGCAAGGTTGGCTGCAGTGCGGCACGCGAGTGGCATTGGTTGTCAGTCTGGTACTGAACTTTAAGTCACTTGGGACTTCAGTGGGACTGGGGGGGACTGGCTGCTCACTGTCGGCAATCGCCTTGCTGTAGTCGGTGTTCTCCAAAAAGATCTGCACATATCTGTCAAAGGTGTGGCCCGTGACGTTGGAAGTCGGGCTCAGCGTCAGAGCCGTGGCGCGTGCGGCGGCAACGGCAGAAGTGGCCGTCGATGTGTACTGCAGCTGGGCAGATGCCGCGCCCAAAAGGCCGGCGAGGAGCAAGATGGACGAGTGAGACATGTTGTGGATGTGTGGAGGTGGTGTAGCTGGATACCTGGTATGCTCGGTTCCTTGCTGTGTGCTTTGAGTCTCCAGTAAGTATCGTGAAGTTAAAAGTCTGGAAAGTCTCAGTCATATATACCTTCCGGGTCCCTTAGCTTGAGCTTCCGTCTCTCACCCGTAGGCACTGGCACCGATTACCCAGTCTGAACACCAAAAGAACCTTGCTTAGCTCTGGGCTTTTGGTTGCAGCCCGATCAACAACCTGGAACCTGGAATCCGGGCACACATCGACAATCCCTTGAGTGAGTGCGCAGTAGTAGACGACCGAGTTTCCTAATCCGTCTTTTGTCTGGTACTAGTCCAATACAGCTGGTGTCAGCACCTGCGGTAGAAGCAACGTGCTATTGTCAAAGAACCATTGAACCATTGAACACCAAGGTGGCTATAGTAGCTGCCTTGGTCTCGGTCTCGCAAAACGGAAATGCCTCGGCTCCCCCACGTGTATAGTAGGTGCCAGTGGTGATGCTGCGGGATTTGTTTGCACGCTGTCTGTTCATGGATCATGAAGTAGGTCCTCGATATTAGTAACATGCCGATTGGAAAGTGTCGAGACTGACTGGAAGCAGCACTGCAAGCATTGAGGCGACATGTGAAGGCAGGTTCATGATGTTCGTCATACTAGTTGCTTGCTATTCAATGCTCGCCCCGCCCAGCCCGTGCTCGTTATCTTCTGGTAGGGCCAGGTGTCGTAGTACTCGGAAAATTCTAGGCCAAGCCCCAACTACCGGCGTCCAATGGCAGCCGTTCGTTTTCGTTCTAGAAAGGGCAAGCAATTCTCTGTCGGTCAACCGTTTCGGGTAGTCTGGGGTCGGGACTGTTGAAGTTAATCAGGAAAGACTCTTGAGATTGCTGGCACGTGTGGAACGCTAGGTTCCGGTATTGGTCCTGCAGAACAATACAGGGGGGTGTAACTTGTTTGTCGAGTTGCATCGACCAGCAGCGGCCGGGTGGTGACGCAGCACTGGCGGCAGTGAAAGTGATTAACGACGGCGATCGGTCCTAGCTAGGCCCAGTCCGACACCGAAGGGGCGCGCCCCCGCCGCCGTCAACAACTTCATGGAGTCTCTTCGGCGAGCACTGACAGATCGGGCAGCACGTGTAGTGCTCATTTGGCCGCATTGTTGATACCCGAGTCTTTTCAACGCGGCGAAATCAAACTAGAGCACTCAAAGTGTTGCTCTAGAGGCCCGAGGTTGCATCCGGACGGAGAGCCGCATTGACAACGCTAGCCGTGTGGATACGGAGGGGCAGTGGAGGGAGGCGCGGAGGCGGGCGCGGAGGGGGGAGCACGTGTGCCGTCTTCCTTGGCGCATTGGTCTGCCGTGCAAAGTCATGGAGGGGCTAGCCCTGCAAGGGCCGTCGTTCTGTCCGGAAATGCCGACCGAGCTCGATGCATCACGGCACGGGAAAGGCTGGTGTCGCGCAGGGAGGGACTGGGCCAATTGCGCGGCCTGAATAGTCATTCAACGGTCCCCGTACTACCTGACCTGACGACTACCCGGTTATCTACCCCACGTCACGAACAGGCCGACTGAGATAGATCTATGACTGACATGGACGGATCGGGCAATAAGGCAACGGTACCTAGGTACATGTATGTAGGTAGGTACCTGACCTTTACTTGGTTACATGTAACTTGCCTGGTATTGATTGAAACCAGTGGCCATGAAGCACAGAGCCAGCACAACTTACATACACGGGCACTGCAGTGCAGACAGGCCAGTGAACCATTCTCGACCTATATAGAAAAGTCTGGGCAAAGACGCTCTTACTGTTTCTTCCTTCTTGTTAACACGGACACCATTTCAGACTCAACTCTCACAGCTTGTCATTGATTTCCCTTGATGCCACTCCACAACTCTCTCAATCAACCCTTATTTGCTCCCTTCAATCCCTCTTAGTCACCCCTCAGCTGTGCACACCTTGTCAGCTTGGACAGACCAAACTCTACATTCCATCCAGCCCTCAGCTCTGCAAAAACCCCAAACATGGAGTCCATTTCTCGCCATCTCGGCCGTCTCCGAGATCGCAACCCCAAAGACGTCCTTCCAGTGTACGAATCTCTCTCCGAGGTCACGCTCACGGCAGCGCGCAAGTCGTCAGAGCGCTTCTCTGAAGACGCGGAGACTCCCTCGGGCGATGACAGCGACACGTGCACCATGTCATCACAAAACCAGCTCTACTCAGACGAGCCCAACCCCAGATCCCAGCCCACTGGCAAAACATCAAACCTTCCCTCTCTCCAGAGTTTCCTCGCAGACTTCACTCTCGGCTTTGCAGACGGCCTGACGGTCCCCTTTGCGCTCACAGCCGGGTTGTCCTCGCTGGGGGACACCAGCACCGTCATCTTTGCCGGCATGGCCGAGATCGTGGCCGGCAGCATCAGCATGGGCATTGGCGGCTACCTAGCCGCCCGGGGCGAGATTGTAGCAGCACGCAGAGCTGAGAAGGACCAGAATGTTGCTGCTGCTGCTGCTGCTGCTGCCAGTGCTGCTGGCGGTGCCGACGGAAACGAAACGAGCCCGCTCCGCGCAGGGGACGAGGAGCAAAACGAAAAGCTGGACATGGGCAGCGCAGACTCCCACACAGTAACGATGGCTACAATCAAGTACCTCGCGCCGCTGGGCCTACCGCACCACCTGGAGACGGCCGTTCTCACCCACATCGCCCAGCACGTCTACAACGGCGGCGCCATGCCCGAGCTATCATCAGCACAGTCAGATAGCGATCGGCCAAGCAGCTCCATGTCAGCAGTCTGGTCGGGCTTGTCGGTGTCGCTGGGCTATCTGCTGGGAGGCAGCCTCCCCCTGTTTCCTTACTTCTTTGTCAGTGGGGTAGAAGACGGCCTCCTGTGGAGCTTCCTGGTGTGTGTGGTGGCTCTGTTTGCGTTTGGCTTCACCAAGGACTTTGTCTTGAACAATGACGGGTCAAGCCACGATGGGGGTAGTGACAGCATGGAAGGGCCCAAGAGAATCGACTGGCCGAGACTCAAGTCTGGCTGCTGGGAAGGGTTCCAGATGGTAATTCTAGGCAGCATTGCAGCCTTGGCGGCCGTGTTGTGCGTCAAACTTTTTGCTGGTTTGATATAAATACCTCTCTACGTAGGAGGTAGGTACAAAGCAAAAATAGCTAAACTTACCAGGTATTCAGTGCCTGTGATTTGTAGTGGCCGGCTTTGTGCAACCCGAGTCCGTTGAGTGATTACGATTGAGTGAATTATCTGTGCAAGTCTTCGGGGGAGAGAGAGCCGAATAAGGTAATTAGTAATTAATCACCACCCACAGCGCTATATCCGCTCAATTTGCACATTTAGATCTAGTCTACTACCTAGATGGAGCGATAGCGGGGCAACGGTCAGATACCGTAGTCATAACAGCCTAATTATGGCAATACCACAGAGTTCACTCAAAAGGCCATGTAGGACTGCTCTCAAATGAGGAGTTTACCCGGCGACTTCGTCCAAAAGAATCCGGCGAGTTCTTCATTATAGAAGACTGGGTTTAATAGCAAGGGGTCCCTACTAGCCTCATGTACCTGACACTTCAATGTCCAAGCTGACTGCAGTGCATCGTGTAGGTGACACACTAAGCTTGCGACAAATAGCAACGGCTGCTTGGTGTGTGGTCTAAATCTTTGTTGCGACGATGCTCAGCCTCTCTGTTCTCTCAGTTTATTTGACTCTCTCCTTCACTCAGTTGCCCCTTTGGACATGTGCGCAAACAACCGCCCCCGTCCTGCCTCTTTCATCCTTTGCATACCCGCCAGCATCCTCCCGGCCCAAGTTCCGTTACTGGCTTCCAGATGCCAGTGTGCCCGCCTCTGCCGTCCAGTCTGATGTGTCCGAGATTGCGAAAGTCTCAGAAGGAGGCCTTGAATTCCTTGGCTTTTACAACTATGGATTCGGGCCCATGTCCACCGACTGGTCCCTCTACGGGTTCGGGACGGCCAAGTTCAAAGAAGTCTTCAAAGCCGCGCTCGATACAGCTGCAAAGTACGGGCTCGCGCTAGACTTCGCCATCGGCCCGGCAACCGGCGCAGGCGTTCCAGCCATTCCCCAAACCGCTGGACTGGCCATGGAGCTCGTGTATGGAACAAAACTACTCAGTGCCTTGGAGACGGCCGGGAGTCTTCCGCGGCCGGTGCTAGACTTTAATCGCGGCTTTCTGAACGGATGGGTCCACGAGGCAGAGAACTGGGGCCCGAGCGAGCTTGTCGCTGTCGTAGCGGCCAAGGTGGGAAGCAGACAGAAGACTGGAAAAAGCTTCCCGGCGGAACAGGTCGTTCTGACAGAAGCAAATGTACTTGACCTGACGAATCTCACTCGGAACGAGACACTAGACTGGCGAGCCCCTGCTTCCAAAAACGACTCCCAGCCGTGGATTCTGATGGCATTCTACCAGCGCTACTCAAACGAGAGAGCCTGCGACTCTGCGCCGAATCCGTCATCGTGGATTGGCAACGGGTCCTGGATGGTGGACCACTTCAGCGCGGCCGGGGCGAAGAAAGCGACAGACTTTTGGGACCAGCACATCCTGGACGACAGTAACATCAGCCAGCTGGTGGACAAGGTCGGATCGTATTGTTCGTCTCGCCTCACTCCCAGACATTGCAGCCTCTTGATAGGAGGTATATGTTCATGTGTTGATCAAAGCCATTGCTAACCATATGACCGGTTTCGAATATCATTAGCTTGGGAGGACAGCATGGAGATGATGGCCTCGCTGTGGTGGACCCCTGACTTTCTGACCAGGTTCGAAAAGTCCCGGGGCTACAGCGCCGTCAGGTACCTCCCCTTCTTCTTTCAGGCCAAGAACCTCTGGAACAGCTATGGCGCACCGTACAACACCTCGTTCATGCTCAGCGGCCAAGCAGCAGACGGAGGCAAGTACGCCGAGGACTATCGCCTTACTCTCAATGAAGGGTACCAGGACTTTCTCCGCCATTGCCAGCAATGGGCCTCGGGTCGCGGGCTCCAACACTCGGCCCAGCCAGCCTACAACATGCCCCTCGACATGTCATCCGCCATACCGCTCCTGGGGGCGCCAGAACTCGAGTCTCTCGGGTTCGGCGAGTCCATCGATTCGTACCTGCAGTTCACCGGTCCCGCGCACCTCTCTGGCCGGACTAACTCCATCTCGACAGAAATCGGGGCAGAACGCGGAGGCGCATATGCAGAGACTGTGCCGGTTCTGCTCAAGCTCTTTCACGATTCGTTTGCCGCTGGCGTCAACACGCTTGTAATCCACGGCTTTCCGTACGGCGGCCCGTATCCTGGGACCACTTGGCCTGGATACACGCCCTTCCAATACGAGTTTTCCGAGATGTGGGGGCCCCGACAGCCAGCGTGGAGGCACTTCAACGACACCCTGCTATATGCGGCAAGGAACTGCGAGGTTCTGAAGACCGGGGTGCCCAGGGTTGATATTGCCTTTTATTCTTGGAAGCAACCATTTACGGCGGCGACAGTGTTTCCAGGGGGCGCCGAGCTGGCTGCTGCTGGTAGGTTCCTCCAGTCTTCTATGCCATCCACGTCCTCTGTATTCAACACTGACGACCAATCAAATACTACTAGGGTACACCTATGAGTATCTTGGCCCGGAAAACCTTGCTTCCACTCCTGCATATGTCACGGACTCAGTTCTTGCCAAAGACGGGCCAGCTTACAAAGCAATTGTCTTGTATCAGCAGACCAGAATTACCCCTTTGGCATCTGCTGCACTGGTATGTCAAGTACTACTGTGAATTTTCACGACTCCGGCTGCCACTCTACTGGATTCAGTTTCTCTTGGCAATATGTCTGGCCGTCACTTATGAATCAAGGTTAAAAAGCTTTTGCTGACTGTTTGAAAGCTCAACTTTGCCGGACAAGGCCTCCCCATCCTGATCGTCGGTTCTACTCCCAACATCACCATCGGCTCAACAGGCCAGGACATAGTGAGCAAAAACATGGCCACACTCACCAGCGGAGGCTTCCCAAGCGTCAAAGTCATACCACCAGCCAGATTCAGCTCAGAGCGCCTTCAAGAAGCCGGAATACTCCCGCGAACCGTCCCAGGGGTTGCCGATGGCCCCGCAAACGCTACAAGCCAGCTTGTCACGCAATGGAGGTCCGATTCCAAGAAAGGATTGGAGCTCGTATATCTCCTGAACCGCGGTGTCAAGGCGACTTTTGACATCTCATTTGCCGTCGGAGAGAATGCAGTTCCATTTGTTCTCGATGCGTGGACGGGGGAGCAGACACACTTGCTGACGTACCTGCGCACGCGAGAAGGAATCTCAACCAGAATCACTCTCTCCCAGCAGCAGTCGGCCATTTTCGCGTTCATGGCACTGAATACAACGGAGCAGGCGGATGTCCCCCTATATGTTGTGTCGCGATCTGCCAACATTGGCCGTCTCAAGGTGAACTTACACGGACAGATCGAGGGTCTCATCGGCGACACGGACGAAACGAGTGCGCTTCTTTCCAACAACAACCAGGTGGATGTCCTCTCCATATCGAATCCGGGATCTACCCCAGCCCCGCTCCCCACCGTTAAACTGGGCCCATGGAAGCTTACCCTGGAGGAGTATGCCGGGCCCGCGAAGCTCAGCACATCGTCGGTTCTCACAAACATGAGCACAAATAGCATTGCTTCGCCGCTGAAAACCCTCGTGCCTTGGACACAAATTCCTGGCATTCAGCACAGCAGCGGAGTCGGGACGTATCAAACGACTTTCAGTCTCCCGTCGGCAACCAATATCACCGGCGGGCTGAGCAATGGGACTGGTAGCATGGCCTACACCCTCCACTTCAGCGGCCGGGTCATCAACACAATGCGTGTGCGTGTGAATGGAGTCATTTTACCCGCGATTGACCCTTCTGCTCCGGATGAAGGGCGGGAGATCACCGACCTTGTCAAGGGTGACGGAACCGACGAATTGACCGTGGAGGTGTCGAGCACCTTGTTCAACGCGGTCAAGGCGCGGGCTGGGGACGTCAAGAGCATTGGGCTCGGTATACATATACCGAAAGACTACGCCCAGGTGGGGTGGAAGGACTTTGGGCTGTTGGGGGAGGTGACGATTCAGAGCTGGAGGAAGGTGGTTCTTAAATAAGTAATAGCAGGCGGGTACTCATTGACTCCTATGTTTCTTATTACAGTAGCCACGTGCAAACATTAAGAATACTGAATTACGGCTTTGCCCCCTTGCACCACCAGCCGACCCCGTTTCACGCCATTACCTTCGTGCAAGCTACCGTTCGTTTCGCTCTCACTGTCCTCATCACTTCCCAAGCTCCTTGCTGCATTCTTCACAATTGCAGGCCTCCCGCCTCCCGGCCGGGTGCCGCCGTTATCCAAACTTTGAGTCGTGGCGGTGGTGGTAGCAGTAGCGCGCTGCAGGTGTGTTTTCTGAGAAACCTCCCTGACAATCAGACGGAGGAAAGGGGTGGATGCGGCCATGATGGTGACGGCGGTCTCCGAGGCAGACCAGATGAGAAGATCTGCAGACGAAAAGGTAAAGTCCCTTGAGCGAGCGGTGCCGGTGATAAAGTACGACTTTACTATGGCTGTGATACCGGCGCTGCAGTGATAAACAGACAGACAAAAAGTCAGCCAACATACGGAAGCGAACAACTAACTAGTAGTGTCAGAGGAAAAGAGACACGGGAAACTAACAAGACACCCAGACTCATGGCGAGAAGAACTCCCAGCTTTTCCCGCTTTCCCATCTGCAAATGCCAGATCAAGATGGTGGGGAAAAGCGCAAGTACAAAGTCCATGGCGGCCGAGTAAGCTGCATGTTTGTCAAACACACTATCAGCCAACGACATCACCCAGCAACGAGAAGCACAATAGAACATACCGCTAGCACCAATGCTAATATTCACCTGGACCCGCGAGTCCCAACACGTACCGGGGGCGTCGAGGTCCCAGGCCTTGTATACGGGCGAGCACTGGAAGAACAGCGACAGGCCGCAGACCCAAAAGACCAGGTTCAGACTGATGATGATGGACCAGATGACAGCCCGCTGCCAAGGCCCTCGCGCCACGTGCAGCAGCGTGACGGCGAACGACGACTTGCTGACGGCGAGGGCGATGATGCCAAAGAACCGGCCAATGTAGAGAAGCTCCAGCGCAATGACCAGGCTCCGAGGCGGGATCCGAGCCCGCCGCCGTCCGATGCCGTAGTTTACCGCCACGATGGTCAGGGCCGAGAAGATGACGAGGATGATCTGAAGGGGGTGACAGAGGCATGGTGTCAGCAAGCTGATTACGGAGATCCGTCGTGCATGCAAGGACTGGGTTGGATGCAGTGAGAAAAGAACAAGTCGCAAAACATACCCACGACGCCAACAGCAAGTGATCGTCCCAGCCAAACTTCTTGCCGTATCGAGCCTTGCAAAAGAAGCGAAGGACCATAAGGAGCAGCGAGACGCCCGTCATGACGGTCAGCGACGTGACGATCCGCGGCCCGTTGGTCTCCTCCATCTTGGACTTCGGCTAGTATGGGCGGTGTATTTGTCGGTTTTGTCTCGTTGATGAGCTGATATTAGAAAAACCTCTTTACGTCAAGCTTCGACGATGCTGACCCATGTTCAATGTCCAAAAAAAAAAAGAGCTAGTTGTCGAATTGACCATCTCGTTCAAGTATGGAGAGATCTTCCAGTCCAGGACGAAATGCAAAAGAAATACCAGACGAACGAAAGACAAACATATAAAAGATTGAATTCTCAACCACTGTCCGTCAACGGCAAGACGGGCTGCTAAGGTGTGGGGCGATGAAACTCGCAAGGGTTCACGGCTCGCCGCAGGGTCCCACTTCCTGCCTGAAACAAGACTCCCGATGCCACGGAGTCCCGAGGCTAAATAAAGAAAAAGGGGGCTCCAGCAGCAGCTGTGACTGCTGGACATGCTCTGATTGGCTTATGCTGATCTCCGGCAAGAGGCAACGGGCTTTCAGGACGGCTGATATTATAACACCAGACATGACACTGGCGCTGGCACTGGCGCCGAGAAACAACGAAGAGACCAGATGTTGCTGGTGTGCCGTGCTTGCCGAGGCCAAGCTGAACATGAGCCGCTTTGATACAAGTACTGATGACTGGGAGATGCCTAGGTATGTATTCAATGACAGAAACACTTGCTCACTTGGTCACGTCGCCAGTTGTATGCGCGCATGTCTGCACGGGTATAATCGGACATGACATGGGAATTGAACTTGAAGCTACCAATACTCCCTCGTCTTGATACATGATCCTCCCACGCGACCAATTGCACCCCTCATCCCAGGGCAGTTTACATCCTGCCTCAGTTGGCAATGCCATCGCTGTCGCTGGACCGGTGCGTCGTGGCCCACTCCTTGACGGCCTGGTAGTCGCGGCACATGTGCGTGGTGCCCCAGCCGTCGACGCCATCGAGCAGCGTGCCGTCGGCCTTGACCTGGAGCTTCTCGTACGTCACGTCGGCCGCGCACATCAGGGTCTGGCGTAGGTAGTCGAAGCAGTGGCTCCAGTGATGCGAGTGCTGCGGCACCAGGTAGCTGTACTCGAGCGGGTTGGCCGCCGAGGCGATGAGGCTTCTGCGCAGCATGTCCTGGTTGTGTGTGCAATGGTGAATCAGTTAGCTAGAATCTGCCAATCTGAAAGAGTGACACTGAAGGCTTGCTTACCAGACAATGAAGCTGATGGAACACAGCAACCGACTTGGTGCGCGCCAGATCGTTGTCTGTGCCATCGTATGGGACTGGCTGGCCCTCCGCGTCGATCCGTACGAACCCCCTTCCCACTGCATCCCCCTGAGTCAGTCACCAAGATATAACCACTTCCCCCATCGAGTCCAAACTATCATAGCGGCAAACAGACCAGGAACTTGAACTTGCCTGGGTTGAGATTGGACCACGCCTCATCTGTGGCTGCATCTGGGGCCGTAGCATTTGAATACGTCGTATCAGGCTGGAATGTCACCGGTTTGATGGGAGCTAGATGTACACGAAGACGACGTTAGTACTGAGCGCGCCGTTGAACAGCACAGAGACGCATTCAATTCCGTGCCCGTACCGAAAATGGACGCTGCACTGCCCGTCTTTCCCATGTCAAAGTGGCCTGGGAAGTTGCTGAGCAGGATGCCCAGAGCAATGCCCAGCACCAGGCTCAGCGCTGACACCGCCCACAACTTCCACCTGTTCCATGTGTCTTCAATCTTCAACTTGCGCCATTGCGGTACAGGCCATCTCCCAGCAGTTTCATCCAGGAGTCCGCCGCTTTCATTCTCGCTGCCAGTGTCGCCAATGTCGTCCTCGTTGTGGGGCGCCATTGTCCGGGTCCAGCAGCTGTAGTCGACTGAATGCCACTGCAGCTTCCGCGGAGCAAGTCGGATTGCTTGGTGACGGCAACTGCCTGATCGTGAGATTGGAGATGCCGTGGAGAAGAACGAACAAGGCACGCAATGTTCGGTATGTCCACGAAAATATGTTTGCCACAACTGAAATGAACACACTTGTCGGTTGCCTGAGAGAAATTGCACCAAAAGAAAAACCGGCGGTGGACAAAGAATGTGGCGTTCGGTGGTTGGATCGTGCAAACAAAGAGAAAAGGGCGCCACCGCCCCGCGATCTGGGCTGGAACCTGAACCTTATTCAAGCCTCCTTCAGGCTAAAGTCAATGCAGATGCAAATGCGGCTGATCCGGCCAGGCCCTGAGGCAGTTGATTAAGGTATGGACAAGATATTTATCGTGTTATCCTGCCACTAAAGTCTCTGAACCGCTGATAGGTATATTGTAATGCGAATGATGTCATCGAACTATTGCAAAGACAAAAATAAAAAGTCGGTATTCAACAAAACACCATGGATCACCAATGGATAGTCTGAGGAGGCAAAAGTATATGACAAGAGTGGGATTCGAACCCACGCCCTTTCGGACCGCCAATTCAGAGTTCCTGAAGACGGCGCCTTAGACCGCTCGGCCATCTTGCCTTCAGATTCGGTGATGTTGGGATCTGGGACTCGGTATCATCTTTCTCTCTGCGCTCTGTCTTACCCTGCTATTCTTGGAAAAGCCTGAACAAAGAAAGAAACAAGATGGGGGTTCGTTGGTTATGGTGGTGATTTTATCGTGAATTATTAACTGCTGATTTAAGATACATAGAACTCATATGGTGCAGTACACACACAAGCTTGGATCTCAGCAAAGACAGCCACAGAAGATGCAGTGGGTAGAATCACCGTGAAAGAGGTAATTCAAGTAGTGATATTTGTGAAACTCTGGTGGAATTACTATGATACCGTGACCAGACTATAGGTGTTTAAATCAAGACTGGAACACATCCCCATCCAACCAGCAATGCTCGGAATATTCTCCCGAAAGACATCATCGTCTGCCCCTCATTATCCTAGGTATCATTCATCCACTTCTAAGCAGCGGGAGCCTCAGTCCCGGCACCCGGGCCAGCCGCCTTCTCAGCCTCCCGGTCCGCGAGCACCTTGCGTACCCCAGGCAGGATATAGCGGCCGTAGTCGATGGCGTCGTTCAAGTTGTCGTACCCGCGGATCGAGATGAGCTCGCAGCCGAGATCGACATAGTCGACGATGGAGTCGACAATGGTCTGCCACGAGCCGACCAGGGCCGTCGACGCCCCGCGCGCGTTGGTGGCCGTCACGGTCGGGTACCACAGCGCCCGGTCCTGCACGTCGCCGCGCTTGGCGATCTCGAGCAGCCGCTGCGAGCCCACGTTGGCCGGCGTGGCCCCCGCCGCTGCCCCGACCGCTGCCTTGAGCGGCGGGCCCGACTGCTTCTGGAGGATGTCGAGGATCCGGTGCGCCTTGGCCCACGCGAGGTCATCCTGTACACACGCAATCACCGGGCTGTTAGTCAAGACCCCTTTGGCATCAAGTGTGGAACAATCAGGGGTGTATCAAGCAGGACTTGCAGTCTCGGCAGCTAAATGGGGTTGTTAGCTTTCATGTTTCTAGTGTTGCTTCGTTGGGAGGCTACGCCCAGGTCCGAATAAACTCACTGATGGGACGGAAGGTAACCCAAATACGGGGCTTGTCTTTTCGGCCGGCGCGTTCTGCCTCGGCATAGATCCTAAATGGGGAGTCCCATCATGAGCTGTGGTTTCAATTCTCCGTGGCGGTTGATGGATGTTGTGTCACGTACCGGTCAATCTGTTCCTTGGTTTCCTTCAATGGCTCCTGTGCAAAATTCCCAGTTAGACCCTGATCGTTTCACACATATCGCAGTGCCAACGAAGACCGTGCAAACATACTCCCCACAAGCCAAAGATATCGGCTAGTGAGCCGCCGACTCGGTAGGCATCGTCCGAAGATCTAGCGATCAAGAACCCAGTTAGTCTCTTCCCTTTTCACGTTACAATCTTCAGCGTGATTCGATCGTCAGTACATACCCGCCGACAGACACCGGGATGGTGTCGCCCTTGAACGGTCGGATACGGTTGCTGAACCCCTTGATTGTGTAAAACTCGCTGTCCCAGTCAAAGGGCTCCGGGGAGGCCCAGGCGCGTCTGAAACAAACGACCAGATTAGCCTTGTGCTCAACCCACTTGTGACTCGAAGCCCAAGCGTGGTGGGAAAGAGAAAACAAACCTGAGGATGCGGATGTAGTCTTCCATCCGGGCGTATCGCTTGGCCTAGTAGCGAGTCAGCTCTTCACCAGCCCCTTACATGTATGCATTCTGTTCGACACCTATCAGATCATGTTAACCATCAACAAAACATACCTTGGGCAGAAAGTCGCCTTCCCGAGCTTGGTCTTCGTCTGTGCCACCCGCGATGAAATGCACAACAGCTCGGCCTGAAGAAAGCTGATCAAGGGTGGCAAGAGCTGCATTTTATCTCCATCAACACTTTGACGCCACGCAAGTCTGGGGCTCGGCTTGCCAGAGAGAGAAACTCACCCTTAGCTGCCACCGTGGGAGGCAGCGTATTTGGCCGCAGTGCAATGATGACTGCAAGTGAAGACGAAGGCTGTCAACTTTTGCTCTTTCCATTCCTCCATGAGCCAATCCAAATCCTCCACCTACTCTTCAGCTTCTTGGTCGCCGCTGCGATGGTGGCCCCAACGGTCCAGGGGTCAAGCCAGGCCGAGGCGTAGGGCACCAGCGTGTAGTTGAAGTCGTAGTCGTCGAGGGTCGCCGCATATTTCTTGAGATACTCGGGGTCCAGCGGCGGGCCGTTGGGGATGGGCAGAATTTCCGAGCTCGCGCTCGTGTGCGTCATGCTAATGAATTCGGTAGGCATTTTGGCGGTCCGTGGTGCGCAAGCTATGAACAGCCTTGGAATGTGACTGAAATGTTTAAGTAAACGAGGGATCCAATTCGAGAATATTGAGCGAGCTACTAAAGGTAAGGTAAGGTATGTATGCACTGTTATCTGCAGAGACTGACCGACCTGTCGTGGTGTTTAAAAACAGGATAGTTCGTTGGATATATTCACCTGCATCTCGGGATTATCGGCGAATGCATGATGTCGATAACGGGCCTTGTTGGTGCAGACTGTGGATGGCGACACACGCGGGATGATCACGCAATTCCGGTGTGAGCCCATCCCCCGCGCCGTCGTCTGCCGAGTTGGCAACGCGCACATCCGTCATCCAGTCAGCTTGGCCGATTGGCGTGTGGCATCATTCAAGCTCACAACACGTCTTGTGCTAAGCTTTGTAATGCAAAATACCCTGGCGGATGGACATCATGCGAAGGGCGGGTATCACGGTTCGCATCGACGCTTTGTTTTCACCCGAAGCTGCGATAAGGACCAGACCGGGCAACGAACAGAAGATGCACTCCCCAACACCCATGGACTTCAGACTCCGTAATCCCGTCCGCTAGGAATCGAAACAGGTGCCTGAATCACCAGTAAAGACCCTTGTGAACAGGCTTGGATTAATAATCACGAGGTATCGCCCTGGAATTCCAGGACATGTTGTAACCAAACTGAATGTCTAATTAGTAGTTTGCCGACAGAGATACCTACTCGTCTGAAAGAAAAGGAAAACCAACATCGTTCCCTAGAATGGTTTCGCTCATAAACACCAATCAACTTGTAACAACCTACTCAACTCTAAACTCCCAGGTAACGTTACCTACGCTGAAGGCTATTGGTACATTTGCAGGTATGGCCGGGCAGCATCTGACAATTTACTAATATGTTAATCATGTCAAAGTTAGCGACGAACAACGACAGCCAGATCTATGAATATGGATCACGGCGGCAATCAACACACCTAACCATGGCGAAACAAAGAGATCATCTATACCTTATTCATCGCTGTTGCTAGATAATTCCACATGTGCACCGCAAACGAGATTGTATTCTTTGAGCAGAGAATACTACGAGACATTTATTGGCAGAGATAAGCGAGCATACGAGGTACCTATCTATCTCACAAGGCATTACGGTTCAAAGTAAGGGTTGGGGAAAGTTAAAACTAAAATAGAGGGATAGAAAAAGGCAAAAAAGAAACTCGAATCTCTGATGAGAGAGGATTGTAATGCAACTGGACGGGCTGGGAATCGAACCCAGGACCTTTCGCAAGAGGTACTTGCTAAGCGAACGCTCTACCAACTGAGCCACACGCCCTGTTATGATTTGATATGAGAAGGCGCCACAGCTTGGTGCTAAGACTCCACCCACGGTAGCCAGCTCAAGGTTGTTTCTGTGTCGGTTGACAACTGCAAGTTCACTGTAAATATTACTCACGATTCAACGGACACAATGTCCCTCCCTCTTTACTCGTTGTGGGGCATGATGTCTTTCCTCCGCTCTCTTGGATTGTCTATAAAACCCTTTCGAGGCAGTAGTTGCTGGTTGGTGTTCGAGGGATTTGTGCGTATTACCACCTGCACATACTTGGTATCTAAGTCTTCCGGTTGCCACGCCCGATTCTCCCAATCCGAAATCGCATGGTCAGTCAACGGCCGCAGTCCGTTGTTATGGCGGTCTTAATCCTCGTCCTGGAAACCACCTTGTCTTGGTAGGTGCTCTACTGCTTGCGCTCAGTTTCTGCCTTCCAGGTTCTTTAGCATGAGTCGATGGAGAATCGAACAAAGTCACCATCACGATTCTCTAAAGACCGCTTTCCGTACGCCGAAGCTGCTTATAGGAGACCGTAGAAGAAGAGAAACTTGCCAAGTTCAAGAGGTCTGGAGACGACTAATTATTACAAGTAGGCACTAAGGTGTTCTGTGCGCGAGGAGAAGATCAACATGGGAAGTGGTCGGGCATACATTGTTTTGAGCCATGATCAGTACCCTTGGTTAGAGTATGTTCACAATCGCTTCTTGATAAGGATCTGCATGAAGGAAAGCTCTCTAGATGTAAGTACTTATTGTCGGTACTGGAAGCCGAGATGCCCTGGCAAAGCGTTTGGGTGACATCAAATTCTCATGGCAGGAGATGTTCAGGTAATCACAAAACAAAGCTGCACGGTGGTTGGAACATTAACCGAACTTCGCTTTGATGACTGTGGATCTCGTCGGTCGGATACGTCCCTGAATTCGGTACGTACCAAGCAAAAGGAGTGGAGGATCGGCCAAACGTTCCAGAACCACAAGGGGGAAGACGTAAACAAGGTCAGACCCTGGTCAAAGGGCATCCCCAATTTCTCAGCCGCAGATAATTAGGGTATGGAATGGATCAAGCTGAATGGTCAATGCCTGTTTGCGTGTCGATAGCGCGTCTTTTAGCGGACAATGCAGCGCGACCAAATTTCCATCGGCATCCGTTATCCGCCCAGTGTTCGATGGGAGTTTAGCGCGGAGAGATGGATTACTGGGCAAGGCGTGTGTACCTATGTGTCAACTGCTCAAAAGGTAAATGGCGGGAGCGCCCCTGGTTTTTTGTTTCTTTTGTGAAGTGTTCAGGTTTGGATATCTCGTCCATGCCAAGTCGTTCCTTTTCCGTCGTTCGCTCTGAACCATCACGCTCGTTTTCACACATTCACACACCTGACGGCCCATAGTGCCCGACAATAAACATGAAGTCTTGGGCACTCTGCATCGGCGCGGGCATCCTGGCCGGCGTGGCCAACGCGGGCAGCTGTGGGCCGTGTGGTTCCCAGAAGTGTCTCGCGGCCGTTGGCGCAGACCCGGCGGCCGGAGAGGCGTTTTGCTCTTCGTGGCTGTCGCTGGCTCCGGCTACGACCACGATTACCGAGACCGCGGTCGAGACGGCCACGTCGACGCTGGTCGACATCGAGACGGCCTTGACGACGGTCACGCTCACCACGGCCACCACGACCCTGTAAGTGCCGGGTCTCTCTGTTTGCTAGTTTGGGCTCAGCTTGCTCACCAACACCGCCCCCGAACACAGAATCGGCGGCCTTGTCACTACTGTGTACCAGAAGCGAGCCCCGACTATCGACGCCCCCGATCCGGATGCGACCCCGACCCCGGCACCGTCCTCGTCGCCGGCGGACCCCGTCGACGCCATTGTCTCCCAGTGCAAGTCCAAGGATAGTCGTATTAGCAAGGCCTGCAGCTGCTTCCTGTCGACGGCCGCAACGTCCACCGTGACCGTGACCGTGTCCGAGACCGCCGTGTCCACCGCCGTGGTCGAGGCCAGCAGCACCACGGTCGAAACCGTCACGACCAACGTGGTGGCCACCGTCTCGGTGGCGCCCCCCGCCGTCACCATCCCGGCCAACCCGATCCTCAATGGCGGGTTCGAGAGCGCGACGGCCAACATCAACCCCTGGACCGACACGACGGCGACCACGGGCGGCAGGGTCGAGGTCATCAACGGCGTCAATGCGTGCACGTCGACGGGCTACTGCGGCGGCGGCCGCATTGTGGTGCGCGTGACGCCGCCCACCGCCGGCACCACCTACAGATACACGGCCCTCAGCGAGGTTTTCAACGCCAAGCCGTCCACCACCTACGCCGTCAGCTTCATCTACCGCTGCCTCAACTTCGACACCTCCTCGGCCGTGCAGGTCTGGTACGCAGGCGCGCTCGTCGGCACCGCCCCGTGTCCCACTATTAACAGCTCGGCCTTCAACCGCGCCACCGGCATCCGCTTCACCACCGGGCCCACCGGCAGCGGCGAGATCCAGATCCGCTTCCTCAACCCCACCAACACGAAGTACTTGTACTATTACGCCGACGACTTCCAGGCCGCTGCCGTGTAGTTACACATGTAAATAACGGGAGTAAACACGCCCCTTTTTTCTTGGGATTATTCGAGTATATAGGTCTAGTACTTTGGCAGTTCAAAGGTACCATAAATAATTAGAAGCCACTGCTCGGGCATCGCCATCTTCAGTCGTCAACGTCCAAAGAAGAGTGACCTTGCTACCAGGTACCTACCTACCTACCTACCTACCAACCTACCTACCTACCCGCCGATGAAACTACCCAGTTCGTCTGTGCTTCCGTCACTGCGCGGCCATCATCTTGAGGCTCGTCAGGTAGTCGCTCGTGCCGCCGGTCGGGTCCGCGTCCTTGGGCTTGCAGGCGCTGCCCGCCTTGCCCAGGCCGTGGGCCCCGTCGATGCGCATCCAGTTGCGGCGGTCCGTCGCCCGGAGCAGGTTCTGCTGCGCGTCGTCGTACCACCCGTTGATGAAGTCGCCGTGCAGGCAGTATCCCTCTCCGATCTGTCATGTTTCAAGGAAGTTTTCAGTTCATCAGCCCCACGTCACGTCATGTCCTCGTAGTACTATCAATAGGGGATGACTGACCTCGCCGCAGGCCAGCTTCAGGGGGGGCGGCCCGCTCCACCCCTCGGGGATGTGCTTGCGCACGTCGTAGCGCATGGAGAAGCGCAGCTGGGGCATGCGCTTGGACCCGGCCGGACACTTGCCGCCGTTGGCCGCGGCGTACGAGTACTGGCGGATGTCGGCCGTGTTGACGCAATCCGGGAACCGCAGGATGGCCTGGATGTGGGCGGCGCAGGTGATCCGGGGCAGGGCGGCGCGCGGCCGGCTGGACCGGTCCTCGGGCCCGGCGTCGCACCACCACGTGATGCCCGTGTAGTTCTCGTTGATGTCGGCCTGGCTCTTGCTCGACGCGTTGCCCGCCACCGCGTGGAAGTCGCGCGGGAACGGGATCTCGGCCTTGTCCATGTTCTCGTAGTAGGTGCTGAACATGAACGGGTTGACCTCGGCGTAGTTGTCTCCCTTGACATGGTAGAGCGTCGGCGCCCCTGGATGCCGTGCGGCCGTGTGTTAGTTGTGCATTTATTTGTTTATTTGTTTGCTTGGTGGTGCGGGTGGCCTACAGTAGACGGACAGATCGTTGGGGTTCTCGCCCGAGGGACACCCCTTTTGAAGCTCCTCTGTAGTCGGGAGGTCCTTGGTCACCGCGTCAGACCCGTAGAAGGAATGCATGTGGGACTTGTATTTCCCGGGTCCGACGATGGGGTCGATGTTCTTCAGCATGAAGCGGGTGTGGCGGATGTCGGTGTAAGCAGACGCCCCGGCCATCATGGCCACGAAAGTGAGTGAGGCCAACATGGTTCACTGAGTCGTTGCCACGAAGTCAGAAAACGACTCGACTGGACGAAACAACTACGACGAACACTTCACAAATGCGAGATGGAGTGGAGAGGCTGGGAGTAATATATGCCTAGGTCAGGTACCTTACCTTACGGGCTGGCTCCAATGGCCCCTACATGTGACTTGCCAAATGCCGAGACATGTTCTTGGCAGTTGTTTGGTTTGCCGTTAGTGTTGAGTGAAACATACCCCAAAAGGAGGTTGATACGATAATAAGCGGACCGAACCGGGCCGTGCCCCTTTATTGTGCCCAGCTTTCTCAAGCAGTGGTTTGCGGGAATGGGTCAAAGCACATGTAGGTACCTGTGGAGTTAGTTGTTCGCTTCCAATCCTGTCCTGTTTGAAAGGTCATCTTGGTATCACTATCAAAGCTCGGACACTAGACAGGCAAGTACATGTATTCACAAAGTACGTAATTATCATGGTCTTCATGTTGAGTGCCATGCGATCTTTCCAGTCTTCTATCATGGTCTTCAAATCACCTCAAGCTCCAAGCCTGAGTTGTCACAGCTCGCTCAACGCGGTCATCGTCATCGATCGCCCAAGAACGGAGAGCCTCACCTATTTAATTAATTGAACTATTGCAGGCACCGAACAAATAGCCTTGTGGAAAACCAGAGGTTATCGTCGTATCACAGATAATGGAATCTCCCACTTCTTGGAGAGTGAGTCCATGGCCCTAGCTAGAAAGCTGAATCCGTGGGTGTTAGTATGGTCAATTTATACCCTTCAGATAACAGTAATCTATAACAGGTCACCGGGAGCGAGATGGGTTGTTGTGACTGGAGGAGAATTGAGGCAATCTTGGGAATCGATTAGCCTAAGTCGAAGCTTCCTACGTCATGTTATTGCGACATTGCGGTTACCTGTAATTGGGGGTCACACCAGTGGCACCCGGACTATTGGTTGGCTGACCCATCGCTCCGCTCGGCACTGGGGGTTGGAAGCCATCGTGGTGGGATTGATGCCTGGTTCTGTATCTGCCTATCTGGTTAGTGGCGTCTCGGCAGTCTCTCTGGCTTTTCTCTCTGGCTCTTCCTTATCGAGCTTATCTGGATTGGCCTAGCCAACCTGGGACCAGCAGGGGCTTGCAAATTTTAAGAGCCAATCACCGTCTGGGAGTGACAGTTCCCCCGGACGAGCTTCCATCAGTGCTGAACGTTATCAGATTTGTTGTTCTATGGGAAACTAGGTAGGGAGGAGGAAGGTTTCTTCAGATGCCAGAGTATACCATCGTCTCAGTCCCAGTAATGAATATTTATACCACTTTCAGGTTAGAGATTCAGGTAACGTTACTCACTAACGTTATAATAATTTCCACAACATGACATGGGGACTTTAGTAATGCCATAGTTTCCTGCTGCGTGTTGTTGGTGCCCCCTCCCAGCAGGTTAGTATTTATTCAACAATCTGTGGCTCTCGGTGAGGTTGAAACGGATCGAGGAACGGAATGTACAGTAGTGCATGTGAAAATGCATTTTGAAACCAATCACGACATGGATGCCCCTGCCAAGCGTGCGTACAAAACCATGGCGGACAACCGCTTTCTTTGTTACCTACCAAACTCTCGGGTCCATTCTCCTTGTTCCCCAACCATGATGCATCATCACCTACGGTCGGCTTACTACCAAGGAACCTCACTTCTCAAACTCGGACATTTTCGCGGCAGAAATTATATTCCCATCCGTTTCTTCACTTACGGCCCTCGCACCAGACGACACAGGGCAATCCAACACATCTTTCCATATCTGGAGTGCCGTCGCCCGCGTGCACACATCATCCAGCGCCATCATGACTAGCAACGGCGACCTCAACAATATAAGCGCGGCGCGCCCCACCGTCGAACTGCTCCCGGACTTGGCCAACGTGGACACGCATCGCTCACTCGGCATTTCAGCCGAGGATGACGACGCCGCCGTGCGCGCCCGGTACAGGCTGTTCCTGCTCCCCGACAACATGAGCGCCGACGCCGACTGGATAGCCTCGCTGGAACTCCACACGGCGCTGAGCATGGTCGACCGCGAGATCCTTTCGCGCGGGGCAGACCGGCTGCGGATCCTGGTGCTCACGGGCAGCCTGCGGACGCGGTCCTACAGCCGGCTACTCGCGTTCGAGGGTGCGCGGATCCTGCACCGGCTCGGATGTGACGTGCGTGTCTTCGACGCCGCGGGGCTGCCGATGAAGGACGACGTCAACCACGACCACGCCAAGGTGCAGGAGCTGCGCGACCTCAGCAAGTGGAGCGACGGGCAGTTCTGGGTCAGCCCGGAGCAGCACGGGGCGCTGACGGGGGTGTTTAAGACGCAGATCGACTGGATCCCGCTCAGCACGGGCTCGGTGCGGCCGACGCAGGGCCGCACGCTGGCCGTGGCCCAGGTCAGCGGCGGGTCGCAGAGCTTCAATGCCGTGAACGCGCTGCGCATCCTGGGCCGCTGGATGCGCATGTTTGTCATCCCCAACCAGAGCTCCGTGCCCATGGCCTACACCCAGTTCACCGCCGAGGCCAAGGGCAGCCGCATGATGCCGAGCGGGAACCGCGATCGGTTGGTGGACTGCATGGAGGAGCTGGTCAAATACACCGTCGTAATGCGTCCCAGCTTCGACCTGTTTGGCGACCGCTACAGCGAGCGCGAGGAGAGGCGGGTGAAGCTGGAGAAGGAGAAGAAGCGGGTCGAGCTGGAGAAGGAGATGGAGCGGGTCAAGCTGGAAGGTGGGGAGCTTTAATGATAGTTACCAGGTACCTACTGCAAGCAAAGTAGAAGCTTTTGGCGGGGAAAAATTTAATGTCTGGGTGAACTGATTGTTATTCCGTTGGCCGGCGATGGTGATATGAAATGCAGCTTCCTCGCTGCGCACCTCATTCAGCCCATTTCGGAAAGAGAGATGGTGGAAATTCAAGTGCCAGCCACGGGATCAGCACGGACCAATCCCAGCGCGTTTTGGTTGCTCATCCGCTGTAACCTGTAGCGTGCTTTCTTCTTCAGCTGCACTGGGTGACGGAATGTTCAATTGGAAGCTACCCTCTGTGATCCTCCATCCAAATCTAATTATCATCCATCCCTCTTCAACGAGCGGGAGAAAACCAGAAACTGCGCATGGAATGCAACATATGAGCGAGGCACAGAGTCGGCCAGGACTGGGACTAAGGGCTCAATAACATGCCGAGAAAGGTAAATAAATCGCTCTATGCCGCTTCCTTTGGGTCACCCAGCTAATTAACTTTCCCTGGTAGAACAAAACCCCGGCATCGTCGGTCGTCAACCGCGAGAACCAGCGGCGGTCTCGCGCGCGCCACCGGGACTTTGTCGACGACCTACAACGCCGCGTGCTCGAGTATGAGTCCCGCGGCGTGCAGGCGACGCTCGAGATGCAACGGGTCGCCCGGGCAGTGGCTGCCGAGAACCGAAAACTTCGCGCTCTTCTCGCCACCCGCTTTTCCCCCGCCGAGATTGATGCCGCCTGTCTCGCATCATCCACGGCTCCAGAGTCCCCCGGCTTCGGCGACCACGCTCGGGACTGGGAATCCGCTTCCATTTCGACTCGACAAAGCAGCCGGTCGGCGAGCCAATCCCAAGCATTATTACCGCGTCCGGCTTTGCCACCCGTACCGGATCTGCAACATTCGCCCTTGTCGTCCCTGCAACCGTATTCTCCCCCGAGCCCACACGTCCCTGCTGTGCAACACAACATCAATGGGGATGATCTGCACCCAGACAACGCGGCATCCACGACGTGCGCCTACAGCAACGAGACAGGCACTGATATCAACCACATCAGCGCTTCTCACATGCACTTACCACCCATCGATCCCGCCTGCTACTGCCCACCTGAATTGCAGACACATCAGAAACAGCAGCTCCCCGATTCGTCTGCGGTGATGCCCTGCCAAGAAGCTGCAACCATTCTCTCCCAACTTCGCGGTCAGCCGGATTCGACACTTGCTCGAGAAGCCCTCGGCTGCCCTGGCATGACCGATTGTCTTGTCAGAAACACCGACGTCTTTCGGCTGATGGATGAGATGACGAACTAACAAGTATCTATTGAATTAGTATATCTACAGTTTTCACACATATGTCCGCTATGCATAAACCAAGTACCCCATCTTTCCTTCCTCATGCTTCTTTCGAGTCCCGTCAGATACATACAAAGTACGACACGGCATGCGAACATCAACGCTTCGCTGCCTTCTCTCGCCATATACCTATGGCCGCCGTCTTTGTCCTCACTTGGCCGAGTTTCCCCCTATCTCACGGTTGCCAACGCCCCACACCCAACGAACAAGATAGACCAGCCCCAGCAAAACCGGCACCTCGATCAGCGGGCCTACCGTCGCGGCCAGGGCCTGATCACTGTTGGGACCAAAGGTAGCCACCGCCACTGCGATTGCCAGCTCAAAGTTGTTACTCGCAGCCGTGAAGCTCTGCGTCGCGGCTAGCGGATACCCAAAACCCATGCGGCGAGCGAACAGCAGCGTCGCGAAGAATATTATGACGAAATACACGACCAGCGGCGCGGCGACGCGCACGACGGCCACGATCTGGTGCACCACCTGGTGTCCCTGCGACGCGAACAGCACGAGGATGGTGTAGAGCAGCCCGATGAGCGACCAGGGCGAGAGGTAGCGAATGAAGACGGCCTGGTACCATTCCGGGCCCGCGGTCGCGCGCAGCGAGAAGCGTGTGATGATGGCAGCCCCGAGCGGGATCCCGAGGAAGACTGCGACGCTGATGGCGACGGTCGAGTAGGAGACGTCGGTCGCGCCCGACTCGTGGCTGATCACGCGGATGAACAAGACCGAGAGCGGCGCGTACAAAACCATCTGGAGGATCGAGTTGATGGCCACCAGGATCGCGCAATATTCAGCGTCGCCGCCTGCGAGGCCGTTCCAAACTAGGACCTAGGGAGGTGGGTATTGTCAGCTGGGGGTGCTGGGTGGGAAGGACGAAAGGAGAGGACGGACTAACCATGGCGATGCACCGGGCGAGACCCACGAGGATGAGGCCGACGCGGAGCTCTGGCTTGTCGGGAAGAAAGGCCCATGCCAGGGCCAGCTGGCAGAAAACATATTCGTCAGAAAACAGTCGGTTAGAAGTGCTAGGAGAAACTCGAGAACACACCATCAGGAAGGGCGCCACAATCCAGTTGAGGAATATGCTAAAGAGGATTTGCTTCCAAATGCCGCGATGGGCGAGGATTTCGTGCAGCGCCTCGAATCGGATCTTGCACAGGATGGGATACATCATGACGAGCAGGCCGACGGCTATTATACCAAGGCGGTGGGCGGCACGGCCTGATCAGCATCTGTATGTAGATTGGGCTGCAAGACAAGGATATAAAATGGCAACATACCGATGGGCACCGAGACGCCAACAAATTTACCCTTTTCTAGAGCGGGCCCGGTGTTGGGAACAAAGTTGCCCAGGATGATGCCAATGGCCATGGCGAGTAATATCCATACGGCCAGGAAGCGGTCCAGCAAGCCGAGTGATTTGAAAACCGACGGATGCTGGGCCGGGCCGTCTTTGCTATTTGCTGGGGGTATCTGGTTTTCCAAGTCGCCGGCGCTGGACTTGCTTCGCTCGTCACTGGCAGCGACTGGGTGGTTGGGGTTCTCTTCTTTGGCCGCCATTGTATCGGAGTTGTTGGTCACGATGGCGGTAGTCTGGTCATGGGAAGAATCTTGGATTGGCTTTTCGTCCGTGATGGTTCCAGAGATAGGAGGCATGGTGCCGCCGGTGTGTCGAGGGCGTGGGCCAGCAGTGGAGGGGTGCGATGGTTCAATCTTCGTCGAGGAAAGGTGTGTGCAGTGAAGAGATTTGGTTTTATGTGCGTCTTTGTGGGACTTATGTATCAAAGGTCTAGATCCGTCAATAAAACGCCATGTCGGCAAGAATGGAGATGAGTGTCGATTTTGTCATCGTCCTTGCCACGCGATCTTCAAGATTTCAATAGAACCAAACAAAAACACGAAGCTAGAGACCCAAGCTCCTGGCTGTGTGTGGCCAATCAGCGCTGGGGAGTGACAGCTTCCCCAGATCTGGGGCTTGCTTAGTAAGGTGACCTCAGACTCGCCATTGGATTGGGTGGTTGGGGGGAGCTCGCTCGCTTTACGTGGTGATTGACCCCTTTTCTGATAGCTGGTCGTCAACAAAGCGCTGACTGACACTTTACTTCCCTTCAAGAGTTCAGTCGGGTATTGAAAGGCACATTTAATGCCTTGAAACTGTTCTCTCTTGTTGCTTGTTCATACATCTCGCAGGTCGAACCGCGAGCAAAACCCCGTTACCCAGTGATTGTTTAGATTCAGATATTGTTATACTGCCCTGGCCTATTCCCTGGTATGTATAAATACAACCTAGAACTAGGGTAAAGTTCTGGAGGGACGACACGTCAGCTATTTAATAATCACCGAGGTCTCACTTTGCTGTGACCAATACCCGTTTTTCCTAGGAGCTACCTAATCTCGTCCCGATCTTTTCTAACCACGGCCTCCATCTATTTCCATATAATTACCCGTGAACCCGTTTAACGAAGTGTATCATCCGTGCCGACCATATCCATACACACTACCAAACGCCCGTTCCACCTATCAACCGGTCGTTGAAAGTTGGTATCTTACACGACAACCCCGTGAGCACACCGGATTATAACCTCCTACATGTAGGCCAGGACCCGGCCGACCTGTTCTTGCCGCGCTTTGAGCACGGCGCAGTTGCCCAGTCTCGTGAGTTCCATGAGGAAATCCTCCACCATTCGCAAGTGGACCATCTCGTCCAGAGTGAGCGCCCGTGTCCGTATCGTCTTCATCAGCTCGGGAGCCGCGGCGAGCAGTTTCAAGTCCTCGTCGGTCCGGGGGTCGAGAGGGTTTAGCAAGATGCCGCAGAAGACGGTGATGACGGCTGACATGGGATAAAAAACAATCATCCTAGAGCGGGGTGGTAGTGTCAGTGGCTTGGGGTGATATTGGGGGCTATGGCTGCTGATAGCCGATTAATTACGTTAGGGGATTGAACATACCAAAACGCCTCGCCGAGGAGTGAACGGACCGTGGTGCGGAGAAACAGCAAGGTCGAGCGGCTGGCCTCGACAGAAAGCATCAGGCTGGAGCTGACTCCCTCCATCTCGCCACCGCCGCCGCCGCTGCCGCCCTCTGCGTTGGCCCACGCCCGACACCTCCCTGTGGCGCGGTGGATGGTTGCCACCAGGTAGTGGTACTCAAAGTTGATGACAATCGTACGGATCCTGTCTGGCGCGTTCGCGTAGTGGTCAATGCTCGCGTCCCAGGCGATGGACAGTGTGGGCCGGTGTTTCGGGGGCACCGAAAGCCGCCACCTCTCGAGCTCATCGTCTAGCTCGCGGATGTCGCGCAGGAGCTCCGTGTCGGATTTCCGCAGCGCCTCGACCGAGTAGAGCAGCTTGCAGGCCTTGGACTTGATGATGCTCAGCCGGAGATCGCCGGGGAGCACGGGCACGGCGGCGTCGTCCAGGAGCGTCACATCCGAGTAGTCGATGTACTGGATGTCGAGATAGCCGTTGGGCAGGGTGAGGTCGCAATGCGCATCGTCGATGGACGGCGGCTGGCCCGTCCGGATGGAGATCTCCTTGTCGAAGATGTAACAGAGCCAAAATAGCTTGCGGAGCTGTCGCCTTGCCCGCACGGTATAATCCATCGAGTGGCCGGTGTGCTCTGACCACGGGTCGGGTAGAGTGTGGCCGCCCAGCATGAACATGATGCGACAGGCGAGGGAGTGGAACATGGTGGCTGAGGCGATCTGGCCGGAAAATAGCTGATACATGGACTAGAAGAGGAAGGACGGACGTGGTGGTTTTAGTTACGGGTGTTTGAAATAACGAGGGGGCTGGTTGTTTGATAGGGGTAACATATACAGTACTCACCAGCATCATGATAGTCTGTAGACTGGTGATATTGAACTCCTGGGGCAGCAGGGTTAGGACGGCCTGAGCCCTTCTGGAATACTCGTGGCCATCTGCCCGATGCGCTGCAGAGCAACCGTGACCGCTGAACAGACTGAGCACGGCGAGGAAGCTAAAGATGCAGGCAGCCGAGAGGGAGACGGGGCCCTGGCTTGAATCGTAGGCAGTATTGATGGTCTGTTGGAAGAGGACTGAGTCGATCATGGGGAACTCGAGTTTGAGGGGCGAGTTGTGGAAGAAGCGGAGGCCTTCGTCAATGACAGTTCTCTCGGGTAGGGACAGCGAGACGCTTCCGGGCTGCTGTGCTATGCCGTAGATGGGCAGCCTGAGATAGGACGAAGGGAGACGGTCTTCGACGGACAGGAGAGCGGGATCCTGGCCGGTGCGGCAGCGCAGCCAGTTCAAGCCCTCGGGGGAGAAGAGAGGAATGCCGCTGTAGGCACTGATGTCGCCGAGATGGTATCCAGCGAAGTGGAACTTGACGAAGCAGATACGGAGCCCGGTCTTGTCGTCACTGAGGAGCTCGGCTGCCGGAGTTTCCGGCGCTACTGCTGCTGCTGGGATCTGGCAGATGGTGCTTGGGGTGGCGGGATCCCTGGGAGAGGCCGAGTACAAACTGGGGTTTTCAGAATCCTCCGAGTCCAGGTCGTCGGCTAAGGCCGGGCTTCGGTTGGGGCTGGCGTTGATATGCCGCTGCGCCAGCAACTGCTCGACGCGGCCAAGTCGATGGGCCAGGTCAATCCTCTCGCCGTTTCCAGCCGCGGCAGCCCTCCTCAAGGCGCTCTTGGAGCTGTCATTGTCCCCCCGGCTGCGCGCAGAGACACGGTTGAAGGTGCATGTCATTGCATGATGGCGGCACCAGTTGCACTGCGGCACTGCTCCATCACATTGGATCTAGATTATGAGATGCACGAGTGAGTATAACTGTTTCAACAGCATACTGTAAGATAGGGGGTTGATTTGCGCTTTTTCTTTTTTTCCTTTCTTCTTTCTTTCTTTCTTTATACGATTAATCATCACATGAAAGGGGTACTGACCTTCCTCTTGTGACAGGCGTCGCAGGCTCTTTTTCGCATTCTTGGCCGGGTTCGAGGTTGTATCTGCTCGCAGGGTGGAAAGTCGAGAACAAAAACATCAAGACCGGGCGGGCGGATGGCGGATTCGGAAGATGCCGTTGCGGTCTAGGCAAAGCGGACTGGATGCGATTCGATCCTGTTTGGCGATGGCTGCGGGCGACATGAACCGATCGGCCGGCCGACCGACCGACCAAAGGTCTGAGGATAAAAAGCGAGCTAGGGAGGGCGTGGTCGCCGGCCGTTGAGCGTTGACTAAGCGGATCAAGTATTTCCATGCATGCTGCGCCCATGTCGGGATGCCGAAAGTTCAAGCTCATGGACGTTTGAACACTCGCTGGTGGAGGTTTCCAGGTTGAAATGGAGGAGGCCACGGTGTGCCAGTGCAGGCGAGACACTGGTTCAGCGGGCAAAACCTTAGTGGAAACCGGAAGCCCACATGCAACGGACGGGGAGTGGAGGGACGGCTAGGAAGCTTGATCTCCAAGACTCCACCATCCCCTGCATGCTTGATCGGATTCTCAATGAAAGGCCTCATTGGACGTCCATCGGCGAAACTGCCAGCATCGTCCGTCCCTCTGGACCTCAATGTCACCGCAAAGTGGGGGTCTATTATACGGGGTACGGGATACATACACAGCACCGTTCCTTATATTGGATTCTTTTTGTTCGTTCTTCACCGGGGTTAAGACGGAGGGCGAGAAGAAAATAACCGGCGATAAGCACTTTGTCATCTCATCTGTAAATCTGTCAATCCGCGGCATGCGAAACTACGGGGTTAAGCTGGAGCAGAGTAGTCTGACTCGTTCGGCACCGGGCTGTGTGTCTGGCAGCCTGCAATCTGCATCACACCTTCCGAGCGATGGCTGCCACGTTGGTCGTTCCTTCTGCAGTCTGCACTCTGCACAACAGAGATTTTTCCCTTGTTCCTCCGTCAGCCGCTGACTCAGCGGCATTGTGTCGCTTTTCTTCGCCTTGGTCTCCACTCATTCTTTCCATATCGCACATTACAACACCCGACCGGCGACAAGCACCTTGGCACAGGTCCACCCACATCCCGCACCGCAAAGCAAAGCAAAGCAATTGGATCGCGGGAGCCGGGCATTGGCGTGAGGCCCCCGTCCCTCGACCTTTATCTTCTAGATTGTCACGACTGCCACGATTGCCCAGGGCAGCTTCGCTAGGACGGCTGCGAGCCTGCGATCGCCCTCTGCTAACCCGTACGTGGACAGCACACTACCGCATACACACAGCTCAAGATCCACGCGAGATTCGCCGCCCTTGGCCATCCCCCAGCTCCCATCCATCCCAGCTCCCATCCCATCTACGGGTACCCGCAGCGGCATCTGGCCCCTCTGCTTGTCCCGACATGGCGGTGCATGCCTGCCACCACCGTCCCAGACCCAATCAGATGGAATGAACAGTGACTAAGCGGGCAGAAGGCCTCGCCGGCCTCGCGAGCAGGGCAGTACAGGCGGGATTTGGGATTTGGGATTTGCATCTTCGGCCGGGGTGGGGTGGACAGCCAGACGGCGAACCCTGAACCCACCAGGCGAAGCGAAGCTGCATCTGGGAGTGCCACCCCAGCGTGCTCCAGCCGCCGCGTTCCATTCATTGCCCAGCGCCCCGTCATCCGCAATCTCGAAGCTAGATGTGGGAATGGTATAGAAGGTGCCCTGGCCCCCCGCGTCCGGGGAGTAGGCGGCCTTTCTCTTCTCTCCATCTCTCCATCTGTTGTTGTTGCACTCGCCTGCACACATCAGAGATCACAGTCTTTACCTCTTCTCCCCCTGGGCTATTAGCTCCAACAACGCCATGGAGTACCACGGCAACCTGTCCGATGGCAACCTGTCCGATGGCAGCCTGTCCGACGGTGCCATTGCCGCCATGGGCCCCGACCAAAAGGCCCAGTGGGCGCTCAAGCACAAGGTCGAGGAGATCCGGCATCGCGATCACCGGTCCGGCTTTCCTCTCCGCGAGCTCGGCGTCACCTGGCGGGACCTCTCGGTCGAGGTCGTCGACTCCCAGTCGGCTATCCACGAGTCTGTCCTCTCCCAGTTCAACATCCCGACCAAGGTCAAGGAGTCCCGCCACAAGCCGCCCCTCCGCACCATTCTCGACAGGAGCCACGGATGTGTCAAGCCGGGCGAGATGCTGCTGGTCCTGGGCCGCCCCGGATCCGGCTGCACCACCCTTCTCAGCGTCTTGGCCAACAACCGCAGGCCCTTCTCCGCCGTCATGGGCAAGGTCAACTACGGCTCCATGGACCACAAGGAGGCCGCGCAGTACCAGGGTCAGATCGTCATGAACACCGAGGAGGAGCTTTTCTATCCGACCTTGTCTGTCGCCCAGACCATGGACTTCGCCACGCGCCTCAAGGTCCCTTTCCGCCTCCCCGAGGGCGTCGAATCGCCCGATCACCACCAAGAGGAGACGCGCGATTTCCTCCTGCAGTCCATGGGCATCACTCACACCCACGAGACAAAGGTCGGCTCGGAATATGTTCGTGGAGTGTCGGGAGGAGAGAGAAAACGCGTGTCCATCATCGAGTGCCTGGCCACCCGTGGATCCGTCTACTGCTGGGACAACAGCACCCGTGGTCTGGATGCCAGCACGTGAGTACCTTTACTCTTCTATGTGTGTGTTTGTCTGTATGTTTTGACTGACACGGCTGGTTCGGAACAGCGCGCTGGAATACATCAAGGCCGTTCGAGCCATGACCGACGTCATGGGCATCGCCTCCATCGTCACCCTCTACCAGGCAGGCAACGGCATCTACAACCTGTTTGACAAGGTGCTCGTGCTCGACGAGGGCAAGCAAGTCTTCTACGGGACGATCCCGGAGGCCAGACCCTTCATGCAGTCGCACGGCTTCGCATGCCAAGATGGCGCCAACGTCAGCGACTACCTGACTGGCACCCTGGTCCCTACCGAGCGCATTATCAGGCCTGGCCACGAGCTGACGTTCCCGCGCACCACCGAGGCGCTTAGGGAGGTGTACGAAAGGTCGGACATCTTTACGCGCATGGCGGCCGAGTACGATTTCCCTGATTCGGACGCAGCCAAGGAGAAGACAGCACTGTTCAGACAAGGCGTCGCCGACGAGAAGCACAACCGGCTGCCTTCCTCCAGCACTTTCACTGTCGGCTTCCCGACCCAGGTCAAGGCCTGCGTCATTCGCCAGTACCAGATCGTTCTGGGCGACAAGCCGACCTTCTTCATCAAGCAGCTCACAACCCTGGTCATGGCCCTCGTCATAAGCTCGCTCTTCTACAACGCCCCCGGCAACTCGGGCGGGCTCTTCATCAAGTCTGGCGCCCTCTTCTTCTCGCTCCTGCACAACTCCCTGATGGCCATGTCCGAGGTCCAGGATTCCTTCACGGGCCGCCCCGTGCTGGCCAAGCAGAAGACGTTTGGCTTCTTCCACCCGGCTGCCTTCTGCATCGGCCAGATTGCCGCCGACATCCCCATCATCCTCCTCCAGGTCACCGTCTTCAGCATCATCATGTACTTTATGGTTGGACTGACGGCTACTGCCGGCGCCTTCTTCACCTACTTCGCGGTCCTGCTCGCTGCTACCTTCTGCATGACGGCCTTTTTCCGCGCCATTGGCGCTGCCTTTCCCAACTTTGACGCTGCGTCCAAGGTGTCGGGCTTCATGGTCAGCGCCTTCATCATGTATACGGGCTACATGATCACACACAACCAAATGCACCCCTGGTTCGTCTGGATTTACTGGATTGACCCTTTGGCCAATGCCTTCGATGCCCTGTTATCCAACGAGTTTCACGGCAAGACCATCCCCTGTGTCGGCGTGAATCTGGTCCCCAACGGGCCCGGCTACACCGACCTGGCCCATCAGTCGTGTGCTGGCGTCGGCGGCGCTATCCAGGGCCAGAACTTTGTCACGGGCGAAAACTACCTCGCGTCTTTGACGTACAGCTACGACCATCTCTGGAGGAACTTTGGCATCATCATCGTGTGGTGGGCCTTCTACGTGGCCGTCACAATCTACGCGACCACCAAGTGGCGTCCAGCCTCCGAAGGCGGTCCTTCCCTGCTCATCCCTCGCGAGAAGGCCAAGCTAGTAGCAGCAATCAAGAGCGATCCAGAGGCCGCCCCGGTGGAGAAGAGAATCGGCAGCAGCGGCGAGGACTCGGACCAGACCGTTGTTGAGAAGTCGGATGGCAGCGCGGCCGAGAAGCACCTGATTCGCAACACGTCTGTCTTTACCTGGAAAAATCTCACGTACACGGTCAAGACCCCCTCCGGAGACCGCGTCCTCCTCGATGATGTTCAAGGCTGGGTCAAGCCTGGTATGCTGGGCGCCCTTATGGGAGCCTCGGGTGCGGGAAAGACTACACTCCTCGATGTGCTCGCCCAGAGAAAGACCGAAGGAACGATCCGCGGCTCCATCATGGTCGACGGCCGTCCCCTTCCCGTCTCGTTCCAGCGCTCGGCAGGCTATTGCGAGCAGCTTGATGTCCACGAGCCCTTCACCACGGTCCGCGAGGCCCTGGAGTTCTCGGCCCTGCTGCGCCAGAGCCGCGACGTGTCGAGAGAGGAAAAGCTCAAGTACGTCGACGTCATTATCAATCTGCTCGAGCTCCACGACCTCGCCGACACTCTGATCGGCCGCATTGGCGCCGGTCTGACGGTCGAGCAACGGAAGCGCGTCACCATCGGCGTCGAGCTGGTATCTAAGCCCAGCATTCTCATCTTCCTCGACGAGCCAACCTCGGGTCTCGATGGCCAGTCTGCTTACAACACGGTCCGGTTCTTGCGCAAGCTCGCCGACGCTGGCCAGGCCATTCTTGTCACCATCCACCAGCCCTCTGCCCAGCTCTTTGCCATGTTTGACACGCTCCTCCTTCTCAAGCCCGGCGGCAAGACGGTCTACTTCGGCGACATTGGCGACAACGCCAACACCATCAGAAACTACTTTGGACGATACGACGCGCCTTGCCCCAAGGAAGCCAACCCGGCTGAACACATGATTGATGTCGTTTCGGGCGAGCTGTCTCAGGGACGCGACTGGAACCAGGTGTGGCTCGAATCTCCCGAGTATAAGGCCGTCGTAGCTGAGCTTGACAGCCTCATCACGACGGCCGCTGCCGGCCCTCCCGGAACCATGGATGACGGTCACGAGTTTGCCATGACGCTCTGGGACCAGGTCAAGATTGTGACGCAGCGGGCCAACGTGTCCCTGTTCCGCAACAGCGACTACCTCAACAACAAGTTTGCTCTCCACATTGGCTCGGCCCTGTTCAACGGCTTCTCGTTCTGGATGATCGGCGAGTCGGTCACAGACCTGCAGCTGCGCATGTTCACCATCTTCAACTTCATCTTTGTTGCGCCCGGCGTCATGGCCCAGCTGCAGCCGCTCTTCATCGAGCGTCGCAATGTCTTCGAGGCCCGCGAGCGCAAGAGCAAAATGTACAGCTGGATCGCCTTCGTCACGGGGCTCGTGGTGTCGGAGATCCCCTATCTGTGCATTTGCGCCGTCCTTTACTTTGTCTGTTGGTACTACACGGTCGGGTTCCCGGCCGAGTCGGCGCGCGCCGGCGGCACCTTCTTTGTCATGCTCATGTACGAGTTTGTCTACACCGGCATCGGCCAGTTCGTGGCCGCATATGCGCCCAACGCCGTCTTCGCCGCCCTGGCCAACCCCTTCCTGATCGGAACGCTCGTGTCCTTCTGTGGCGTGCTTGTGCCCTACGCCATGATCCAGCCCTTCTGGCGCTACTGGCTCTACTGGCTCAACCCTTTCAACTACCTGATGGGCAGCATGCTCGTCTTCGAGGTCTGGGACACCAAGGTTGTCTGCAACGACAACGAGTTTGCCCTCTTCGACCCCCCCAACGGCACCACCTGCGGCGCTTACCTGACCGGCTATTCCCAGGGCATGGGCGCCATGAGCAGACTGGTCAACCCCGAGGACACGGCTGCCTGCCGCGTCTGCCAGTATCGCGACGGAAGCGATTATCTCCGTGGCATGAACCTTCTCGAACAAGTCTATGGCTGGAGGGATGCCGCCATTGTTGTCATCTTCGCCATCAGCTCCTACGCCTTGGTCTACGCGCTGATGAAGCTCAGGACCAAGACGTCCAAGAAGGCCGAGTAACGGAAAGCAACAGGAGAGAGAGAGGTATATAATGTGTGTCTATAGACATTCTCTTTTGGTTTAATTTCGGAGGGGGTTTCTAATCTCTAGTGTTTGTCTTTGCTACTACTGCTTCTCGTATAGACTCTTGGAGACATCATAGAATGGTTGGCTTGCCCATGTGGGCTGGAGCGGGCCGAAGCACACGCTCTGATTTGGTTATTATTTGACGGCAGCATTGGATGGATACACTTGGTACCTACTAGACAAAGCATCGAGCATATATTGATTTCATTTTTTTTTAATCATTGATGATGACTACATCAGTCGCAGTTCAACACCACTACTCGTCAGTATCGTCAATTCTCTTCTCTTCTTGAAGAACGTTTCGTTAGAAACAATCGAAAACATCTTTCATTGTCTGCACAAGACCTTTATCCCTGTTTTCCTGTGCTTCTTGTGTTTTCCTTGCTCCAGATGACGAGCGGTTTCTTGCTCAGGTACATGGATACATTGTTTCCGAGTACCTCATCTTCTTAAAACTCCGGCTACTGCACGTAATAATGGCCGCGTTGGGCGGATTCGCTCGGGGTTCTGGGTTGGTTAATTACGGGCGTGACAAGAACCAGGCTTTGATAATATTGGTTTGTGATCCATTAAAGACCGTCGATCGCGTGTCCAATATAAGGTGCGTAACTGGAAACCACCCCCTCAAAGATAACCGCTTGTAAAACACAAACTCGCCAATCAGGTCCCAGGAAACCTCTAGATGCATGCCTCTCATCATTAGATTAGGTATTCTCTACTACCCGCCCGTCCTCCCGCCATCCGCCAGCTCATGAGTCCTGCCCCAAACTCCTGGTATCTCCACGCGTAGAAAGAACAAACAGCAATAGTAGAAACGCATCAGAAGCACAAGACTGGAAGACCATTCAGCTTCAGGTACCTTAACCTTTCGATCCCGTTTTCATCCCCCCCAGAACTCTCCTCTCACCCTTCGACGAATCTCCCTGATTTAATTGTTAGGCCACAAACTCTCCCGGCACTCGATACACCCGCCTCCCCTCCTCGCTCACCCGCCCCAAGATAGCCGCGTCAAAGCGCCCCGCCTCGGCCTTCTCCTTCTTCTTCTTCCTCCTACCCCCCTCGATCAGGTCGACATCATCGCCACTGCGCCGCCTAGTCTCCTCTCCGCTACCCTTCCGATCCCCCCACGGCAGCGGCAAACCCAGCACTCCACTCTCCCCTCTCCCTTCATCGGCGTCCTTCTCCTTCTCCCGCTTCTTTTGCACTTTATCCATGGCCTCGCCTGTCAGCTCCTGCTTCATCAGGCGCTCCAGCACGTCCTTCTTGCGCGTGCGCCGGTCGCCGACGGAGATGAGCAAGCCCGCGCAGCAGTTGGCCGTGATGGAGCAGCACAGGATCGCGGTTGTGGCGGCCGTGGGCCGGTGGTGGTAGTCGATGATGTAGGTGATGCCGCCGAGGGCGATCTGCAGGCAGCTGTGCAGGTCCAGCAGGACCACGACGGCGACGAGCAGGCGCAGGGGGAAGGCGTGGTGGGTCTCGGTCTCGTGCGGCTTGTAGAAGGTGTGGGATTTGGCGAGCTTTGCTTGGTGGTGGGTGAGCTTGGCTTGTTCGTCGTCGGAGAGGACGGGGAAGAAGTCGTCTTGTTGGTTTGGGTTCAAGTTGGCGACTATGCCGGCTTCGAGGTCTGAGGATCGGCTGTTGGCGTTTGGTGATTCTGTTGGTGGCGGTGGTGGGGGTTCGTCGGTGGGCAGGTCGTTGTGGTCTTGGAGTTTGGGGAGGAGGAGCTTGTTGCGGAGTTTCCACGTCTTGCGGTCTGCTCGCGTGGGTTAGAAGATGAAGGGGGCTGTGGGGGGTGCCCAGTCGGAGGGGTGGCTTACGGTAGTGCGCTACGTATATCATGTGGTATGTGTCTATTGCTCTGGAAGGCGCGAGTCCCACCCCGGCGAGGTTGAACAGGACTACGAGGAGGATATCTATCACGTTGATCTGGGAACGTGTTAGGAGTTGAGGGGCAGAAGAGTTGGTCATAGTAATAAAGGAGCGACAAATACACATACCGCGTACAGCTGCCTCTCGCCAACATATATCCAGCCGATGAGGAATAGCACCCAGCCGAGGCCAAAGAGGGTGATGAGGGTGGCGTAGAGCGTGATGAAGAAGCCCAGCGGCCTGCTCGCGTACTGGACAAAGCCCTTGAGCCGCTGCTTGAACTTGGACCGTCGCGAGTGCAGCATGTGGCGTACGTAGTCGTTGAGCAGCTTGATGTCCTCCTCGCGCCACCCCTCCAGGGTCGCGTCGTTGGGGAGAACGGCATACTGCTGTGCAGACAGCACCGTCGAGAAGCTGTGGACCCGCGCAACCTGGGGCCGGCCCGCTCCTGGGCTTTCGCCGAGTGTGGCCACGTCCTCTTTTGAGGGCGGGAAGGCGCCGGGCATGTACGGCAGCTGCGACAAGTCATATGTTGGCCTTCGATTTACCCACTTGTTGGGGATAAAGTTGAAGAGCGAGTTTCCAATGTTGTTCATGGATGAGATGGTTGCAACCTCTGGGTCTGCCGCGGCCTCAGTCGTGAGTCTTCACATGAGTCACGCATACTCCGGGTTGAATGGGCACTTACCAACAGCGTCCAGAAAGTCGACTATCCTCTCATCGTAACAATCGCTGTCGGGGACTGTTGCTCCCGGGTGGTTGCCGTCGACCGGTTTGCGGCGCCAAATCAAGAACCGGCGCGGTCCACCTGGCTTTGAAGGGAGCTCTTGTTGATGCAACTGTGCGGCGTCCTCGACGTTTTCAGACCTCCCAGTCTCGGGGATCGGGGGCAGAGGTTTCATGATGATCCCAGGTGCAGAGAGCCCGTTGGTGTCTGTGTCTTGGCCATGCTGCTGGGGCTGCCAGTGCTGATGCTCGCTGGTGGGAACCACTTCGGCGTCCGACCCGACCAGCGATTGCGAAGATCTCATTGGTCCCGAGCGTGACCCCCGAAGGCGGCGAATGCGAAAGGCAGACTGTTGGCGGTCCACCGGACGGAACTGCACCCTCTGGGCGCGACTTGGTGGTTGTTGGGGTGGTTGAGTGCCGGTGGGAGGGTCATCGCCATGAGCATTATCCCCATGGCCAAGCCGCGCGCCGCTGAAGTACGAGTCATCGTGGACATCGTCGTCGAGTGCATGGTGATTTGCATTTGTCGTTGAATCCGGATTTGTTTGGGGTTGCTGATGATGAGTCCCACTCCCTGAATCCATTGCAGCAGATGCACGCTCGGCCGTCGGTTAGGCACGAAACGAGTGGCCTCCAGACTCCAACTGGGTTCGAAGTCGACTGGACCGCGCCAGTGTGTGACGCCCAGATTGGTGTCTTATAATTCCCGCCTCACTATTGTCGATGTTGCATCCCGTCAAAAGCTGTGGCAGTGATGTTGTGGATATCGTTAATAATGAATGATAAAGCAAAGCAGCGGATCCAAGCGACGTGCCACTGCGGCGTTGCACGCAAAGGGATGAGATCCAGGGCGCGGGACCGGACGAAACGAGACGGATAAGCTTTCCTCCAACTTGCATCAGAGGCGCCACGAGTGTGAGAGAGGGAAGGCAGGACTTGCTGCGTCGCTGGTCGCTGGTCGCCGATCAGTGGTGCTTGGGACGCGCGTGACGTCATTTTTGCAACCAAGCCCAAAAGTCGGGTTGATGATGTCGTGTGTGCATGCCTGGCCTTTCCCCATCGGACCGTGCGGGTGCTAAAAGCTTAGGCTGCCCTGGTCTTCGGGGCGCTGCCAAGAGCACGAGATCTTCCGCGAGTGGGACACCTAGGTACCTCAGGGAATTAATTACCTAGTTGACATCGCGTTTGGCACTAATCGCGGGACTAAATGATGCCATTATTTTCGGCTTTTTCAGGCTTGATGATTGATTAGTGTTTACTGTCACCTACCATCTAATCGGACCTAGCAATCACTGCGTACTTAGCCAATTATCAAAGGCCCCCAAGTGAAGAGTCTCCTGGGGCCCAACTGAAAGAGGTTGATACTCAGGTAACGTTAGGTAGTTCCTGATTATCTTGGACACATATATTTATTGAAAACCAAAACATCACCACAACAGAAGGAAGACGATGGGTGAAGACCAACAAACGCATGCATCGAACCAAAGCTATAATATATTTGCGACATAGCCCAGGCATGGCAGGGAAAACTGATATAGCGACATATCTGTGCTTGAGATGGCTGGAGCAGGTCGTCTCTGAGTTGCCTGCTAGAATAGCAAATACTGTCGGTGGCAGCCCATCAAACTCAACATCAATAGCAAACTTCATCATCCTCTCCTCCCTCTGTGCCCCCACTCTCTCAGCTGCCCTGCGGGTTTCATGCTCTTGTCAATGAATGGAAACCTGCCTGCCGTCAACCAGCTCCTACTACTAGCAACGACGGTATCGAAACTCGCTGAAGCAATGAAGTGCAATTCAAAGCTTTCATCCCGCGCCTCGTTTCCAGAGGCACTACTACTTACGACTGTCAAGCACCGGCTATCCGCCCACACTATCCCCTCAGCCATCCGCGAGCCAAATAGGTATCCATGTTTGTTTTCGGCACGGGGGCCAGCCAGCCGAGCAGGCGCCAGAATCATATGCGGTGGGGAGCAGCAGTCAAATACGTCTGCCCACCATTTGTGTTTCCAAACCACCAAGACTATCCCAGGTCCTTCCACAGCAAAAGGCGAATATTCATCCGAGTCCTGGAGATATGTGGTAGCGACATTGATGCTTTTCGCCGCTCGCGGTGACTTTCCCCCTTCTCGTCTTTCTTGTTGTTGCTGTTGTTGTTATTGTTATTCTCGTTGTTGTTTCTGCTGTACTTAGGTGCCGTAGGTGATGATTTGAGTCTGGCGTTCCTTCCTGCCCGTACAAGAGGTTGACTGTGTGTCCTGGTTTACTTTTTGGACTTCAACGAGGCTTGCCGCGGCGTCATCTTGACGGCCTGGAATGCTCTCCGGGCCTTACCCAGCTGGGGTGCAGCAACAGCAGCAGCCTTGGCAATCTTCTTGGCAGGGGCAACCTTCTTCTTCAGCTTGGCCTGCTCCTCGTGCCATGCCTTGACAATGTCGGCCGGCAGGTTCTTGGCGTCGACCCAGCTCGGGTTCCGGTAGAACATCCAGCTCACGCGGTACTGCTTGGGCTTCTTGAGCTTGTCGGAATCCAGGATGCGCTCCACAAAGTACTCGGCCGTCTCGTCTAGGCCCAGCACCAGCTCGCGCGACCTGGGCTGGCTCTCCCAGTACTCCAGCACCGCTTCCCGGGCCTCCTCCCATAGCTCCGACTCGGCCTTCCATGTGACGTCGCGGTCCGCCCACTCCACGCGCAGCTCGACCTCGCCGTTCACCATGCGATGACCAGAAATCGTGTCGATCTCAACTTCGGGCTCGTCGGCGCCGTCTTGCTCATTTTCATTTTCTACAGTGCAGTGTTAATGGAGCCGAAACGTTTGAATTTTGCCATATCAAAAAAGATGGCGGCGACTTACCAGCAGGCTTTGCGCTGCTCTTGGCAGCTCTGTCGTTGCTGGCCCCCTTGGTCTGGGCAGGCTGAGCGGAGACTTCCTCGCTTGGCTGGTGATCCTTCTTGATGGCGATGTCGACACCGTTATGGACTTGGGGCGCAGCTTGCTCTTCGCTGGCGCGGACAGCGGACGATACCGAGGCTTTGGTCACATCGCGGGCGGTAACTTGAAACTTAGTCAGGTCCTCCTCGGGGGTCATCATATCAGGCACAGGCATCATGGGCGCCTCGGGCATTCTCGGCGACGGCCTGCGCAGTGATGGGGTGTTGGCAGTCGTGGTAGTAGTAGCCGCAGCGACGGGAGCAGCGACAGAAGCTGAAGTCTCAGAGGGGGCGACCGAGTCACGGCGACTCGATCGGCGGCCCGATCGGCGGCTCGACGAGGTGTCGGGCGCGCTGGGGGTAGTGCCGGTGCCGATCGACGCGCGCTTCGCGGGCGTGGCGATCAGATCGAGATGGCTATCGGCATCTGCTACGGGGGAATCAGCAACATGAAACTGAAGCTGCGCAAACCTGGATGGAGCGTGTTTGTGTGCATGCAGGCCGGTCGAAAAAAAGTGAAGCCGAAATGAGCGCAGCCCGGCGCATTCAGATTCGCATTCAGATCCGGATTCCGGGCAGCACAGTTACAGCTCCCACATGGCAGCTCGCGGATTAATCAGGTCTAGGTGAAACATACCGATAACTGCCTTCATCTTCTTGGAGACATGGTCCTCGGCGTCGGCCTTCTGAGAAGGGAGGCCGCGCTTCAGGCTCTTCTTAGTCATGGCCATGGTGGGCGGGCTGTGATTCAGTTGTTGGTTGAGGGGAGGGATCAGGCAGCGACGAGGTTGTTGTCACGTCACGGTTGGTGCGATGCGGTGCGATGGTTGCTGATTGATGTGGTGGTGCGCGCGCGCGCGGTTGGCGAGCGGGTCGAAATTTGCAAAAACGTGAAGAAGGAACAGGCCCTGACGTCGTCGGTCGGCGGGTCGGCGGTGGGGGGGGGGGCGAGGGACAGCTGGCTCTGGGCTGCACGCCGCGCGCTGCACAGGACAGGCCCAGTGGGGTTGAGACTTGCGTGGTCGGTCGGATAACCTGGAAGCCAGGCCCGTGCGTCTTTTGTTGTGATTGATTGTCAGCAGCTTGAAGAGCCAAGGTAACTACTACTACCAGGGCAGGGGCTAGGTAGGTCAGGTAGGTAGTAATGTGGCCGTGTGGTAGGACGCAAAAGTAGGTGGTAGTGAGGGTGGTATTGGGGAATGTGAAGTGTGACAGTCGGGCTGATTGACTGGAGTGGAGGAGCTGCAAGATGCGAGATGCGAGATGTGCAGGTGGATGGAGTGTGAAAAGACGGGAATTGGCAAAGTTGTAGCAAAATTGAGGTTCCATGTCAAAAAAGTTCCCCTGGCTGACTCCGTCGGCTGGAGCGAGCGCTTTCGGGGGGCGGGGCGGACAACGCAGAACAGTGGAGTGGGGCCTAAGCGGCAAGGAGGGATGGACCTAGGCTCCGAGGGGGCCAGCAGAGCGAACCGGGACCTGAGGGGGGGGCTAAGGCACGACTACCGAGTGCCCTGGTGGAGCTTGGAGGAAAAAAAAGACCATGAGCGGTCTGTGCAAAGCGTGGATGGACAGCAAGCACCTACCTGGAGTACAGCCAAAGAAAGAGTCGGAGTTGCGTGTTGTCGTTGTTGGAGAAAAGAAAGAAAAAAGTCAAAGTAGCAATCAATCGTGAAGTTGGTGCTCGGTGTCAAGTTGAAGTTTGACGTCGAAGAGGCGGCCCGCGAGATTTTATATCGAGGAGCAAAAGCTGCTGACTGGTCAAATGATGTTGAAATAAAAGTGCGTCATGTCAATTGATTGGTCGGCGCTTTATTGGATTGGAGAGCTTGCCAACAATAGGAAAGCACCGGCGGGAAATGTTCCACTGCCTTCCCCTTCTATTCTCTGACAATAGGCTAGAGGTACCTGACCGAGAATACCAACCCCCTCGTCACCGTGAGCAGGGCGCGGGCGATCCACTCGTGCCACCTCACACATCACCGAACACGCCGAGCTAGACGCCAATAGCTGGCCACACACAATAGCATTACAGCAGGCGAGCTGCCAACTACTGATTCAAAAACCCGGGATCAATCAATGGCCATCGTGGATAAACCGAGGCAAAAAGATGGATTCGGTTCGCCATCCATCACAATCATCGAGTCGCCTTTGTCATTGAATGGAACTATCTGGTCGCCAAATGCCCTACTTGCGCTCGAGAGCGAAATACTTCCACGTGGCGTCCCGCAGTTCAATGCCAGTGCTGGCTGGAGGCAGTCCCTTCCAAACATACGGTACCTAGCTGACCACAATCGCGGGGTGGAAGCAAACATGTTGGTGACTGACTGCGACCGCCAGCAGAAAAACGATACCCATCATGCGAAGGATGAGTCACGCGCAACACAGAACATGAGTTCTATCTTGTTTTCGGGGCCATTAAAGAATGCGCCAGCCAGGTTACAGTTCTTGGTTTATTCCCGCCAGGTATGGCAGAAGCAGCATCTCCCGTAATTATGGACTACCTGGTATGAATAAAACACAATGTATGTGATTTGCGTGCCTTTGGCGTTGCAAAAGGTGCGTTCAAGTATTACAGTATCTCATTCAAGCCGGAAAACCTATGAGTATCCCGCTTCGCAGGAAGGCCTGGAATGCCACAAATGACGCTATTACATCCTCCGCGGTAAACGGAGCCGCTGGCGCTACCTCAATCCGAGATGCCGCCTGGGAAGAAACAAGGCAAAAGCTTACATTCCGCCAGCGCTTTTATGAGAACTTGAATCCGTAGGAAGATTGGGCACCCATGGGTACGGGCATCTTGCTCTCCGAGTCACTATTGAAAACAGGACCAGGTGAAAGAAGCTACAGCTAGCGCGAGCAAATATCGCCCGATCCGTGTGTTCAGAATAGCTTTGAGTTGTTCTTGGGAGCATAATAGAAGGAAGTTACTACAACATCTTATCATACACCAAATCAAGCTATTAGCAACATGACGCAGACACAAGTAGAACCGGGGCTTTACGCATATCTGCATTCTGTGCTTCGATCAAACCAAGCCAGCAGCACCCTGAGCTACATGTGATAATGGAAACTCGGGGTTTGAAGACTGGTCTACAAGCTGAGTCTGACGTGCCCGACGGCAATTCATGACATTGACATATAAGCACCACCTGCTTGTAGTAAATCCCATGAAATTCACGCAGGGCCACATCAGGTATACAGCATACTGCACGGATGCACCGTCACTCCCTGGTATTAATTCCTACCAGGAACGTGAACATCACCTCACCCCTTAGTAACGAAACATCCAACCACCTGGTACCGAAGGACGACATAATTAATAATAGTAGTAGTAGTAGTAGTAGCAACAGCGATTTTTACGGTTCAAGAAGATGGGCCCTATTCTATCTCAGAATAGTCCAAATGTAGACAAACCCAAACTTTTTACCACTCGAACCGTTTTACTAAGCTAATCTCGAGTATGAGGTATCACGGGAAACTCGGCGAGACCAATTACTTGGACGATACTAGTAGGTAGCTACAGAGTCACGAATGGTAAGAATAAGATAAAGACAGGGAAACAAAGGTGAGGAAAATAATTGCATGAGACGCCGAGAAATGAGCCAACGTGGGAGTTCAAGTACAGCCTTGTTGGATACTCAGAACCGGGACTGATGCCACTCGAGTCCAAGTCCAGCCAGGAGGGAAAACTTGTTTGCCGTCACTGACGGACGCAAAGATGCTGACAGCCCGAGGGTCGCCAGAGTAGCAATCTACATGTAAAGTTTGGCGGGTGTGTCTTGTGATGGAATGAGACTGTCGAGTGCCATTGGGAACGTTGGTGGTATATTCCCGCCGCGAGGCTGTGGGCCCAGGCTGCTCAATACCTGGTATGAATGGAGGCTGGCAACATTTTACCCATCGATATGCGATAATTACTCGGAAGATTGATAATTGATTTGCGACGATAACAAGTCTTGTCTTCTTTCATGGCACTCAAAAATCACGCATTTGGACGGTTCTCCATGTATGCAAAGCCGACTTCCATGTTGGAGTGGTCACTGAACGGGCGACGGGGCCATGGCATCGCCCATGTATCTCAACGACAGCACAGATTTTGCGGAAGCTGTGGGCATGAAAATTTTCCAACGGGGGAGTTCATTGGAAATATTTTGATTATTTCAAGATATGACATTCCAGGTTAGAGGCCGAATCTTCATGCAGATAAAGTCTGACCGAACTTTACACACAAACTCCTCGTCGAAACAAAGGTCTGGTATTCAGGAAAAGAGCACTCCAGCACTATTATTTCTAAAAGGCTGCTGGTGATGCATATGGGTCAATGAGGTTGTTGTTAAACGATAATACCCTATCTTGCCTAACGACAGGAACGTTGCAAAAACAAAACATCAACCAAGGCAAGCGCCAGCAAAAAGAGGATGCACCCCCTCGTGATGGGGTGGCTTCATTGGATTCCGATGCGGGGAATCGAACCCCGGGCTATTGAGCAAGCAGAAGCTGTGATACAGCAGATGAGAGTCAACAATGTTACCGCTACACCACACCGGATGTGGATGTCGTGAGTCAAGGACTGACTTGTTGAGGAAGTGGCCCGCTGTTGTGGGAGAGGAACTTGGAAGTCTCTGCTTCACGGTTGTGGAGATTCTGGAACCCACCTAATTATTACCGTCCCACACTTTGAACCCGTCTGCCCCCCTTTCATTGAGCAACCAGCCTGAGTCAGGAGTTGCGGAGCATAGTCGATGGCATCTAACGCAACAGCTGAACTGAAGACTTGGATTTCTTCAACAGTTTCTGTGGCAAGGCAGACTCCTGCTACGACATTCGGTGTTAGTATATGAAAGAGTTCATATGTTTCATGTTGACAGGGCAATGTGGAAGACGAAGACTGGATTCCATATTCAGAAATGAAGCACATAAGTAACCGAGCAGTACAAGAGACTATCCGAAACGGAACTCTTGGTGAACCCATCAATCTGAAATGGTAATGGTTGTTTGTGCAGTAAAGGCTGAGGTGTTGTAGGATAAGATATGGCTGCTGCTTGGACCCATGGCGTTGATTGCATAAGTTTACACGGGAGACTGGGTATGATATATCATGTCTCAACCTGAAAACCTTCCATGGTCTTGGATAACACCGCACGTTTCCAGATATTAGTCCTCGCTGGAGGTTGCGTGCTCCTTCAATCTGACCCGGAAAGACAGCATGAGATAGGCCCTTTCCGCATTATTGCTGCTACGGTTGCTGTATCCTCAGTAGCGAGACGATAATGGACTGAGATTTGACTGTCAGCGCTCCTTCAATTTTCGGGACTGGTATTCGAACACGTCGAGTTAATAATGATGGAAAGGTTGAAGAACACCGTCAAGTTGAATATCCTACCAAATTAGGTTAAACATTAGCTCCACAGCCGTAAGTACGAGATTCTGGATAGTGGCTTCCCGCCAATCACAGTTGCATCACAGTTTATGGACTCCGCATTTGCCTCTTGTACCAGACCACGCCGATGATCATGGAAGATGTGGGATTAGGGGTCCACTGAGCGGCAATAGAGACATAAGGTAGCTGAAAGCTGGCACCATTATTACAGACTCATGCAATGGGCCCGCTGCCGGCAAACATTGAATCCCACAAACAACTAGTCTACTGTAAAACTGTAGCAAGCAAAACACTGCACGATGGGTCAGCGCCCCAGTGAAACTAACTGGGCCAGAGCTATCAATCTGCTTTGGGCTTAGAGTTCACTGCCAATAAAACCAGCTACAACCAACGTCGAAATAACCATGACCGGATTCGGATGTTTTCTGCTTGCTGACTGCTGACGAAACCCTCATCGGGGTGTGGCGGAGCGAGCGAGTCCGCCGTCACGGCCCTGCCTGGCCCAAAGCGAGACCACTCGGAAACCTCGGCAACGAATGGCTACCTGGCCCACCTGCACAAGGTAGGGTGATTGGAACAACCCAGAGCTCCGAGTAAGGCAAAGTCAGGTAGGTACCTCGAGTTCTGGTAGAAGTCTGAGTGCACTGCAGCACTGATTGAAAACAACGGAGATCCGACGCGAGGCCTCATTTGCTCTTGATATGATTGCATCGTACAGGGCTCGAAAACCGTTGGTTACCCGGATGCAATACCATGAAGTGGAACGAAGCCCATGCCCGTTTGTCCGACTTCTGTTGTGGCGGAGCAATAGCTGTGCATGAGCTTTCGTGCTTCCGTGCCTCAGCGAGGGATACACGCATACCGATACACATATAGAATACGGGTTGGTCGATGCTACAGAGATCTTGTGCTGGATGAGAGCGGCACAGACATTGTTTTCGATGAAATTGCTTCCAAGCTCCAGATAGTACATTATTTTGTTCATGCCATCTGTTTCGAACTCCTTAGAGTTTGATCCAAGGACGTGTTCAATATTTACCAGGGTAACTGGCGATGTTACCGTCCCGGACGAATGAGCTTGGCAGGTGTGCACGGCATATGCCGGATATTTCAGAGTTTATTGTACGACTCAGAGTCCCGGGCCAGTATTGGTTCCTCTTGGTGCAAACTGCGGGATAGTTCAGGTAGGTAGGAACCCTCGAGTCTCACTACCTACATTTCCCGCCCGCACCGATATGTACGAATTACTAGCCGGGGGCAGGATGAAGAGCCATGGTTTTTGAGAATCAACTCAAATCGATATCATGAGCTGTGGTGAGTTTAAGGTCTGGATAATGAGTAAAAATACAAATAGATGCATGGCTCTTGTTTCGTTATTAGTTCCATTCGTCAAGGGTAGTGTAGTCATGTTCAAGGACTCGAATATTCATTGATGGTATCGTTGCTTTGATTACTCAATCAATTCATCATCTAGATATTGCGTGCGCTTGCTGACTTTCCACAGCAAAGCTGGATTGCTGTATGATCATGGATTAACCGCAGTGCTCTTTAACTCAAGTGCATGGGAGGTGAGGACGACAACTCGAGCCTGGCGGATAATGCATGTGCTGCGAACTATTAATACTGGGGAGTTTCAGGCTCGAAGGAGGGAAAAAACTACTTGTCATTGGACACTCGTTGCTGTTTGTGTGATAGTATGATAGTGTGGATAGTACCAGGAAATAAACTAAAAACCGTCGGCACAATGGCCGTGCAGACTCCATCGTCCCATGTCCCTAGCCGCACGTTTCCCAGCGCTGTTGGAAGGAAAAGGGGGCCCGAGGACCACGTTGGTCGTATATACAAAAGGAAGGCTAAAAGACAAAATATTGAACCGAAACACCAAGACAACTTAAGAGGCCCAACAAGACGGCTACCAGTTCCTCAGGGCATTGTAGATTGTCCTCCTAGGGTCTCCCTCGGTGTCGATCAGCAGAGTCCTCCTCCTCGATTCCATAACCTCGGGAGTGTTTTGCTGAGCGAACATGCGGTCGAGCGTTTTGGACTCGTGGCGCAGCTGCGAGCGAATCAACAAGACAACTCCAGAGACTATGTTTCAAAGGTCAGTTAAAACGAACGGCTCCGGGCTCTTCCCAGTGGCAATGCGAGCATGCGGGAAGGTGGGTGGATGCAATTAGACTTACTGGTTCCAACGACGACCAAGCTCGGCAGCAGGATGCTTGAGGGTACTCTGTGTATTAAACTGTGAGACATTGTCCAATGGGTACCCAACAAATGATGAATGAATTACAAGGTGGCAGAAACTGGATGCATACCTTGCAACGGGCACCTTGGCGGCGAGTACAGCCGGCTGTGGCCTGGCGGCAAAATGCATGGTTGGTCTGAATGGTGTGGCGGGCGACATGGTTGTTTGTTTGTGGTGTGTTGTTGTAGCAATTACAGGTACACAAGCGAAGTCGACTTTTTTTTGTGTCGTTTTTGGAACTGAGATGTTCACTTGCACTTGCTGGAGTTTGTTTTCAGAGGATGATGCGGGATGAGAAGACAAGTTGATTGATGCTATGAAACACCATAAGATCCCAAACCGGGGAGCAGCTGGTTGATCTTTTTAAATTGAACACTGGCCCGAGCCGTTGGTTGGGGTTTGGATTGTGCAGACTTTCCGATGCGCCATGAGGGCCTCACCGGCGACCCCCTCTTGGGGCTGAGGGCTGCGTGCCTGACAGATGCGTCCATGGTTGCGTGATGTGAGTTGGGTGTGGCCTATGGGTGGTCTTGGGATCGTCTTATCGTGGTGTCATTTCTTATCCCCGGCCAGATCCGCCCACAGGGACCGAACCGGGCTCAAAGATCAGGCCTAGCTGGATTTGGGGCAGTGGGCTCATCAGTGGCCGATTGCCCGTGCTCACCCCTCACCCCGCGCAAAACATGGCACGATTTTGCTCTCACGACAGACATTCCTGGCCGTTGTCCGCTGCACGCTTTCATGCCAATCACAGCTCGTGGTTCCGTTCCTTCGGTTCCTTCCAGGCGGAATAAGAGCAACACGCCACGGCGACCTTGAATGACCATAACCGTTCAAAGGTCGGACAACTTCAACTGTTGTTCCCAACTGAACTCGGTCTTGATTCTCGAGCGAGCCCGTCTCAAACAACACCGACGTCCTCCCCGCCCACCACCAACCTTGGCTTCAATGGTTTGCGGGGTATTGCGCTGGCCCAATCCCGCAATGCGGATGCGCAACTTTTAAGCGCAGGGATACATGGAGCTTAATCTCTTAGCTGCCAGTGTCGCGATTTCCTTGTCGCCAAAGTCTCGACGCCCAGGCTTGGCGAGCTTAAGGAGAGTGAAGGCCGCTCGGCTCGAAATAGCAGGTGGATTTTATGGGCAGTTGGCATCCTGGCACCCTAGTGCGGTGTGTGTTGGTTTGCTCGAGTTGATTTTGGGTTGCCGATGGTTTGGCACAGGCCCGGCGGTCAGTATCGTAGGCTGCAACAGTCATCATCCCGTCGCAGGCCGGTTCTGTTTCCAGATCGTGAATCTCGATCAAACCCCCCAAAACAGGCTGTCGCACCCATGGGCCCGTCGACCCGGCGTCGTCATACACCCCGTCCTGTCCGTGTATTTCTTGGTTTCCAGGTTCTTTGCCCACATGATCGAACGGGGCGACGGGAGGATGGGAGGCGACTGGGGAACAGGCAAGTGGTGGATAAAGCGGGCCCCGCCAAGCAAGTGACGACGCGTGCGCCACATCTGTCCTTCCAGAATCCATCCAGCACCTCGGCGTCGCACCTGCCAGTCTTCCCGTCGCAACAATGGTACCCCAACAAATCTGATGGGACGCTGGGCCGGGGGTGAGAGAGAGATCTCTGGATCTCAGGGTCCCGAGTCGGTCCCTTTCTCTGCACCTGCGTCTGGGTGTACCCCGACCGACGAGGAACCGACCAAAGAAAGTTGCCTGCATCATGCATGCCATTTTTGTTTCCAAGATGAATGTGGCCAATTGCCATTCTCCATCCGCCAGCGATTCGCGCGATGGACTTCTTTATTGACTCAGTGAGCAGCAGCTCTCTCCTGCATGCTGGGGTTTGAGGGTCCACGCCCCGCTTACGGGTTACGGGTTCCTCCTTCCACGGAATTTAGGCACTTTGCAGTTTGGCGCGGTCCCTTCTAGAATCCACCTCAGAATCCAGAATCCAGAATCTAGCCCGACTTTGAATCCTGGCATCGTCCCAGGATTGGGCAGACTTAGCTTGACGAGCTCGCTTATTGTCTTCACGGCCTAGCCCATGATACGGATTACGGAAGAGGCAAGTGCAGCGCCTTCCCATTCGGTTGGGGGTTGGGGTTGGTGGTGTACCGGTCATCGGGACCTCGGATTCTTCCATTCGCGGAACAATCCTGCTTCTCAGGCGTGCGTCACCTTTCGCATGGTGTCGTCCCCATTTCCAACTTCAGGGTAGGTGTCATGTCAGGTCTCACAGCATCGCACCAGGACGGGATGCCGCAAGGTTTCAGCTGCTTCCAAAGCCTGCTGCGCCCCTCGAGAGTCCACTGCACGGGCAACGAGATTTGGGGCTTTGGGAATTTAGGATCGCTTGGCATGTCCCAATGAGTGGAGATGAAAAAGATTTTCCCGCAACCCCTATCTGGCAATCTGCAGTTGCGCAGCGCAGCGCAGCGCGGTCTGCACTTTCCGTTGACCGTTCAAGCAGCAGCACTGGGCTTGCGGCCGACGATCCAGGCCCGTCTTCAACGCAGACCCACGTGTGTCGCTGCTCTGTCCAACGGTCCTAACCCAGGTCAACTTCACTGAACATGGATGGAGGCAGGAGCGAGCCACACTCGCTCCACACAATCCACACGAGGAACACAGGGGCGGTTGACACTAACTTGGTTGACACACACTCCCGGCCAGCGGCTTGTCTGGCTTGGCTGTCCGTCTGGTCTCTGGGTAATTATTTCCTTTACCTAACCTGGCCTGCCCGCACATTTACTTGGGCCCGGTCTTGTTGTCGGTTCCAGCTTCATGTTCTTTCTCGAAATTTGATTCAAAAGTGTTGACCGAAGCGTGGATTTCCTTCTTTCCGCCGCCCCTTTCGTGGACCCTTTGTGGACTGTCCCGAACTTCCACTCATTACCTGGAACCTTCGACATCTTTTTCCCTTTTTTCCCTTTCTGGCCGCGAGCTACTACTCTCTCGTTCCCGAGTTCCGACCTCTCTGCCTTGTACTCTTTTGCGACTCCACGCCAGCCCGTCAATAATAATCCCCCACGACGCCAGCACAGGACCAGGACCGAGGACCGACCAGGTCAGACCCCATCCGCGCAGCTCGCCCGACTCGAGCCAGCCTAAACGCGCCCCACCCTCAACGCCTGGCTTATTGACGTTTGCTTGTGCTCGATTCATCTCTGGGTCGTCACTGCCGTCAACCGTGCGACTCCGAAGCCGGCTGCACGCGCTGCAAACGGTGCGATGGACCGAGACAGAAAGATGTCGGCGCAGGAGATCGAGGGCCTGATCGCCGACGGCCACACCATCGTCATTTTTGAGGAATCCGTCTTGCGGCTCGATTCCTGGGTCCCCAAACATCCTGGAGGTCGATTGGCCATTCTGCACATGGTGGGAAAGGACGCTACGGACGAGATCAATGCGTACGTTTATTCTTGCTTCTCGAGCGTTTATCGTTTTTCGACAGCTTCGGCGTCTGCTTCCCAATGTAACCTGCACGGGGAACGTGATGGTGCATGCATTTCGCTGTTTTATTCCCATGCCTCGCGCTGGCTATTTATCCCTGCCCCAATTGGCCAATTAGAGTGCTGACACCCCCCCGCGGGGGATGCAGGTACCATTCTGCCGCAACCTTGAAGACCATGAAAGCCTTTCGCATTGGACGCAAGCCAGCGGGAGTGTGGACCAACTCAACTCCGCCAATTCGGGGAGGCATCTACGAGAAATACGAACCATTGCCCGGTGCCCTGTCCGACGACCCATCAGTGTCAGACACAGAGGAGAGCATCGTCGCCGATAGCATCGGCCGGGTAACGGACCGCAGCTCGCCAACCACCACCATCTCCGAATGCAGCAACGAACCAGAATGCCCCGAGACGGACAACGAGAAGGAGGGTGATGTTGCGACTGGTCTGGGGCTGAACAAGGTTGCATCCGAAAAGCCCGAGGCTGTCCTGACTGCGCGAAGCCAAGCTCTGTTGTCTGCAGCCAGATACACCGACTGGGCCTTGCAGCAGGAGATCGATGGGGACGTTATCGACTATCCGTCTTTGGACGTGGATGTGCAGCAAGACATCGTTCGCAAGTACCGTATCTTGCACCAGAAGGTCAAGGACGGCGGCCATTACGACTGCAGATACCTGGAGTACGGCAAGGAAATGGTCCGCTACAGCACCTTGTTCATGCTGTTCGTTGTCTTTTGCCGTTACGAGTGGTACATGACTTCTGCCGTCTTCTTGGGCATGTTCTGGGTTAGTTTCCCTGGCTGTTTGGTTTGCAATCTTGCGCTAACACTGGATAGCATCAAATCATGTTCTCTGCGCATGATGCTGGACATCTCGCCATCACAAACAACTTTGTCGTGGATACCCTCATCGGCACCATCGTTGCCGATCTCTTGTGTGGCCTCTCCATTGGATGGTGGAAGAGCAGTCACAACGTCCATCATCTAATCACCAACTCTCCGGTTAGTCAATGAAGCACAACTGGGTTTTTCTTTTCATATGTCCTTGCTAACGTTGCAAAAGGAACATGATCCCGACACCCAGAACGTGCCCATCTTTGCCACCTCTCCCGCCTTCTTCAAGTCGCTCCATTCGAGCTACTACGACTTCACCTACATCTGGGACGCCGCTGCTGACTTCATCGTTCCTTTCCAGCGCTACAGCTACTACCCCATCATGGGCGTCGCTCGCTTCAATCTGTACTTCCTATCCTGGTTGCACGTTTTCTCTGCCAAGGCCGGCTCCCTTGGCGCGTCCAAGGCGTGGTGGATTCGACCGCTTGAGGCTGCCTTCATGTCCATTTTCTGGTATGTCTTTGGATACCTGTTTGTGTGGTGCACGCTGCCCACCTGGCCCATCCGTATCGGCTTTGTCTTGATCTCGCACATCGTCACCATGCCGCTTCACGTCCAAATTACGCTCTCCCATTGGGGCATGTCCCACGCGGACCACGGCGACGGCGAGTCGTTTCCCCAGCGCCAGCTACGCACTACGATGGATGTTGACTGCCCCGCCTGGTTCGACTGGTTCCATGGCGGTCTTCAGTTCCAGGCGGTCCACCATCTGTTCCCGCGAGTCCCGCGCCACAACCTGCGGAGAGTCCAGTTTCTGGTCAGGGAATTCTGCGACGAGACTGGAATTCCGTACTCTATCCTGGGCTTTGTGGATGGAAACATGAAGGTTCTCGATCGGCTGCAGGCAGTGGGCGATCAAGTCAAAAACCTGATCAACTGCCAGAAGTACATGGCCGAGACGGGAGAGAGCGGGCTGCATTGAAAAAGGTCGTCGCATCGCAACTTTTATACCTTGTAATTTTTATGTTTTATATTTCAGCTTGGAGAAGCCTAGCCACACGTGTACATGAATCTGTTTGAGCTATGCGCTTTCGTCATATCCCATTATTGTTCTGTTGAAACCACAAATCCACTTGTATCGTGACATGATGCATCATGCTTGAGTGTAAACCAAGACGCGATGGCTTGGGGACTGTTATTCATGCAGCCGAATCGAAAATATCAGTGGCTTGGAGCAAAACAGGATACATAAACCTTTTTTTGGGTTGTTAAAAGTTCCATCGCCACCTTCTCGTGTGCCCTCAGGCTCAGTTCTGAAACTCGACCACATTCCACACAGCGATCCTATACCTGGGATGAGGGATTATGCATGCCTATCACAGCCATTTCAATACAACCTGGAAGTGTACATTTTCATTATCCTGCAGCTTAGGTTTCGACGCAGAGGCGAGAGACCTGCGGGGCGGTCTTGTACAGGGCGAGTGTATCTCGAAACCTCAAAGAACATACGGAAGGTTGATGGAAATGTTTCGGTCCTTAGTAAAAGCCGGGGATCACTGATTAATTACATGTAGCAAGCGCAAGGAAGGCTCTTAGTCCGTTAGGTCCCCAGCCTGCCAGATCTGGCGGACATCTGAGCAATATATCATCAATGCAACTGGAAGCAAATCAGGTAAATATAGGGATACCTCGTGCCGTGGCTACTTCTAACCTCCAAAGTGTCGCATTCTCGGTCTAACCATGACAGCTCTGACCGTGACTGCTGAAATATGTCTGGTTTATCATAATCTGCGGTTGCTGCCCTTGTCCAAATATCATTCAGCTGCAATGCGCCTTTTAATTGGGGGCTGGACATTGACTCGTTTAGTAATAATGTTTTGTTTGATCCTCATACTGGGTCTGCCAAAGGTCAGGTATTTATTAATATAAATTGGAGTCCAGGTTGATCTCTTACGACTAGCATCTCACTGTGTGCTCAAATATTGGCGATTTGCTCTAGGTGTAGCTGTATAGGACGACCATCATGTCTAATAATGACAAACTAGCTACCTACAGCTGCCGTGACCTAGATGTAGATGTGGATGTGTGGCTACGGCTTGCAGTGGTTCGGCGGGTCTGCTTCGCGAGACGGCGGCGGCCGGCGGGAGCCGTAGGTGGATCAGTGCATGCAGTTACCCTACCGAGGTGAGCTGCACAAGTAAACAGAGCAGGGAGTGATCGCTTGTGTCTTGCCTCTTGCGGCACGAAAATATTATCTACAGGAGACAGTGCGTGTTGCTACAAATGTGATCCTATTATAACACGAGTAACGCCCATTCTGCAGCAAGGAACACCAACAACAAGAAGAAAAACGTCAGGGAACGGCATGCTCACCCGGTGGGCACGGGCATACACACAGTCCCCGGACAGCTTCTTGAATCTCCTCAGAAATTATTTGAATGGGTGGAACATATAAACCATCCTTCGCGGTATGATAGTACCACGGCCCGCATACGGCCCTCCAGTGACGAGCTGCAAATGTTTCACTCCTCCCTCGGTTTCTTTCTGGCCAAGGAGATAACGAAGACGCCCCGGCGCGTTCTGGGTAGCGGTTTGCAGTTGAGAAAGCAGTTGGGCCAATTTGCGAAGAGCAGCCTGGTTCTCTTCCCTTTGTTCCCAACGTCGTGCATAGTTTTTGTACCAGCTGATGTCCAGTCTTTCCATCGACCCTTCGCTTTGGTGTCCCTCGATCACAAACGGAACGCGAGAAAACCACAGCATTTGTTCAAATCGAGCCGCCCTCGTGCTCCGGGTGACATACGACGAAGCTTCGCGGGATACCAACGCGGCTGCTCTCGAATGGGGGATTGCGTAGTCTCCTGGGGGTCATCTTGTGCAAAGATGCCAAGCTGGGACAGATCGCGGCGCATAAGCTGGAGGAGACGGTGGCGGGCTACTGGGGCATCTACCAGAATGCTGTCGACAGCAGAGGACGCGACGGGCCACCTCCATCGGCAGCTCACGACATGGGGGTGTAATGAACTAACACAGCTCAAAGCCCTGCGCCAAGTTACGGGTATACGAGATATGGCTTTCAAGATTAGACATTGGGCATCCGGAACTCCAGGCCTGGGTTTTTGATTCTCCACCACATCCAGAGAAGTGGCTCGGCGCCTACACACCAGACGGCCACTCTGCAGCCAACACATCCGGCTCGGACATGCCACGAATCAGACTATCGAAGAAGGCCATATCTACGCCCTGCAAGGCCCAGTCCATGTCATCCGCGGCAGCCGCAACCAAGTGCGAGTCCTGAGCATGAGACTCCCCACCCCGGCCATCAAACCCTATAAGCTCACCATCCCTCACCGCCGACGACGTTGACACAGCCTGCACCGCCGACGACCCCGGAACAGATTTGGACACGCCACTGCGTTCGATCTTGATGGTCCCATAGTGAGGGATGTAAATGCTCAACACATCGCCGCCGACACTCAGCCCACCACTGCACTCCAGCTCCTCTCCCCCGTCATGTCTTCCGGCAGACGACTTGGTGCTGTAGGTGGCGCCGTCGGCCGCGTCTGCCTCAATGATGAGCAACTGGCGAAGGATCATTGAGATCTTGGACGTGATGACATCCGCGCTGACGGCGGCGATGTGCTCTACGCGTTCCAGCACACACTCCATCATGCCGCGGTCGCTGGCCCGCTGGTGGACGAGAAAGTCCATGACGTTGTTGCTGGGGGTTTGGTGTCGCCGGGACTCCATGTGTGTGAGAGACAGCGCGGCGCTGGCGATGAAGGCGAGGAAGTCGACGCCGCGGCAGTACGACTCTATCGTGTACATGTCGCGGAAGACGATGAAGCGGCTGAGCAACTCCCGGCTGGCATTGGCGATGGTGATCTTGCTATAATCGTACTTGTGGTTCGCGGATGGGCGGAGGAGGTAGGGCAGGTGGAGCTGGACGAGGAGATGGAAGTGTACCAGCTGGTCCATGAGGCGTATGGTGTCGCTCAGGGATGCGGACTGCATGTTGCTGTTGTCATCGTCGGCGTTGTTGTCCTTCGATCTGCCGGGGCTAGGCGGAACCAGCCACCACCGAGGCGGCATCAACGCCGATGCGGTCTGTAGCAGCTTGTCAATTTCATGCGTCGCAGCGAGGTCCTTCTCGTCACCGTCATCACCATCGTTGCGCCGCAGGATTCGCCCAGCGGCGACGCAGTCGAGCCGCCGCATCTGCCCGACGGGCGTGCAGCTTTCCAGCACCTTGGGGGTAGCAAAGACATTCTCGGACGATGCTTGTGGTAGGCCGATCATGAGCGAGAGGTAGCGGTCCGACTGGACGAGGCGGAACCACATGGTCTCTGGGTTGATGCGGGAGCGGGATGTAGGGTCTACCATCTTTGCGCATGCACCATGTCGGCCCGCTCGGTGCAGACCTAACATCTGCGCCGTCATCATTGCGCGCCGGATGGCTACCCACGAGCGGCGGAGGTTCCCGGCGTTGTCGTGGTACTCGCTCTCCAACCTGAGGCACTCGATGCCCTCGATCGAGGCTACGAGATCGTCGTCGGCCGTCACGAGGCTGGTGGCTGCCTCTACTGCACAAGACATGATGCCAACTATGGTTGCGTCTTGGCCTTGATTCCGTGCAAGCTGGAGGGCGGGCCGGATATCCTGCAGAAATATGCCGAGGACGAGGAGCTTTTGGGCAATAAGCACCGGGTGTGATCCTGGCGGGGGCAACTGCAGTATCTCTCGTGCTGGGTGTGAAGAAGGTGTACTGTTCTCGCATGAGGAGTCAGGGCATGGCGGCATTGCGCTGCGAAGAAGTTGGATATCCGAGATACTCGTGGTGATGGGGATACTGAGAATTAGATCCCGATCGCGCGGACTGGGCCACGCTGCGACAAGTGTCCTGGATACTTTGTCGTGCTTGCTTTCTGGTGCATGATGCTGGACACTGTCACGCCTGGTCTGCTGCTTCTGAAGCTCGGACGCGTCGAGAGTAGCCCTGGATCCGCTGGTAATGGGAGGGCTCGAAGGCGGGATGTTGGCAAACTGGGTGGGACTGTGGTTGGGCTGTGGCAGTGGGGTATCCGGCAGGTTCAAGTTCAAGATGTCAGAGGCACCATTGGGGATTGTGCCGGCATTTCTGAGAAGCTTCTCAACCAGGGCCTCTACTCGGCCAAGCCTGTCCGCCCCTGGGCCCTCGACCTCGGTCGCAGGCTTGACGGTGCGCACATCCGGAAACGTTTGACCGATGCACGCCGTCCCGCGTCGCCTGCACCCATCGCAGACGGCGTTCGGGTCTGTGCTAGAGGCTGCCAGCGTGCACCGGATCTTACGCCGCTTGCACTCCCAGCAGCTCGTGGTGCCCTTGCGGACCCTCTTCCTCCGGCCTTCGGCTCCGTCTTCGGCTGGAGGAGATTCATGGGCGGTGCCAGCCCGAAAGGGGCTTGCATCTGACATGGACGCTCACGGGTCTCGTCGGGATACTTGCATGTATGCGATGCAGGTTGTGTTTATGAACGGAAAGGGGCCGGGCGGTTGACGGTTGGCTTGCCAGTGCTGGACGGGGAGACGGACATGGAGATTATGTCCGGGGCTCGGCGGAGATGGCGGGGTTGATGAAAAGGGGAACGCTACCCCTGAATCCTCACGTGTCGTTGATTGGCCCGAAATGCGCACCAGAACCTCGACCGTGGCTCGGCGGAGGAATGCTGCGCTAGCGCCGATGTCCGTCCCCTGAGCATCCCGCGTCGCCGGTGTACACCACCGAGCACCAAGAGCCCCTCGCTGATAAATACAAGACGGTTCTTGTCTCGAGGATCAACTTGAAGACATCTTTCACGCATTTCTCAGTTTCGCATACGCTGATTTTCAATTACTTTGCAAGTCGGGTAATCTCTGTGTAATAACACCTGCCCTCAAAACAGCCAGCGACTATCACGCCACCCAAGACACCATGGTGAAAATCGCAGTCGCAGGCGGCTCGGGCAGTACGTCTCAGGATTCCTATATGCAGCCATATTGTAGATCCACCTCACGCAAGTCGCTGACGGACAAACAGATATCGCTCAGGAGGTGATTGACGCCATTCTCGCCACCAAAAAGCACCAAATCTTGATCCTGTCCAGAAAGGTTTGCTCACGCACGAACTCCAAACCCTACCAGTGTAGGTGGGGGTACACGCACCGCATGTGCTGACACGATGCTAAGGATGCCGTTGACGGCGTTTCGCCGGGCACAACTTGGATCAAGGTCAACTACGAGGACCCCGACCAGCTAACTGAGGCCCTGCAAGGCGTGGACACGGTGCTATCCTTCATTGTCGCGCACTCGGATCCCGGCAGCGTTGCACAGAAGAAACTCATCGACGCCTCTGTTAAAGCCGGAGTCAGACGTTTCGCTCCCAGCGAATGGGCCTCGTAGGTTACCCCTACTGGTATCGCCATCAAGTCTGCCAGGCGTGGGATTACTCACACTGTGGGTTGATAGGTCGACCTTTGAACACATGCCCTTTTACGCCGGCAAGGCCGATGTCCGCGAGTATCTCGAGAAGCTTAACAAGGATAAGAAGGTGAGACTTCAAATCACTGAACGCCATGTGATACGATCACCAAGAGGAGAGCATTTGCGCTGACCGTATCCATCCCCGTAGGTCCTCGAGTACAGCCTCTTTCAGCCCGGACTGCTGATCAACTACCTCACCTACCCATACAAATCAACCAACCACATCAAGCCAATCGCGACGCCCTTCGACTTTGAGAACCGTCGAGCCCTGATCCTCGAGGGAAGTGAGACTTCCCGCATCACCCTCACCACAGCCCAAGACCTCGCCAATGTGGTGGCCAGGGCCGTCGACTACGAGGGCGAATGGCCGCTTGTCGGGGGCGTCAAGGGCGGCGAAGTTACCCTCGGTGGTCTCATTGCCATTGGCGAACAGATTCGCGGTGCGTGATTCCTTGATTTTGCTCTCTTCCCCTGGAATGCCACGACAATTACAAGTCTGCTAACCAAACAATACTTATAACACCAGGCGGCCCGTTCAAAGTCGAGAGGCTCAACGCCGACGACCTCAAGGCCGGCGTGATCAAGGCCTCGTGGAAACCCCCGGTCGTGCACCCGGCGTTTACGCCCGAGCAGGCCGACACCTTTGCCTCGACCATTACGTCCGGCTTGTTGCTGGGATTCGCGGTCGAGGCGTTGAATGTCTCGGACGAGTGGAATGAGCTGCTGCCGGACTACAAGTTTACTGGGATTGAGGAGTTTCTGGGAGAGGCATGGCGCAATAAGCCGTAGACGTGGACAGCGTCTGGTGAGATCTTGTTTTGCGGCGGTGCCGCTGAGGAATAGGAGAGCGAACCAAGATTCCTACCGAGGGACCTTGGCTTCACATTTCGACTACCTGTGCACGTACCCTACCTGCGAAAATATATAGTTGTCTGTATTGCATTGTTCTCTGCACAACTAGCTGACACGGAGCTCATCTGTATCCCCGTCACGGTGTCAGGGTGTCAGGAATGACAAATCGTATCTTTGAAACCAGAGGTCCGAGGTCCAGCCACCACCACCACCGCCACCACCACCACCACCACCAGCATCGGCTGGCCGTGCCTGCGATAGGGCCGTCTTGGGACTGCTCCTTTCATGTTGCTTACAGTGGATCCGTTCATCTCCTGCAGTCCTGAGTGACTCTTTTCAATGGTGCACAGCTTTGTACGAAGGGACGCTGGCGGCAGGGAAGTGGGCTGCCCGATACTCCTTTGGGGTGGTTGCAGAGAGCTCCGGAACTCCGGGAACCCCTGTCTGGCCAATCGCCGTTGTTGTTTGGCTTCAGTTAGCACTCAGATGGCTCAGCACGGGGCAACAGCATCGCGCTCCCATGCCACCGGCTTCTCGTCGCTTTGGTCGTGCTTGGCTATAAGGAGTTCAGACAACACCATGCAGGGATATCCGGAGAGACTCCTTTGGGCATCGACGGTAGTTAGCCCCTAATTCCTCGTTGCTTAAACCCGAGTCTGACGGGTTTAATCGTCTTCATGTCCTGGCAAGCGGGTTCTCTGAGCAGGTAGGTGCGGTAGTACTACGGGCTTGCTGCTGAATTGGCTGGTCACCAAGGTAATTATCTGTCGACCTGCCTGCCTCAGGTATTTAATACGTAACCCCCAGCTTTACCCCCAATATCTTCCACCTTGATCAAACCCACCGACTCGTTGACTCGACAGCCAAGATCAGCCCTTGATCTCATTACCTGGTGTCTACCTGGTACCTACCTTGCCTACCCGATCCATCACCACCGCCGTCATGACGCTCCCGCAGACCTACAAGCACGCCGTGTTCAAGTCGGCCGGCGCCGACCTCGAGATCGAGGAGGTCGAGCTGAAGCTCCCCAGCAAGGGTGAGCTGCTCGTCAAGGTCGAGGCGTGCGGCGTCTGCTACTCTGACTGCTTTGCCCAGAACAATGTCATGGGTGGTGGCTTGTATGTCCCCTTCTAGTCCTCCCTTGCGAACCCTCCGACTTGCTTTCCACACTGACTTGATGCTAATCTTGACCTGGTATCAACCCAACAGCCCCATTGTGCCCGGCCACGAAATCATCGGCCGCGTGGTGGCCGTGGGCGACAACGTCGCAGGCTGGACCATCGGCGACCGCGTCGGCGCGGGCTGGCACGGCGGCCACGACGGCACCTGCGGCCCATGCAAGCAAGGCTGGCCGCACATGTGCGACAAACAGGCAATCAACGGCGAGACGCGAGACGGAGGCTGTCAGTCCCCCCTCCTCACACCCCCCAACTACATCACCGCCCAGCTCCAGCATTTAACACCGTACTGACTGACTCCATTTCTTCCACAACACAGATGGCGAATACTGCCTCCTCCGCGCCGAGGCAGCAGCCAGCGTGCCCTCGACCGTCGACGCAGCCAAGTACGCGCCCATCATGTGCGCGGGCATGACCGTATTCAACGCGCTGCGCAACATGCACCTCACCGCGGGCGCGACGGTGGCGGTGCAAGGCCTGGGCGGGCTCGGCCACCTGGCCGTGCAGTACGCGCGCAAGCTGGGATACCGCGTGGTGGCCATCTCGCGCGGCGGCGCGGGGGGCGACAAGGAGGCCTTTGTTCGCGGGCTGGGCGCGCACGAGTATATCGATGCTGCGACGGGGGGTGTCGGCGCGGCGTTGAAGGGGGTTGGCGGCGCGGCGCTGATTATCACCACCGCGCCGACTGCTGACGGGATGGCCGGGTTGTTGGAGGGGTTGGGCGTGTTGGGCAAGTTGTTGATTCTGTCGGTGCCGGGGGATATCACGGTTAATACGGGCGCTATGGTGGGTTTCCCGTCCTTTCACTGCACGTTGGAAGAGCTGGCTGACACTATACAATTCCCGGTTGAACAGCTCCGATATGGCCTCTCGATCCAGTCGTGGCCGTGTGGCAACGCCAGGGACACGGAGGAGACGGTCCAGTTTACGCAACTGCAGGGTATCGACTGCATGATTGAGACGTTTCCCGCTGGCAAGGGCCAACGATGCTTTCAGTATGTTTATCCTGTGTGTTTATCAGACCTTGCTTGCTAACCCCCCCTGTTTCTGCAGAAGCGATGCTGGATGGCTCAGTTCGGTTCCGAGCGGTTATCACGATGGGCTAGACGGAGATCTACTTGATTTATGGTGGACAGAAGCAGGGAACGCCGAGTCGATGTATAAGTATTTCGGTATTTCATGATAATCGATAGCTCCCGCCCTGCAATCGTATCTCACATCGACATCCAAAAACTGTCCAAGTCGCCACCGGCATGACTTGAGGAGAATACCTGCTCACTAGAAAGCTGACCATCCGCCAGACTGCCCCCAGGAAAAGATGACAGCCCCAGCCCATCCACATGATCCATGCCGCCCCCGAGTCCAGTACCCGGCATCAGGTCTCCCGGACCACCACCCACCCCTCGACAGCCGTTGATGAAATCCGCCTTGTTCGCCAGATCGCGCGTCACACAGGCCGCGCTGACGGCAACGGCAAACACGCTCCCAAACATCTCAAACGACCGCACGGCAAGGTCAACCGACGCCCGCGCCGACGCCGCGGCCGGCGACGCAGGGTAGGCCAGGAGAAACCCAATGGTAGTCATGGCCGCGTTCCACTGCCACTGAAAGGCCTCGTGCCAGCCGTCGAGCAGCGCCGTCTCGACCAGCACCTGGTGGGTGATATGCGTCAGGGCGACGGCGTGGGAAACACAGGCCGCGGCGCACCGGTCCGCAACAGGACTCGTCACGGTTCCCGTCGACACGACCGGCGGGGAGTCGCGGAAGCAGATAAACGGCCGGTAGAGGTTCATGGTCAGGTTGTGGTACAGCAGCTCGAGGAAGATGCGCTGCCGCTGCAGCCACACTGGTTCGGACGCATCCATCGCCAGCGGTGATCTATCCGTCGAAAACCGCTCGCCGCCCCCCGTCCTCGCCATCTTCAGCCCCGCCGGCACGTCTCTCACAAACACGCCCAAGTGGCACTTCATGCCCGCCTCGAGAAACCCCGCGCAGTCCTCCAGCGCGGCTACGTCCTCATAGAACCCGCGCCCGCCGCCGTCCACAACCACCGCGCACTTTTGCCAAAAGGTCACGTACACCTGGCGCGCGGCGAGCACAAGCTTGGTGTTTTGCACCGTGTAGCTCAGCCAGGTAACCCCCCCGTCCCGTAGCCTACCAGCAGACTGAGACATGTACGTCCCGCACAGCTGGTCATCATCAGCCGGCAGCGCGCAGGTGGACTCCGACAGCGGGGCCGACCACGGCCGGCCGAGCTTCATGCACGTCTTGCTCTCGACCGCGTAGAGCGTCCACCACAGCCTGCGCCGCAGCTCGCGCTCCGGCCTCGTCATGGCCCCGCCCGACTGCGGGTCGATGTGCAGCCCCAGCATGTGCGCGGTGCGCATCGCCAATGCCAGCGTGGCGTGCGCCATGTTCTGCAGCGACGCGCAGCACTGCCAGATGACGGAGAAGAGCTGGCACTGCAGCGTTGCGAGGGTGGGTGATTCCAGCTCGGGCAGGAGGAGGGCCTGGCATCGGTCGTAGTGCGCCGCGCGGGAGGGGATGCCCTCGCATTGCATGCACAGCGCCAGGATGATGTCCACGAGCGCCGACGGCCGGCGGGAGGTTTTGTCCTGTCGCCAGAGTGTGCTGTAGTGCGCCTTGAAGCTGGCCTCGTCGACGATCTGCATCGAGCAGTGGTACAACTCCCAGAAGAGGCCAAGGAAGTGCTCCTCCTCCGCCGCAGTCAGGAATCGTGGGGCGTCGGTGTTGTCTGGTTCAGGGCCTGGGTGGTCCGATGCGTCAGAGCCATGATCCTCGGAAAGGGGCTTGTTATTTGCATGGTTATCGTCGGTGTGCTCTTCAGCGGGCATAAGTGGCTGGTGCAGCACGACGGCGAGGTACGAGTGCATGCGGTCGATAAAGTAGAACAGCGACGACGGGCCGAACCACTGCTTCTGCGGCATGTGGGTGGTGCTCATGTAGATGCCGCCCATGTGGTTTGCAACGGCGCGCTGCCCATCATGATGGTCTTGATTGTTCAAGTTGTCAAGCTTGGGTTCATGGGGCTGACCGCGGTTCTCGAGCTCAATCTCCAGCTCCTGCACTCGCTGTCTCAGGCGTTCGATTTCGCTGCGGTTGTGGACAGTGGTGTTAGACGACTGGAGTTGAAGCTGATATATACACGTAATCATGTCTGTAATTGGGGGTGAAAGCCGTGCTACAGTCATCCAGCATCCATCTCTCCAGTCAAGTGGGCGGGGCTACTAGAACCAGACTGGAACAAGGAGGACGAGATCAGACAAACCGGAATGCCAGGGGCAGCGTGCGCACCTCGCTGGCGCTGTTGTTGCTGCACGGGACGCCTCGGCTCCTGCAGTTGTTGCACGGCCGGTTGCTATCGCACTTGACCCGGTGGACACGGCACCAGTCACACGCGCGCGGCACTTGGCTGCGCCTGGGCCGCGGCGGTGGCGGCGGTGGTGGTGGTGCCGCCTTCCTGGACAACGACTCGCCCGCGCTGGACGGATTGGATCCCGATGTGCCAACAAAGGTAGTAAACATGGTTAGAGGGATGACCAGGGGAGGATGAATAGAGTCAGGTACTGAAGTAGGTTGAGCTAGATTGTTTTGTTTCTAGAGTGTGTGTGTGGAGAGGGGGCGCCTATCATGGTCGAATGCAGCAACAGACAAGGGCTGGATGCACGCTGACAAAGAACCATGCATGGAATTCAGACTCGCAACTATTGGTCGGTATCAAGAGTCTCGTCGTAACCAAAACAGTTTGATATGTCTCTGGGAGCATCAATGGTGAGCCTCAGGCTGTCTGACGCTGACGAAGACTCCAACCTGAACTCCAAACACACACAGCTGATGATTATATCACTGACTGATATCTTGGCTCTGTTTATCAAGCGCCAAGTCTCTGCCTAATACCACCGCAAAACCACCAGAGTCTTCGCGACTCGACTCAGAATTCGCGGCCAAGTCATAAGCAGAGGCTGAAATAAATAGGCCAAGGAAAATGCTACTGTGTGAGTAAGGCCACTTGAAAATGATAATCCAGTAAGATAGACAAAAGCACCCATCTAACGTTACCACAGTTTAAGTTGTATAAAGATCTTGTTCTTCACTCATACAACAACTCCCAGAAACTCAACTTCAGTCCATCATCCGCATCGCCATTGAACCAAACCACACTTCTTGCAATCGTTAAGCCATCTCGACCATCAATTTAACTTCAAGTTCTATAACACTTACCATGCACACCAAGACCATACTCCCCGCCGTCTTGGCCGCTCTGCAGCTGCCCTTCCACGCACTGGCAGCAGCAGTCCCAACCGACTCCGCCGCCGCCATCACAACTGACACCCCCCCGCTTCAGCTCGGGCTTCATCACCTACAATACCACTGAGCCAACCACCACCCTCGCCCAACGCGAGGCACAGATCGGCCCCGAGAGCAAGCGCGGCAGCGACTACTGCGGCGGCGGCGGCAGCATGGACAAGTCCCACATCAGCGGGCTGCAGAACTGGCTGCAGAACACCAACGCCTGGACCTACATCTACCTCCCCCACCAGTCGGTCGTCCGGTTCAGTTACGGGTCCGCCATGATGTGCCTCAAGAACCAGTACTGGACCGAAAACACCCACGTGGCGCGGTGGGAGGCTGGCTGGGCTACGGGCTATGTTAGCGGTAAATGTTGCGGGTCGGGGAGCACATGGTCAGTATCATCATCATCCTGGGTTTAGTTTTTATCTTGAACGACAGAGCATAGTGTTAACGCGGCTTCGAACTTCTACAGCGCCGGCGGGCAAGCTACAGCCCATGGCGACAGCGGCCTGGCCCTTGACGCCGTGCTTCTCAGCTTGAGCTACGCCTGCAAAATCTACTAGGACCTATAGAGAGAGTTATTAGGTACCTGGTACTTGGTGAGTAGTATGGTATACAGGGTCGGATGTATTTTGTTTTCTTTGCTCCTTGCGAAACCTCGCTCGTTGAACGCACATCAATCCATCGAATACATGTAACGTCATAGATTCGAAAGTCTATTTCATAGGAACGGAAGGCAGTGAATCATTGGACGGACGCAATAACCTCGTGTATTTTCTTCTGCTAAACTGTTTCGGCTGATCAACGTGTAGACGGTGAAAGTGTAGTAGTATCGAATAATGTGCATCCCTTTTCTTCTTCTGAAAATTGTGTCACACGTGCGGGCATCCCGACTGTGAGTGGCACGCGCGGCGTCACCCATCGGACGTCCGAAACACTCAACTCTCTCCAAGTTCCAAGACCTCTCGCACTCAAAACTTCCAATTGCTTCACTATTCATTCATAATTTTGAAACTGCCCGCCGAGTTCCACCTATTCAAAACGTTTCATAACCCGTGTTCCTCAGAGCAGTCGTATCTCCCAAAAACAAAACCAACATGACCGTCACCACCAACACCAACACCAACACAAACACAGCACCAGCAGAGCCCGACTCCCACGATTCATCCACAACAGCCCCACCACCCTTCACCGACACAACGGCCCTACTCCGCTTCCTCTACCAAGACCTCAGCCGCATCAGCCAAGTCGCAGCAGACGACATCCTCCTCCACCGCGCGGACCGGGACCTCTCGTCGCCGCCGCTGCCGCCGGTCCGCGGCAAGCGCGCGGTGCAGGCCCACGAGGACGCGCTGATCGCCGCGACGGGCGGCACGCTGGTCATGGAGGTGCACCACGTCCAGGCCGACGAGCACTTTGGCACGGTGCTGGGGACGGCGCGCGCGACGGCTCGGGGGCAGGCGGACCTGGCGATGCCGTTCTGTGGGGTGTGGCGGTTTGTCGAGGGCAGGGCCGTCGAGCATTGGGAGAATGCGATGGATGCGGCGGCCATGGCGCGGTGGTTAGCTTTGGCTGGGAGTTGTGACTCGGGATGCTGATGATCTGGACATGTAATTACATGTAACTAGGTCGCTCTCGCAGATAGCAGTTGGTATCCATCGCTGACATGGACTGAAATCACCGGGAATTCACTGCTCCGCACACCGCTCGACCGCCCAGACAATGCGAATGGCACTCTCGCACCCAAAATCCCGACTGCGGATCTTCTTGAGCCCAACCGCCACCTCCAGCCCGCCCACCCTCCGCACCACGCGATCAACGGCCTCCTCGTGGCCCGTGATGCGCGGCGTCTTGGCCACAGCACACAGAAACCGCACCGCCTTCTCCTCGTCCCACTTGCCCGCGCGCACCAGCACGCCATACGCCTCGCGAAAGGCCGGCTCGGCGAGCCCCACGACGTCGCACCAGCCGCTGCCCACCACGATGGCAAACGCCGCCCCGCCCGCCTGCGTGCTTGTCGTCGGTGGCTCAAAGGCAAACACGCGTGCGGTAAAGGGCGGCAGGTCGAACGGGTGGAACAGCGTGGCGAGCGTGAACTTGCGTGGGCTCTCAAAGTGCGTGTGGCCCGGTCCGGCGCCGAGGGCGTGCGAGAAGCAGCTGGTGATTTTCCACGCCTTCGTGGGCCCGCTGCGCGGCTTGTCGAGCATGTACAGGTTCTTGTCCAGGCTGGTGATGCGGTGGTTGTGCAGCCCGCCGGAGTCGTCCGCCGCCGCGTCGATGGTCGCCAGGTAGATCGTCTTCCACTCGAACTGCGCCAGGTCGTCGTCGCGGTCGAGCAGCAAAAAGGCCGCGTTGGGGTCGTTGCTGCCCGTGTAGATGCTCGTGTTGGCGTCGCGGTTCTGGTGCCGCCGCAGGATCAGACACACGGGGAACAACTGCCTGCCGCTGCCAGTGCTGTCAGCACTGCCGGGCTTGGATGTCTTGCAGTTGATGTATGCGTGCACGTCGGCCGACTGCCTCGGGCAGTTCCGGATGCGCAGCGACACGCGCAGGCCCCGGCTGGTCATCAGCGGCGGCGTGTCGTCGTCCACCCGGCGCGCCGATGATGTCCTGACCACTGGCACACTATGCCCGTCCTTCACCAGGCGCGAGTACGTCCACATGCTGCGACTGTGCAGCTCAAAGTCCCTAGGCTCAGCCGCCAGCGGCCTGCGCGGGTCCACCCTATTCCGCTGCACACCACTGCTCCAAATATGCGTGCTGCTCAGATACTTGGACAGGCCCCAGGCGAGCATGGTATAGTCCTCGGTGGTCTTCATGATCTCCTCCTGCAGGCGGAAAAACGCGCGCTGGCCCTCGCCGTAGATGAGCGGCATGTGCACCTTGAAGATGCCCAGCAGGCAGTAGGCCGCGTCCTCGGTGCGCGTGGTCTCGCGGTTGGCGGCCCACGACAGCCGCTCGGCGACGTGGCAGGTCGACGGGTCGGCGCCCTCGAGCACGCGCATGTCGATGCCCGTGATGCGGTTGATGGCCTTGCGCAGGCTGAACTTGGTGCCGATCTCGCGCCAGTCGTGCGCGTAGAACTCCACCATCGGCGGCGCGATGAGCTCCTGCAGCGTCCACCCGCGCGTGAACCACTTGCTGTGCTCAAACGTGCGCGGGAGCTTTTCGTACTCGCGCAGGATCGACGGGATGGAGCGGTAGGCTGGTTTGCCGTTGGCAGTGTTTGGCGATGTTGATGCGACGCCGATGGGCAGCCTTGGCGAGGGGGAGCGCGGCGGGTTCAAGGGCGAGGACGAGCGCGGTAGGTTGCCAGAGGGAGGGCCTGGGGGGGAAAGAGACCTGGGCTCGGTGGTGTTGGTGGTGGTGTTGGCAGGACTAGGAGCAGACACGGTGACATCCGACATGTAGGCGTAGCAAATGTGCGCCTCCTGGTACCAGCGGTACATGGAGTTGATGGCCTCGGACAGCTCGGCGCTGCTCGTCTTGTCGATGCAGCAGGTGTCGACCCAGGCCCATTCGTAACCGTCCTCAAGCGCCCTGGCGCAGCAGCCCGCGATCTTGGCGTAGCCCTCCTTCCTCTTGGCCACGCTCTTGTCGCCGCCCGACAAGTCTTGGAAGCTGACCTCGTCCGTGCCCCAGCGGTGAGAGAGGATCACGTAGGGAGGCACGCGCCCGATGAATTCCCTGAGTTCCAGCGTGTCTGTCCGGAGGAGACGCATCGTGAATACTTCATTGATATCAAGTATGGATGCGGTGGGCGGATGTCGTCGACGTTTGATTGTACGGATGGATGCAATGCATCAAAGCGAGCACTGGCAGTCCTGAACCCGGCCCGCGACCGTTGAAATTAGCATAGATCTAATTGGGCTGGAGGCGAAGCGGGAGGTGCATGCTGCGATCCAGCTAGTCCCGTTTCTGACGCGTGCATGTGGACGGACATGCACCTCCCTGTTCAAGACAAGTGCCGAATTGCTGGTGGTTGAGCTCAAACTGAACGACAGGTGAAGCTGGACTTTGAACCTTGAATGTCTCCAAATCTGTGTCTCCAAATCTGTTTACAGCACCAAACGAACACTGAACAAAATCGACAAAAAGACTAGCCTCAAGAGCAAACAAGTCCCAAGTACCATACCTTGGAAGTCAGATGCCTCGCCTTGTTTAATTACCTAGGCAATGAGTGTTGTAATGAATGAATGAGTGAGGTGGCAAGGATACAAGCTGGTCCCTTCGCTTTAAGAGGATTGCCAGACACATGCACGGCGAAAGAAGCCCGGCGAGAAAAAGGCAATGCCGTGCTAGTAGTGAAAATATTATCAAATCTAGCACATCTAAAGTACCTAGGTACTAACTGGCACTCAATCGCCATGGACGTGCTCAGCTGGGGTCAGCAAGACATCAGATAAGGTTTTGCACAAAACATGGTTCATCAATCCTAATCTCTTCCTGCACCACGTCTCAGGCTGCATTACATCATGAGGTCAGGAAGTTGCAACAAGCTCAATGTTTGCCACACCTGCCCAGTGCACAACTCCTCGACCCGGATCCGAGCCAGGATGAACCGGTGTCGATGCAGACGGCCTTGTGCAAATTGTGCAGATTTATTCACACTTGTGCACGCATCTGTGGGGGAGCACGGGGGCAATGTGCGACATGCCGCCCCTGAACGGCAGCGTTGCATCCCGGCGACGCTGGCTTGGCCGTTGAGCGACATTTTAGCCTGCGGCAGATGCAGAAAGAGACCGGGTTTTGGCCGTCGTGGTTTTAGTCCGTACTATGGGGATGATCGTCATCAACCAAGGCGCCAGTCAATGCTGGAGACTGGTCCCTCCTTCACCCGCAAGCGACTTACCACACGACTCTGGACGGCGAGTCAAGTTTGGGTGAAACAAGCATGGAGCCCCACATAGCAGTGCCATTGACACGTCTCGTTGCAACGGCTTTGTGCAGCCCCGCGGTGGGTCGTCAAACCTAGGACGGCTTTTATACCATCTCCCCAGTGCCAATGTAACAGGAGATGGCGATAGCCGGTGGCTCCTTCATAAAAACGGGGGGAGGGGGGCACGGTCCAGCGACATGTTTGCCTCGTGCTCCAGGTGGATAAAAGTCACGATTCCCACTGCTTGCTCGGCTGGCTTGTTCTTTGTGATGTTTTATATACGCCCCGATATACTCAGATCCAAGTTCTCTTCAAGTCCCCTCAAAGAGCCCGACAACCAAGTTTGTACAACCTAAATACCAGGCTCAAGTTGACACTCGCAACCATCATGGCCACGCTCGCAAAAGGCGCCATGGCCAGCTCTCTCCCCAGCTGGGCAGACGTGAGCTGGGACATGATCCCGGACCCGTCTGTCAAGCCTCTCCCATACCTCGTCACGGCATTCCTGGCCATAGTCCTGGTCTACTCTCTTCAAGCATCCGTATTCGGCGTCAAGAACCCGATCCCCCTTCTCAACCCCAGACGCCCGTTCGAGTTCACCGACACGCGCGCAAAGAAGGACTTTGTGTTTGGGTCCAAGAAGATGCTCGGCGACTGGTTCGGGGCCAACCCTGACAAGCCCGTCCGCCTGATCAGCGGCTTCGGCGAGGTCACGGTGCTGCCGCCACACCTGGCCAACGAGCTCCGCAACGACAACCGGCTCGACTTTTCCAAGTGGACATACAAGGTTCGTGACTGGAGATGTGGTGTCAGGAGGCTACATGTGAGGTAGTGTACCTTGGCTAACAGTGGCATGAAATGACAGGCCTTCCACGCACAAATCCCTGGCTTTGACGGGTTCAAGGAGGGCACCCGGGACACAAATATTGTCCAAGCCGTCATCCTCAAAGACCTCACCAAGTACCTAAGTGAGTCCACGCTTCATACCAATACTAGGTCCTCATCATCATGAGCATCAGTACCCTTATTAACAACCGGCCCACCTCTAGACAAGCTCACGGAACCCCTCGCCGAAGAGACGGCCTTTGCACTCGCCGAACTGCTCCCAACCGGAGATGATGACAAAGGTATGCCTCTGCCTCGCCTCCTTTATTACTCCTCGTACCCCCTCTCTTTAGTACCCCCTATACTAACACCAACCTCCACAGACAACTGCACCTGGCACTCGATCCCCCTCCGCGAGACCATGCTCCGGCTGATCGCACGCATCTCGTCCCGCGTCTTCCTGGGCGAGGAGCTCTGCCGCGACGAGGCCTGGCTCAAGGTGACGCGCGAGTACACGGTCGACAGCTTCAAGGCAGCCGAGGAGCTCCGCCTGTGGCCCGCAGCCAGCCGCTTCATCGTGCACCACTTCCTCGCCTCGTGCCGCAAGATCCGCACACACGTCCGCGAGGCCCGCCGGACCATCGCGCCCGTGCTCGCCCGGCGGCGCGAGGAGAAGCTGCGCAACCCCGAGCTGGCCTTCAACGACGCGCTCGAGTGGTTCGAGCAAGCGGCGAAAGGCGAAGAGTACGACCCGGCCATCGCGCAGCTCGTCATCTCGCTGGCCGCCATCCACACCACCACCGACCTGGTCTGCCAGACCCTGACCGAACTCGTGCGCCACCCGTCCATCATCCCGGCCCTGCGCGCGGAAATCACCACCGCCCTGCGCGACGGCGGCTGGAAGAAGACGTCCCTCTACAACATGAAGCTTCTCGACAGCGTCATCAAAGAAACCCAGCGCGTCAAGCCCATCAGCCTCGTGTCCATGAACCGCGTAGCTCTCTCGACCGTCGAGCTCTCGGACGGCACCGTGATCCCGCGCGACAGCCTGCTCAACGTGTCCATGCACAAGATGTGGGACCCGGCCGTGCACGCCAACCCGGCGGCCTGGGACGGCTACCGGTTCCTGCGCATGCGCGAGACCCCTGGCCGCGAGCACCAGGCCCAGCTGGTCAGCACCGGGCCGGACCACCTCGGCTTTGGCCACGGCCAGCACGCCTGCCCCGGCCGCTTCTTCGCCGCCAACGAGGTCAAGATCGCGCTCGTCCAGCTGCTGCTCAAGTACGACTTTCGGCTGCCGGCCGGTGGCCCTGAGCCGACGGCCAGGGCGTTTGGGTTTAGCTATAGTACCGATCCGTTTGCCACGATGGAGTATTGTGGGAGGGAGCCCGAGGTGGAGGTCTAGGTTCTTCTTATTACCTACCTAGCTAGTCGCTTTTCTTTTTCTCGATGTTTTGTTGATCACTAGGAATATCGGTAAGGAGTTGAAGCTGTAGAAGAAATCAGGTACCTACGCAATACCAAAGCCTAGTCTATGTCAGGCAACCCAACTCCCAATTTATGATCCAAGGCTTGTTGTTGATCTCTTTTACGTGGTTCATGATAGCTACGTTCAGTTGGCCAACACTGTGTAGCGCCCATCCTCTCCCATGCCAGTGCATCATGGCCAGCAGGTCCCCGCAGTGGGAGCACAACGTTGAGCTTGCCGTGGGGGAGCGACCCTGGGTCGGGGAAGGCATCGTGTTGCGTATCCGAGAGAATGAGGAAGGTGGTCGCCATTGTGTGGGATGCCAGGGTAATGGACGTGTGATGGTTTGGGCAAGAACCTTTCTCCCTTCGAAATCTTGCCTTCTTGGCCGCTTTTTTCTTTTACCTCAAGCAGATAATTTAGTTCTAACCCACGGAGGTCCCAAAGTCAAGGTTTTCCGCTGGTCCACTTCCGCCACATGCAATGTCTCGCCATGGAAGACTCCCAAAATCCAATTAAATCATACTACCAACCTTAGAGATAGTACGAGTATCCCTTCCCCCACCCCTTTTCGTCTCCCAAAGGACAAACCACACCCGCAACACACAACAACAACAACAACAACAACAACAACAACAACAACAACAACAACAACAACAACAACAACAACAACAACAACAACAACAACAACAACAAGCCCACCGCATCACCCATCCGACGCCGGAAGATAAACCTCCCCCTCCACCCCCCTCAAATACCGCCTCCTCCTCTCGGCCACCGACGCGCCATTCCACAACTCCTCCGAGTCCCCGTCCGCCACCCGCACAACCCGAGGCAACCCAACCCGCTCGACCCTGAAACTCGCCGCAACCATGGCCACCTTCGCAGCCTGCACCACATCCCCCATCCCCATCCCCATCCCCAGCCCCCCCGCCGACAGCGCATACGCCAGCGCGCCGAGAAACACACTCCCCGCGCCCGTGACGTCCACCACCGCCGCCTCCGCGTTCACCTCGTCCCGATGATAATACGCCGGCAGCCAGACCATCTCGGCACCTTGCCGCCTGCTAGCAACAAGACACCCGTGCGCCCCCGCGCGCACGACAAGAGTGCCCCGCCGGTCTGGGCCGATGCCCTGCTCGAGGAGAAGCGTTGCGTAGTGCTCTATCGCGCGGGCGCGGAAGCGCGGGACGGGGGTAAGGGTGAAGAGCTTGGTCAGTTCCACGTCGCTGGGCGAGAAGACGTCGACCAGCCTGCAGGCGTTGAGGTACGCTGGCAGGGTGTGCGCGGTCAGGGTTGCTGGGTCGGGTTCCCAGACCAGGAGCAGTCGGGGAGCGCCGGGGCTGCGGAGTTCGAGGAGGGTGGTGATTTGGGATGTGATTAGGACCGGAGCGCCGAAGAGGTGGATCGCGGATGCGGTAGAGAGCTGTGGGCGGGAGTGGAAGGCGTCGAGGGTGTGCGGGTGGAGAGGGGGGGTTGTGAAGCGCCAGGTTGCGAGGCGGACTAACACCAATAATGTCAGGGGGGTTAGTTCTAGCCACTTGATACATGTAAGAATGGCTGCACGGAGGAAACTTGAAAACAACAGGCGGCGTACACGGCTGGCTGGGATACTCCTCATACGCCACGACAGCGCGCGTGGTTTCCTGTCCGCGCTCCCCGACAATCAGCAACTGGGTGTCCCAGGCGAGCAGACCGTCCAGCTCGCGCCGCGGCAGCCCGTCGACGCCGACGACGCCCAGGTATCCGATCTCGCGCCGCCGGGCATGGCCGGCGATGATCCTGGCCCCGGCCATGCTGTAGAGGCCTGGTCCCCCGAGGACGTTGCGGACCACCTCGCGTCCTGGGTGTTTGATGTCCTCGAGCTGTGTCAGGCCCAGGGAGACGAAGGCGAGGGGTGGTGCCTTTTTTGGTCGGGCATCGTGTGGTTTAGAGGGTTGCTTTTCTTTGCCGTGTTTGGATGGCTTGTTTGGTTGCTGAGATGGCACTCTGGAGTGCGGGAGGCCAAAGGGGTAGCGTGTAAAGTTCATTGCGTGAAGAATGGAGGCTGTAGATGGCTGACTGGCTGAGATGGTATAGATCCAGGGTTTAATTAGATCCCAAGCAATTCAAGACGGAGTTGGTTCCTCAAGAACACAAGATGAGCATTATTTCATCAGGCGATGCCCTGACCAGTCCCGACTTAAATAGCTGACTCGGGTTCACTGCCAGTGTCATCTTATCAGAACGAGTGTAGCATGGCACACTGAGTCTCCGTGTACCACCCACCATCTAGTGACAAAGACTCTCGCTGCCTGGTCGGTGGGAATTTGACTGGCCGGCAGGCAGGCAGGCAGGCAGGCAGGCAGGCAGGCAGGCAGGTATCAAGATGATTCATTGGCTTGAACCCGTGCGAGTAATCCCAAGCTTGGTGCTAGTAGCTGGTAGCATGATGCACCAGCCGACTGTGCTCGCGCGGCTTTGAGATGAAAGTTGAGTGTTTCACGTAATACGGTAGCAGTCGGTATATGTAAGTTTGCTCACCAAGCAGCTCGAGTGTTATCAATACTCCCGATACTCGATCAGGTAATGATTCCATGCACTTGCAAAAGACCGAAAGAGCTCGCTGAATTTCCGAGATTATACACATGCTCTTGCCAGGACTGGCATGTGTCTTGTAATTATTCAGTCCCGATTGCCCACCAACCAAAGACCCCGACCTCCGCACTGGCAGCTCACTAGTGCTGGGGCAGCTTGAGCACTGTCAACGCTTTTCTTTTCCTCTAGTATTCTTTCCCTAAATATTTCGCGCTGCGTCCATATTAGAGCTGTCAACACAATACACAGGTGATAATCTAAGGTTGGTCCAAAACAATAGTCTGTCTTGGGGGCTAGGCTCCTGTTGGAATTCTTGCCACTTCACCTTCACCTTGGCCTTGGCAGACTACGTCAAAGTCGTGTTCCTGTTAGCAACTAGTTCTAGTCCAGAGTTGTTGACATGTCTGGGCAACCGTCCACCTCCACCTATTGTAATCTACCCACGTATTACTCACCAGACTGCTCTGAAGCGGGACTCGGATGTGTTGCGGTTGATTGCATCTGCGCTTGGCGGCGACCGTTGAAGGCGTCCGAGCCTTTGCCTCCGGCAATGTCGGGCACTAAATTACCCCCTTAATATTAACCGGCCATGCCCTCAAAATATTCGAGGCCGTCCGTTTCCGGTAGGGGGCAGCGGCACGGTCATTTCCCGGTCCATGCCTTAGAGTATTCCACGTATACCGAGAGGTAGATGATATTATCATTTTGCGCAGCGTTCGTATTGCGCGAGTGACAGCGAAAGCTAGACCAAAAGACCACTCATGTAGCGGTTTCTTTACTGTGATTCATGTTGCTTGCTTCTGGATCGTTTCTCCCCCTTGATAATTAAAATCTCCAATCACCAATACAGAAACATGAGGTTTCTTTCAATCATGTTATCAGCGCTGCTCTGTGAGTTCATCACGCTGGAAACATATCTAAACCAGGCACACAATCACTCCATTGCCTCGTGCGCACCACAACTAACACCGGATTTGCAAGGGTGGGACCGTACCCTTGCCCAGGACGACGAGACAGCAACCTACACCGACAAGGCAAGCGGGGTTATCTTCAACACATGGCGGCCAACCAAAGACCTGACATTTGGCATGGCATTGCCCGCCAAAGCGCTCACCATCGATGCGACCGAGTTCATCGGGATCCTGGTACGATCTGCACTTTCTCATTGACTCACCGCCAGTCCATGAGCATTGCTGACCTCCAAAACTCTGACCCAACCAGACGTGCACGTCTCCAACCAGAAAAGCCACCGGCTGGTGCGGCGTGTCCCTCGGGGGTGCCATGAACTCGAACCTCCTCCTCGTCGCCTACCCTCAGCAAAACACCATCTTGACCTCGTTCCGCTGGGCAACCGACTACCACATGCCCGCGGCCTACACAGGCACCGCCAAGCTCACACAGCTCTCCTCGACGGTCAACACCACGCACTACTCCCTCCTCTTCCGGTGCCAGAACTGTCTGCGATGGAACCAAAGCGCGACAGAGACAGGCTCGGCCCCGACGAGCCAAGGGTATCTCCTTCTCGGGTGGTGCCACGCCACGAGCAGCCCGGTGAGCGGCACGTGTCCGGCCTCGCTTGTTGTCCGGCAGCACGACAATCAGGGGATATTCGCCGCGCGGTTTAATGGCAACGCCGTCAACGCCGCGTATGCCTCGTGGGCAGCCAAGGCGACGAATACGGCTACGGGGAGCTGTGGGGATGCAAGGGCCTCTACGAGTACGACCCTTGTCACTTATTCGACGGCGAAAGCGACTCCCACGCCCATGCCGCCAGCGTCGGGGAGTTGCGCAAAGACGTACACGGTCAAGACTGGGGACTATTGTTATTTGATTGCGACGAACAACGGGATCACGCTGGACCAGCTGTATCGGTACAACCCGGGGCTGGTGTGCAACCCGCTGCAGATTGGGCTGGTTGTGTGCGTCCAGGGGCGGTAGGGGCACATAGCTGGGGGAGGGGAAAGGTGTATAAGCATCTTGGTCAGAGGCTGGCGTGATGGGTCATGACAGTGACAAGAACAGTAGATATCTTGTATATTTGACCGTCATTGTGTGAGAATCTCACGACGTGCTCATTGGTTGTGTCATCCAAACCATAAAGCCCCAGCTACTAATTATGATACACTGATAGCCCCAGCCAGTGGAAGGGACAATTTATGCTTTCAAAACTCAGTAGAATCCGCACGAATAAGTCCACTAAGAACATGATACATCAGGTAGGAATTATGTGATGATCCACTCTAATTGAGTCTTTTGAGCGGGTATCTGGGTGCCTCGAGCAATTGTGCTCACTGTTGAGCGTTCACACAAGCCCACAACCCGACATCCATTTTCGTCTGATCAACAAATCCATCGTGACTGAATCATTACACCCGCTGAGCCTACATGTAGCGTGGCCTAGTAGCTGTGCAAGTACCTTCAGCACCCCATCATACCAGATACTCAGCCCGAGACAACCTTCTTTCCTCTCCACTCCCCGAGGACTCACTGCCACCTTCGGCCGCGGATGGCGCGCTCGTGCGCGTGGGTCGCCGCGGGAGCCGCGACGGTGAAGTCGATGCACGACTCGTATGTCTGGCCCTGGCCGAACCAGTACCACTGGAGGGCCTAATATCATGCACACAGTCGCAGTCAGTACCAGTTCCTCTTTCACTGTGATATATTACAACCACTGGACCACCACGAAAAGGAAACGCATCTGAAAAAACTTACACAAACACCCGCCTCGACGCACTTGGCCCCCAGCTCCGGGATCTTGACGCTAAACTTTGTCTGATCCGCCGGCGGCTTGGTGACAGCGGCGTAGTTCTCGGCCCAGGCAATCAGCGGCGCGCCAATGACGGTATTCGTCGTGGTGTCGACCACGCTGACATTCGCATACCCGCGGTGCGGGATGCGGATCCAGACCTCAAAGTCGACGACGTCGCCCGCCTTGTACTTTTGCACGCGCGCGGCGTTGTCGGCGAACTGGTAGCCCTTGCACAGCCACAGGTTGCACTTCTTGGCGTCGTAGCCGTCCTTGAGCCCGCCCGGGTTGCTGCGCAGCAGCGCCTCCGGGTACGACGTGTTGTCCGCCTTGTAGAACTGCTCCATCGTCTTGCCGCAGGCGGCGGCTGTCGCGTCGCCCGGCTGGCGCGCCGCTGGTTTCTGGACCAGTCCGTGGGCTGACGCCTGCGCGGCCAGCCCGGCGAGGCCCAGGAGCGTGGTGAGGGAGAAGTGCATTGTTGTTGTTTGTTGAAGGCGTAGGTTAGGTTAGGTTAGGTCAGGTACCAGGTGTGGAGGATGGGATGTTGACGGCGCGGTGGTGAGAAAAAAAAGGGGGTTGCCATCCTGGGGTCGTTGCCGGTTTAAGTACCACTTCCATCCCCGGGGACTACACGCCGCTGACGATGCGAAAGACGTGCGGCAAATCGTGGATAAGCCTGTCGAGAGCCGGCATAGCGGCATTGCCTCTGTGCGTACCTACTTAGATAGATGGTGGTCGTGCCCCTAGCCGTGGTGTTTTGCCTAATTCTCGCCTTCGTATGGGGGTTGTTTGTGCGCGGGCCAATCACCGCTCAATCCCCCCAAGAGGAACGCGGATTTTAGATGAAATCTCTACTTTATTACGGAACCCCTCGGCAGAGCGCTTGGCTCACCTTGGGCCGTGCTCCGTGCAGACGCGGTAAGGAGTCAATAACAAAGGTTGACAAATCATTTTTCTTGGGGTCAATATCGAGATTTGTTGTGCTCTGGTGATTCAAGGCAGGCAGGGACGCTTTTCACAACGCGAGTCTCCGACAGCACCGGGAAGCAGGTATCCGTTGCACAAACCGTGAATTTTCTATGGGCCAGTGTGGGATCAGGTATCTAAGATGTTGGGTAGCGAGGCGTCGTTAGACAACTGGGGTTCGATGGCCGGGACAATGCCGTCATCTTGGGATCGGGATTTTCAAAACTCGATCACTGAAGTGCGATAGGTGCACGTGAAGCCAAGAGTTGATTAACCGAGCATGCAACGGAGGAGTTGTTGTATAATTCATCCATGGATGTGTGCTACCATTAGGTCAACCTAACATTCGGTAGACAGAAACCATAACAATCAATGAGATGTCTGTCACGTTGTCAGATCAGTCTAAACGGGCATGATAATTAGATCAGTAGGTAGTTGCTGGAGTACCGAGTTTGAACACTTCCCGTCTCTTGCACTGCCGATTGACAGGCTTGATAATGATGAAACTCTAGTTCTCCTTGTCACTGTGCCAGTCCATTTATTGCATGAATCCCAAGTTGACAAAAGATAATCACGGCTCAGGCTCGTAGATGGTGGTTCGTAGCTTATACTAACCACTCAACCGCGACTCTACCTTAACCAGGTAGTCAGTCTTGGTTCTACTGACTCAGTAGGACTAATTGCCAGGTAACTTGAAGCTGCCTTCACAATGCATTACTAGGGTGCACTGTTGTTATTCTCGTCTATATTTGATATAAACTGCGTCAGCTGTTGCCATCCATGCTGCCATGGCGACAGAATCGGTATCATCACAACTTGCATGTGTCGTAAAAGCCTTGGCAAGGCATGCTGAAATACTAAGAGTAGTACATAGTACTACCCCTGAATCAAACAAAAGGAAACCACCATGTCACAATGACGTCCCTGAGGGATAATTAGTAGAGGGTGTCAGAAATCCTCTTGTATTTATAGGTGTGGATAGTCCAAGACCGAGCAACACCTCGTATATGTGCCATTTCCATCTCTCCATGTGCCCAGACTAACCATGAACTCTCAACCCCTTTTGTTTCCCACACCCTTATTCTGGCAAACCCAAACACATCACCGCGCCCACAGCCACTGCCACCACATGCACCTAAACCTTGCTCGCGGCAGCCCCCGAGACCTTGGTCACGGCGGCGCCAAAGTCGGCAATCTTTGCGCTGCTCAGGTCGAGGGTGAACTTGGCGTGGCCGCTGTGGATGCCGAACCGGGCCGTGGGGTCGGCCGAGGTGGGCGCCGTGGCTGAATGGGCGTAGGCGAGCGCGACGGCGGTGCTGGCCGGGTCGAGCTTGGTGGTGCCCCAGGCGCTGATGCCCTTGGCCAGCGCGTTGAGCGTCCAGTGCGTCGTGTTGGCCGTCGAGCCGGCCAGGACGGTGTAGCTGACGGCCGGGTCGACCGTCGGGTATGTGCGTGCCCTTTTTTTTTTTTCATCACTGTCAGCATTTAAATAAAAGAACGAGCAGGAGAAGAAGAAGAAGAAGAAGAAGATGAAGATGAAGAACGTACGACGCCTTGCGCCCGGTGACGACGCTCTTGCCGCCGGCGGCCCAGGCCACGGTCAGCGGGTTGTTGGTCATGACGCCGCCCCAGGCGATGCCGGCCCAGCCGACGGCCTTGGGCGCCACGATCTGCAGCAGCACGTCAAAGTTGCCGGCCGTGGCGTTGTCGGGGATGGCGACGCGGATGGCAATCTTCTCGGGCGTCGTGTACTCCGAGTAGCACACCGTCGTGGCCGCGTCGCAGTACTTGGTCGCCGCCGCCACCGCCTGCGTCTCGGGGACCGGCGAGGCCATGGCTGCGTGTCCGAAGGCCAGGACGGCTGCTGCGACGTGGAGGAGACCCATTGTGTGGATGTGTGCGTGCGGTGTGGTGTGGTGTGGTGTGGTGTGGTGTGGCGTGGTGTGATGACGGATCTGGGATTGCCAAACACGGAGAGAGACAAAGATGCAAGAGGCGGGCAGTTGTCAATGATTAGTAGACGGCAAGAGGGACGACAAGTAGAGATCGACCGGCGGGTGGGTGGGTGCTGGAACGACGGCGAGGTACATGTATATAAACAACCCCTTCCCTTCCTGAGTCCCCTTCCGACATTGACGACTGGACTGCATGTGCCTGATTAAAAGCATCGCCATGAGTGATTGCCAAGCTTTATCCGGGAGAAGGCGCCATGGTATTATCGGCTGTATGTGCCTGCCTCGCTCTTGTCTGTTCAGTTCGGACTCTGGAGCGTCCATCCACCCAGCATCCCGGATGCCGCCTGCCTGCCTGCCTGCCAGCCAGCCAGCACGCAGTTGAGTGTCGTTACTATTTCGGTAGGCACAAGCGAAACGGCTGAAAGCACATACTAGGTAAATATCTGCTTGCTTCTTTCCCGAGCCCCGCGTTAATTGAAACGGCTTTTTGGGGGGTGGGTGCGAGGCGGTCGGGTCTATCATCCCACTGTCGACAATCAACTTCATAGAAACTTGGCGGGAATGCATTGAAGCCGCATCATTGCATTTTATTGTTTACATACTCTGCCAGAAGCTATCATCACTCGTGCTTACCATTACTTATGTCACAAAAAGCCCCAACATCATACCTAGCTCAATCCCAAGCTGCCGAGTCCTTGTGTGCTTGCTTGTTGGTTCCAGTATCCCACGGGCTGCAATCCACGAGGTCGCGCCGGGCCGTGAACGAAACAAGCCAATCGGTTGCTCGCGGTGCATCTTTGTTTTTTTGTTCCTTAATGCAGGGGCAGATCGATGACCTGCCTCGAAGGAGCGGGGGTCCGCCATGAGGCTTTTAATTAAACCACTTCATATCGAGCCCCCTCGCATAGTATTGCTGTGTATATACCTTGGGTAGGTCCTCTACACATATTTGCAGGGAAGCTTGAATTTGGAGGGGGGGGGGGGGGCAAGGAGGGGCCCGGGCCCCTGGACGGCGGCGACTCCAGGCTAAAGTCGGCGGGCGTCGTCGTGATTCCCGTCCGTCCTTAGGCTCCTCCTCCATACGCTACATGTAAGGTAGCACTCATTCGCGGACCTCCGACTGGAAGGGGAAGCTGCCAGACAGACAGACAGACAGACAGACAGAAAGAAAAAATAAAGACCATGCGCGGCAGTCGTGCAAGAGACCCAATGGCAACGTCGGGATTTTTAAGCATACACGTACGCTGTCTGGGGGGGTGCCCCGGTTGAATGGCCCCCCTGCGATGGACATGGAGTCGACCTAATCAATGCCGACGGCTTACATGATGTAATTAAGGTCCTGACTGCCTGAGGTACCCGAGCAAATATACCTGTAGTCTCGCCGGTCCCGAGACTCATCCCCCCCCCCCCCCCCCCTCCCCCCCCTTTCCCGCAATCCCGCTGCAATGCGGCCAAGATGATCCCGATGGTCCGGTAGGTCGGCAAGCGCCAAGACAAAAGCTCGCTTGGGGAAAAGAGGAATCGGTGTCGAGGAGAGACAACGCAGTGGCCAGTCTAGATTGTGGTCAAGTCTCCTGTCCGCCGGGCAGGAATAGTCGAATGTGACACCAGTCTGCCAGGACCAGACGGTAGTTGAGTTCACGCGAGCTGTGTCTGGTGCTATGTCAGTTTCACGTTACACGTGCAGCTTATTAGGCGTTGAACCGAATGCAACGCGTACCTGTCAGATGTTTGTCTACCTGAACTAAAGGCAACTACGTCTTTCATCAGCATCATTCAGTATGTTTGAATTGATTACCACCTAATATATCAATCACCCCGAGTGACATGACACTTGCATGTGCCAAGTGGCACCTTTTGTAGAATACCTAATTAACGTGTCGTAACATGCGTGATGTCTATCTACCAACCTATCTATCAATAATTACTCGAGGAAGTCCAACCGTTGCTTGCGTGCGTGTGTCCCCTTTATCCGTGTCCGAGAACCAAACGTGCTGCACAAGGCAGGCAGGCAGGCAGGTTAAATAGGTATATATAAGAATACAAAAAGAAAGGAAGCAAAAACAAAACACTCCAGCCCTTAAACCCCATCTTTTTTAAAAACACCCCTGATTGATGCTCCTCTTCTTTTGACTCTTAATTAGGGACCTATGTAGGGAGGAGATAGGCAAAGGTAAGGGAGGGACCAAGCACGTACTACTACCAACTGACGGAAACACCAGCCACTCAGGCAGACATGTCGACCCAGCTGCCGGCGCCCATGGTGCCGGGCTGCGTCCTCCCGTTGCCCTGCGGCCTGACGCGCTCGTCGAGCGGCTCGCTCTGGATGCGCACCTCGGTGGTCTTGTGGATCCCCCTTGCATCGAGATCGCTGAGCTCGACGCCATGGCCACCAGCCTCAAGACCCTTCTCGCCACCCGCAGCACCGCCGGGGGTGTTGTTGGTGGCGGGCATGCCGAGCACGATGGCGCACTGGCTGTCGTTGTCGGTGTCGTCGACGCCGCTGCTGTTCTTGATGTAGCCGTTCTTGGTGGCCGTGCGCGACCGGTTGCCACCGTGGTTGCCACTGCGGCCGCCGCTCTGCCCGCTGGCGTAGTACTTGTTGCCCGTGCCGCCGCCGCTGAGCAGGGCGCTGCGCAGGCCCAGCTTGTACGACAGAAGCCGCAGGATGGGCTGCAGCGCGGGAAAGCAGCAGCACCAGAGCCCGACGTGGCCCTCGAGGTCGCTCCAGATGCCGATGGTGCCCATCTTGTGTGTTCTGTTGGCAGCAGGTTGGGTTAGGGTGGGAAGAGGAAAACAAAGAAAGGGGGAGAGGGAGTGAGGGAGTGAGGGAGTGAGGGAGTGAGGGAGTGAGGGAGTAGAACGTACGGGTCGACGCTAAAGTCGAGCGTCTTGATCATGACGATGCGGATGATGCCCGTGGCAATGACAAAGATGCCCACGCTCAGCACGGCAATGACCTGCAGCGTCCGCTTGGACCAGATCATCTTCTTGTAGATGATGTAGATGGGCAGCACAAACAGGCCCACGTCGATGGCGAGACCCGCCGACGCGTGCCCGACCATCATGGCCATGTCGGACGGGAGGCCCTTGCAGTTCAGCCCCGGGAGGATGGGCGGCTTGAAGTTGTCCCTGTTGGCACGAAAACACCGTGGTTAGCCCGGACACGCGCTCGATCACGGTTGGGTTGGAATGGGAGGTGGTGTGTTCATGTGGACTTACGCAACCGGGCTGCATTCTGTCAGGCGGTAGATGAAGGCCGTGAGCGTCTGCACGAGGATCAAGAAGCCAAAGACGTAGATGGTGTAGAGAACGCTTTCTACAGTAGTCATGGTGTGTCAGTGGACATTGTTTCGTTTCGTTTCGTCGGTCGTGTTTTGGATTGTCCTCTCAGTCGGATGATCACTCACTGTCGGAGCTCAGGCGAGGCAAAAAGGCCAGGAAGGCAAACCGGACAAACGCCACGGACCAAAAGTAGATGAGCGTCTGGATGACGAGTGACTGTTTGTTGGTGCCATGTCAGCCACTTGTGCGAGCTACTACACTGCACTGCACGACAGACTGGAAGCCGTTGGTATTGAAGACTGACCTCGAAAAACTTGACCAGCAGCGGCGGAGGGATCAACCAGATGTGCGTGCCACTCCCAAACGACACTGCCCGAATGTCCATTGTAGATTGTATCACCAGCAGCGTCTGTTTACCGTCACTGAGTCAGTACTGATGTTGTCGACATGGAGATAGCCTTTGAGGACAGTGCCAGGCAAGAAAAACCCACATATGCGAGGCCGGCCACCAGGTCGTCAAACCCCATCGACTTGGTCATGAAGCCGCGCACATAGAACCGCAGGCCCAGAAAGACGGTCGAGAAGGCAATGAGGGCGGCATTGAGGCTGATTTCCGTCTGGCCGTGGTAGTCGGGCGTCTGGGAGAAGTCGTCGCTGTACGTGATGTTGCCGGCGGTGGGGTCCATCTTGGCGGCCGTGGAAACGAATGAAAGGAATGAGTGACTGGCGCTGAACGCTGAGGGTTGATGATCAACAATCGACAGTGGTGCCTGGCCTGGCTTGGGTGGTTCCCGGTTTTTCTCAATCTCGATCTTAGTGTAGGTCACTGGCAGGCAGTGTAGGGCAGTGAGTAGGGCCCCCCGATAAGGTTATGGTTTTGTAGTGGAGCGAGTGGACTTTTGCGGGCACACACCAGACGACGACCGAATGGCGATCCCTTCTTGTTATGGGCCCCGGGAGGTTTTATGTGGTATTCTTCAGTTTCTTCGTCGCGTTGTCTTGTGGCCGGGCATGACGACGGCGGCCCTGTCTGTGTCGATGCATGGCATGCTGCTCGAGACGTCGGTCGGCTGACCCCTGAGTACCTTGATGAATGAATGGCAGCAGAAAAGAAAATCCATCGAGGGCCCGGTTGGCGAGACCGTGACGTTCCTGGACGACGGGCCGGCCGAACAGGGGACGAGGGGGAGAGTACGTACTGTGTATACCAGAGGGCAACAACAACGCTCTGCCGAGCAACGCCTCCCAATTTCCTGTCTTGTGTTTCTTTACGGTATTCCTCCAAGTTCCTCGTTCTTTCTTTTTTTTCTTTTTCCTCCCTTTTCTTCTCTTGTCTGACATGCATTTGTTCAATCTCATGTGCAAGGACTCATCTGCAGCAGGGCCTGGGCCAGTTGCAACCCTCAGCGCCGCAACAGGAAACTGCTTCGGCTGCTCTCTGCCAGTATTTTACGCCATCGACCGACAATCCCAGCGGATGCGACGCCAGGACCCGCGCCCGGCCAATAGGATTGCCTTCCCCGTTTCGACTACTGCATGGAACAGTCTGTGCGCGGCATGCCCCGAGCGGCTTTTAATACGTCCAGGTAATGATACTTGTAACGGATGGACAGGGGGGTCGGGACGTTTGCCGTCACAGTCACGGTACTTTGTTTGACGAGAGAAACCAAACCAAACCTCGGCGGCGGCGTGACTTGATCGTTCATCCATCATCCGGACGTCGGCCCGTTTTGGAGCAACTTGAATCCGTGACAACATCAGTTTCCTCCCAACGTCGGCTGGAGTGAGGCCGACTCGAGAATGTGTTGGGACAAATGTCAATCTGGATCAAGTCGCTAAGCGATTATCAGCAAGCTACTGCAGAGGGGTCCGCTTGGAATCAATTATACACTACCGTAGTGATACGGGGCTCGTTGCCCGCCGGGGAGCGTGGATGCTAGCCCGGACCTGAGAAGCTATAATAGCTGATTTCCATTGTTGCTTTTCATGCTTGCTTTCATGTTCGTGCTTTACCGAGGCCTTGGGTGGCAACTTGGCAGGCTGAAGGCGTGCGCTACAGGTCAGTTAGTGAAATGCAAAGCCAGCACTAACTCAAAGGCCGTAGCTGAAGAGCGTTAGACAAAGCCTGCCCCCCCCCCCACGAAACATCCCACTCACCCATGAAGGACATGCATCTCCGTCATTCACCACTCTGCACTCTGGCTGTGTCCAGTGGCAAGAAATAAGAATAGGTATTCAGTGCGTGTCCCCCCCTCGTCGATTTTGTCAGCTGGATAACCAGCCTGGAGCGTTGGAGATGAGAGACTCTCTAAATTGAACAGACAGGCATGGGCTTGAACAAGCACGACGGGGCCAGGCGCAAGTGTTGACCGGTATCGGTTTAGCTGGAGACAAGTTGAACTATCGGGTACCTTACGGGTTAATACACGTAGATAATGCAATAACGACCAGGTAGCGTCTGATAATGTTTGATAATGGCATCGAGAGACATTATGGTGCGAGATAATAATGGCCTGTAATGCTTCACACGTGCGTGCGTGCTGCTGCACTGCCTGGGGAGGAATATCACAAAAAGCAAAAAGACCTAAGCAAGCAAGCAATTGCCTCCCCGCCTCGCCTCGCCTCGTCTCGCGCAGCACTCGCTTGGTCAAGGCAACCTTGCGCCATCTGCTGCTGCTGCACGTCAAGTCACAATTGAGAGAAGAAGGAAAAACGAAAAGAAAAGAAAGGAGTTGCAAAGCCAGGCCAGGCCAGGCCAGGCCTGCAATACACGTGTAGAACCTCTCCCAAAGATGGGGTATGTCCCAGTCACGATTTGCTTTTTTTTTTCTTTCCTTTCTCTCTCGTCCTTTCTTTTCCCACGTGCCCATTCCCGATCTCGGGTTCCTCGTGGCGGCGGATAAGACGGGATCATCAAGCCCTGATAATCTCGAATCTCCTCCATCGAGGCTTATTTTTGCTGTGGGGTCGTCGGCCGTATTCTTTGCTTTTTTTTTTTCTTGTCTTTGTTTTTCAATGGTCGGGCTGTTGGTTCAGTCGATGCAACCGTAAACAACCCCTGTCGACCATCCTCCTGGGATGAACCCCGGCAGTGTCGTCGCTTCTGGCTAGCTCTCCCGAAATGGTTGCAAGGGAACAGAGTGCCGGGATGTGGCTTTCTGCAAGCCGATTGGGCGCTGCGGGTCGGAAGGGTATCCATTTCTTTTTTATCTCCCACAGGATACCTGAGACAGGAACGTTGCGCAGGCCAGTCACGTTCATTGGCTTGGGCTTTACGAGGGCCAATTGAGGGGTGTTTGTCGTTTGGATGGGACGTGGATAAATACAGACCAGATGCCCACTCATGTGTTTGTTGGACATTGTGTGAGCACCGGCAGATGGACGAGTTCTGTCTGGTCTTGACCGCGATGAGACTTGGGTACCTGACCTAATGTCATGTAATTAATGGATCCGGATTGGGGGACAGACTGCGAATACGGGTGACGGGCAGCCGGTAATGCCATTCTACACTTCACTTCCGACGGCGAACATGCAGACTCATGTCCTCAATCAGGTACTTGCTATTCGTATTACGGGTTAGTGTAGACACTCATGCACCTGCGTCTGCATGCGTCCACGAAGAAAATTGACCAGAGCTCGTCCTGGTCAAGGGTAACGGATCCCTCACCCCTGGACAGCAAAAGTCATGCCACTGCGATTTCTGGACTACACTACTTGTTCGCTTAACATCCAATATCGTGGAGAACGTAAGCAAACAGATAACGCTGCTGAGGGGTTGCGATGTGACGTTGTTCACCATCCCCGGGTCTGCCCTGCCTGAGGAGGGGGCTCGCCAAGGATTTGATCCAGTTTATCTCAGACTCTCATGCGGAGGTTAGGGGCATGTTGCAATTGAAGGATGAAGTGAATTTTGAAGGCAGCCGAGTAATACGGGGTACCTTGCCAGCTCCCCTTGCCTGCCTGCCGTCAACGTCCACGTTCGCAACGGTGCCGTGTCTTTGCGAGAAATGATGGATGATGATGCGATCATGCGAGCGAACGGAATACACGTGGTGTATTTTCTTCTTTTACCACCCACACCACACTACCAAAGAACCAACTCCCGTTCAGCCACCACAACGATGATCTGCGGCACTATGATTCGCTACCGCGTGCCGCCAGTGCGGTTGTTCCCTCCCTTTGCCTCCGCGTCCGTGTCCGTGCCGCCCGCCGCGAGCCTCCCAAGAGGCACGTTGTGTGGTTGAGTGGCTCAAGTGGGCGGCGGGCGGGTGTGCTTGGACTTTGCGGGACAAGAGACTTGGCCGTTGCGCCCGGTCGGACTCTTCAGCACTGACTAACCTCCTTTTGTCGTTCTAAGCTCGTAGCAAGCAGCAAAACAAACAAGCTCATGATACCCGTAACCCCGGGCCGTATTCGTCGCGCATCAAAAGCGGTCGCCGACAAACTCTCTCTCATCATAAGTTCTGTCCCCCACTGCGCTGCTGCTGCGAGAAACCGCTAGTTCATGCATGTCGAGGCGTGGCAAGCCCACAGATTGCAGGGGCGTTGAGGGGCATTGAGGGGCGTCGAGGGGCTGTTGGTGCCGTCGGGCCAATGACACCAGGGCCTTTTCCCCGGTCGTGCATGCGGTGGTGTGCTCCTTGGTTCAATAGACTGCTTTCCCGGGGGGGCGTGTATCCTGTAATGGTGGTATCGCCTCCAGTCCTCTGGGAAATTATTGCGCCGCATCCAGACATCGTCGGTTTTCCGGTATGGCTGCCACGCGGTGGATGTGATTCGGGACCTGGCCTTGCAGCTGCGGCGCACGCACACGATATGCCGACAGGCAAGAGACGCATGCGGGTTGCATATACCTATAAAAGAGCCAGGTGCCGAGCCCGAGGGTGCAGCATGTGTCTTGAGTGTGACTCTCTTCTCCAGGGTTTTCCTTCCATCCATCCATCACTCTGCAGTCAAGATGCACGTCCAGTCTTTGGTCACGTCCGCCCTCGTTGTGCTTGCACAGGGCACGGCGTCGGTCCTTGCCTTGCCCGCCGCCTCCGAGTCCGCGTCGGCCCCCCTCGAGCCCCGTTCCAACAGCCTCTTTGACTTCTCCACCTACTCGACGCCCGAGGCTGCCACCTGCAGCAACCCCATTGTGCGCAAGGAATGGTACGTACTTGCCTACTAAGCAACCTGGCATCATGCCTCGATCCTGATGCTGACACTATACTGCTGCAGGAGAACCCTCAACCCCCTCGAGAAGCTCAGCTTCATTGCTGCCGTCATGTGCATGCAGATCGTCCCGGCCCGGACTGGAAGTGTCTACGCCGGCGCGAAGGCGCGGTACGATGACTACCAGGCCCTGCACATCCGTATGACGGACTATGTCCACTTCAACGTAAGTTCCCCTCCCCCCCCCCCCCCCAAAAGCCTGCTGCCAGTCACATTGGACATGCATATGCCAAAGTTCATTACCTGGTTTCTAACATGGAAATCAACAGGGCATCTTCATCCCGTAAGCTGAACCAAACGCCCGCTGAGACGGCTCTCCAGCTGGGAACTGCACCGCTGACTCGCTCAATCTAGATGGCATCGGTACATGCTGCACATGTTCGAGACGGATCTCCGCAACGTCTGCGGCTACCAAGGCGGTATTCCGTACTGGGGTGTGTAAAATCGCAAGAAACTGCCACGTCGAAAGATGATGCAGTGAACAACGAAACTGAGCTGACCATCGACTGCAGACTGGACCCTGGATGCCACCAGCGAGGCCAACGTGCTCAAGTCTCCCATCTTCGACTCCTTCTTGGGCTTTGGCGGCAACGGCCCGTACATCGCCGACACCAGCTCGTTCCCGGCCGAGTGGAAGACCAACGTGCCCATCCCGGGCCGCCAGGGCGGTGGCTGCATCACCACGGGCCCCTTTGCGTGGAGGCAGATCCCCATGGGCCCAGCCAACCACACCGACTACACGCCGCACTGCCTGCGCCGCGACATCAGCCCGTGGCTCATCACCCAGACGGGCAACGCGAGCATGCTGCAGTTTGTCATGAACGCCACCAACTTCTGGGACCTGGACCACCGCAGCGAGGGTCTCGCTCTTAACGTCAAGGGCATGACCATCCACGCGGCCGGCCACATTGGCGTCGGTGGTGAGATTGGCGAGGTAAATAATTCCATTCCCCCTTGGCTGTCCATACCACCCGTCTGTCTCTAAATCAAATCAAATGTGCTAACAAACCTTGACAACAAACAGATGGCCAACACGTACTCGTCCCCTGGCGACCCGCTCTTCTGGGTGCACCACAGCCAGATCGACCGCGTGTGGGACTCGTGGCAGCGCAAGGACTGGGCCAACCGCAAGACCGACATTGGCGGGCCCGACACCATGTGGGCGTACCCCTACAACTACTTTGGCGACATCCCCTACCAGAACATCACGCTCAACTCGGACCTCGTCTACCCGCAGATGGCCAACAGCATCAAGGTCAGCCAGGTCATGGACACCAAGGGCGGGCCGTTGTGCTACACCTACGACAAGAGTGCGTAGATTGTCTGCTGTTTGTGTTCATTTCAGGTGTGCAGGTTGCTGGAGTCGTACATAATAATGCTATAATAATCACCATTGGGAATCACCTTGACAAAGCTGAAGCTGCTGTGTGAAGTAAATTGTGAGAGCTGTTGTCCTCTGTGATTGTCATTTGAACGCTTTATTGAAATTCAAAAGGCAAAGGTAAATTCCCCAAATTCATTCCTTGTTTCAAATTCTTTGTTTTCATCCGAACCCCTTTATCACACATGGATTTTGGGTTCGGGTTCCCACCTGATATGGAATCCAACAAACGTCGAAGCAGTAATTATAATTAGCAACAGTGCCCCATGTACATTCAAAGAAAATGACCACTCATTCGTCTTTTAGCCACGCCGCCAACCGCCGATCAGCACCGCCTCCCGCTCTGCTGGGTCTCGAGGGGGCGGCTGTCAGCCAATCGTTGCCTTGTTGACCCCCCTGTCCTGATGCCCGCTCCCGCGATCGCGCATGTTTCATGGCTCGCCCTCTTATGTGTGTAAGACCAGACGCCGATCCCAACGTCATCAGATGAATTAAATAGCAAAAACCGTTTGCCTCCCCCTCGCCCAGAGATTCATGTTGCGTGTAATTAAATCACTTCATGATTTCCAACTTTCAACCAAGCTGCCATAGCGTTTCTTTTTTTCTTTTTCAAATTGTGTTGCTCGCTGTCCTTTTCTCTTCCTACCGACTCTATTCTTCTGCTTCCAACCGCGCATTTTCCTCTTCGTAACGACCGGGGTGATTGAATATGGCCGACTGCACCACCATCCCCCCCAGCATCCCCAGCGACGCGGGCATCTCGGGCGCCGGCGTCCTCCTCTCGTCAACCATCACCGCCGCCCTGGCCCTGCTCCTCTCCGCCAGCCTCGTCCTCCCCGAATTCCGCCGCTCCACCACCACGCACCCCAGACCGCCGCCCTCCTCGACGATCCGCCGCAAGCTCCTCAACGGCTACTCAGACCAGCAAATCATGGTCGGCATCGGCATCCAGAGCGTCGGGCTCGTCAAGGCGTCCTCCCTCTCGGCCTACCACTTCTTCATCATCTGGATGCTCTCGCTGCTCTCCATGGCGACGCACAACGCGACCCTGCTGGCCCTCGTGCGCGACTTCCAGCGCGACCGCGTGCTGCGCTGGCTGCGCCAGGGCCTGATGTTTGTCAACCTGGCCCTGTCGTGCACCTTTGGCGTCTACGTGCTGCAGGCCAAGGTCCAGGGCCTGCCGGCCACGCTGCCCATCGCGTGCGCCTGGACGCTGGCGGCGGCGGAAAAGAAGACGACGGTCGGCGGGCTGGACTATGTCGGGACCATCGTCACGATCGCGGGCAATTGTGTTATTTTCGCGCTCGCGACGTGGTATCTGCAGAGTACCCGGCAGCGGTTTTTCAAGACTGTCCAGACGGTTGGGTTGGGCCTGATGGCCGCGATTGCAATTGGTATGTTTCTGTTTCTGTCTGTCTGCCTCTTCTCCCCCTTTCCCGGCCCCATCTTGATGAGACCGTATCCTTTGAAGTGAAGCCGCATTGTACTGTACTGACTCTGTCGTCTGTTTGTTCAATAGGCGCCGCCGTCCGCGTCTTCCTCCTCTCGCAGGCCTTTGGCACCCCCGACGTGCCCATCAGCGACCAGGGCGAGAAGTCGTGGAGCTTCGGCCAGCTGCTGTCGATGCTCATGCTCATCCTGCCCGTCGTGTCGGTTGTTGAGATCTTGCGGGGCGAGATCGCCGTGGCGCCGCCGGTCGAGGAGGAGGAGGATGTGCAGCCCCTTTTCGACGGGCGGATGGCGGATATCAACCCCAAGATGACGAGCCGGTCTTATGTCGCGAGGGTTGAGCCGGTCTGAGCGCGGTGTTGGGAAATAAACAAGGAGTAGACGTGTTGTTTTTTGCGGTAGATGATTAATGATTGATAATGTTGGGAAGTGGGGATAGACATGGTTTTTCAGCTTCGGTTAATGGGTCAAATGTGATGCATTGCAGTGTACCCACGGTTCGAAACCGCAACATAATTCAGACTGGTTGCATTGGATTCTTTTTCTTCATATATTTTCCCTTCACCTTTCTTTTTCGTTCGTCTTCCTTCCTTTCTTACCTCTTTCTTTACTCTCTTCCTCCCCACCCTTTTTTCTTCCTCTTCTTCCTCTTCTTTTCTTTTCCCCTTTTGCCCCCTTTTTCCCTTCTCCCCTTTTCCCTTTTTCTCCATGGACAGTTTGAGGTGAGTTGTCGTTGACTCGCTGGCTGCACGGCTTCGAATTCTTCCATCAGGGTTGCACCATCCTGGCCCATCCGTGACGGTAGCAGCCACTCCTCCTGGAACCCAGGCTGACTCTTGACGTATTGGTAGGTACTAGGCCTGCTCCTGCTATCGTGTGATATCCCCGTTGCCAGTATGCGCCGCGACCTCGCGAAGCTGTATGATCGATTCATTGTACATGCATATCATCAATACTGGGCTGCGCCAGCCGATGCTTATGTGAGTTCAGTGGACCTGCTGTTGTCCGAGCCCAGACATTGTATCCCATCTTGATGGACGCCCATCGAAGGGCCTGGAGCCATTCGGATTAATAAAACGCTGTCAGTCGCCAGAAAAGCACAGAAGTCGGCTTGCCCTTTGCTGAGCTCCTGGACAGACCTCAGCCCGGACGTGGGAGCAGCGGTGTTACGAGCTTCTCCGTCGTTAAATTCTGAACGCAAGTCCGCCAGATCACTGGCCTGGCCTTCATCGCCGTCATCGCTCCATAATAGACGGCCATAGTGCGAGAACAAGACACCGCTGTCAGCTCTCACCGTGACCAGTACATGCGAGATAGGGTTCCGTACTTCGGTTAAGTCTGCAAGCACAAACCCTCCCAGAGGAAGACCTCTATCTAAAAATGAAATGAACTTTCAATTACTTCAGGGAATGTACTCTAAACAATTTATAAACTCAGGTAAGAAAGAGCTTGGAATTAACTAATGATGAGAGCTAAGCACCGTGTTAGGTACCTAATTACCCACCTACCTGACCTAAGCACTCACAAAAACGCCTTCACCTCCTCCCAAAACTCCGCTGGCGCCTCACACATGGGCAAATGCCCCGCGAGCTTGACCAGCCTCAAGTCGGCGCCCTCCCCGCTGCCCACCAGCCCCTTGAACCCGTCCATGGCCCGGACCAGTGCGCCCTTGGCATCGCCCTCGCCGACAACCAGCAGCCCGGGGACCTGGCAGCCCTTCATCTCCTCCCGGAGATCATAGTCCCACAGCGCCTGGCACGAGTACTTGAACCCCTGCACGTCATTCCCGGCCACCATGCGCGTCATCCACTCGACGACCTCCTTCTTGGCGTCCATGGTGTGCGGGTGGAACCACCTCTCGACCGTCGCGCCGGCCAGCGCGTGCATCCCGCCCTCCGTCTCCGCGAGCGCGATGCGCTCCTTCCACCCGGCCGTGTTGGCCGCGCTGCTGGCGACGTTGAAGTCGCACGCGACGAACCGGTTGAGGAGCCGCGGGTACTTGAGCGCGAACTTGAGCGTGGTGGCGCCGCCCATGGACACGCCGACCAGCGCGTGCAGCGCCGTGATGCGCAGCGCGCCGAGCAGCGTCGCGAGGTCGTCGGCGAGCATGTCGAGCGTGGCGGGGACGGGCGGGGCCGGGACGGCGTGGCGGCCGCGCGTGTCGTAGCGCAGGATGCGTAGGTCCGGGCGGGCGGCCTTGAGCAGCGCCACGAGCGGGTCCCACATGTGCAGCGATGTCAGCAGGGAGTTGCTAAAGGCGACCGTCGGGGCCGTCGGCGACGGGTTGCCCTCGAGGCGGTACGGGATAGCCAGGCCGTCGGGGGCCGTGACGTAGCTGGTCAGCACGCCCGGGGTGGTGCGTGTTTTGCCGTCGGCGGCGGTGAAGGCCGCGGACGCGGGGAGGTTGGCGAGGGCCTGCAGCTCGCGCGGGGCGGGGCCGAAGACGTAGAAGAGCTGGTGCTTGCGCAGGTAGCGGCCAGAAATGTACTTGGCGTACATCTCGTCGTAGCGCGCCGTGGCCATGGTGGCCTGGTGCTCGGGGCCGCCCATGCCGTTGGTCTTGGCGTAGTCGTGTAGCGTGACAATCCGGGTGTCGCCGGCGGAGGCGCCCTCGATGGCGGACGGGGTGCAGAACACGCGGCTGCGCAGCCAGCCCGGCACCTTGGTCAGCATCGGGATGTGTTCCTCCCGGTACCACTTGACGACAGCGTCGGCGGCGCCCTCGACGCCCTTCTTGAGCGAGGCCTCGACGGTGACGAGGACCAGGCCCTCGGCCTCGGCGTCGGTGCGCTGCTCGATCGGGACAAAGTCCGGGCTCTGCTGGGCGTAGACGAGGTCCAGGAAGCTCCTCTCGACGTCGACTTGGCCGATGGTGTCGGCCTCGCGCGGGGACCGGTTGGCGCGCAGTTCGAGGTAGGTCGGCGTCTCGAGGTGGGCCATGTCGGTCACGTCGTAGGCGGCCAGGAAGTGCGGCTGCTTGCCGTCGATGGCGCTGTACCGCAGCCCGTTGATGAAGATGGTGGGGATGCACAGCCGCGTCGGGCCGTGCTCGTTGTTGTACCACTCGTGGAACTGGTCGAGCGAGAGGCCCGCCTGCGGCTGCATGGTGACGTACAGCATGCCTGGTCCCGACTCTGTTGCTGCCATGACTACGGTTTTTTTTGGTCTTTTTTCTTCTTCCTCTTGATGTGTCTACCGTGGTGCTAATGGCTGTCGAGATGCCGCGAGAAGGTGGGAGGAGAATCGAGCCGTGAAGCCGTCGGTCGGTCGGTCGGTCGGTCTGTCAATCGCCTGGGCCCAAGCTAAAAGATATGAACCGGGAAAACATTGTCGGAGTGAGGGAGAGAGAGGGACGGTCATAATCCCAACACCCTGACCAAAATGCCCGACACCAGCAAGGAACCGACGGCGAGAACGCTGCCGCATCTGAGTGACGGGATTCAACGGAACCAGGCCTGGGTGGTGGGAAGTGGGAGACGCGAAGCAGTGGAGTTCGGCTCTTGTCCCGGCTGCGGGGTTGACTTCTCTTATCGTTTTCCCGCTGCAGTAGCAAGGGCCCAGCCGTGGCTGCTTGAACCCCCGAGGGGTGGTGTTAGCACCCCACATCTGAGCAAATAAGGTGAACACCTTTTGATCAGGTATTATTAACATTCTCTCCAAAAGACCGGCCACATACCTTTGATGGATTTGTTCCGAGCGTGGAATCCAAGCGGGAAAAATATTGAAGTCGTTAATCGTCAAGCTAGATAAAATGACAGGCCGTTGCATCATCAGGCTACCAACCCCGTTTCAGGGTAGCGTCCGTTCAAATTCGTCCCACCTCCTCCAGCTCCAGCCAAACAACTCCCGTCATGAAAAGAGATTCCCATGGACCAGCATATCCAGATAGAAAAACTTCAAACTTCCAATTCAGAAAATCCGTCAATCCGAAGCCAAAGCGCGGGCTATGACCCTCTCGCCCTCGTCATCCAACCTCGTTCAAAAAGAAAAGAAAATGTCATCAAGTCATCGATATTTTCGAGTTTCGTGGATCTCTGCTGAAGCTCAAGTCCTCTTTTTCTGATGACTTTCACCACTGGCTGATCCCGCTTCCAGTTTGGGACAACAGATACCTGCTAGCAGACACCGGCAGACTGTCTTGCGAAACGTGCACCCACCCATCATGGGCGGAGTCCGAGGCAGCTGTCCTTGAGGTTGCTGTTGCCACAGTCTGCGCTGCCCCAGTGCTTTGGGCTTAGTGAGCCCTTTTTGTTGCCGGGCGGCCGCTCACCCCCACATACCCACCATTGTTCCCCTGGATGGGAACTCCGAGGGCATTGAGCTCGCGCATCAAGGCCGATGCGGCCACAATCTTGAAGCTCTCAATATTCTGCCCTGCAGTGCGCGTCCACGAGCTTATCTGTCTTGGCTTTTGGACACAGCCAGCATCGACACAGGCAAGACAGAGTTCAAGTGCATCCAGCTCACTGGTATGGCCACCGGGAGAGGCGGGCTTGCGGATCTGACTGGTGATCCAGCCTGTTACGCGCTCAAACTCCTCCTTGAGCTTGACTGAACGGTCACGTTGACGGGTTGTCTGTGCACCTGTCTTGTTCAGGATAAACCCAACAAATACCTCGAGTTCGCTGAGAGGTATGGGGCTATCCGACCCGTCGATCATGGCGGCGAGAATGGCGTCATCATATCTGTATTTACAGGAAGTCAGCCAGCACATTCAAATACGAGTCGAAATGGTGATGAGTGCTTACGCATGCCGGATTCTATAGGCTTCCTCTGAGCGATGAGTCCATCGTATCTCACCGATGGTGCTCACACGCTGGCGCAGTGTAGAGATGAGCTCGTCCCAAAAGGAAGCGCCTCCTGTAGGAACCGTTCTCTTGATGTCTTGGGCCCATATGTTTTTCTCGTCAACCGCACGGTAGAGCTCACCCAGAATCTTCTCGGATCGGTAGTACTTGTAGCGCGGTCCCTCTTCGTTATCCTCGTCATCGTCGTTGTCATCGCGGATATAATCGTCCATCTCAATCTCAGACTTGTCATGGATTACAACGGACGGCCCCGGTGCAAAGAAATCAGGCCTCCACCTGCCACATTTCGGTAGTTTACTGAGCTCGACCGGCTGTCCGGTCTTGGAGAAGTCGACAGCACTGGAGTGAAACTGTGCCAGAATTTGGCAGTCAGCGTCACGTGTGCCGAGATTCTTCTGATCGGCCATAATCATGTGCCTAGTTGCAATGACACCGAGGTGGTCTGTCTTCATGAAGTCAATGAAGAAGTCAGCCATATCTTGCGCCTCTATCTGTCTGTTGAGCGTGAGTGGCTCCACGCGCTCATAGTCGGCTGGTGGAAATGTTGTGACACGGGCGGTGATGGCTGGGTCCCAAATGACGTTGAACAAGTCCCCATCCAGATCGCCTCCCGAGAGCTGGCTTGGAAGGTCGCGCTTCCCCTTTTGGCTGAAAACGATGCAGTTCCACAGCTCTGTGAGCGGATGACCTTTCGGAGGGATGACATAGTTCGCGAGCTGGATATCTCCTGGGTGCAGAGCAGGGGATCTTGTGACAAGGACGGGACAGGATCCATGCGGTTCCTCATGTCTGCCGTCCATTGTGTTGTAGCTGAAGTAGACTTCCCCCTCCTCAAGGAACCCCGTCTCATCCATGACTCCAAACAGGGTCATTCCTTGGCGGACCGGAATGCGGGCCTTGTGCTTTAAAAGACGGAGTTCCTTGAGTACAACAACCTCCACGACAGCGCGGAGGAACGAATCCCTTCGATAATCAATACCCATCTGATCCGCTTGACGAAGAAACTTGGGAAGCTGGATGGCCTCGCCTATTGACTGCAGCTGCAGGAAGCTGGCAGTGTTGTAGACATCTGCAGTGATGCCTCGCAGCCTCTTGAGCTCTTTGTCTTGTAGCTCCATGAACCACTGCTTCGGTGCCCCCATGTCTTCCAAGATCTTCACAATTTGGCGGTTGAGCACCAATGGAATCGGCTTAGACGCAGTGTCGCAGATCTCCAACTTGAGCTGGTCGTCACTCTCAAACTTTTCCATCGAAGGACGAATGGAGAACTGGTTCCCTTGCAGGCCGGTGTCAAGAGTCAGCATTCCCTTTGCTCCTGCCCAGCGGATTTGGAAGCAGGTGGGGTATTGAGCCTGCTTCGACGGGGGGAGTAGGTTATGGATTGCTTCCATGGCACCTTGGGAAATTGTTCCCACGCCATCGCTGAACACCCGACCATTGCGCCCGATGTCGGGGATCCTGGTGACTGTTATCTCGTTGTCGTCGAGCGAGAGTTCGTATGGCGTTTCCGAGAAGGCCTGGCCAATACGTGCGGCACGGCGTGCTGGTGATTGGATTTTTAGAAAATCACCAAGCCCAGTGATGATAAGTTGCGCTAGCTGAAACGCCCCATTGTAGAAGAACGGGGCAGAGAGCCACAGCGAGTGTGCCCGAAGTGAAGAGTGAGAGAAGCCCAGGAAACTGTAAATGCGACCTGCAATTGGTATGCCACTCCCCAAGACTACTTTGAACCGATCGTATATCATTTCCAAAGAGACCCTGGAGTTGAAGAATAGATCTCGGCCATCCTCGTCGCTGAATTGAATCCGAAGGAAGTGGTCTTGATGGTCAGGAAACTTGCGGAGAACTCGATTCTTGGCCTCTAGCTCTGGGCCGTGGAGGGTAATGCGAGTGGGCGTGACATGGGCCCGGTAAATCCTGGTCAGGTTCTGGGTCCCGTTGAACAACTCCGACCGCACAACGAGGCCCTCTCGCATCTCCTCTTCAACTTGCATCAAATACTCCAGGATGCCGTCCACTTGGAACTGCCTCATGTCCCCTTGAGGCGACGGGTAGCCAATCCAGCTGAAAAGCTTCTTAAAAGCATCCACTGAGATGGGCGGAACGTGATCCCCTGCCCTTTTCGTCTTGGCAAAGAGGGCGACTAGCTCTTCGGCGAGTTGGAGAACAGTGGTGGGGTGGAGATAGCCATTGTAGACCAGAGCCTGCAACTGAAACAGAAGATCGAATGGCAGGCTTGTCTTCGCTTTGTATTGGTCGAGCGTTTTCTTCAGAAGTGCAAGTGACTTGTCAAACGGCAATGCGGGTTGGAACTGATACTCAAGATTGTGCTGTGTCATCGGAAAGAAGTCCTTTTGTTTCAGCTTCTGAATATTGTCGTAAAATTCTCTGCGATGCCTTTCAGACAAGGGGCGAGTTGCTTTGAAATGGTAGACCAGACAAAAGCTTGAAACCTGCCCGTGTTCCTGGGTCAACGTCTCCATCCTCGTGTATTGGCCTTTTGGGGCAGCGTTGCTGCCGCCTCGGTCCAAGTGAAACTCTCGCATTGCCGCCTCGATTTCGTTGGGCATCAACAGAAAGGTAGGGACTCTGGATAGTGTGATGGCGACATTTCCATCCTGGAACCATATAAACTCAATGATGCTCTGGAATGGTATGCGGATTTGATAGCCGTCGGTCATCAATGATGAGGGAAGACTGATGATGAGGTTTCTCTTGGTGAACTTTACCAACCACGTCACGTGGCTCGACCATTCGCCGAAAAACGTCATTTTCCCATCGACAAACATGTGGTGTCCGCAGCTTAACGGGGTTGCGGCAAACTCGATTGGATGATCTGGCGCGCTTTCATGGCGGGACTCCCTCTGATTTATCTCATGCTCGATTGACTTTAGGGAAAGATCGCCCGGCGCCGGTTGCTTGTTGCTCAGTTTGCAAAAGACCTCCGTGTTCAGGAGGGTGAGGCGGGATTTCCATTTCCTGTGGCTCAGAGGCACCTCTCCATGGCGTTCAAGAAACCTCTTCCCGTCTGTTGTGTTGAGAAATGTGACGTGGCCAAAAGGTTTCCCCTTGTGCTTGTCGCAGCTGTAGTATCTTATGGAGAGTTGTACCATGAACGGCTCCAGCTGAGTGTGCAAGCTTCTATCCGTGAGGTCGACAGGGAGGTTCCGCAGAAACACCTCCATGATGGCTTGACGAGCAGGCGCGGAGGAGAGGTGTAAATGAATGGAGTCGCCTGTATCGAGCGTCCCGATTGATAGCGGCAATCAGGGATGGGAAACGAAAGAGGTATGTGAAGTAGTGACTTCGGGGATAATTATGAGCTGAATCAGACGCGATGTGAAGGGCGACGGAGGACCGGAGACTGCATTGCCGAGAACATATTAGTTAGATTATGTGGTCTGAAAGTCTCAAAGCGGCAGCGAGCTGCGAATCATTCCGATTCAGGCCACGAGATGGAATCCAAACCTGGGGTTGGTTGTGCCGTGTGATTGTGGCAGTTTGTTTCCCTTTCTTGTTCAGAACGGGAGCTGATGGCTGATGGCTGACGGAGACAAGCCTCGCACTGCACGCGCGCCACGCCACGCCACGCCACGTGAGAACGTGTACTGTGTATCGGCAGGCAGCCAGGTGGGAGTATCCGAAGAGGGTCTTGTTTTTGGATGGCTGGTTTCCAGGTTGATGGATCAAGTGCAAAGGAAAGAAGAGATGAATGAAAGTGCAAGAGATGGGGGCGGGCACAACCAGCAAAACCGAATTTGTAGTTAGGCCTGGAAGGTGCCTTCCTTTTCTTTTCGTCACTTTTCAGAGTGAGCTGTAAAGTCGGCAGCCGCAAGCAGACGTCGATGGCCGTCCACATCGTGGATTCAATCCCCTGATTCGCTCCCGTCCTGCCTGAGGCCGACCGAATGCACCTGCCTCCACTCATCTCTTTTTGTCGTTTATCTTCGTCGGCCGCCTGCCAGAGGCCACCTGCATCTCCTGCTCCGTTTGCATGAATGGGCTTCAATTGGTGCATGTTGTCTCAGGTGCACTTGTATGTAGCTTGCTTGTGGTTATTCTGTGCAATTATGCACATCACAGACATTGAAACTCCATCTCGCGATGTCGGGTCTAGTCCAGACGGCACGGCACTGTCAGGAAACTTGGACCAGGAAGTATCAATCCAGGCCAGGGACAGCCTAGCCCCACTGCACCTCTCCTCTCGGTTCCACGGCTGGGGCATTTTGGTTCCCACCCAGGCTACCCCGCACTGTCTGGGTTCGCCGCCCCTCAACACGCTCATCCTGTCCATCCATTTCAGAGCCTCTCTCGCGCTCTCTGCTCTCACACCACTCCTGTTGCAGACTAGCTCTTGGTAGACGTTGCATTGGGGGTGGTCTGCCAAGACGGCTGATGAGCATGTCAGCTTCTGGCCGACACGGCATCTATATCTGGCCACCATGAATCTCCAGCCCACCCGCCCGCTCGCCACGGCCCACGATGGATGGATGGGGTGGATGGATCCCACCAGCGGCCCAGCCGGCGGGGGGATGGATGCCCACCTCATCTATTCTTTTCTGGTCCATGAAGCAACCCCGCTTCCAGTGTCGAGAGGTTAGTTCATCTATTTCCCCGGGCGTCTCCTCCCTTCCTCTTCTCTGAATCCATTGAACTCTCCTTCCTTAGCTTGTTTTCTCACTTGACCGCAGATCCTGTGCAGTGCAGACTCAACACCATCTCCCAACGCAAACCACCCCCCCGAATCCCTACACCATGCCGCCGTTCCGCGCTGAGCACATGGGCTCGCTCCTGCGACCCCAGGAGCTGCTCGAGGTCCGTGAAGCGATCCGCGAGAAGGGCATCAGGGCCGAGGAAGCTGGTTTGGCCGCTGTTGAGAAGAAGGCTGTCGCAGACGTGGTCAAGCTCCAGCTGGACCTGGGCTTCAAGGCCGTCACGAGCGGAGAGTTCAACCGCACTCGTTTCTGGGGGCTGATGTGGGACGAGTTCGAGGGCACCATCCGGCTCCAGGATGCCGAGTCCAGCATGTTCCGTCTCTACCACCCCGACGTCGTCAGCTTGATCGAGAAGGACCGCAAGGTCATGCCCGGCGACTCTGTGATTGCCGGCGCCAAGCTGACGCACAGCACTGAGAAGTCGCTGGCGAATCTCCACGAGCTCCAGCTCGTCCAGGCTGCTGTGCCCCAGAGCGATTGGGCCAATATCAAGCTCACAATGATCACCCCCGCTTGGTTCCACATGCGGTACAAGCAGGGAAGGGCCTACACCAAGGAGGCGTATTCCAATGACGCCGACTACTTCAAGGATGTTGCCAAGGTCTACCAGGATGAGCTTGCTCTGCTCTACACGGCCGGTCTGAGGAACGTTCAGTTTGATGACCCCGGTCTCGCATGTAGGTCTGCCCAGCTCTTTCGTGATATCTGCTCCTTAATTAGGTACTCACCCGTTCTCACAGACTTCTGCTCCGACAAGTTCCGCCAGGGATGGGCTGAAGACGCGGACAACATCGGCACCGTCGACGACCTCCTCGATGCCTACATTGCGCTGTACAATGACAGCATCAGCAAGCTGCCTGCCGACTTCCACACCGGAGTGCATCTGTGCCGAGGCAACTTCATCGGCGGCCGTCACTTTGCCGAAGGCGCATATGACATCATCGCCCAGAAGCTCTTCACCGACCTGAATGTGAACACCTTCTACCTCGAGTACGACACGGAGCGTTCGGGCGGCTTCGAGCCGCTCAAGTTCCTGCCCAAGAACAAGTACGTCGTCATCGGCGCCATCAGCACCAAGCTCCGGGAGCTCGAGGATAAGGAGGAGGTCAAGCAGCGTGTGTACAAGGCGGCCGAGGCCATCGCCGAGGGCAGTGGCCAGACCCGCGAGGAGGCCCTCAAGCGCGTCAGCATCAGCCCCCAGTGCGGCTTCAGCACTCACGAGACCGGTTACCCGTTGACCGAGGAGGACGAGAAGAAGAAGCTTGCGCTCGTCCGCCAGATTGCCGACGAGATCTGGGGCGAGCCTTGAGGTTTATTTTTGGGAGGCAAAGTGAAATGAGACTTGGGCTTGTATACAGCAGCATTTGGCATCGATCAGAACCGTGGGAGCTGAGGTCATTCGGGATGGGGGAGGTGGGTGTGATGTGGTGGCCGAAAAGTCCGAGGTTCTTCCTGCTGCATCTTCAACACTGGGCGGGCTGCATCTTCAACATGAGGTGGGGGTCGCATGTTGTTTTCTTCAACACTCACTGGGCGGGCGCGTGACGAGCGGGGAAAAACCATGGGCATCGGCGTTGGATATCAACTTCCAGCTTATACTTTGTGCAATGAATGTAAATGAACCAACATTTAATTAATCTAGCCGGAGTCGGGGACCGAGGGCCGGGGACCTATGTGCATGTGAAGATAGCGTGGTCCAGTTACGTGTAATGATTTGTTGAACGTGAAGGTGAGGCTTGTAATTCTGGATGAGGAGACGCGCAATTGGACTCTTTTTACAGCTATCAGGTGCCTTTCTTTCTCACTTCTTGACCTTCGCTCCTTTTCGTTTTCTCCCTTCTTTTCCTTTTCATATTTGTTTTTTTACCCTTTTTTTTCCCTTTCCTCCTCTTTACCTTTCTTTTCTTTTTTCCCCTTTCTTTTTCTTTCTCTTCTCTTTTCCTCTTTTCCTCTTTTCCTCTTTTCCTCTTTTCCTCTTTTCCTCTTTTCCTCTTTTCCTCTTTTCCTCTTTTCCTCTTTTCCTCTTTTCCTCTTTTCCTCTTCCCAGCCTTAAACCTCCCATTTCGCGCCCAGCCTGTCAATCACGACTTTCTCCCAATCACTAAGAGCACGCATCGAAAAGTTCATGTAGTATCGACCTGAAGACGCCCAGTTCCAAGGACATACTGTTGCAGCATGAGACTAACCGCCCCGAGCCTACTGTCCTCCCGAGGCAGAAATGAATGGTTGCAGGCGGTCCTTGCGGTGTTGGTGTTGGCCCAGATCTCTTTGCATTCGTGAAAATGATCATGAGGAATGACCGTGTGGCCTTTTTGATGTTGTTCAACCTGATGGAGCTGTGTACCTAGGTAGGTAGGAAGGTAGAGTCGCTGGGTTTTGTTTTCTGTGTTTGAGAGCGGCAAAAGTCTTTTGCTGAAAGTGGCAGTCAGCTTGAAGACTTTACAAGACTTCAAGGAAAGTTTCACAGCGGTATGAGGGACGTCGGACGGATGTCAATCTAATCTGAGTGCGAAGTGCCGCTCGGGGTGAACGAATGATTCAGAGGTTGATCTTGCTGCCCGAGAGAGTGAAGAAAAATAATGTTCTCTTCGCTGTCGGTCTTGGCGTGACTCCCGAGCTACGCTCCGCGGATCTAGGTGGCTGCTAAAACTGGGACTGGGGTTGTCGGTACAGCGAGGCGCCGTGCTTCTCGCGAGCGATCTTCCGTATCACGCTCTCCTGCGCTCAGATCTCGGTCAGGAATTGATCGAGCAAGGTGGTCGGACCGGGCTTGGTCAACAGAGCTCGGATATCTCCACTCAAAGGCTCGAACGCCGACAGTACCTAGTTGGTTCGCGACGTCGAAATTGCAGGATTTAGCGTCTCTGATAACCGTCTACTAACAAACGACTGGATATCCGCTCCGCGAGCCATCTGTTGCATGCCGAATAAAGCCGTTCGGACGTACTGCTTCGCAATGGCGTGGTCGATTTTGAACCGTTCCTCCAGCTTGGCGCAGATCTCGTTTATCGGTGCGGTTTCCAACAGGATTCTGTCTGCTTCGGTGAGGATGTGGCTGTGCCACATCAAGGCTCCGCCAAGCAGGCACTGCGTCTAGGAGGTCCTGCTCCCAGCATGATTCTCTGGTGGAGGACCGACCCCGTCGTCACTAATTCCGGCACAACATGGAAGTTCCATTGATAGTAAATTGCGGGTTGGCCTGAACCCCTTGTTCAAAGTCGATCATCATGACCCGACGAGACTTCGGACTCCAAGGTGCATAGTCGGCATCTCCATGTCCGTGTGTGTCATCGCCATGCGCCGGCCTGCAGCAATTGAAGGCAATCGAGTCGAGTGAAATGGTGGATGCCTGCGGGTGTGGTCGAGCCAAGTGAGAGATGTGACGATGGTCAAATGCCGGGTCTGAAGAGCAGTTGAAGAGAGTTGGGATGCAGTGCTCATAGCTCAGATATCTCGCCTTGATCACAGCTCAAGTAACGCTGGTCGTTGGGTTTTAGTCCGTGAATTGGCTTCCCCCTTGCAAGAACGATGGGAGTCGTTCCGGAAGTGTGTTGCATTCGTGAGGGAGCATCGAAGGAGCCGTCCTAGCGTCGGGCTCGGGACTTCGAGAGGCGTCCGGTCTCGTCGTAGCGGCAGGCCGAGCTGCTTTGGGGCCTCAGAGAATCCAACTGCATTTTCACACTTGCAAACGGCCAGATCCAGGCGAATCATTCACCTAGCCGACGACATCGAGGAAGCAATCGACCCTTGCTTCCTTTTCTCCTTGCGGAGCTCTCTCTTCAAAAGAGGCCGATCGGTCGGGGCTGGCAACTGAATCCCAAGGTCGGCTCAGGCTGGCGCTCTGCCGGCTCCAAAAGGAAGCAGAGATCGGGGATTGGCGCGTTCCGGCCGGTATGCACTCGGATCCGCGTCACAACCTTGCAGCCAAACATCTGCGGGTAGCTGGACAACATACGCATCATCCCCTTGCCATTGTCGGTCGCCAGAAAAGCAAAAAAAGCCGTCCTGATCTTTGCTGAGCTCCACAACAGACATTGTCAGGGACGTGGGAGCAACTGTGTTGACGAGCTTCTGCGTCGTTGGATTCCGAACGCAGACCCGGCAAATCGCCTCCAATACCGTCACCGTGCCATGATGGACGGCCATGGCGCGAGAACAAGACACCGCCATCAAATCGGACCAGTAGATGCGATGGGGAGTTCCGTACATCAAATCCTGACTGGCATTGGGACATGCACACGATTGACCTGCACTTGGCGTGCAAATCGTTAAAGTATAGGTGCGTTCCTTATCTAGAATCCAAACTGTTTTGGGGTTAATCATTTGACCAAGTCATAGTAATCAATCGGTAGCCCAAGGTTCACCCGCTGCTGAGGGAATTTCAAGTACGAACCGAATACGCACTTGTCTTCAAGCTAAGTGTAGGATGATGACCGGGAGGAATTTCTGGGACCGGCACAAACGTCGCGCCTCGCGTCCGTACTGCTTCGACCAGCTCATCGTAGAGCTCTTGACCCTTGGTAGTGAGAGGGCGGAGCTCTTCCGGGGCCAGCGTCTCCGTCACCAACGGGACATTCGCACCACTTCCTGCGTTCTGGGATCGCCGTTCAAACGGGTCAAGTATCGACGGTAAATCAAGACAAAAGACTCACCAAGAGACAGACGAGCAGACAGACAAGCAGACAGACAAGCAGGGAGACAAGTAGACAGGCAAGCAGGGAGATAAGCAAGCAAGCAGACAGACGAACGGCCGAGCAAACATGATCGCAGCGGAACCACAAGCACAAGAGCGGCGACAAAAGAGGGAGCCCCGGGGAGCGACAGCTCCAAGCTACATTGCCAGACATGGTGTGTTCTTTCCTCGGGACCTTTGGGAACCTCGTTGTTGCATTTTCCTGGCTCCTGCCTCTCATCTCAAGGCATGGAAGGCATGATTGCTTTGGGGAAGGTACTTCAGAACAGTCGATAAACCAGGAAGGAGCCTAGGACTTGCTAACAACGGGAGGTAGATACCCTAAGCCCTCGAATTAAGCAGTGACTTCCACTTCATGTTTGCGGACCCAAGAGAGAAGGAACGCTCTCGTTGTAAGTGTGGAAGCATGTACAGGCATCTCCCGGATTACTCCTTCCCGGTCACCAGAGTGGACGGGAATTCCCCAGTGAGGAGAGATGCTAATTGACATAGGTACCTTGTACACTGGCATCATGCTTCCCCTTCGTCTCTCTGGTACCTACCTGGTTGTGAGTTGTGGTGGCCAATGCCAGGTTCAGGCGTGCGCCCGCGTTGTTTCCGAATATATGGTTGATCAGTCTTTTCTCCTTTCTCTTGCGGAAATTGACACCTCAATCCACGTCCTCGATTCCAGTCACTCCGTCGACTATAGCCAGCCAGTGGCGTGCAGTCTTCCATAGGTAAGTCAGGTAGTGTTTATTTTCTAGTGCGTACGTACGCACCTACTCGATTTATAGCCATGCAAGAAACAGTGTTCAATTCCGCGCCGGATGTAGCCTGCTGCCAAGGGTTATGAGGAACGGCTCCATTGTTTAAGTTCAGACCCCCCTCCCCCCCCCCCCCCCCCCTTTTTCAGCCACCATTTCTGCACTGAAGTAGAACTCGGGCAGAACAATCTGAGCCCGAAAGACGACTAAATACAGCTCTGGGCCCCACTTGTTCCACCACTTGCCCAGTGGTTCCTCGCTTCTGCTCTCACCACCCACTGGTGGCCGAAAAGTACCCGGTAATTAGGGGTGGCCAAAAAGGCGGGACTGAACTTATTAGGTTTCGAGTGCAAGGCGAGCTCCTCGGTCCCTCTCGCTCCATGTCCTCCCTTCTTCATCAATGTCCATCCAGCCCTGCATGTCCACGAATCAAGTCCAAGAAGCCGCTGCAGCCCCACGACCACATGGGGCACTAATAGATAATAGTTGGGTACGCACGGTTAACCGCCGATCGCTCAAAAGTAGTGACCTCGGCTCGATCTCTCTCGGCGCCGCGCCCCGTCCATTCCTGGTCAGCATTGGCAACAACCCAGGTCGTGCTCGACCCCGTCACCCGGCCCCATTCGTCCTCTTTCCAGCCGAGTCCCTTTACTTCTTCCTCGGTCCAGTAGAAGCAGTCTGGGGAATCGTATGCGCCAGGATGGAGCTGAGGGCCAAAAGCCGTGGCTTCTCTTTGCTCCAGCGCCATCATGAAGGCTACCGCCGTCTCGAGTGTCGCCTCGACGACTTTCCCCGGCGGGTGAACCTCCACGTCGTGATAGGCGAGGATGTCTTGCTGGATGGAGTCGAAGCTGATGGGTGCGCTGAGATCGGCTTCCTCCCCCGTGAGAACCATGAGCACTGGCATCTCGCCTACGGTCTGCGAGTCTTGGTCGTCCAAGTTGCCGACGTGAACGAGGAGGATGAGGGCGCGAAATAGTGGCTGCAAGACGTGCATGTCCAGATCTTTGATGCAGTCGGTACTGTTTCTCATCGCTCGATTCGAGGCATGCCTCTCGATATCTTTGCAATGCTGTCTCGGCCTGCGAGATGATGGTCGAGTTGAGGAGCATAATCTCCTTCACGCGCGGCGAGACCCGGATGGCTGCCCCCGCCGGATGCTCTTGTGTTGTATCCCGGCTTAATGAAATTGACCAAGTAGCGTCCGTATTCGATGTGGCTCCGGTATGGACGGAACCACTTGCGGTATATGTAGTTGTGGACGATCATCATGACTGCTCCGCTGACATACCCACGCGGCGGGGGCCCGCTCCGGCGACTGAGATTGGGGCTCCTGATGAAGTAGGCAGGAAAGGACTTGTTGCAGCAGTTTTGGGCGCTGTCTGTGTATTCCGGAGACATGGGAAGTCGGTCACACGCCCTTGACATCGGCCCGTGGTGGCGCAGAACATTGACTTCGTAGACATGTCTTCTGTGCTCGTATTCCAATTCGCCGCGAAGATGGAGCAGGATCTCGTCTCGTGTAAGGCTGTGAATTCCATTCTTGGTCTTCTCGTGCTGGGTCATCTCGTCGTGCTGGGTCGGCGGATCTTGTTGGTGACACGACGTGAACGGGGCTGACATTGTCGATGCTTGTCTTTGGATACCTAGGTAATGAGCGCCAAGACCTTGATTGATGTATTTAGGTAGGTAGGTGATGGTGTTGATGGAGATGCAGGTCAGCAACGAAGTGTGGATAAATGTGGGTGAATATTTGGATAGCAAATGAAAAGAATGAAGAAAAAGCCCGGTGTGCAAGCTGGAGGGGCCGGCTCTTCTTATACCTGTGTGTGAGTGCCATGGAAGCTTTCGTCAAAGTTTGATTGTGGTTGACTGGAGCACAAGGTTCAACTTGAGCCTCACTGCGCCTATGATACATCCCTGGATTTTCATGACATTGATTGACCTCTCTATGAATATACAAAACGCTACCTCGACGCTAAGCTTCACCAAGCTACGAATTCCGATATCAATACCTCATATCAAAATGCGGCCTGGCAAAGACTACGCTCGGTCGCTTCGGAAAAGCACCACACATGGCTGAAAATTCCCAACGCAACCAACTGAAGCGCGCCGAGCCACTCGTGTTCAACATCAGCAGCAATAATCCAAATCCCTTACTGCTGAATTGACTGGGGATGTGTCCAAAACACAAGTCCCCTCAATACCGGGTCGATTGACCTCCGCCATCGTGGCACGCCCCCCCGGGAGCACCTGGTGGTATCGTACCTGCGTAGGAGCACGATATTGCCCACGATGTTGATAAGCCGGAACAACCTAGCCAGGCGAGGCAAGTTAGCAAGCACCAAGCAGAGTATCGGGAAGGGCGCTGGAGCGGGGTTGCATGTACATATACAAGATGAAGACGACCAGGCATGCAATGGTGCTCCTAGCTATCGGCCCATCGTCCGGACTTCTCCCAGCAATGGTCCTCGCGATGTAGTAGACGGGAGAGACCCAAAGCCAGAAGATCGCTAGTTCCATTATCAGGGCCACGGAGTTTGATCTTCGGCCATTCCCTCGTAGGATTGTCATTGCTAGACAAATCCAAAGAATCAGGAATGATGTCTAAGAAGGAAGAAGTTGAGGCGGTCAGCAAACGACGAAGAAAGGTGACGGAAGCAAAGTCGGCGGCATCGTGACCTACCACTGTCGAACCAAGAACCAGGTTGACGTCATGGAAGTAAATCCATGACAGGACGGCACTGACGATTCCCAGACCAAGCTGAAGACACCCGATAAAGAAGAAGTGCACGAGTTTGTTCTTGAAGAGAGTATAGCATCTCTGGTGGAACTGATCGTTGCCCGAGGCGAGGCCAAAGGCTACGGGCGAGCCGCACCAGCGGCATACATAGACGAGGGAGCCGTTAGCAAGCGTGACCGTGTTGCCCACCCGGAGCCTGCGGTCGTTCGCCTTGAGGGCACACTTGAAGCATACGTTGGACAGCGGGTAGCCTGGGTCGGTGTGGGGGCCCCGGAGCATGTGCGACTGGTAAGGGTCGGGGGCAAGGCAGCTCTTGCAGTGTCGTTCGAGCTGCTCTCTCAGACAGCCGGGCCCCATGATGATGTCGATGTGGTGCGGGCTCGCAAAGTCGCGGAGTTGGTGGCAAGTGCGCCGGATGTGCACCAGGTCGGGGAAGTCGAGGTATTTTAGCACCTCGCTTTGAAGCTCGGGTGGGAGGGTCAGCAGATGGAGAGGAGAGGGCTCCGCGGGGGGTGGTTGGACGGGGGGTTTCTTGGATAAGGCGTCCTCGTCCCCGTTCCCATCGACACGGAGAGACTCCAATTTCCCGAGCGGGTGGATTTGTCCCTTCTCCAGGTCGGGGAGCTTGTCCTTGTCTTTTCTCAACCTGAAGTCGTGATGGCTGGCAAGCGAGGTGACCGAGTTCCTAACCGTCTCAGATAGGCCACCGATCGAGTTCCTGACAGTCTCGGACAAGCCTCCCGGGCCGTGTCCGATAAGAGCATGGATGAGGTGAGGCCCCGAAGGAGTCGGCTCTGGGCCACCGGCGGCCGTGCCGGGTGTAGCATCGTCAATTCCGTTAGCTGGTGGGGTTGGGGTTGTCAGGTTGGCATCTTGGGGATCTGGTTGAGTCTGTGCTTGGGGGGGGTCCGGGTCGTCCATGGATGCTGGCACGAGATGGAGTCGGGCGAGCTGGAGCTGACTTGCTTGCCGCTGTCGCTGCCCTTATCGTTGTCGTTGCTGCTGCCGTTGCCTTGGGAAGCAGTTCGTCCAGACGTTGTGCCCATTAGATTCACGGCTAGCGTAGTGTGCTCATCAGAGAACCGGCAAGATAAGGTTGAAGTCGGCCGATACAGATGTATGTGAGATGATTACGGTATGGATGGGGTATTGGGGTCAAGGTATGCCGTCGGCTTGTCATACAAATGAATGATTCGGATACGGCCTTGGCGAATGATGTGTGGATAGCCTTGATCGAGCGTGTGTTGACGGTGACGTGGGGATAAGGTAGGATAAAATGCGGCGCAGCAAGGGATTAGGTCACGTAATTATTGCCAGGTTATGTACTCGCAGCTTCCAATGGGTCAATATTAGCCACCGGCCAGTCGCTGTCCAGTTGTGGTCGCAATCAGGTACCAGGTAGGTAGGCAGGCAACTGGGCAGGCGGAGGCGGCAGCGGCAGCGGCGAGCAAGAAAGTCCTGGAGGCGCGGGGCGCGGGGTAGGTACAATCGATAATTACGCCACAGCGATGGTCGAGGTTGGGTTCCAGGTTCCAATTTGACTGCAATGCTCGCGGGAGTTTCACTTTGAACTTCTCAGTTCGTGATTCATGAACCTCCCAGATTCCCGGCTGGCAATCACATGCCCGTGCGTGCTGTTCATGGAATGATTCAAGAATCAAGATGGAAGGCTCGATGAACGTCAAACGAAATCCTGCCTGCCGGCACGACATGTTGGGGCCCGAATCTGAGTGACGGGAGCCCTGGGCACTCCTTTCCAACGACGGGAGCGAATGACAGGCAGGCTGTTAGTGCGCCACTCATTTTGCGTGGGTCCTTCTGCGCAATTCGTGCGCAGAATCAAGCCAAATAACGTTGCTGGTCAGTACCCTCTTAACAGTTCAGGTTCCTAGGGCATTTGCTCTACTTGGCCATAGCTCCAGTTCCGGGGCTGCTTTCCCCGTGGGGACACTTTCTGCAACCTCGGACCTCAAGTTCGTCAATGTTTTTTGTTTTGCCAGTCGGTCGTGCATGACAGGCACGGGTCCCGTCTCCTTCCCGCACCACCATCGATTCTGCCTCGGGCTTTCTTGGCTTTCTCCTTCCACCCACAGGACGAGGTGCCAATACCCTGCATACCAGGTTCCTACCTGTCCTTCACCTGCCCTGTCCTAAATGGCCGGTCCTAGCTGCCCTGGGCGCGCTACTGCACCGCAGCTTGCTTCCGATGAAGCCATTTCCCAGCCTCAATCACTCGATTCGAATCACGGCGGGGAAATAAAAACAGTCGTCGTCTGCCTGCCACACGCCTTGCGCCGTTCAGCATTCAGCTCTCAGCCTCTCTTCCACTGCACTCTGAAGAACGTGCAGGTGCAGGTTGCCTCTTCATCTTTCCCCCACAGCCCGATTGCGGAACCACGAGCCCACCGCTCTTCAGCCAGTCAGCTCAGTGGATTCGCGCGGCCCAATCAACCAACACCTACGCCCGCAAGTCTCAATGGCGATATGGCCACACTTTATCGTTCCATGTCAGCCCGCAGCACCTGAGGACATCCAAGTCGCCCACAAAGCTCGACATTTCCAGCCTTGTCGATGACATTCAGGTCACACATATCACAGGCCACGCTAGGGCACAAAACAGCAGACCCTGTCTTGAGAGCTACCCTCAGTTGTGTATTCATCTACACGTACAGAGTCTCAATTGCTACACTGTCGTCATCGATCATCCAGAGGAATCCACCCACCCACGGAAGTACATTACATCCCTGCATTCCCATCATCGTCCATCTCTGGCTGCCGAGAAAAGCCCTTATACAGGTTGCTACCGTCCATCGGAGGGCCAAAGATCGCCTGGGTGTAGCTTGCGTATCTCGGGTCCATGGCCGACGCCCCAATCACCTGTCCCGTCGGCGAATGCATCTGCGGCTGCATCACCGGCTGGCGAGGGTCTGGCGGGGGATTGTATTGCAAAGGGATTTGCTGCTGTGAATAAAAGTTAAGGATGTTGTACGGGTGCGGATCCAGAAAGTCCGAGGACTCCATGCCATAACCCATTCCGATGCCCAAGTCCTCCGAGAGCATCTGCGAGCGATGGAGTCCGGCACCTGCCGGGCCGATGGTTGTGCGAGGAGGTGGGACCGGCATAAGCCCCTGATGGCCCTGCATTACTGGAGGAGCTTGGACCATTCTCGCCTGGCTCACATCACTGGTGCTCGAGACGACGAGGCCAGCACCATAGTGGCCCGCCGCGTCAGTTGGGGTGAGATCTTCCAGGCTGCCACCGGGCTTCACCTCGAGATTCGACATGCCCTGGCTCATCTGCGACTGCACGACGGTCTGCCCATAGTTCGCCCACGAGTGGCTGCTGTTGGGGGTGTCGATGGACGAAGAGAGGCTGCTCTCATTGCTGCCGCTGCCGTTCCCACCGCGGTGGTGGCTGGGGATCATCTGCGGGGGCGTGAGGAACCGCTGGTCTCCGGAGGTCGTCGTCAACGTCAGGCTGTTTCCTTGGACGCGCCTCTTCCTCGGCCGATTGGGTAGGTCGCCTGTCTTGTCACGGCAGGCTTTGAAGACAAAGTCGACGTACTGCTCGCACAAATTCACGATACGCTCGGTGGCGTCCTCCTCTGATCCAGCAAATTTGAGCTCCTCGTCCCTGATCCGTTTCCTCAAGTCACGGCAGCCTTGGGCACGAAATTCGGCCTGTACTTCCTCCAGCTCGATTGGTGGCACAAAGTCTGGTTGATAATTAGCGACAGCTTCACAAAGCAGCATGGCTCGACCGGTTTGGGAAGCATGTACCAGAGACAGGGACGAAAACGTCGGTAGGGAAAAGGATACGCCATAGCGCCTCCCACCCATCGACCTTTGTGTTCGCCTTCCGTCCGTTGAGAAGATCTTCGATTCCAGACGTGATGCCATCCTCTGGATCTCGGCTCCGCTGGGTTTCCTTCGGCTCGCAGATCTGGCCACTAGGGACGTTTAGGTGGTTGTCATACCCCTCCTTGGACTTTGTATCCTGCTTGCATCTTGGGCAGGCGAAGGCCGAAACGGCTTTCTGCTTGTGGAAGTTCTTCACGTGGCGTCTAAGATGACAGGATGAATTAGCGATCTGAACACGAACTCTAGCCGCCGTGTACGCAATCGATACTCACTTCAACTGAGAGATGTCGGGAAAACACTGGACGGCGCAAGACTGGAAGTCTCGAACGTTGAATTTGACGGGGTTTCTCTTGCGGAAGGGGCAACTGAGCTTCTGGTCGTCGGGGGTTGGGGGCGTTGGAGCAGCCGTCTTCAATCTCTTCCCGCCACCAGGGGCTCTGTCACCAGGATCATCGCCGCCATCTGGTCCTCGGCCGGGGTCGTTTCCGTCAATTGACCGTTTTTGAGCCCTGCCGCTCCCGCTCCCGCTCCCGCTCCCGCTCCCGCTCCCGCTCCCGCTCCCGCTTCCGCTGTCGGTTCCAGCTCCAGAGTCCGTGCCACTCGCAGAGGGTCGAATTGGGGTGCTCGGGCCGGTGCTTCGACCAGGCAATTCGTCGAGGGAAGGTCCTGAATTGGCCAAATTGCTCGCGGAGACCACGTTGGAAAGCTCGTTCAAGCAATAGCTGACAGAATCACGGGCCGCGGAAACGGCATCCGTGAGAGCAAGATCTTGGAGTTCAACCCCGAAGACGTTCTTCAGGACATGATCGCACACGTCTTGTACCAGCTTCTCGTCTGGCTTGTACGTCGAGGGCGCATACGAGTCGCCGGCATCGCTGCAGGCTGATGACGTATCCGCCTCTTCACAGACCGGCTCAGCATCCTTCAACGCATCTAACACGAGGTCGTCTCTGTCCTCATCCTTGACTGGCGGCTTATCGGTAGCTGGGGAACCAGAACTGTCCAGTGGACTGGGCGAACGGCCCTCGGCGTCGTCCAGGATCCGCCCTAGGTTTGAGCGAGGCTTGGAATCACCGATAACCGCGCCCAAGTATGGGGCTGGTATCGACTGGTTCGAGCCTCTCCGTGATCCCGGGGCCGAGCCGGTGTTGGCACGGTGAGAGTAGTCGATTCCTGAGTGTCTCGGAAAGCTGCCACGTCGAGGACCCATCTCATGCAGCCGGAGAGGATGCCTGATCAGGTGGGACTTGTCTGGTGGTGAACCACTCTTCATGGACCGTGTGTTGTCCAAGTCAGCAATGCCAATCGAAGAGGTGCGGGACGGCGGAGGGCTCTGAAAGGTCAATCCGCGATATGGCAGTATGAAGGGGTGGCGAGCTGCCGACGTGTCGTTCAGGTTCAGGCGGTCGTCGAAGGGCACGTCGTTGACGGCAGCGTACTCGGGACTTGATGGCTCGATCTCTGAGGGGGCGGTGCTTGTCGTGGAGTCCACCGACCAGAAGCTGTTGATATGCTTGTTTCGGAAGCTGCTTCGGTAACTGTCCATGGAGTCGGATCTTTCGACACCTTGCTGGACCTCGACGGCGTTGTCCTTTTCTCCCTTATGAAGAGACTCCCGCCCTGGGACGGGGATTTGTGCCGGCTTGTTTGAAGGGGCTGCCATGGCCGGTCCTTCGGTAGCGCACACGCCGCGTGTGAGGTCCCGTGCTGTAAGAGACGATTCGTGGTGCCCGGCTGAGGTGGGGCCGGCTTCTGTCGGGGTTGGATGGTCGTCCATGACGAGAATGGTTGTGAGGCCGCTCAGCCTCGTATACTCGCCTCTCAGTGTTGAAGGAAAGTTCTCACTTGTCGGTATGCGCGACCAAGTGAACCTGAACTGAAAAGTACGAAAATAAAAGTTCCAGTCGAGGACTTTTGTCGACCGATGCGTGGGGTTAAACAGACTTATGGGGCTGGTGAGGTAAAGTTAAAGCACTTGGCGGCTGCGAACCATGGCCGTGGAAGGCCTCTGGTTCGCATGACGGCGGGAGCCAGGGGTATGGCCCAGTGGTGAAGGGAAGGGTGCCATTTCGTCAATTGACTTTGCCTGGTCGACGCAGCAAAGCCCGATCAATTTGCGTGCGCCCAGTTTCCGAATTCGAGCAATTGGAGCGGCTAACACAGCGCATCGCGAGGCAGCAAACAGGGCGGAGTCAACGGGGCTGCTTTCTGGGCTACCTGACCGGGTGCGTGGTGGTGGTGGGTGTGTTGCAATGCCACTCGTGTTGGACTCAGCTGCTGCGCAATTGGCTCAATCCGGCACGCTTCAGACCCCCGAGTTTCAAGCTCCGGCTCTCAGGTCTGGCATTCTCTCATCAGCTCCGGCTTTCTTGAGCTTCTCAACTGCTACTGTAGGTACTCGCCAATTGCGTCCCCGAGCCTTCCCAGTCGAGCACTTATCTCGTTTGTCGTCCTTCGAGTTCTCTTTTCTCACACCCCGTTGCTTTTCTCCGTGACGTTGTTGACCCGCTCAGCGAGTCCTCTTCCCCCTCCTTCTGCTCCGGATCCCATGCACGCATCACGCGCAAACGCGCAAGGCGTTTTTTCTGCGCGCCAGCGTGCGCTGCAATGGTTGTGTCACCGGCCTGGGCTGACGCTTGGCCCTGGTCATGGCAGCGAGGTAAAAACGCCTACGGCCGTCAGTCATGGCCTCTCATTTTATTTTAAAGATGCCGCGAATCCCTTCCAAATGCCTACTGAGAAGAGAATTTTTCTGTCCCTGGTTTCAGCTCTTGTTTTGCGAAAGTGCGCCCACAAGGTTGAGGAATAACCGTCCCTGTTTGCGCTGTTTGGCTGTATGTCTTGTCATGTGCAACAACGACGACTGGGCCGCTGTCCCTCCATCCACCTGCCTCTCATTCACTCTCTTTTGTTTGCTTTCCCCCCTTCTCTGCACCCTTGTTGATGTTTCTTCCTAGCCGGGACACACCGCGCAAACCTCGGTTTTGCCGGTTCTCTCCGGCCTTCATCACTCTCTTCTTGTTCATGTTGGCGCTGCATGCTCGTCCCGGGGCTGTTTCGGTGTGGTCGGTCAGCTCCGCCACTCACAGTCAGTGGATATGATGGCGCGAACCTCCGGCGTCCTTCCCCGCGCCCAGGCACTGTCCCATGAGCCTGAAACCGCCTGGTCTGGGTCGGCCTGATTGGTCTAAAGTCTTATCGCAATGGATGCAAAGTCGAACTCTGACATTGCGACTTGCTCAGGGGCGATCTTTTGCACCCACTGACCGCGATTGGTATTGCCATTTCTTGCCCGTCGGGTCACAACTGCGATATAGCAATGGCGGGAAACCGGCAAGATGGGATTTTACTCCCTTTTGCAGTGTGTAACTGACTTGTTGTCTGTCTGCGCAAAGCCAGACCGACGCTGTGCTTGGCGCTTGTTTAAAAGGACAGGTATTCTTCGTCCACTGCTGGCGGCGTGCACTGAGGTTTTTGTCTGGTGAGCTCCTCTGAAGACGTGTTTAGATGAGATCAAGTCACTTGCTGCAAAACTTGGAAACATCCTGCCAGATCCATTATCGGCGGTTATTACTGCCTCTGTTTACACGTCCGAGAATCCTCGTACGGGCGTGGACTAGCCTCTGCATTCACGTGCAACTTTCTTTAATTCTTTCTCTTTTCTGGTTATCTTGAGGCTGGAACACCCGAGGGCAAGATGCCTGCGGCGGGATATTTCCAGCATGGCAACGCCGGCGGACAAAACAGTCCAGCCGGGAACGGAGTTGGGCCGGGCCAGCCTCCGGGGTGAGCAGTCTTCATCTCTCTCTAACATCAGGGCCCTCGACAAAAGGGCAACACATAAGCTGACAGAGAAGTGCTATGTACCAACAGACCCGCCCGCATCGGTCCTATGACGGATCGATACATATACGACACTACCGGCGTCCCGGATCGAGTGTCCGGGTACCAGGGGTACCCGCCGACGGAGCGGCAGCGGGGGGCGGAGATGAGCAAGGAGGCGCAACGGCTTGCTGATATTGTTCGGGGGCCGAGGTAACGGGATTTGGGGATCATAAATAACGAGGGGGTCGTGTCGAAAGGGTGTGGGTGTTGGTGATTATTTTGGGTATCCATTTGGGTTGGGATGGGCTAAAAACATGGGACGGACAGTTGGCGGTTGCGTGCACTTATACCATTCCATGTGCGTGCAATACATCGGCGCAAACTATGTAGTCTGGTAGTCTGGTCGATAGGCTTAGCAATGGAAACATTCTCGTTATTTTTTTTTTATTTTTTTTTAACAGTTGCTCCCTTCAATTGGGAATCAAAGGACAACCATACTGTCCCGGAGTCGAACATGCAAGGTGGTAACCCGTAGTCTCGGGATGTCAAGGCGTGAAACACAGGGGCCAGCACCCTTTAACATGGCCATGCCCGTCCTTCACCGTTTTCCAGCGAAGTCAATTGTTAAAAACTTGGGAATTTCTTGACGCATGTGATCAAAATTTTCCATTGATTTAATAAAAGAGACAGTGGAGGGCTGCCTGGAATGTTCATGGTGGATTTTTCACCTTGGCGCCAGCAACAGGCAGTTGGATGGAATGTCGTCGCGCGTTTCTTGGACAGACAGCCGGCGGAACTCGAAAGCGGGGACTGGTGGTGGTGGTGGTGGTCTGAGCGTGAAGTACGGGTTCCAGGTTCGATGATGTCCCGCCACACCACCAGCGCGTCCGATGCAATGCCACACGAGCAGGCTGGCAGGTTGGAGCCACAGTTCGGATGTTGCCAGGCTGGCTCAATGTGCTGTGGGCCTGTGGCCCTCGGCTGGGCGCCACAGGGTGCTTGGATGTGGGGCGCTGGTCAACGACATCAGCACCTCCGCAACGATGGAAATCAAACAACAGACCAGCTCTCCCAACGCATTCCGACCACCACACCTAGGGCTGGAACAGGTGCAAACAAGCTGATACGATGGCAATCTATCTGTTCTTGAGGCCTTTCCACCCTTTTGCCCCGTCTTGACCGGCCAGATGGCCGGCGTGGGGCAGGCAGATGCGGCTCGCTGCATGGCAAAACGGCCTCTTCAGTCTGCGCCTGCGGTATGTATCGCCCCAGAGAGCCACCACCAGGCCGTCTGCTTGCTGCGCGGTGATCTTGATCGAAAGAGCTTGACCCGAGCGACATGAGAGTGCCATTTCTGAGCCGTCTCTTGTTGCTGCGTCGATGGTATGTCTGTCTCGGGATTGCCCCTTTGCCTAGGCAAACCTACCAGCCTCACCCACCTACCACCCACGGCCCAGCGCATGGGGCTCCAAGCTTCCACCCGCCTCCTCACCAAGACTGCACATTTGGTCTGTGCAGTCCGCCGTACCTCTCGCCTCAGGTACACGCAGCACCGCACCTCACACAGCATTGAGGTGAACCCGACCTCCCAGGTCCACTGGAAGCTCTGGCTCGGGCTGCTGAGCCAAAGCTCCTCGGGTACTGTTGTGTCGCGCAGCCTGCCCAGGTGTGTCAACAAAAAACCGGCTGCCAGCGCAAATCAGAGCACGGCAGCTCGCTTAACTTTCCTTGGGGTGGGCGGAGAGGAGGAGCTCAGCGGGAACAACAACAGCAGCAAAACAGCGGCATGCATCATCAGCCTTCCGGTTTTTGAATTTTCGACTTGTCAACACCCGAACTTCACGATTTCGACACGGACTGCCAACCATCCCACCGATTCCATCCACTCTCTCGCGCCGACTCATCTTTTGTCCCCCATTCAACATCAACCAAAAACTCCCGCCCGCCCCGCCGCTTCCGTTTTTTTCTTCAATTTTTTCTCCCGCGACGAAACAACCACCGCCCCGCCCACGCTTCTTATCCCATCACACAAATGGCTGGCGGAAAGGGCAAGTCGGCTGGAGGCAAGAGCTCCGGTGGTAAGACTTCGGCCGTCGAGGGGCCCAAGAAGCAGCAGAGTCACTCCGCGCGTGCTGGTCTCCAGGTACGTTTGATATCGATCGCATGCTCATCATCGAGATGCACTGCACCTTTTATTGCTCTTGATCTCTTTCCGCATCATACTCGCCCGCGTCGTTGGTCGCAAAACATCGAGCCACCACCCTGCAAACCAAACGTCACTACGCGTCGTTCATTCCCTACATTCCCGACATGTCCGACCACGTCCACCCTACGAATCGAACCCTCGGTTTCGTCACCATCGAGTGCACGCAGCGCGTCATGATTTCGAACCAACATGCATCATTTGCGACACTTTGCGGCCAGAGATGGACGCGTATTTGATACACCGACCGCCCCGCATCCGACGTGCAGCACACCTCTTCCGCGCGATACGATGGATTGCTTTTTCTCTGCTCGAGTCTTGCCACAAGCCTGCCGTGTCACCCCACTGACTTGTAGTCTTCCAGTTCCCCTGCGGTCGTGTCAAGCGTTTCTTGAAGCAGAACACGCAGAACAAGATGCGCGTTGGAGCCAAGGCAGCCGTATACGTGACAGCTGTTCTCGAATATCTCACTGCCGAAGTCCTCGAGCTTGCGGGCGTAAGCACCCCCTTCCCCTTCCCCTCTCATAACATGTCACATTCCAGGCAGCAATGCGCCTTTCACACCCCTTCCCGTCCCTTACCGCAGGAGCGCAGACTAACTCCTCCGCCCCTCACAGAACGCCGCGAAGGACCTCAAGGTCAAGCGCATCACGCCCCGCCATCTCCAACTCGCCATCCGTGGTGACGAGGAGCTCGACACTCTCATCAGAGCCACAATCGCTTTCGGTGGTGTCCTGCCGCATATCAACCGCGCCCTTCTCCTCAAGGTCGAGCAGAAGAAGAAGGCCAAGGCCGCCGAGGCATAAAGAAGATTGCCGACAACCACGACCTGTTGCGACGACGGTCCAAGAAGCTATCGAATCGTTTTATTGTTGTTCGGAGACACAGAAACAGAAGGAAACAAAACAAGTCGGATTTTTTACCCGAACTACCGGGCGGGATGATCAGGGCCGGATTTTTTATTTGAAACGCGATTGCTGCTATTACTTGGAGATCATTTGCTTTCTTTCCTTTTTTACCCCCCCTCAATTGTCGGAACCTTCCAGGTGCCTTGACGCAAGTTGGAAACGCTTGCGCCTGGGGCTAGATGAGCTGCGTGGAGCGCCGGACACTTTTCTATCAACCCGCTTGCCTGCCGCACGGGGAGAGCTCGATACCAGCCAGCCAGTCAGCCAGCCAGCGCGCTGTGCATCACTATCACATCACGGCGCGAGGAGGAGGGACAACAGCTACGGGTGGCAATAAAATGATCTGCACGTGGGCAGATACTAGCGGTGTAGGAAGGACACAGCGGTGCTGGCGTGGGCCTTGCGCGTGTGCGCACCCGTCAGCCGGTCAGTCAAGCCAGGCAGAACCTGGACTTTTTTTTTTCTTCCTTCGCGAAGGTCTTCCGACGTTTATTTTGTAACAACATAGTTCCTTCTCTCTGTGTGTGTTTCAGGGGTCTATGCTGCTGCTACTGCTGCTGCTGCTGCTGCGTTTGGTGTTGCTGCTGCTGCTGCTGCTGCGTTTAATGTTGCTGCTGCCCACCCAGGAGGGGGATACGGTACACTGGCTGGGGCTGGGGCCGGGGCCGGGGCTGGTGCTTTTAGGTAGCTAGGTCGTTTACCTACCGCAATAGAGGCTGGAAAGCGGCCCGGGAGTCTCTTTTGGGGACGTAATCTATCTCTTCTCTGACTCGGACTGACTGACTGTGTGCTGTGATGCTCATGATGGTGTTGGTGTTTGAGGTGTCTGTGTTGGTTGAGATGTGTGTGACTGCTTCTGGCAGGCGTGGCTGTCAACGACTGGAGGTTTTCATTCACCCGGCCGATTCAAGTTCTTTTTGCATTTTTCACTCTTGTGATAACAGTTCGGAGTTTGGGACATTACTTATCTCGCTTCGTTTTCGTACGTATAAATATCTTATCTAGTATCGTGATTGATTAGATGTTCCTATAAGATTATTGGTGATTAAACTCATCGAGATCATCTTTCCTAATGGACTAGAGAAACTCATAGGTACCTAACCAATTGCACAAGGCTAGGTGTCATCGCTTCAACCCAACAAGAACATATCGATATATAGCTTCAATTTCTCTTCTTACAACCCGCGAGGCCCAATGTTCAACGCACACCTTTCTATAACGTTAAATGTCTTTTTCTCATTATGTTTTTCATCTAAAGTCCATTTTACCCGCCGCTTCAACCACCACCGCGTCCGACGAGCTCCCGGGCCAGGCGGTTCAGATATACCCCTTCATGAACCCGCCCTGCATCTGGAACAGCACGCCCAGATCGCCGCCGCCGCCGCCGCCCTCCGACCGCCTCTCGCGGGCGACGGAGAGTGGGGAGACGGGGCTGTCGCTTGGTGAGACGGGCAAGATGACTCGGAGGAGGTCACCCTGCTTTGGGTCTTTCGTGATGGTTGTGATGGTGGTTGCAGTGTTTGTGTGCAGGTGGATATGGTGGATGCTAGTACTGGTGGGGCTGGTGGTGGGGTGGGTATCTTGTTGTGATGAGAGGGAGGAGAGGGACTCGGAGGAGGCGATGCTCGTGGAGATGCTGGTGTTGCTACTCCTTGGTGAGCTTCTGGTGCTGGATGACGAGGAGTCGGATGTGTAGCTGGTTTCAGGGCTGACGAAGGAGTGCCGGTAGTCGGGCTCGGGTAATGCATCGTCGTCGTTGGTGTTGTCGCCCAGGAGGCTTGTCGGCATCCCGATTGCCTGGGTCACTTTGGCAAAGGACCGCCAGCCGTTGGTCTTTGCTTGCGCCCAGCTTAGGCTTGTTGAGCCCTTTGTCGGGTCTCGTTCAAGTTGTGTGCGCGCGAGGGAGGCGAGGCGGGGGGAGCGTCTTGGTGTGGTCGTGGTCTGGCTCTGGCTCAGGCTGGTGATGGGTTCCTGTTGGGTTTGGGGCTGGGATGGGATGTAGTATTCGTTGATGATGTCGTCAAAGGTCAGGTTGCCTTCATCGTAGGGTTGGGGGACTGGAGACTGGCTGGGCTCGTCAGGCTCGTCGGTGTAGATTTCAAAGTCGATGTCGGGCTGGGAGAAGTCCATCTCGTCGGCGTCGTGTGGGACGGGGTTTTCGAGGTCCAGCTTTTCCAGCCGTTCGGCTTTTTGTTTGCTCAAGTCCATGACCAAAACATCTTCCATCTCTTGGTCGTTGTCGTCATCGCCGTTGTACTCCATCCCATCAACCTCCTCGTATTCCACAGACACAACGCTCTCCCGCGGCTGCGAGTCCACCAGGACCACCCGCCGCCCGCTATCTACCACGACCGCCCTGCCCGCCGCGCAGGCCTTGTACACCATGGTCCGGCACTCGGAGGGGAAGTCGCAGTGCAGCGAGCAGTCGTGCTGCTGCTGCACAAACATGCGCTCCTTGCGCAGGGCCACGCGCGCGCACTCGTCATCCGACAGCGAGGCCCATGCCATCCGGCCCGTCTCGGTACCGCAGAGAGGGTCGACTTCCGGGGCGAGCTTCCAGATGGCAAACGTGTCCTTTGCAGGGTCGACTGCGATGGTTGACGCTGAAGGTTGCACTTGCTCCGGGGCCGAACTTCGTCTCCTTCGCTTTCGCCGGCCTTTTGTGCCAGTAGCAGTAGTGTTTCCAGTAGTTGTAGTCTCGGCATTCCCAGTTGGAAGATCGCTGCTGCTCTTGCGGTTGTTGTTATTGTTATTCCTCCGCCGAGCTACCACCACCGTCCGACGAAACGCGCCCCAGGCCGCCCAGCCGGGGTAGTCAAACTCGGAATAGCACGTCACCTTGCCGCGCTTGGTCTTGCGCCGCTTGGAGCTCGTCTCCTTCTCGGCATCGTCGGCGGCGGGCGGCTCGGGGAACTGGCAGAACTGGTGGCCGCACTCGAGGCAGCGGCGCGTGCAGCCCAGCCGGAAGACGCTGCGGCAGGCGTGGCAGCGCCAGACCCATGGATACGGCGTCAGTGGCGGGGGAACGCGAGTGAGGGGTGGCGGGAGGAGTTTCACGGTTGGAGAGAGATGCTCGGGGAGGGAGGCTCGTCTTGGTGTGGGCGGCGAGTGTAGGTTGCTGTTTAAACTCTCGGCTGGGGCCGCTGGTGTCAGGGCTGAGTTAGGCGGCGTGGGCGCGGAGGACTCTGAGGTGAGCGGTCTGTCGAGGATGACGAGCGACGAGAGGTTTTTTGTCGATGGGGATTTGCGTTGCATCGTTTCGGTTGAACGGCTGGAACTAGCTGATTCGTTGGAACGACCGGGCGGTCGTTGAGATAGATGTGTGTGATGGAGACGAGCGATAGACTTCAAGTCGTACTACGGGAAAGGATAGACGGTCTGTGTTGGGGTGCTCTTTTGATCAAGATGTGATGGATCTAGTGGCAAAGAATGAGAGAAGGGCTCAGAACAAAGAACCTAGGAGGCTGCCAGAATACGAGCAAACACAAGGGTGCAGTGGTGGTGAGGTTTCCTGGGGAAAGTGAAAGTCAATCGGTTGAGAATCAATGACAAGTACTAGGGGAGCAAAAAAAAAACAAGTAAAGGTGATCTGTGTTGTATGGTTGAATTGGACGAGTCTAGGTGCTAGTGGCAAGAACGAGGGTTGAAGAAAAAGTAAAACAAACACAAAAGAAACCAGGAAAATGGAGAAGAAAATGAAATGTGAATGCGCCTATGTCAGAGAACGGATAAATTTAGGCTAGCACAACGCCTTGATGGAGTGAACCATGGCTCGATTGATATATGTACAGCACCGAGATGAAGAATCAAAGACCAATCCAGCTGGTTGTGACCCACAAAGCACACGTAGATATCCGCCCATGAGTCTCTACCCGGCAGGATTAAAGCAGGAAAGCACATCTACCCACGAAGCCTGTGATCCAAATATAGCCCAACAGCACGCTGAGCTTTGTTCTTTGTCTAGCATGAGTTTCCAGAATGGATTCTTTGGCAGGTTGCACAAAGCGAACTACATGTATGTTGCTATTTTGGAAGGTTAAACCAAGACAGCTAGACAAAGGTACTATGCTATCCGGTCTCTTTCCGTGGGCCGCAGATTACAAGGAAACGTGGCATTTTGTCCTCTATTCCACCCGTTCGAGGGAGTGACTATACTAGAGACAAAGAAAGAGGCGAGATTTTGACCCGCCATGAGGGTCGCCACTGGGGTGTCTCTGAGTTGTACATTGAGGTAGCCGGTAGACATGTGGTCTCATTAGTATCGTATTGTACTTTACTTAGTTGTCGGCGAAGAGGATTGTACAAAGCCTGGGTGGTCTGTCATGTTCTTTTGGGTATCTCCCCTATGGTTAGGATCGAATCAAAAGGCCCTAACTTCGCGGGGGGTCGACAAAGGGCCATATGGGGTGGCCCCTCGTCTATCTGGATCTGGTGCCGATGCGAGATCTCGGACGGCGCTGGCTTGATGTCGATCTCAAAGAAAAGCAGCCTGGGACAACTTGTAGGAGGACAAGGATGAATATCCGGCTAGGTAATTAATTAAGTTGCGAGTCGTGAATTCCATATCTGCATTGTTTACTAGGTTGCAATTAAATTTTCAGAACCCGAGTATCATGGCTGGGTTATCTATTGGATCTATCTCTGTTGGTGGTAGTACCTGATATGAGGTCATTGGCTGCGTTGGAATGCATCATACAGCTTTTAATATAAACCGTGTTCAGTAATTCATATGTGTGGTATGGAAACAGAGTGTCAACCTCGGGTGGTTGGCTCGTTTGGTTGGATTGAATGATCTTCGTTTCCATTTTTTCTTTTTTCGTCTTCTCCTGCTCTTCTCCTCCTTTTTTTTTCTCTCACTTCCGCCTGACCCGCGATTCCCGCATAATTAGGTACGTGGTGAAAAAGGTGGGTTGGGAGACTTGAAATACGGCTGGCGGCAATGAAGAAATGGATGGAATGTGCTGTCAAAGTTGCGTCCAAAGTAATTATGTTGCAGGCAGCACGGCGCGCACAAAAGTGACGGTGATTCATCCTTGGCATGAAATGAAAACTCTTGTCTGTCTGGCCTGCATGAGACGTCGCATTTGGCTGAGTCGGTCTGGACAATAAATGGCTGGTCACAACACATGCGGCCGCCCCACGCAAGCAGGCCATACCGCAGGCCATGGTTGGGTGGGGGAGAATGTGCTACAGTAGCTCCGGCAGTTTGTTAGGAGTGCTAGCCGAGGACTCGAGATTTGGCTTCGTGTCTTTCACTGCACTAACGCAGGGTACATTCTCAGATCTTTATTATTTGTCGCGCGCGCCGCGCCCCCTTCCTCGTCCCGTCACGGCATTGCATCCCTCATTCTTCGTCTCAGTCCATCATATGTTCCAGTCGCAGCGTGATTATCGATGATCCCCTCATGAAACCCGAATTGGTGGTTCTCTCGTACTTCACCTCCGTCATGTTCCAATGTTAAACGGCGGGCCTGATTCCAGGCGAAGCGAATCATGATCTGCGCTGGGTCGATCAACGACTGCAAGGCCGAGCTTCGGGCTACAAGCCACGGATACCGAACCGAGCCTCTGGTCCGCGGTAATTCCCACCGGGATTGCCATGAGGCTGACGGCAGTTGATTGTATTTTTGGTGTCGTCAAATGACCACGACGGCGGACTGTGACCGTGGCTGATGACCTTGACTGAGCAGGCTGATGGGACATCTGCATTTTTCTGTCTTCAATTCTGTCTTTGATAGTCGGTATTGATAGACAGCGCATAATGGTTGGTTAATGATCTCGCCTATTCGTAAGGCCCCATGATAAGGCGTTGGGAATGATTCGCCCTCCATCTCTTGCCCGCGACTCCGGTTTTGCTTCAGCATGTGGTCAGGCAGTTGGCCAGTCGGTCGTTGGTGTGCCTTTGTGCCTTTCACTCCTCGCATGCTTCTACAGTGGTAACGACCAACGGGAGATCGTCAATACGTCCAGTCGAGGGCGCGCTCAGACTTCCAGGTAGCATCTAGGGCAGCATGGTGATCCAACGAACGTCGGGTGTCGTCCCCAGAATGCAGATGCAGGGGAAGAAGCGAGGCAGGCAGATGGGATGGCGATGGGGCAGAATCCAACCAACGACAAAAAGGTCTCTCTGACTTGCAGACCAACCAATACCCATTCGTGTGACGACGATGATGGTGCACCTATCCTGTATGTGCCAACATCATGAACTGAATCCTTCTTGGAAAGTGCTTGCAGGAAAGCTAAACTAGCTCCATCTGTGTTTCTTCCCCGCGTCCGACTTGGTTGGGTGCCCCTTGGGGTCGGCCTGAATGCGTGATTGATCCGACCGACCATTTGGCACACCTCTCGGGCTTTTCCCTCACCCATCCGCCTCGATATGATTGATGGAGATTTCGTTATATCGGCTGCCATGAAGTGAGATGGAGATGCAGCGACTTCGGACAGTTCCAGTGAGCACCTTCCTCACTGATCGTGCATAACCCCTCCACTTCAGTCCGGAAACGACGACGGGGAGGAAGGTGCATATGGAGCTGCCTGCAGCTGCATTGCTACGATTGGAGCCCGACAGAGCCAAAACTTTGAACAGTGACATACGGGCCGGAGATTCTACACTGTAACCCGTAAATCCATGCTCTGTTCCTTTCTTTCTTTTGGCGGACGCTTCCATTTCGATGGGCGATCAGCAACTTGAATTGGAACCTGGAGATTCCAATGCGAAGCTTCCAGGCTGCCGAGGTCTTGCGGGTTGTTCAGTCTACATTTGCAGTCTACATTTGCAGTCTACCTACCTACCTCTGGCTGTCTCTTCCATGTTCCACGCCCGATCCGGCCAGAGGGGAAATGTCTGAGAGAGAGGCCGGCAGCATCGAGCTTCGCATCTTGGCCAGCGAGCCTGAGATCTGCATGCAGTGCAGAGCAGTGCTGTGTACGACATCGCATCTGGGTGAAGAACGGGAAGCTCCAAGTCCATCCTGCCCGACCCTTCCCTTGCCCCCTTTCCCGTGCCGCCACGCCCGGAAGCGGGATGAGCTTGCCCTGGGGGTTTGGGTTGGGGCTGGCCCAATGGAACCCGACAGGAGATTTATTCGTCTGCTTTGCCTCACCATGCAATTCTCCCCTTTTCGTCTTCCATGTCGAACGCAGTCTTGGCCATTTTCATAGCTAAGGTACCAAGTAATTACCAACCAGGCAAGTCCCGAACTCCCGGGTTTTCACGGACGACAGTCACCGGGAGACATGATGCAATAGGGGTTCATTGGCCGCGGGGCGTCCCATTTCTTCATTAATTGATAATTAGAGACATCGCTCCAGGGGGGTCATCCCTCAGCACGAGGGGAGGGGGCACCAAAGGACTGGCGGTGGAACCCTGGGAGTGGCCCTGTTGCCCCGCCGCCTCATCTCTGAGGGAGCCTCTTAGCCTTCCGACACATTGGAACGGGAATTGTACTGCCACACAATGAGCACCTCCCCCTGATTAGCGAGGGAATAAGGGGGCCGCTACCACAGCCGCAAGCCGCAAACATGCTACGGATGTATGTTTTCTCCACTGTCGGCCACATGGCACGCCGTGGACGACGCCAGACGGGGGGTTGAGCTGACGTGACGCCATAATTTCTTGTACCTTCTTATTGCTCTTCCAGAACAAACAGTCGGGTCGGTCGCGTGAGGGCATTCCGCCTACACTAGCGAAGAACTAGCAAGGACGATGGACTGTTGTTGATCCTTCTCCCCTTGTTGTCTTGCCCCTTGTTTTGTGTTTTGTTTTTATCTTTTTTTTTGCATCCCTCGTCGCTCATCTCCCTGCCTCCTTCTTCCAGTACTCTCGGGTAGGGTTGAATGGAACGGAACCACTGCCGGAGGAGCCTCTCCGTATTGCAAGATTAATTCAGACAAGGCGTTTCTCCTGCGCTAGAGTTGTCGGATTCTATGGCAAGTGGGCCGCTGGTGTTCAATCTATTTACGGATCATGGTGGGCATCTCTCTCGTCGAGATTGGATGTTCTCTGGCAATCTGCACCGCGTGTCTGTGCTGGGCGTGTTCTCTCGTAGCTGGATGCTGGCATCACGGAGGTCTTGCTCTGCTGCCTCGCTCTTGGTTTTGTTGTCTCTGCTGCCGTTTCGCTCTATCTGGAACGCACATCCAGGTTGTCGCCCAGTTGCCACCCGGCGACCGGCTGTTGTCTAGACCTCCCCAGACTCGGCAAGGCGAAAGCCCCGCGGCGTTTCGTCCCCATTCGTCGATGTTTGAGGCTTGTGGGCCAGCAGCGGTGTCGACAATCGGCATCGATTCGACGATAGAGACTGGATGGCCTTCCTTCCTTCAGCATTATCTTGCGCAGGCAGGCAGCCTTTGGACCCAGCAGGCGCCTGTATATGTACGTAGTGTAATGGAGTGAATCGCGCAGTGCAATCGTGGGAGGTGCAATTCCGCCCCACTCCGCCTCAATCACAGAACACGGACTGCTGGCTGGAACCCCGGAAGCAGAATAACGATCCCCGGGCCCGGGGGCACGAGCCGAACAAAGATGAAAATTAATGCGACATCAAAACAGGCACTGGATCGTCGTCGGTGGGCTGGCTTGGGCGAGGGGCATCCCTCAGCAACCTATTATGGAACCAACGATATGACGAGTCAAGGAGCAATGAGGCCTGGAGGAATCCAGTCCAATCCAGTGAGGTGGTGTCTGGAAAGGAGAGACCTGGACGTTGAAAGGTTGCACACAGGACAGAAAAAGCTGCCCGCATCGAGGTGAGAGCTTCCCTGCTGCAGGTGCGCCCATTGGTCGACCGCCCACCAAAGGTTAGCGTAGGTGGGGGGCCCAGCAACTGAAAGTGGGGCATCTCCTTGGGAACCTCATTCGCCAGAGCCACTCGCTCCTTCCCGTCGCCTGGACTGTCAGTCTGTCTGTCGCCTGTCGCTCGTCGCCTGTCGCCTGTCGGGCGCGCTTCTACCTTTTTAGCCACTTAAGCATTTTCCCCCGTCCAAGTCGTGTAGAAGATTTGATGAAAAGAGAGGAAAGTGTCCGAGAAAGAAAAGGGACATCATCCTCAAAACAACAAAACATTCCCTCCCCAACCCAGTTCCAAGGTCGTCACGGGGTTGGTAAAAAGCCGCACACCAATTACAAGCCTACAATCCCGCCTACATAAGCTTCCTGCTCGAAATTCAACAGCTCCAGCAGCCCTCCGCCCCTCCTCCACCACGCTCAGTCCATCGGCCACTTGCAGTTGCAGGTTGAAGGTTGCAGGTGTTCCACCTCCACTTCAGCTCCCAAACTCTACGAATCAGGCCGCGTGCGCACGGGTGACTTTGGTCGACCACTGGCCACCGCGCTGTGACTGGCCACTTCGCCCACTGCCACTGCGGGCGGCTCTGGCTGGCAGGCATCTTGACATTCACAGGCTCCATGTCAGTGCTCGGCAGCAACAAGCTTCACAACTCGGTTTTTTGCAGTGCATAATAACCGGGCTACCAAATACCTCGAACGGAGAACCCACACCACGCAGCGCCGCACACAAAAACCAAGTCGCTGGGATCAGACCAGATTCTGCCCATCTCCCATCCATCCGTCCACCCATCCCATCCCATTTCGCACTGGATTTGTTTCCAGCCTAGAGCTCCCAGGGCGCACCGACCACAGCGAACAAGGGTCTCGCCTCCCACTCCCAGCTCGACCTGGCCTGCCTGCCTGCCTACCACCGTACACTAAAACCTCAGGTTACCTGCCACTTCTCGGCTCCTTGCATCCCTCGCTCGCCTACTTCCCGGCGTCTCAAAGTCTGCTGGTCTTTTTCTCCAGTCCCAACCAAATCTTTACTCCCAGTGGTCGCCGCTTCTCTGCCTGGGTACCGCTTGCGACGTACGGCATCTCGTTCACGAAGCACCCATCCAACTTCCCTCCCTGACCTCTCCACTGCCCGGGCACCTAGGTACCTGGCTAGTTCGCAGGACAGCAGACGGACGACGTGACGACGACGACGACAGCAACAGGAGTGCTGGCGGAAAAAACTTGCGCCCTACCCATACGGGATTAATCTTCCTTGCGCACGCACGCACGCACGCACGCAGCCTTCCAGCGGCGGTTCCTCCCGTCGTCTCCGCCTCTCCTTCGGACACCCTCGTTGCTGGGTTGTGTGGGCTTCTCTTTTTTTGTCGTCTGCCCAAATCCAATCTGCTGCAGGCTCTTCCCGCGTCATTGAAAAATCACGCCCTGGCCCCTCTGACTCTCCACTCGAAGAATCTGCATCCCAACCGATCACCGACCGCAACACACACCAGCCGAGTAGCAGATCTATTCTCTGGTCTGATCTCTCCTGGACCCCAAGCCGCATTTTTCCCCATCCCAAAACATCTTGGACCCCCCTTCTTTTTTTTCTGAGCAATCCAAAAGACCCAGACGACTGCCGGGGTTTGGTTTGCTGGTCCTCCGCGCCAGCTCCCTCGACCGCCTCCACACAACAGCACAAAGATGAATCAACAACCCGAGCAGTTATTCTTTCCTGGCTATCCGATGAACAATCCTAGTCGCTCACCCGGCTCATCGAGGCCTGGCTACAACACCACCGCCGGCCTGCCGAGCTTGAACCGCATGGCCCAGCGGCAGATGGATGGCGTCGGCCCGTCGTCTGCTGCCCTCTTCGCTGGCGACGACCGCTTCCCTTCGTACGACAGCAACTCGTTCAGGCACAACAATAGAATACCTTCGGGGGGGTTTGCCACTGAGAGTTTCATGAGCAACACCCAGGCGTGGGCCTACGGTTCGGGCGCGAACACAGTGAATGGAGCAATGGGTGACAATCGGCTGCGGCCTGGTCCCCGGAGAGGCATCCCAGCGGTGAGTCCCTCTTTCATCCCATCCCATCACATGCTCCCGCCAGCCGCCCTTCCCCTCGATGCTCGCCCAAGGTACCTTGCTGACTTTCGTGCCCCTCGCAGGAATGGACTATGCCTGAGCAGCCCGGTCTTGGAAGCCAGGCCCTCAATACACCATCGACCCAATATTCAGCTGTTGCGAATTTCAACCAGTCATTGAACATCATGAACGGCGAAGGGAGCTTTGCAGGCGACCGCCATGGCTACCAAAATGCCATGTATGATCCAAGACACGACCCCAAGTCGCTCGGCAGCGACCTCATCCCGACGGCTATCGTGATAAAGAATATCCCGTTTAACGTTCGAAAAGAGATGCTCACGACAATCATGTCGGAGCTGGGACTGCCGCAGCCGTATGCTTTCAACTACCACTTCGACAACGGGATTTTCCGAGGCCTTGCGTTTGCCAACTTCCAGAGTCCTTTGGACACGCAGACCGTCATCGAGCAGCTTAATGGGTACGAGGTGCAAGGCAGGAAGCTGCGGGTTGAATACAAGAAGATGCTGCCTGAGCATGAAAGAGAGCGGATCGAGCGGGAGAAGAGGGAGAAGCGAGGCCAGCTGGAGGAGCAGCATCAGCCCGTTACCCTGCACACACAGACTTCGATGCACTCACTAAATGCCAGCGTTGCTCACACTCCCAGGTCGCGTAACTCGCCGTTGCGTAAGTCATCAAGAAGCGCCCTGGTGCCCAACCGGTCTAACGAATTTCCATCCACAGGAGATGTTGACCTCAACAATCCGGACACCTTGGGCTTCTACACCGAGCTGACCCTCTTTCGCAACGACCCGGGCCGCGAGATCCTCGTCTTCCCCAACAACATTACCCCCCAGCAGCGACGTACCGTCCATATCCTGGCCCACAACATGGGGCTCGAGCATCGTTCCGTTGGCGAGGGGCAGCACAGGCAGCTGCATGTCGTGAAGGAGAATGGAGCTGCCACGACGATGGCACCGCCTATGCATATGCCCCCTGGTGTGTCGGCTGATGCGCATCGCCGCGGACTGAGCCGCGCCGCTACCATCGACTTCGCCGAGACGCGAGGCAACGCACCCGGCCAATACAGCACCCTCGGCAGACAGGGACGGCACGGGCCGACCTTGGAGCTTCCGGACAGCCCTGATGCGGGCATAAATGCTCTTCGGGGAGTCAAGTCGTTCGCCGACTTGCGTTCGTACACTCCAAGCCCGTCGCTGTCCCTCTCTGGTTACGGCCAAGGAAACAATGCGCACGCCCCTAGCGTGGTCCAGTATGGCGAGTACAGCGCCAGTCTCGGCGGCCAGAACAGCGCGATGACCACGCCTACCACTCCTGGCACCACATCCAATAACGACACGGCGCTGTTGATCAACGATCTGGGTTCTATGTCGCTTGGGGAGCCTTTTAACGGAACCCGACTCAGACCCAGCCAGAACCCCGGCGCCATTGGTAGCCAGCGACCCGGCATGAACGGATCCAGTACCCGAAACATCCCCGAGCGTCAACCTCATGGGCCCAGTGGTGAATGGGGTGAGCAGGTCGGCTTTGCCGGGCGAACACGTGCCAATGGTCACGCGCAACGTGGAAGTGGTACGTAAATTTATTATTGCATAGATACCTCTCGGCAATAGCTCTAGCTAACACGCATCTTCCGCAGACTCTTCCGACAACGCTGCACGAGGAGCTCCTGCGCCGTCAACGACTAGGTTCCAGTAGGATGGAAGTCCTGGTCACGCGTCCCATGCCAAGCGAGCAGCATACGGAGTTCGGATCCATGAACTCGGCGCTGACGTCACCACTTGCGTCGATTTACCGCCGTTCAAACGCGCCCCGGAATACGACAAACTCCCTTGGACACAAAGCCAGCCTGCTTATGGATTCTGACCTCCTGGTCTTCGTCGTCCGACACTCGTGCGCCACCGAACCCTGTTGCTCTGTCAAGGGGACTTAAAACGACTTGAGGGCTTATCATCGATATTTCTCAATGTTTGCCACTTGAATTTCGAATCGATCTAATGTTGTTCCTGCGATCAGTCTTGTCCTCTGCAGTCGATCGTCACTTCCACTTCCAGACATTATATCTTCCCGATCGCATCCCGCCAAGCGATGTTTATTCGCAGGAACGAGGTTTGACTTCTCGACCGGGAGTCTTGCCTTCCGCGGACAGCTTCACAAGGGATAGGTGAATCTTGTAGTCAAAGGGCGGGTGACTGGAGGATGCGAGACATGCTGCAACCTCCAGTCGAGCAAAGATATCACCGACGGTCTAGTGACACCGGCGCCTTGGACATGCGAGGGTCCTCTCCTATTGGCTTCCCTCAAACTCTCGAACAACAAGGGGCTGGACTTCGGACGTTATCCACCTCGTCGTCTACGATAGAACACCAGTCTCGACTCCATCGCTTCCTCGATCAAACATCCTAGCCACCTGCCAGTTGAGGAAGAGGCGAGCTCCTCACGGCGCTCCATAGGCATGCGGCTCCTCGTTTGCTCTCTCGGCCCGTGGCAACCCCTTTGACAGCACCCAACCCCTCTATCAACCCTTGTAATATTCCCTCCCTCGGCTATGATTGGTCGCTTCTGTCGGATTTCGAACTTTTCCCTACTTTTCCAACGACTTTCTGTTATCTGGGTCTCGGAACATGGACTGGAGCTACGAAAAGGGCATTTTTCTTCCTCGACACCTGAAGCTGTTGTTCCCTCAGCGAAACTGTTATCAAGGCTCGACTCTCTGTCCACCGAGCCTTGCACTATACCCGAAATGATGACGATCGAACGCGACCAAAAGAAACGGAAAGAGATGAAGAACTTTGGGATACAAGACTTTTAAAGCTATATGGGCAACCATTTACGCCAATGGCCTGGCCACACCCCCGAACCTCTGAAACAAGGACATGTACTGCAGATTGTTGGATTGCCGTTCAACTTGTCCTGTTGTTCCGTCTTCCAGCGCTAGCCTCCCATGTGGGATCGCTCAGGTAAAAGGACAGAGGTTCTTGGCGACCACGCCTTTACGATTGTTATGGTTTTACGACGTCACGTCCTAGATGGCTATGACAACGTCCTCTGCTACGCAAACTGCATCACGTCCTTTGTTCTGCGAGCGAGGAGAGATATGCTCCGCCAACCACACCTAATACATTTCACCCCAACACCCCTGACCTCCTCTCTCTCACTTTCGCCCGGGACGACGCTGAGACGTGCCATTGTCACGTGTCGACATGTCCGCTCGGGACGATGCGCATTTATTACTGGAAATATAAAATTCTGTTTTGGACACTCCCCGCTGCATTTGGATCCTTTTCCTTTCTCTTATCATGATTTGTTGACCATATTTGACCTTGATTTGGGCTGGCCTCCCTGGCTTGCTCCTTCCGGGGTCTCCCGGTCGCTGTGCCATTCACTGGGGGTCAGTCGTCGGGGGTTTGGCGCTGTGGACGTTTTGCACCTGGTGTTGCGCCCCGCATTTGTTTTCTGCAGCTCTTGAAGTGTTTATGTTTGTGAGGGTTGTGGTCGGTCAGGCTGACTGGTTAGTATATGATGATACTAGTGAGCGGCGGGCTGAGGTGAGGTGTCTGGTGTGGCTGATGGATGGTTGGTGCCTTTTGTGTCTGTGTCTGTGGGTGTGTGGGTGTATGGATTGCCAGCGATCGACATTGATCATGATAGATCAGAGACACGACGAAAATGGACGGACGGCTGTGATGGAGGACGAGGTGGCGGTTACGACCGAAGCGAGTCATTTGTTGATGATGGATGGATGGATGGACAAGACCGGACATGACTGACAATCCGACTCGAGTCGATGTGCGCTTCAGATCAGAGCTTCAGCAACAAGCCTGGAGCAGAAGAGAAGGCTTTATGGAATCGATACGATATATATATATAATTAATGTTTGACGGAAGCGCCGGCATGGTACTACTTGGTCAATGGTATATGGACAGGGTACAGGACAGCGTTGTGGATGTGGAGGCTCATGTGGAGAAGAAAAGGGGGGTGGTTCATCCTGTACATCCTTGCCTAGCCGGGGTCAGACAGCTTTAGTTATCAGCGAAGGCCGATCGATGGTGGTCTGGTGTTTCCGAGCCTGAGATCAACGATGGGCTTGGTGTTAATTATGATGCACGTGTGTGCTTGACGTTTATGGATCTGTGAGTATGTGAGTTCAAGTTTGTGATCGTGTTTGAGATGGATGGTATGGAGTGACATGGAGATTGCGGCTGTTGATGCAAATCATGGGGAGAGATGTGGGTTTGCCGGTGAGTTTGGTTTTGGGGGGGCGGGGGTAGTCTCGGGGAGTATGGGCCTTGGTTGCCCCTTTCTTTTCCCAAGTACTGTCACGGTGTTGGATGTTGTTGTTTTGGTTCTTTGCTTGGCGAGTATCTCGTCGGCATCTTTGATAATATTGAAATCTCTGAACGGTTGGAGATTGGTTGGACGGCGGATCATCTGTCTCAAACTCAGATCATTCTCCGTGGCGTCACTTGAAGGAAGGGTTAGGACTCAACTCCCTTTTGTGACTGATCGTTACGAGCTGTGAATCCATGTCACTTACATGGCAAGACTTGGTATTGCTCATCATTTGCTACCTTGCTTACCTATCCAACCTCTATCAGAAACGTCTATAAAAAGGCTCTCTCACAGCATGACGAAGAAGTCTGTCTATCTCAACTCGGTACATGAAATGAAACAGATTCTAGATAATCAAAATGGCAACAATGAATCAACCCAACAAATCCCCCCTCCCCTCCTTCCGCAACGTCTCCCGCACGGCCCGCAGCACGAGGTGATGCACGCCCCGCGGCGCCGCGACGAAGCCGAAATTCCCCTCCAGCAGCCTGCCGCGGGACAAATCGATGGGCCGCCCGTCGACGTCGGTGACCATGCCGCCGACCTCCTCAAACAGCAGCATCGCGCCGGCGTGGTCCCAGATCTTGGCGTGCCGCGTCCGCGACCGGTAGATCCACACCGTCATGTTGGCCTGGCCGAGCGCCAGGGCCGTCCAGCGCGGGATCCAGCCTAGCAGGTCGTTGTCGGGGAATGCGGCGCCGAGGGAGCGGGTGATTTGCGCATGGAGGGGGTCCAGGCCCGAGGGGAGCGTGTTGTAGGATGTTACGCTCCGGAGGGAGGATAAAGGGACGGCGTCGCAGTGGCGCGGGAGGAGGATCGGAGGGGGTGAGGATGAGGTAGGCAGGAGGGGGTGCAGGAACGTGCCGTGGCCGCGGATCGCGGTCAGGATGCAGCCTGTGCGGGAGAGGGTGGTGTTTGTTAGCGGGGCTGTTGGGGTCACGGTTGGCGAGAGCAGCGGGCAGGCGACTGCGCTCAGGATCTGCTGGCCGTCGATCAGGAGGGCCACGTTGATGGCGTATTGCTCGCCGCGGAGGAAGGTCGCTGTCCCGTCGATCGGGTCAAATATCCACGCCCGGCCCGAGTCGGGACCGGTCGGGGTCGAGGCGCTGCAGAGGTCGATTAGAGAGCAGAGGGATTCTGGTGTTGATGGGGCCTGCTGGGGGTGGTTAGTTTCTTTCTTTTTTTTTTCTTTTCTTTTCTTGTATATAGGGGGGAGAAAACGCACCTTTGCGGAGCCGTCGTCGCATTCCTTGATGAGCGAGAGGACGTGGTCGACCAGCGCCGGGTTGGAGTGCAGATCGCCCGACGACTCCTCGCCGACGAGCCCGTCGAGCGGAAAGGCCGAGTGCAGCGTGTCGGTCAGCACCGCCTGCACGGCGTAGTCAGCGACGGTCACGGGCGTGAGGTCGGCCTTGAGGAGGGCGCCCTTGTTGGACGAGTCGAGCACCGCCCGGCTGATCTTGGCGGCCGCGCGGATCGCTGTGAGCGCCACCGCGAGCTCGGCATCGTACAAGCTTTCTGTCGTCATGGTATGGTCTTTACTGTTTCGTTTTAAGAAGTGAAGAAAATAAATGAGGCCTTTTATGAGATGGGTGAGTTGTGTGTGAATCTGGCTTGTTGCCGTCGCTGAAAATGAGTTGCCGTCGATGGTGAACGCCGTGATCGTGAGTCAGTTGATTACTCGCGGCTTTGATGACTTAGAGTCGGGGCGGAAACGAGGGGAAGTCCCGTCAGGGGTCACGGACGGTGGAAAAAAATCGGGGAACGATGTCGGCAGGAGGCGATTTGTTCCCCACTAATATTCTGCAACGGCCTAACCAGACCATGGGCGGTGCAGTCTGCCACACCACGCTTGGGCTCAACTGCTGTTGGATATGGTCGAATCACAACGGCGATGGGGCATGATTGTTTACAAGCTGTGAGAGGGGTTATCGTCAGGTTTCCTTAGGGCTTTCGTGATTAAAGACCATTGGTGTTCTGGATCTACCAGAATAAATGATATGTGATACTAACGGTACCTGGTGCGCCTTTTCAACGCCGCTGAGTGAAGAATTAGGTTGAACCCGAGACGGAAAACTGAGACCACAAACACATCCAAAACGATGGGGGAAAAAAACCTCCGAGGCGTAACTGCATGCTTTTCCTTGCGGACTATTTTATGTCTATACCGCCTGCACCGTAAAGAAAACCGGCTGGAACAACCACAAAAAAAAAAAAAAACCACGATAGCCATCGACGCTTTTCCATGACTAAGAAAAACAAAAAGTCTCGATGTCTAACGCAGCCCGGGATCAATACTCGCTGCCCAACGATGAATCCGAATCCACTCCGTCTCCGTCCACATTTAGTAGGCGACCGGGTAGGTCATTCCGGTCGTGACGATGTTGGTGTCGCCGCCCTCGTCGAGATAGGCTTTGTCGCGCATCCTGCGGTCACATATCAGATGCTGTTCTTGTGATAATCAGGCTGCGAGGACATGAAAAAAAAGACGTACCGCTCGTCCAGGTACTGCACAATCGTGTCGTACCATCTCCACTCGGGGCCGTGCTCGGCTGTGCCCGAATGCTTGCTGCGATCCCGCTTCGGGAGTGCGTCGTCCATCAGGATCTTCTCGTCCACGCCGGGCACCAGCAGCCAGTCCTGCACGAGGTCTCTGGCGTTGGCGCGCATGGAAATGGCGCGCGTGTGGCTTCCGCACGAGTGCGCGGCGGCTGAGTTAGTCCAGTCTGGACATGATTGATCAGTTGTCAGCGCGATTTTGGTGTCGCAAGTCGCAAAGTTGCTGGATGGACTCGAAATGAGAAATAATTTACCTCGCGTGAAGTTGAAATAGCCCCGCCGCGGGCGCGTCGGGTGGGAGCCCTTCTCCTCCTTGTCCGTCGTCTTTGCGTCGCCGGACGTGCCTGTCGCGGCAGCGGCACCGGCACCGGCACCGGCCAGGTCGCGACGGGAGGCAGGCGGGCCGTGGCCGCGCCTGGCGGCAAAGGCAGTCAGCGCCTGGAGGAAGTCTTCCTGGCTGCCGCCCAGGATGGCGCTGTTGGCGCTAGGGGCACCGCTGCTCTCGGTCGCAAAGGGCGTGTCGTCGCCGGCCTCGGGGTCGGCCTCGACTTCGGAGACGTGGAACGGCAGGCCGGGCACGGCCGTCAGGTTGTTGCCATTTCGGCGGGCGGCGAGGAATTGGGCCCGCCTTTTTGGGTGCGAATCAAATGAGGGAGCGCGTTAGTCGAGGGACGTTTGTGTATGTGCATGTATGGGGCGGAACGTGAGATGCATGCACAGTGGTGATGATGTATCAAATGCTCCCGAGGGACTCGACTTACAGCAGCCGACTGAGCGTGATCCAGTTGTCATCCATGATTGCCTAGGGGGGGCGGTTCATGTAGGTATGTAGGTACCAGGTAGATATCCCAATCCTAGTGCGCGGCGCGACCGGATAGGTGAGATGATGCGTCAAATGTGGGGTGCGCAGGGGATTCGGTGTTTACAAGGAAACGAGGCAAACGTTCGTGCGCGCCGCGCAACAAGCGAAAAAAAAAATGGCAGTTAGGAAAAAAAAAAGGAATGATGGGGAAGCGGGAATGGTGAAGGTGGGGCGTCGGTGTTTTTTTTTTCTGGCTGGTAAGGGGAAAAGGAGGGGATGGAGAGGGGGCATTTGTGGTGGTGGAAGGAAGTGCAAAAGAAATTTCTGACTAGCCGGCAGGCGGGCGGTCGGTGGGACGCTGTTGTTGTTCTTGCCATTTCGCCGTGCTGTGGCCCAAATGCCCCATTGTCATTGCCAATTGAATACCTTACTCGGTCGGGCGCACGGGTTTTGCCATTCGTGATTGCGCGTTTGGCGACAAGTCGTTGCACCGTGTTTGGATGACCGACGACCCATTCACCCATTGAGGGGTTCTGGGGCCGTCTCCCGTCTCATCCCATCTCTGTTTTGCAGTTCTAGCCCTTGCCAAGCGAGGGTGACACCGCACCACGTGTGCCAAAGCTTATTTGCAATCGAGCGATGACGCAACTCTACATCTGTGTTCGAGAGATCAAGACAAAGTCTTTGGGATACCGCGCTGTTCGGCACTGGATGGGCGGGCAGGCACCAGGGACGGACCCACATCGATCGACAATGTGGCAGGTGCGGGCCTCATGCAACCGTCTGGTCTGCCCCTTTTCGTCTATTGACATGCAAGATACTGGTGCTATTCTGAAGGAAAAACTAGCCGATGTGTGGGAAATACGGAGACCAATTGGGAAGAAGAAAAGCCGAGTCGGGCAGATAGGGCAGGCTGAAGAAACTCTCCACCACCAGGTAAGTCCGACAGAAAATCATGAAAATGATCAACATCGGCGTGAAGCAGCCGAAAACTATCAAAAGGGCAACTCGATACCAAAACAATTCCGAGAGGGGGTGAATGGTTTGAGCTACCGAGATCACAGCCTGCACACACACGCTGGGTATCGCAAGCCCCAATGCACATATCCTCCACAACAACTCCTCTTGCTCGCTTATGAACGGACCGTTCCGTGCGGTGAGATGCCAGGCACTGTAGATAATGGCGGCCCACGAAACCCCCCCAGCAAGAACCTGAAGGCTTTTGTCCGACCCAAGAAGGTCGGAGATCTCCAATGTGGCGCGGTATACTGCTCTTAGGCTCCGAGCTGCGAGCGCGCTATTGTCGTCAAGTAATCTTTCTATGTCCTTCAGGTCCAGATCTGGATCATCATCATTGAACGGCCAAGTCTGAAGACAGGCGACAAGCTTTGCTGTGGAACCTAACGTAAACAAAATCTCAGTGCTGCGGGTGGAAAGCTTGTACAGCTCCCAGAAGTCGTGGCTAATCTCGGCCTCGATTATGGCATTTGAATTGGAGGCCCTGTTTTTGAACATGGGGGGCACCATCACAAAGGAGAGGATTTCAATTTCACTTTCGAGTTCAATGAAAACCGGGTTGTCGGTAGCTCCTCCTACGCCAGAGTCTCGAGTTGGAGATGGTATGGATTCGTGAGTGGTAGGTGGTTGTGCCTCGTCGGCTCGTGGGGTTAGAGCGGGGTGAGTAAGATCGCGCGACACAATCTCTTTGGGCGTGAGCTTGATGACGCCTAGAACCGGTGCGGGATTGCGACTGGAATCAAAGGCCGGTCTACGGTCCATTTGTGTTGCTGTTGGATCGTGGTCTCTCAGCCAGCACGAAATTATAAAGTAGAGAACGTTGCTGTCGATCAAGACGGCCATTTCATTGAGACACATGGCTGCGCATAGCTCAGCGATTCTGGGGTCGTTCGCCGGCAGAATTGTCGGTTCGGCAATGTCCAGCGGCTTGTCCCACCAGAGAAGATAGACCATCAAGGCACACACTGCATGTGCAGATGTGTTGAGCTCCAGGAGAGAGATGCCGAGCCCGAAAGCGAGCCGCGTAATGACTTGAACACAAAACCAAATTGCCTGGAGACACACAATCGACTTGGCAAGGTGGTTGGCTTTGCTCTTGTCCTTGATGCTCTCGGCGGATATGTCGGGGATGACATCGGGGGCCGTCTTGGCAAGTAGAACCAAACCATCGACGTTTAGGGTCATTCTTTCCCGGCGGTCGGGGAATGGGACAAAGTCTTTATGGTCTTTGGAGTTCTCGCAAGCAAAACCGCCCATGATCGCGTAGAAGCTGTGCGTCGCTGTCCAAGCAAATCGCCGGCGCTGGGGATCTGGGAGGCCAGTGTCTGCTCTTGCTGGGTTGACTGGACCGAGCTGGATAACACCGTTAGAGGCGGGGATGGGAAAAGAGACAATACTAGCAGGGGATTGGTCGCACTATCTCTGAAGCCAAATCTTCTTTGCGTGCTGACTTGAAGAGCCTCGATAGTCTAGTTATGACCGAGATCCTCGGCTTTGTTGGCTTGGGCGAGAGATTGCCAAACGCTCCAGCCATGTCTTTAGTCAACTTCTTTTGGGCCCGCCATTGCTTATACGCGACCAACAGGACCTGGAATGTTAGTTCAGCCAAATGCAAAAAATGGAATAAATCCGCTCTTACCATCTCGGGCGCCAACAAGCCAACCATGAGCCACTTGAGCTTGCGCCAGAACTGACGATCGGCCTTGCCATGCTCAGGGATGTTGAGGTGGAGGCATGTCCAGATGCAAAGAGACAGCGTGATCAAACAGGTTGACAGAATGCTGAATGGGCCTCTGGTATGCGGTTCCGGTTCCCAGCGCGCAGTCGGGTGGATGTCATCGCTGCCCAGTGGACTCCACATGGCCAATCTCAACGCTGCTTCCTGAGCCGCTCGCAGTGATAGTCAAGATAAGACGTTGCTTGCTCGGGCGGGGTTCGCGGTCACGGTATGTTGTATTCAAAATTTGAGCCGCTGCAGTGGCAGCCAGCCAGTAATTACCGGTTTCAAGAAACGCCGATCCCGAACCAATCATGCCAGATCACGAGCCATCGAGAGTGGTCCTGAAAAATACCGCCTGATTCGGCTTTGCGGTGAGTATGTACTAGCTCTTATGAGCAGATCCAAATGACAAAGAATCATCGTCGCTTCCCGTCGCCAACAATAGCTATGACAGAATCTGCATGAAAAGAAAAAGGCAACTAGCAGGAAAAGGGGCACCTGGAGTCGCTAGGAGGAGCCGGGGAATTGTATACGCTTTTTGGCAATTAATGTTACCTATGTACCTGATACACCAACAGTGTGACACAGTGTGGTGATCCACTTGTGTTTTGTTTACTTCCCCTAATAAACACTGGACTTGTGCTTTAGCGATAGTCAGATGTCTGCCAATTACGAAGATGCAGTGTCTTAGTAGCGTGCCATTTTTTCTGACCCCTCGCATGTTCTCTCACACGGCACGGTGAAATGAGCCAATTACTTCAAAAACCACCCACCAAAATGTTATTTCTCCATGCCTGAACATGACCGCAATCATGATGACGGACGACTGGAGCTCGCATGTAGGTTAAAGGTCTTCACTGCGCGGTGACACTTGACCCCGTAGCGCTCAATTATTTCCTGCCAGTTCAATGCAACCCACAATCAACTCGAGTCCCGTCATAATACTCAACAGAGCCTCATCCCGCGCAACGAAAGACCAAGATGTACCTACCTGTTAACATATAAAAAAAACAAGTCTAACACCACTCAAATAGGAGACGAGCACATACACGGCAGGCAAGAATGCATGTAGCGATCAGCGATCCCTCTCAGGCTCCCATCCCAAAAGAATCAGCAGCCTTCAATCTCCCGGCTCAACGGCAAAGCCGTGATTTCGGGGGGGTGGGGGGGTTCCCTGGTGGGTGAGTGGACAGGCGTGCTGAGTTTAGCCGGAAATGGAATTTACAGTGCCCAACAATCTATCTGCCCATGGGGACTCCGCGATTGGTATTATGTCCGTCATATTGGGTCCGTGTGTGTGTGTGTGTGTGTGTGTGTGTGTACTCCGCAAATCCACTTCACTTCTCGTGCCGCAATGCAGTGAGATGGCCCGGACGGGAAAGGGTTTTGAGGGGTGGATTTTCTGGGGCAGTTGCATAAGCGGCAAACAACGTCATCCGTCTGGCTGCGTTGACGCCTGGCCCAAACACGAGACATCTACCTTACTCAAGTACCTGCCGTGGCGTGCAGTGAGTTGCTCGTAATATATAAATCCTTGGCGGGAGGACTGCCGGCTCGGATACCACAAGGCATAGATGGCACAGAATAGAACAACATTGATAGCACAGCACGGCGCACTGCAAAGGTTTCTAGGAATTAACGTCAAAAAAAAACTCCTCTGCATTCCGCAAAAATGAAGAATAAAAACTAGGCATCTGGCTAGTAACAGCAGCAGCAGTAAACGGGGGTGAAACCAGACAGATGAATACACGTGCAATGAATAATCTGCGTGATATGAATGATGTGTGTGTGGGTGGATGCGGGGGGAAGTTAGGGGGGTTGGGAATGTTTGAAATACAAAACAACAAATCAAAAGAAGTTCTCGGCTGGCTGACAGCATGCAAAGCGGGCGACTATTTCAAGCCAGAGGAGAAGAAACTCTGCGACTTGGCCGTGTGGAAACACATCTTTTCTTCTTCTTCCTTTTGTTTTTCCTTTTTCGCTTCTCGGCATGAAATAGCCGTCGTCTCTTCTTGATGAAGTCGTGGATTTGTATTCCCAGAGGAGAAGAAGAAGAAGAATCGAAACGACACCTCAGACCTAATTAGGCCTTGACGGTCATCTCACCCATGGGCATGGCCTTGAGCCCTGTTTTTTTGTCGTCTGTTAGTTACTGGCCTTCCAATCAGATAGGGTGAAGAGGGCGGGGGCATGACTTACAGCCATCGACGTCCTCGGGAGCCTGCTGCTTGACGTTGCAGGCGCTGTACTTCTCAGGGGTCTGAGCAGTCAGGCCGGCGGCCGGGCAGTCCTTGTTCAGGTTGCAGTTCTTGTCCATGGCCTTCTGGAGGGAGTCGCCCTTCCAGCCGAAGACGTAGTCACCGTGGGCGGCGGCGCCACTAAGATCACAGTCTGGTTAGTGGAACTGACTTGGTAGAAAAAACATGAGGGTGAGGAAGAGAAAAAAACATACCCGAGGTTCATGCTGTAGACGAGAGCCGGGCCAGAGTCGGGCCAGATGCTCTTGTCGGCAAACTTGGACACGTTCCACATGAGCTCGTACATGACCTGGGGCAGCTTGACGGGGTGGGTAGAGGGGCAAGCGCCGCCTCCGCTGGCACCGGAGCCCTGGCCGTAGGCGACGTGGGACTTGTGGTCGGGGGAGTCGAGGTTCTTGCCGTCCCAGCAGCTGTTGTTGTTTGTCTTGGTCAGAATTCCGGGTGCCAATGGACACAGATTCAAGGGGGAAAGGAGCGAAAAAACATACGTAGGGAAGATGATGGTCTGGCGGATCATCTTGCACTTGGTGTCTTGGGGGATATCGACGGTGTCGGAGCCGGAGCAGGGGGCGCCGCCTACGAATGTGTTGTCGTTTGTCGATGTCCAGCAGCGATGGCAGATGTTGCCCGACGCCACCTTCTTGGGGTCTGTGTTTGCGGCGTTGCCGGCAAGCATACGGAAGCCCTGGTTCATCTGTTAGTACTTTTTCCCTCTTTTTCCTTTTTCCCTTTTTTCTTCTTTTCATTCTGATATGTTGGTTGTTTTGGTGAGTGAGGAACCGGGGAAAACTATGACTTACCTGCTTGAAGGCGGTGACCTTGCCGCTGGGGATGTAGTAGACGTCAAGACCGCCCTTGTTGACGAGCGAGCCCTGGGGACCGCCGTTGCCGGTCTGGGGCACGCGCTGGTAGGTGCCGTTCTTGGCCTTGAAGAACATGACGGCGGTCCAGTAGTTGGACAGATCCTGAGAGAATGTGCAGGACGTGCAGGTCGACTGTGCCGCCAGGTCGTGCTTGTCAATGTCCATGGTCAGGTTGAACGAGTTGCCGCCGACGATCTGGTGCAGATGGGGCGTGTACCGCACGCCCGGGTTGACGAGGGGGTCGATGCGGTCGACGACCAGCTGCGAGCAGGCGAAGCGCAGCATATTCTGCGCTGCGGCGCTGTTCGCCAGCAGCGCAACGGCGGCGATGGAGGCCCAGTTATACATCTTGCTTTTTTTTCTTTCTTTCTGTTTTTTCTTCTTGTCGTTTCCTGTTCAAGTAGGAAAACCGTCGGGGACTGACTGGCTCGCTCTGGAGTCGACGAGAGGTACAGGGCGCTGAGGAATGAGGTGAGGCAGAGAAGGGAGAAAAGCCAGCTAGGGGAATCTGATGTCGCACCACGCACTTATACGTCTTGATCGTTCGTTTCCTGACCCCCGACCCCCGGCCTCCATGGACCTTTCTTCTAACCGTGACCCGGTCTGGATGGGCTCAGAGGCATTTCAGGCGCCCCGGCGTGCACTAACTGCCGATGCTACGGAACAAGTTGGAAGACTTTCTCTCATCTGGGTATAATATAAGTGATTGGTTTGGACGGGCTGGCGCCGTTATTGGCCACGGTTCGCTGCATTGGTCAACAATTGCCGGTGCTCCGGGATGCCTCGCGGTCGTCTAAATCATGGCTGGCCCCGAGCTAGAAAAGACACGACAAGGGAAACGCGCGCGCGCGGGCGGGTGAATTGAGCCTCCGGGTAAAACACGGCCCACGCCCAGTATATTGCACAAAGGTCACGCTCCCTGGCCCCCCTGGTCCCCGCCTGCACTCGGGATAGGGCACAGCAGATGCGACTCTGTGCTCCACAAGCCTGGTTAATCAACGACACACTGGTCGTGCCGAACCAGCTTCCTCTATTGTTGGTCTTGGTGTCTGGAAACGTGGAGCAACATATTCTGGGGTATGGGGATCCAGGGGGAGGGGCATGGGGTGCCAGTCTGGGGAGCGTCGAGTCGATTGGTTCCGCTGCAAGCCACTTCGGGCCTTTGAAGCATATGATCAATCAACGTTGCTCGGGATGTCGTGGTCCAGGCGGCACTCGGACTGGGAGTCACGGTGGCAACTCGATTCTTGTCAGTCATGAACAATATGTGCCAGCGCCCAACAACACGCAATCGGCCATCTCCAGACGCTATTGCCTTGCTCCTTGATTAAATTAGGTCAGGTACGTGTTGTATCTTGGGTTAGTGACAGGCTCCCATGAAGGAGAGGGCTGACCGGAGAGTTCCACACGGTACTACCCACATCCCATCCTCCCAAGCTGGCGCTACTCGGCCTTTTGGCTAAATGGCTTCCTCTCGATTCCATTATTCTCTGCGTCTTCTCTGCAGAATTCTTGATGTCATCCTGGGCTGCCAGCGAGGTGTGAATCCCACGGTCGTGGACAAGGTTTCTGGCCAATCGCTTCACTCCCTCCGTGGTACTGCAGTGATGGCAGGCAGAGTGCAACCGTGCCAGGCTGTCAGTTTCGGGATCATGTTGAGTGGGATCGCGAGCGGCTGAGGGGGAAGCCGTTCAGCTGCCGCGATCCGCTAGCCAGAGGCGCCAGAACATTCTCCATGTGTTTCCATCTCCCGTGGTGGGTTTGTTGTTCATGTTGCTGCGCCCACGATCATCACTCTCTGTCATAAATCACCGACTGCCTCGGACTCTGCAGGACGGCTCGCTAGCACAAATGCAATTCTGCCGGCTTCTGGAAGGTCCCAGTTTGAGTGCCGTGGCGGTCCACATGACTCTGGCCAAGAGAGTCTCGAGATCGTTCGGATCTGAGCATATCCAGGTTTTGACCATACGGCCCAGCATCTGTGCTCCTGTTCGTCATCGATGGATGCCGTGTTCCACACACTAGTGTCCTGTCTTGGGGTCGTAGTTCAGCATCTCCCGTCAGCTTCCGACTTCCCTTGGCATGTTTATTCTCCTTGGTTACGAAGCTGGGGTATGTGGCCATGAAGGTTGATCAGTCACTCACACAGGGAAAGCAAGAGCAAGAGCCGAAAAGACGAGGAAATTGTATTACTGCCGAAATGATTTTAACCCGTCAAAGAACAGACCCGCTTAAACCAATATCTGGGAGACAAATTTCACCCCTGAAGCACACGCCCGTGCGAGTTGCCAGACTGGCAGCTGCAGAACCACGCACTCTCTGGATTTCCCGCTGAAGGTCATAGTCTTCCTCCTCCAGTTTGTAACAGATTTAGCCGTGCAGTGTCCTTTGCCTCGTAGGTCAATCTTGCTTTCCCCAAACGGAAAGCTGAACCGCCGCGAGAGTGTAGGTAGGTACCTGACCTAGGAGGAAAACCCCGTTTGCCGTCAGAATCGAAAAAGCCGCTGACAGACACAAAGATTCTGACAGCTTGCGGGTTGCCAAGTTGGCAACCTAAAGTTTGGCGGCTGTCATCGCTCTTTCTATACTGACGGTAAACGGGGGTTTCCCCAGGTAGGTAGGTTATTCTTGTTTATGTCCACCGGGAAACCCAATTCTCTGCTCTTCATCCCCCCCTCTCACGTTAAACAGCGACAATTTCGATTCCTTGTCGACATGCAGGACGTGCGCACGATGACGAATTCGCGTAGCAAAGTACCAAGCCGCGACGACGACGCCCGTGAGCACGACAGCGATGACGACAAAGATCCAAAAGTAGCCAGACACAACCGACTGTCCATCCGGTGCGTCCCACGAGAAGAAGGTCGTTGAGAATATCGACTAGATAGGTATACATATTAGCATCAGCGTTTGGTATGATTAGGGACCTGACCTTGGAGGAGGTCGACGAGACGGGGGGTTAGGTAGGTAGGTAGGTAGTACCGCGACGGTGGAGACGGGCAGGAAGATCATGGTCAGCAACGCGATCGATCGCATCTGCGAACTGTCCCGCTTCATGCTATGGGACAAGCCCGTGTTGGTCCGGGCCAGGTCCGTGTTGACGTGTGAGAGTTTTAGGTTCATTTTGTTTTCCTGCCGGGCGAAGTAGTTCGAGACCTATGTCACAGCAAAACAACATCATCAGTACTCTGATGGCCCCTAGGTTCGCTTTCAAACGCTGCATAGGTCAGGTAGGTAGGTAGTAATCACCGTACCGTCTGCATCGTCAGGACCATGTTTGTCCGTGACCATGTGGCAGGCATTGATCTTGTCGTCGAACTCGTTGGAGATGTCCTCCAGCCGCGCCCTTATCTGCCGCCCTGCTAGCTTCAACCTGGCTATGCTGGTCTCGTCCGCCCGCTGGTTTGGACCGGGCTCTCCACGGGGTGAAGTATCATCCACAGCAGAAGAGAAAGTGACTCTCCCGCTTGTGCTTCGATCTGATGAAGCCGAGGACATAGACTCCTCAACCGCCAGCATTGCCGCCACCATCGTATTGAGTTGTCTCATGACAGAAAGTATCTGGTTGGCCAGCTCCCGAGCCTCGTAGGTTAGCTTGAGAAACTCCGTCATCCGGGCCTTGTCCATGTCGAGGTCCAGATCGCTGTCCGAGGAGCCTTTCAGCGCGAAGCTGTCGAGCAGCCTGTCGACCGCCTCAACGAGCCGGGCCCTCTCCAGCTCGAATAGCAGTGCTGGGAGGATCATGGGGTGGTTGGAGGCCAGGTCGCAAGCTGCTATCTGTCTAAGCGCCTCGTCCTGCTGTGTCTTGCTACACCCGTAGATGACGGCAACGCTTAGGTTGGTTTTGGGGAAGAAAGTTGACGAGAGCGCGAGATCGTCTTCTAGCTGTGATGATGTCCGTGCCGTACATGCTGTGCAAAGGCAGGCAGAGAGTAAAAGTTAGATAGAGGCTCGGTTATATGCGCCTAGGTACCTCAGGTAGCCTGCACGCCTCTATTCCGCAAAATTGGCTTACTGATGATGTCTTCTTCTCCGTCCCAATCCCCATGCTGATAGCGATGGTGCTGCTGGGAGGAAAAGTAGCATATTTGTCTCCCAATTGTCCGAGTGATCCTGGGATGGAGGCGAAAGCCTTGCACCAATTTTACAAAGACACTCTGTCCCAGGGGAAGATAGTGGACAGGCGACTGGGCCCCTTCGATTACCGGCTTCACTCTGCCGCACAGGCTGTTCCATTTGGCAATGGCTCAGGTCAGCGGGTGCTTGTCCAACAGATATATGCCTGAAGCCGTGGCGGAGGTTCTTACACGGCACAAATTCCTGATATTTGCTCTCCGGACTCGAGGTTTGGCTTGATCTGGTGTTTATTTGGTTAGTAAGATCATCATGTTATCTTGGATGCGGTGCTGAAGAATCAGGAATCTGTATTGACTTCTGTGAACCAACCGTCCCACTCGTCCTTGAATCCTCCCAGAGTCTGATGCTCGGTCCTGACGCCCTATAACCAAAGCAGTGTTTATTAGCGACCTCTGGGTCGGTAGTCTCGTTGGCTTGAAAGAATGTGGAACTGATCTTATGGGAGCGAGTTACGACAGACGACAGAGCGCATCCAAGGCGTGTGGAGGGACGCGTAAAGAAAAGAATCACGGCTCAATCAAGCTGGTATTGCTGTCATTGTTTGCCTGCAGACATGCCTCTTTTGTTGCCAGTTTGGTCACCACGGTGCTCTCCCCCTTGTGATCGTACTTGAAATTCCCAAAGTCGCGATCGTGCCATTCTAGCTGTGTACGGTCAACGTTCATGGCTGTTGCAAGGCGCCCGCATGCTGCGGCTTAATCTGCGGCTAGAACTTCAAGATGATTCACTTGTTTTAGTATCAGGAGCCAAAAATCTCTGAAGATGGACGTTGAAAAGAGGGGAGACGTGAAATACTATTACTCCTCACGTACGATTGGGGCTGTGCAGCCTGGTAATCGCCCGCCTGCGGCTACACCACGACAGGAGCACCTTGACACGTGTATTAACTGACGCTCGCTGGGAGTTCAAGATCGGGCACAGATCTGGCCCGCTCCACTAACATTCCGTTGCGGGGAGGCTGGGCAGACTGTTGGGCAAACTTTTGTAAAAAGGGACCGGGAAAACATTGACCACCTCAACCAAGGGTGACCGCCACTATCCTTCGCTAATGCACTGGAAAGCAGATCATTGGACGGGATGACGGGCATGGATGTCTCGGGAGGACGCTTGGTGCAATCTGCACTAGCAAAGTCAGGGTCTTACCAACCACTCGCCGGAGTGCAACCAACTCGACTGACTGCATCGCCACTGTAACCGTAACACGTAGCTGCAATTGGACCCGCCACCTACCTCGTGATGCCGACTGCTCGGCACTCACTACATGCGGAGCAAATGGTTCCTTCTCCCTGTCATCATGTCTCTGACATTCGCCTCCATCATTCACTAAAGAGCGGTCAAGCACTTTTTCCGCCAGCAAAGACTCCAACCACCTGGGGTTCGACTCGAAACCCAACCTTCGGCATCCCTCTTTATATTTCCACCATTTTTGAGCCTGCGGCATAATCGAGTACTTCGATTTCAAGTCAGTCATGACCTCAACGCCGTCCATCGCGAGTTCAGACATCTCTGGCCATTTGTCCACGAGCAGTACTACCATAGCCTCGGGGTGGTTCGACCATGTGCTGCGGAAGAAATACCGCGACCCGTCAAAATTCAAGGAGACGCTCAACAGAATCTATGGCGAGGGTGACTACCAGATCAAAGTATGCTCTTTTGCATCATCATCATCATCACCAGCTTGCCTGTTTTTCCAATATAATTACCTATCTACGGGCTGAAGACAGAAATCATGACTTTGCTCACACCAGTGCACCATAAATTTAGGTCAGAAGAGACCGGTGGATCCTGGCCCTTCGTAGGCCCATGCGCCCGGTTCGTGCTTCCTTTATTCGCCGCACTGAGTTCCTAGACATCTTTGATGTTCCCTTGTACTGAGACCACCTACGGCTGCACTAGGGCGAGATGGAGGAGATTGAGAAGGATACCATTGAACACTATTAGGTCTAATTAGTGGGAGAAAGGTTACTCCTGACACTATGAGGGAGGCGGACGGTCGATGCGAATAATAATTAGCACGCAGTTCAAGGGGCCATATACAATATGTTCAGCAGTGACAGAGAAGCTCTAGTCTACTATGTGGTTCCAGTGATCGATTTAATGGCACGGACGGGTCGCCGAGCGGAGACTACTCTGTATCGAATGAATGCCTAGTTCGATTGATTAACGTCTGAACTGCCATGCCGCGTAATTACTCTGGACACTAGGTGTTAATACTGGGCTGGGGCTTGGGTATGTGCTCCGACAGGTCAGGAGTCGTGAGCAGGTGCTTGCACATGCACCGAGAAAGACATGACTGGCAAAAAAAGAACAAAACCACAGAAAAACTGCCGCAGACTCTAATCACGCCCCGGGCCTGAAAACAACGAGACCCCCGTCTCCCTCTGATCACAGCGAAGTCGAGCCACGGATCACCGGCTCAGAAAGAAATGGAAAAGAAATGGTGAATTTCTGGATGCTCACCCTTTCTTCAAGGAGAAGAGGAGACGGGCCTACTACGTAATCACCTTGTATAAGTACAACAACAGCAAACCCCTGAACCGTGCATGAACCCTCGATAACAATTGCACCCCTGATTGCCCTACGTGTCAATTCCTAAGCCCCATGCCAGTTGCTACAACAGAGGGAGAGACTTGTTGTTGTTGTGTGGCTCATCATGGCTTAATCATATCCGAGACTTGCAGTCTTCGTTTTTGATAATCTTTTCTTCCTTTTCTTTTCTTTTTCTTTCCTTTTGTTCTGGTGCATAGGTACCTACCTAGGTAAGGTAGGTAGCTTAGCACCTGTGCAATCTGGTATGCATGGATGTCGAAGAAGAACGGCGAGGTCACCTAAAGAATAGCACCAAATAATATATACAGATTGAATTTTATCTAACGTTAGCCTAAGGTCGTGTGGGTATGCCGCTGCTAAAATAATGAGATCATCATTCACACGCCCTAATTAACTGCCATGATGTTACAGTTACCTAGTATCAGGTATTAATACCCGAATGTAAAGTGTTCGACGCCAAACTCCCACCAACACCTATGCTTGTAGGACCAAACGAAATCGAAAATGATACGCGGATATATACATGTAGGAAAACCCATCTCGGTTTCCTTTTTGTTCTTTTTCTTTTTCTTTTTCTTTTTCGTCTTTGTTTTGTTTTGTTTTGTTCTTTTGTTTGTTCTTTTGTTCTTTTTCTCTTTTCGTTAGATCTGCGAGAGAAAGGGCTGCAGCATGGAAGCTATAGCTGCGGAAAGCCGATGAAACCAGTGGAATGCTCCGTCTCTTGGAGATACCATGCGTCGCGCCAGTTTGAAAAGTCTTTCAGTCTGCACCGCGACAATCAACTTCACGTCGACCTTTAACGGCGATACTCCAGGAGCATCCTGTACAAAAGGCATTAACACGAGGGATGCGGGAAAGGATATCAACTGGGTATGGGTTGGAAGGAAATAGGAGGTTCAAAAGGTGATCAAGAAGAGTGCACGCAGGCAAGTGAAGGAGAGGACGGAAATCAAGAGCAAAACTAACTAAAAAGAGACAGAGATGGAGAGGTTTGTTTGGCGGAGGGAAAGAGAATTCAAGGTTTGGCCCTGACCTTCCAAAAGTCCGAGTCCCGTCGGCACGTCTCGGACAAGAGTTCCAGCTTGGGGACCAGGGTCGACGAGTTGGCTCTCCGCCTGGAGTCCGGCTCGAGCATGTCCTTCTCGATCAGGTCCAGGAATTGCAGGATGTATTGGGAGCAGCGGGGGTTGGCCTTCAGCCGGTTGATCCACTCGATCACCTTGGGCTTGATGATGGCCCGCTCCGCATCCGAGTTGAAGCCCTCGATGTGGAAAAAGATATCCGAGTTGATGCCGTGCACGTCGATGTCGCTCCGCGCCTCGACAAAGGTCTGGCTGACGGATTCCCAGCCCTCGAGGTACCAGGTGACGAACTCGAGGTACATGCACCCGAGCGAGAAGATGTCCGAGGCCCTGGAGATAAACCGGCCCTTAAGGTCGAACTCGGGCGCCCGGTAGGTGGCAGTCTTTTCGATCGACAACGGGTCGACCTTGGACCTCGAGATAATCGTGTGCAGACGCCCCAATCCGAAGTCGGCCAGGACAAGGATGGAACGGCTCGGGCCCGGGAACCAGAGGATGTTGTCGGCCTTGAGGTCGCCGTGGCGGCCGTAGAGCTCGCGCTCGTTGGGCTCGATGTCGTCGTACCCGCGCACCAGCTTCTCGCGCTCGTTGTGGAAGTGCATGAGGACGTTGGCGATTCGGTGGCACTGTTCGGCCATCCACGGGCCAAGCGGGATTCGCTTGGACTCGGCGTCGTTTCGCTTCCAGCACAGCCATAAATCGCCTTCGGCCCACGGGAAGAGTAAATAAAAGGTTGACCCATGCTCATTCTTGACCTCGAAGGTTGTCAGCAGCTTGATCAGGTGCTCGTCTTGCCGGCCTTTGACGCTCAATAGCGAGGACAGTTCTCGGTTGAAGTTTTCTCGGTCGGGAAAGTACAGTCGTTTTAGAGCAAAGTACTGTTCTGGCTCGCTGACGGGATGACCGGGCTTGGAGATAAAGTCAGCCAAAGTCCATGTCCTCGGAGTTGCCAGCGCATTCAGTTGTAAAAGATAAGTAGGTAATTGTGGACACAACTCACAGCAGGAGAGTCGAAGCTGTAGTGACTGCTATCGATCGTCACTTTCCGAACCTCCCCAAAGCCACCGTTGGCAGCGTTTCCCACCTCGTGTCCCGATTTCTGATGGGATGGAGAATTTGAGGTGTCAATGGTGCCAATCTTGGTGATGGGTAGAATATCGTCGCTGTCGAGAACAAGATGGAAATGTTGACCGGGCGAGCTTTTGAAATAGGGGGCGCTGACGGCATAGCTCCATCGCGAGACCTCGTCCCGGTGCTTTTCGTTCAGTTCCTCAAGGCTCCTGTGCTGGGAGTGGTTGCCAACGCGGCAGTGCGAGGCTTCGCAGGCAAAGGGCAGACACTGGTCCGAAACCGAATCCTCGAGAAGCGCGGCCAGCTTGTCGGCTCGATCGGCAAGAAGGAGGGCAGCCAGGAGCCTCCAGCACGGGCGGTCTTTGGAAAGGATCCTGTCGCACACGCGCTCTTTGGCCCCTCTCGGGAGATGACCGAAGCAGGGCAGGCTCATGACGACCGAGAGAACATTTTGGCGACTCATGATCTCCCGGAGCTCCCTGTTTGGGATGTAGGCGTTGTGGGATGCTTTCGGGTAGCGGACGCGAGCTTTATAAAGCTGATCGGATACCTTTGAGACAGCGTTCTCTAATCTGCCGCCATCTCTCTGCCCTGGTGCCGAACTCGAAGGGAATGGATGGTCTTGGATGTAGTGGCTTGCGCCGCGGTCGTGTTGTGTGATTACGTTCGGATCGTCCAAGCCAAGCAGCTTCTTCCTCGAGCTCATCGTAGCCAGTCAGTTGGTTCTCTCGGGACTCGATAATGTAATAGTATCGCAAACGGGCTCGACTCGGTGGGACAACGCTGGTCTGGTGCTAGGATATTTGAAACCGAGACAAATAGTCGCGAGGAGGAAAAGGTTGCGGGAGTCTAGCAGCTGTGTCGTGGGCAATACAAGGCCGGGTGTATGAAGTCTTTGATGAACAAATAGGCCACGGCACAGGTTGGGAAGAGATCAGTCATGACAATTTGGAAAACAAGAAAAGGGGTGAATCGTAATCCCAAGCAGCCGGGCGCAAAACCTAAATAAACGAGCGCCGCAGTGGGTTGAAAGGGTTTCTGGTGCATGTACATATCCAGAGCCTCATACTACCCTATTCACGTCACAAGGCTTCGCTGGCAAGCCGCCAGTTAGCCACCGTCCCCTTTCCCCCTCAATTGCATCCAGTGTCTAGTACCTTACCCAGGCAGAAGATTCCAACAGCGCACCTACTGCACAGCCCTCACCAGTTTTTGTTGGGCAGCTCCCCATGAGAGGCAGCCGCCGCGACCGGGCTCGGGGTCTCTCTCGCCCACAGATTGAAAGGGGGTGGCCCTTGGTGCATGCGGCCAGCAGTGCATCCCGCCTAACATCATGCTAGTGCCTGGTTGCGCCTGGTTGCCTTGCCTGCCTTGCTCGGCACCAGAAGCCAATGGCCAGGACCTTATTAAGCCCAAACAGTCCCTCCGGCTCCCAATTGCCAAATCGCCGTAAGGGGGCTAATTAGTATGTACCTGATCGAATGGGCGACACTCGGTGCCTGGCTGTCCCGCAACGATTTGGAGATGCTCCAGCAGATCAGTCATTGGGAAGGAGGCGCAAACGCTGATAACTCACGCGAGAAGCTGACTGAATGCAGAGTCCAGGCAGTCTTCAAAGTCCAAGGGAATCCTATCAACTCTTGTCTGAACCAGTGCTGACAGTTGGAGTTCACCTAGGTAGATTTCGTTATCGACAAGTAATTAAATACTTGACTTTCAGTCGCAGCAGAAAGGTGTTTTGTTTTCCGGTATTCCAGGGGCAGTTGATTGGGAGCTCGTCGGCTTTCTGCGTGGGGATCGGCAAATCGGCCAAGTGAGGGGGAGAGAGGGAGCGAGGAATCGAGGGAGAAGCTCACTGGGTGCGGTGACCGCCCCTACCAGCCCACCAGCCGCGGAGCAGTGTTGCTCGACAGCCTTCTTTCATCATGCACAAGATTTTGATGAGGCTCTGCGACAAAGTCCTGATGACGATAAAAAAGATAAGAAATGGACATGGGAACGCAAAAGACGGGCAAAATAACATGGTGTGTGACACAAAAGAACCGGGCAAAGTCAAGCTTAAACACGGTGCTGGACATACCCCAGATCACGGGTGAGATGGGCGGAGAGCCTGGACTGGAATTCAAGGTGAGCCTGAGACGAGGCATACGAGTGGGCGAAATGCTGTGCATTCTAGTTGCTTCCAAGCAGAATCGCAGGCAGCCCTTGCTACGGGATAACACGACCTGGAATCCGCCTATGGCGCTTTTCGTTGTGACCGAATCAGAAACCCAGGCTTTGGCATGGCCGCTATATCCGGGCAACCCCCTGCTTGGCTGATTCCACTGGGTGGCGGAGTGGAGGGTGCTGCTCACCAGTGTTACGGGCCCGCCACGGCCCGACACTGCACATGCTTCCCAACATGCTGAGCAGAGCCCTGGAGACCAAATGGAACGCAAACGGGGCAGGAGGAAGTAATAATAGACCAGCTAAAAGGCTAGAAAAGGCCTTCAAAGGCTAGCCTGTAAAACAACCAATCGCTAGCGCTTGAACAACTCTTGCTCAGTTCCACGTGTTTCAAATGCCCCAGTGCACTGGGGTATGAAATCCCCACGTAGGAGCCGCTGGCGCGCACCACGTACAGACTTTGTTGCCATCAGTCGCCAGGTGATATTGTCTAAGCGGCATCCCGCCACCGCTGTGTACTACCGTAGGGCAATATCTACTGTGGCCCTGCGAGGTTATAGCCGGGGCCCATTTGTTGCGGTTTGTTTTCTACTTTCGGCGACTTTCGTGCAGTTCTAGTGGAGCTGCGTAACTTTGCCCCAGAGGCGGTCAGAGGCTTGTGTTCTCTCCATGGCTGGTAAGCAATGCCTCTTCAGCCATATATGAACCAACGTGCCCGATGGTAATTTTCCTGTTGAGTATGTTCAGCAACTTTTTCTGGACCCTTTGAGCCTCTTCCAAACTTCAAGCCGTGCAAAATACCATATTCACATCAAGCTGTCTCCTTTTCTTTTCTCCGAAGCACAAACTGTACCAAATGCGTTGACCCCCCCCCCCCAATAGTTGCCCCAATCACGCCAAAATACCTCCCCTGCTGTGTACGTACGGACGGTGCACACCATTAACAATGGGCCCACAAGCAAACTCTCGCGACAATGCGCTCGCGGGCCCGCACGGCATGGCCAAAACGGCCAGGTTCTCCTCCGTCATGAGACAGGCTTCGTTCCACGAGCCTGACGAGGGCGGCTGTGTCGTCTATCTGCCGTCGCGCGCCGTGTCCGGACGGGACCTGAAGCAAAGACTCGATAAGCTGCTTCCAAAAACAGTCGAATATAGCTTACATGTAAATATTCCCTTTTCTTCTTTTTCCCTTGTCACTATCTCTGTCAACGCCGCCGCGCAGCAGTGCTAACAATGTCCCGAGCAGCTCCGGCGCGACATATATAGCGTACGGATCCCGCAATACAAGGAGGACCAGGTCAGGGAATACATCTATGCCACACATGCATGATGGAAACCTATCTCCAGATCACCCTCCGCGGCCAGCAGCTATGTGTTGAGGCTGTGAAACCACGCTCTCAACAACATGGCGGGCTTGGCCTGCAAGTCTACCTGTTGCAACCGTTGTGTTGTCTCCTATCCCCGTTTAGTTCCACAGTCTCTGCATGTTTCGCATGGGCTATTGGCGCGGTTGGTTTCAACCCGGCCTGATGATGTTCCTCACGCGTCATGTCCTTCCTCAGCTGGCCTCCTTAGCTCGCCACATGTGCAGCGGGAGGAAGTACCCCACATATGTGTTACGATACCGCGACCATTTCGTTCAGAGCGTTTGCATTTTGGCAGTCATCTTGGATCGCTTGGAGGATTTGTAACTGTACCCGTGGAGAAGACAAGATGTGCCGCTGGCTGGCTAGGTGGCGGGAGTTTACCTCTGGGATTAAAATGAGGTTGCAGAGATGGCTTGGGAGGGGGTCTGGTTTGAAGAACATTGATAGCAATATTTTAATCCTGTCTTTTCTTTTCTCATTTTTACCGTGGCGTAAGGTATTCCATGGAGGATATGATCTGATCTTGTGTGCCAGGTACTGCATCATGATGAATTCATAAAAACCGAATTGCGATCAACCTGAGTCTCGATTCCAAAGCGGATGATATGTCTTTTTATACTTAGGTGGAGTAAGGGATTGATAAAATGGGTCTAAGCAAGAATGCCTACCCAGGTAGGAATTATCCCATCCGAGGCGAAGTTTTCCAACAAGCCTTCAGCAAACAGTTCTTTCATTGCACACTGGCAATTCTCACAAATCTTGCACACACGTAATCATGCCATACTTATGTGACAGGCTTGGTCTGCAAGAGCTGTGGAAGAGCCCATATATCCATCTCTGTTCAAATGTTAATTACTGCTAAAATCCGAGTTGGTTGCTTGCGATAGTTGAGAACTGCCGGGCCGTTCCACACACGCTAAGATACTTAATATGTTATTGGCACTCAGTTGGGAATGTAAACTTCCCTAACGTGGTCCACCATCGAGTGGGCCACCCCATCGAGTGGGCCACTTTTTCCACCACCACAACCACCCGATTTTAAGACGCGTTTTTCCTACCACAACAATGTCTGACAATCTCTCGGAAAACCGAGTTCTTCTTGCGATCCATGCGATTCAATCGACACCGCGTTTAAGCATCCGTCGCGCTGCAGAGATTTACAATGTACCTCGAACTACGATCCGCCGCAGAATGAACGGCCAGGCCGCGAAGTCGGACAGTTTTAATGCCCGTTCGAATTTGACAAAGATAGAAGAGGACGTGATTGTCCAATACATTCTTGATCAAGATTCGCGAGGGTTTTCGCCCCGGATTGTCGACGTGGGTGATATTGCTAATCTTCTGCTTCGGAAACGCGGTGCGCGACACGTCGGAAAGAATTGGCCAGACCGCTTCGTTGCACGACGTCTAGAGCTAAAGACGCGTTTCAATCGCGTCTACGATTACCAGAGAGGCCTTTGCGAAGATGCTGCAATTATTGAGCCATGGTTCCGACTGGTGGCCAATATGCGAGCGAAATATGGCATCCTTGACTGCGACTTCTACAACTTCGATGAGACTGGCTTCATGATGGGCATGATACGGCCTGGGATGGTGGTCACGCGCTCTGATCGGGTTGGAAAACCAAAGGCCATTCAGCCTGGGAATCGAGAATGGGCGACAGCGATTTGCAGTATCGCTGGCGACGGCTATGTGGTGCCGCCTTTCTTGGTGGTTCAGGGCCGCTTCCACCTCGCCAGCTGGTACTCAGAACACCAGATTCCTGATGACTGGGCTGTCAAGACAACAACCAATGGATGGACGGATAATGCGACTGGTCTAGAATGGCTGCAGCATTTCGACGAGCATACTAAACGCCGTCGGAGAGGTGCATATCGGATGCTAGTGCTTGATGGCCATGAGAGCCACGTCAACGCTGAATTCGAGGGCTATTGCAAGGAGAATAACATCATCACCATTTGTCTACCTGCCCATTCCTCGCATCTTACCCAGCCTATCGGGTCCTCCTCCTGGAGGCCGAAGTACAGACATTGCAAGAGGCCAACAATGCACTTTCTAAGCGCCGGAGGGCTAAACGGACGCGTCTCCAGGATGGAGGGGCTATTAATGGAAGCCAGGCTAGGGAATTAATGGCAGAGAAAGGTGTGGTTGAAGAGGAAGGGCGCGTCGAGGGGGAAAACGAGGGGTCGTCAAAGAGGCGTCGGACAGGTTCGCGGCTCTGTGGCATCTGCCGCAAGACTGGCCACAACGCAAGGACATGCCCAGAGGCTGGAGAAACAGATAGTTCAAGTGATTCTGAGTAGTTGCAATTGATTTATTGTGGTTTTGGTGGACTTTTGGATATTTGTAGTAGTGAGGTCTCGAAAAGTGGCCCACTCGATGGGGTGGCCCACTCGATGGTGGACCACGTTATCCCCAGTAAGAGAATAAGTAAAAAGAATGTAATATCCACCAGTCCCTTTGTAACCCAGGGGCACAGTTCTCATATGCCGTTCAGTATCTTCATCAGGCCCTTCTCCGCGCTCTTCAGATCGATGACGGCATCTGCGAGAATGCGAAGATCCTGACTGTCCAACCCCGTTCGAGAGGGCCCATTGCAACTCTGGTCGCCGCCGCGCTTGATGCAATCCCGCACGATGCGCTGGTACTTCCGCATGTCTTTGAGTTCCTGGCACAGCTGCTCCGCGACGTGGTAGTTGCTCTGCTCGGACGGTGGCGGGCTGCTTGCATGTGATCCTCCGAGGCCCATCAGTCCCTGCAAAGGGCGAGAGAGCCCGGTCTCGAGGAGAACGATGCCGAAACGGAAGAGAAGCATCTGATGGATCAATTCGGCAATTTGATCCAACAACTTCTTGCAGTGATTGGAATTTTTCCTTATCAAGTCAATTAGACCGCCAGACACAGCTTCAGACTGAGATGAGACCCAAGATTCGATGCTCTCACGGCTCTTTTCAATCGCCAACTGCAGTCTTCTGACACCGTCTTCGAATATGAACTGCTGGGCATCGAGTCTGACTTGGATCTTGTCCAGCTCGTCGGAAGAATGTCAAAAGACAGAAACGGTCATGGAGAGCTTTCGGTATTCCTCGAATGCCCCGACGACCATGGGCAGGCCCCCCAGCACTGTACCGACGATAGACTGGACCCCACTCATTGTGAGACGGAGCTCAACGAATATATGATTTTTAGTATTTAAGGCAACATGAAATGCTGGCGTTTGAGGAAAGGGAGTACCGGCCAGTCTGTGAGTCGGCGTTCAAGAGCGGGGTTTGGCCGTTTGACTTGGTTTTGGCCCCCAAAAGCCCAGCCGAGCATGAGGCTCCCTACCTGGTGCAAACCGGCGGACCAAATCGGGCCAGGTGTGCAAGCTGCATTCGTAATTGGCTCTTCACCAACGTTTCCGTGGCATTCACCCCTCATTCTTTGTTTCTTGATATCCTTCACTTTGCCAGTTTTACAGACATGTGTCTGCTCTCAACTTGAAGTCGCAAACCTACCTATGTACCTGGTAACGTTACATATAAACGTGCATCATCAAGATCATCATGTCTTTGCCTCAGACAGCCTCCAATGACATGTACCATACTCGGAACTGGGTCCAGTTCCAAGACCCTTCCATCTTCGCTCGTAGTCTTGGAACTGCTGGCTTATTCCACGAGGCCATCCTCCAGCTCTTCAAGCACTTGATCCGGGCCGCCAAGGCTCGACAGCTCGAGCGACAAATCTCCCCCGAACTCCCAGACAAGCTTACCAAAGAGCTGCAGCGCTTCTACCTCTGGGGTGATGGCTTTTCGGCATCTGAGGGCGAGTTGGACGAGATCCTCGCCAAGGACGGCAAACTCCATCACATTGTTCTGTCGCTCATGTTGAAGTTGAGCGGCGTCTTGTCGCCCCAGTTATGTCAACTCCTCATCATAAGCCCCTTGCCTGGGACGGATGTTTATGCTACGCTACAAGACGTGAAGCGAATGCAAGGAGAGGTCGCCATGGCGGTGCAACCTGAGGACGCCAATGTGGACCCGGACTTTTTTGACGAGGTTTCGTCCCTCCCGGACTCTGAAGCTTCAGATATGAGCGAAGATAGCGTTCTCGACGGTATCACGACCTACATCGACTGCTTGATGGACCTCTGCCAGGTGCTTGATAATGTGGCAATGGATACACCCGACGCCGGAGATAACACCTCGGGCCTCTCCCAAATCCTGGAGACATTCAGCGTTTCGTCCCAAGCCCAGGGATACTGCCGCAAAATTCGAGACCAGTACCCCCATCTCCCTAAACTCCTGGTCGAGAGACTGGGCGAGCGCAACGCGAGCAGGGCTCTTCGCCTTTCGGAGTGCAAAAGCAACCTGGAATCCGGAGAAGTCAGTGGGGAGCAACAACTTGAAGTTGCGGATGCGAAACTTGAAATCACCACGTCCACCAGCCCCCAAACCGAAACTTTATTCTCAGATAGCCACCACCAGACAACGGAAACAGCCCCATCAGGGTTTCAGCCAGACTCGATCTTCGACCTTAATGACCGAGTGGCAGTCGAGAGGTCCAAAGCCACGAGGCGTAGGAATGCTGACGAAGAGTCGGATGCCGTGTCTACCGCTACGTTTGCCACATTCGCAACGACACAGTCAACCAGGGACGAGGGGAGGCCGAGAGTTCCCGCCGTTCCACAAGGCGAAGGCGATATCTTCACTTGCATGGCATGCAATTCGATGCTAAGTAAAGACATGGGAAGACATCTGTGGAAGCAAGTTTGTCCAAGAATACGTCCAGACTGGCCAAAAATTTATGGGCTGAAGGCTAACTACAAGTAATTAAAACTGGCAGAAAACACATCTTTGACAATCTTCAGCCATATTGTTGTACCGTCGAGCAGTGTATGCTTGGCCCTGATACCTTCATCTCGACGAGGTCTTGGGCTGCACACGAGCTCCGGCACCGGCAGCAGCATCATAATATTGCCAACAACACGTGGACATGTCTATTCTGCGGACCAAAGTCACGTCAACTCGACCAACCGGGCTTCTTCAGACATGTCAGTCGTCATCTTCGAGAGGTCGCACTAGCTGCCCTACCGCAGGTCTTTTACGACGTCGATGACTCGGAGTCTGAAGACTACGACTCTAATGCTTCCGTCTCCTCCAATTTGCCACGCTATGAACCATTCAGTGTTCCGCGGAAGAGAAAGTTTCAAGAAGTATACGGTGACCCGAGAGTCATCGTCTGTTTTGACCGGGGTGACCGCTATTTTATCGAAGCTCATCCCTTGGTTATGCCTCCTGCGGAGCCATATAACATCGATCATCTGCATGATCCCGACATTGTGCGATTGACTCGCACGAGATTGACAACAAACGTGGTCTACAATTTCTACTCGAGAGTGGGCCAACGCTTTATTCCCCGTGACACACTTCAAACCATTTTGAGCCCTAAGACGGTGCTGGAGATGCTTAACAACCTCACATGTTGCTATAGGATGCCCCCGGCCGAGAAATCAGCCTTGCGCGACGACATATGCTTCGGAAACAATCCGTGCTGCAAGTTGCTCGCCGTCTTGATCGTCATCCATAAGGAGAACGACTTGATCCAAGTCCGCAGGGATGGTGTCTCAGACCAATGTTTACCCCTTTCTTCTCGTGGGACATGTCAAATCGCAGCCCACTCTCATCCAACCATCCAGTCTTGGGGAACCATCTGGCTCACCGCTTCTGACTGGAGCTATCGTCTCAATCCGGTGTATCTCAAGCGTTTCCAGACAGAACATGTCCACTATGTCCTCGATGAAGAAGATATTCTTCCTGTTTCTGAAGCTCGTAATCGATTTCTCCGTCCTACGGGAGTTACATCATGGCAAAACAATACCTCAAAGGTTCAGCTCGGATCTGGTAGTTACGATTTTGGCGCTCTTGCGGTAGGTCACTACCCACAAAGAACTTCTGCGATATAGAACAAGAAGCCAGCTAACATTTACATATAACCGTGGGAACCTAGCCCTATGCGGGAACTGGCATACAGCACTTCGCGCTGAAGGGTCCATTTTCCGGTCGTTCGAACTCAGAACTCCTCAACCTCGGTCTTGGCACTTTCCTCAACATCCAAGACCCACCAGAAAAGCACTTTGTGAAGCTCTTGTCCAGCTTTGAGATCAGAAACCCGCTCGACCCAGAATCCATTGACTTTTACTTTCTTTTCCCTTGGGCTGACGGCAACCTCTGGGACTTCTGGGAGCAGCATCCTGCCGACTATCAGCGCATACCCCACTGCAAATGGATGGCCAAGCAGTGCTACTACCCGGCCAGAGCCCTGGCCAGGTACCATGAAGAGCGGCGTGAACTCTTGATGCTGCCATGGGTAGGTTAAGGGACAAGGGTTCCGATATGCTCCACGGCTGCTTCCATGCCAACTACATTCTCTGGTTCCAGTCAAGTAACATCCTAGTTCTCGCCGAATCCGGCGTCGAAACACTAAAGTACCCCCAAGGCTTGACAACAGAGCGCATGAGCAAGAAGGATCTTAAGAGCTCGGCGACCTACCGAGCACCAGAGTTTGATCTGCAGCACGGTACCGTGTCAAGAAAGTGCGATATCTTCTCCCTCGGCTGCACGTACCTCGAGTTCATCACCTGGTATCTTGAGGGCTGGGACTCCGTAGCGGAGGCCTTCCCCAACCATCGGCTGGAACCGGACATTCGCGGGTTCAAATCCGACACATTCTTTCGAATCCAAGGAGCTGGCACCGCTCGCAAAACGGCAACCATTAAGCCCCAGGTTAACGAGTGGATAGCCAGACTTAAGAAGCATCGGCTCACGTCCAACTACATCTTAGACTTCCTCGATCTGATCCATCACGCGCTTGCTCCCAACCCGAAGGAGCGCATCGACGGCCCGGAATTATTCAAAAGGCTCTACGTCTTGGCTGAAGCTTGTCAACGAGACCCGAGCTACTATACGGAGAAGATCAATCTTGAATAGCGCGGCATCAGTGCTCGTTAATTACCGCCCTTCAAATCCTACTTCTCGAATAGTGTCTCTCTGTGACTGTCACAAGGGTTGTCGTTCCTTTTCTTTCTTTTTTTGGCCAGCTCTTAACCCGTACTCAGAAAGTAAACACAGCCTCTGGATAGTGAGCTAAAGCCGTGATTGCTAATAATCACGGAAAATGGTGATTCAGCATCTCCGGCGTGAGTGTAAAGGCTACCAAGCAGGAAAAGGAAAGGTCAATGTCATCTTCGGGAGTAGGTTGGAGTTTCTACAGTATGGCAACACTATTAGTATAATGTAATAGTGCACTGGCACCGATTTCAATATCAAAGTCGACCTCAGCAGAAATCAATTCCCCGTTTCTCACCCTATTTGCACTAATTAGTCTGTTTAACTTTCGCGCGGATGACAATAGTGATTTGACAGACCTCCCTTCTCCCTTTAGATATCGGTAAAATGGTTAACTGCCGGATAAATAGCTGGGAGACTGGTTTCTGCTTTAATCAGCTTTATAGCCCGGGTGCGTGATAGTAGTGTGACACGATATCAACGGTTTGTCAACAGCGTGACCTAAAAGACTCCCCAACTATTCCTCCATCTATCACACAGACCCATTTTCCTGCTAGATACCTACTTATTCACTCAACATATAATGCCGATAGATAGCCATCACAAACAGAGAAACGACTTCACATTGCATAGAAACAAAATAATATAATCCAACACTATGTGACCTGAGTAGCTGACAGAATACCCACCAAACATACCTACTTGAGCAGCCCCCTAAAGTAAACCCCTAGTTCTACAATCTCGTGGTCCACCACTGCAATACCAAACATCCATATCATCAACCCCCCGCAACAACTGACCACGTCTTGGGCGTGAACGCCAACTCCCCCCGCAGTCTCAGACTCTCCGGGTCCACGAGCACCTTCAAACCAATCGAGTCTCGCCCAAGGTTATACACCCGAAATATCAGATATAGTCCATCCGTCCGGCGCCTCTTTGCATTATTCTGGTTCGATTGGTCCTGCATCTAACAAGCATACACACCTGTTAGCTCAACTGGCACCTCAAAAAAAAAACACCACCCATCTCACAACTAAATAACAGGAATGCCATGGGATACTAACCCTCTTATACTGCGAATGACTCATGAAAAACGGCTTGGCACACGGCCCCGTCGTCGATTTGATCTCGATAAAGTACCGCACGCCCCGTACACCCGCCCAGAGCCCCTCGGCGAGGTGGCCCTTGTCGACTAGCATGGCCGTGAATGCCCCGCTGTCGTCACTGTACACAATGTCGGCTGTCTCGCGCCCGGTCCAGGGGGCCATGTCGGCATAGTCGGGGTGGCCGGCGGCATAGTTGCGGATTGTGCTTTGCCAGTTGGCGCGGGAGAAGTCGGGGAGGCTCGGGCTCAGGTGGGTCAGGAGTTCGAAGACCTGATGGTGGTTAACCAAGGTACCCGGTAGTTTGCCATTGTCTTGGTTTAATTAGTAGGGGAGGGTAATTAACTTACGAAAAGCTCGCCTGCGGCACCTATACTTTTGTCGCGCTCGACTTGATTTGTGGAGAGCAGGCGGTAGGGCTGTGCCTCTTCATAGGAGTCGGATGTGGAGTCGAGCGCGGCATGGATGGCTGACATATCGAAGCTTCCTCGTGAGAGGAACGTGGTTTGTCTGGCGGCGGTAACGACAATTTCCAGCAGAGCCGAGTATTGATCCCCAAGTAGCTCGGGGGCGGGCGGTTGGTATACCGCGGATCTTGTGGAGGAAGTCGCGTGTTGGCTCCGAACTAAGGTAAAAAATGGTCCCCCGCTTGCAGAGCCCGGGCTCGTATCGCTTGAGGAAAGGACTGAGAGTGGGGAGGGTGTGTCCTGTCCTGGGCCATCGCTACTGCTTTCGCTGCTTCCCTGGCTGGGGGAAGCAGTATCACGATAGAAACGATTCGGAGGCGAGTGTGGGAGTGTTGGTGTAACTGGGGTTGCCACGTCGTTTTCTCCATCAACTCCTGAGTCAGCCAAATCATCGACAATGTCAACAGAGGGAATCCCATGAGCATCCAGAATATCCGAGAGCGCGTAATTCTTGACACTCAAAACACTCTGCACGATGCTGATGACCTCAGATGGCACTGGATCTCGAATGCCCGTGGTTGGCGCCGTCATCAGCCACTCGCTGAAACGGAGTGGCAGCTTGCTGTTGAAGCAGATCTCCTGGCTTCTCTCGTCACGGGGCACGTAAATCTTCAACCCCTCGGCACTGTCGGCGATATGAAGCGTTGCTGTTGCCTTCTCCACGTGCAGCGGCTTGCCGTCTTGGTCCAGCTGAAGGATGGCTGTCATCTTGTCCGTCTCGAGGGTCTCGGAGCTCTTCAGAAGGGCATAGAAAGCCGCGAGGTCGCCCTTGATCCTCTGGGTATCATAGGTCGCAGCAATCCTAGAGACATGTTAGTCCGTCTACTCTATGAATCGACCGTGACATGACTTGAAAGCCAATGGCATACCTGAGCAACGCATGCGCCTTCCGCTTGATATCTCGGCTCGACGATGAGATTGGGCGCGTTGAGTGAGGATCAGCCGTTGAAATCTCCCTCACGCTTTTGGATAAGTATCGATGTTCCAAGCCTGCCCAAGCAATGAACGGCTGGAAATTTCGGACCTCTTCCATGCTGAGCTGGAGGAATTTGGCCTTGCCCGCAAAGTCTTGGCCTAGGGCTTTGCGGTCCACAATGGCAAAGCCGTCCGTGCCCTTCCGAAGCTGGACATTACCATCGGGGAACTCCACTGGGAACACATCGTTATTTAGAACGGGATTGGGGTCTAATTCGTGGCCTTCAGTGCCCCGTAGGAACGAGTTGAATGCAACGAGAGACTGCTTGGCTTCTTGCACCGACATGCAGAGTCCGCCCTGAGCCGCCAAATTTTCATATACCATCTTGGCTGTCAGGTTTTGAACACCGAGTCGACTAATAAAGAACGTCTCGAGTTCTGGGTAGAGTTCGTTGAGGGTGAGCACCCCCCGAATCTGGGTGGCGCTGGACCATAAGCATGTGGAGATTGGGTGCCAAAAGGTGGATCCGTCGCTTGCAAAGCCGAAGGTGAGCTGTTCAGCCTCGAAGACTGCTCTGTAATCATTATTTTTGTTAGTTACAGAATGTTCATGAATGTTAGTTTATAGCATCAGACCACTCACTTCAGCCGTCCCGCATCCACGCCAAGCAAGTTCATGTCGGCAAGGCATGTGTATAGCGCGGCGATTCTGTCAAAGTCAGTTTCCTTCCGGTTCCTAAACGCCCTTATGTCATCCACAATGTCCTCCCAGGTGCAGTTCCGTATCTTCAAGGTCGACGAAAAGAAGTTGGCAAGAGTTGAGCGATCTGTTGCAAATTTGTGTCCAAAGGTTGCCGAGTACAGAGGCACCAGCGAATGCTTTGCTCGCAGCTGAATTGGAGCTTCCCAGACACATTCCTCTGGTAGCGCCCATGTTGCACTGTCGGTACCACCCCCTGGGATGAAGATTGAATGCTCCTGAGTGAATTGGCTGCTGTGATCAAGATTAGCAGCTGAAATACTCGCTGATAATAGTGACATTAACATTTCCCTCCAGCCCCCAGTTCTATTCTGAGGATGAATAGTACGGCCGACGAAATACCTAATTGAGTAGAGGCAGAGGGTCATGATGGTATGACATATAGATAAAACATGAAATCCAAGCATACAGTGCCTAGCCCGGACTTGAAGTTGAAGTGTAGACTCTCCATCAAGGGAAATATGTGAAGTCGGAGCAAAACTTACAGAATCTCTTTCTGGCAATCACTAGGATCCCTCGACTCGCGGACCTTGGCTTGAAGGTGGATGTAGAGTTCGTATATCCTTGCGGGATTCTTTAAATCCTTGGCGTACGAGTTGTCATACGAGACCCACGATAAGACATCCAGCGCGAATTTCACAGGCGAAACGTTGTAACCCAGTCCAAATCGTTTCCCCAGTGCTTCCCACTCTCGGGGGAACGTGTAGAAGGTCGGGTTGCCTTCGAGCCTCAGCCAGGGAAAGAATTCGTCTTCAAGCATGAATCGACCGCACAACTCCTCGAGTGGCTTGACAGGCAAGTATATTACCCCGAGTTCGCGCCCTATGCCTTCAAACTTGCAGGGCACCTCGGTGAGGTTCAACGCGTGGAGTAGTTTCTCATTGCCCTCAAGCTCCTCCCACTTGGCTGCATCATGCTCCGAGACAGCCTGCAACAGTCCAACAAACTTCTCCGGTCGGAACATAGCCACGTACCGGCAAGCGACTGAGAGGCCATCGTTGTCATAATGGTCCAGCCGAGGGTATCGGAGGAGATCCCAATGCTTCATAAGCCATTCTTTCCAAGGCAGGGCGTCGTTCGTTGGTTGGGGAGGAATCTCCTTGAAATAGGCATCGTGAACGAACAAGGCCTCGAACCCAGGTGCGCCATGCCCGACATCTGGTCCAGGATCAGTCGGCGCGAGCAGATTCGCAGCGCTGAATTCGTCGTCATCCGGAATATAGATATCCACGCCACGGGCCTCCGGGTGATAGAGTGCGCCGTTTTGGGCAACGAAAGATATCGATGAGTATCCATGCAGATTCTTGGTCAGATGCTCCGTCAGGTACAGAAAACGAAGATGACAAGCGGCCTCACATGGATCCATGGCTTTCGCTTCTTTGGCGTACTGCTTGATTCTGTCCTGGATCAGGGTGACGGATGCGGTCTGGACTCCGACGTAGTCAAAAAGCTGTTTCCGATCGGCATCGGCCACCGCCGCCGGATCCAGCACTTTCAGGTTGAGGCCGCTGGGGATCTCCAAGTCTGTGACATCAACTGTTGGGTAATAAACGGTTCCGGACTTGGCCGAGGTCCAGCTGCCGTCTCTCAGTGGCAAAAGGTCCAGCTCTTTTATCCGGGCTTGCCATGGGGTCCGGCCGCTCTTGAATGGTTGCTGCAGAAGTCTTGCGGCGCGTGGCTGCCACTTTTTAATCCCAGCAGTTTCGGGGGACTCGGATTTTTTCATCCGCGAGTTTGGTGATTCAAGATCCCGCCTAGCTCGCACAATGATCTCGTGCATGAACATATGGCTGAGGCCATAGGGATGCAAGAAAAGCAAGTCATCAGCCCTGTAATTGGGAGACAAATAGAGTCCCGGCTCTATATCCGGAAACAGAGGCGATCCTAAAGCATCAAGCTCCATACTGTTGTGTGATCTTGAGTCTTCAATGAGCCGGAGGGACCGCCCACTCTGGGCTGGTCGAAGAACCGGAGTTGAACACACCAAATGGTCAATCTTTCTAAGCACCCTCATCCAGAAGCTGTCCCAGGGGTAGTCGGACTCTGACGGGAGATAGCGCATCCACTGGTACTGCAGAGTTTCATGTTCGCAAAGCTGAAGCACCCCTTTTATGAAGGCATCGGCGATCCCGTGGGCCAAACCCTCGTTCCTGGCAGAGGTGGTTACAATGTCCTGTCGGTTGGCTTGGGTGACAAAGTCCGCCTGTATCAAGAACTTAAAGGCCATCTCCCGCACGGGCAAAAATGCAAAGATGTGCTGGTTCTCCAAAACAGGGGCGTGATCATCGTCCAGGGGAAAGGCAAGAACCACCTCTCCTTTTGAGTATGCACCGGTTGCTTCTTCCTGCTCGGAGTAAGTCCGATTGTCGTGTTTGGCCAGACCAGTGACCTCGTGCTCGGTCTTGTGGTAGTACCGTTCCTCGGCGTGCTCCTCGCCATCCTGGAAGGTGGACTTTGTTGCCTTCACAATGGCGTTCGTCTCACGCTCAACCGAGTACCTGATGATGTGGGTGCCAGCACCGTCGTCATCGTCGTGGAAGGCGATGTTGATCTGCTGTATGTTCTTCATGAAGAGCAGGATCGTAGCATGGACCTCTTCGAACTGCTTGCGGATGGTCTGATACCGCCTCTCGATCTCAGCCGGCGTGCCGTCCTGGTGCAGGAGCAGAGTCATGCGAGTAAGTCGGTCGCCTAGGTCTTCGTCGTCGTCGTTGACCCATACTGGCGTGATCATACCCATGCCCGAGTCTCCGTTCCGGTGCTGGAAATAAAACGAAAAATCGCCGGACTGAATGTGGGCTCTGTACGCGGCCATGAAGACGGACTTGAACCCGATGCCCTTCTCGCCGATGTACCCCCGGGCTCCCGTCTTGGAACTCTTCCCGGCGTTGCAGATGGCCGTTAGGTTTTCCGAGATAAAGCCATCCTCGTTGTGTTCGACAACCAACCGATCACGATAGAGACTGAAGGACACCTGGCGCACCTCGCTGCGGGCCCGTGCTTTGGTGTAGAGGCTGTCTTCGGCATTCTGGAGCAATTCAAAGACGAATCTGGCATTGCTTGTGTAAAGATTCCGTGCCAGCCTTTGAGTCATTCAGAACATCGGTTAGCGATTTCTACACATATATTCATATCCAATTTGAAATGAATAATGGTGTTATGATATAAAGCAAGAACAAACGGCAGACACATACGTAGTCACATATGAGGCAATCATCTGATCCTTCTTCAGAATAGCATGCTCAATTTCGCGGCGATATTCCTCAGGCATGTGGTCCAGGACCTCTTGTCGGATGTAGCCATGCTTTATGCGGATCTCCTCGACTAGTGCCCGCGCGAATGCGCGGCCGTTGCCAGACATGCTGCTTGGATTTGGTCGTATGTCTTCTTCGAGGCTGGCGACTGAAGATCAGGTGTAATTCCGAATCGACTTTCAAAAGCCGCGGCCGTGGTCAGAAAAGCCGAAAAGTAAGAAGGAAACGAATAGCGTGGAGCCGCAAAGCGAAATGAAGACGGTCGATGACTGTCGAAGTCAATGCGTGATCTATCGCAGAAGAGCGAGAGAGGTCATCAGTATTGAGCCGTTAAATGATCCATGTCTGGATTCATGGAAATTCACTGCACTTTGGATCTCCAACGTCGCCGCTGTCGCCGCGTCTTGATCCGCCATCGTTGGCGACCTCGTGTTTCATCCAGAGCCCCTTTGCCCATGAAACACGACATGATTAATTTCAGACCCCTCCTTTTCGGCCACCACACCGAACGCCGCCGTGCATGTGTTTGTGAGTGAGAAAAGGGTGGCCGAAAAGGGAGGCCTGAACTAACCTGACGAAGCCAGCAAATGTTTATGTCTTCTGTTCTCGACCCAAACAACGCAAAACCGTGGTATGATGGTGGCTAGATGTCAGGGCCCGTCGTGTCGCAGCAGCAGCGGCAGCGCCAGATGATTGGACAAACAAGGCCACCAACCCAGGCCAGAGCGCCAACGTCAGGCTCAACCTCTCGGTTTGACCTTGCTGTGGGGGGAGTTATCTGGGCGTGGTGGCGCGGCGGGAGAAACTCCCGGCCTCGGGGCTGCTATCCCGATTGAGGAAGTTGACAATTGCTGGCTTGGACGTTCTTTTCGATCCTTTTGCTCGAGATGTGCGGAATAAAGTGAGGCGGTGATGAAGACGCTTGATTTGGAGGTGGGCCGAGGAGAGAAAAGCCCACAGAGGTATCTGGGTGCCTGACCGGTTGGCAGTCGCGGTCGTGCCTGCCTACAACCCACTACAAATGGACAGTGCCAGGTGATCCCAACCTGGTGATCCAAGTGATTAGGCGCCTTAGGTCAGGTACCTGAGGTACTCGGGTAAGGCAGGTGCATCCTGTACCGTATCAGGTATCCCGGAAGCACCAACGCAGCCATTAGCCTGTATCCATTCACCCTTGTTGAACTGCAAAAATGATCTGGTGAGGTCTAACAGAACAGGGCTGATTGGGCGGGTATATATCCCTTTCAACAGCCTTTATCGAGGGTAATCTGAACTTACTAGTTCCCAGTCACGCCAGTGCAACCACTGGTCCACAGCGACAAAAACATCTCAGTATCGGGTTAAGCATGTCAGACCGTGTCTAAGGTAGGTACTCAGCATTCAACAAACCACATCACAGATCACACATCACACACGACAGAGAGAAGAGACAAGAGCATGATGGACGATTAACATTTTTATTGAACCACCCTGACCGGCGTCTGGTCTAGTCTAGACACCAGAACACCAAGTCCCGACCGCGTCCTCCATCCTCAACAATAATTCCAGTCCACTATTTACACCACGCCGTTCCATACCATCCATGCCCATTTCACACGCCACATGCCATCCACCATTACCCTCTCGACAGCCGAGACCACTAAAACTTCTCGACCGCGGCCGAGGTTGTCAGAGCAACCTAGGATCTAAATACGATATACCGACTGGCACGCACCCACGCAAAACCGAGCCATGCGCCGACAACGAGCAACATAATAACATGGCATGCTTGTTCTATCTCCAACCTCTCCACCAAACCCGACCAAACCTTACTAGTGATACGAGACAGCAGCATCACTAAGAAACAAAGACTTGGTTGGGCCAGCCCTAGGAATCCCAACTGTTCACCTAATCCACCAACAAACAATAGTTCTAACGTCGGCCAATGAACTTTTTAAAAAAACGCAACGCAGGCCACAATGGTAATAATGCATTGTAAACACGCCGAATGGATGTGTGCGTCTCCTCGCACGAAGTGGTATCAATGATCAGCTTCGTCCGAGACCACCAGATGCTGCTCGATCTTCTGTAAACGAGGTATAGTTTTGGCCAGCGTCTCGAAGCTCAAACTGACGCTACAACAAGGCCCCAAAAAGCAAAGTTGCGTCAGTCGTTAAGCCGCCTTCAAGCCAGGGCTTACCCATTGACCATCATTACTGAGAGTGTCAAACCGACTGGTGCCGATTTCCTCGTTGTCGAGAATGGTACCAAAGCCGCTGAAGTAGTAGCCAATAATCACGACCAGGTAGCTGAGGAGTAGGATGCTGCCCTTGAAGTAGTTGCTTTTGCCTTCGCCGTACATGTAGCTGAGCAAGAAGACGCATAGGATGACCGTCACCATGTCCCACTGCGGGAAGAGCAGGGTAAAGGTGTATCGGCCAACTTCTTCGAGGGGGACGCCGAGAGGAGGATATACGGCCGAAAAGAGGACCAAGGCCGGGATTTGGAGAAGGCAGACCTGCAGAGCATAGGCCGAACCGATCTCCATGGAGAGTGCAATGTTGCCATTCATGGCAAAGGAGATGGCGTTCTAGTCGTGGAGGTTAGCGAAAGAAATCAAAGCCGTGGGAAAGAGAACCTACCAAGAACTCGGTTGTGTTCGGTACCAGGGCAAACAGCGTAATACCGAGGAACTTCTCGTCAATCTCAATGCTTTCAAGTACCACATCAACAGTATCAACCAGGATCTCTGCAATGACGGCGTAGAGTATGGTGGCACCCATCAAAATGACGGCACTCTTGAGTCGGCTCCAGTTTGGCGCATCGTGGCCTCCATGACCTTGCGCGCCAGCCACATCTCCGTCCTCATGATCCGGGAAGGTGGCGGCACGGATCGGGACAGGGCGGGCGCTCGACACTGACGCCTGGGCAGCAGCGGGAGCGGAAGATCCATGGAGTGCATGACTAGAGATGCGTCTCGATCCGTGGACATTCCGGGCTGCCACAGCGGCGGCGGTTGCTGCAATCTCCGTAACTTGATGGACGAGGTTGTTATTTTCGGCATCAGAGAACCCGGGAATCGTGATGGTCGTAGCGAGCGCGTCTTTGTTATATCGGCTCTGATTCGGCGGCACGACATGAGGGGTGCTGTTGGACCCACCCGCCGGGATGGACGAGTTCTGCCGAGTCTGGTCTTCTGGTCTGGGCTGGTGGCCCACTTGGCGAAGAGACTGGCCGAGGATGCGCCTGTAGAGATGCGAGTCACGAATGTCAACGCCGGTCGTATCGCCAACCGATGTCTGATGTGAGGGTCGAGCAGAGCCGTGGGGGGTGATGTGGTCTTCCTGTTTCTTCTCGTCTGCTTCGCTGTTCCAAATCACGGCGGCATGGGTGCGAAGCGTGAACCACAGACCGATAGCATACGACAAGAAGAGCATGCCGGCAGCAATGTAGCAGTAGGGACGTACGGCTTGAAGGTAGAAGCGATCGTTGAGCGCGGGAGTCTGCGAGAAGTAACATCTGCGGCAGTCTCGTAGAGCTCCCCCGCGGGCAGGGTGGTCGAAGTTGGTGCAGTCCTGGCAAGTGAGTTCGTGGGTTCCGTAGATTTGATAGAAGAGGGTGGGACCAAAAGCTCCGATGACGGCAAAGAGAAGCATGGTCGAAGTAACACCGGCCGACTGAGAGTTGAAGCGCTGCGTCTTCCGCTTGATAGCGCCGCAGCACATGGAAAGACCTGGGAGGAAGAGGATACCTGCAAAAATGCTGCCAACAATACTGCCTTCAACAAGTTGGGCTTTGCCCTGCTTGAGTGCGACGCAATAGAGGAAGACTTCGACAATGGTGGAGAAGAAGGCGTTGATTGCGGCGCCCAGTCCCATCGACGACTGCGCAGAGATGGAAGCGACAGCTTGGCCAATGAAGTAGGCTAAAGGAATGATGGACATCAAGGCTGCGATGAAGAGAAATGCGGGCGAGGTGAGAAAGTTGTCGACATGGAGAACTCCGTCCAGAACGAGCCAATCGAAGATGACGAAGCAGACGATGGCCATGAGATTGATCAGGAAGATATTGGTTCCATCAACAGTATACTTCCAGTACTTGAGACCGACAGCACGGTAGGTGCAGAGGAGGATGGATGCCTGCGGCGCCGCCGGAGCGCGTGCAGAAGCCGTGTCGGAATCAAAGGACAGTGCGAGGGGATGGCGTCGAAGGTGGTCGAAGAGAAGCATGGTGACCTTCCCCATAGGAATCCAGAAAACCAAAAACCAGCAAATGGCTGAGACGATAAACAGGGAGGGCATGATCAGGAAGTAGAAGAAGATGAAGAAGATGACACGGCCAATGTTCCACTGGCCGCGGCCAAACAATCTTCGCTTCATGCGCGGGAGATCCGGATCAGAGCCTTGTCCGCGGCCTCGGCCGAGCAGGCTGTCCGTCTCATCGGGTTCCGAGTCCAGACTTCTTCGGGACCGGCCAACGATAGATCGGCTGCTCTCCGGTCCAAAGTAAAGCTGCCCGTACTCCAAGTCGCCGTTCTGCCACTGCTCGTACTCACTGATGCTCCTGCCCTCGCCCAGGTCCTCGTCCAAATAAGCCTCCTGCTGCTCCAACCGGACGAACTTACCGAACGGATAGAAGAGATAGCCTGCTAGGCCCCACAGCACACGTCCGTACTCTCGCCCGCTAGGCGCAGCAGCAAACATGAAGCAGATGAGGGCACCAACGAAGGCAATCAGGGCCATCCACCAGCCAAAGGCGAGAGTCCATAAGACGTTGAAGAAAAAGAGCCAGTTGCTGACTCGGCCACCGGGCGAGGAGTGGATGTCACCCTCGGCGTTCTTCTGCACTGAGCGGTCCTTTTTGTACAGAGCGGGTTTCCAGAGCCTGATGCCGAACGGATGGGTCTGGTTGATGGCCTGTTGACGATCCTTCAGGGTGAAGCTCTCAGCGTCGCTAATATCGCCGTCTTCGTCGCCAGGTGTCTCGTCTTCAACATCTTCCTCAACCTCCGGCGTGTCTTCAACGAGCTCCTCTTCCGGGAGAGGCTCGTCGATGACTACTTCGGCTAGTTCCTCGGGTTGTTCGTCGACTTCAATATCATCGCGATGTGAGTGAACTCTAGACAGCGCCGGGGGAAGGACCGTGCGTCTTCTGACTGTGGAGGTGGAATAGCTCTGCTGTCGTGAGGCAGCGTCGGCCTCAACCTCGGCGATGCCGTCATCTACAGAGAAGAACTCGCCTCGGTGTGGGGCTTGGACGTTGGAGGATGCGCGGCGCGTCATGGGAGGTTTTCGGGGGCGTCCCCTGCCGCGGTCGGGGCCTAGCATCGGCGATCGTGCAGGGTTCTGGCTCGCTCGGTGAATGGCGCGCTCGGAGGCAGACTGGCTCGACTGGCCTCCATCGGCATGTTTGAGACTGGTTGCGTCCGGGCTGGTGATTGCACCTACAAGGAGAAGAGGATAATAGTCAGCCAATCTGCATGTGCTTCATTCAATGCTGCCTCCATTTGAGAATAGGAACGGGCACGAGGGGCCCGCAGGGTCTTGCAAGTGTCCCCACAGGGAGTTTGGTACCCACCGTAGGTTGTTGTTGTGGCTGTGGGCTCAGGTATCCTCCGCACGGTATCAGTCGACAAAAAGCTGTCAGTGAAGCTGTCGTCTCGGCCAGTGATGGGCTCATATCGGGAGGGGTTCCGCGTGTCGGTGGGCGAGGGGTCGCTTGACGAATCGTCGTCGGCGGTCTGAGAGGGAGGAGCCATGACCTCGTCTTTTGGGAAGTTGGATGAAGCAGCGATGCAGATCGAGGAGCTGGCGTTGATTGGAAATCGGGTAGGGGGCTTGCTACGCTGAGCAGCTTACGACGCGGATTCCTCTGACGCGCGCTGTTGACAACGTAGTAAATAGCTGGATGGGTGGGCGATGGTGCTCAAATAATTAAGATAAGGTGAGAGAGCACCAGAATCGCACGATGCTGAGGGGAAGTCGGATTCATAGTAGTAGGCGGTATCTCTTGGGCTAGATGGTTTGGCGACCTGGAAGCGGCGAGATTGAGCTCGTAGCTCGTGGTTGTCAAAAGACGTTAACGCGGGCGGAAATCGCGGGCCAAGACAGGGAAAGCTGATGGTAAGCACCGAGCAGAGGACAAGGCGACGCAGCAGGATGGAGGGTCCCAAACAACAGAAGGCGAAACGGGCGATAAGATACCAAGTAACCGTAGATCGATAGCGACGACTTGCGACGGGGACTAGAAAGCAAAAAAGGGGATCACGAGTACAACGGAAGTGGACACAAGGTGTAACCTGAGGTGATTTGACAAGATGCACCTGGCCGAGGTTTTCTTCTCTGGAGGTGGATTTACGACAATGGTCTCGGGTAAGATCAGGATGTTGCACTTGCGCAATGCACGCCGAGAGCCCAAGGGAAGCGCACCAAGACCCAGAACTGCAGCCAGCCGCACCTCCCCAGTCCTCCCTCAGGCGAGCTCAGGCAGGCGCGATTGCCCATGTCCGTGGGAGGTTAGTACGGGCAGCCGTGTGGTCTGTGTGCCTCCTGCAACTGGCGCCGTGGCTCCTCCCCGCTAGACTCTAGGGTCTTTCTTCTTTAGCGGGTCGGCCACCATCAGCGGTCTGGATGGATCCCACACGCATCCCTGACCGACTGGGCTGCTTGGAGGATGATAGACCCTGTAAAAAAGAGACAGGATCTTGAATAACCTGAACTACAGATATACGGACGGACAGGTTGTCTTGCACGTTTCTCTTCATAAAGTGGATCATTGCGTGCCTACTCTTGGTCCTACCGAGGAAACAGCCACTCAAGCTGCAACTGAGAAGAATGCGCTGTTGCATGACAGTTGAGACACCCGAGAAGAACACACAATCTAAGAGGGCCGGGAGTCGCGTGGGGACGTTGCGGGGACGCTGAGACGCGGATTCATGATGCGCCCAAGGTTGAGGCTGGTTCAGGCTTTCGCGATAGTGGAGATTGATGCGCCTAGTTCCAATCTTGAGTTCTCCGTCACCGCCCATCGCCATCGCGTTGCTTAACCCCGCAGATCACGACACCTTACTTTCTCCAATCATGCTGTCAATCATTGCTGAAGGCAGCTGAGGTCGCGGAGGGGGGGGCTGGATGGATGTGCGCTGACATGGGCAGTCCGGTATCCCGTATAGCACATCGGGATCCGAAAAGCCGCTATGGCATCATGAAAAAGAAGGTAAAATGTCTTGTAGAACCGTATCCCGTAACCTGTAGAACCTGCACGAGCTTGGATCGCGATGACATGCGCCAGGATGGATGCTCGACCCGCGACTCGAGATGCACCAAACCCGAACCTCCATCCCACGTGGGGGACTGCCATTCAGGTCAGCCAAGAGCTTCTGGATCCAACCAGACCTGGCGACGAGCTCGGAATCGCCGGGGTGCCACCAATTTTTCAGGTGCGCGTGTGGTGCAAAGCAAAGGCTGACATGCGGTGAGAAAAAAGGGAATGCATGAATTGGTTCGAGTATCATCTGTCACTGAACAACTCGACCCTGTGACTGTGTGTGCAGCCGTTCTCCAATTCCCGCTGTGGTGGTGCTTGCGCGGGAAAATAAATGGAACGCAGTGACATCATACCTTATTGACCAGCGCTCCGGGGAGGCAGGACGGATGACTAAGATATTACAGCTTATCGATAAGGATAGGTTGAAAAGATAACAGATCACGTGCAAGGTCAGCAAAACGCAACGGCCAGGCACTGGCCCACCCCTGCAGGCTTGGCGTCGGTCGGGCGCGGTGGTCCCTTAGCTTGGAGTGCTGTGTTGTGTTGCGTTGCGTTGACCTCAGCTGCCTGGGGGCGAGTTTATCGAATCCAGCCAGCACGGCTACGAACCGTACAACAGCCATCCATAGCACAGCTACCACCACCTACCACCGAAAGTTCGCGATACCTTCCCTCCGCTTCCATCCATCCACGAAAAGCCAATCCCGCCGTCGCCGGCCCAAACACAACCAAACCCCAATCCAACCCGACCATATCCCTCCATCCCCGAACACACGCTCTCAACTATCTACAACACCCGCCCGTCCGTCAGAGCTTCCGCATCGCGGAGCAGCCGCCATCCGCAGCCCAAGATGGCGCTCGACAACTACTACCACAACAAGATCGAGGCCATGCAGCTCGAGATCCTCAAGGGCCAGGCCGTGCTGCGCCGCCTCGAAGCACAGCGCAACGACTACAACTCGCGGGTGCGCCTGCTCAGGGAAGAGCTCGGCCTGCTGCAGCAGCCGGGCTCGTACGTCGGCGAGGTCGTCAAGGTCATGGGCACCAAGAAGGTGCTCGTCAAGGTGCACCCCGAGGGCAAATACGTCGTCGACGTGTCCGAGTCCGTCGACATCACCAAGCTCACCGTCGGCAAGCGTGTCACCCTCCTGTCCGACTCGTACAAGCTCGAGAAGATCCTCCCGTCCTCGGTCGACCCGCTCGTGTCGCTCATGATGGTCGAGAAGGTGCCCGACAGCACCTACGACATGATCGGCGGCCTGGACCAGCAGATCAAGGAGATCAAGGAGGTCATCGAGCTGGGCCTCAAACACCCCGAGCTCTTCGAGTCGCTCGGCATCGCCCAGCCCAAGGGCGTGCTGCTCTACGGGCCCCCGGGCACCGGCAAGACACTGCTCGCCCGCGCCGTCGCCCACCACACCGACTGCAAGTTCATCCGCGTGTCCGGGTCCGAGCTGGTGCAGAAGTACATCGGCGAGGGCAGCCGGATGGTGCGCGAGTTGTTCGTCATGGCGCGCGAGCACGCGCCGTCCATCATCTTCATGGACGAGATCGACTCGATCGGCTCGTCGCGCGTCGAGGGCTCGTCGGGCGGCGACTCGGAGGTCCAGCGGACCATGCTGGAGCTGCTCAACCAGCTCGACGGCTTCGAGCCGACCAAGAACATCAAGGTCATCATGGCCACCAACCGGCTCGACATTCTCGACCCCGCCCTGCTGCGCCCCGGCCGCATCGACCGCAAGATCGAGTTCCCGCCCCCGAGCGTCGAGGCCCGCGCCGACATCCTGCGCATCCACAGCCGCAAGATGAACCTGACCCGCGGCATCAACCTCAACAAGATCGCTGAGAAGATGAACGGCTGCTCCGGCGCCGAGCTCAAGGGCGTCTGCACCGAGGCCGGCATGTACGCCCTCCGCGAGAGGCGCGTCCACGTCACCCAGGAGGACTTTGAGCTCGCCACCGCAAAGATTCTGAATAAGCACGACGACAAGGAGGTTTCGTTGGCGAAGCTGTGGCGTTGAGAGGGTTCGAGCGGGCTGAGTGGGGAGTTGGACTGGGTTCGGAAAGCCGTGATGTCCTTGGTTCTCCTTTTTTCCAGGGCCGTATCATGCGTTTCAACCGGTGGTGGGTTGAGGGGAGGTGTGTCGGTGGGCATCCGAAAAGGAAATCCATGTAGCATGGCGTGTACTGTATAATACTTCTCGAGGGAGAGCGAAGACTATGGCTGAATAGATTGATGGTCTGGGTTACACCCGAGCATACTGTGGCTCACTTTGCTCTTGACTTTTTCAAGCATGGTGATTTCGCATATTTCGTTTGACTGCTATATCTCTCCCAGTCGACTTACGCTCTTGAGCCCAAGTTCTCTCAGTCCCCCTATCCATATAACCAATCTTACGAATCCCAAAATGACCTCGTCTTGTCCATCGAGGACATCACTTGTTTCTCTTACAATACCAGTGACATGATTGGGGCAACTATGACACTACCACCTTCAGCAGAACGCGATGAACCTACCATAGATATACCCGTAAACTCATCTATTACCATATAATCCAAACCGACAACCCCACGGTCACAGCAAATCAAAATACCACACAAGCTAACAGACAACCATTCTCTCACCTCAAAGGCAACCAAATCACCAAGCAAAAAAATAAAACAAGTCTCAGTAAACATGTATGTATATACTCAAGGCACGCAAAAGCGAACCTTTCAGCAAGCCCCCCGCCCTCTATGTACCTCTAGTCCCGATGAGCGACAAGACAAACAAGTCTATTTCAATGTACAAGCAGGCAGGCATCCAACACGAACCTGAGTGCGCAAACCCCAACTCATTATCATCGCCTTCGCCAACGGGCCGGGCTTTAACAACCCCCCGTTACACCGACGACGCCACAGTTCATGGTGCTTCCTCCTCCTCGCTTACACCAAGGTGCCGTGCGTATATAATATATGCTCCATCCGTTCCGTTCCCCCCATGCATCTTGGCCCTGCCGCGCCCTGCCATAGTCATCGTCACAGAAGCAAAGGTTCTCGGCAGCGTCACGAAAGCCAAAGCCAGAAATTCCGAAAACCCTCCTTCTCCATGTATGCGTCGTGCCGGTGCCGCCGGGGATGTCATATATTCTCTTCCCTCGCGACACCCTCCCTCCTCTTCGCCCTAGTGTAATGCTGACGACCGACATCTCCATCTGTCTTGCTTGCTTGCCAAGGGACAGGACCGATGGATAAAGTATGCATGTAGTAGTAGACCCGCAGACCATGCCTGATGGGAACAGTAGAGAAATGCGATAAAACCCCAATAACCAAGAAAACGATGCAGTCCAGTCCAATCCAGTCCAGTCGAAACAGGAAATGCAGCCCGTACGCCCGCCCATGAGAACCTTCACCTCCCCGTTGTATGATGCAGTAGTATACGCTTCCCAAACCAGGATTCCACTGGCATGATAACACCCTTGTCCGTTTGCTGCCCGTGAAAGAGTGCTTGAATGCTTGAATGCAGAGTGTATGTAACCGTCGACCCAGATGCTTTCCTTGTGGTATCACATCGCGAAACAAACCACCCCGCTACCGCCTTGGATACCTCTGTTGTGACATTTTTGTAATGGTGCGTTAAAGTCCAGAGCGGGCCATTCGGAATGACCGCACGCGACCCTTCACCATCCTGAACGATGTCCCAGCTCCGTAATCTTAGAAGGCCAAGCTGCCGCTCCGCCCTCTCCCTTTCCCGCCAGCCCCGCCGCCGGGTTCCTGGAGGCGCCAGACCCATTCGATGACCGTCTCGTAGCAGAGCGAGAACTGCCGCAGGCTCTGCACCATGCTGAGGCGCTGGGTTCGGAAGTCCTCCACCGTCCGCGCAATCAGGTCGATGCTGTCGTCGTCCAGCCAGCTGGTGTCGATGCCGTTCTCGTCTGAAGTTACACTGCCCTCGTCGCCAGACTGCGGCGCAGACTCTGGCGGCAGCGCGAAGAACGCCTTCTCGAACGCTGCCAGGGGATCGACGTTATCGCCCTGCTCACCCATTGCGGTATCGCCGTCCGAGTCTCGGCCTAACGCTTGGCGCTTATTTCTCACTGGATCGTCCATCTGGAGTGCAGTCCGTCGGTCGCGGACGCCGATGCGCTTGTTGGCCTTCTTTACCGCGTGCAGGCGTTGGCGTTTGAGCATGTCGATTACACTGTCGACAGTACAGAACGTGCCTGTGCGGCCGCAGCCGGCTGAGCAGTGTACCAGCATCGGCCTTGCGTTTTCGCTCGATTCCGGGGCGTCGTGCCAGCTCAGACCAACGCCACTACCTTTGCGTCTGGGCGTTTGGCTAAAGGGGTTGCTTGGCGCATCGACAATGCCATCGCTCCCGCGACGAATGCTCATACTTGGGACATCGACCGGCAGCGAAGCACGTTGCATCACATTCGCAAGCTCAACGAGGGCAAGAAGGTGGCTTGGCTGCGCAGGCGCGCCAAAATCTGGCCAAGAAGGATAATGCAGCTGTGTGACCTCGCGAATCGGCAGAAAGGGATGCGCCGCGTGGCTGAGCGCGAACTTTCGAATGATGACATATGGAGTCTCCGCGGCGCCGCCAGCTTGTTGTTGGCCTAGTGGTGCGGGGGTCGGTGCGCCTGCCTCGAGGTTCGTAGTCGTGTTGGCACGCCTGCGACCAACCTCTGCTTGTGAGGTGTTCCACGAAAAGGAGCCCTGGGCCGAGCCTGTTGCAGGCTCGCTGACGTCGGAAACGGGTCCGGTTTGGGTCGAGGGGATGTTGGAACTTGATCGGTGCTTGTCGATATCAAGCGACACCTTCTTCTCAGATAATACCCGCAGCTTGATGGGGCCAAAGTCCCGCCCTTTCCAGTACGGGTGGCACTTCAACTGGCCACCCTCAGCCTCGGCGGTCAACATCACAATGACCCTTACATCCTGGTCCCAGATGACAGACCAAAAGTCCTGAGCGTCTGTAAGTATCTACACGCAATCAACAAGTTGCGATCAAGCTTACCTCGAACGTAGCCGGCAAAGGACCCTGGCTGGCAATGTAACGCTTTTGACTCCGGCTGGCCTTGATATGACTGGCATTGACATAGTCGCACGATTCGTCCCGGCCCTGCAGTCTCACTCTCGCGTGTTCGAACGGTAGAATGTCCTTGTATCGATTCTTTCCGCCCTTCTCGATGCCCGACAGTTGCACCTTGGCCTGTTCCACGGAACTCTTCCCGGGCGTAAAGACAGAGTATGCGTCTCTCATCCGCGATTGCTCTGTCAGTTCAATGCTGAGAAACTTCTCCGAGACCTTCTTTCCACGGTCGCTGCTCTCAGCGGCTTCACGGAGCCAGCGCGGTAAGCTGGACCTGTCGAGTCCTTCCGGGACAGCGACGTCCATCTGCCCAACGCCATCGACGAGATCCTGGTTCTGCCGGATATTGGTGAAAAAGGCATTCGGAACGCTGCTGGACTGTGGCAATAAGACGCCACCAATGACGGGGGCAATGATAGGACGAGCGCCGCCATTGGACGTGGCGCCGCCGCCCAATGACAGGTTTGCCGACAAGCCGGAGACCGTCCGATCGATCAGATCCGGAAATGCTTGAGCGAAGGCATTGAAACCCCCGCGCAGAATGTTGACAGTGCCGCTGAACCCCTCGTTGGTGAATTTCTTGATCATATTCATCGACGACACGGCGTCGCGCTTCTCGGACGAAAAGGCGTCGTATACAACCAGATGGCTCGCGCTGCGCCAGTTGGCAAACTTTTGTTGATCTTCATCTGCTTGGAATGTCTGTTGAAGCTTTGTCAGGTTGAACGTGGCTCGCTTGAGCAACGTAGTCGGGATACACAGATTCAGCGCCCCCTTGATCCTTGATTGCGCGAACTGAGGCGACACTCTTAGATCTAGCAGCAAGACATCTGCGTCTTGACTCTTTTCGATCAGGTCCTTCAGTTGGGGTGGGTTGATCATGATCGGCATGCCGGGCTCGAGCTTCAGGGGCACCGTGTCTGCTCTCTGTTGCGGAACCACGGGCCCTGGGCTGGGGGGGTCGGGCCTCCCCTGAACTAAAGAAAGCCGCGGATGCCTGTCATCTACTCTGGAGAGGGAGAAGTCGGATCGTCCCCATTCAGGGGCAGGGGCAGCAAATGGTGACTGCATCTGCGCAGGTGATTCATGTCTGCCTGCGTTCAGAAGAAAGGGTGGGTTCAGTGATGCCCCCGAGCCGCGTTTCGAGTCCGCGGAAACGTAGGCCGAGTCGTGCAGGCTGTTGGAGCGGGCCCCAGTACTGCTCTGAGAAGTATGTTTTGCCTGAGAATGCCCGCCGTCAGAGCCTGTTAGTCGGACTGATGGCGCTTCGGAAGTTGAGCCCCCCAGTGTGTGCCATCTTGGAAGCCGTGGCCGTTGCAGGGCCGAGGGTGTGGATGTCATGGCCAAGGGAGTGTTTGCTGTCGGGCTGGCGAGACTGAACTGGTGCGTCGACAAGCTGAAGCCGGCCTTTCCTCGATTAGCATCCACCTGCCTCCTGAAGGCCTCGAATTCTGGGTTTGCGTCCAGAGGCATCTGCATGATGGGTATTGCGGCGGCGAACGACCTCACTGAGGAGCTGGGTGAGCTCCAATTCTCGCCGGGCATAATGGACGAATCCCGAGGATCAGCGGAGGGCTCGACCGACAGGCCGAAATAATTAGGGCTCGGGGTCCGCATATCGTGGACAGCAGCAGCCGAGGAGCGGCTGATGCCAGGAGAAAGTTTAGGTGGTTGTGACTGGCCCACAGAGTATGGTGCGCGCGGCGAGGACATGGGGGTGCCCGTCGGCCTGCTGTTGAAGAACGACTGCGAGCTGGAGCGGGAATGTGTCTGCGTCTGAGCCACGCCTGGCAGCTGGCCTCCCGACGTCTTCATAGTGTAGTATGTGGTCCTTTCGGTGCCTATTTGCATGGTGGGCCGCAGCAACTGATCTGGATGTGCGTTGTGGTCCGGGTGGGTTGCTAGTCGATAGTGAAGGCAGCCCTGTTTCCGGCCCGTTATCCTGTTATTTCTTTTCGTGTCGTCAGATATCGTGTCCGCGACGCTTTTTTATTCAGATCCGAGTGGCATCGTGGGTCGTCCAGGTCGTGGGTGAAGGAGCAGTAAATCAGATATCGACGCTCCGCGAGTTGATGTGGGTCTGTCGTCTCGATGCCGATGCACCTGGAATAATTATTTCCTAGGCCAAGTGCTACGGAAATACGACCCGGATTAGTGGGTTTGAGAAGACGGAGTGCGCGAAGGCGAGAGCGGCAGCAGAATAATGTGAGGTGTAGGTAAGAAGAAGCTGGAATGTATCGAGTTGTCAGGGTCTTGAGGGTGCGGAGGGTGTATGTACCAGGTAGCCAAGGTCGCGGATTGGGAAGGGAAGAGTGGATGAATGGAAGCCAGCAACCCAGAGACAGAGGTAAGCAGCCAGACAACCCTGTTCCAGCGAGGTAGGTACAGTACCTGGCCCTGACGGGTTACGCACCTAAGGGGGGGGGTGGGGAAAGTCGAAATTGGCGCTAAAAGAACACCAGTCGCAACCAGACACCCAGAAAGGACGGGATGCCAGGGGTCTGCGCTCTTCTTGGGAGCCTTCCTTGGAGACTCGAAGGTGTCCAGGACCAGGCTGGGACCTGGGGTAAAGGTATTCGACGATTGTGGATTTTACAGACGCGTTGGTGTGGGAGCTGGCACTGTCCAGCTGTCAAAACTGTATGTCGTGGATTTGCGCCTGTTGCGGTGACCGACTAGAATTACCTACAATACAGTTGTCTGAACAAATACTGTGTACGCAAAGGTGCACAGGTGCATGCAGTTGGGAGGTAGGGAAGGCAGGGATGCACGGTGACGCTGACGGTGACGGTGACGGTGACAAAGTCGATAGTGATGATGATGATGTCGTCGCCGGTCGGTCGGTCGCGGCTGTCGGCCGCAAGATCTCACGGTCTCCCACGCCTCCCTAGGTCAGAGTGGGCTGTTGCCTTGCCGATCAACGCCCAAGTCAGGTAGGTACGTAGGTACCCATTATTGCTTGCGCCTGGGAAGTTGCACCGCGGCTTTATTTTTCGCTGTCTCGACGTTCGCTCAGCCAAGGCAGCCTATGAATTGAGCGAGGTATTCTTTGTTGCCAACTATCAAAAGACGGATGTCGGACATTCAAGAGGTACGTAGGTAGAGCAAGTGGCCGTAAATGAGCGAATCTGGAGCAAGCCAGGAATGTCGCGGACAGTCGTGCACACGGTTGGGCACTTTTTAGGGGACCAAAGACAAAGCACTGCGGGTGGCCGAGAGGAGCGCCAAACACCAGAATGGTGGTGTGGCTATGGCTTTGCTAGATGGTTCGGATGGTTCAGAAAAGGGAAGACCAGGGGCGACATGCAGGCTCAACCGTCGAGAAAGGTATGATCCGCGCCCGAAAGTGGCATTTCGCAGCAGCACTTTGCGTAAACTGTTGCTTGTCCAGGTCCTGGCTGGCCTCCTTACTTTCTTTGATAAACGCCGCGTGGTTCTAGAACAATGGCGATCGCGGCCAAAGAGCACAATCCCAATACCTTCTGCCCGAGGTACTTATTACCTGGTAGTCTGCAAGTGTAGGTACGTGTAGGCTGACTTCACCATGGTACGCAACGGCAAGGCTGATGCGAAGGCAAAGTAACAAAGGGCGCAGACGATGCGCCGCAAGAGACAACAGCACCTTGAGGGAAAGGTACTTGCGTCACTCGTCGTCATAGCCGGCAGTGAGGGTTGCACCTGTAAGGTCCCTTGTCGTTGCAACTCGTCCAAGCAAAAGTCAGACAAAAGCTTCGAGTGCTTTTCTGGATGGCGCTTCTGGCGTATCTGCCAGGTATCTTACTACGGTTCGAGGTTCGAGCAGCCAATAAAAAAGATGAAATAAAAATTACTGGGGGCTTGGCCGTGATCAAGATCGGGCACAATGGGAAAGTGCGGCCTCGATGAAGGCCCCACGCCATTCTTCTCTCGAAGACGGTCCAGGACAATGCTGTCTGTGTCCTGTCCCAGGATGGGGGAGTGAGGGAGGGGGGTTGCTAAAAGAGGACACGACGGACGGCAATATTGACGGGAGCTTGACCAATCCAACCCGAACAAGACGTAAATATCAGCAAGTGGGCCTAGCAAGAGATAAAAATTAAAATATAAAATAAAAAAGAGATAGAAAAACGGTCGGCGGGTGCCACGCAAAACACTTGGCGTACTTGAGAGTTGGCTGCACTTGGAAGGAAAGCCACGCCCAGGCAACCGCAAGTGCAACCTAGTGCAAGCCTAACCCGTAAAAGTAGCCGTACCCGTACCTGCAACTTGAACCGCAGGAGGCGGCGCCCACCCAAGGCTGCCCGCGTAGGTTGCCGCTGGGCGACCGCGGGGTGTGAAGCAGCATCATACAAGGATTACACCACACCCGCAGGGCGGTTTTTTACGCGACAGCCCCCAACGTGAGTACACCTAGGAACAAGTGTCTTTGGCCTGTGTACACGCTAAAGGTAACCCTCCATGCCAAGGAGAGGTGGGAAAGCTGGAGATCACAAGCCGCATTTTCATGACACGACCTCGAATCATCGTCACTGTCTCGTCAATCTCACTTTAAGCAGACGCACGTGTCCATCCTACGTGTACTTGTAGTGTCGAATATTTCAGAGTCACGTGCTAGAAAAGGAGGCGGTGATTCCATTCGACTGGGTGCGTCTCCAGTCCAAGTCCCAACGCATTGCACCATCAAACCATGACGGGGGTTTTGGCCGTGACATGGTGAAGGTAAGGTACCATTGGCTGACCAAAGAGAGCAGGAGTTGGAAGATCAGGGTCCAGCCAAGCGAGCACACACATTTCCCAGCCGCCCCGGTTCCGTCGCCGTCGCCGCCGTCGACCTCTGTGTCAGAGCAGGTGGTTTAGTGCAGTCTACACTGCACAATCGCGAAATAATCGTCCATCCGACAAGCTGCATCTCCATCCGGATTTCAGATCCTGTCAAGAACTCGGGTCTAGAATTCGTGATCGGCACAGGCAGTCAGGAGTAAGATGTGGGGTGGAGGGGTGCGAGGGCTCTCTTGGGAGTCCTGTCGATAGCGGCATTCTTCCAGGTTGGTTGTTGAATGCTGACCGGAATGGCACCACTTCTCCCGCGACCTGAGTCTCTTGCCGTCTGCACTTGGCCTTGCACTGCAAAACGAGGCCCACACTGTCAGCCGTGTCCTTGATTCTGGGAATTTGGGAATCTGGGAAACTACGCCGTGGCCTAGAACCTTGAAGCCCGCTTCCTCATCCCGGCCGATGTGCTGATTGGTCAGAACGAGTCCATTACATCGGTTAGCCGTTTTGCTGATCGGTTACGGAAGGACGGCGAAGCCTGCGACGGAATACATCTCCCCACTGCCCCCGCCCTCCTCAAACAAAGGCAGGAAGATGTGACCAAAAAAAAAAAGGCACATGGAGAAATGCATGACTGAGGCTACAGGTAGAAACCAAAGGGATGGATTGACCAAGATCCATCCACGAGAGAAACCACAGGATGCGCGCTCCTCTCGACGCGTTCGTACCCGCCAAGCCCAGGCCCATCTTACCGATGCCCACCCACATCGCTCACTACCGGGTTGAGGCGCCTTGTACCAGTACATGCAGTGTACGTTCTTTCTAATGCGGCAACTACGTCATAGTGCTCCCTCCATGCCTGCCACAAGCACTACGGTGGGGCCCCTTTTTCACGCCTTGTGGGATTTAGCACACACGGTGCCATTCATCCCACTTGAGCACTGCACCGCAGCGCCTGGATGGATTTCATGCGCGTTGAGCCGGGGCGCGCCAACACCATGGGGATTCGGCAACTCTCAACCCGATGATGGAGTAGACTTAGGCACACTGCTCGGAAATGCCGTGAGCATGATCTTGAACCCGATTTTCGACGAAAACCAAAAGAAAAAGATTTAAAAAATCAAGTCTTCACAGCCCAGCCCAAGACCCGGCCTCAGATCTCGATCGGTCACCTACCACCATCTACACGTGTAAGCCGTAGCATCTGGGGAATCCACACGTGTTGAATCCCCGACAATGTCTAAATTTGGACTCGCATCAACCTCACCATGGAGCTAACGTACCGTACCTTGGGTACTTTACCATTCCACAAGGCAGAATGTCCGACTCCCCGCCGCCCGCCGACAAACCTACATTACCTCGGTCTCAGAAGCAACTGCACGATCCTGTCACATTTACGGGATAGCACGGGCAGGCAATGGAGGTGTGAGGCGGCTGCATCCAATGTACAATCTTGCAGCTTGCTTGTCGTTCCCCATCCAGTCACATATCGGCAACTCATCAATCTGCACCCCCATCATGCAGAACCTCCATGGCGAAAAACTGATCTAGAATTCCCATGATGACATGACATGCACTTTCCGGCAATGCACGATAAATGTGTTTGCACCTCGCCCAATCAGTACCAGCCCGGTAATCCAGAGCACCAACATCCGTGATGCTGAACACTGAAGTACACTGCTGTACATGGCACGCCTGCCCGCTCCTCCAACTTAATCGCTCACTCGCTCTCAGCCCTACGGCAGACAGGACTACAATTACTTCCCTTACTTTCGATTTGTCAACTTTGGTTACTTGCCTTTCCCATCCTCGTATTTCCTGGCACATCTTAGACCTAATGCAGATAACTGTCCATTGGTGGTCTAGGTAGGTAGTTACAGTAAGGTAGCGAGAGGGAGTAAGCGTTTGTACAAGCCAGATCTTGCTTCGTCACCTGCCAGGGATATACAACGCTTAGATTATATTTCCTGTTAGTATTTCTATATTTGTAGCCAGGCTGCAGTAAGAGCAGCTAATTGTCTTTCGGTTGATGCCCAACGTAGGGCGTCCACAACGAGTCAAAGACGGACTCAGAGCTCCAGTGTCACATTGATTTCATGGTCGCGACAGAGGGCCGGTTTCCGCTCCATGAGCACGAATGCGTCAAGCTCTCTCTATCTCTCAACCCAACAGGAGCTGGAAGGAAACATTGTATTTGCAGATGTTTAGTAAATACCCCAGTTTGAAACCATTCACGCTGAGTGTGAGACAGAAGTGTTCAAGACTCTATTCTTCCACACCTGGGAACCTAAACTATCACTCGTGGAGGTTGTCACACAGATAAATAGCGGTCCTTTTGCTCGTTTCTATACTTCAACACCAGGTACACAAAGATCACCATCACACGCTCACAGACCAAGCAGCTAATACGTGCACAAGAACGTCTCGAGGGCTTCTCGGACTTGAGTGCCGCATCACTGGAATGCTGTGAAACAAGAACTGGTATCCCATCAGGTTCTCTTGAAAACTCATACGTGATGAAGTCCAGAGAGAGCTATTGACCAGGTAGAATTGAAAGCTGGGAATCTATTATTCTGTCGACATTTAGCCAAGTACCATAAGACATTAACAACCTACCTGGTAGTCATCAGAAATTGTTCCGGCATTAATGTCTCACCCATGGCACAGAACTATCAAGCTCCGACTGAACCCTACCTAGCCATGACCGGTACTTGTTTGATGAGAAGATTTCATGAAATTCTCAATGAGAGGATGACGAGCAGAGCTCATTGGATTGTTCCCTTCCATTTTCGACTGTCTGCAATAGAAACACCACTGAGGTGGTTTGTTGTTGAAAGACAGCCTGGAGAAGATATCCAGAGGACGTGAGGAATGTCCAAGGTATGGGAGGTGGTTGTTCGTCCGCGCAGGGGAAAGACTACCTCGTAGCTAGGTACCTGTCGAGGTATCTCTAACCGCGGAATGTCGCCCTTTTCAAGGCCGTCTTCTCTCAGAACAAAGTACACGAAGTAATCAGATATCGACAAACATATCCCACTGGCTTGGTTCAGGAAGGGCTTACGCTTATCTGGTGAGAACCAGATTCGGCAAAGGAACGGGGAGTGAAAGTAGCTCTCGCGCAAGAAAAAGCCGTCCTCGAAAGTGTTTACCACTAAGAAAGCTTTCACGCGAACCCGGTATGTCCTATCAGTGCAGTGAGAAACAGAAGAAAGTGCTCAATGTCGCTAATGGACATAGGGCTATCCACCGCCTTTATGCTGCTGCTTCGAGGCGTTGCCAGCCTAAGTACTTTACCGAGAAGTCGCAAAGAAAGGAATACAAGGCCCGAATCAGTTCCCGTCCACGACGGTTAGAGATCGAAGAACAGGCATGCTAGGCCAGTTCCGTGACGCGGACCAGCCTGGCACGAATAACGACCTGGGCGAGGAACGGGAGAGCTGAAGCGTGCTGATTGTTGTTCGATCGATATACTGTCGTTCCTGTCGTGTGTTTGTGGCCTCGACATGTTACCCAGCCACCCCGAAAGCCAACCCCAAGAGCCTTTTGAGAAATATAAATGCACCCATGGCCATCCGATACCACTCCCCCATACGCCGTTGTCAATGCAAATGCGCCTTAGGATGTGCTAAAGTCAAGCGGTAGGCGGCCGTCCCTTTCGGTTTCGCCGACCCACCCCATAAACCAAATTATAAATCACAGGAAGAGAAAGAAGAAACACCGGCGGATCAGTCCTCGCGTCCTTAAGTGGAGATATTATTGCTTGCTATTATTGCTCTTGCGTGTCTCTTCATAACCGGATGTTGAGATCAAGGCAGTCGATCCGCCATTCCCTCCTCCCCAGCAGACTGCGCACCCACTCGAGGCCGAGGCCCGTCCACTCGACCCTCGACCGCGCGAGCTGTTCCGTGGCGGCGGTGGCGAGCGCCCCGACCGTGGTGTTGAGCATCTCAGCGACGACGGCCGTGGCCGTGGCATTGAGGTCCTCGGTCGCGGTCAGGTTGGCTGTCGTCGTCAGAGTCCCGTCAGAGTCCTTCCATCCCGGCACCGGCAGGTATAAGAAGCTGCCGCCCGGGCGGGGCTCGAACCAGTTGCTGCCGAAGTCGAAGAAGCAGCGGTCGGACCAGTTGCACGACGTCAGGAAGAGGATCAGCAGCAGGAAGGAGCAGTAGACGCAGGGCCGGTTGAGGAAGTATGTGCAGAGGAAGAAGAGAAAGATGAAGGACGGCGAGGCGTTGGTCGGGATGAAGAGAAGTGGAAGCCAACTGTGAACGCGGTATTTGGTTAGCCTCATGTAAGTCCTGCGGGGCCAGGGGGGAGAGGGCAGGGGCGTATTTGGTATGGGGGCGGGGGGGAGCCGAGGACGGAGGGGCAGTAGAGATGACGAACCTGCGGAGGCAAAACATGATGACGGTTGAGAGCCCGACGCCGGTCGGTTCTGCTCTAGGCAGAAGGAGAAGTTGATCAGGATGCCGATGCCGTGACCGAGGCGAGAGCAGACAGGGCGCAAGCAGGCGGCCGGACGAGGCGGAGGGGGAAACGGTACGTCGGAGGTTGGAGGGGTTCGCTGCAGCGGGTGTGCGCGGCAATCAACGCAAAGACCCGTACAGTACTCGCGGTTCTAATCGGAGGCGACGCGGGCTGGTGGCGTCTCGTGCGACCCGACTGGACTTGGCGATGGCGATGGGTGCTGTCGACGGGTCCAGGTCGGTTTGCCCCTGGCAAGTCAGCTGGGCAGGGGAAGGTAATGATTGTTGGGTTCTTGGAACCTGACAGCGGGCGGGTCCAAATGCGTCTGCGTCGGTCCGAGGCGCTGCTCTGGTATACTCTGAGGTGCTATAATCCGCGGTATGGCGGCATATGCGAACAATAATCATACAAAGAGATAGATGCGATGCGATTTGCGAAAGGCGCCTCTCAAAAAGTTGGCTGGCGTTGAAGTCAGGGGCCTAAATGGAGGGCGGTTCCTGAATGGCTGACCGGAGCTGAACTTTTTGGGGAATTTTGGTTCTTGGTCGCTTATGTAATTGTGCCGATTTCAGGTACCTAATGCTGCTGTCGTGAGCCGTGGAACGTTGACGTGTTATAGCGCTACGAGCGCTCAGAAGCCAACACCTAAGACATGAATAATGTCAGAAAAGGGTTTCCGGTCAGCTTGGAACCGAAAACTTACTGTCCATTTGTTATTTCCCCTGAAAGACACTGCCGGGGAACATGTATATTTTGTTGTCTCCTTTCATCAGGGCCGGTCGTCGGGTTGGCACGTTTGACTGACTCTGCATCCCGAGCCTTGAGGAGCCATCTTTTCCGGTGTCAACTTTCAAGCTTCCGACCTGGAAGCAAAGGACCTGCCCCCACCCGAGCTCTAGGTGTCGTTTCACGTCAAGCACCCGAGCTTTGGAATCGCCGTCTGTATTATTAGAGCCCCGATGCGTCTTTCTAGATGCTTTGAGCATGCCTCCTCCCTCAGTGAAGTCGAATCGGGGATGGTAGTAGCTACAGGTACCTGAGGCATTCAGCAGCGTCGTAGTCCCTCACAGGCAGCCTCGGCATTTTACTGGATTTTCTTTTGTATCGCATGATCAACGGATTCTACAGCCTCCTTCATTGTGCCTCTAGGAAATAGCAAAATAATTCCCTAACTTAGACAGGAAGCACACCGCCGCCGGCAGCCAACCTCTAGCCAACCCAACCCCCCTCCAGACCCCACGACTGCCCCGCGACGGACACGTGTATATGCGCTAACCAAATTGGCACGGGCCATGACTGCAGCTCTGACCACTGACCAGCAGCAGCCCCAATCCCAGCCTCAGACTATCCGTCGCCCGCAATATTTTCCTGGGTCCTTTCCTTGGGATGCGTTCTGATTCTGATTTCTCAGGTCCCTTCTGATTCTGCATTCGGAGGTCAAGCGAGCAGCAGCAGCACCGCAAATTTCTGCAGCGACCTCACCTCCAACCTCATTGCAGCTTTCTGTCCCCTCTCCATCTTCTCCTTCGTGTGCAATAACTTTATTTGCTTTTCGATCTTGTCAAAATAGAGCTCCATTCTATTTCTGCATCCAGCCTTGAACTCGCCCAGCTTGCTTCTCCCATCATTTCTTGACCCGCGTCGGCGTCATCGATTGATTGGATTTGATTGGAACATCAAACCCAAACCTTCGTCGCCATCACGACAAGGAAGGCGCCTTGCTCGCTCGCTCCATCCGAGGCTTTCCGCCCTCTCTTGTCGGCTCGTCGTCTTGACCATGGCGAGCTACAACATGCAAGGCGGCAACGGCAACGGAAAGGGCGCTGGCAACGGCAACGGCAATGGCAACAGCTCGGCCGACCAAGACTCGAACCCCAATAATCTGGAGTCACTTCTTGCTCAGCTTCGCCGGCAGTCTTCGCCTAGCCCCGGTCCCGGCGGCCCCGGTCAGGACATGCACGGCCAGTTTGCCTACAATCACAACCAGGGCGGCCAGTCCTTCTACGGCCATCACTCCAATTCCGACTCACCCAACCTGAGCGGGAATTTTCAGAGCGCCATGGATTCGCCCGCCTTCCTGCCCGAGGCACCGACGCCGCCGGTTCACGGATTCAATCACTCCCAGTTCCCACCAGGCTTGATCAATCCAATCGGCACTGGCCGCGCCGCCGCCGGGGACGATCGAACTGCCCATCTGCTCAACCTCCTGAAGTTTAGTGGACAAGGAGGTCACGCCAGCTCGCAGCCGTCGTCCCGGGAGCCGTCCATGACATTTCCTCAGGCGCCCATCGCGCCTCCCGTTATTCATGCGCCTGCTCCTACCTCGGCCGATCCTACTGGTCTGCTCGCCGCTCTTATGAAGGGCACGCTGCAGGCTGAGCCGCCAAAGCCCGAACCCGCGCCGTCTTCGACTTGGAACCCGACTTCTCCGCCATCGGACACCCAGCAGTATCTGCTTAATCTCCTCAACCGTCCCAAGCCGAGCCAGAACGATGCGAACGGTCCTTCGGACGCCAGTGCCTTGAGCCCACCGCCTGTCGATGACGAGCCAAAGGACAACGAACAATCACTCTTGGGCGCTCCACCATCGCGGTCAGAGTTCGATTTCGAGCAAACGCTTGTCGGCACTCTGCCGTCGTTGGACTTTGACCCCAAGCACCACAATTCGACCCCCCACTCTCAACATTCCCAGCCAACCTCCACATCGAAGTCTGGCGTGTTTGGTGGCTATTCGAATTCAGTCGAGGACCACTCTGGCTCGTCGCCCGTTCAGCGAACGCCGAAATCTTCCACCACCCCGGGAGCATCTGGTTCGACGGCGGGCCCCTTCCAGATTCTGAAGAAGACGGATTCCATCCAATCGAGCCATGACCACAAGAGACCTCTCAGCGATCGAGGTGCTATCGGCAGTCCTGAGCATTCGAGACGGAAGCTCGAACATACCTCGTCGCCTCTTTCAAACACCGGTCTTGCTCGACCCTCGTACGTGAGCGTCTCTCCTCTCTCGGATACCAGCGTCGAACAGGCCCGCGCCCCCCACAACAAGGCACAGGCCTCGACGGAGGGCGATAAGAACAAGGAGAGCGTTTCCGAAGCTGTCAGCGGGCTTGCTGAGCAGGTCGACCGCGAGGCGCAAGAAGCTCTGGCCCGTGCTGAAGATGAACAAGCCCAGGCTGAAATCGCCCAGGACTTGGAGCATATGATGAGTGCCAAGACCGATCAAGAGTTTGTGCAATCGGCTCAGATCGCCGCCCAGGCCATCAAGAAGGAACTCGAGAAAGACGAGAACCAGGATATCCTTGAAGCGACGCTGGATGCCGATGTTGCTCGGGAGGTCAGAGACATTGTGGACGAGGCTGCTCAGGCTGCCCACGGCCCAATCGCTGATAGCTGGGAGAGTGCCGAGGCGGACGAGATTGTCGTGATCGAGGAAACCACTGCGCCCGTCAAGGTTTATAATTTCCCCATGAAGCCCTGGATCACTATCAGTGTCCAGGACATTGACGAGCCGCGGCCCATTTTCCGCGAAGAGGCCATTCTTGATATCGCGAGACTTAAGAAGGACTTTGATCAGATCGATCGCAATCTGGTGACTGCTTCCGAGACATACATGGCCTACGGCATGTCCAAGGCTGGCGGTCTCCGTGTGATCCGACAGGAGGACGGTAAGGACGCCAAACTGTTCACGGACACCAAGGACCGCATCTTCAACGTGGCCATCTCAACCTCGCCTTCCAATCAGCATCCCAAGGAAGCCATCATTGGCACAGGTGTGAGTGGCACTGTCTACTGGGTGCAGCTCAAGAATAGCGATCGCGATCACCTGGAGGATGCTCATCCGGAGCAGTACGGCTTTGCGCTGCCCCCAATCTCGTCTCAAGAGGGTGGCGACGCCCCCGGCGGCGTTCTCAAGACTCGGGCCCGAACTTCTTCCATTCATCCAGACTTCTTTGCCGTGGGCCGTGGCAAGTCTATCAACATCATCTGGCCCTCCTTCATCTTTGAGAATAACCTCTTCAAGAATGGGCACGACCGTGTTGTAGACACCGAGAAGCTCCTCAAGCAATGCTCGCTCAAGATCAACACCGGTAAGGCCGGGAAGGACTTCACCTTCAGCCAGGACGACACGTTGATGGTCTCGCTCGATAAGTCGGGTCGAGTCAAGTTCTGGGATGTTCGTGATGCGACAGCCGCCAAGGAGGGATCGGATCCCCTGAATCCCATGCCCGCACACACCTCTCTCGAGATCAAAGAGCCGTTGATGACTCTGACGACCACGCCTGAGGGTGAGAAGGCATGGCCTACCTCAGTTTTGCTGCTGGATAAGTTCCGACCCTACCAGAAGCGTGCCGCCTTGAGGTACATGGTTGTGGGTATGAAGCAGAACCACACCCTCCAGCTTTGGGATCTCGCTCTGGGCAAGCCTGTGCAGGAGTTCAACTTCCCGCACAACAAGGAGTCGGACGCGGTGTGCAGTGTTATGTATCATGCCCCGTCCAGCATGATTGTGGTCGGCCACCCCACGCGCAACTCGGTCTACTTCCTCCACCTTTCCGCGCCCAAGTACAACCTTAAGAATTTGTCTCAAGTGGACTACATCCAGCGGCTTGTCGCTCAGGATCCTTCGATCCCGCAGCCAGAGTCTACTGCCGTGATTAGTGGTATTCGGGAGTACTCTTTTGCCAACAAGGGCGTCCTCCGGAGTCTCAACATTCTCGAGAACCCCGCGGCTTCCGGCGACGGAGACGAGTCGACCCTCTTCGAGCTGTACGCGATGCACTCCAAGGGTGTCACATGCCTCTTTATTAAGCAGGCCGAGTTGGGATGGACGAAGGATAATAAGGTTATCGCTCCTGTCGATGCTGTGGAACTCGGTTTGGTTAAAATCTCGAAACTTGTGACTCCTCCTCCCCTCCAGCCGACCGAGCCGCAACAACCCGCGCCCCCGACCGAAGTCAGCTCGACTCCTCAGATTCGGATTGCCTCTCGCAGCGCTAAGGACGCTTTGCAGAAGACGCCGTCATCTCAGGGCGAGGATAAGAAGACGCCTGAGTCAGCAGCACCAACAGCCAAGGCCGACCGAAAGGACGAGGTCGAGACTCCGGTGCAGCAGCCCGAGAGGACGGAGAAGAAGGGTCGCAAGAAGAAGGCAGCGGCTTCGGCAGGCGCGCCTGGCCTCGATCGGCAATCCCTTCCTACCAACGGCGCGCCCGAGCTGAACCGAAGTGCCTCTCAGAACAAGGCCAAATCTTCGGCTCGCAACCCCGTTCCCGACGCATCTTCAGCCATTACCAATCAGCTCGCCGAGCTCACCTTGGCACCAAACGCTGTTTCTCAGGACCATCTGAACACTGTCGTCACAAACATGGAGTCGCGCATTGTGGCCAACATCTCAGGTCGCTTTGACTCTGTCTTCACAGAGCTCCTCAATCAGATCAAGAACTTCCAAGATGGCCGGGACTCCGCATTCGCCACCAACCAATCCGCATTGCTTCAGATGGTCGCCGACGTTCTCAACGATAACACCGAAGCCGTCCTGAAGAATCTGATCATCGAGCAGATCAACAGCAATGTGATTCCCGCCATCCGCACCAACGTCGACAAGTCGATCTCCGACCAGGTCAGCAGCAAGTCGAACGCCCAGGTGAACGCGATCCAAAAGGAAATTCAGAGGTTGCTGCCTGGCGCGGTCAGCCAGACCATGCAGAAGCCTGACGTCGTCAAGACAATCTCGGATAAAATCTGCCACAACGTCAATGCCCACGTCGATGCTCAAGTCGCAAAGTCTGTCAATGCTCTCGCCCCAGCGGTCGCGAAAATGACGGCCCAGAGCGTGCATCAGCGCATCGTTGAAGACGTCGATAGCCGCATCAACGAAGCCTTCGAGCGACTGGAGGAACGCCGTCGTGATGAAGATGCAAAGCTGGACCGTCTCATTGCTCAGACCAAGGACCTGTCGAACGCAATCTCATCGTTGGCAGCATCCCAAGCTCAAATGCAGAAGGACATGATTGCCTTGCAGCAGCAAGCCATGGATGAGAACCGCGAGCGTGCACTGGTTGCTGCGGAGCCTGCGCAAAGCCGTGTGCGTTCTCATGGCAGCGCTGGATCGCACGGCCAGCTTGCCCCCGCTCCTGCGCCTCCTCTTCGGGAGGTTACCAACTACCCCATTCAGCATCAACAGCAACTGAACCACCCTCATCCTCACCAGTCTCAGCATCAACACCCCCAGCAACACCAGTTTCCCAATCAGGAGCAGCAAGTCGTCTTCGCTCCCACCAGCCGTGAGAACCGTGAGAAACTCGAGTTCAATAACATGGTGGAGACCATTGATGGCTTGATGCGCTCGGCCAACTACGATGAGGCCATCCTGCGATGGCTACAGGCCGGCGACAATACCGAGGAGGTCTTCCAGCAGGTGTTGTCCAACTACAACCCTGTCTTTGTTGCTGATCTTCAACCTTTGCTTCTGCTCTCTGTTGGAGCTACTGTCTCAAACGAGTTCAGTCGCAACACCCATAAGCTGTTGCAGAAGATTGGGTTCCTTGAAGTTGTCATCTACTCGTTCAACCAGATCCTTCCTACCTTGGTGAGTTTTACCCTAGTCTTCGCACTTTCTTTTTCTCTTGCACGAACCGTACTGACGACGCAACGCAACACAGGATGACCAAGTTCGTGACGTCACACCCAAGATCATGAGCCTTCTCAAGACCCGGATCGAGCAGCTCCTGCTGGACATCAGCCGGGTAGCCCCCCACGACCAGTCCCTGAAGACTCTTGCCAACATGGTTCACGTCGCCAGCAGAATTGCTGAGACCGTGCAGCAGAGCCGCCACAGCTCGGGCCACTCTGGTGCCCCTTACTAAATGGTGGGCGTTACGATAGGTGGAAGGATGACGACATGTAGGAGATAAAGACGGAGACCGGCGTTTTCTCTTTTCTTGTCCCGCATTTGCACGAAGGTTCTATCTTTACCCTCATATCTGGGATGGTATCCCGGTACGAGCAGCTACGAACGGTCTTTGCGAAAGAAAAGGAACAGAAATGGCATTTGCGGCGGGGATCTCTGGATCTGTACGGTTTATCTTTCCCTTGTTTTCATTTTTGAGATTTCTTTGTCCGAACGGGATCTACCAAAACGGTTACGGCTCGATGATCGGTCAGTATTGCGGCATTGCGGAACTGGAGGGATGCGTACCTGCCCTGGTATCCATCTCATCCCATCGACTTGGTTTCTCGCACAGCGCATCAGGGTTTAGGCATCGACTGGGTCGACATACGGCACATGATGATGAACATGACTCTTTAACTTCTAATGTTACCCAATAGTCTGTACAAATACTTTTGGCTGCAGTATATCTCATGAATGCAGATGGGACGACTGGACGCCGCCGTACAGTAATCTGATTTGACGAGTGAATGCTTTCGATCGCCGGACCTAACTTTGAGGGGGTATGTGGCAATGTGCTTTGTGTGATTGTAATAACCCCATGCCCATCCACGGCCTCGCGGGATTCCTTCAACCATGCTCGCAGCCTGAGTTCTTAACTCTGATCGGCTAGCCGTTGCGTACCTACATAATTGCGTTAATCATTACCTGGTATGGATTCATTAAGGGGTGGCAATCACCAGTTGCCTGTTATCTGCCAGCTGTTACAGATGCCATGCTCAAAGAATTATGTTCTTCTTCTCCCTGGTGTGCATTGTGTCGAACTCTCTAATTACGGTAACGTTTGTTTCCAAAAAGGAAGACGTCGACGTACAAATGGTTTAGCGTTGGAGATGTGATTAGCTCTTTATGACATCGACTTTGTGTTTAAGCCGTTGGACCACTCGAAAACACCGAATGCGCCGCCATTTTGTCCAGGTCAGGTCAGGTATTTATTTATGGGTTTTGCGAGAATGTTCGCAAGGGTCTTGAGACATGGAGTTTGACTTTTTTTTTGCTGTTATGTTTCTATCGTGTTGGGGATTTGCGAGATGGACAGGTGCCTGGTAGAGACTGCTGGGTAAGATAGGTAGGTGCACTCGTAGAAAAGTACGGAGAATGCTCTTGCGACTTTGTCAACTTCAATGCCGGTCGATGTTTTCTGCGTGGGCTAATATCTACTACAATGTAGCCTAGGGGATATAATACATGATAGGTTGGTCCTGTTTGATTATATTGAAGTACCCGTTCTTAAGGTAAGGTAGTCATTAATTCTAGATCATGGAGTCTACATAGCTATCTTTAGTCTTGCTTCGTTGCTGTTCTTGGAACCAACATATCATGTCCACTACATGTATGTCAGCTCATGTACCTGGGTAGGTAGGTCAGGTTCCTTACCTAGCGTTCCAATCATGATTTTCATGTGCTTGTTTTTTTTATTCCGTCAATCGTTGAATATTCACTATAATTCATGAGTCGTATTTGATCGTGGATGCGATTGGAGGTTGGAAGTCATTTGTGGTCGTCAAGGTCTGTCAATGATCCTCAATAGACTCGCTACATCAGGTAGGTAATTAATAGGGGCGCCTGGTCGGAACGCGGATAAGGCTGTTTGGTCATTGGATGTATGAACTGCGCCTGGCACTGCAGGCGGCACTTGATGAGAGTGAGTGTGGTGGCCAATCGCAGCATGGTGGCAGGGCACTCTTCAGCTGCTGCGGCTCATCCTGCCGGAGAGCTCCATCAGGCAGCAATTCTTGACTCCGCTCTTTTCTTCCGTCTTCTTTCATTCTCGCCATCGCCATCATCGCCGTCATCATTGTCACTACCATCGCTATAATCGCATTTGGCATCATCATGTGGCTTATCGACACCGAAACCTTGCAGCTCAAGAACGTGCCGGGCCCAGAGAGCCAGCAATACGCTATTCTCTCCCACACGTGGGTCGACGGCGAGGAAGTCAGCTTCCACGAGTTCACGCACCAGCAACAAACACCCCAGGTCCAAGAGAAGCCCGGCTTTGCCAAGATTGCAAAAACATGTAGTCTGGCCAAGGAGCGCGGGATATCTTACGCCTGGATCGACACATGCTGCATTGACAAATCCAGCAGCGCCGAGCTCTCCGAGGCCATCAACTCCATGTTCAAAATGGTATCAGCAGTCGGCCGTGTGCTTCGTGTATCTGGCCGACCTGGCAGCGTCGAAGACCCATGAAATCAAGTCCTGCAGATGGTTCACCCGCGGTTGGACCTTGCAGGAGCTCATTGCCTCACCCGTGGCCGAGTTCTATGATGCCTCCTGGATGCCGATTGGGGACAAAGAGTCGCTACTTGGGACACTGTCATCCATCACCAAGATTGACGGCCACGTGCTATCGGATAGCAGCCTCCTCTCGACTGTCGCCGTCGCACAGCGCATGTCGTGGGCAGCCAAACGGCAGACTACACGAGTCGAAGACCTTGCGTATTGCCTCTTCGATCTCTTTGACGTGAACCTTCCCCTGATCTACGGAGAAGGCACCAAGGCATTCATTCGCCTGCAAGAGGCCATCATCCAAGAGAGCGACGATCTTTCGCTGTTTGCTTGGACGTCGCAGCGAGATGAAGATCAAAGATACCGAGGCATCTTTGCTAAGGCGCCCGAGGAATTCGCTGGCTGTGGAAGCATCGTCCGCGACATGTCACCCTTGATTCCTTCAGCCATTTTGTCGCTGAACAACAAGGGGCTCGAGATTACTACGACCATCGCCTTGGGCACCCGGCCCTCGTGGGATAATAGCTCCAGTTGCGATTACGGGGACTACATGATGGACTTGCGGTGCTTCGACTTTTCCCACCTCAGCAGCCTCCAGACCCAGGCCGAGGCAAAGCATGTAGCTATCTACCTTGTCAGGGGCGCTGATGAGTACGTCCGTCATCGCTTCCGAGCCAAAATGTGTAGTCCATATCACGTCGACCAATACCTATCCTTAGCTCGCCGCGACAATTCTATGAGCACCACCATCCACATCCCGAAAATACTCCGGCGGGCGGAATCGTTAGCCCTCGAACCCCGGATTCTCACCAAGTTCAAGGTCGTGTGGGATCTGCCCGTGGGATTCGCGGGCGAGATTCTGGATCCCCAGCCGCTGCGTCTTTGAGAACCCATGGACAGTTCATTCGTTACCATGCGGTCCGAATATTTTCTCGCACACTTTTGTGTGGCAGTCAGGAAATATAACACGCCATTTGGACAACGTGAACCATTTCCCTGGTCCGATCTAGATGATATATGGCAGTATCCATGGAGGCTCGAGATAGGCCTTGAGCGGCAACCTACTATGCCTGCGTCCATGTCTCCCGAAGCGGAGAGGACACTCCCGGGAGTGCGGCCCTACGTGGTGTCTCCTTATAGGGCAGGCTCCAAACCAGGGGTCACCATGTCCGTCGGGAACGCGCGGTCTACCAACCAGTGGCTAAAGCTGGACTTTCGGCTGGAGGGAGAGTCTTTTGACAATGGCTACGGGACGTTGGAGTACCACAAGTTGGTGATTACAAGTTCCTTTGAATGAATTACACGTTAAACAAAAAGCCGTCACTTTTCAGGCAAAAAAGAAAAAAGGAAGAAGGAAATTCATATGATCTGAATGAATCGTGCCATTTCAGGGGGGCAAGGGACAAAATTGTAAATAAACAAATCAGTCGCGGGCCGGATTTGAACCGACGCTCCCGAAAGAACAAGATTTCTAGTCTTGCGCATTAGACCACTCTGCCACCGCGACTTTGTGCTGATTTGATGTCTACATGACTCGGTGTTGAGATATATAGAAGGAGTGAGGGTGGGCCAGCCAGGTCTCCGGCGACTCGGACATCATGGTGGACAAGCCATCCCTGCCCAAGGGCAACCTGGAATGACTTCGACATAATTACACTGTTGCATTTACACATCCGATGGCAAGCATCGCAAATACAAACCGGCCAGGATAACTTGGTTCTTCATCTTCACCGCTTTTAGTAGATATTTATTCCGCGCTGTTGCTTGCGGTCGACCGTTCAATCTAACTGAATGCTAAAAGACCAGCCCCATTCCTAACAAGCATCCATTATGCAGGAGCAATGGCTCCTCAGCTGAGGATACATCACTCCGCGCATCTCTGGTTTTCTGGATGGCCGGCAACCAAGGGTGGGGAAATATATCAGAAACCTGCAGTGCTGCTCAGTTTTCCGGAGCCATTCCTTGATCATACCGATACCAAGACAACGACGCGGGGCCAACATCGTGTAATTGGTAGTTACTTACGGCCCCCGTGGTCAGACTTTGTGTCTCTTACTTGTAAGTCAAGCTCTGGGAGGCGGCTATCAGATAAGGTAACTAGGGCCATGTATGAAAAACCACAACCTTTGACAATCTCATCATGGAGTGAGTGCTCGCCCGATGAGTACCTATGTTCAGTGCATTGCAGCCTCTCAGAGCTCAGGTAGCTATCGCCCAGCTCCCGGAGAACGGGGTCGTTGGGGAAGGTGCAGATTGCTGGGCGTCTAACGATAATCTCTAACGATAATCCCCAGGAGATAAGACGAGACGCAAATGCCAGCTGAGAACTGTCGATCTACTACTTCTGTTCATGTAGCGAATGATAAGATCCCCTCTCATGACCTTCGGCAATATGCTGAAAACAACCTGAAGCCTTCAGCTCGTGGCCGTGATTCGCTCCTCAGCGGCGTCGAATCAAGAAGAACCCCGACAGGGAAAAAGGCCCAGGACTGGCAAGATGCCCGAAGGAGGCCCGAAAGGGGTGTGTATGACATACTTGCCTACCTAGTCAACCTCAAACAAGCGCTCCTCGCCTCCTTCAGGCCGCCAGGCGTGTGGTGTGCAACCCGCCCAGCCGATAGATAGACACAAGACCCGTCTTCTAGAACCATCCCGGGCCGCCCTCTGGACAGAACGTGGAGAGGCACGCGGCTACTGTCGTTTCGCGGGCCAGTCATTTATCTCTGACGTCCTGGATGTGCACCATCGACGGCTGGGGGGCCCAATGGGGGAGGCGGCGCGCCGCGATCCCGCTGCCCGTCTGTGTGCTGAGGTTGCGTCAGGGCGGCTCCAGGCAGGTGGGATTTGAGAGAGAAACTGGCCTGCAGGCTATGATCGAGGGAGGATATCTGTAGAGGTTGCGCAGCTGGGGGCTTCATTACTGGTGGGAAGCTGTTGTGGGTGAGGCGGCGAGCTGGAGGGGGGTTACATTGGGCTCGGCGAAGGGTGAGGGGGAAGGGGGGGTAAAGCAACGTTTTGCTGACAGGTTACCGACATCGTGGGTCTGGATGAGAAGATGCAATGCATGCATCGCGCAAACAATGGCGCTAGCAGACGGTTCAGGATTCGATACCTAGCCTGGCGGCCTTCATGTCCTCGGCAGTTGCAGCTGTCAACCTGAAATGTCTACCTGAGTCATGGATTGGTACCAGGATGTGCGGGAGGATTCCAGCTCCCGCGGCTCCTCCAGAGCTAGGAAAGCTGTTGGAAGAGTATGAGACACATTGATTCGTTGGCCCGCCGGCCTTGTTGTTTCCGAGGCCGGGTGGACAGGGGTCTGATACATGTAGTTGAAGATGAAGAGAAAGATACCAACAGCATCCTTACTTTACCCACGGCCCAGTAAGAAGCGTGCACGCATGATCGTCAAGATCGATGAGGTGCGGTACAGCCACGCGGACGCGGGACAAGACCCGCGCTTAAGCGCCAGAAGAAGACTCCCGTCTTGACCAACTCGGCAACTCGCTTGATGCGTGCTTGCGTCAGGCTGAGGGGAAATGCTGTTGGCCACATGTGCAGATTCAAGAACTCGCATGCGCTATGGATGTCTTGCAGTAGCGTAGAGCTGATAACACCGGTGCTTTGCTCTTGAACTTACTAGAAAGTCAAATGATCCGTCAAGGGATATCTTGCCCAGCGCTCGTTTCATGTTGGCAAAGGAGTTTGGTATTGACTAGGTACCAGGAACTAAGAATGACAAGTCAGGATATATAATGGATCGTCTGTTTGCACAATATTGAGACAACCAACACTGACAGCAAAGAAGGTTCGGAAAAGCGGAGAGAGAGAGAGAGAGACAGCCTGAGAGATTCGCAGCCATCTCAGAGTCGTGCCACACGATTGCCGCAAAATAGGCGCCGAGTCGTGGGCCGTGGGGGCCGATTGGCCTCTCGGGTTGCATTACACCAATGCAACCAGTCTCGTGGAAGAAGCAGCCAACGATAACAGCGCTCTTTTCTTCACACACATTTCATGAGCTGTGGCAAGGTATCTGGGTCAAGAGAAGAAGCAGGAGGGGAGGACAAGAGCTTGCCGCATTGCAGCTCCGCCCCAGAGACTCCCAGGAGGCAATCGATGTCTCTGCTTGCTAACGGTCCATCCCCGAGCATTATACTTCGCTGTCTCTAACTGAAGGCTACGCCCTGACCCTGAATGGGTGCTACCCTGCCATGCATGCAGATAACCCGCCGCAGTAGGCGATCGACAGCTGAGGTCCCATACCCCCTCCTGTTCAACTTCCTTGAGTCGATCATCCCCCGTTCAAATTGCGATGCCATGTCTTTGTCCACATAGGTGTAATCAACATTTCCTGACATGTTATTCCGACTTCACGCTCTTCCTGCGTAGTAATTCTCTTGTATTGACTGATGCGTGTTTTTTCTGCCAACACTCTCAGGGGTACAGGCAACCACCAGTCGACATTTCGTTTCCCAGACTCCAACAGCGCATCAACGGCCGGCCCCCAAAAAGTCTCGCCTCGCCCAGATAGATCAACTTCCAGCTCAAACGGGACTAGACACCATGTCTGTCGGGGCCTAACTCGGCCCTAGCGGCCGCGGATGCGAGGCACAGCGGGAGGGCATGCATGATCCATGATGCTTGCTCAATGGACATTGGCCGCGTAGGCTTTGCCGTGTCACATAGTTCGTATGCTTCAAACACCCGCGAATTGCGGCGTGGTTTGCGCGGGGGCTTGCGCTTCTCTACATGCAACTTACATGTGCTCTCAGGCTGGCATGGAAGTAGAGGATCGCTTACATTCAGCTGTGCTCTAACCGCGATGGAGAGCGAGCATGGCTTTGCCGCGCACCACTTGAGCATCCTGCATGTGCAGTGCACCGTGAGTAAGGCTGCTTCTACAGCAAATCAAAATCAAATCCCAAACCCCAGCTCCCGACCAACACCCGTCACATCAACACATATAACAGACGCCCCCTTATCTGCCCCATCGACACTCGAAACCTTCTCGCTTCCTCAAGCGCCAGCAGAGGTTTTCTCCTACCCCTGACCAGTGACACATCTCACTGCCCGTGCGTCTCCTGACCGACCCGTCCAGCGTCTTCACTCAACAGCACAATGGCCCCAGTGTGGAACCCCCGCGTGGTCCTCGGCCTCCGCGCCGACCACCAGGCCGACTGGCTCTGCGTCGGCACCTACCCCTCCACCGACTCCAGCCCCTCCCTCCGCTGTGTCCGGCCCATCCGCCCCACGGAGCTGGGCAAGATCAACCGGCTCCTCACAGCCATGTCGCACCAGATGCCCGACGAGATCGACCACAACGTGCTCCTGCACCTAGCCCGTGCCTGCCTCTGCGGCGAGAGCCCCGACCCGCACCGCGGCGCCCAGGAAGCAGCCGCCATCTACAAGTGGACCGAGCTGATGTCGGCCGAGGCGCGCAGCGTGCGCGCCGGCGGGCCCCGTCCCGAGCTGACCGACGCGGACCTGGGCCTCCCGCAGTCTCCCCGGCCAGCCCAAACCGCCTTCATTGGCCCCCTATCACCACCCCTCCTCCACGCCCCCAAGCCACGGCGAGCAACAAGCCTACCCAGCCAACAACGCCTCCTAACCGACCTCGCCATCGATACCCACCATACATGCAACCACCACCAACCCACCGACGACAGCGATGACAAGTGGGAAGCCGAGACAGTCATATCCTCCCCGAAAGAGTCCTCCAAGCCGCTCCCGCATTGCTTCTCCCCAGACACGCCCGACCAGCTGAGTCCCGAAAGCGCGGCCCGGTGCTACACGATCTCGACACCGGCGACATCCTCCACCCCGGCCACGACCCCCCTCTTCCTCACCCTCCAGACCCACCCGCAGGGTAATATCACCACTCGACTCGGATCACACATGCACCTGCACACGCACTCCCTCCCGCCCTCCCCGCCCGACAGCGCAATCAGCCCACACCCCCCCTTCCCCTTCCATAGTTCCCACAGCTACAACAACCACAACACACCCTCAACAGCGCCCAACTCCCCCCTGCAACTCTCCCCCGGCGACCGGATCATCACGACCCCGCTGATCATCCAAAGCACCGATCTACATACCCACACCCCCCCGTTCCTCGCTACACCCCCTCCGGCACAGATCCACACCGCGGGGATGGGAAAAGAAGAAAAAGAAGAAGAAGAAGAAGAAGAAGGCCACGCCCGTAGACTCCTCGCCGAGAGCAGGGCAGAGCACAGGGCGCTGCTCGAGCAGACCGCGACGCTGCGGGCCGAGCTCGCGGAGCTGAGGCGCGAGCAGGCTGGCGTGTTGGTGCTGGTGTATCTCCTGCAGGCGGTGGCGTGTTTCCCCGTGCTGGCGGCCGAATGGGTCGAGGGGGTTGTTTTTGGGTTGCTTGGGGGGGTTTTGTGGGGGAGGGGGAGGGGGAGGGGTAGGGAGGACGGTAGTGTTGGTAATGATGGTATTGCTGCGGGTCGGAGGCGGGGTTTGGGTTTGGATTCGGGTGAGGGTTTAGGTCTGAGTGAGGGTAAGGGTGAGGGGAGGGGTGGGGATCGCTGTGGAGGAGGGGAGGGGGATATTATCATTGGGAGGACAGCTGGTTGACGGTGATCCATAGCGGATGGTGGATTGGATAATGCAGAGGATGATGGCCATGACCACTCAGTTTGGTGCATGCAATGCCAGATGGGATCTCAGGGGCGAGTCCATTATTTTCAAGTACATATGTTATCATCCTCCACTACGACACGGGGCAATGGAGTTGTTGATACCTGACCTTGCAGGGCTCTGATTTTCAGTAATAATACATATTGAAATATTACCTGCACTGCTTCCATGTAAAGTCAGTAGAAGTCCAATCTCTCGTTCCTACCTTACAAATGCCCCTTGGACTTCAATGACAAGCTTTTCACCCCAACACATTCACCACTCACCCGCAAATTCAAAACTCCAGCCTAGGTTGAATCAAGTAAGTCGAGGTACTACTATTATACAAGTACCCAAATATACAGAGACGAAATGAACCAAGCCCGTGTATAGCCATGAATCCATAAATCATCTCTAAACCAGACCAGAACAGCCATGCACCCAAACGCCGTGCGTGCGTGCGTGCCAAAACCGCCACCCGCGGCAATTATGTCCAGCAACCATAACTCATGCAATTAATTATATCCCAGCCCATCCATCCATAATCATCAAGCCAGAGGCACAATCTGCGTCGGCCGGACCTTGGCGTCCACCTTGGCGCACTTGACCTCGCGGTCGCTGTAGATCTGGCCCATGGTCCAGTTCTGGTTGACCGTCGTCGTGTCCGTGCAGGACAGCGTCAGGTTCTTTGTGCCCGTCGCCGTGAAGAGGGGTCTTTTGCAGTCACTCAGTCGTCCCGTTAGCTCACTCCATTGGTGGTCACAGAAAACAAGCTCCGTCAGTGGTGTGTGTGTGGGCTGCTTACGTCTTGCCATGCGGCCCCTCCGGCTTGAAGGAACCCGTCTCGATGATGTCCAGCTCCCCCGTCGGCCGGCTGTACTTGAACCCGAGCGTGGAGTTGGCCGGCGCGGTCGCGGGCACCTGGCACTGGAAGACCATGGTGCCGAAGAAGAAGTCGGACAGCACGTTGCTCGTCGCCGAGCAGACGGCCGTGTACTCGGGCCTGGCGATGCTGGTCACGTTGAAGTTTACCTAGCACACGCGCGACGTGTCAGTGTCAGACTTTTCATCGAGAGTTGTGGGAACGATGGGCACGCACATAGCCCCACGAGTTCTGGTGCGCGGGCGTGGTAAAGATGTAGCTGCTGTGGAAGTCGAACCCCTTGACCTTCCACTCGAGCTTGAGCAGGTCATGGTAGCGGTGGTCGACGCCCTTGGTGTCGACGGTCACCGGCGTGGCCAGCGCCGTCGACACGGACAGCAGGAGAGCAGATAGTGTAGCGAGGCCCAACATTTCGTAATAAAAAGCGGTTGTGAATAATTACCAGTCGTGTGTAAAACGATACTTTGTGAGTAAAAACAGAGTTATTTGAAGATCTCACAGGAAAAGCAAAACCCATCGCCCCCAGTCTTGGAACCAGGCACCGGGTAATATATAAGGTTAGAATCCCTGAATCCCGCACCCCCGTCTCCCCACCTCGTCACCGGCCCTCGGGATCTCCAGGCTGAACCCGTGCCCTCCCTAATAGTGTAAAATCGCTGCAGGTCGTTTTTTGTTCATTTGTGGATCATGTTCCGTCGCGTAGGTCGGGTCTCCAGCCAGTCACGTTACCGCTGGCCCCGTTGGTGTGGTGAACACTACAATGTATGACAGGGGTGATCATCATCTGCCGGGTCGGGGGGTTGCATCCGTCCAATGCCAGGCCAGCAAAACGAAGAAGAAAAAGAATCTCGTATTTTTCCCGGCGCCCTCTTTCAGCTGGGTGGTGCGTGCTAACGCCTTTGGGCCCTGAGCTGAGAGATCATTGACGGTGGTGTGCTGTGGCGAATGCGATAGGTGGCCACTGGGAGCAATGGGTTACACGTGTGGCTTTGGAGGCGACCATTTTCTCGTGATGCAGCAAAGCATGGCGCCGAGACATTCGTGAGGACACGAGCTGACGGTGATGTGGTTAGGTAATTGATAGGTTTGAGTCTATTATTAGTCGTGGCCACGGCGTATTGGTTTACCTCAAACTCTTTATACTTTGACCAATGCATCGCATCGCATCGCATTCATATTAGTTAGTTTAGTTGCAGTTGATATGGTAGCACGTGGGTAGGTAATTATTTTGTTGAAGAATTCTGGTCACCATACTGACATCATTGTCAACATCGATGATAATCCGAAACTGGCGGTTTCGGATTGATGATTCTCGCTGGATGTTGTATATTTCAACGTCCATGCTCCAGAGTCATTCCCAATGCGGCATCTGGGAGAGCCTGAGGACTTCTTGACCTTCAACAGTTTCAGGCTAGTAGCAAGGCCGCATGATCATTTGCTTTCTCTTTACGTACCGTTTTGGGATGATGCAACTCTAGTCTAGGGTGTGGTACCATTGTTCGTGCATCTTCCTGGATGAGAGTCTCTCAACTCTTTATGGGTAGACTAAACAGTGATGAATACCTAGGGACGAAACTGCATGCCGCCTAGGCGACGATGCCTCGCACTTGCTTTCGGCATGGTCCCTCAAGCTATTCAGCTCCCAAATGTGAACAAATCAGACGCAATATAGCTAGATTTTGATATATGCACATGTGATATTAGCATTATATATAACGTTACGTAACTAGTGGATATTCAAAAAGCACAAGCCAAAACGCTCTTGCTCAGCCCCCAATTGACGAGCCACTCGATCAGTCCGAGCCCTCGTAGATGTTGAGCAGCGGGATGTTCCTGCTCAGGTAGTTCCCCCACTTGGGCAGCGACCGCTTGAAGGGCGTGTTGCTCTTGAGCTGCAGGTCCTCGATGGCGCTCCCCCACTTGACCAGCTCCGCCTCGGCAAACGCCGTCTGCATGATCGCCAGGCCAAACGGCATGCTCGTCGCCGAGTGAACTCCGGCCGGCAGCGTGATGACGGGATATCCGGCCTGGGCGGCGATCTGGTACGACTGGCCGACATCGGGCGGCACCAGCAGGCCCGAGAGCTTCTTGCCCTTGTACGTCAGCGCATCGTTGATGCCATTCCGGGTCTTGGACTGCGTGAAGTTGAGCGCCTGGTAGTAGGTCTGGTCCTTGATCCCCTTGGTCTCGAGGGAGGCCAGGAAGCCGTCCTGGCCCGAGTAGAAGGCCGGGTTGCCGAGGGGCCAGGGGTTGCCGCCCTCGGAGCCGTCGTTGTCGTAGTTGAACTGGACGAGGTCCTCGAGCGAGCGCATCTTGGTGTTCTGGAGCTCCGACAGGTACGACTTGATGTTGTTGTAGAAATCAACCTTGACAACGGTGTACTCGGACTCGTTGGCAAAGCCACGCGACGTGCCGTAGTCCCAGTTCCACCACGGGGCGACAATGGTCTGGTAATCTGTGATCTCCGTGCCGTTGATGATGGTCGCGCCGGCATCGGTGATGAGGCGCAGGAGCTGCTTCAGCTGCCGCAGCTGCTCGGGGTCGGCGTAGACCCAAAAGCTGTTCCACGGAAGGCCGAAGACGGCCCCCTTCAGAGCGGTCCTGTTGGTCAGAAACTGGGAATACCCGCCAACGGGGGTCTTGCCCTTCTGAGCGAGGGTGTAGCTGTCGCGGCTGTCGACGCCATAAATAGCGTCGAGGGCATACACAGCGTCTCGGACAGTGCGTCCGAACGTGCCGACCGTGTCCTGGTGCTCACTCTCGGGAACGACGCTGAAATACCAGTGTCAACAAGGCAGGCCTAGTGGAAGGAAAGGACAGGAGAGCGCAAACTTACCCAGCGCGCGAGGTCAGGCCGACAGTGGGCTTGAATCCGACGATCGAGTTTCTCTCTGCCGGGTTGATGACACTGCCATCGGTCTCTGTGCCAAGGGCAAACGCAATGGCATTGGCTGACACAGCCACGGCGCTACCCGAGCTCGATCCTCCAGGGTTGACGGTGAAGTTGTAGGCGCTTCTGCACTGGCCTCCGCGGCCGGAATAGCCCTCAGAGTAGTTGTTGCTGCGCATGTCGGCCCACTCGCTGAGCGTGGCCTTGCCGAAGAGGACGGCACCGGCGGCGCGGAGCTTGGAAACAACAAAGGCATCGCGGGGGACGATGCTGCCGATGAGCGCCCAGCTGCCGGCGGTGGTCTCGAGGTTGTCCTTGCTGGCGATGTTGTCCTTGACGGTGAAGGGAATGCCGTGGAGGGGGCCGCGCACTTTGCCGGCCTTCCGCTCGGCGTCCATGGCGGCGGCGATGGCGAGGGCGTCGGGGTTCATCTGGAGGAGCGAGTTGATGTACTCGTCGGTCTGGTAGTTGCGCTGCATGTAACACTGGACCAGCTGGACCGACGTCAGGGTGCCCGCCTTCATGGCGGCCTGCATCTGGTCGATGGTGGCCTCCTCCAGCTTGAAGGAGCCGCAGGGCGCCATGGGGAACAGGTTGACCGTCTCGACATTCTGCTCCAGCGGGAAGAGCGACACGGCCGAGAGGTTTGTTGTTGCCGTTGCCGTTGCCTGGGCCGTGACGGCCGCAGGAAGAAGCGAGGCCAGGAGCAGGAGCCGCCCTGCCGACCACGGGAAAGCTGCCATTTTCTGTGAAGACATGGACCACCCAGTTCCGAGTTCCGAGTTCCGATTTCCTCCACGGCTGGAACCAAGCAGGACGACGGGTGAGGCCGGGCTGCGTCACTTATATGATGGGAGTCTGGCAATCGACGACAGCGGTGCGGACTGTGCGGGATTATGGAGGGGAGGGGAGGCGGGAGATTTGCGATTCTGGTCAAGACAGCCCACCCCGGTCCCCGGCGCCAGGCCACGTCCCAGGCCAGTCCCAGTGCAGCTTTGTTATTTTCAATTATTGATCCAGTTCGCGGCCAACTGGGTCGACCTGGCCGTGACACAGACATTATCGACCGTGCGACGCGTGCTTGGGTGACGTACCAACGGCTCGGAGCGCATGGCGGGCGACAGTCTTGGAGTGGATGGGTTAAGGCGAGGACCAGAATGGCGACGCCAATCCCCACGATGGTGTGTTTGCAGGTGGGGGAGGTGGGTGTTGGTGCAGCGTGCAGATGCAGGTGGAAATTGGCATTTCCTGGTACGGGAAAGTCGACCCGCATCGCTTGCCCAAGGTTGTCGACGCTAATGGAGGGGTGCATTGCGCGGGTTGATTGACAAACCAGACTGATAAGCACCCCGTGGTGGTTGTTCTTCAGATTGCCCCCACCTTTTCTTTCATTTTTCTTTCCCATCAGCATCTCGAAGGAGTCCACGATGCAGCTGCGCCGGGATGGGCCACTTGGGAGAACAACACGGAGTCATCATTGCAATGGAATACAGACAAGAATACATCATGAAAGGATATCTTTGAAGAAAGAAAACAAATTCCCGCCCCGGAAATTCGACAATGTTGAAACAAAGTTTCAGGCACCAAGCCCGTTGGCGTGCGTGCCGTTTGCCCCGGCGCCTCTCCCGTCGCTCCTTCCTAGATGATCCAGGTGGGGGGACATTGAAAGGTCCACCTGCCGCTGCTCTCTTGAAATTCCACCCATTCATTTCCAATTGCAGCTAATCCGTCCGTGAACGATCCGAAATCCAACCTCAAGGTCGCCCAAATCCAATTCGCCAAATTCCCATGCCGGATTTCCAAAAGCGCGAAACAACCGTTGAGGGGCGTTTCCCAGCTGTCGGAATCTCCGGAGATTTTTCCACCACCTCGAGCCCCCGCCACAAAATCACAGATGATAAATGACACATCACAAATCACAAATCAGAAGTCGCGTCGTGATGCCTTCGTCTTCGATCGCTCGTCCTCCCCCGTCTCGGCGCCCTCGTCAGCGTAGTCGACACCATAGTCTACCCGCACAAAGATGCCTTCGGTGCTGTTGGTGCTGCGGTTGTACTTGCAGTCGGCGTCGGGATAGCCGTGCTCGATGTCGTCGGAGGACGAAGTATGGCCGCGACCGGCCTTGCTGACGTTCACGTCGCTGCTGGTCAAGACGCTGTGGGTGGGGCAAAGGCTCAAGTTCCGCAGTGCTGTGCCGTGAGACCCGATCGACTTGACGTTGGAGGACCCCCCTGCCGTTCCAGACGGGGTCCCTTTGCGGAGGATCCATTTGTCGAACATGGGCTTGATGCCGGGAACCGACAGGGCGATCAGGGTCGCCCCGATCTCCGACACCTCAACCGCCAGCATGGGGTTGTATGCCCATGACATGTCCGTCTGCCACTGTCCCTGGATCACCAAGACCAGACGCGTGATGGATATGGCCACCACCCTGTACAAATCGTCAGAATTGTAACCCGTATTATGGCGCAGACGTAAACACAAGTGGAGGGGAGGGGGGGGGGGGGGGGGGGGGGGGGGGCGGGCTTTGACTTACAAGACACCCGGCAGCAAAATGCAGGCAAGCTGGATGCGCCTCTTCCGCGGCAGATCGAGGATCCAGATCATGGCGATGGGGATACCAAACAGCAGCATGTCGCAGAACAACGACACAGACGAGTTGACGCTGTACACAACACCCCATTGCAGGCATGTGTACTTCTCAACATCCGGCTGCCAATCATACGGCCACAGCCCTGTCACTGGCAGGCAATGGAAGATGAGCAGAAACACCTGCGGCAGAAAGCCCGCAACCAGCACGCCGGCGAGGATGCGGATGGCGAGCAGGAACTGGTCGTGTAGTTCGCATATGCGGTGGTAGAAGGCCAGGCCAGACAGCCGGCACACAAGCAGCGAGACGGTGTAGATGATATGCGCCGCAAAGTCGACAACCTCGCTCAGTTCGACAATGTCAAGCGTCATGACGTACAGGATGTACTCGTAATGCCGGCCACTGCCCATCTGGATGAGGAGGATGCAGAGCACAACAAACGGGATCAGCAGCATCTGCAGGGGCAACATCCGTCAGCTCTTGATACCACCACGCACGTTACTACTTCCTGCGGGTGTGTGTGTTTGTGTAGACGCAACTTACCCATGATAAAACAGCCAGGCCATCGTCCCAACCGTATCGCTTGAGGACATAGTATCTCGAGAAACTCCTGCATGCAACCACGGCAGACGTCAAGACCAGCACAAAGATGATGGCGGCGATGGCGGGGCCATCCTTGCTCTCGTTGAGCCAAGCGACGCTGATATCGGGCGGCACCCGGCCGGCGGCGACGGCGGAGATCACGGCGGGATCATTGCTGATCGGAGTGCTCATGTCGTCAGCGCGCTGGGGCTCCTTGGCAGTCGCAGGAGGCGACCAGTCGTCCCGTGTGGTATTATGTGCGCCGACCTGATGGGTATTTGTGCAAATCACGACATGGCGAGCGAGCGAGCGAGGGACAGACAGGATCGCGAGGTACTTATTTCGCGACAAGTGTGCTTTGAGTTGTTCTGTTCTCCCGCCCCTCCACCTACGATGCCGTTCGACGATGGCACTTCACACGTCCCACCCTCCCAAGCGAGACATGTTACACTAAGGTACATGTACACTGTATCCATATTATTCCATCCATCCCACTCATGCACGAGGCAGGGCCGGCCCGTTCGTCACAAGCTCAGTAGCCCGGTCGAGAAGCGTCTTCCCAAGCCCCTGGTCAACTGCGTCGCAGAATGCCCAGACCAATGAGCGGCAGCGATATCATGCGCGCCTTCTTCCGCGCTGAAGGAGCGTTCAACCCGGGAGCCTCAGAAAAGAGTGGGGGGATCCCAGCGTGCCGAGGCCGTTGGTGCATGCGGCGCGAGGTGCGTCACATTCATCATAAAATGCCAGATACCAAGGGGGGGGGGGACGGAGGATGGGGGCCATCCATGAATGGGGGCGTGACGGTGGGTTACATCTGCTCGCACCATTTGGAAATGACAAGGCAGCTGCAGCTGCTGCTTCGGATTGCCAGAGCAAGAAATGCCACTTTCTCTGGTTATCGTGATGCAACTGCGCCATCGACAACAGGATATCATGCATTTTCCAGTTTCCCTCACCCATGAAGCCGGGCGGGTGGGCATGACATCGCCCAGTTTCAGAAGGCCGACCTTATCTCAACCACGCATGGCATATGAGGAGCGCATGCATCACATCACTCCTCGCAGAGATGACGGTGACATTAATCCTCACCTGGAACCGAGACCCGTGGACGTGGGCCCAGCGTGCAGAGGACCAAGAATCCGCGTTCTTCGGGCCCGCCCCAACCTGCGGGATACTCCGTTCCAGACCGACGGCCGGCGACGGATCGTGGCGGACAAATTTCTCACGATTTTAGTGTGAGGTTGAAAGCACGTCGATTCCCGCACCCCGCCGCCGTCGATGCTTGGGTACGATTCGCAACTCTGTGCTTTCCCCTGGAAGTGAACTTGGAGGGGGGCGATGTGGGCGTACTCGACCGAGGACCCCCCTGGGTACCGTACTAATGTGGGGGGGAAAACAATAATTGATCGCGTAGCTTAGGTAGCCCTGGTGCGATGATATCGCTCGCTCGCTTCCGGTTTTCTCCACACCTCGTCGTTGAGCATTGAAAGCTACGCCATTTCCCTCCTAGTTCCGCACGTAAGTGTGTGTGAAATTAATTATTATTTTTTGCGCCATTTTGATCGCCCCTAACAGCCCGCCCGCCCTTCCGCCGTCCAGCTCACACCAGCCGACCAAGGGGAGGGCGGAGGACTCCCGACCGCAGCACGATCGATAATTAGATAAGGAGGGAGAGGAAGAAGCAGAAGCAGAGGAAAAGGAGGGGGAACAAAAAAATCGAAACAGGTTTCCTGGGTTTGGATGCACTGCACCAGTAGGTCTAGTCGTTCTCTGCGCGCATTGCATCCACGTTTGACGCAGCTGCAAGGGGGAACGAACATGCAGTGTGGTTCAGGAACACAAGACAAGACACCCGCCAGGCGCGGCCAATGGCGCCCGTCCCATTTGTTCGGATTTGCCAAGGTATTAAGCTAGACAGACAGAGAACTTGTGGACTTTTGGTCATATCTATCTACCTGGTATGTTTCATTCCATTTTTTTCTCGTTCTTCTTTTGCTTTCCCTCTTTCTCGCACATATGTATAGAAAATGTGTGATATATGCATGGCCCCGTAATGCCATGTTGCATTTTTGTCGCTTTTTTTCTTTTCTTCCAACTTTTTCTGCTGGCCTTGGGTGGGGGGAGGGAAAGGGGAGCCCTGCTTTCGGTCGCCGGGTAGTGGCGGGCAGGGGAGGGGGGTAGGGGGTGGCAGGAGAAGGGGGGAAAGCTTCACCACGTGCGTGCTTTCCTGGTGTTTTATTTGCCTCCATGTTGCGTCTCTTGCCTGCCGGGGAATGATGAATGAATCTGATAATGAGGGGGCCTGGCCTTGTTCGTGTTACATCCCATTTGGCTCTTGGCAGTGTAGGGCAGTGCATTGCACTGCAGTGGGATACTATTGCTCCGCTCATGGGAGCTGGTTGACTGCATGCCGGGTTATGGATGTCAGCGTCTTCAATGGTTATGCCGATGCATTGATCAACATGACTTGAGGTGTGGATGTGAACTTGAAGCTCTTGAGGGGGTTTCGAGCTGGGGTTTGCCAATGGCTGTGGAATCGTTGAGAATGTTCTTGCGCTCTCGACGTATTCGGAATGGTGATGATTCAGTTTCCCGTGGTTCAGTGCAGTGCCGTCGAGACATGCTGAGAATCGGTCTATGATCAAAAACACTGGTCCAGGTTACTGGCAAGGCTCTCATGGAAGAGCGCAGTGGTTCAGAGTCGATCATCGTGCCAAGTCTCGAACTGGTTCTTCGGTAAGGCTAAGGTAGGTAGGTCAGCTTGATGCGCCGTGATTGATAAGCCTAAAGCGTCCACCGTTGCGAACGCCTCGGTTTCGGAATTATGTCTTTGGGAAACCAATAAAATAAGCACAAGAAAGAGAGCAGCACATGCGTATGCAGGCAAGTCCCACTTGGTAAAAGATCGACATTGAGTTCACCATGCTCCGTGCTGATTATCATCAGATGCAGAAAATGCTTGTCTTCTCTGCTCCCCCAACTTCACGTGTTTGATGGCGTTCTTTTCTTGGTCAGGTCTTGTTGGGGGGAGAAAAACAGGGGCTGCTCGGAGGGGCAGAATCTGGTTTGGTTTTGGTTTGGTTACCTAGCTTGGTGGAGTGCTTGGAGATAAGCCAGCACGTCCGAGCCCGCGCTACTTGACGGGGCGAGCCGCTTTCCGGCCGCCGGCCCGTGGTGTTCCGGCGGGATCGGGAACAGAAGGCCAAGATTTGGCGGAATCTAAGTTTGGCTCCGTTTGCGACAGGTGAGGAGGGTTTCTACACATGTACACAGGATGGGCCCTGTCGATTTCACAAGGTGGTGCACGGTGGTGTTTGGTCAAAATGGCATTAGTTCAGGTACATGTATCTACGTGCGCAGTAACAATAATATGATATCGTGCCTCGGGTGTCTTGCCCGAGTTCTGATGATGTATCCCGTTGAGACAGTCCAGCCAAGATGATCCAGCAGCTGAAAGCGTTCGAGTACAGACACCGTCCGTGACCGGTTCTCGTCTTCATCAGTACATTACTCGTCCTCTTGGCTCTCTTCCCCTTCGTTCTCCTTGGACCAAGACGGGTAAGCGGGCAGATTAGGACACTCGTCACTCAGCCCAGAAAGGTAAAGACTAAACTTCTCTGTCAGAGGATTCTCGTCCGAGATGGGCCCCAAGTTCCAACTCTCGGCATCACCGTTTTTTCCATATGCATTGTCTTTGAGGTACTCCTTCCAGAATTCGCTCCAAGTCCACTCCTTGCCGCACACGTAAGGTCGTATGGGGTCTATCCCTCTTTCCAGGATCCGACTGACGTTGAGAGCTCTCAAACCCGCGATCAGGTCAGTCCACTCAGTGTTGTCCATTCGCACGTCCTCCAGATAGACCGACTTCAAAGTGTCCTCATGTATGGTCACGAATTGCAAGAGATCAGCGCTCTTGCACTGGACGAACTCCAAAGTCAGGCACTGGAGCGCCGGCCACCGGTGTCTCGGCTCAATGGTATCGTGAAGAGTTGCAGCGCTGTACGAGCCTCTGGGAATCAAGTGCGCGTTAGAAAACTTGATGCTGAGGGTACGGAGGCATCGCAGGCTTTTGGCAAACTCCCTGAACTGGCCCTTTTTAAACTCTCTGAGTTGATCAAGGTACTCGAGCCGGTCGCCTCCGGGCCGGCGCCCCTTCGGCCCTTGTTTACAGGGATAGTCAAGCTCCATGTCAACCTCCAAGTGGGTTAAACAGCTCGAGAGCGCACCCGCGGCAGTTGCGCAAAAGGGGGAGAGCAATTCCAGAGAAAGGAGACCAAGTTTGAGGTGCTGCAGTGGAAAACCAGAAACCATGAGGCCCCTGGAAAGAACGTCCAGAGCACGCTTCTCCTGGGCGAGACACTGCTTTGCACAAAATGCAAGATAGCGCCCGGTAAACGGGTATCTCCCAAAGTCGGGTTCAACGGGGGCACAGCGAGGCCACCTGTCCTCCCCGCCAGGACCAAGAGTGACTTTGAGAAGCTTGGAAAACTTGCCCAACACCTCAGCGATGGCCTCGTAGTCCACGTTGTTCCTCAAAGTCTCTTGGTGCTGAGTGGCGAGGTGTTTGAAGTTGGCGTAATCCTCGTCAAGCTGATTTTTGCTGTAGTAGGAGGGAACTCCCAGCAGGTCACCGGGCCCCAGTCCCGCCTTGTATTTGTTTGCCATTTTGGGGTCCGCTTGTTCCAGATGGTAGACACTGCGGCGCGTGTAGTCCGCTTGCCATTCGTCGAAGCGCTTTCGGTCGTCGCGGATAGCATCCGAGTCATTGAGTCATTTAGTGGAGAAGTAGAGCTCCTGAATGTTTGGCGCCAGATGTGGCTCAGAGGCGAAGGGCCGGAGCACATCGAAGTCGGGAGCGTGCGTGTAGAAGACGAGGAGGCGGAGAGTGGTGCGGGCGGCAACGGCATCGAACTTTTTCGAGACGAGGCGGATTCTGCGAATCTCCTGGATTGGCATGAAGGAGAATACGTGTTCCAATATCTCGGTGGGCATGCCCTCGAGCGTCAAGGCGGTATTTTCGTTGCTCATGGTCGCAAGGTGTCGAAATTATGGGGCATGTGGTGGCGTTGGATTGAATGCTGAATTGTCAAAGGGAGGGTGGAACAATGCGGAAGCAGGCGTGGATGAGGGGCTGGATGCCAAAGTTGGCGAGGTTGGTGATTCCGAACTTGAATTTGAGGGGAGTGATGATGTCGAAGGAGGTGAGGTAATTTCAAATGTCGGTGATGTAGATGACACGGTCATGGAGGTGGTTGTTGTGGACAACCCCCGTGGTTGTCGGGCTGTGTGAGTTTTCGAGTGAAGAGGTGAAGGACTCGGAGTGAGGTTGACTGCCTCGAGGGTCAAAGGCCGGTGCTTTATAGACAGAAAAGACCTATCCCGGTTTGAACTTGCCCAATGGCCCGTCGTGGCTGCCTCTGCGATGACGCATGCCTGTGACTGGCGGGAATGGTTCGGACCACAGAGTCGAGACGAGTTTTTCTTTGATAAGAGTGCGTGTGGAACAGCATGACCTGCCGGGTACATGAGACTGAATTTTGGCCACGTCAGCCACTTCGAATTGAGGCACTGTACTTGTTCCTCGCTGCACAATGGCAGCCGCCTTGGGTGTTCATCTGAACATCGACCAGTCAACACGGGCGTTTCAATCACTGGCCAGAACTTTTGGCACTCACATGAACATCTTCGGCAGGCAACGATGATACTCCCAACGTGATAAGTCATCTAAAGGTTTTTTTTCACACGATTTCTTTGTTATTCCATGTCAGAAAGGGTCATGCGTATTGGAGGATTCCTGTTTAGTTCGAAGCCCAAACAAGGGATGTCGAGACGTCAATGCCAATGATGAGACGGATTATCTAGTAATGCCATGCTGGGAGGGTAGCTAAGCACGTGTCATGGTCATCTTGAATCTAAGGAATCATGACCAAGTGTCCAAAATCATGTCTGTTCAGCGGGTGTGCAATCGAGTGTCGCATGCAGAACGCAGGAAAGGACCCAAGCCAGGAGGGCTGTTTATTCTTGCGCAACCTACAACGACCAGCTGGCACCAGCTGGCAAAACCCAACCGAGACACCAGAATGCAGCCCATGTGGAATCTATGAGTAATCCAAGTTAATAGACTATTACCGGCCCACTTCCAACAAATCATCACAAAGCATCAATGGTCTAGTGGTTAGGATTCAACCCTTCCAAGGTTGAGGGGGGGGTTCGATTCCCTCTTGATGCAATTTGCATTCTCGTCAATGCGTAACTTGCTTTCTTTTTGCTCATTTCTCCGTTCCCCCACATTTTTCCCCTTAATGACTGGGCACCTATTTCTGACCCCTATTCTTTTTTTTGTCCTTCAGCACATTGTCGCAGATTCGCCGAGATCTCTTTAAACCACTGCACTCAAAGACGCTATAGTTGATATTTACTCTGAATCAGAACATCCACCCCTAAAGCTCCTCATGCACCCTCCCGTTCGCCTGCCCAGCCTTGGATGACTTCACCTTCCCCTCAATAACCTCATTCAAAAACGCCTCCACCTCCCTCGGCGAGATGGACCGTCCAGCCGGGTACGGAAACACCTCCCCGGTATTCGGATTCTCCAGCGCCAAACCTGTCTTCGCCCCGGCTTCCAACCCCATCACCTTGGGCATCTCGGGGTAGTCATCCACATCCGTGACAGCAACGTGCAGAAACTCGGCATACTTCTTGGCCAGGTCGCGCATGCCGTGGCGAAAGGTCTCCTTCTGCGCGTCGCCCGCGGCGAAGAAGTGCAGGATACTCTTGCCCGAGCCCGTGTACCGGGCCTCGTTGCGCCGCGTCAGCTCGGGGATAAGCGGGGCGGCGCACAGCGACACGAAGGCGTCGAGCGCGTCGACCGTCTCGATCGCCGTCGTGGCGTGCCTCTCGTCGTCCAGGTTGTTGTAGCACGAGAGCGACGACGCCGTGTGCGACCCGCCATTGGGCGACGGCGACCGCAGGAACGTGTACCGGTCGCGGTACCGGTTCGCCAGCGCCGTGAAGCGCTCAAAGAAGGGCCAGTCGTCCGGGTGCGCGTGCGAGACGATCACCACGTCGTCGAGGAGTGACATGGGCCCGAGGGTGTTTTCGTCCGTGTCGAGGACGGACGGGTGGAAGGACCTGTGGAGGAAGAGGCCCATGCTGTTTGGACCGGGGGGTTAGTTCTTCCTTGCTTTGTTTTGGCTTCATGACCCCAGGGAATTGTGTGTAGGTCAGGTAGGTGTGCGTACTCTCTGGTCTTTCGTTCTCCTCTGTAGCGGTCCAGGCGCCCGTCGCGATGGTAAAGACGGATAGCAGGGAACGAGACGACGTCAAGGTCCTTGCAAGTCTTGAGGTGCGCCTCGCAGTCGAAGCTCATGACATTTGGGTCGTTTTCCGTCTTTTCCATGTCCACCCACTCCGTTTCCAATGCTTTGCTCTCGTCCCTATGACGGTTCTTGTCAGCAGCCGAAACAGGGTTGATTTATGAGAGTAAACACTTACTGGGATGGCTGGTTGAGAATGACGAAACTTTGTTAGCATGCGGTGTTTCCTTGTATTTGTCCCAGATCTGTGGTTGCTTCAGTGAGGCACTCACCATGATAACTTGAACCGGCGAGATAAACGTCAGTATTCTTATGATATACGCTAACTGTCACACAAATCCGAGTTTCACTCACACGCAACAAAAGTATAGGCACTCGAACCTAACGTCTCCTGGAGCATGGCCTCGCTGGCATGATTCCAGACTGACGTTGCCCCCCTCACCCCGAGGGCGAACAGGCTGCTGGCGATAAGATGACCTGACCTGCTGTGCTTCATTTTGCCGTCTCAATACAAAACTAGAACTTGATGTCGACGTGCAAAGCAGACAACACGAAAAATCCTAAAAATGGCACCGAGCCAAGGGCCAAAAAATGCAAAGAAGACAGCTTGCCGTGTTGTGCAACACCGCTGGGCAAAAGCTCCAATTTAGCCGCCTCCGTCCGTATGCGGCCACACACCAACGAGGGAGCGAGCTCCGTTCCGTGCATGTCAGTCGGCTAAGTGAGACGGGACGGCAATGCAGACAGGGGTAGCTCCAAGCTTCCATTGGGACCAAGATGGACGCCCAAAGTGCCGGTGAAATACTAATATACAATAAGGTAACGGAGGGGAACGAACTCGGAACGTCACAGAGGACAGCTGGAGATTTCCCCCTTTTCAAGTTTCGCCCAGCATCAACCTCGGTTGAGCGATACCGATCGCAAGCTTCCCATTCCCTTCGAAGTTCTGATACCGACATCTGCTCAGCTTGACAAACATCTCAGCTTTCAAAATGAAACCTACGCTCCCTCTGCTAAGCCTGACACTCCTCGGCCTCCACGTCGAGACCCAGACACAAGCAGCATCGACATCACAAGCTCCGATCGCCTCTCCCGACTCGGACTCGGACTTTGTCTGCTCCCACCCGCCCTACAAAGTCCACCTGGTGTCCACATCCCCCCTCATAATCTACATCAAAGACTTCCTCACCGAAGCCGAGCGCGCCCACCTCAAGAAAGTCAGGTTAGTAAGCTCCAGCCAAGTCGCCCCCGGCCTCGAATCAACAAATACCACCACCACAATCACCAGCAACCACCGGGTCACTAACATCCCCCCCCTCACTGCAAAAAGCAAAAACAAATTCCACCCCTCCGCCGTAGCAGACGGGACCAAATCCGCCCGCCGCACCTCGCAATCAACCTACATCCCGCGCGACGCAACAGTGCACTGCATCGAAACCCGCGCCCTATCTTTCCAAGGCCTGTCCACGCCGCGCACGCACCTCGAGCCCCTGCAACTCGTCAAGTACGTGCCCGGCGAGCACTACCACCAGCACACCGACTGGTTCGCCTCACCCGCGTACACGCTCGCATCAGCCGGCGGCAACCGCGCATCCAGCTTCTTCACCTACGTGCACGTGGGCAACGAGACCACGGGCGGGGGCACCAACTTCCCCCTGGTGGATTTCCCGCGCGACGAGATGAACGCTGCGGGCGGCCCGGGCCGCTGGTGCGAGGTGCTGGACTGCGACGAGCCGTGGGAGCGCGGGATTACCTTCCGACCTGTCGAGGGGAACGCGATCTACTGGCAGAACCTGCTGACGGACGGGAGGGGGGACCCGCGGACGCTGCATGCTGGTCTGCCGGTCACGACCGGGGACAAGATTGGGATGAATATCTGGACGCGGCAGGCGCCGTTGAGCGAGGAGGTGAGGGGGGTGGATGTCTATCCCGACCTCTAGACCAGGTAGGTAGGCGATTCAGGGGGCTGGACCTGGTGAATATAGGGTGGTCGGTTCGGGTTATGTACCTAGTGTAACCCCTATCCAGCTTGTTTTCTGAAGGAGGATCAATGCTCACACCATTCCTTTCACTGGTAAAATTTTAGCACTGTCACAAAAACTCCCACCATGAACTGGACAAACTCACGTGCACCGAGAATGGCCTGACATCAACAGAATGTTGACATTTGCTTAGTAGACTGTCATGACTTGCGCCAGAGAGCCGGCCGAGAGCTAGTTGATGGATACACCGACGCTCGCTCTGAAACAAAATACCAATCTGAACTACCCGATAATCGAAGAGCACACAGTGATCAATTAAAATGATTTTGAAACCCAGGAAACGCCTGCACACCAATGTCAGACAAATGTGCTCAGCACAGAGAAATGATGACGGGGAAGCTTTTAGGAGCGAGCTGGAACCGTGACGGCAACCCCCTTCCGACAGACTGCCCTGACGCCCGTCGTGACGTCTAATGACGCCGAGAAAGCGTAAGCAAAGAAAAAAGAAGAGCCGAAAGACAAGAGAAAAAGAATGATAAGAATTGTACAGGGTATAAAGGATTTTTCGTCATGGAAGGTGTCGAAGAGGTTATAGGAAATTGAAACGACAGCGTCAACCGTTGTACAAACACACCAACGCGCGCCGCCGGCGCCCAATGTATTAAGCAGAAACTGTATGTTGCGGGACAAAAAGAATTATAACGGCGCATTGTGCACGTGTGACCCCGATCTTCACATTGCACCTAGACAGGTTCTGGTCATGTGCTAAATGATACCCTGACTGCGACCTCATCCTGCGAGTCCGTCGGCATTCGATACCCGGGTAGCACGCCGGGGACCAGACCCGGACATGGAGGCGCAGCAGATCCGGGACCAGGGGGTGGCGGCATAGAAGTGGTCGTCGGCTTCTGCAACCCTAGCCCAGTCAGCAGCGACGAGGCCATAAACTCGTTCATCGGGAATGGCAGCGCATAAGCCAGTGAGGCCAAGTTGACGTTCGACCCGGTCAAGTCGCGCACAGATCCCAGGCTCCGCAGCAGGTGTGCCGCCTCGGCCGCGTCGGGGTGCTGCGCGCCCATCGACGCCAGCTGGAGCGAGCCGATGGTGACGAGGTCGGCGGGCTCCGAGGTAAAGCGCGGCAGCAGATTCGAGCTCGTCTCTGACGACGACTCTCTCTCCGACGCGCCGCGCGATGTCACACCCGACACGCTTGACTGGTCGCTGCTGGAGGAGATACTCGACTGGGTGGATAAGCTCGACGTTGTCGACAGACCCGAGTCGCGACGGCGACTGGCTTTGCGGAGATGGATATCGCCCACGGGAGATTGTGGCCGGGGCATGCATGAGGGCTTTGCGTTGAAGGATATGACCGGCGATTTTGCAATGGCGGTCTGGTGGCTGGCGTATTGTGGGTCGACGGCGAGGGTCAGCTGGTACAGCACGGCGGCAAACACCATATGTGGGAGGAGCGCTGGGAGGTATGTGAGCGAGAACCGGGTCTGGTATGTGCTGGTGAGATAGATGACAGCTTCCGAAGACTGCCGACAGACGAGCTGGGGAGTCGCGCCGTTGCGCAGCCGGAGGGGCACGTCGTCCTTGAGGCTTGCTGTGCCTTTGACAAAAGGACGGAGCAATGTGAGGAGGCAGAAGTGATACCAGATTCTTTGGAATCGATCATGTCAGCAACAGTCTTGGGTGGGGAAAAAGAGACAAGTGGGTGCTGACGTACTGGGCAAACAAGAGATCTGGAGAGCTGTCAAGTCCAACACCGAGACTTGCAGAAAACTGGCCATAATAGTCGAGGCACTTGTCGTACGCGCCCTCGAGATCCTCCGCCGTCATGGCCTTGGAGAAGTTGTAGGCGGAGAAGGTGTGGACGACTTCGGTGACCTCAAAGATGAACTTCGCGAGGGGCGGGCAATAATGTAGCTCGGCAAAGAACTTCATCTGCAATGCGATGCCTGAGTCCATGCCAATGTGAGAAAGAGTTCATGTGTCGGAAGGAAAAGGTGTGCATCAAGACAGCGGAATTACCTCGTTCAACTCGGACTTGGGGGCCATCATCACCCAAGTCACCTGAATCAAGCTGAAGCTGCATGAACAGCGGCCCAGTCTTGGGCTCGAGACGTCCGGTAAGAAGACGTAGGTTTCTATTGTACCCAATGTTAGCGGGAGTTGGGTTTGTGCATGGGTCGTATTCCATGAGCAGCTAACCTGATCACCGTAAACCCACCGCAGTATGCGAGTGCCCTCACAACCCTGAAGTCACTGTCGATTTGATGATCCTGATGTTGTGTTTGTAGGACCATATGAATGCATGCCCTGATAGACCCCCATGCGAGGTCCCAAGCCTCATCGTCATTCCCTTGACTGATCTCGGTCAGGGCGAGCACGCCAAGCGCCTGAATGCTTGGCAGATTGACGTGACTTTGTTCTGCACCCAGCAGCCTTTTGGCTTCTCCCAGAAATGCATCACCGTAGGTTACCCTTGATACAAGCTTGGAGGTGGTGTCATAAGACTTGCATGCGCTACCCAGGATGGCATTGACCAAGGCCTCGGAGCAAAATCTTGGGCTCCCCTCTCGAAAGTCCCTCATAAACTGTGGCGATGAGACCAACGACAAGGAGGGAAATGAGCCAGAAAAGAACTTGGAGAGCAAACGTTGCACAAGTTGCGCATCAGATGTGACATTTGTCCAGGTTCGAAGAATTGGCTCATCGGGGACGGGGAGGGGAGGTACCGGCATGCCATTTCGAGCTGCTTGAGGCGGTAGATTTAAAGCGAAAGAATTGAGGTTGAAGATGGGCATCGATGACGGCGGCAAAGTGGTAGCCCGAACCGCGAAGCGGCTGGTTGGGCAGGAGTCGGACGACAAACTGCTTCGCGGCGTGCCGTCGAATGAAGTTCCGGACTGGCTGAAACTAAGGGTGCTGAGGCTGCTGAGGCTACCGGCCCGCAGCCTTTCAGATGGAGATGGCTCCGGGCACATTCCTGATGGGAGCCCAAAGGCGCCGGTGGCATTGCCAAAGCGGGCGCCATCCATCGCACCTTGCGAGGATCGGCGAGGCACCCCAGAAAGACATCGCATCGAATAGATCCAGTCGGCAATGACCTCGGGTGGCTCTTCGTTTCGCATGCGAGAGAAGACAACCTCACACTGCTTCGGGTCATTGTCAGTCAGAGCCCGAATCAGTGCGTGGCCCTGTCGCTGCTCTGCCCGAAGTCTCTCGATTTCAGACCGCAGGTGATCTTTGGTCCGCCACTTTTTGTCCTCATAGGCACATTCTTCTCCACGGGACCGACATCTCCGACATGGCATCTGTCCATCGCACTGATCACCTTCTGTTAACCGAGAACGACGGCTGACCTTCCGGGAAATCACGGATGGGAAGGAAAGGTGATGTGGTATTCGGCAATTCCTATCCGGGATGGGCTAGGAATACTCCGGCCAAGCAAGATTGAGACGATGGGAATGAATCTACATACCTTCGTTCTTTTCTTCCGACAGACGAGGCATGCGTTCGGTGTCAGATGCTGTCTTGGCATAGTGAAGATGGATTCCCGGCGTTGGAGCTCAGCAGGGCCGTCAAAGGTCCACCTGAGGTCAAGAAGCGGGCACAGTAGCCACTCCTATGCAAGACCCGTGTTATATATCCGGCAATGGGAACGCGGTATGGCAGGAAGTCTGCCACCCAACGCTGAATTGAGCTGACCCAGATGGAAATAAGAGGAGACCCTTAGCCCGTGAACACTTGTTCCCATTGACTGGGATGCAGAACTATTGGCAATCCATGGTGGCGAGCTGAAAGCTGTCAGGATAGAACTTCAGGTTCGTGGAAAATGTGGGAGAGCCCAACTGTTACGGCTGGCGAACGACACGTACTCATCCTGTGCATGCATGCCAAGGCTGCCAATCATGTCAGTAGCAGCGAGGAACGGCCCGTACACGCGAGTGACCTCGAAGGGTGCCGAGGCTTGAGCGAAGTGGTAGATGAGAGGAATGGGTAAGGCCATTTTGGGATGGCCAGCCAAGTACCGCCCTGACAGAAATCAAGGGAGTGGATTGGGTTGGTCCCAAATTACTGTGATGGCATCCATCATACCTAGCTCCTGGGAGCTGGAGATCGTCTTGATTGCCAACAAGGAACGAGATCCTCAACCATACCAGCCACCGGATGATGCTAGCCTGAGATTTATATCTTGAACTAACGCATGTGTGGCAACCACCCCAGCTACGCAGAACCTGGCGTGCAGCTGTTGGGTAGACAGAGCGTGTGACTAGCAAATAGTGATGCGTGATGACGAGAGGCGACGGATTAAGAAGGAAGCAGGGATTCTCCCCACGGGTTACGTCCAGCGAGAGCTCGCGAGCGGATTTGAACGTGGAAAATAGGCAAGAATCATGATCATTTGGACTCTTTTTTTGCCTGCGTGCTCAAAAGACAGATAACACAACTGATATGGAGTTGAAAAACGACATTGTCTGCGAGTTGCCGTTCGGCAACAGCTGGCAGACTTCAAGCATCAAGAATCATCTGGCAAGACTTGATGAAAGATAGGGCAAGCAGAATGGCCTCCAACGGGGTCTCGGAATCAAAGGTGGTCTCTGGCCGCCTCTCTTTCGGTCAAACGGCTTGGCCATCATGGAGATTTAATTGCCTCAAGCCCGACTAAACAACTCGACTCGAGGCCTGCAGCAAGAGTTGAGATGGCAGTTTGTTAGAGACTTGAACATGGACGATCCCATGCACGCCGCTTTTGGCTCGGCATGAGTCCGCTAGGGCTGACAGTATCAAAAGACCAAGGGAGACAGAAAGGGAAGGGGACTGTGTGGAAGTTGAAAGCATCTGCCGTGCGTGTGACGCAGGATGACAGAGCTTCACTCTCACCATCTGTCTGCAAGGGGCCTGGCGTGCTTGACTGGAAGGAACGGCGTGAACCTTGTTCAGCGTCGCTGCAGGGGTGTGCTGGACCTCTGCCATGTCCTGAGACGAAGGGATCATAGCACTCACTCTTTGCCATCGGAACCCAGGCGAAGATGGAAAAGAGAAGAAGAAACCAATCGCCGGGGATCTGGAGAAAGAATAATTAGAAGGGAGGAAGGCATTGAGCAGGTCATGTGTGGTTCAAATTGTGGAGCTCCAGATCTCGGTGAAAGCTTTAGGTGAGTCAGGGCAGTGGAAGATTAGATAGCTAGAGCTCTCCATTCGAGGAGGAAGGAACTGCCAGAGGGGCAGTTTTGCGGCCTTCGGGATTCGAAACGTGCACAAAAAAAAAAAAAGCCGAGTGCGTGACCGTGAGGCGTGCAAAGATCGCAAGACCGGAGAGAGCACCGGCCCCGCTGGGATCTAGGGTTTTCTGTGGTTACGCTTCCAATTGAGAGACTAGATATTAAGTGTCCGGGTCACGACAAAGTGAGAACCGGATGACGATCAGAATGGCAAGTCGGTCAATGCGCCTGCGTCTCTGAAGGTCGATCCACGTGACCCAATCGCCCCACATTTCACTCTCCAGCGTCCCGTCTCTGCCTGGGGGAACTGGAGATTCCATTGGATTGGCTTCTCGCTCCGCATTTTCGACCGTTTCGCGCCAAAACAACCCAGATCACTCGCACCTTCCCGAGTGCTCTGTCTGTCTGTCTGCCCAGCATGCAGGCCACGCGCTGCCTCCTCAAGCGATCGGTGTGGAAAGGTGAGCCTGAACGATGCCCTGCGCAGCGGCCCTGACTCCGACGCAGGTCGCAATGCGAAACCGGCGACATCATCCCCCCATCATCCGCCATCACGACCACCGCCCCTCCCTCCCTCTTTGATGACCGCACCTGCTAACCAACACCTTTTGCCTAACAGGACCGCACATCGTCCCGTAAGAAAGCCCCAGCGAAGCAAACCGTTCCCATCTCGATCCCGGCCTCGCCCCTATCCCATCCCATCTCGTCCATCCGTCCATCCCTCGTCGACTGTTTCTTGTCGAGTTCCGCCCGACTAACCACAAGCCCACATCCCCGTCCAACAGTCTCCCGATCGTGCGCCCCGAGGCGGGAAAGAAGATCGTGCCCATCCGGACCCAGGCTCGATCAGCCACCATCCTGCCCAACTTTGTCGGCCTCAAATTCCAGGTACACAACGGCAAGGTCTACCATGACGTGACCATCACCGAGGAGATGGTGGGCCACAAGCTGGGCGAGTTCTCTGCGTACGTTCCCGCTTGCTGCCCGCCCCGCCCCGCCCGGCCTTTTAATTCCTTGGTTCCAGTCCCCGAATGCTGATGGTTTTGGTTGCGTGGCAGGACACGGAAGCCCTTCATCTGGGACAAGAGGAAGTAGATCTTGTCATCGTTCTGGAATGAACAACACACCCATGTAACAATTATCGGCGTTATTTTCTTCCTTTTGGCTTGTATTCTTTCCTGGCGACGGCATCTGTATCCATACCAACACGGACGTGTACATGTACACTATGGGGCAAACGTAAATACACATTGGCGATATGGCACACAATTCTTCCAAGAATAAAGTCCGTTCTCTCGGGGTTCTCACTTGCGAGATAACACGCGCGCAACAGCGAAATGCAAAGGCATGCATCATGATGCCATGTCTAAAAATCCGTAGAAACAGGACAACAGCCGCCCTCAAGAGGTTTCCTCCCGACCCGGCAGAGGAACCGAAGAAAAAAAAAAGGAAAAGAAAAAAAAAGGAAAAGAAAAAAAGCCTCCGTCCGTTCTCCGAATACGCCTTCTACGCCCCGATGCCCAAAATAAAACTCCCCTCATAAAACCACATAGTCATGATACCGACGTCCGTAACCACAGCCAGCAAAACCAGCCGCTAAACCAATCACCACGTCAAGTCCCCCCTCCCTTCCACTGTAAATAGGGTCGGTTACCGACCTAGCGATAAAACTCGCTCCGCTTCACATTGACGCCAAACTCGCCGACCGCCATGCCCAGATCCTCCATGGTCAGCACGGTCCGGTTCTGGCTCCCACCCTGGCCGCCCCCACCATACCCAGGCCGCTGGATGCCCAGCGGGCCGCCGCGGCCCGCATCTTTATTGCCCGGCTGGCCCGTCGGCTGGCCCGGGATCGGGAACCCGGCCGCGGCGCCCAGGCTGCCCATCGGGTTGTTCGCGTTCGTGTTGCTCGCCCGGATCCGGCTGTACTGGTACGCGTCGGCCGCGATGTCGGCGACGAACTTCTGCGTCGCGAGCGCTAGCAGCCGCGCCAGGCGCTGGTCCGTCTGCGGCGGCGGCGGGAGGCCCGCACGCGTCATGTAGTAGTTCGTTACTGCGTCCGGGATCTATATCGGGACGGGACGGGGAGTTAATCGGAGGTGGTTTTTTTTTTGTGGTTATGGGGGAGGGAGGAAGGGAGGGAGGAGGCGCATACGATCGGCGCGTAGTCGTCCATCTTGTTGAGAAACTCTTTGAGCGACGTGTCTTTGCGGGTGGGGAGTTTGGAGTCGGGGAGGCCGGGCGCGGGGGGAGCTGTTGATGGTGCGCCGGCGGCTGATATGGTGGCGGGGACGGCATTGTTTGCGGCTGCTGCTGCCGGCGCCGCGTCGGCCGAGCTCGGCGCAGATGTGCCGTTGGGGAGCGCGCCGCCTGGTGCGACGGCCGATGCGGCGGCGGTGGGTGTCGCGCTGGCATTGCCGGCTGGAACAGCGGGCTGCTGCTCGCCGGGTCCTGTGGCCAGGTTGGTCGCCATTCTGGATGGCTTGTGGGATGGGAATTGCCTGTTTTGGGTCTATCTGCTCTGCGCGGGAGGTTGGAAGCAGAGCGTGGCGAGAGGCGATGATGAAAGGTGCAAGTTGCGGCGAATGCGAGTGGTCGGGACTCCAATGCCCCGAAGCGTGGTCACGTGAGGGACTTTAACGGGTTCAGCTTGCGCGGAGGGAAAGAGTGGGTGATTGGTGTGTAATTGAGAAGGAGTAAGCTGGGTAACAAATGTGAGTTTGGGAACATGGGGCTGTTCTATTTGTCAGTTAGATAGATGCGTTGTCTGCAATCGTTTGACGCTTTTAAGTCATTCTATTGATTGAAACGTATTGTTTGCCCCTGGGCTTGGCTTTGAGTCGACGTCTTATTGTTGTTCGCGTGGATCCACGGGAGCTTGGGCCTCCTTGGACGCTCCGAGGTCAGTAGCAAGAGCTCCAGCAGCTGCTTGTCGCATGCGTTGGAGACGTCCAATACCGCCCTGCACATCAGCGTCGCAAACATACCGACAATAAAATGATTCAAGCAACACCTTTCCCCACAGGTATTCACCTATGTGATCAGAAGGTTTGACTGTCATGCGCCAATGTACACACATTACATAGCCATGCCGCTGTCTAGACTTCGAATGTACCAAGCAATAAGTGCCCAAACCCACCATATCCCCAGTCCACCATTGAGATCGTCAGATATCTTGGCCCAAAGCAAACAATGACAGCGATCCTGCCAAACACCCATCTTCCGCTCCCAGCTAAACAATCCATCCTTTATTCACAAACGTGGAGTCCATACGTACTCAGCGACGTCTGCTCCGCGTAGGCATCGACTCAAAAGCATCGTCGTCATCAGATATCTCATCAGGGCTCGCCTCCTTCTGCCGCGTCTTGGGTGCCGGCCTCTGTGACTGTGAAAAGTTGAGCGTCGTCTGCTTGCCCGCTGCCGCCCCCCGGGTTGCTCGTGTAGCTTTTGCGGGCGCTGCCTTTTTCGGGGCTGCCTTCTTTGCTTGTGCCTTCTTTGCGGGCGCTTTCCTGGCTGGTGCTTTCTTTGGAGGGGGCACTTCATCCTCCTCCTCGTCGTCGTCATCCTCCATTACCACATCATCGTCATCGTCCAAGATCTCGTCCATTTCCTCCTCCTCCTCGTCCTCCTCCTCGCTCTCATCCATGAAGGGATTGGCCTTCTTACGACCCCGCGCCGGGGCTTTCTTTGGCGCAGCTGCCTTCTTCCCAAGGGCTACCTTCCTCGTTGTTGCTGTAGTGGCCTTGCGTTTCGGTTTCGGTTTTGGCGCTGCCTGTGCATCCATGAAAAGACTGTCGACATCGTCATCATCGGCTTGCACCTCCTCAAGCGCCTCCTCTTGCGCTTCCCAGTGGCCTTGGACGTCAGAATCCCAGTCGTCTGGCTTATCTTTGAATCGCGTCCTTCGATGCCCTTGCCTACGATGGCCAGACAGAAATTCCTTGTCCATGACTTTCCGGAAGTCTTCCATGTGAGAATCCAGACCTTCTGCAACCTTCTCGTCCTCAAGCTGAAGAAGTGACTTGAACTGCTGCCCTAACGAGTCTGCGACGAACAGGTCGACAGCTTTGTGATCGTCCTTGACCACAAACTGGTTGACTGCATCGGCAAACTGCACCTGCGGCAGAATCTTGAGCGATTGCTGTGCAAGCATGTCGTTGACAAGCGTCGAGACTTTGACCGTGTCGGCAACCCCGTCGAGGGCCTCGGAGTTGCCTTCCGGCAGGCCCATCACCACGTCGACTTTCCTCGTTGATACCGTCTTCTTGCGGTAGAAATACACCACGTCGCTCGTGTTGGCCACCTTGCCCGCGAATCTGTTGGAGAAGCGCTGCGGGTTCTCGACCTCAAACTTGGAGCCCTCGGGCGCCGTGTACTCCACTCGGAGCCGGATCAACGGCAGAGGCTGCTCCTCGTCGTCGTCCATTTCATCCTCTTCGTGCGTCGAGCGCCAGGTCGCATTGGCCTCAGCAATCATCTCGTCCACGATCGTGATGAGACGTTTTGTGATTTCTTGTCGGTTGTCCGGTTTTGTTGCTAGGCCCTTGAAGCGCTTGTCGGTGGCCAGAACCACTTCTCCCGTAACAAATGGTCGCACGGTTTTCAGGGGGATCTTTTCAACCTCGAAATTTTTGCCAGTGATGCTCAGGATAGCGACGTGTTTTGTGACAGCCTCTCCGGGAATGAGAGAGGTCGCTACCGACGAACCGGGCTGCATGACGTGGAATCCAGTTTCCATGTTCCGGGTAGGGTCGATCAGGCACTCGTGCTCATGGCCCCAGACGACAAGGTCCATAAAGTCCGGAAGCATGTTCTCGGGGAGATAGCTGGTGGGAGTGTGCGCGTAGTGGTTTTGATGGACGGTCAGGAGGTTGAAGAAGTCACTCGCTTGTTGGTTTGGCCGGTAGAACCGGACCTTGTTGTCTCTAAAGGTGCGATGCATGCGCTCGTCGCGGACGTTGCTCAATCCGTAGAGAGCAAGCTTCGTCTGCCCTTTCTGCAGCAGAATGGGTTTTACGTGGATGTTATCGGCCTCTGGCACGCGTCCAAAGTAGTTCACCAGGCCCGCCACCTGCAACAAGTCCAGAGAGCAGTAATGGCCATCTCCGCTCGGGTCGTCGTGATTTCCGTGAATAGAGAAGACGGGTATGGAGATGTTGATGTCGGGATCTTGGTAATTGACATGAGTAAAGGCGCCCTCGAAGACATCGGCAGCATCGCTCAGGAACTCGAGCTCGCACGGTTTCATGCCGAGGCAGTTCTTGCGGAGCGACCGCATGACCTGGTACATGGACTTGCGCGAGGGCTTGTTGTCGTGGAAGAGATCGCCGCCAAGCAGGACCATGTCGACGTCTTGTTTCCGCGCCAGCTGCATGATCTCGTCAAAGGTGCGCCAGCTGTCGTCCTTGCGAACGGGGTCGCGTTCCTCGTAGCCGACATGGTTGTCGGTCGCAACTAGAATGCGGATTACATCCTCTTCTGCAGCATGGTCAGCGAAAAGACAACAAGAAGCAGGAGGTTGGAGATACTAGGGCATCGAAATGACAGAGGGACGCACCTGTGGCCTGCGGCATCTTGAGAGCTCCGTCTGGATGGCCAAGAAATGGTCTTTGATCATGCGGTAGTACAGGAGAAAATAGAGCACCCCAGCTGCAAGAGGCGCGACGATGAGCTCCGTTTTTTGGCTATTCTGGATCTTTTGATATTGAACGATTGTTTGCAGTTACCGGGCTGCAACAAAGACGAAAGGTGGGATGGCAGTCGAGTGTCGCGTTTGCCCGTAAAGTGCGACGCGATTCGCTCACGCAGTCACATGGGTGCCTGCAGACATCAATAGTGCCTGAGCTCAACTGATTGGTGGGGGAAACAAGGGGCCTGTCGAGATGTGGGGGTGGGGAGGCTGGCTGGCGGGTCCCGCACTGTCCGTTTACACCCGTCTCCAGCAGCATCCATTGTGGTTGCCATTGAACGACAGTTGAGCCAGGACTGAGATCCTTGGAGAAGGGGAAACGGATTACATGCTGTGTGATTCGCGCCTCTCCAAATTCCCAACCTCAGAGCCCAATGCTCATCGCGCAACATGTCAGACCTCCCACACATTGCCAGAGGTCCTCGACGCACACGAGCTGTCCAGCGAGTGACCGGGCGCACGTCTGTCATGGCGGTGGCCCGCCAAGCTGCGCGCGCTGCCTTCACCACCGAGCGGCTTCAATCCTCACCCATAGCGCAAGCACACGCCAGCACCCCTGTCCCCAGATGTAAGTCCTCACTTCCAATTCAGACTTGAGATTCCAGCGAAGCCATATGGACTTTCTCAACCCTCGGCGCATCTCGTTTGGCGTACTTTGCGAGCCCCAGCCAAGCAGGACCTAGCTTACTTCCTCAACATCCGCCCGCTCCCATCTCGGCGGCCATCTTCACCTTCAACATATCTCAAATTGCTTCATCAACGCCCACCACATATTCACTCCTGGGTAGCCTTATAAAGTCCCATTAGATCCTGCTTCGTCTTCGCCCTTCAATAGAGGCCTGTATTTTTTCGTTCTTGTGTTCCCAACTCTCCTTCGACAACTTTCTCTTCTGCACCAAAGTTCGTCTCGACATTTGCTTCATTTTCCCTGAAAGGCATCACCTCACCCGGAGCTTCTCTTTGTCAACGTATACACACGCCGCCAACGAGATGGCCACTCTTTTCCCTCGTCATCCTCAAGTCAAGCGACGACGTCCTCTCGGCGAGCTTGATCCCAACAAAGATCTCAACACGTGCCGCAGCAAAAGCCGACGTGCCCCCATCACCTTCGAGCAAGAGAACGAGAATGCCGTACTCGATGGGATCGAGGCAGGCATCTACGACATCAACGAGGTGATCTGGTGGACTGACCACCACCTCTATTCTCACACAGCTGCGATCGGAGATGCCCATGACTCTGACGACGAACACCTGGGCCCATCTCACAACCCCCCCTCTGAGGGTGAGGGCGGCGAGGGCACGGATACGAGCGAGGCCGAGACAGGTGCCGCCTTTGACGACGATGCAGACGAGTACTTCGGCGACATCATGGACGAAGACCTAGCAGAAGAGCTCGACGAGGAAGACCCGGACAACGAGGACGAGGAAATCAACCTGGGTCCAGTTTTTGATCCTGCGGCCATGGGGCTGAAGGAGATCAACAACCTCGCCCACTTTGGCGTGAGCAGCCACAAGCCCGGCAACGGCGTCGAGGAGCTGCTCAGTGATGACTTGGACAAGTACTGGCAGTATGTGACCCCCTTCCACCCCAACCCACCTCCAACCAACAAATACTCACCCCTCCGCAGATCAGACGGCCAACAGCCCCACCTACTCACCATCCACTTCCTCCGCCGCGTCGAGATCCGCGCGATCCGGTTCTACGTTGACTACAGCCAGGACGAGTCGTACACGCCGACGCACATCGTCTTCTACGCCGGCACGGGCCACCACGACCTGATCCAGTTCGCCGAGGTGCCGCTGACCAACCCGCTGGGCTGGCAGGACGTGCCCATCGCCGACTGCGGCGGCGGGCCCGACGGGCACTCGCTGTGCTGCTGGATCGTGCAGATCCACATCAAGGAGAACCACCAGAACGGCAAGGACACGCACATCCGCGGCATCAAGATCTTTGCCCTCGACGAGAACTCGGCCGGCGGCGCCGTCGGCGACGCCGTCCACGAGATGGAGGCCAACATCGACCAGGCCGCCGCCGCCGACCGCTACACCCTCCGGGACCTGGCCGTCGGCGAGGACGACACATTCCAGGAGCTGCTCGATGCGCTGGACCGCAACATTGCCGGCGGCACCCGCTACCGGCCCGGCGAGGGCGGCTTTTCCAACTTTCCCGACTTTATGCGCGATCCCGAGATTCGTTGAACCGGCGGGGTGTGTTCACTTTTCAAGTGTGTGGGTGGCTGGCTTTGTGAGAGGAAAAAAACAAAGCAGGACTGGAGTGTGGGGACTAGGCGTTGTTGACATACACAGGTTCGGGTGAAAAGCAAAAAAAGAGAAGAAAGGCGCATGGCTTTGGAGTTGGTTTCGGAAAGGCTGAAGGAGAACAGGGGCTGGTTGGTCTGGCAGAGCATTTTCACGTATTTCTTTCCCTGTCTTATCTTTTGGCGTGCCATGATACCCCTTCCGGTTGTGCTTTTACTCATGGGAAGCTCTTGGGTTTGGTTCTGCTTTTATCACCGCTGCCTTTGTCACGCGCGCAGCATAAAACTGGAGATGGCGATAATGGCAAGCGAAGCATGAAGAAGGCGTGGCGCAACACATACAACCTAACTCTGCCCATGTAACAGATAATTAGACATGACTTCAGTGGGGTCAGAAGCTACATTGCGATGCGATGCATAACATCATACAAGTCTTGATTTACTCCAACACCCCCCGCCGCGCGCAACTACCCCCCCTTAACTCTTATCCAGAATCGAGAACCCGTCCAAGAAACTCTGCGGCGTCTCCCTCGCGCCCTCCTTCATGACGCTCAGCGAGACGACCTCCCACTGGTCCAGCAGCCGCAGCTGCTCGGTGCACTTCTGGCGAACGGCATCTAGCGAGTCGGGCCCCAGCACCACGCGCACGGGGACGCGCCGGCCCCGCGCCAGCCCCTCGCCCTTGACCACATCGATGATAGTGTCGGGCAGCTTGGCGATGTCGCCCGGCGGCGGCACGAACCCGCCGCTGCCGAAGATCTTGGTGAACTGCGGGAGGTAGTCAGCGATCTTGGGGGCCCGGCTGACGCTCGGGTCGCGGGGTACGAAGAGCTGCGAGTCGAAGCCGCCCGGCTCAAAGATGATGGAGCGGAGGCCGAGCGGGGCAATTTCCTTGTGCAGGCCTTCTGCGAACACTGTTTCGTGTGTGTGAGTTTGCCATGGCTTTTTTCTTTCTTCTGTTTATAACACAGGGAGTGGAAGAAAAGAACTAGAAAAAGAGTGGACGGAGAGAGAGAGAGAGACGTAACTCGTCAGCGCAGCCTTGGTCAGCGAATAGTGCGTCAGGAACGGGATCGACACCCAGCCCAGCCCGGCGCCGATGCACACGACGGTGCCCGTGCCGGCGGCGCGCATGTGCGGCAGCACCGCCTGCGTGACCTTGATGGCGCCGAACAGGTTGACGTCGAAGATGGCCTTGACGAAGGCCTCGCTCGCCTCCTCCAGGGCCGACACGCGCGTCATGCCCGCATTGTTGACCAGCACGTCAATCCGGCCGAAGAGCGTAACGGCATGGGAGACGACGGCCTCGATGTCAGCGAGCGGGGACACGATGTCCAGGTCCAGCAGCGCGATGGAAGGCGAGGCCAGGGACGGGGAACGGCTGGTGATGTTGCGGCCCGTGGCGATCACGCTGTCGCCGCGGACCGCGATGGCGTGGACCAGCGCCAGGCCGCTGCCTGAGGTGCAGCCTGTTATAAGCCAGACGAGGGGGGTGGACATCTTGGGGGAGTTGGCGTTGTTGGTCTAAGTCCCAGGTTGGTGTGCTTCGTCGGGGGGGGGGTTCACTGGAATCATCTTCACAAGCCCAGAGAGCGCCAATCTCGGGATCATTGGCGATATATAGACTTGGAGGACATGTCTGATGAGAATAACCACTGGGTTATTGGGAGGGGGAGATGGATGCAGCTGGATTTAACCTGTTGTTTCCCGAGCCGAGAACCAATGCAAGTCGGCAGATGGTATCGATGCTATATTGGACAGAGGGAGGTGTTGAACTGGGTTCTTATTGGCCAATTGAGCTGTTGCGAACTGTCGGTTGTGGGCAGGAGAGGCTTGTTGTCGGAGGCACGTTGAATGAATGAAGCAAGTCAGGTCCGTAGAGGTAGGTCCACGGCTTGAATACGATGAAGCCGGGTTGTTGAGCTGAGGCGCTGTAACTCCACGTCGTAATTACCCCGCCCCCGCCTTATATGATGTCGCGTCACTGTTAGCTGATGCCACGCGGGACGACGAAACTTGTGTTGCATGCCAGCAGACAAACCGACAACAACCATGCACATCTCATGATGCCCTCGCCCGATTCTTCTCTGCCGTCCATGTCCCGACGACCACTGCTCGACTTCTTCTCGCGCTGCCTGGTCGTGTTCCAGCGCTCAGGCGCCAAGTTCCAGGTTGTCTGCTCCGTCGCGCCGACCAGCCATGGCGGCCAGCCTGCAGCGACACAGTCGCCGGCGCCGACGCCTCCCCAGCGCACGCCGCGCACCTTGATCGTGCTCGACTCGTCCTTCAACCCGCCCACGATAGCGCACCTGCGAATGGCGACGGCCACGGTACGAGACCTGACCGAACAAAAGGGACAGCAACTGCATACCATCCGACTACTGTTGCTGCTGGCAGTCAACAACGCCGACAAGGCGCCCAAGCCCGCCGCGTTTGAACAGCGGCTGGCCATGATGTGGGCCTTTGCGCGGGATATCCAGCGAGGCCTCGCTGATGGGCATCAGCACGAGGAGGCAAAGCCCCAGGAAGCAGAACAGAGAGAGGAGACCCAGAAAGGACTGAGCATCGACGTGGCGCTCTCAACGCAGCCGTACTTCAATGACAAAAGCGCCGCGATCGCCGAGTCGGGTTTCTACCAGCCCGAAGCTGCCGATGGCGAGATGGAGCAGGTGATCCTCGCCGGGTTCGACACGCTGATCCGCATCTTCAACCCAAAATACTACGGTCCGCCCACGTCGGTAGGCGAGGTCGCCAGCACGTCGACGCCGATTCAAAGAGCGCTCGACCCATTCTTCGCCCGCGCGCGGCTGCGCATCACGATGCGCACCGACGACGAATGGGGCGGCAAGGACGAGCAGCTGGCTTATCTGCGCGACGTGCTGAGCCCTGCGGGGCTGGAGAAGCTGGGCGGGAGCGTCGGATGGGGGAGCAGAGTCCAGATGGTCGAGGGGCGGAAGGATGGCGAGGAGGTTGTCAGCAGCACGTATGCGCGGGACGCGGCGAAGAACGGAGACTGGGCTATGCTGGGGAGGATGGTGACGCCTGAGGTCAGGAGCTGGATCGAGGGCGAGGGGCTTTATCGGGAGTAGGGAAGTGAAATGCTGGAGGGGATTCTAGATCGTATTATAATTAATGATAGTAAATATTTTGGTACATAGTGCATCCTGGAGTAGTATCACAGCCGCAGGCGAGGTGTCAGTCTTCTCTGCTGTCCCTCAAGACTTTCCCAGAGGGGGTGGATGGCTATCGCAGGCCGCTAGTCGATTTTGAGGGCACGAATCGAATCCAGGCGGTGATAGATGCTGTCTCAGGACCATTGTAGATAAAACTTCGCCTTGATCTGACCCAGACACCCACGACATGCCTTAAAATGGACGATGTTCGTGCAAAGAACACTGCAACGGACACAGATCGCGAGAAATTTTGGCGGTCTTGCCTGGCAGAACGAAAATGGCTGCTCCAGGCCCAATCTGGCAGTGGAATCTGCGCCCAAACCCCACTGAAAAGCTTTTCTGCCAGCCGGGTCCGCCAAGAAGTTTCGCGGCGCGCACGGACCGCACCCATCTGTATATATTCTCGGCCGGCCCTCGCCCATTCCGTTTCCTTTTTCTTTTTTCTTCATGTCGACAATACTTCAGTAAGCCTACCCCCAACTTGCTCCACCATCTCAAAGTCCAATCCCCCCGGGTTGGATCGTGTGGCTTCCTTCACACACACACAAATGCATATGCTGACTTTTACCCCCCAGGAGAATCATTTCTATAGTAGTTGTCCCCTTTTGTGTTCCCTAAAGGAGCCACAGATCCCACCCGGGTTGATGAACAATATCCTCGGCGCCCTACAGTGAGAACCATTTTACTCTCGGTCTGCCTGCAAAGGCGGCGGTTGACGGCCTTCGTGCCTTGGCTGTATAGAGAGTGGCGATGATCTGTACCCTGCTTCCGAGGTCTTGCCTTTGGGCGCTCTGGCAGGGTGGGTGTCGATGGAAGTCTGACCGGCTCTGTTTTCCATCTTTTTTTTCTTTCGTTGCGATCTTGGGCCTTGGCTCGGGACGTGAGGAAGGAAATGTTTGCGTTTGTTTGTGTATTTGGGATGGTGATGTTCACTGTTGCAGAGCGCGCATGTCACTTTTGGTTCTCTACGGCCATCATCAGTTCTTCGTGCGCGTCGTTCCTTCTGCAAACTCGTCCGTGCTTGATTGACCCCGCAATTTGGGTGCATCCAGGCAGTCACCTCCTCGACCCACCGCTCCAAGTGTTGTTCAAGCTCCTGCTTTTTGCTGTGAGACTTCAAACATACGTCTTTCTTCTGCGATCCCACACATCTCGTATCCAATATTCTTTGTCGCTCAATGGCCAACCGGTGCATACTTTGTTGGCACTGGTAGCACGTCTCACAGGCGGTCGCTCCTCTAATCGCCAAGTGGAAGGTCTCTGAATGTCTCTGACGAGCTTCCAAGTTGAGCACACCCCTTGGCCTTGGCATCTGCATTTATCGGTTTTGAGGCATCCCGTGCCCCCCCCTCATATCGCGATATGTCGTTCACGAGTCCTTCACCACTTCTCACCGTTACTCTCACCTGGTCATAGTCCCAGCAGTACCTTGGCAGCGTTGCATTAACGGTTCTTAACGGCCGATCTCGGGGATTTTCGCTCAGGCCTGAAGCCAATCCTCACCTCAGTGTCACCCTCGTCGTGCAATGAAGACGGACTTGGCACGGTTTACCACGAGGCATGAACTTCATGTTATGTGCACCTCTTCAAACGCCACCTCTCTGCGCTTCCGTCTTGCTCAACTTCCGACCGGTCACTCGCTGTCTCGGCATCCGTAAATTGGACTCACCGCTGTCACCTTACCAAAGCAGACGGCGCAGACCTCTTATCTGCAGCTATGGTTCCCCAACAGCGTCACATTCCTAGGATCACTCTTGGGCTTCTGTCGATGCACCTGCAATAGCCTTCACCCTACTGCCCCACCCCCTCCTCTGCTCGTCATCAGCAATGCCATGCATATCTCTTGATGCCGCTCCCGGGCTCCCGATATCCCCATTAATGTGCAGAGCAGTTCGTCACAACCTGCCATGGACAGTTCATTAAGTCACACCCTTGCCCTTAGGAAACTGTCAACTCCCATCACCTTGGCCCTACCGAAATAGCACCGCCTTGACATCCCTGCGCCGTATCCCGCCTCGGATTCCCACCATGCCGTGCTCATCACCAAAACGGCAGGTGGTGATTCGCGATGGCTATGGCGCGAGTGCGGACGAACAACACGTGCTTGCACGACAGCGACGGAAAGTTCAGCATGGGTTTGCAGTGTAACCTGAACGATCATGACTTGTTCTCCGAGTAGAGGAAGAGTGGAAGAGGGGGTTTATAAGACTCCAACGGCACCGGATATTAGGCCTAGACTCGGGCGTATCCTGTCAACCGTTCTGGCACCGCTCTTCCCTTCGAGAACCCAGACGGTACCAGGAAGAGATGCATTTTTCAAGCCTCATCTACCTCACGGTAGGCGTCCTGTCGTCTTTGACGGCAGGGAGCGCGACAGCACAGTCACATCTTCCCCGCCGTCAGCTGCGTCAGAAGAACAACGGCCCAACCAACGCCACCGATATCCAGCCCAAGCGGTTTATTGTTGAAGCTGGGAAGGTAAAACCATCCCCGCAATTACAACTTTGTCTAGCCCCTCAAGATATCATGCCTTCTGCATTCACTGTACACATACAAAGACCTCGACAAGTAGCACACTAACACATCTCCTATCCAGGGCGTCAACCTCGATGCTCTATCGTCAAAGTTCTCATCGGCTGGCGCACGAGTCGTCCGGACCTTCAAGACAGATGTCTTTTCTGGGCTCAGCATCGAGTCTGACGAGGAAAACGTTGATTCTTTGCAGGGCCTGACTGATGTCACCCAGGCATGGGCTGTGGGCAAGCTGCACCTCGGCCCCGTATCTCCGCTTGAATCGTTCAGCGACGATGCGTCCGCGGGGAACTACTCGATCCACGCGTTTACAGGTGTTGATAAGGCACACGCGGCCGGGATCCTGGGAAAGGGCGCGATCGTTGCGGTCGTTGACACTGGAACCTCGTATATGCACCCGGCGGTAAGATACTCTACACTTATCGAATCGAGCCGGGTAACTTTGCTAAACAGAGCCTTGGCGGCAGCTCGGAGGTGGCTTCGGGCCTGGATTCAAGGTAGCTGGAGGCTACGATCTGGTGGGCGACGCATGTATGTTCCCAAGTTGAAGTTTTCAAGTCGGTGACGGCACTGACTTCTTGCTCGATATCATCAGCATGGCCTACTGGTCCCAAAGAACCTGACTCGGACCCTCTGGATGCACTTGGTCACGGCACCCATGTTGCTGGAATCATTGCGGGCAAGTCGGATTGGTACGTTGCACTCTGCGTTGAGCTAAGCTGGGCAGACAGCGGGAGCGGCGCTCACTCGATTACAGGTTCACTGGTGTTGCTCCCAAGGCAACCCTTCTGTCCTACAAAGTGTTTAGTGATGTAAGGATCAACAATTCGAACTTTCAGGGCAGCGAGACCGGTTGTGTTAATATGTTTAAAAGATTGACAGCACAGACGAGGACACACTAATTGCTGGCTTTCTTATGGCCTACGAAGCTGGCGTATGAATTCTCTGACATTCCTATGTAAAGGAGAAAAGGACTGACTCTGTTTACAGGCAGATATCATAACTTCCAGCATCGGTGGGACATCTGGCTGGTCGGACGGTGCCTGGGCGACAGTCGCCTCGCGCCTCGTTGACCAAGGCGTCGTCGTGACAATCTCGGCTGGCAACTCGGGCGACGACGGTCCATTCTACGCAAGCTCGGGGTCTTCTGGAAAGAATGTCATCGCTGTGGCCTCAACTGATGCCAGTGTGATAGCCGCCCCGCCGTTCAAGGCCACCTTTAGTCTCAACGGCGCCTCGAACGTCACCTATTTGGGATATGAACCCGGCTCTACCACAGGTGTCTGGGACGTACCTAAGGACCTCCCCATTATCCCGCTCTCGTTGGACCCAGCCAGCCCAGCAGACGCGTGCAGTCCACTTCCGGCCAACACCCCTGATCTGTCCGGCGGCATCGTCCTCATCCACCGAGGAACGTGCAACTTTTCAGTAAAGCAGGCCAACGCAGCCAAGTTTGGAGCAAAGCTCATCCTGTTCTACAACAGCGGGAACCCGATCGTCAACCCAGGCTTGACCGACCCGAGCATTCCCGTTGGCATGATTGAGGCCAAAGCCGGAGAGGCCATCATCGCCACCATCAAGGCTGGCGGGAACGTAACGGCAAACTTTGCCCTCCCGGAGGACTCCAACTGGGTCGTGGGCGTCTACAACTCCGCGGGCGGGATCCCGTCCGAGTACACAAGCTGGGGGGGCACGTTCGAGCTTGAGATCAAGCCCGATGTTGCAGCGCCAGGTCGGAATATTTACAGCACTTATCTCGACGGCACTTTTGCTACTCTCTCGGGTACGAGCATGGCTTGCCCCTACATTGCCGGCGTCGCCGCGTTATACATTGGCAAATACGGAGGCCGATCAGTCCACGGTGCCGGCTTCGCGAAGCAGCTCACGAACAGAATTGTGTCGAGCGGCGCTGCAGTGCCCTGGCAAGTCACACAGCCCACCGGCCTACCCGTGAACTACGGTTTCTGGGCTCCTGTCCCTCAAGTCGGAACTGGTCTGGTCAATGCCACAAAAGTTCTGGGGTACACCACCTCACTCGCATTCGACAACTTTGCGCTCAACGATACCGCGCATTTCAGCCGGTACCACGAGGTGCAGATCACCAACAACGGCAACAAAGCCGTTACGTACAGCTTCACCCTGCAGCCCGCAGGCGGCTTCAACGTCCAGAACCCTTCGTACGCGACCTATCTCGCGGCGTACTACGACCTGGAGCAGCCCTTCAGCCTCGTGCCCACCGTCAGCTTCCCATCCGGCGCATTCACAGTCCAGCCGGGCCAGACCAAGAAAGCGCAGATCAACTTCAACCCGCCGCAGGGCCAGGACGCATCGAAACTGCTCGTCTACAGCGGCAAGGTCCTTGTGTCAGGCTCCAACGGCGAGGAGCTCAGCATCCCCTACATGGGAGCCGCCTTTGACCTCAAAAACTCGCTCCGCCGCGGCATGTTCGCCGACGGCACGCCGTACCAAGTATCAGGCCCCAACCGCGACGACATCTCCCTCTACCACACATACGACTTCAACCTCAGCTGGTCCGCGCAGTCGTTCCCCAAGGTGTACGCGGCCTTCAAGTGGGGGCCCAAGCAGCTGCGCTTCGACGTCTTCGAGGCCGGCTGGCGCGAGTCCCGCTGGAGCCCCTATTACCCGCCGGTGCCGGGACAGAACGGGTTCGTCGGCAGCGCCACGTACTGGCTCAATTCGGACTCGTACTGGGCGTTCGACCCGGAGACCATGGACAAGGAGCTGACGGTGCCGTTCCCGCTGACGGACCTGACGCGCACGAGCGTGTGGAACTGGTACGACCAGGGGTTCTGGTGGTTTGGCAAGCTTGCCAACGGGACGTATATCGCGCCGGGGAATTACACGTAAGTTGCTGTGGTCTCCGCTTATGGTTTTCAGAGAGTCGCTTGTTTCTTCTTTGCGTGTCTCTTGAGAGTTGGTACAGTTATGTTTGGAATGGTCTTGCTAACAGTCGGCTGGTTACCTAGAATTCGCTTTGCGGCCTTGATTCCGTTCAGCGAGCCGGCGCACTCGGATAATTGGCATGTCTGGCAGACGCCGCAGATTACCATTCTTCCTTACACGCCATGACGGCACACGACCAGCGTCTGGGTCAAATCTGGCCGTGGATAGACTTGGGTGAGTAGTCCTGAGGTAGGGGTCTGGGAGAGCTAGTGTAATTAATCGAAGCTCACAGGAGCAGGGGGCGTTTATTTACATTTACCAATCTTAATTGATACACATTTTACAGACGGCTTTCCGTGCATGCGTTGTGTTGTTGTTTGGGTTTACGCAGTCTAGTAAGTGAAATGCTTCACGACAAGCGCCAGTAATTATGGCATGAATAGCTTTCCTGCGTGAGCAAGCCTTTCAAAGAAATACATCTACGCTGCTGCATACCTGGTACCCTTAGTACCTGATTCATCGCGCACCGGCAGAAATAACAAGGTATAGACAACCATACGCCTGCAGAGAGCCGTAACACCGCAAAATGCTCATCACTCTCTGGATGGGGTTGTCAGGCTGGGGGTTTCAGCGCCGTCTGTTCTTGAGCATTTATCACCTTGGCTCAGGCATGATTAACCACAAGATATAAATTATGTACCTAACCTACTGACTTGAATGACAGATAAGGTACCTCCCGCCCTCAGAGCCTAAACAATCTTGATAACCAACGCGCCCAACCCTCCCTTCCCCGTCGCAACCCTCCCACACGCCTCCCTCACAGCCGACAGATCCTCCAGCGCCACGACCGTCGTCACCGCCCGGACCTTGCCGGCGGCGATCCACTCGCCCGCCCTCTCGAGATCCTCCCGACTGCCCGGGTTCCCCGAGACAAAGTCCTGCTTGACCCCCGTGCCCCGCAACTTCCACGCGTACCACGCATTCGCGAGATGCGCGATCCAGATAAAGATGAACGGCACGTTGCCCGGTCCGAACATCTTGCGCAGCGTCTCGGCCCTGGGCACGCTGGCGATGGACACCGCGATGCCGGTGTGGTGCTTGAGCAGCGGCAGCGTGCTGGTGAATGTCGCCCATTGGGTGTTGTACACAAAGTCGACTGTCTCCTTCCCGATTGCCTCGACGACGTTTTGAGTAGTGTAGTCGACGAGCGTGTCGATGAGGCCCGGGAGGTACGTCGCCACCAGCGGGACCTTGGCCGTGGAGACGGTGGAAACCACCCTTGCGGCACCGTACACGTTCTTGACGACCTGGATCGCTACCGACCCCGTCGCGCTCAGCGCCGCGGGGATAAAGACCGTCTTGCCCTCCAGTGAACCGGAACTGGCTGGTTGGCCGGCGAGCTGGAAGTACCGATTCAGACACTGCGCCGCGGTCGTGACGTTCCCGGCCAGCACCGCCGCGTCCTCGAAGCTGATATGTGCCGGCTTGGGGAGCAGGATGTCCGCGCGCGCGACGGCGTACTCGGACGCGAAGCCCGGCAGCGGGGAGGCCAGCATCGAGCCGTGGCGGATCGCGAGCCCGTAGACCGCGTCGCCTGGTTTGAGGGCCGTTACGCTGCTGCCGGTGGCGATGACTGTGCCGGAGCCTTGCGCGCCGAGGGGGATTGGGGGTCTGGGTTGTGTGGTGTTAGTTGGGAAAGGGAACGGGAGGGGGGGAGGGGGGAGGGCGAACTGGAGTGGTGAGATGAAGCGGCTCGCGCCCGCGGCAAACTGCGTGTCCCCCGTGCTGATGCCCGCCGCGTGTACGCGGATCAGCACCTCGTCGGCTCGCTTGATCGTCGGCACCGGCACGTCGACGACCTCGTACTCTGCCGGCTTGCAGTACTTGCGCGCCACCAGCGAGCGCATGGTCAGCGGGATGTTGTTGGTCGCCATGGTGCCAGTGGTGATTGGTTTGAGGCGGCGTGTTTAGGCGACTAATTGTTGAGGGAAAGGAATGTCGATTGTGCGGTTCGACTGGAGCTTTTAGTGTTTGGATACATATGAGCTGGAGATGGAAGGGAAGTTGTTGAACGTTTCAAACACGCGTTTGTCCAGCCTGGATTGCATCCAACGATGCACGTGGTCACTGCAGTGGCATGATCCTTCGGCGTTTTGTTTCCAGTCACGGCGGTTGGACTGTTGGTCTGGGGGCACCAACCGCCGACGCAAGGTACCGAACGCCGAGGGCGTAAGCCCGGCCCTGGGAAGGATTCTGAATTTAGGGCAGGCAGCCTGGGTATTACTAGTAACTACGAGTTACGGCGCAGGCTTTGACAGGAACTGCCTCACCGGTCTTTTGAATTCAAGATGTGAAAAAAGGCATTAATTGATTAGTAAAACGGTAACATTAGGTATTATATTATTATCATTCATGTATCCTGCCAACCACCCTGACATCCAGGCCTCCCCGCGATCCCCTTTTCCGCGTCGTTCCCCTTCTCGATCCGAGTCCGAGACTCATGGCACTTCCCCGCGTCACCATCGACGACCGGACCGTCCGCGTCCATCTCGACATCGACAGACCGGCTCTTGCTCGGATACATGGAGTGCGAGCCACAGTTGCTCGACAGCCGGATCGGCGGCACGCCCGTGTTCGTGATGGACGGCGCGCGGGACCGCCGCGAGGCGAGGAACGTCTGCGGCATGTACGCCACCAGCAGCGGGCGCATGGTCGGCAGGCAGGCGGCGATGACGCCGACGCTGAGCTCCAGGAAGGAGAAGATGGCCGCGTTGACGTTGTCCCAGTTGGGATCCTGCGAGACGGCTGCTGCGCGCAGCGTCTTGATGCGGTAGAAGGATATCGCGCAGGGGCTGTGTGGTAATAGTAAGGGGAGACATGGTTAGGAACGGTTGTACTCATGACCCAGCTGAGGTGCCAGAAGAAAAGAAGAAAGAAAAAAACCCACATGGACCCAATGCCAAACATGAACACCAGCAGGATCTTCTGCCGCGGCGGGAGCTGCAGCGCGCCCACGAGCGGCATCGGCATGGTGACCAGCGTGAAGTCGGTGACCACGTTCACCACGGCCATGACGTACCAGATCGTGGCGCTGTCGAGACAGCGGCCCGACACCCGCGGGTCCCAGAAGGCGGCGACGGGCAGGCATACCATGGGCAGCAGGAACGCCAGCGTGACGCCCCATGCGAGGAGGAAGTACAGCCCATACCGCGTGGCGCGCTCCATGTGGATGACGGAGAAGATGCGCCGGAACTGCAGCAGGACCGAGATCTTGGTCAGGCACATGGCGATGTTGTAGATGATGATCGAGGTGTAGAAGCACTTTGGCGGGGTGCACTGGGTGAGCAACTGAATTCTGTCTTTTTTCAAAAAAAGAAAAGGGGTGGTGGACGGAGGTCGTACCTTCATGTACGGGATGTAATTCTCGTCAGGCATCGTCCACGTGTGACGGCCGAGACCATAATGTGCCTCTATTCACACCGTCAGTTCCAGTTCTTCATCCACGCTTACCCACGCGGGTGTTATGATAGACGGATGAGTGTCTCACCCAGACCAATGACAGCCGCCGTGGCAACCGTCAAGACCTGCCCCACGATCAAGACCCCGTCGTCCCAGCCAAAGTACCGCAGCAGCGAAAGCCGCGCATAGCACCGCAACCCCACGCAGAGCGTCGACACGAGGGAGAACACGGCCAGAATGGCAACGATCATGCCAAACTTGGACTCCCCGTCCAGCGCGTGGTCCGGAGTTGCCGCAGACATCGCAAGTTAAGCTATCAACAGCCCGGCCTACGATTAGAAACTGCCGTCGGACCGTGCAGTCCGTTGAAGAGATAGCACGAGGCGTATTATAATGGCCCGCAGCGAGGTCTGTGATCTAGGCGGTGTTTGCCAAAGCGGATCGGGGAGTTGGCTTTTGCTGGCTCGCGAAAAAAAAAAAAAAGGGATACTGAGACGGACGAGTTGGACGCCGCTTATTACTCGATTGTCGAAAATCATCGCGGTGCGGCGGGACTCGGTCAGTGACGGCAATGAGGGTACAGTTGGTAGGAATTCTTGAAGCGCAACGGCCGAGGTACAGTGCAACCGCCCGTCTTTCGCGCAATGGAATCGCAATGTTGCTGTTGACTCGTGCCGCCCCGGTGGGTGCTGAGCCGGGATCCGTCCCATTATGTACCTGCCTGCCTGCCTGCCTTGACCGTGGTGGTGGAGTTATTTGGGGTTTTTTTTCGATCTGCACGCATGCAGAAACCGTTCATGCTGCGACCTTGTCCAACAGTGAGATCTTCACTTGCAGCATAGCAAAACGCCTACAGATGGGTAAATCGATGTGGAGTGAGTGTGCGGCTGGGCCCGCTATCGATCGCCCGGCTCCACGTTGGAGGGTCGTGATGGAGGATCGTGGTGGAAACGGCCGTATCCACCATTGGTGATCTCAATGTTTGTCGAGGACTCGAAACTGCGCATATGCGGGCCGTGTCTGGATTGTTTGGCAATGGGGTTCCGCTTTGGGTGAATACTGAATAGGTAGGAGGAGAACTTGAAGTCACCAGGTCGGTTGTCAAAAGGGCTGCTTCTCGGTAGCTGTAAGCAACACTTCCCGGTGAACCCTTGCCTGCGGGGGTGGGCCGCTGCCCTGTGCAATCTCAGGGGTAATGTTTGTTTTTTGCATGGAACCCCTGAAATCGTTGAACTACCGCACCGCACACGTCATGGTCAGCAGGGCCCGAACATTCATTACCAGGTAGGTATTATCCGGTACCTAAGGTAAGACAGGTATCCACCCTCGACAACATGACGACATCGAGAGGGCTTGAATGCAGAGACGGCGACGGACTAACAACACGGTGCCAGTGATCTTCATATCAGAGATTACCAAAGATTAATCCGCTAACGTTATTTGAATTTATCTTAATTACATCGCTATCCAATCCATAACATCTTCCCCTCCTTTTGCTAACCAGTGCTAGTAGGTAATTAATGGTACTCCCCATCCGCAAACGGCACTAATTACATCAATCACTGCACAACAAACTGCTGATTATGCTTCTTGAAAAGCGTCGAGGTATCCAGCAGCGCGCCGTTATCACTGCGGATAAAGTTGACCTGCAAGTTCTGCGCATCCAGAAAGTTGACCGTCGCGTAGCTAAACTGGTCGGCGTACACAAACCTGTTGTACGACTGCGCGGTGCCGGCAGCGCTCAGACCCTCGATGTTGCCCGCGCCGCCCGCGACAATGTACATGGGGGCCTTGGGGTTGTTCATGCCCGCCGGATCGGCGGTCTTGTTGTACGTCGGGGCGAAGCGCTGGCTGTTGTGCACGTGGCCGAAGATGGCCAGGTCGACGCCGTACTTGTACAGCAGCGGCTCGAAGGCCAGGCGGCACGGCTCGCACTGCTCGTCGCCGGTCGAGTACCAGGGCCGGTGGCCGGCGACGATGACCCAAGGGGTCACCGTGCGGTCGACCGAGGCCAGGTCGGCGGCGAGGAAGTCGAGCTGCTCGTTCGCGTAGGACCCGAACGGGCCGGCGCCCAGCTTGGCGGAGCCGCCGGGCTGGTCGGGCGCGTTGGCAAAGTCGGTCTCGGTGTCGATCATGACGACGTGCGCCATGCCGTACTCGAACGAGAACCAGAAGGGCGGGTTGGCTAGCAGGGCGGCCTTGTTGGCGTTGACGCGGGCCGCGTCGCTGGTCGAGGTGGACGTGAAGGCCGTGGGCATGGTGGCGCCGAAGCGGTTGATGAAGTCGGTGAAGTTCTTCTGCCCCGCCGGGCACAGCCCGCTTGTCGACGGGATCTCCTGGCACGACGCCTCGTGGTTGCCGGGGCTGGTCATGTACGGCTTGCGGCCCGCGATGGGCGCCAGCTGGTCGAAAAAGGTCTCGGTGATGGCCTGGTACCCGTCCTTGCCGTCGAACAGGTTGGCCGGCGTGAGGATCCAATCATCCGCATATCCGATATCGCCCGGGTGAACCACGAACTCGTACGAGTCGACCGTGCTGGCGAGCCGTCCGATGGTGGTGTGGTTGAGCGAGGGTTGGATGAAGGGGATGGTGTCCCGCTTGGCCTTGTTGGACGCGATGGTGTACCCGTTGGCGCCGTACACGCCCAGGTCGATGACCACGCTCATGTTGAAGGGCTTCTTGTCGCCCGCCACGCGCGGGCTGAAGAAGTGCTCCACCGTCGAGTTGGTCGACACGATCTTGTAGTAGTACGTCGTCGCCGGCGCTAGGTTGGCGAGCGTCACTACGTTGGCCCACGTGCGCGACGTCGGGTACGTGACCGACGACGTCGAGCATGACTGCAACGACAGCGCGCTGGCCGAGGTGCCGTACTGCACGCACGGCTTCGTCAGCGCCTTGTACGTGTTCCATGCGACGCTGACGGCTGTGGTGGTGGTCCAGTTAATTAGCTTTTTTTGTTTTCTAAGGCAGTTCCGAGTGATTGGTATACAACGTACAGCTCGGGCCGTTGATCGCCAGCCGCTGCTGGACCGGCGTTGTCAAGTCAGCGGGGATAGGGGGGTACTTGGCCGATCCCAGGACGCAGGCGGCGAAAAGGGGGAGCCCCTTGGCCAGGCTGAGCAGAGACATCATGGTCAAGCTGGAGACGAAGATGAACCTGTGCGACTTGACTGGAGTTGTGAGACTTCAAGCTTCAAGGTTTCCAGAGTCTTTATTCAACGGCGTGCGCCAAGCGCATGGTATTTATCCAAGTAGTCCTGGGCAGGCACCGCCGTGTACCTGGTGTAGAATAGGAAGGTCTGCCACAACTTGAAGACGCACGCGCCGGCGATGCGACGCGGCCAGGGCCCCGACACAGACTAGCCGACTTCACCGGACGGCACATGGCCGACGGGTGACAGGTAATTCGCCTGTTCTGGGTTCTGGTTGCTCCCGGCGCCGACCCCGCGTGGGTAGAACGATTGGTCAGGACAATCTGGAGCGTAGATCCGCGATGGTAGTGAAGAGAGCTCGGAACCAGGAACAGGGAGGGGCAAGCTGGCACGACCTGGAAAAGTCCAAAAGGCCGCGGGGCTTGCCTGGAAGCAGTGACCGAGGCACACACCAACGGTTTGGGTTGCGTCCAATTCCCCTGCACGTGTGTCGTGCGCGCGCTTGTCCTGTCCAGCGTTACATCGGAAGTGGCACTGGTAAAGGCTGTGCGGTCTATTCGCTCCTGATGCCAGTCTGGGCGCTGCGATTCGAAAACAAGAGTGCGAGTGGCAGGAAGTTAATCTAAGGTGCATTTGTTTCACACGTAAACAATTCAGGTATACCGAGACAGGGGGTGTGAATAAAAGACCGAAGACACATGATGCGAATAATGAAACAAGTACCAGTGTTGGGTCTAATACTCACCCCGCTTATACAGGTTATCAATCAGGTAAACTGCTCCATTTCACAACTCTCAGCAAACTAGTGCAGATATGAGCCGTTACGTGCATGTGTGGGAACTGGGAAGATACTAGGACCAAATTGAAAGAACATAGGCCACCACAGGTGTAGATAATAGTATTGCCCAAACTTACATGCAGCTGCTGACATTACACGTACTAGAATACATGCTACGTCTCGATAGTTTGAACGCTAGTGCCCCGGCGCTATGCATTGGTAATTATGCACCCCGAATTGCTTCTCTACGTGAGCACCGCAGGCCGGAATGTTGGCCTTCGAGACACGACCATCAGCATCACGGACATCCCCTATGACGACACGGTTGTTGGCAAGGAGTTGGACTAATTACCTCTACTCTGCATGAAGCTAGCCGAAACGTTGGAGTAGGCCGGGAAGAGCACATTGCTGGGGTTGATGGATATAATAATGGATGGCCGGGGGGGAATCGATGCGATTACGCGTTGCAGTGATAGGAAACGCTTATGAAATATCACACCGACGTGCAAGCAACCACATAGACTCCAGTCAATCCTTTGAAGGGAAAATACCCGTTTGCTGTCAGTGTTAAAAAGCGCTGATAGACGCGAAAAATGCTGACAGCTCGGCTTGTAGGTTGCCAGATATGTTGGCGATGTTGAGTTGTCGGCTGTTAACGTTATTGCTCTTTGCATAATTATTAACGGCAAACGGACTTTCCCCCCTATGTACATGAACTGCTGCGTGCTATTAATTTTCGCGTGGATTGGAAAGATCCCCAAGTTGCTCGAGCGAGTCAATCATAGGTCCCTAGGGTATCATCGTGCTGATTTAATTAGACACGTGGTGGTGGCCGAATTCTGTTGGCTTGTTTTCAAGTTCTCCATAATTACAACTTGAAAGGACAAGCCTCAGGCTTCATAACAGCTGGCGGAAATAGCTTTTGAATCTCGTGGCTGTTACTGACTGGCTCTATGCTAGGCTGGGGCTTATGCTAAAAGTAGCTTTTACGTAAGTAATCTTCTTCCGCGTGGAAGTACCGCCGTATCTAGCGGTTTCCTCCTTGGAAATCGCGGCGTCTTTTCATACCTCAGGCCACGACCTCACACCCCAACCTCGGCGGATCCTACCTCAAGCTCTCACAGTACGTATCTTGTTCTGCCGGCAGTGCTGTCCGGCGAGCTGGGATTGATGAGCGCGACCTGTCGCATCCCACCATCTGATCCATTGCCCCCGCCTCGGTTCACGCGACCGCTCCGTCATCATGCCGCGCGCGAGGCTGCTAGCCGGAGGAATCGAGTTGAGTACTGAACAATCCCTTGGTCGCCACAGTAGCCAAGCTTTGAGGATGGAAGTGATAACTAGATGGCCACGACGGGTCTAGCGGCCTCGGCGGCAACCTCTTCCCCCTCTTCTACGGCGATATCGAACCCCTTTACTTACCGCTCTATCTCAACGTCGGTGGCCGTTGCGGTACGCGCTTCATGCTAGAGGCAAAGTCGTCTGACTCGCTAGGGCCGATGCAGCGCCGGATTCGTGATATGCTTGAGTGGAAAGGTCAGCGGTTGGCCCTTGCGGGTGGCGCTTCGGGAAGAGAATTGAGGCTTGGAAGATACTAGAATATCCATAATATCTATAAAACAACTCATCCTCCTGGAACCTTCTGATGTCAAGCTAGAAAAAGGAAATATAGAGGATGAAATGAAAGAGATTTAAAACGTATTAAATAGTTCGCGAGAAATCAATAGTGAAAACTCGTCCAGATGCACAGCCGATGGATATCATCTGCCCTTGGACGGCGAAACAACTCGGGCGGTATTCCGGTGGGACCCATAGTACATTCTTGCCATTACAGGTGATCCACGATTGGTCTGGTCCTAAGCTATATCCTTGCTTTGCTAGATCGTTTGGCTGGATTGCTAAGGCGACTGACGGAACCAAGTCGCTGTGGCTCTCTAGTGTCTGCAGGCATTGCCCTAAGGTGGGATCCCAGATCTTGATTGTGCTGTCGCGCGAGCCTGACGCGAGCCGCTGGCTATCCGGCGAGAAGGCGACTGACGAAACCCAGTCGTCGTGGCCCTCTAATGTCTGTAGGCATTGCCCTGAGGTGGGATCCCAAATCTTGATTGTCTTGTCGCCCGAGCCTGACGCGAGCCGCTGGCTATCCGGCGAGAAGGCAACTGACTGAACCGAGCCGCTGTGGCCCTCTAATGTCTGTAGGCATTGCCCTGAGGTGGGATCCCAGATCTTGATTGTCTTGTCGTACGAGCCTGACGCGAGCCGCTGGCTATCCGGCGAGAAGGCAACTGACTGAACCGAGCCGCTGTGGCCCTCTAATGTCTGTAGGCATTGCCCTGAAGTGGGATCCCAGATCTTGATTGTCTTGTCGTGCGAGCCTGACGCGAGCCGCTGGCTATCCGGCGAGAAGGCAACTGACTGAACCAAGTCGCTGTGGCCCTCTAATGTCTGTAGGCATTGCCCTGAAGTGGGATCCCAGATCTTGATTGTCTTGTCGTGCGAGCCTGACGCGAGCCGCCGACTATCCGGCGAGGAGGCGACTGACGAAACCCTGCCGCTGTGGCCCTCTAATGTCTGTAGGCATTGCCCTGAAGTGGGATCCCAGATCTTGATTGTGCTGTCGTGCGAGCCTGACGCGAGCCGCCGACTATCCGGCGAGAAGGCGACTAACAAAACCCTGTCATGGTGGCCCTCTAATGTCTGCAGGCATTGCCCTGAAGTGGGATCCCAGATCTTGATTGTCCTGTCGTCCGAGCCTGAAGCGAGCCGCTGGCTATCCGGCGAGAAGGCGACTGACCAAACCGAGATGCTGTGGCCCTCTAATGTCTGTAGGCATTGCCCTGAGGTGGGATCCCAGATCTTGATTGTACTGTCGCACGAGCCTGACGCGAGCCGCTGGCTATCCGGCGAGAAGGCGACTGACCAAACCGAGATGCTGTGGCCCTCTAATGTCTGTAGGCATTGCCCTGAGGTGGGATCCCAGATCTTGATTGTCTTGTCGCCCGAGCCTGACGCGAGCCGCCGGCTATCCGGCGAGAAGGCGACTGACCAAACCAAGTCATGGTGGCCCTCTAATGTCTGCAGGCATTGCCCTGAGGTGGGATCCCAGATCTTGATTGTCCTGTCGCCCGAGCCTGACGCGAGCCGCTGGCTATCCGGCGAGAAGGCGACTGACCCAACCAAGATGCTGTGGCCCTCTAATGTCTGTAGGCATTGCCCTGAGGTGGGATCCCAGATCTTGATTGTCTTGTCGCCCGAGCCTGACGCGAGCCGCCGGCTATCCGGCGAGAAGGTGACTGACCAAACCCAGTCGTCATGGCCCTCTAATGTCTGCAGGCATTGCCCTGAAGTGGGATCCCAGATCTTGATTGTCGTGTCGTCCGAGCCTGACGCGAGCCGCTGGCTATCCGGCGAGAAGGCGACTGATCCAACCCGGTCATGGTGGCCCTCTAATGTCTGCAGGCATGCATTCCAATCTGCTTCTACAACCGGCTTCGTACTAATCCAGTCAGGTTCATCGGCACCGAAACTTTTCTTTACCAAACTGCCGGTTGGTGCAAATATAAGGGCTGAAGTGTATGCTTGAAGAGGGGCTTGCTCTACTATCCATCTGTAAGACAGAGAAAACCGGTGTGCATCGCGTATAAGGGTTGATAACTGCCTTTGATCAGTGTGGCCCTATGTCTCTGTTAGTCTAGCTTTCTAGGGTTTGGTGGTTCAGGCTCACTAGTAGGCCCTCAAGCTGTCTTATGGCGATGATACCCTCCACCGTAGCTCGGAGTAGACTGAGAGCTTCGAGCCAGTAAAGATACTTCTGCTTAAGGAAGGTACAAACTGCATCGTGTATGTTGTACTGCGCCGTGTTTTTGTCGGAGATCAAATCGCGGAGATGGTCAACCCAGAAGACGCACGAGTACTGCACTGTAGCCAGTGGGTCTGAAGGTGGCGTTTGAACCTTGTCGATTGGGAATCCTGGTGCCTCTAAGCCGTACATGTCGCGTCGTAAGACCGTAGACATCGCATTGAGCGACTTTGAGAAGATGATGTGGTTTACATCTTCCATCCCCCGAGGGAAGACCCAGTTGAAAGCGTCTCCAGAAGCTTGGTGCGTGGCTCTGCCGAGTAGAAAGTCCTGGGCGGATTGGTGGACAAAATGAACGATTTGTTCCCGAAGGGTCAAGAACGAACCGCAGACGTTGATAATCTCTTCTAAAGACTCCAGATCATCTGAAATGTCGTCTTTGATCTCGACAAAAGTAGTTAGTTCCCAAAGGCTGATGGGTCGGCGAACAATCGTGGTGACGGCGAGTATTTGCCTGCAGACATCTGCATCTTTGGAATCATGAATCTGTTCCATCATTCGCGCATACAATGAATCCAACTCGGGCGGAAATCCGTGTAACTCTGCCAGGGTGTGCCGTTTCCGAACCTTAGGGTCCGCAAGTGCTTGGCAGACCAAGGCCACCCAGAGAAATGTCCCATTCGCGTTGGAGGAAAGATAGTCTCGCACAACGGTCTTCATTTTACCGTCATAGTGTTTCTGGAGCGACAAGTGATCGACTTTGTGGTGGATATATGTGTCGACGGCAGTGGCCACGGATTCGGCATTTAGCTCGAGGCTTAGCCTGGCGTTCTGTGCCGTCATTACCAACTGTTCTTCGATCTCCGGCCAGTTGCGGCTTGAGACAATCCACTTGACACGAGAAGACGCACATGGCATCTTGGCGACCAGTTCGAGAAGCCACGTTAAATCTGTCACGCATTCGTCAAGCGCGTCGATGATCAAATAAGTCGTCCTCAATACCGGATCTTGCAGGATAGCAGTGAAGATCTCCCACAAGACAACCCACGCATTCGTGTCTTCAAATGCTCTGTTACCGGCGAGATCATACTGTTGCCGTACGTGTGAGATGAGTGCTGGTTGTTGGCTGACAAGGAGGTAGATTAAGCCGCGTAGCACTGCGGTGGCGTTGTTGATGCGTGAGTCGGTAGCCTGGCAGAAGAAGAAGGATAGAAGGCAGGATGGGGCAGATATCCTTAATTCGTCTATGATGCCGCAGAGCAACATGGTCTTGCCCTTACCGGGGTCGCCTTTGATCCAGAGGAGTCGATTGTCTTCGCCGTCGCGCCATTGTTGGAATTGGACGTTGTTGAGCACCCAACGGTATGAGTCTTTCAAGAGGCCGCCCTTTGCCGTTTCGATACGCTTCTTGTCGTGGCGTGGGTCGGTGACACGCAGGTAGGCCAGACAGCCGTCATCTTTCCCAATCTCCTCTCGCAACCGCTTAAGGGCATTCTCTTTTCCTTCGCCATAGATAAGAGGCAGGTGGACGTTGAAGATGCCAAAGAGCGAGTATGCCATGTCTTCTTCGCGTGTTGTGTTGCGTTTCTCAATCCATGCCATCCGGTCAGGGACACTGAAATCAGACAGAAGGCTGCCTCGGAGAGCCTCGAGGGGAATCCCTGTCACGTTGTGAAGAGTTCTCTCTAGAGATTTCCTATCCCCAAGACGGACTTTCTCCCTTGAGAAAAATTCGACTGATGTCGGAGCAATGAGCTCTTGGAGAGTCCACCCGCGGGTGAACCACCTGCTTGCTCGAAAGGCCGGTTCCCAGATGGACTTGTCGTCCAGGCCAGGGGAAGGAGTCGAGACGTCCGCGAGATAGGCGTAGCATTTGGTTGCATTACGGTACCAACGAAACATGGAGTTGATCGCCTCCTGAAGCTCAGTGCTGTTTGACTTATCGATGCAGCATGTATCGACCCAGAAAAAATTCAACCCATCGCACCTGGCTTGATCTCCACAAAATCGAACTTTAGCATAGCCTGCTTTATTCTTGCCTGTACCGTCCATCAAGTCCGTGAAGAGTACCTCTTCGTCACCCCATGTGTGTGAAAGTATCGCATACGGCGGAATCTTGTCTTTGGGAAAGTTATCTGTCAGACGGAACCCACCGGTATCGTCGTGTTCCAGGAGGCGCATCGTCCAAAGGGTGCCGAATGTTTGGTGGTGGAAAAAGGCGAGCGGGTGCGTGGTCAGAAGGCTCTGGCGTTCGCGGGATCTGCGGGCACAACAATTAGTATTCGAAGTTAAAGAGAGCCACCTGATACCAGACAAGAAGTACCTACCGCAAGTAATTGTCGAGGGGCGTAGCGCGAATTTCGGCGGATTCGGTGAAGGGTGTTGACTTTCAATGTCGTTGTCGTCGCTGTTTTTGAGGGTTGAGGGTTGAGGTGTTTCGCTGCCGGATCACCAACCCCACACGTTAGGCATTCATGGCGTTGGCGGCGTCCAGGCGGCTGGTGCCAACTGCCCGTATTCGAAGCATCATCATTGGTGGTGTTTCGCTGGCGTGCATGAACACGTCCCTCTGGAGCGCCGTCGCGGCAACGCAATTCAGTGTGAATGCGTGGGAAGTACGTGATGCTGCCATAGATGAACGAGAAATGCTAACTTTTCGCTGGAACAGGTTACGTATTTGGGCAGGGCTGTATGAAAACACTGGCACTCCTTGTCTCGGATTTGCGTCTGCTTTTTTTGTGATCAAATTGGCAGTCTAGAAGTAGGAGATGCTGCGAAGTCTAGCGTAACGGGTTGTCATATACGCGCTTGCGGCTGTATGCCTGCAGGGTGCTATTGATCGAGAATGGCTCAGATGGTCGGAAAGCAGATGTTGCCCACAATTGCGCCGAAAGATTGGTCGTGGATGGCCGACGATGAGACGCGGGACTTGGAGGATCTTCAGTTGGTCTCTTCGATGCGAAGTTCGGCGGTTGGGTTGAACGACTTATTGGCGATTGTCGTGGAGCGGCCACCACCATCGTCGAAGATATTCCCTGGGAGAGTATGGGACCACTGCCTATCCTGTCTTGGGACCACCACCCTTCTTGTCCTGGGACCACTGCCTATCCTAGGATGGGTGGTGAGACAGGATAAGCAATGGTCTCAGGACAGGATAGGCAGTGGTCCCAGGAAGGGTAGTGGTCCCAGGGCAGAATAGGCAATGGTCCCAGGACAGGATAGTCAGTGGTCCCAGGACAAAATAGATAGGTCCCAGGACAAGATGGGTGGTCCCAGGAGAGCTGTACTGGGAAAGGCGGTAAGAAGTTAATGCCTCAGAAGATTTCATGCGGGGTGTGCGAAACGAGGGACGTGCGCCTGCCAAAATCGGCGGCATTTCCACGCGGAGGCAGATACTTGTAGCTAAAGTATCAATTAATCGCGCGCCAAATACTATCGATTTCATGATGCAAGTCCGTGGAAACACTGACGGGACTCATATGCAGGGAAACTCAATAGTCCATCAATCACTACCTAAGGTACCTAGTTCTAGAAGAGGCGGTTGGACATCGAGTGACGATTGTGACCAGGTGGACCTGTTAATTAAACCAACATCATCAATCTTTTGACTTGGCATTGAATCTCAGATACCTCATTGCCGGGAAGATGTCAAGGCAATGGCAGTTGTGAGCGGGCGGAAGGTTTTCATTCTGGGTCAATCAATCGTTAGGTCAGGTACCTAGGTACCTAGCTAGCAAATTCCAGACTCACTTTGTGACCATTAATGTTTAACTTGCCAGGAAATCTATGTAAGGAGTTGACTCACACCGAGACTGGCAACCCGCGATTGTTGACCTCCGGTGGTAATTATATCCGCGCTGCGGCCGGCCGGACCACGACAAAGAAACTCCAATGAGAGATCTACGATATAAAACCATGCACGGCAATGATTGGTATGTACGTCATACTCCTCCTCGTGATGAGAACGCAGCGCACATTTGTCAGCGCGCAAATGACGCTCCAGTCCAGCGTGTCGTACAAGGACTGGACAAGTTCAACGCAGTATTTACCTGGTAGTTTCAAGCCAGACCGCATGGAGTTTGGAGTTTGCAGATATCCCCGCGTCTTACATGCCTGCCCCCTCATGCAAGCACGCAGTCTGCGACCAAAACAGACTGAGAGCGGGATTGAAAAGCCTTAATTCCAGTGAGGGGCAGGCCTCGAACAGAATTTACCCACCTGAGCTGCGAGAATTGAAAAAAGAAAATGCATCTCCGCAGCCTCACCACCAAGCCCCCGGGCTACGCGCTGGCCACGATCCTCACGTCCCTGGGGGGCTTCCTGTTCGGCCACGACACGGGCATCATCGGGCCAGCCACCGTCATGGCCGAGTTCACCAAATACGTCGGCAGCTCGTCGCCCACCATCCACGGCCTGATCGTCTCCTCCATCCTGATCCCCGCCGCCGTCTCGTCCTTTTTCGCCGGGACCCTGGCCGACACGCTCGGCCGGCCGCGCGGGATCGCAATCGGGTCGTTGATCTTTGCCATTGGCGCCGCCTTGGAGGGCGCGTCGATCCACATTGCCATGTTTGTCGTTGGGCGCATCATCGAGGGCATTGGCGAGGGGCTGTATCTGGGCACGCTGGTCGTGTAAGTCCACTGGCAGTCTGATTACCACCAATACCCTAGCTGATACCATCAACTAACACTGCTCAGCTACATCTGCGAAATCGCGCCCCCGAAACATCGCGGCCCCCTCACCACCGGCCCCCAGCTGCTCATCACCCTGGGCCTGGTCGTCGGCTTCTTCACCTGCTACGGCACCGCCAACATCCCGTCCTCCCTGTCGTGGCGGCTGCCGTTCCTCCTCCTGGCCGGCTACTCCTTCGCCTTCTCCGCCGCCGTCTACCTCTACCTGCCCGCCTCGCCGCGCTGGCTAACCCTGCACGGCAAAGCCGACGAAGCCGCCGCGATCTGGGACAAGCTCGACGTCCCCGCCGCCGACAGAGAAAAGATCATCAACCAGTTCGAGCTAGGCACCATACAGCCCGCGAGCGACGAAAACCCTTCATCCTCCACCATTAGCTTTCCGGACCCACGACCAACCCCCGCGACACAGACCAGGAAACCCACCATGAAACTCCCCGAGGTGCTCTCCTCCGACTCGCGCCCACGGCTGCTAATGGCCGTCTTCCTCATGGGCATGCAGCAACTAAGCGGCATCGACGGGGTCCTCTACTACGCGCCGCTCCTCTTTCAGCAAGCAGGCCTCTCCTCCATCGAATCGACCTTCCTCGCCTCCGGGCTCTCCGCCATCGTCATCTTCGCCGTGTCGATCCCGGCGCTCGTCTGGGCCGACAGCTGGGGGCGGCGCGTCAACACCATCTACGGCGGGCTGGGCATGACGGCCACCATGCTGCTCATGGGCGGGCTCTACGCCGGCGACGCCGTGCACGCCGACGCGGGCCCCGGGCGCTGGGTCGTGATTGTATCCATCTACCTCTTCGCCGTGCTGTACACCGTCTCCTGGGGCGTCGGGATCCGCATCTTTGCCGCCGAGATCCAGCCGCAGAAGACGCGGGCCAGCGCGACGAATATTGCCCACGGGAGTAATTGGTTAACCAACTTCCTCGTCGCGCTGGTGACGCCTACCTTGCTGGCCAAGACGAGCTATGGTGCGTATTTCTTGTTTGGCGGGTGTACGTTTGTCACGGCGGTGGCGTGCTGGCTGTTTATGCCCGAGACGAGGGGCAAGAGCCTCGATGAAATTGACCAGGCGTTTCGGGAGAGTCAGGTCAGTGGGTTGAAGGAGCGGGTTACGGGTGTGTTGAGGAGGAGGGTCAAGAGTCGGATGCCTACAACTGTTGATGCGTGAGGAGGGCTGCCTGCCTACTGTATCTGACGACGAGAGCACCAGGGTGAATTGCTGGGAGTGAAGAGCGGAAGGGGCTACTTCGACAACGGGTGGTGAAAATTCGCATGGCAGCGGTTTCCTGGAATAATTTCCAGGTCTGGGTATTGGATACCGTTGTCAGGGGTTGGGAGGAAGGGGTGAAATACGAGTGCCAGTTGATCTACACAACCTAGGTAGCAATAGAGATGTTTTCCACACCCTTTTCCCTAGTAGGTTACCTCGGATCTTTGGTGTTGAGGGTCACCAATCAAGCGAATTGTATTCCATGCCATCGCATTTTCTTGCAATCTGACCACTTACCCACAAGTCGACCATCCTTGCGGATCAAAGACGGCTTATATCCGAGATTATGGAACGATAAAGTTGTCTAGGTACGTATGCAGGAAAAGGATGCATTCCAATCAAAGTTTCCTTGGCAAGTCCCAAAACGCTCATGCATATAGACCGTGTGACTCACGCAGTCCGAGTTTAACTGACGAAGGCCTGGTCTGGTTAGTATTGGTGCTGCGTGGCAGCCGATTGGCCGAGGTAGCATCACGCCACGTTCCAGGACTAACACGAAGCACGAGATCCTTTGGTTCAACTACCTACGCTTGGCGACAGGCCATAAATATCATTCCAAAGGCATACCTCCGTTTCTTAATATCCGCTCTTATTGTCATCGTTCTTGCGCTCCATACCTGCAAGTTGTGTTGTCAACCCCTTTCCCTACCTAACTTCCCGTCAACTCAAGATGAATCCGGTAAACACCAAGCCATACGAGCTTCCATTCGGGGCGGTCTGGTTGAGTGAGTTTCCCTCACCTGGTTCCCTTCCACTAATTAACTATATAATCAAATACTAAATCCTCCCCCGCCAAAAAACAGTAACCGGCTGCTCATCAGGCATCGGCCGCGCCCTCGCAACCCTAGTCGCAAGCAAGTCCGACCAGCGCCTAATCGCCACAGCTCGCAACCCATCTGACCTCTCGTATCTCCCCGACGCAAACCCCAACATCGTCAAACTGGCTCTGGACGTGACGTCCCCCGGGTCCGTCAACGCAGCATTCGCCGCCGCCGCGGAGCATTTCGGCAAAGACTTCCACCTCGACGTCGTCGTCAACAACGCCGGGTACTCGCTCTCAGGCGACACCGAGTCCGCGACGGAGGAGGAGACGCATCAAGAAATCGAGACGCTCTTCTTCGGCACGGCGCGCGTCACGACCCGCGCGGTCGAAGTCATGCGCCAGGCTGAGGACCATCGCGGCGGGCTGATCTTCAACATCTCGTCCCTGGCTGGACTGTGCGCGTTTCCGGGCCATGCATACTACCACGCGGGCAAGTTTGCGGTGGAGGGCTTCACCGAGTCCGTGGCGAGGGAGATGCATCCCGATTGGAACAGTGAGTCCTCAACTTCCCAATAAGTATGCGAGCCCTGACTGACTGTCATCCTCCTTCTCACGCGCAGTCAACTTCTGCATCGTCGAGCCAAGCGGCGTCAGAACCAACTTCGAGGGCCACAGCAAGGCGCACACCAAGCCCCACCCCGCGTACGCAGCGGACGACATGCCGGCTCGGAAGCTGGCCAAGTACGTCAACCAGGGCCTGAAGCTGGGAGTCGGCTTGATGGAGCCTTCTGCGGTTGCGGAGGCCATCTACGGCATTGCCAGTCGTGGCGAGCGGGTTCCGTTGCGGCTTCCTCTGGGCGCGGTCGCTTGGAAACTCGCCCAGTCGAAGTTTGAGAGTTTCCTTGGGGAGCTGGATGCGGTTAAGGGGATTAGTGCTATGGGGGAGAAGATTTGAGGCATGGTGTGAAACCGTCTAGGGACCGGGAAAGATTCAAGATACAATGAAGCTAAAAATCAAAAGTAATCGTACAGAGACAGAAAGATCGTTTTGCAATGTCCTCTAAGGTGGCCAAAACAAAGCAAATAGGGGCAAGGTTAGGGTTAGGGTCTTTCAGGGGAGGAGCGTTTCTGTACCTGAACTTACCACGGACCCGGTCAATGATGATTCAGGGCGTTCATGGTAACGTTAGTGCTAGCAATTATAACCTTTTCACTGTGTTGATGGAGACCCGCGACGAATCGCTTAGCACAGAAATGAAATACAGGTAATTGTCGTTGCGGTCTAGGGGCTATTCATCATGATCCCTTTTTCCAGCGCTAAATTTTGAACGATCACTTCAGATAGATACCAAGTAGACTAGATACCCTGACCCCCAAGATGCAGAAATATTCGACCTATAATTGCTTTATTGCGTGTGTCCGTCTTTCTGGTCTCTTGAGTACCAATTTCGTCTCCGTAAGATCTGACCATAGCTTTCCAATCTTCAGAACCATCGCTATCCGGTTGTCTTCGTCTGATAAACCCAATAACGCTCAACCATTCTCGCCGCCACAAAATGTCCTTCTTTTTTGGCCAGATCAATAGCTCGACCAGTTGTCTTCGCTCCGTGATTGATTAGTAATTGTATCATGTCAATTCTTCCGTGCTCGGCTGCGCGTTCAAGGGTCGTCCTCGACCCCCTGGCATTGACATTCGCACCACGACTTATCAGAAGCTGGGCAATGCCGAGAAAGCCCCTCATTGCCGCAATTTGGAGGCTAGTGGCGCCCGCCCGGTATGCAGGACGCTCGTTGACATTCGCTCCTGATTCGAGAAGGCGATTGATCATCCCCAACGAGCCATCATTCACCGCGGTCTGAAGATACGAACGGCCAGAATCCTTGGTAATATAGGCTTTGCTCCGGATGTCAAGGCCGAAATCTTTCAGAAGGTCAAACATGTCCCCATTTTGACGAGAGATAGCCCACTGCAGAGGGTCTGTTCCACCATAACCCGGCAGTGACTGGGGCAGTTTCATGGCTGAAACTAGAAGCCTGGCCATTGATAGCCAGTCCTTGCGGGCCGCCATACTCAGTGAAAGCATGTCTGGACAGAACCCACGACTGAGCAGGCGCTCCACAAAGCTGATGTCACCCATATATACGGCCGGGGCAATAGGTGATCCAATGAAACAGTCCCACCTCTGCGGGGACTTCCAGAACCGACTGCCACCGGATGACCAACCGCCCGGACTGTGGTCAATCCACGTGCGGCCTAGAACGCCAAGCTCCTTTGGAGGGTCCGTAGTCTTCCACTGAGACACCGAAAGAGGGAGGATGGCGGTGCTTGGAATGATTGAAATAAACCGCGTCAAGAGGTTTATCATAGTCCAATCCTTGTGTCGCACAGCGATAGCAAGCGCGGCACCCTCCACGCGGAACTCTTCGGCCGTCAAGAGTTCTTCCACGCGGTTGTGGAGAATATGTTCAACCCAAATCCTGCTGCTCGACGATGCAACCAGGGCCCCTTTCACGGCTGCGCAGAGCACACTAGGATCATATGCTAGAGATGGGAATTCTTCGAAGAGATGCTCGATAATTTCGTCGTGCCCACAAATGAGAGCAACTTCCAAGGGGGTCTTGCTGGATACGCCGTGGGCGCGCAGAGAAGCTCCGCAATTCAGCATCTGTTTGATCAAACTCCAACTGGTTCCGAGCTCGATAGCATCGACAAGATTGCGAGAGGTGGGCTTCGCCCCGCGTGCCAGCAAGAAAACGAGATATGCTTCTCGTTTCTCCTTCTTGATTGTCTTGTCCTCCAGTAGAAAGTCAAAAAGCGACATGGATCCATGGTCACCCTGTTGAACATTCGGATCGAATCCAGATTCGATAAGGGTATGGAACAGGTGGCCGCTTCCTCGGATTGCATAATAAAGTGCATCTTTGGGAAACGAGGCCCCAGCATTGTCCAAAATGGTTGTGCAGGGTAGGCTGGCCTCACGTTGATGGCAGTCAGCAGCGAGAGCCAGCTGGATCGGTATCACATTTTTGTAGTGGCTGTAGATCTCCCTAAACAGCGTCTCGCACGGTGAGTGAGGGGAAGCCAAGTACTGAATTAGCTTCTCGGAAGGACTCCACGATAAGGAAGAACTGGATAGAATATGAAGAAACTGGGACTCTACGTTCCATATTTCCTTGATGTCTGCACCGTGACTGGTGAAAAGCTGGACCAGGTCTGAGTTTCCTCGAAGACAGGCGATATGGAGCGGCGTTGGATATTTATTTCGGACTGGGCCATCTGGGCGGTCTGGGCCAACTGCACCATCCCCATCAATTGGATGCCCCCATTGGAGAAGAAGAGTGCACAGCTCCACACGATTGTAAAGAGCAGCAACGTGAAGTGCCGATCCACGAGTCCTGTTTGAATAGAAATCCAGGTTTGTCACTCTGGAACGAAGAAGCTGGATAACATTGGCATAGCCCATTGCAGCGGCAGCCATCATCACGTCGGTTGTGATAACACTGTCGATTGGGCGGTCTGGAAATTGGCTTTGGAAAGCACCCAGCATGTAATCAACCATTCTGAGAGTGGTCGACTCGTCAGTGCCGTTCCCGGCACATTGACTCATGATCGTGTCGTACTCTCGGAAAGGATGGGATGTCAAGCGCGTGCGATAATCGATGTCAGCCCCGTTGCGGACAAGCAGATCAACCAGTGCAATATCACCAGTAGAGACCGCGAACGTCAGCGGGGAAAAACGATACCCAAACCAGTCGGCGTGGGCGTCCGCTTGTGCACCGGATTTGATGAGCTGCTCAACAAAGTCCAATTTTGATAAACCGTCAGGGGTTGGAAAGTCCTCTGGAAATCGCTTGATGAACAGCTGTAACGGCGTCCATGGGCATCTTGGGCTTGCGCCGTTGAGGTCCGCACCCGCATTGACCAACGACAAGGCAGCTCCGAACGCGCCGTAGCTAAGCGCGTACTGTAGAGGAGTTATACAGCGGAAACTGTCCCCCGGGTGCACGTTTCGATCCGTGACGGGAGTATTGGGGCCAAATCCGGAAGAAAGTATCCACTTGAAGATATCTAGTGCGTTGCCCGGAAGGAATTTGTCAGTCTCGGAGAGGTCCAGAGTACAGCAATCTAAAAACTGCCCAAACAGCCTTTCAAGAACTGAGGCAATTGTGGGGTCGTCTTGAGACGCTGGATCAAGCGGTGCGTGGAGACTGCCCGAGCCGCCCAGGAGCTTCATGATGGTTCCCAACTTGGTGTCGTTTGGCTCCGCACTGTCAAGGCAGTTTGACATGCGGAAAAAGAGAAGCTTGGTGCACTCCTGGTAGTACGTTGCCACGTCCTGAGAAGAGTCCCTGGTAAGAATCTCGGCAGAGATTAGGTGCTCCCCACTGAAACTTTCGGGCATCTCTCTGGCGATACCAGTTGCGATTTGCATGACGTTTGTATCTCCACGCAGCAAGTCTTGACTGAGAATATGGTTGCTTGCTGTCGAATGCAGGTATTGAATGCTCATGTTGTCGCCAGAAATGCTTGTCGGGTGTGTGCGCATCTGGCTGCCCGCCATTACAGAAAACACTGAAACCAAAAGAAAATCAGCGATCATGACGACGAAAACAAGGGCGGAAATGGATGACACGAACATTGTGGATAGTTTCGCTGGAAGGACAGCCACGGCAAGTTTGATTGCCATTCGAACTCCAAAGGGAGACTGGGTGGCGTACAGACCGACAGAGCAAGGTCCGGCGGTGTTGACGGGCTCGGTGCTTTGCAAAAAGACCCATACGTTAGCCTGTTTCCGACGTCGAGAAAAAAAAGCATAGTGACAACTTACCACTAGCAGCAGCGTACGTGACAAGACGGTTCCGGTTGGTCTCCTTCTTGACGGTTGAGGGCTTGACCCTCTTTCCGTTGAAGACAACAAGGCTCTCTTTCCCGGCCACTCTTCGCTTGTCAATCCTGTGCCCAGCATACTGCCAGCCTGAGCTTGGGATGTTGCGCAGAAACTTCCAGTCTCTAAGCTGGTGCTCCAGCTGCTTCAACCTGTTGTTGCCTTTCAATTAGAACAAACCCTTGGCAACGACCGACTGCAATGCCGGGAACGTGAATACTGACGTCAGGGTAAGTCCTTTTTGGACGAGCTCTTCAAAGAGTTCCTTGAGAGATACCTCATCAACAAGATATCGCCTGCGGATTAGAGCTTTGTGTCGATTCCACTCAGTATTGGAGGGTCCAGCCCTGGGAGGCGGCATGGCGGGCAACACTGTCGGCGCAGATATTCGCCGCACAGAACCTGTAATGTGTCGAGGTGAAAGAGATTTGCCAGAGAAGTGGAGTCAACGAATGGTAAAGTGTGGGGAGGTTGAACAACGTGTGGCGTTCGGTGATGGGGTATTGATAGAACAAGGGAGAAGGCTTGATGTTGAATTGGGTGAGGAGAGAGGGAGAAGGAGCGAGTTTAAGTGCACTGGCGGAAGGAGCGCCTTGACACAGCAAACGCATGCACCACTGACATCTTTGCCCTGAGTGGTCGATGCCGGAATCCCCAAACCACCCATCTTAGGTGGGCCCTCTTGAAGTTGATTGGCCAAGTCCAGAATCCCAAGCTGACCGACAACTTTCCCGAGTCCCGCACCTGATTCGCTCCTTCCACAATCCCGCTGCAGATCAGCTGTGCTCTGGGGAGCCTTTTCGCTCTGGGGAAGGGAATGCTTTTGCTTTGGAGAAGGGACCACTTTGGCTCTGGAGAAACACTTTGATCTAGGGAACCATTTCATACCCTAGGGGAGCAGTTTTCCTTTAGGCCACCTAGCATTTTGCTCTGAGAGGAGGGAATACTTTTGCTCTAAGAGAACGGAACATTTTCGCCCTCGAGGGCCCGGCTTTGGCGATCACTTTTGCCCTCGGCGAGTGCCACAGCCGCGCGTTGGTTCCGTTTGGCTATTGCCAAATTCCCAGACAACGGAATCCGAGACACTCTACCACAGTGTCCCTGCTTCAACCCTGAAGAGTTCTAGCGCCACGGCAGCGACCAATCAATGCGGTCGCTTTCGCCCATCAAGCGTCTTCCTACGGGTACTGTGGTACCGTGGTATGTAACCCGTAGGTGGTCGTCTTCTTCCTATGTGCACTTCCAGGTTATCTAGCAGGATGTTTGTCCGAGCAGCACACACCTGCCTCCTCTCCCCCAACTCTGTCCTCATAAGATCTGGCTCGCTCCCCAACACTACCATAGTCCATAGTTTATCGTCACTCTTCCAGTCTTTGCCATTCATAGTCAACCCGATCACATCCTCCAAACGATAACTAAGGTAATTGGCTTATGACGAAAACACGACGATACGTTCATTGTCTTTGCAGCCTATTAATGCCTTCCCCTATCGTCGACTACTAAGCCCTCGAGCCCTGATACCCGCAGCTCGACAGCACACAGCAGCTCCACAGGTCACGATGGAGATGACAATCGAGTCCATCATTGCTATCATCGCACTCATGGTGGCTTTGCCTCCAACAGTGCTTGCCATCTGGAAGTACTGGAGGTCGTCCCGGAGATCTCGCTGTCGCCCACGAGGTACGTTCAACACCTAGCTGCCCCATGTCACTATCAAAGGGCCGAGCGATGCTGAGCCTGCCAAGCGGTCTCGACGAATTTTCCAAGACGAACCAGCACGGATGCAACCGCAGCACACTTGAGCGCAGTATACCTGATCGCCAATATGAGACTTCAATTGGGAGGGGACATGATGCCATACGGCGGAATGGAGATGCACCGGGTACATCCACAGTCAAATGACTGGAGTGAAGATCGTGGAGTTTTGGCCATCTCCCCCGTCTAGGTCCCTCTGGTGCAGAGGGTGTCAAGGTGCTGCCGGGAAGTTGGGACTTTTCATTCCATTCCATGGACTTTCAAGTTTGCTCAAGTCGAACCAGTCACTGGTTCTCGCCCTAGTATTTCCATCAATCCCAGTCCCATAGACCACGAGTTGAGATTCAGCATCACTATCAGCAATACACAAGCGTCCACCAGCGATCTAGACACCCAAAACCTGCCCCAACACTCCATCAAACCAACCCCCCCTCATCTCACCTCCCCAAAAAGTCCACCACAGCCTCCTCCACAAACTCCGCCGTCTCCCCCGCCCGACTCAGCATCGGCGAATGCCCACTCTCAACCTCCCTTACCGTGACATCCCCCCCTGCATTCCGCGCCATCTGCACAAACATCCGCTGCGCCTGCAAGGGGAGCGCCCGATCCTCCGCCGTCTGCAGATACCACACCGGCGCGTCCATCCAGCCGGCATACGCGTGCTCCCCACCCTCGGCCAGCGCCTTGAGCGACTGCCTACCCAACCTCTCAACCCAGTACGCGCCCTCCGCCTCGGGCAGGTCGTGGAAGAACATATCCCTCGGCTCCGCCACGATGACGGCGAACCCGCTCTCCGTGTCGGCCTCCCACGACGGCGGGGGCTTGCCGCCAAAGCCGCCTAGGAAGCTCATCCCCGTCATGGTGAAGCCCGAAGCGAGCATCGCGAACCCAAGAACATGGCCTGATTTGTCGGCTGCGGGGGGCGGTGTTTTCGACTGCGTGAGTCCTTTGCTTGCGCTGTGGCCCGGCAGGCCGCCGTAGGAGTGGACCACCACCACGACGTCGGTGCCCTGCGTAGTTTCCGCGAGGATTGCGGTGCGGACGGCCGTGACGTCGTCGAGGAAACTTGTGGAGGGGTCCGAGGTTGTGGATGAAGGGAGGGCCACGCGGACGCATTTGTAGTCTTTGGCTTCGAGGAACGCGGTGACTTTGTCCCAGGTATCAACGGGGTACCATGCCCCGGGCACGAAGATGAGCGTAGGCTTGGGTGGCATTGTGGACTGGAGAGTGTGTTGTTATCAAGTATGGGATGAGTATATTAATGGTTTGAAAATCAAAGGAGTCGTTGCGGTTTTGAGCAGGGGTCTCGTTAAGGTATGAAAGAATTGGAGGCTGCAAACTGTAATCATACGAGTGTGGAGGGGAACAGCTTTTATACCTCAATAAACAAGAGTAAACCAGGTACTAAGTCATTGCCAAAATCGCGTTTTTCTCGTCAGGCGATGCGAAAAGGCGGGTCATGTTCCGGGCTGTTTTCGTGGGTTTCCTTGTGTCCTATTTGTCCCGGAGTTTGGTCAAAGCTTTTGGGTTTGTTTGTTGATCGCTTCAGGGGGGCCCTTTTTTACGCATTAGGGTTAGGGTTGCTTTCCAAAGATCTGAAGGAGTACTTCAGCCGGCCCCTTTTAAGCCTGGCATTTCGTTGCACCCATCGTGTATGATGGGAGTAAAACTATCCATCCTTTTGAAGTAATCATTCACATCGTGGGAGGTGAAATAAAAGAAGCGATCAGTGCAAATAGCTGCATCAATGGTATGGGGGCTAGTGACAGTACCTGTTACCTGTAGACTGAGTGTCCGTTTGATAATGTGTCACTGTCAACAAAGAGCTCCAATGCATCGCAACCAGCACTTCCAAATTCCATGAAAATTCCGTAAAGCCCTTCCTATATCAGCTCAATCTCTACCGGCTCGGAACCCTCATATTCCGGACCCGGTGATCCATCCGGCTCGAGTCCCCGACAGGCCTCCCCGTTCATCAAGCCCGGAATATCCGCCGGGCCAATGACCGAGTATCGCACCGCCTCCCCCGTCCTTCTCGGTCTCAATATCATCGGCATGCTGCAGTCAAACAGGACCCAGACCTCGTCGCCCGGCATCGCGGGGCAGCCTTGGCAACACAGCTGCATTATGCCCAACCTGCTGCGTTGCGTATAAACAAAGACACCGCCGGTGACGCACAATTTGAGCATTTGGGCAGTGCAGATATCGGCTTCTGCATGCTCCGGGATGTTCCAACCAAACATTTGTGCTTTGACACCGATATCGTCCAGGGTGAGATCCAAGCTGCCGCCTCGCTCGATCGTGAGAAGGAGGTGCATAATCATTCGCTTGAACTCCCGCGTGGTTGGGTTCGCCTTGCCGTAGGAGGCGGCCCATCCCTCGGCGACGGGCGCCCAATACTCCAGCAGCGAGTGGAACGCGGGATCCGTCCAGATGGATCCAGCGGAAGCAGCACCGTCCCCGCGCGCGTCATATGCCTTCTCGAGAGCCCTGCGCCATTTTGGGATCGGTGTAGTTGCTAGATTCGGTTCTGGCGGGACGACGGCCGTTAGCGTATCGCAGTGAATTCCGTGGACAAACAGGGAAACATGGTTTTTCATCCCGATCCCGAGGCTCCTGTTGACGCCGGTCCCCGAGGCATGCCTCGAAGCTGTCAGGTCATCACCTGTCATCAATTGTGATCGTTTCTCAGGCGAAGGAAGCCAAGTCGGGAGCGAGAGCTCGTGGCCAGAGTGGGAGGCAAATGACCGCTGAAGATGGGCCGTGTGTTCGTGGCAGAGGAAGTCTAGAGATCCGTGCGTCTGGAAGTAGTGTATGATAACCTTGGAATAAGTCTGAACAAGTGTGCACCCGTAGTCGGCAGTGATGGTGTTCCGTCCGCGGCAATCGTGGGCAAGCCCGATGATACCAAAGACGCGGTCTCTGGGGTCCTTTGTCTTGAGATCCGCCGTCTTCAGGAAAAGCGGCAGCAGCGAAGGGCGGTCGAAATGCCCTGGCGCTGCGCCGTATCTGCTTATTACAAATCCATTGTACAGAGAGCTGAAAAGAGCACGCCCGTACAGGCGGGGAAAGTAGCGACCCGCCTGAGCCAGATTGGCGTTGTCGCGGTGTCCCTGGGAGTTGAGCTGCGCATAATGGGCAGCTTCCTCGAATGCTAGCAACGGACTAGGCCCCAGGGTGCCTGTGGGGAAGTGAAACTCCAGGTTGCGAGCACGAAAGAGCTCTTGCTGCGTCCAGACTCGTTCCCAGTACGGCGCTTCGAATATGCGATACAAGGGATCCCAAAAGTCCCGACTGCGGTCTCGTATGAGGATATCGGGCTGGCGGGCGATGTGCCATTTGAAGTCTCTCGGGAACACTTTGGCAAGGTCCTTGGACTGCAGTTTGAGCCGTTTCGTAGCTTGGATGGCGGGACCCTCGAGGTCGACATGGACGTCAAGCCACACCCGGACCGTCTGTGCCGCAGAAAAGATGTTGGGCATCAATCGGACCTGGTGGCCGCGCTCAGCGAGGTCCTGCTGGTTGATGCAAATAGCGTCAACCCAAAGGATCCTTGAATCGTTATGAAGGCGCATGGCTATCAGTGCTTTGGCCAGGCTCTCCCCAATCTGGAGAAGTTGGCCGTCGATGATGAGGTCAAAGCAGGGACAGGGATCGCCCCAGACGTAGCTGACCGCATCGTAGTCCGGGTTCGTCTTCAAATCCACGGTCCGAAGGCTCCCTCTCAGGGCATCATCACGCGAGCCCGGGAACAGCTCAAACAGCCGAGTGTCTAGTCGAGCCGTGTCTAGCGGTGTGTAGACCAAGGGCGGGATTGGTTGCTTGGTCTCTGCGCTCGGCAAGAGTGACATGCGATTGTCTTGCTGTCCCTCCATACCGAGATCGAGGGAGCGAGTCGAAGCTGAATTATTTGATTCCATCATATCCGAGTGGCATGGCAGTGAGGATGTTGAGGTGAGATGGATCCCCGAAGAGCGAGGCTGTGCCGCCTGTTGGTTGTGCCCCGCCTTCGTTTCACGCTCCTGCCATTGGACTGTGAGTGACATCTGACTAGCTAGGTAGAGTCCATACCGCCCAATGAGATGCTAGAATTAGAGAGCAAAGGAAAAACGCGTGAGTGAAACAAGAAGTTGGCGACATATATACATTTACGTGCAGTCTTCAAAACCTCTAGAAGCGCTATACTAGGCCAACACGCGAATCGCAGTATTTTCACCCAAGGCTCTGGATATGCCATATAAACAATGTAGGTGGTGGATGTCCACGCAGGTACCAGCGTGAGAGCTAGGTACCGGTGTTGCGGACATGGAATTGATATAGCTCTTCACCTTCATGTAGAGTCCACTGGCAGTGTCTGAGTTGCCAGTCTTGGGGTTTCCTGGCACCACCCTGATAGTATCCGATATCAACACCAGCAGTGACCGCGATCAGGATCAACCGCTTCGTTGAGCTCTCTCGTCATGACCAAGACTTGGCGACTCAAGCTGCATTTGTCAATCGACGACTTCGAACTCGTTGCTCTGCGTGGTTTGCAGGTTTTCAACTGCCAGTCCTTGGTCAGCGCGCTTTCTTTGCGAAACGCTCGACTTCAAACAACTTGCGACTCACCCCCTATTTCGCTTTTCCTCTTGGTGTCCAAAGCAGTCTTCGCGGTTTTCAACTCCACTTCCAGCCACTCAACTCTCTGCCCGAGCTTATCTTCGGGAAAGAGCTCAACCAGGCTCTTGCTGAGACGACCAGCCGCAAGATGATCAAACCACATGACAATAGCTCCACCCACGAAAAAGAGAGTGAACACAATGACGAAGGCCCAAAACAGCGTTCCTATCAAGTAAATGACCGTCCAGACTTTGATGTAAGAAAGAGGGAAGTAAATGTCCGCCATCCTTGTTGCTGAGGAAATGCGCGAGTTGAAACAGTTGGGGTGAGCGCTGGCGGGGGATGATGAGCAGCGCTAGAATTGATGGGAATGTTTTCAAATCGGGGTTTGAGTGAAGACTGCGGTGAATTGCTGAGAGTTGCAATGTCGGGTGAGGGTGGGGAGGGGGGAGGGATTTGACTGGCAGCATAGCAGAACAACGAGACGACCTTTTTGATTTGCCGGAATTGCAGTGATAAGGGATAAAGGGGGCGGTTACGGTAATTGGCAGGGTTGCTTGCATGGCATAGTGAGGCGCAGATCTCAATGCATGAAAAGGCCATATGGTTAGCTGGCTGTCTATTGGTGCGCAGAAATGTGCTACCAAAGATGCCGATTTATGGTCGTGCAGCGTTGGTACCTGGTAATTACCTAGGTAACTACTCGGCACGCAGCTTCGCTGTCGTGGCAAGGAAAACAAACCTCCTTTACGCCCAAATTCACACGGTCATCAAGACAGAACAGTTGATTAGATCGGGAAATCGTTAGAGGGTAATTGATAAGGAAAAGAGCAGCCCAGAACACAACAACAGCCGATTCAAGGAAACATGATGCCGGGAAATTGTCCCCGAGCTTCATTTACAAGCACATCATACTATCCGGGGGCCCTTATTGTGCCTCCGAGATACCTGGGGAACACCCGATTACTGGAGACAATGATGCATGGCACCAAAGTGCCCCAAAGACAAGAGTCTAAAATACACCCACCGGTCAAGAATATATATTGCCGTCAAGATTCCTGGCTGCAGTTAGTTCATGTTGTCTGCTTCAACCTCCTCTCCAGACCGCTGCATGACATGATAACTCAGAACTTCAACCCCCAACGAAACGCAAGACACACCGGTCCGCAAAATGGCGCTGCAATTTGCAGCCCACTAAGCCCAGTTGAAGACAACATAGTCGGCGAGCCATGATATTTCAGCTCCTGTCCGTCATTGCAGCTGAACCAACGAAATTAAAGATAGCAGCTCACAACTAAATGGGGTATTGAGCAGCATCACAGGTGGCCCAATCCAATGGCTCGAGATGCAGGGATTCAGCCAAAGGGACTGGAGTGACATTGGACGACCACGATTGGGATTTGCCAGCTACATGTATGTAATTACAGCATCAACGCTAGAACCTGGAAACAAGACGCCAACAGTCAGGACCACCGCCATGCGGTTGGTCAAGGACAATTTCAGGCCGGGGGCTCAGCAATATGGAGCTAGCCTCTTAGACATTGTAAATCAGGTTGAATGACCTGCTGTGCCTCGCCATTTCACGTCTGAACTTTCGAAGCCATCAAGATTTAATAGACGTCACTCGACCTGCCCAAGTGGGAGCATCGTGGATAGATGGAGAGTAGTCGATGGGTAGAGCTTTTAGCCGCAGCCACTTATGTGCTGGGAATAGATCCGGTTTTGAGTAGGACCCGTCTATGAACCAAGCTGTCGGGTTCGGGCTCGCATAACCCCACCGCAACATTTCGCTGAACATAGATACTTCGATATTGTACTGCACCGTGCTAAAGATTTCAAAATGTATGGTGAAGGTCAATATTGAGTGACCGGGGATTATTGGCAGTTGCCAGCGCGCAGACGTCTCAGAGATCGGGCCGTACGTCGATGAAGGGGAGTTTCAAAATACTGCTATGGACAACACGCTCAAGCATCAAAGACTTTTATCTTGTAGTATAAAATGGGTGTCCTGCGCTGCCACCGAACTACTCTTCAAACACCGCATCCCATCGCATCATCCACTCCCCAACTCAGCCTTCCAATCACCCAGCCCCTGTATCTATTTCTTGCACTCAGTCACAAAATGAAGTCCCCAAGTCTCCTAGCCTTGCTTCTTCTGAGCACCCAGATCCAAGCAGTCAGCATTGGCGGGAAGCTTCGGGCCAGTGTTCACACACAGCTGCTCGGCGAATCCGGAGAACTGGTCATGGAACTTCTAGTCGAGAACTATACCGGCCCAGTCTCCGTTGCAAAGGCCGACTACACGGATCATCGAATCAACACAGTTGCCTACAACAGCCGGACGGACATCGGCGTATACGAAGACAGACGCCGTGACGCTTGCAGCTATATCAGAGGTGCGTGACATCCTACTCATAACACTCAGTTTGACATGTAATTAGCTCGTTGGCCAGGCACATAGCCAAAGGTATATATACTAACACTCATGCTCTACCCCTGTCAAAGAGTGCGCCGGATACCTGCGCAACCAGGCTGCGGCGCGTGCAATGAAAACCTGGTTGGCAAGTTCCAACGGCTGCAAAGTCGCAGCGAACGGCGTCATCGACTACTTCACCAGGAACAACTACGAGCAAGGCAAGGCCTTCCTCACTGGGTCGGTGGTCAGTATTGCGTGGGCGATTCCCGTTGCTAGTGTCACATGTAAGAAACACCCTAATTCACCTAGCATATTACCAAACCCAGTCCCCTTTCAAAATCTCCATCTCCCTTACCTTGCATGTGCACTGCACTGCACGACACAAACTGCTGCTAATTACCCCTCTTGTACTATATGCAGACTACTTCAACGCACGGCTCGACAACATGAACCCCAAGGGGAACGACGGCTGCAACCAGGGTAACAACCCCGAAACCATCGCCACCCATGCCGGCAGCCAGATGTACGAGTTTTGCTTGGACCTGCAAGCTCGTGCCGTTTCGCAAGTGCGGACCCGTTACGTGATTGGCGATACCAGAGAGGGCAAAGCAACTGGGCCCAATGGAGAGACGATCGTGGGCAAGTTCTTCATTGATGACAAGGAATTTACGACTACAGATGTCTGCAGGGACTATGGAATCATCTGGAGGCGTGACTTTCTAAAGGCGGTGCGTCGTGGGGCGTCGAGGATGGCCGGGCATCGTGAGTAGGGTAATTCTTGCAGGTCTTGCAAAGCAGAACGGGACATAAAAGACTTGCGCGGAGTAGGTACCTGGTAATTATGCTATGGATACCTGGTACTTAGTAGGTAGGTGTGAGAAACAGACGAATGAGACAGTCATTACTGCGTATGGCGATCAATGCTGGCACAATATTATTTTGGTGTATGATGCTTGCCTGGTATATTGTTTACACGTCAGTTATGTGGTACTTTGGTGTCTCAAAAACATGAACATGAGCGACCAGCATTTTGGCTAATAGTTAGGACATCCACAAGACCCAATTCCGCGATACATTAACGTTACCAGGTATTAATTATGCTTTAGCCAGGTTTCATCCCATGAGAGAACCCATTTGTAAACCCGCGAATTCCTTCAAAAGATGCACATGAGAAATTGAGAGATTGCTCTGCACTTTCTGCAATATCTTCCTATCCTCGAAACACCCAGTGCCATTTCATTTCAAACTCTCAGCATCATCCATCTGCCACATCCCATCACCATCCACTTCCCAACCTAAGCATATCGTCACTCACCTACCGCAGCACATCGCCACCCACCTACCACACTCCAGCACCAATCTGAACCCCAAGACACCCCGGCCTCCGAAGGACCCATTCTCCACGAACGGGCGAGCCGCTCCGAACCGCCGCCGGTTTCCCAGCAGCCACCAGCCAGGGATGCTCCCAAAACACAGGTGGCAGACAGCACTGGATTTTCGACATCCCATTCAGGGGCTCGACGACCGACTACCGGAGTCTGTCCCGGAACGGAACAAGCTCTCCATCTACCACCATTCTTGGGACTGACCACAGACACAGATCCCGACACCACGGTGTTGTATTGGAAATTCGAGATCCCGTTTGACGGGTCGCTGGATTCTGACTCTTGGAAGCTTTACCGGAACGACGTCCGCCACACGGCATGCTGGTTTCGCCATGACGGCGATGATACTGCACCTGGAAATCATATTGGCTCCCCTTCAGCGGGCACTGGCACATACCAGACCCTCGGGTCCCCGGGCCGTCACGTTGCAATGGCTGCATCAACCCAGGCAGCGAGTCATACTGGGTGTTCGAAATCCAATTCGACACTGCCCATAGCAGGGACAACTGGAGTCTCTTCAAAGATGGGGACGTTCGTCATTACCGCCCAGATGATGTTCGAAGCAACAAGGGCTACCTGTCATACGTCGAGTTCCGAGACCCAGGCTGGTTCGATCAGGCTTCTGGAAAGGAGGGTCTCCTGCCAATTATGTACTGCAAATGATACCGGAAGGGCACCGAAATGTGCACTTGCACAGGGCTGTGCACAGGGTTGTGCACAACGGTTGTGCATGGATACCATGCACATGGATTAGACATGGTGACCCAGGGTCACCAGGAAGGTCACATGTAGATAAGCACCTAGATAAGGGCATGGATTGACATAAGTCAACCCCGCTCACGCTTCCACAGCTGAAGATAACAACCTTCTGACCACCAACCATAGCAATACTACGTTTGTTTTGACAACGCCTGGTATTCGCTATCAGCAAATCACTCCGGGTCCGGGCACCATTCCTCGTAAAATGGGTGAAAACTCCCGCGAGAAACACGCCAATCTTCTCATTATCTCTGAAATACATTTTGAAACTTTGAAGAAAGTGTCTCGACGTCTGAGAGGAAGGTGTCCTCGAAAACGGGTTTTGTCGGCAAAAGCTTGCGGGATGACGGGAGCATAGCGTGGTTTTCCTGCTTGCATGGATGATTTTTGTGTTGCAACCTGTTTGTCACTTTTCAGCGGCAGCCTTCTTGAACGCCTTCCATCGTGCTTAAGGGCGTTTGGTCTTGTTGATATGGTTAGGCAACTAGTAGCTATCGGACTGAGAAGCCTCCAGTTAGTGGTAGTTGAGCTGTGGATGCTTAGCTGGTGCCAGTGGTTTATCTTGTTTGTTCTCATGTACGGACTACGGGTTAGGTACCTATTTGTCCTAGCTAAACAGAGCCCATGCAGTTTATGAACTAATGCGGGCGAGTCAAGATGGGGAAGTAGTTAGGGACTTATTATGAATAGCAAAAATACTCACATTTCTCAACATATATTGAGCATTACTGCCACGGTCAAAGTCTCTCCTTCGGACATGCTTTGCTGTATGTCAGAACTATGAGCTAGGCAGACCGGCCGAAACGATACAGTCAGGTTTGAATTGGCTGTCAGGAACGGGGTATCTAATAGCTGAGAGTTTCCATGGATCAGGTACCTGTACATTGAAAATTCACACGCTCTTCATGTCTGGAACTGTAACCACCCAGCTGAAGAAAACCTTATTCGGCCCTCCGAATAATGTATCATGGCCCGGATATTGCGGCTTGGGGCACAACTTGCAGTACCGGCAGTAACTCGAGCATTCAATATCGTGCAAGTAATTAACTAGTTCTGATCCAGTCCTGCATATTCTCCTCTACATAAGGTATCTAAACAACTCCTAGTGCATCCTAAATCACTCGAGACCGAATCCAAGCTCCCTTAATTCTTCAAACTCTGCAAAATCTCCCTCGCTCCAGCAAACGTGAACTCGTCCAACGTCTCCTCCCACAGCGCGTCAATAGAGTCTTGGAACGCAGGATCATACACCTGTGACGCAAAGCTAAACGAAGCATCAATGGTGTCAGCGATTTTCCCAAACAAGTACCACGGGTCGATGAAGAACCCAAAAAGGGGGGAAAAGGGGGGCAAAAAAGGGGGAAAGTAAACAAACACCAAAAAGAGAGAAACAACTCACGATTTAATCGTCCAGTCCATCAAATAGCAGCCATGCGACTCCTTCCCCTTGACCACGACAGCGTCAACATATGTCCACGCGCCGTCGTCCAGCGTGCGGCCGAGGACCTTTTCCAGCGCGCCGAAAATGACCTTCTCGGCGCCGCGCGAGTCCCGCAGCAGGCTGGAGCCCTTGCAGTAGCCCGGGTCAACGAGACTGACGACCACGTGGTTGGCAGGCGGCAGATGGTCCTGCAGGCGGGCGAAGAAGAGGTGCGCGAGCAGCTTGGAGGTCGAGTACCGGTCCTGGCCAGAGTATGGCGTGATGGCGGCGTCGTCGAAGGACTTGAGGAGCGGCCGCTCGTCGCGGTTGCGCAGCGTGGCGGCCAGAGCGAGGCCCGAGTTGACGATGGTCAGCCGGCTGGGCTGCTGGGGTGTTCCGTGTCTCAGTGTGCTGGCTTTGAGGGCCGGGAGCAAGAGGATGGCCAGCAGCATGGTGGACAGGTAGTTGACCTGGATGACCTCGTCGTGGCCGGTGGAAGGATTGAGCGTCAAATTTGTCAGGTGCATGCCGGCGTTGAGAATAGCCATGTCGATGCGCGGCGTCTCGGTCGCGTCGGCCACGCGCCGCGCGAACGCCTGGATGGACGGGTAGGACGACATGTCGAGCGGCCAGACGTCGATGCGTGCCGAGGGGAAGTCTTGGCGCAGCCGGGCCGCGGCCGCCTCGCCTTTTTCGGGCGAGCGCACGGCGAGGATCAGGCGCGAGAGCTGCAGGCTGAGGAGGTGGTGGGCTGCGTGAAGCCCCAGGCCGGTGTTGCTGCCCGTGATGATGGCGGTTTTGCCGGCTAGGTCGGTGGAGGGTGTTACGGTCAGGCGCTGGGGCTCTACGCAGAAGCGCGAGTTGACGAGGTTGGTGAGCTGCGCGCCGTGGGGACGCAACTGCATCGAGCGGGACTCGAATTTGGGGGCCATTGTGTGAGATGTGATAAGATGATGTTGTGTTAGTCACTGGCAAGGGAGTTGGATGTAATGATTGTATGTTTATTGTGAAGCATGATGGCGTTTTGTATTCCTAGTCTTGTCTGGATAAAGGCTGTTATATACATGTAAGGTAATCATGATATGAACACGTAAACTCGAGGCCGTCAACTATATCAAAACATCATGTCAACGGCGTCAAAGGGAACGGCACAGCTACCCGCGCGTCAATAGCCGCGCTGTCAGATCGCCGGCGAGGGTCGGGCCCGGTTCTTCGATCCGTGCGGATCCCCGCGGCCTCCATGTAGCACTGATACTTGGATTCCGCCGGGAAGAGGCATGCAAGGCTAGTGCTGTTTCCAGTTCTAGAGTGTTTTCGGCGTAGCTCGGACTCGATGCGTCATCTTCGCTGTTTGTCATGTTCGGATTCCGCGGACCCGGTCAGCGCGGTCCATGTGACAAGGGCTGTAATACAGGGCTTGGAGGGGGTTCAAATTCAGTAATAATCTTCTGTGGCCTCAAGGTCCTTGTTCCCTTCAATCTGACTTGGATCCAGGCCTCTTTCTTATAGCCACAGCTAGGCGCACAGGCCCGAGTCTAGTTTACAGGGGTAGTTATTGCCTTAGGTCAATATGCCAATCGCTTCTGTCTATTTTTTCCGACGGTTGAATCCTCATGACCTTCTGTCGGTTTGTTGTATCCAACCGTTACCCGCCTGCGGCCATTGCCGCCGGGCTGATACAGTTGCCTTGATGCTCTACCTTATCTAGTGGTCCAGACCACTCCCGAGGGTTGGCCGTGTGACAGTCCACGGGTTTTGTCAAAAGGTCATCGGGTCCGGTGTGAAATATGCTTTTCGGAATTTGGGTTCCTGACGCGTCTTCCTCCAGCATGCATTATATCAGTCCTTGTTTTTCATTCAGACTTCCATATGAAATAATTGAAGTCCACCTTGTTTTGGTGCGTTGGGTTGACTCGGAGCCTGTGGCCTTCGACTCTTGACTTCCACACGAATAATGTACCTAGATTCTTGGCTGAGTTGCGTCAGCCGACTGACAGGCCTTGTTACACTTGGCGAGTCCTGTACGAAAGCGGATGACGCAGAAGAATCTGCGACCTTTCCCAAAGTAGAATACAGTCAATGCTTGGCGGGAATTATACTTCTTTCAAATCTGGTTAGAATTGTTCGGTTATTGACGAGTTCGAAGGTCGGGAGACAGGGGGCGTCAAAACAAATCAAGACTCCCGCTCAGTATCTCCAACGTCCCGCCCATTGCACTCTCCACGCAAGTTACCCCAAGCTGGTTCTTATCTGTCCATTTTTTTTTGGCCTGGATATGACCAGGCTTTGGTTCAGGTATCTCAAAGCCCAAACACCGCAACGACTGAAACGTCACGTCCACGACATGACATAGACCACCCCTTCTCGTTCCTGTTCAAAATTTTGGACAGAAATGACTAGCAGAACCAATCCACCAACGACGAAAGGTGGCGGCAGTATGTGTGCTGGCAGACCAGCGAGTGATGTTGTGCTTAACATCGACCTGTTCATCATGGTCACCCCGTCCTCGGCCAAGGTCGACCAGGCCCTGAGGAAACAGATCCGCAGCTATGTGATGCGCGGCAGAAACCGCAAGCGTCTCCTTGATAAAGACGTAAAGATGGGATCTTGGGTCAACGACCAAGCACAGCACAGCCAAAACTCCGAGTCTATGTTGGGTCTGCGAGCGGATGCACGCCAAGGAGTCCCCATCACGGTGGGCACCGACATGGCCCTCATTCCCTTTGCCGAGTACATGAAACCGTACATGCTCGAGCTCGTCTTTCAATGTACGCATATTTTCTCATTTCGGCTCCTCTGATTCCTGTTTTCTCTGTCCCTGCGAAACATCTCGACGGCCTAACCTAACCTGCAACTTCCTGATTCCGTAGGGTTCAACGTCCTGAAGCAATCCATGTACCCGGTCGAGGTCTGCGTCCAGTTTGAGGTTGCTCCCGTAGATTGGCAACAGTGCATGGCGAAGGACAAGGCCTATGTCCACTCGGTCCTCTACGCCAACTAGGCCTTTTTCGACTACAGACGCGATGCCAAGCTCGGCGACAAGACCATCCTCCACCTCACAAAGACACTGAAGCTTCTCCAGGACAAAACATCCACCAACAGGGCACGGCCGTATCAGACGCTACCATTGCCATCATCATGACTTTGTGCATGGTGGCGGATGCCATGGGCGATCCCGAGGCAGCTAAGAAGCACATCAATGGCCTGCATAAAATAGTGACGCTTCGCGGCGGGCTAGGTGCGCTGAGGCACAACTATACCCTCCAACTGAAGGTCTGCAGGTAAGCTACCCCCCTTCAATTTCCACCATGGGCTCGAGTTACATTCTTTTCATGCCCTTCTTTCTCTCTTAGCAACCGTCAACAACCTCTGCGCACAAATAGAGCCGACCTAGGCTATGCCGTCAACACCGGCACCAAATCCCTTTTCTTCGCCGATGGCGTCTCGTGGGACTCGTACATCCAAGTTGCCTCCCGCGACGGCATCTCAAGCATGGGAAGAACCATAGGAAAACAAAACCCTATCGAAAACGGAACAAATACCGACATCAAGGAGCCTTGGGACCCATCCTGCCAGAGCCACGATCCGTTTTCACCCTACACGACGCCAAGCCCAGAGTCGCCCGTTTGCCCGCAGCCGAACCCCGATAAGATAATACTAGACTACAGACTCGTCAACATCTGGACCGACCTCCAGGAATGGACACGAGCAACCAATATCGCCTTCCAGACGGGATTCAAGATTGACGGCCGGGTCTTTCAGGAGATCGCCGTCTCGGCCCAGTACCGCCTCGTGCACCTGGGATACGACAATCGGCACTCATCTCAAGAAACACTGCTCCGCTCGGGGATGCTCGCCTTCACCATCACCACGTTTCTGAAGATCAACGGGGTCGCGGTCAAATACGAGGCCCTGGCGCAAAGTATACGGGGGACCCTGTTGTCGCCGTCTTTTCTTGCGGATGCCGAACAGACAGGGGCAAGAGGCGGCAGGTCTGCTGCATTCCTGAGGCTGAAGCTTTGGTATCTCTTTGTCGCGTACGTCTCAGTGCTGGACGGTGCCGAGGACGAGGCAGTGCTGGTTCATCGCGTCCGTGAGACCTTAAGCGCACTGGGCTTGTGTCAGCGCTCGGTGTCTGTGTCGCCGTCGTGGCCCGAGGTCAGGGATATCTTGCGCGAGCACATGTGGATTGACTGGATACAAGGCAGAGAGGGGCAGGTGCTTCTCAACAAGGTGCTAATGGGGCAAATCAACGTCCCCAAAGCTTCTAATAGCTGTCGATTTCTTCATCAGATGGCGGTACCTACCTTGGCCAAGCGAAAATCAAATTCAGGCCTGTTTTTGCCAAGGTATGAAGGGGGAGATGATTCACGCCGATGACGACAGATGGTTTGCCTTCAGCTGCAATGATGAAAGAATGCTGCAACATTCGATTTCTAGCGGATACTGCTTTCCTCGATGTTCGCCTGGCTTGCCGTCTCCACCGTCTGGGAACGCTACAGTAGACTCGCAAAAACCGCGCTTGCCTCCCTTTGTACGCCGCAAGACCGGGAAGGAACTGCTAGCCACTTCCAGACAAATCCACCCTCCCAAAAGCACCATGCGCCTTCCGTTGTTTTACAAAGGCGCACATGTGTTTGCCCTCATAGGTACCTGACCTTATCTGATGGCAACGTACCTTCCTTCGAGACGAGTGTGGGACTCGCCCATTCTCGATCTGCTGTGGCGACCACGCCCCTTCTTTTGTGGCAAGCGACTTGCCGTTTAAAGAACAGTCGCTCCTGCTCTCACAAACTAGGGAAAATCCCCTACCATCGTGAGTGAGCACTCTCACGACGCTCAAAACCTACCAGGTAGAAAGCAAAACAACATTACCTACCTGTCAATTAGTTACCTCCTCAGTCGAAATTACCGAATGGTTGTCCTCAAGACGCTCACCACCCTCCTCCCACTCGCCATCACCGCCCTCTCCAAACCCATCAAACCCACAGCCCCATTCGCGCTCGCACCATCCACTCCGACCTCCTACACCCCGATCCGCGGCTCAGGCATCAAAGTTTGTAGCGATCCGGACTTCCAAAACACGACAACCGCCGCGTCTCCGCTGGCCGCCGACTGCAGCCGCATCGCCTACAACATCCGCGAGCCCGGCGACTGGCGGTTCGAGAGCTTCACGCAGCATCAGCTGGTGCAGTACCAGACGTGCGCGTTCGGCGTACAGACTGAGGGGCTGCCCTGGGGCATCATCATGCGCATCGGCAACCAGGACATCATCGACGCCATCGACGGCGCCGTGCAGCGCTTCGTGGCCAACGGGCTGCTGGGCGCGGCGGGCAATATGAATTGTAGTGATGAGCTGGTCATATACGGCGCTGCTGACGTGGTCTGGGGGCTGTATCATACAAAGTGATTGGGCGGTTGGGATCGATGGGCTGATACCTGATGGCCGAGAGTTTGTCTGGGTGTTGATGTGTGTGTGTGCAGGCGGCAGAATGAAGTGGTTGGCATAAGTTTGCCTCTCATTCTTTGACATTAACTCATCGATAAATTATCACCATGGCAAGCAAGTCTTTTTCCCCGGTTCGTTAGGTGCAGTCAAATGTTTACTTGGCCCCTTTCCCGCCATAGCGCCTCATCATTGGCCGCTTCATCGTCAATGATGCCAACGCACATATGCGGAGATCCATGTCAATGCGGAGGCTAGGGCGACGCCGGGCGAATCGGCGTGTTCATGCACGAGTGACGGCGACCGATGTCGCTGTTTGCAGGTCAAATGACCAACTGCACTCGATCGAAGTCATGACATTTTCGTCGTTCCGTTCCACCATCAGAACTCCAGAGCTTCACTCCAGCAAATGCACATTGGCACAACAAGATCTTGCTTTCGAAATCCATCTTGCTCCAATCCTTTGTGCTGACCCCTCAAGAACCAGCGACAAGAACCATGGCTCACCCAGCCCCCAAAGCCTGTCTCCGTGTGCAGGGAACGGACATTGTTAATGCGGACGGCAAACGAGTGATTCTCAAGGGCGTAGGTCAACACCTCCGCTCGGGTTCGCGGCAATTATACTGAGATTCGGGACAGACTGCCACAGGCGGCCATACCAACATGGAGAACTTCATCACGGGCTACCCCGGCCACGAGAGCGAGATGCGAGCGGCCATGCTGGAAGTGCTGGGTCGTGAGAAGTACGATTTCTTTTTCGACAAGGCAAGCCACAAGCACCTACTTTGCACTTCTCCCATTTCTAATTATCACTCCCCAATCCAATCCACCACCCTGATTAACACCGACCACAGTTCCTCGAATACTTCTTCACCTCCTCAGACGCCTCGTTCCTGGCGTCCCTGGGCCTCAACTGCATCCGCATCCCCATCAACCACCGCCACTTTATGGACAGCCTGAACCCGTCCGTCGTCAAGCCCGAGGGGTTCAAGCTGGTCGACCGCATCGTCGACGCCTGCGCCGCCCAGGGCCTGTACACCATCCTGGACATGCACACCTTCCCGGGCGGGCAGAACCAGGGCTGGCACAGCGACTCGGGCATCCACAAGGCGCTGTTCTGGGACTTTAAGGACCTGCAGGACCGCATGGTCGATCTCTGGGTTGCGATTGCGGAGCATTACAAGGGGAATACATGGGTGGGTCTTTTGCCAGTGCCTTATTGTCTAACCCCTTTTTCACCCGATGGTGAACATCTAACCAGCTCTATGTAATAGGTGGCGGGATACAACCCGATGAACGAGCCAGGCGACCCGGACCACGTCAACCTGCAAGCCTTTTACCGCCGCGTCGAAAAGGCGATTCGCGCCGTCGACCCGGACCACATCCTGTTTCTCGACGGCAACACGTACGCCATGGACTTTTCGGCCTTCAAGGAGGTGCTCCCCAACTGCGTGTACGCCATGCACGACTACGCGACCATGGGGTTCCCGGCCGGCGAGCCGTACGTGGGCAGCCCGGAGCAGAACGAGGTTCTCCGCAAGTCGTATGAGAGGAAGGTGCAGTTCATGAAGGAGCTTGGCGTCCCGGTGGGTTTCTTCTTGCTGCATACCTATTTGAAATTGAGAAAGGGGAGGTGCTGATACGGATGTGGCCAACGTACAAAGATCTGGAACGGCGAGTTCGGTCCGGTCTACGCCAGCGCGGACGAGGAGGAACACGACAAGATCAACGCGCAGCGGTACAACCTGCTCGGCCAGCAGATGTCCATCTACAAGAAGGATCAGATCAGCTGGAGCATCTGGCTGTACAAGGACATTGGCTTCCAAGGCAGGTACCCCCGAGCCCTCCCCTGAGAAACGAAACGAATAAGCAATACTAAGAAAAGATAACCGCAGGCATGGTCTGCGTGAACCCAAAAACGCCCTATATGCGACTCCTCAAGCCCTTCCTAGCCAAGAAGAAACGCCTAGGCCTCGACAAGTGGGGCCGCGACGACACACACGTAGCGCACATATACGCGCCGGTGATCCAGCACTTCCACGACGAGATCCCCGAGCGGTTTCGCGACAGGCGGTACCCGCCGCAGTGGCGCGTCGAGGGCCACATCCACCGCGTGCTGCGCGAGACGCTTTTCAGCGAGATCCTGTGCTGGGAGTACGCGAGCTATTTCGAGGGCAAGTCGTTGGACGAGCTGGATGCGTTGGCTGGGTCGTTTAAGCTTGAGAACTGTCTGACGAGGGATACGTTGAATGAGATTCTGCGCACGGGATGATGCTGTGGGCTGTGGGCTGTGGGCTGTGGGCTGTGGGTGTGGGTGTGGGTGGGGGAGGGGTGGATAGTTAACGTGCTGGACTGAAGAGGGTGGAGGCAGTGCTGCTGGCCGTATGATATGAGAAGACAGGTAAGTTAATACCCGACCCGAGGTATATGTCTCTCCGGTAGGGGTTCTTTGTTTTCTCAGGGATTTACTCGAGTCCTATCAATTGCTGCCGAGCTGTTTAATGTCACCATAATCAGGGCAGTTAATTCAGATTCGCAACTCGCAATTGTCACTTGAACTCTGACATGTAATTACACCCATCGACCCCTTGGCTTTTGATTACCTAGTTACATCCCGTGGATTGCTATAACCATGTCCACCACACCGTCCTTCCGTGATTTATTACATGCAAGTCCCCCAAACTCCGCTATATTGATACAATGAATTAATTACATGAGTAAGGTAACCCCGTCATTACCCGTGCCTACCCCCGTTCCCCCCAGCTAAACCAGATCCCTCGGCGGCTTATACTTCCACTGCCCGCCCTCGCACGAGCGGTAATGCCTCTCCAGCTCGGCCTCGTCCTCGATCCCATGGTCGTACTGCAGATGCAGCCGAAACGACGACTTGTAATTCCACGTCTCGTCGACGCCCTTCTTGCAGTCCTCGCGATTGCACACAAAATATTTCCCAATCGCGTACCGGTCCCACATGGACCGGTCGACCAGCCGCCGGCGGCGCAGACGGACCAGCTTGTGGGCGCAGTCCTGCAGGTCGCCGACGACGTCGATCCGGCCGGCCCAGCGGTCGAAGGCGGCCTGGATCTCGGCGAGGGTGCGCTCGCCCGAGGCGCGCGGGGCCCAGTCGTCCATCTCGACGTTCTCCAGCCCGTTCTCCGAGTTGAGGCGGAAGTAGTCGAACGGGCCGTGCGGCCGCTGCGAGGCCTCGCGCATCAGCTCGTCGACGCCGCGCACCTCGCCCGCGGCGTCGACACCCTCGCTGAGCGTGTCGCGCACGCCCTCCTTCTTGCCCGGCGCCGGCGTGCGGCGGATCCGCTTGGCCGTGCCGATGCTGACGAAGGTGCCCACCTTCTGGTGCTGCCGCTTGAGGAAGTCGATCTCGCGCAGCGCCTCGCGCGACGGGTTGTTGGCCGGCGTGCTCCCGCCGAACCCGCCGTCGGTGAACTGCGCGTAGTCGCGCGCCGCGGGCTGGTCCGCCCCCATCAGCGGCGTGCCGCCCGCCGTGGACTGGCGCGTGGTGTTGCCGCGCCGGAACGACACCATGCGCGGCTGGCCCGCTTCGCCGTTGACGTCGGCCGTCGCGTGCGGGGACCCGAGCATCACGTCGCCGTCGTCGAGGTAGATGCGGAGTGGTTTGAAGTAGTGCTTGGCCGCCGTGGTTGCGCGCGCGACTTTCCAGGCCGCGATGTTGGTTCCCTGCCCCGGGTTGCGCGGCCGCCCGGGGGTGCGGTCGTGCGGGCGGCGAGGGTCGGACCTTGGCGCATCTTGCACCAGGTCGCGCAGCCGATAGGAGCGGAAGATCCAGGGGTCGCCGAAGGAGGCTTGCACTTGACTTCCTCGCGTCTCGCGGTTGGCCACGACGAAGCTGGTCGAGGGTGTTAGCATAGGTAGGTACCTGATGGTTCTGGTCTGTCTTCATTTGTAATTTATAAGGGACTACAGGAGGAGACACTCACGATCTGCAGAGGCCCGTCTGGGTCTGGAACAGCATCATGTCGGACGAATCCAACGCCCGCTCGCCTCGCCGCCGCAGCACGTCCTTGATGGCTTGCTCGAGCTTCTCCGTCTTGAACTTGGTCTGCCGCGCCAGCCCTATGGCGCCCAGCACGCCGACCTTGTGGATCAGGTGCGGCTTGCCAAACACGTTGCCCGCCAGCCGCTTGTACTCTTCCAAGCAGTCCTCCACCGGCATCCGCAGGCGCGAGAGCATGATGGTGATGAGACTGGCCGAGTTTGTCAGTCTCTAACTGTTAACACGGACGGGGCGCTGAAAATTGCTGGACTTTTCAAAGATTTGAACGGGAACTTGGACTTGAAACTCACCCTCCCGTTGAGGTCCCACAGATGAAGTCGAAATAGTGACACGGGAGGTACCGCGTGTAGGACTGCGGGTTGTGTTGGTCCCGGATATGCGACACATGGTTGGGCTGCTCGCACGGCCAGAAGCTCGAACTGATGGGCGCTGGACTGAGCTCGTGCAGCAGGCGTTGCTCCTCCGCGTCTTGCGGCACGGCTTCCTCCTCCAGGCGCACGTACTCCATCAACCGCTTGAGGACGAGAAGACTGAAGATGCCTCGGATTCCGCCTCCATCTTGAGCAGCAAACACATTGGTTGGTCAGCTGGCTTCAGGTCCGTGCCTCCATACCAAATTCGCAAAACTTTTCAGGGGTAAGTCCGCAACATCAACATACCGAAGCACAACACGTTTATAGTTGACCATGCATCGTCGGCGTCACTAGAGAAGGTGGACGAGGTCGCTGCGGGACTCCCCGAGTCTGGCGGCCGCGCGGTTCTGTTGCCGCCACGGCTTTCGCTGCTGGAGTGTGGGGTTTGGACTCGCAGCGGGGGGTTGCGGCTGCTAGAAGCCATCTTTGCGACATGAACGACAACCGAGTATACCAGTTATACACTGAGGTGCTGGAGATGCCAAGGGGAGATGGGTAGGGTAGAACTAGCAGTGTAGTCGTAGTAATTAACAATTCCAAGAGTCAATGAGAGCGAGTACATTGGGTATCCGCGAATCTAGCCAGCTCCTGGAAAGCCCAGGACGGGCTCCAATCGCCTCTGGGATCCTAGTATGGATATTTAACACTTTTCCGGGAAGACCCCCAGACTCTAGATTCCCCATGCGCGATCCCAGAGCCTCGTTCACCACCCACATGAGAACAGACAAGAAGGCAGGCTGCAGTGGGCGCAATGGGGACGCCACTGCTATCCTCAGGCTCTTTCCCCAGCCCCCCTCCCGCAGCGCAAGAGTCTTTGGTTTTCCTCTCCGTATCTGTTTGAGGTTCGCCGCACTATTGGCATGTGGCGCTCGGCTGAGGGCGGAGAAAGCACACTTGGTGGTTAACAAGGCCTCTGTGGTTGGATGGTGTCGGTGGGCATGGGGGCGCCTATTGGTTGTTGGAGTGCACACCATCGTGGGCGGCAAGCACACAGTGTCGGGGGCATTCTTTCAGCTTTTCTCTGTGATTGTTACAGCTGCTACGGGGAACATTGATACTTGAGGTGCCGACATCATCAGGCTGGCAGAAGAGGGCTCCGACTCAGCTCGTGAAGTCTGCGTGCAAGTGCAGTGTAGTTGTGAGGTTAACCTTTTGTCTATAACTCTATCCTCGTTCGACATCAACTTGTAAGTGAGTGAGTGAGTGAGTGAGTGAGTGAGTGCGATGCTGGTTGGTTACCTTAAACTTGGAGATTGGAATGCCGTTGGACGTCATAATGGTGCGATGAACCTTCATGGACAAACCATTGAGGGAGTGATCGCCAACTGGAAACTTTGCTCAGGGGGAGCCCTCACACTTCCCAGAGACAGATGCATAACTCGCAACCACTGGCTGAGGCTGTGAGTGGCGTGAAAGGTGTCAGGCCTGGCCCGCACGTGGGCCGCCCGTGCCGCCCCTGACCCAAAACCTGAGAGCCGACTCAGTCAGCCCATACCGCCAGTTCGGTGTTCAGCTTGTTTTCCTTGCATTGCACTCGACCACCTCAGGCTCGTCGAGGGCAATATGTGGCTTGCAGATGCGCCAATTACAAGACACCATGTAAGCCCAAGGCAGATTTTGCAAGCCACAGCTGCCCATCTGTAACCAATTTGGGATAAAAGGAAGCGGTCCTCCAGCCCAGAGCCGGCTCCCCTCACACTCTGTTGTCTTCCAACCTCGACTGGTGAACAGTTGTGTGACATTGATGCGCCTGCCGCCCATGAACCAGACCTGGCGGACTCCGACAAAGAGGAGGGCACGGCAGAAAGTCTGCCTGAGCCCTGCCCTTCTGAGTCTCCTGGTGTTCCGTCACGCCCACCTCAGTGCGGGGCCGAGTGGTCCTTTTGTCTTTCACATCCTCTTCTCTTTTCCATTGAGCCAATTTCGTTCAGACGTCGTGAGGCCGCGGCGGGAAAGTCCCCAACGGCAGGCGCATTGAGCCCCATCCTGCCCGGCGGACTGTAGGTCCCAACCAGGTCCAACCTAGGTCCCTCGGTTCTTTGTCTCTATCTCTCGTCCCTGATTGGAATGCGCCGGTTCGCAAGTACTCACGGTGGCGCATGTCTCTTATATTCGTCTTGCAGTCCCGTCCCCATTTCCGTCCCGGTCTTCTCTTGACCCATTTCATTCCCTAAGTCTGTTGATCTTTTCCTCGAAGTCCTTAGTCAACTGCCGCTAGGTTGCCTTGGCTTTACCATCCTCACCTTAGGCCCCGACCTAAAGTTCCTGCATCACCACTTCCCACCCCTGATTATTGAAAGGCTCAATTGAATCCTCGAACCATCTGTCTTCACCATGCCGCCGATAGCGAAACACCCGACCTCTCCGGCGACCGAGTCGACCCCGACACCGAGCCTCTTCCACGTCGCCTCACGATCCATCATCCTCGACCGCGACAGCCATTCCATGAAAGTCAAGAAAGACAGGAAGCTCGAAATAAGTACGCGACTCCCGACGGCTCTTCCTCCTTCCCTCGCCGACACCGTCAGGTCCATCTATTTCTCAGCTCCCCTCTCTGAGTACTAACATGCCATGCCCCGGACTGCAGATAAGAAGGAATACTGGGAGGTCAAAATCAAGACGGTGCCGTCCCAGTACGACTCGTGGGACCTCTTCCTCGACGAGGAGCAGACCAAGGCCTGGACCGTCAACGCGAACCAGGGATCGGCTGACGGGTACTTCATGGGCCAGCTCAACCTCCGGCGCCTGAGCATGAAAGACAAGTTCTTTCGCAGGAACGGGACGCTCAATACGATTTACATCCGGAAGTGACATCTGCGGTGACAGTTGCCACTGTTGGCTGACCGATTGCTCTGGGCAAACTTCTACTACAACGTTTTATGCATCACGGACCCGTCTGTGGAAAGTGATGCTTTCGGGGGATGGACTGACTCTGTTGGCTTCGGAGAGACTTGGAGGCCTGAACAAGCGACGAGTTATTATGTTTGCAAGCGTGTGGGTCTAGTACTAGACGGATCTTTCTGGCGGCGCTTTTTGAGGGCTTTCGTATTTGCAATGTCGGGCTGGCATGTAGGAGCTGGAGTTTGTGCGTTTTGGATACATGCACGTACCGTCCGGCGGTGTCGGATGGGGTATGTTGGGGGGTTTCGGGCATCTCCTTTTTTTTTGGGGGGGGGGGGGGGGGGGGTTTGTTTGGGGGCCGGGGGCTGGGGGCTAGAAGGTGTTTGGGAGCGGAGGAACTGTTTGCTCGGTCGCTCTCCCTTTACTACACAGTATACTGTTCTTTACTGCGATGTCTGTGATGAGTGTCTAATCGAGGTGATATATATCCAACGAGCTTCCGGTCCAAAGTAGCAGTGAACAAAATGGCACAATAAAGCGCCAGTTTTGGCCGTTAGATTGTCAGTTTGCCATGCAAGTTAGAGCCCGTTTCTCCCTCAGTGTTGAATGGGTGACAAGTAATGAGCGGATGCGGCGGCGGTTGGGAGATGCCTTGCATGCAGCCAAACAATGAGCGTCGTTCCGAAATGTCGTTACTGATTGCGCGACACACTATACCACACTGTACTGGGTGTTATGCATGACCATTTATGCAGCCTGGCACACCTTCTGACGCACTGGGCAATCTCGGGATTTGGGATTCTGCCTTGACTGGCTGGCTGATTGGACGCCACAGAAGCAGGGGGGGCGCATGTCTGACGCCCGGTGACTTGTTCAGGCTGTCTCTGCCGTGGCATCTTGAGCCTCGATCCATCGTCGCCAGGGAGCCCGGCAGGTGTGCCTCAACCGCCATCGAGTCCAAGACGGGCAATCCATCATCTCATCTCGGGCGAGGCTACGACAGACGGATCTCGTACAGAACTTGACAAGCCAAGAGCCTCTCAAACCGCAATACTTACCTACCAGGCAATTGAGCTGTGGGCGGCCATGCTCCCCGCAGCCATGTCTGCCGTCCAGCAACTCCGACGATCGTCGACCTACATGGCCTCCAATATGATCACCCTGCCGTACTATCGCTTCTACAGGCAAAACACACTACTGCCCGTGCTCGCGATAGTCAAGGCAGTCAAGGAAGGGGAGCGAGATGAGCTGGTCTCGCGGCGGATGCGATACTGGAGGGAGCGGAAACTGCGAGAGTACCAGTTTGTCTCGGTTGCGGTGAGTCTCCTTAACGCATGACACCCTGCAATAGAAACCACAAAAGACTGAACAATATCAAAGGGAACACTGCTCGCAGCCGCCGTCATAGGCTGTTTCTCCTGGATGCCGCAGGACAGCGAACACTGGCTTGGGCCGGCAGCCTGGTACTCCTGCCTCGTCATGTCCCTGTTTGCTATTCTGCTCTCCTCCTCCGAGGCCTTCATCTTCTCCACCATCAAGGACGGGCCGAGACCACGGCTCCTGGCCAAGGAGCTCGCTATGATCGCCCTCATCAAGGACCACCCCGGCAAGCCACATCTAACTAGACAGAACACCGACCGGGAAAGGGGGAAGGAGACGCAGCAATACGCGCGCGACGCCGAGATCCGGTGGAACATGGTCTTTACGTGGCAGGCCCCCGTCATGCTCATCGCCTACGCTGTCACCTGCTTCCTCATGGGCCTGACCATCAACGTGTGCACGCCGCTCTATGACGGCATGGGGTTTAGAGACGCAAGCAAGGTGCGTCACACGACCAAGTCAAACTGTTACAATACAATGTCTGACTCTGATCCAACTACTAGGCATCCATCTTTTACATTGTTTCGTTTATCCTGTCCGGAGCTGTTTTCGTCTGGTGCTCGTTCTGGGCCTACAGGTTCATTGATCTGGAAGACCACGAGCACGAACATGAGCATGATCAGGGACTGGAGCTGGACACGGAGCCTACTATGCGCGGGCAGGTGTTTGTCAGATCCGTGGAGGGAAACTCTCTCATCGAGAGCCCAGTAAATATGGGGTTACAGCGGAGGTAGTAGTAGCAAAAAAACTGGGTGTCAATAGGTAGTCATGTTATGGGATTCGACTTTTGACAGAATCACAAGTTGATACCCATAGAAACCTCGCTCAAATTATGAAGACTTCAGCGGTTGTGTGTGTGTGTGTGAGAGCTACCTACTACTACTACTACTACTACTACTACTACTACACAATATATACATGTAGTTCAATGACTTTGATACTTCGAGTGTTGACTGAGCTGAAGGCACATGCACTCAACCTCCAAAGAGAGTTGAGAGCTCGAGCTTGATGTCTGACGTGTACCCACCCACCTTACACAACTTCCATGCATCTTCGCCTGAATGGCGGTGAAGAGGCTTTACCAATCAACAATACGCAACAGTAAGTTCTGCTCCGAGCAAACCAGTGTCAGGGCTTACTAGATCAAAGATTCAGGGGAATCTCTTTTCCCGACGCACCAATCAGGTTTTTTTTTTTTGTTCCTTTCAAAAGCCGGCCCGGGCGAATATCTCGGCTGCCTGACTAACGTTAGTACACAATACCGACATTGACACGAACTGACTACGTGGCTTCGGTCCTAAAATAAAATAAAAATGTCAGGTTGCCCAGTCGGATGCAAATGCAGACAAGGTAAGGTAGTTTGAGTTGGATGCTAATACTAGGTACCTACGTGGCGGCCTGATGGAACGCATGAGCACAATTGTGCCAAAGATAAGAAACGAATACCTACCTAGGTACGTGGTAACAGTTGAACTGACACTCAACACAGTCACGACAACGTGGTTATCTCTCATTATCTCCTGTTTTCAGTCCGACACACCTGGTTGGCAGTTGAGAACCACGAGGCAAGCTTGAGCTCAGGTAGTGCGATGGCAAAAACGTCTAGTGGGGGCTGTGCTTTGACACATCGGAGTCTACCTGGTAGGCAACCTAATCGACTCTCAGGCTCTCTTATTCCAGTCATACTAATTCTCGTCCAAAGTCTGCCTCACTGCACTGGTCAGCTGAACACTGAACGAGGCTTGGTGTTCAGCGCCCAGGCAAATCATAGTCACCAGAACTTGAAACTTCCGAGTCAACCCACTGCCCCCTCCCCTACCTACCCACGTGCTCCATAGCCACAATCCCACCTGCACCACGCACCCATCAAGGCAACGACAAAAACAACCCCAGCATCCGCGCATAATCCGGCGTCCCCAGCCCGGTAACGGGATCCCACCCCTCCACAGCCCGGAACCCGTCCGTCCCGCACCCGGGGTTCGACCCGTTGGTGATATCATTCAGCACCTCCGGGTACGCGTACAGCGCCGGGTTGACGAACCCGATAGGCCCCTTGCCGACCTTGAGGCGCTCCTCGACGATGCGGTTCAGCAGCGACGCGAAGATGGGGCACGACGCCGACGTGCCGCCCGACAGCGAGGGTTCGCCGTACCACCACACCGCGATCTTGTCGCCGTTGGCGGCGACGTCGGGGATGCCCCTGCCATTGCGGTTGTAGATGCCTTTTTGTTTTTTTTCCACTGGCAGCAGCTTTGTGCGGTTGTGGGTGGTGGTTTGGTTCCAGTTGCCGTCGTGGTAGTAGGGGTAGGGCGGGTCGTGGTGCTTGAAGTAGTGCGCGACGGCGGATGCTTGGTAGTCGGGGATGGGGAAGATGTTGGAGAAGCCCTGTGGTTTTTATTTGTTTGTCAGAGCTCAGTTGTACTGTGGTGAGTGAGTGACAAGGAAAAGTGGGCCTGGAAAAGGGGTTGAGAAAAGGGGGCAGCCGGTGACTTACACCGCTGCTGCTGTAGTCCTGCCACGGGTTGTTCACCGCCACCTCGGGGTCGTAGACGGTGTTACCGGTCTCGATGGTGGTGCCACCAACGTTGGTGATCCACGGACAGCTGTTGAGCGCCGTGGGCGTGAACACGTCGTTGTCGCGCAGGCAGTCCTCGTACCCGCCCGCGCCCACGCCCGTGTCGCCGCTCGCCTGGACGACCGAGACGCCCTGCAGCGCGAGCTTGAGGAGCTCGTCGCACTGCCGCTTCTGGTAGTAGGCTGGCAGGTCCATCTCGAACACGCCGTACGAGATGCTGATGACGTTCGTCGGCTTGTACACCCCGCACATCAGCGGGCCGGCGTAGATGTCTTGGTCCGAGGCCGTGCCGTTGCGAAGGTCTGGGTAGATGGGGTCGAGGCTCGGGTCGTTGCCTGTCTCCCCCCATGCCGAGTACGTGCAGTACGACCCATCGATGGCGTCGAAGAAGGTGTTGAACCAGCCTGACTTGGACGCGTCGCGCTGCGCGTAGTACATGTCGTCGGTCTGGAACAGGGTGATGTTCTGCGGGTAGACGATCGGGTAGGCGAGCGCAAAGTCGAGCTCGCTCTCCGAGCCGGGGAAGTCGGTCCAGTTGTTGGGCGCGAGCCCGCCGTCGATCGAGTTGAGGGTTGGGTGTGTGCCGTTGGGGATGTAGGACGTGTGGTTGGAGAAGAAGAGGTCTAAGTCCGCTTGCGTGTAGAAGTCGCCCTCCTCAAAGATGCCGAGCGAGTTGTTGGGATTCAACGGCGCTGTTGGGTCGGCTGTGTCGAAGTTGTAGAGCGCCCTGACGCATGCCGGGGTGATAACTTGGTCGCAGTTCGCGAGTTCGTCGTTCGAATTCTTATCTTGCTCGGTCTTGGTGATGGAAATCGGCGTCGTGTGTGGTCCTCGATATGTGCGACTTCGCCTTGCTTTGTTCCGTTTGTTGAAGGATCTGCTCCAATGAGGCTTCAAGTCCATCAGAACCCCCTTCACACCGGGGGTGATGTAGTCGATGTGCTGCTGAATACGAGAGGGCACATGGTACTGGTTGCAGCCCACCGAGGCGCGTCGCTGGCCATCGTGGAAGTATTCCGTGTGTAAGAGCGACTCGACCTCCTGCACGGTGGCGTCGAATGCGAGCCAGCCCTTGTTGTCGCTGTGCGTGATTCGGTGCTTGGCTATGCCCGAGCTCGTGAGCCATCTCGCAACAGCCTTGACAGCGGCATCCGACGGCCGAAAGACATCAATGATTGTCTCTTGGGTCCAAAATTGACCGTACTTTGGAGAGTGAGGATGCGAAACTTCCATCAGCCAGCGCTCGGCGTTTGCTAGGGCATCCTTGTTGTGTTTTAGGCCGATCCGCATGGGTAGCAAGGTATCGGGATGCATGCGCCTGCTCAACTGTGGGTGTGACAAAAGGCGCGTTTCGTGGACCACATGACCTGGAGGGACGGCCCTGCTCCATGCAAGCCAGAACAGCCCAAGGCAAGTGATGAGAACATAATGCAACATCTTTACCATCTCACGGTCAAGGTGTGTGGGCACTGCCTACCAGGCAGCTTTATTCCTTGATCTTATGGGAGTTGGGGACTCGGAGGTATAAGTGCAATCGTGATTTGCCTCTGCAACCGTTGGCACGTGAATTTCTTGGGTGCGTTGACCTCCTGCACACTGCCCAGACTTCTGAGGTGCTATTGCACATTGTATCAGACCTCTACTCCTTTGCACTTCCGAGTCCTTCAGAGGGATCTCGACTGCCACCAGAGCGGCCTTCTGCAGCTATCGGCAACAGTTCTCGTTTGCTTGGTTAAGGACGGGCTTGTGCAGCTGCTGTAATACGTAGAACTCTTCGTGCGTTGTACTAGTACTAACCCCTGTTGCGGAAGCCAAGGCAATACAGCATGGTTGTATCTCGCTACACTGAATAGCACTCTTCGCGGTACCTTGCATGCTGTTCCTCGGCATGATTTCAAGATGACTACAGTCTGCATGTGAACTAGTGGTACACATTTGACATAGATGGCCACCACCACATGGAAGCAAAACAGGACTGGACATCAGGGCCCGAGTCATTCTGTACCCTGCTTTGCAGTCAATGTTACCAGCTTGTTACATGACACCGGGTTGCTTTATATGTGCGAGATGAGAGACAGAACCTTTGTCTTTGACAAATCCCGAATTCCACATTCCCATGTTGTTTTTCTTCTTTTAGTCAGACTGTTTCAGTGCGCAATGTCCAATGCTCCGCCATTATTACCTGTCTCTCGGCGTTGTAGATTCTACCCTTCATGTGAGTCCTGAATGGCGGCGTGACCACATCGGTAACACACCAGAAGCACACAAAACTCCAGCATTCACAAAAGATTTGTGCTCCCTTTCTGTCACTGGAGAAGGCATGGAACCGCCTGCCCCGCTCGTGGCGACGGAGTCAACGGCTCCGTGGGTCTCGGGAAGAGCTTGTTTACCTGCCTTGCCGTTACTCGAAACAGTGCAACAGAGTGCACAGTTGATATTTTTCACCTATGGTCATGATCCCCGTTGCATTCCGTGTCACACCTCAAGTTGTGGAACCAGTCTGGCAAGTACGAGGGCATGTTATGGCCGTAGTGCATTGATAGCCGTATCACAGATCCCAGTCCACTATTTTAGTACATCGGAATCCCGAGCGGGCGGAGTTGGGCTTTGTCGCCATCGTCAGTGGAATCACAACTCGGGGCTTTTCGATGAAATGTTACCTTCATGCTTTGACTGCCTTTGAACCTCACATTCACTTTTTGGGTGATAGCCCAGGCCGGCACCCCATGGCGTCGACAAACACATATTCCGGGTTTGACGGTGACGACTTTTCCAACAATCTTTTCAGCGACCTCGCCCCGCTCGCTTATTACGCTGTTTGGGGAGCAAGTTACGAAACAGTTCCTGAGCACGAGCATGGGATGGGCAGACAACATAATCTTGGCTATGGGACCCTTGGGCATCATGACTGTTGTTGTTAGTGCCATACGGGTCGGGGGCGTCAGGCGACTAAAGGCTCTTGTGGGAAGGTAGGCTGCCGGAACCAGAGTCACCATACCTGGTAGTCTCACTAAACCGTTGGCGGAACTGATATCCCCATCACAGAGCTCGGGAAAGCCAGTCGACTGCCGAGCAGGAGTTGCTTTCCTCCACATCCAACGATGTGTGCGAGCTCTGGAGTGGGCAAGAGGTGGTGCAAATGATCGGGAACCTCGCGGGAATGAAGACTTTGATTATTGCAGCATCAAAAGACGATGACGATACAACGGGTGCAGTACAGGTTCACGGCATTGCAACAGCCCAACTGGCAAACCTGCTGGAGTTCGAACGGAGAGGCCGCCCACCGACAGAGTCAGCCGTCCAGGGTCTTCGAAACACGGCACCAAATCTGACCTTGAATGTCAAAGCTGCCATCGTACCTTCGTCCGAGCTGTGGGGATGGGCTGGCATCAGAGTGGTTGTGCAGCTGGCTGCCTTGCTATTCCCAGCAAATCCTACCTACTACTTGGCCTGGAAGTTAAAGGACGGCGTTCCACCGCCAAAGTATGGGTACCCTTGTTTTGCTGTGGGAACTTTTGTTGTTGCTGTCTGGAATGGTTGCGGGTGGGCATATAATCGAAGGCATCACGACAGAGCACCACTTGACCCCAAGATCGGGCGCGGCCGCGCAGATAAAACAAGTGTTAAGACTGCAAAGGTTTTGCACCGTAAGCGACCAGCACTTTTCATCATTTGCAATCTTCAACAACCCCGGCGACTTAAACATTCGCATTGCACGGTTGAACAGCCGGGATTTCAGGCGAGTTCTCGCATGTCATTCCATGGGGCCGTTGCGCTCAAGCTCCTCATCAAACCGGTGGACTAATCTTGACATCGTCTCGCTGGGAATAGTACTTTAGCAGTCGTTGCAACAGCCCTTACCACCATCGGTTTTATCCTTCAGTTCGTTGGCCTTCAGGCTTTGCATTGGACTGCCACCACCGTGCAGCTCGGCACTACATCGTTCATGACGGGAATACGCGCTTATATCAGGCGAGGTGTTGCGGAAATTCCGGTATGCCAACCAATCGTGGAACAATATGAGACAGCGTGGCTTGCTATCGCTCTGTCGTATAATTCCCGTCCAAGGTCCAACAACTGGCGACCCTCCAGCTCTGGCTCTGACGGAGAGAATGCGTCCAAAACCTGGGCCTCATCAATGCTCAGTCTTATTTCTCTCAAGTCAAAAGCCGTAGAGCCTCTTGAAGACACCAGCGAATCACCAACGATCACACCTACAGTACATTTGTGGGAGTTGCCGACAGCGCGGTATGGACTGCTGCGCACAACGTCGTTTCTAGACACGGTTGAACGCTCCTGGTGGAATCCCGCCCAGAAGAGGACCTTTAAGATGATCAAGACCCGTTTTCACCAGATCTTCACTCCCCCACACATTCCGACATTCTTCACTCTCTTGGTGGAGCAAAAGCAAGAAGGTCTGAAAAGCTCGGTGGAAGTTGAGCTCCACACAAGTATCCAGAGGCTGATGCCATTGCAATTCGATCACACGATGGAAGTCGCTAACCGGAGAAACTGCACTGGCGATCTGGGAGATCGCCATTCAGCGAGCAGACTTACAAATGGTCTATTCCTGCTGTCACGCACATGGGGCTTGACCGGTTCGTAAGCTTTCGGTTCTCCCGGCAGCCCGACGATAACCTTGGCAGAGATTTGAGTGCTGGAGCCGGAAGATGAAACCTTGAAATAGGGAGCAGATTCACAGCATCATCTCGCTATGGTTGTGCAGCATTGCGGAGCGTGCTAGATTTATCGGCTCAGTAGAAAAGTTTAGGCGAGAGGCAGGAACCAGGGAGATAGCGTACCCAGCAGAGAACCTCGAAACGGACGGGCCAATCTTTTTATACGAATCGTGGGCAGCACCGACCATCCAGACCTTGATGGCATGCATCCGACAGATCTCCTATTTAAAGCCCGAGATACCAGCTCACTGCAGGGCTGGCTCGGTGTCGATATCATGTCCTGTTCCGCCGGCAGAGGGGTCCTGAACCTTGAACACTTGACAGAGAGAAACATGAACATACCATCGGGCCGAGACTTTCCTATGTTCGGGATAGCTTTATCACACTTTGCATCGTAAGAATCTCCGCCAACACGCATTGATCATTGATTAGGTAGGTAGGTAACTTGAGTCGAAGAGAAAACTAACCGGCTCAACAACATTTAGTCCAAACGCTAGTCCAGACAACGGCCTTGATCTCTTCATACACACGGATGATCAATCCGATCTTCCCACCAAGTGCGCGCAGGAGATCTTGTCCTTGTTTTTTCTGACGGTGGCTTCCGGTGTCGAGAAAGTCGGGGGTACCACCCGCCACGACCCGGCGCTGGATCGGCGTGCTGCCAGTCGAGAACCTTCCAGGCGGCGACCAAGTGCGTGGACAAATTCAGTCTTTGACATGCTTGCAACGGAAGCTGTGGAAGCCGGTCTGGTCCGGGACCTGACGGAAGCTTTGTAAAATAGTTATTCCGGCCTTTGCGCGCTTCGATTTGCTTCCTTGTCGCCCTAATGAAGGGCTCCAGGAGGGTACGGCTACAACTGACGACTCACATGGGACATAGTTCTAATTATTCGGAGGCATAATGAAAGGGGTCTGTGGTCGTTCATCCGCAGGGGTAATGGCTCGCAAACCCAAGGCGGGTTAATTATCAGGTCACAGTTCACAGCAACAGCTGTCCACCAAAATCATTGATTAAGCTGTTAGTCCGAGATTAAAAACACCAGATCAGGTAGCCTCGATCAATGTAGAAATGCAAGGTCACATAAGTACCTGACTTTTTCGATCGAACCTTGATTTACACTGATCGATTAAGATGGAGAACAGGTCATTACCTGGTAGTCTGTCAACAAGGCATCTGTCAACAAGGCGACGATATCCCTTGCGGGTTAGGGTTTAGTGCAAAACTATCATTTTTGCGCTAACCAACCGCTATCTTGGGGAAAAAAGGGGTGTGGGGAGGAGTTGGAGTGGGATAGGATCAAAACTCGCCCGACTAACGTATATAGCAGCAGAACCAACAAAAGCCAGCCCAGTATCTGCCCCGGGAACTACCCTTAGCCAGAGCAAAACTCCGGGCTACCAGTGACCGCCCATTCCAAAAGGGAGAAAAGAAATCTAAAGCTTCAGTTCGCGAAGCGGAAATCCCCCATAATTACATGTGTGAGCCTTCCCCATTCCCCATTCCGGCCCGACTGGACTTCTCAAGCAGACTTTTTTTATTTTTTTTTCTCTTTAGGCTTGAATAACACCGTGCCAAGTTTTCCATCCTTTCTCAGATTGCCCTCGGCCCCCTTCAAATCCCTAAGATCCACCGTCCGCAAATAAGTGTCCTGGGCCCCAGCTTTATTGTTGTCATCGCCCCGACGGCGGGCAACGCATTCACCACCCGAAGTTTTGAAAAGATCCCAGGAGTCAATGGCATTCTGCGAGTATGCTCCTATTTTGAATTTCAAGTATGAGCCGAAGTCGGGTTCTAGGTAGGTCAGGTAGGTTTCTGGTCAGTCAACAATCGATAAAAGAAGGCCGGATAGTGCGGGCCAACCTCCGAGAGTGATGGATAGGAGGATGTCCGGGCAGAGACTACGTGGATTACTGCCTTAAACGTACCGTCTTTCTGAAAGGTTTCCAGCGTCTTAACCCCCGTGGCCCCGGTCTCTTGGTCAATCGCCAGGACCTTCGTCGTAGCTATCCTGTATCAAGGAGCCAAATCTCACTTGGTAGTGCAGATCGTGGGAACTCGCGTTGTGTCGGGGGTTACCCGGACGGTGCCTGGGTACCGGTTGGAGAGACGGAGGTAATGGTCTGGCAAGGTCAGTCGCCCTTGGGTTGAGGATCAATCTCACCTGGGGAGTAGGTTGCCTAGGCGTTGCCGTTGGCTCGAGGGGTGGGTAGTTTTGCTCCGATCGAGTACAGATGTCAGAGTGGGGTGGTGATAGAAGCTTCACCTTCGAGGTGATGCCGGGATGTGCCAGATGGATGATGGTGAGATTTCAAAACCAATCCGGGGCTTGGAGGGTAGAAATAGGCTGAAGAAAATCCAGAGAACAGTCTCGCTTGCTCACAATCCGATGAAATTTGCGGATTTGCCAACGGGCTTTGCAATGGGATGAAGCGTGGACAAAGCATGACGCACCGAGTGATTCGGGTTTTTGGCTCTGACATGGGACAAGCAAACCATCTTTGCAGATTCTTGCTCAGACGGGGCAAAAAGCTTGACAGAGAATCGATGCTATTCGCGCGGGATGTTTTTAGGTACTTTGTGTTCATGATTCAATAACATTATGGTCGGTCCACGCTATTTGGAGACCTCAGGTGGTCCTGATAATTCTCTCATTGGAAACAAACTGGACATTTCGTGTTGTCCAGCAACATGAGAAATTCTCCGCCTTGCTCAAATTAGAAGAGTTGCATCAATCCTTGCTTGTTCATCTCCTATCGCAGTTAATGCTTGACTACCATGTCATGAATAACCGCAGTGGTGACGTGCATAAAGATTCATGGCACCTTATGAGTTACAAATAAGCTTCAAACAAGTGTTGCTCATTTCACAATGGGACGAAAAGCCGAGGACACATGCCACCAGCGTTTGGGCCATATCCTTTTTCGATATGATTATGTATAAGTACCTAGGTACCTAGGTAGTCGTGGTCTCCGCTACCTGTTCGTACCTGTCGTTCACATCCTATGCACCAAGTAGGTATCCCGTACCTACTGGTTTTGGGTCAAGCTCACTGGTGTAATGTTTTATGGGTGTATCGAATGGGGGACAAATCATCAGATTGGTAGACTCAATAGGTACTCATAGAACCTGGGTGGAATGCTGGTGTGAAGCCAAGAAGTAGTTTGTCTTGGATCATTTCAATACCTTGACCTTTCCTTATCGACACTAACCTAGCCCAGAGAATTCCAGCCTTCAAGTTTTTCTCTTGTGCAAGTGGTACTTCGGATGAATCAGACCGCACTGACGCAATGACGAGAAGCACCAAGCCAGGTAGACTCGAAATACGCATCCCAGGGCCGTTCAGTTTCCGGCAACCATCATCGATGTCATGCAGCAAGTATGTGGCTTGGATCGAGCATGTTCAACGCCGTTTTGGCCAAGCATCCATCATCCATCCCACCAGCCCTCCAAACGGCAAACACCTCGCGCCGGACGTGACTGTGCAATTAGAGCGACAGGACGTCGCCAGCGCCTGGACCTCACCCAGCAGAAATATGACAACGGTGTAGCCAAGTAGCATTCATTGCTTGGTGTGATTCTGGACCTATGTTTATGTTGATGGGGAACGGGGTTACGTGCAACGATTCCTGCCGACACGCCATCAGACTCCCAAGTGAACCTCACAGCCCTGATGTCCCAGTATCGACCCGTCCGTCCCGTTTATGTCCCAACCACCACCGCACCTCTCTAAACCCATCGACCACCCCAAGCGAACCTCCATTACTGACCCCCACACCAACGCCAATACATGGATCCAAAGGCACTGGAACCTCTTCCCCAGAACCCGACCGGTTATGTCTCCCTCCTTCCTCGCCCTTGTGATCTTGCCCATGAAGCCAGCCCATATATCGAATTGTGTTGGAATGAAACCCTAGAATCGTGATACCTGTCGAGCCCGAGTCGAAGCCGTTGCCGCGTGGAATGAACCGATCTGGAAGACATAAAGTGTTAGCTTGAGCTTGAGCGCCATTTTGGAAAGGAGGATCTGAACCTCACCTTGAAAGCAAACGGTCCAGCTGAATGCCGTCCAAGTTGACCCTACGGCACCAGGCCCGCCTCACCACCGCACCACCACACCACCACACCACCACGAGTGCCAAGCACCCAAACCTCTGAAGCAAGTCATAAAGTGGACAAGCTCAAAACAGAGTGTAATAAAGTTACAAAAATTGTGAGCTCCAAAGACCCGAAGGCCATGCAGGTAGCGACTAGAGTCTGGCCAAAAGACCATGCTATCCGTTCCCCAACAAGTCCACATTGCCCGGGGAGGCTCGGGAAAACGATGCAAGACCCACGGCGCAACATCGCCCGGCATCCCGCGTCACAAGACCAGGCTCCCGCAAAGTGCAAATCCCCCTCCGTCCCCTATCCACGAGCCCCCCGAAAAAAAGAGGAGATCAAGCAGACAAAGAGAAAGAAGGCAGACTACATCTGCAAAGTGCCAGCCAATAGGAAGCTCCACCCACAGCACCCCAAACGGCTCCCTCAGCCGCGGGCAGAAGTGGGTGCTCATCCTCGACTCCACGGCATCCGACCTGCTAGCACTGCAAAACCTAGCTCAGGCACCGTTGCTCGGGATGCGGGCTGGGCAGAACGAGCCGGATGGGCACCGAGGTAATCGGGTTCGTCGGGTCATCAAGGGCAGCCTCGTTGTAACAACCTCTTCCCTCAGCCAGCGGACCAGCCTTGCTGAGCGGCGTCGTCGGAAAGTGGCTGAGTGACGTCCCCGTGGAGTCGGCCGTCATACACTCTCTGAGCGCTATCATCCCAGCAGAAAAAGGATACGGCTCCCCGTCCGAAAAAGAAAAAAAAAAAGAAGACAAAGGACCTCCTCTACCGCGACAGGCTCGAGCGCGGTGGTTCCGTCGGGAATTGGGCACGCTGTACGAGTTGGGAGTCCAGGGACCATACCCCGGCTCAAGCCGCGCAGACTGTCGCTTCTTCGAGAAAAAGATCCCAATCCCGAAGGAAAAGAACCCCTCCCCTCCACGAAAGCTAGCCCCGTTTTTCGGCTGAGCCAAGGTATCGGTTTGTCTAGCCACGCTTCAGAAGGTCAATGTGGACTGTGCTGAGGTGTGAGTGGGAAGGAAAGAAAACTGTGCGTAGAATGTCGTCAGCGGACAAAAGGGCGGGGGGAATAAGTACCCGCGGCGGAGTGCCCAGGCGAGCCCGGACAGCTCCGCCGCAGGCAATGAAGAAGGGGAAGGGGAAGGGTGGGAGGTTGACGTTGAAAGGCGTGCAATCGCGAATGTGCGCGATGATGAGTGCTGGGGGAGCTGGAATTGCTGAGAAGGATTGGATATTGAGGAATGTGGGGAAGTTGACAGAGGTGAGGGGAGATGAGGTATGTGTTGGAAGCGGTGGGAGCGAAGTCGTGGAAATCGTGGAGGTGCATGTGGTGAGAAGTGATTGAGCGGGGTTGTTGGAAAGACGAGAGTCGAGACGAAGAGGTGAGCCATCAGGCAGGCAGGCCGGGACCGAAAAAAGTGCACGTGTGAGTGGAAGGTTATGGAAGAAGGCAGAGGCGATGAAAAGGGGGGGGGGGGGGGGATGGAGGGGATGAAAGGACGAAGTGAATGTGAGGGTGCCAATGAGCGGCGCCGCCGTGAAGGAAGTGGATGGAAAGATTGCAGTGAGAAAGGAGAAGTGGAGATGCCAAAGGAAGAAGAAGAAGAGTAGATGTAGAGGTAAAGAAAGAAAAGAAGGCATGCAGAGAGAGATATGAAGGAATAGAAGAGAAGGTCGGCTGTGCGGAGATGTAAAGAAGGGAAGAAGTTTGAGAGAAGAGACGGCGGGGAGGAAGAGGACCGGTTTATATCGACGACGAAAGACGACTAAAGTGGGACAGGCGCAGGCAACAATAGGAAGGATGGAAGACGTGACCTATTGAGAGGTCACCTATTGTGAGAAGATGGGATGAAAGTGGACTGAATAGAGGCATACAATAGCAGGTGAGCGCAGGGTGAGCACGCGCGCAGGGAAGTTGCGATATTGGACCGCAGTGCAGCCTACCTTAGCGTAGCAGCTCAATAGAGGAATGGAGACGCACCAGCTAAACGCCACCTGAGGGTAGCGTATAATTTTAATCGGCAAGAGGTAGCGCGACAGGTGTGTCGAGCTTAATGTACCTGAGTTATATGGCCAGCGCGGAAAACGTAGCTGACGGGACTCACGAAGTCACCGTGACTTGACAGGCTCAACTTTGGCCAATTTGTTGATCCGCTGGGAAGAGTAGGTGTATACTAGAACTGGGAATGCCCTCACGGCCCGGCCCGGCCCGGCAGATGGACATAGTGTTAGATTTGGCCGCTTTCCAGCCGTGTTTGTGTTATTTGCGTTAGACCCTGATTGATGCTGGGATGACTGCGGCGATGGACAAAGGGGGGCTTGTCTATGTAACTAAGGTACGCCCTGGGGCCCCCAACCCACATCTTTGATCTGGCACCTTGCTTGATTACCTACATGATGCTAGATAGGTAACAAGCATCCACTACGTGACCTTGTTCAACATGATCTGCTGCTCGACTTGCAGATTGCCGGTGCTTGGGAGGATAGCTTCGGATGGAAGGTCAGCCTGGTTGTCTTTGTCGTCTTGAGCTGGCCTTTGATGAGTGGGTGAGTTAGGGCTACAGACAAGTGAAAGGGGGGTTTGTCGATAGAATTACGCCCGGAAGCTCCCAACTTGAACTGGCTTATGTCAGGTAGGTATTGAAAGCACTATTACTGAGATATGGCTGAGGAACGCCGTAGGATACATGTTATGGAGAGTCTGGGTCAATTGAAAGCTGGGGTTGAAATACGGGATCTCGATGTGTTGGAAGCTATCATTGCATGGAAGAGACGGCGGATTAGGGCAGCCAGCAATGCGTGATTGATATTTGACGCAAAACGATAAAAGAACAGTTCCAGAGTGGTAAAGGTAAGGAACCAATTTTGCCCCTTTTCTTCTGCTTTGTTTCCTGTCAAATGCTAGTGGCGCCCAGAAGCAAAACATCCACAGTGACGATTGAATATTACCAGGTACGCAAAATTGTGCCATGTGGGATCAAGGCCTTTTCAGTGCCTGCATTTGTGGTTTCTCAAAAGAATGGTTTACGGGAATAAAAGGCAAATGTAAATTTAAAAAAAACATGAAGTAAATGGTTTACACTTTGATTGCAAATCTTAAGTAAGAGGTTCGATTCCTCCAACAAAAGTTAGACTCTAAGCCATCGGCTATGCGATGACATGAACTTGGACACATTGTCGCCAATGCGCGCAACGGATCCGAACTCAGATGATTGGATGGACGTGGATGGTTACCTTAATCAAGTTACCTTATTTGCCCAAACATCACACCACCATTTCGCCTTTCCTACAGTATCACATTTTCCGCCAACATCAGGTTCGATAAAACTAACCTCTTCGAACTTTCCAACTGTCGAACGCTCTGCAATTTCAAGTTGATCCCCACCTAAATACACCCAGTCACTCTATCTCACTTGTCAGGAATGATACTAACGTTCCAAGTCCGGCACTGACGTCATCCAAACCCTCCAATCACTTCATCCTTCAAGTCCCCGACCAAGTCAACTTCATTCTTCAAATTCACATCACCACATCTTTGTTCACTCGCATTGGCACCTAAGCGGAAATAAACCCACTCCAGCCCTGCCTCCCAAAATGCCTTCCAAAGTCGACACCGCCATCCTCGACGCGCTGGGCCTCGACCCGTCCACCTCCAAGATGGTGTCCCACGGCGGCTCGGGCTTCGCCTCTTCATTCAAGCTCACCGGCACGAGTACCAAGGACGGCAAAGACCGCTCATATTTCATCAAGACAGGTACCGGCGAAGCTGCCAATATCATGTTTGAAGGTCAGTCCCCTCGCATGTCCCCTATTGCCCCTCCCATCAATCCACCAGCAAAGCTGACAGCACCCCCTTATCCCCAGGGGAACACGCCTCCCTCAACGCCATCCACGCCACGGTCCCCTCCTTCTGTCCAAAATCCCACGCCCACGGCGCCCTCTCCCCCGCGCACCCAAACACCCACTTCCTCGCCACTGACTTCCTCGACCTGCACTCCTCCTCTTCAGGTTCTTCGTCATCCACCACCCACGGCACAGGCCTCTCCCTCGCCGCGAAGCTCGCCAAGCTACACACCACACCGGCACCGCCCCCGCCTGGCTTCACCCGCCCCATGTTCGGCTTCCCGGTGCCCACCTGCTGTGGCGCCACGCAGCAGGACAACACCTTCACCGACTCGTGGCCCGCCTTCTTCGCCGACAGCCGCCTACGACACGTGCTGCGCCAGGGGATCCGCGAGAACGGGCCCGACAGGGAGCTCGAAGACGCTGTCGAGACCGTCGCGAGCAAGGTCGTCCCGCGGCTGCTGGGGAGCGAGACGCTGCGCGGGGGCGTGGTCCCGGTTGTCGTGCACGGCGACCTGTGGAGCGGGAATCACGGGAGGGGGAGGATTGACGGCGGAGCGGTGGAGGAGGTCGTGTATGACCCGGCTGCGGTGTATGGGCACTCGGAGTACGAGCTGGGGATCATGCGCATGTTTGGCGGCTTTGGCGAGGCGTTTTGGAGCGAGTATGGAGGGCTGGTTGAGAGGGCTGAGCCGAGGGGTGAGTGGGAGGATCGCGTCAAGTTGTATGAGCTGTGAGTTTTCTCCCTGTTAATCACCTGCTTCCATCTTTGTTGGCGTGTGGCTTGTTGATGGGGCTGACTGGATTGACTGCAGGTATCACCATTTGAATCACTTTGCGCTGTTTGGCGGCGGGTATCGTGGTGGCGCCATGGGGATCATGAAGCGGCTGATTTCAAAGTACGGGGCATAGTGACGCGGAGATGAGGCGAGGAGGTCCTAGTCTGACCGACAAATTGCAAGCTGGCCATGTGTCACCTCGAGAGCGCGAAGCAGCCCCACGAAATGGACCACAGCTGCAACAATGACGGCAACGTGGAAGATCTGATGGCTGGCGCCAAACATGTCGAATCGGTATGGGAACCACCGTTCGGGGATCTAGAGCAAACAAGCAAAACCAATTAGCAAACCATCCATGTCTGCACGTTCTTGATATCTCGCCGAGGCACCGGCAGGCTCTTACCCTCGCGGCATACACCGCAACCCCCACAATGTTGAAAACGGCCATCCACACCATCCACACCAACGACATACGGCGCTTCTGCAGGTCCCACCCATGGACGAGGAGTCCATGAACCACAAACGCGGCCGAGCTCAGCCCAAAGCACGTGTACACGGCCGCGCGCCATCGCCGGAACCGCGGCTGCGCGAAGCGTGGGTTGAGCGTGAACAATGCACAGCCATACCCGGCAATGCTCATCTAGTTATCGCCACCCCATATCATATCATTAGCGAGCAGTTTGACAGAAGAAGACATGAGGGTAAAGACATGGCTGGAAATGATAGTGCTTACGATTGCCCAGTAAAACAAACGCCACCACGGGTCGCACCAGAAGCCATAGTAGATGGTCGGGATGCTCGCCCCCCACATCAAGACAAGGATGCCCAGGTAGTCGAGCTTGTTGGCGAACGAAGCAACGGGGGGGCTGTGGTTCCACACAATGTGGCATCTTGAGAGCGACACGCGCCAGTCAGGTTAGTGAACGTAGAAAGATAATCACAGAAGGGAAAAGATAATTAGTGCATAGCTTGGCAGACGGAACTAACATGGCAGATAACGCGAAGCAGGTAGCAACGCCGAGCGAGTAGATGGTGATGACAACCGAGTCGCCAAGCCACGCATCCGGATAGCCGCGATGGAAATAGACAGGCAGCAACAGGAACACGAAGCAGCCGAGCAGGTGGACGTAGGTGCTGACGGTCTCGTTGTTGAGATATGTGAGGCCGTGCAGGCAGCCGCTGATGGAACCCGTGGTCGGCCTGGATGTCGGAGACGGTCAGTACACAAACAAGACTACTGAACTTGAATCAATCCATGATTAAGGAAACTGACCTGTAGCCGGATAGCACGTATTCGTTCTCTTGCTGCCAGGGTGGGATCTCGCTGTAGAGCAGCAGCTTTGGCGCGATGCCAGTGGCCCTGCTCTTGGTCGGCTTGGAACTTGAAGCACTGACACGCAGCAATGGGCTGGAGGCTGAGAGGAAGAAAGTTGATTTGGCCGTTGACATCGTGTCCGGGACGCGATTTAGGCGTGGTGAGATGTTGCGGCGAGACATTGGTTGTGAGAGCTAGCAGTTGCACATTCCGGCAGGACGTGGAGGTGTTTGTGACGGACATGGAAATGATTTCAACTTGGCGGGTGTGAGGTGCGCTACCTTAATGAAGTGAGGTGGACGGTTATCACGGTGCTCTTTGGGTTGCAATGTCTCACGCAGCGAACCAGTAGGCTGGAGTATTAAAAGGAGGCTCTGGCTGACCACAGGTTGGTAGCGCCCCGGTTTTGAATTACGGCGCCCTGTCACGGAGATATGTCCCATTCAGTTCAGCCAGCCCAGATGCACCCTCTCTTTCAATGCCAAGCTTTCATGTTTTCTGACCATTTCTTTGTCTAGGTTTCGCGGTTCTTTGTCGACATATTTAGAACTTCTCAGCCAGGGCTCCCTGACATTGACGCTTCCAGGCCACGGCCCGGGCTCTTTGTGTCCCCAAACACCGACGCGACATTCTGTTACACGCTGCTTCCCCTTTCGCTCAACGCCAATCCGTGGCCAGGATGCCACCATTCATGCCCCTTTGCGCCGTGGCGATGGGTGCTTCAAATCCGAGTCAAGCCTCCGTCGTGCCAGCCGCACCAGCGGTGGCCCGGGTTCAAGTTCAGTACGGGTTACTACTATCATTTTTTTATCAAACCCCGGCGCTGGCAGGTTGCAGAAGATGAAGCCCAGGCGAAGGGGAGTCAACACGATGGTCGGGCCACTGTAAGATCTCGTTACCCGTCCCAGCAAGAACGAAAAGTAAAATAAATTGCGACTATCAGCCATCGGCTCTCCAAAACATGGACCCAGCATCCTCCAGGCACACCAGGCGTCTCTGCCAATTTCAACTTCAATAATACCTTCTTACCTGCCTTTTCCAGCAGCTCTTTACTCGCTCAACCCCAACACACCTGAGCGCCGCCGCCGCCGCCGCAGCCAGTTACCTACCTGGTACCTATGGACATTGTGGAGATCCTCCAGCAGCTGGGTCCGGCGGGGAACAGCAGCAGCAACAACAACACGCAGGTCCTCGTCGGCTTCGTCTCGGAGCCCGCGGGCCGTGGAACCATCTCACTCCTCCTGTCGTGCCTCTTCACGCTGGCGCTCTGTGTGTGGTCCTCGGTGCATCTGGACCTGCCTGAGCCCGACGAGGGCACGGTCCGGTACACATGGCGATACCTGAAATGGAGTCTCCTCGCCGTCTTTGGCCCGGAGCTGGTCGTCTGGGCTGCGTGGCGGCAGCACATCTCGGCCCGCACGCTGACGAGCAAGATCCGAGCACTGGCAGGCTCCGGCTCGCAGGTCGCTAACTTGACGTGGAGCATGACGCACAGCTTCTACGCCGGCATGGGCGGCTTCGCCATCGACATCGATATGGATATGGACATGGACCGTGTCAACCCCGACCAGCGGCGGCGACGGCTGTACCTCACGGCGCGCGGGGTGCTGCTCCTGGCCGAGTGCGGGCTGCTCCCCGACATGCGGCCCGAGGAGATCCAGGACAAGAGCAAGACGGACGGGGGCGAGAAGGCCATGTGCTGCCTCCAGGCCGGGTGGATGCTGGTGCAAGTGGCGTCGCGCCTGGCCGCCGGGTTGCCCGTCACGCCGCTCGAGATCAACACCATAGGCCACGTCGTGTGCGCCCTGGCCATCTTCGTGCTCTGGTGGCACAAGCCCCGGTGGGTGCGCGAGCCCACCCGGCTGCAGGGCGACTGGACCCGCTGCATGTGCGCCTTCATGTACATGTGCAGCCATATGAGCGACTCAGGCTCCGAGAAGACCGCCCTGCTGGACACTATGGGCGCTGGCGCTGGCGCTGGCGATATTAGTCTCCTGCCCGCCGGCTTCAACCGCGAGCGGCCCGAGATTCTGAGCCTCGTCTACGAGTCCCCGGGCCCGGGTTTCAAGCTCAACACGAACGGCATACGACGGGCCCGCGCGCTTCAAGCTGATGGCCCGGGTAGTACGACGACATGGAGCAACATCGGGGACATGATCATGGACTCGTCGGACAGCCGGCTGGAGGACTCGCCAGGCATGGAGGCCGCCACGGAAGCCATGCGACAAGCGCGATGGAAACTCGCGAGCGAGGCCGTCCAGCGTTATGCGCCCGTCCGGCAACGCCTGCAGAAGCAACAGCGGGACTCAAAGTCGGGCCGGAAGTCAGAGACGGCCTATCTCGCCGAGGCGCTGCGCATCTATCCCGAGATGCCGCAGAGTGCTAGGGCCAGGGCCAGGGCCAGGACGTGGACCGTGGCAGTAAAAGAGACAGAGATAGAGACAGCAGCGCAGAGCTCACTGCCCATGGCCGCACTGGCAGGCGAGTTCCGTTTCAGGCCCGAGGAGCTGATCCAGGGCCGGCCCCGCGACTGGCCGGGCGACCACCTGGTGCACGGCGTGCCGGGCATCTACATGGGCACGACGCTGTGGCTCATGAGCATGGTGTTTGGCGCCGTCCACGTGGCCGGCTGGCACGACCAGTTCCCCTCGGCGGTCGAGGCCGCCATGTGGCGCGCCTCGTCCGTCTATGTCGTCTTCAGCGGCCTGGTGTGGGCCTCCATCAACCTGCTCGCCCACCTGTCCGGCGCCGTGTGGTGGCTCTGGTACGATCTGCTGGCCGGCCGGGCGTCGCGCGCCTGCCGCGTCGCCATCGTGGCCCTGTGCGCCGTTGGCGGTCTGCTCTACCTCGTCGCCCGGCTGTTTCTCGTGGCCGAGGCGTTTGCGTCGCTGCGGGCGCTGCCTGTGGGCGCCTTTCTTTGTCCCTCCTGGCTGTTGACGGTGCCTCACCTTTGATGCCCGCACGGCCATCGTTAATTACCCCTGGCAGTTGTTTACAGATAGATTTCCTCCGCTAAGTTGGTGATCAACAGACGCCAACGGACACACAGTTGAGATAATATATTATTCACCTATATGCTGCTCACTTGAGGCGGGTAATGATAACAGTACCTACCTAAATGTGAAAATCAAAATCAGACCAGGGAAATCATCACGAGTATCCCCTAATTATGCCTAACGTTAGAATAACGTTAATGGGTTCAGCGCATAATTACTCTGTTCTCAAACGCGGGAATAAATACAAAACTTCTTACCAGACTCATCAGAAGTGTAAATGATTGTATGTAATCCCAGAAACTCGCTTCTCGGATGAGAAACAACGCATCGATGTCAGCACTGGTGTTGAGCTGTCTAGGTAGGTACCAGGGAATTAGCGTTGATAGTCATGCTGTACAAAAGGCAGGTAACCTGTCCTACCGCGGTTGGTTTTGGTACGACAACAGAACAACTGAATCACGCCATGGATTGGGCCAAGATCTATCAACACAGTTCCTATTAGACCAGGCCCGAGCAACTACCAGGCTGCTCAGTGCCTAGGCAGCCTCAGGCTGTTGGTGCGGTGAGTCCTCAATTACAAACTCCTTCCCATCCGTCACGGTCTCCAAGTCTGTGTAGTTGGAACTACCTCCTTGGCACCTTACGCAATGGAATTTGCCCATCTTTGACGGATTTTCAGACTGCCCACATACCGTTAAGCATCGATTCATCCGAGCAGTCTTTCCAAAACTAATAGGATCACACACAATTCCACGGGGCCTAGATATAAATACCCGACTCCCATCCCACCCATAACCTCCTCTTCCTTTTGAACACATGCACACAGCACCCAACCAACATTCCCAACTATCATCACCCTTGCCTCCACAACGCACCGCTTACCTGAACCAAGCACTCACACCCCCAACACCAACACCAACACCAACTAAAGTTATCCTTCTGTCCAGCCAGCCAGCCAGCCAGCCAACCAGCAAAATGTCGGGCCAGCAATGGGAGGAGCCAAAGCCGAACCCTCCCTACGAGGGCCGCGCGAGCGAGCCCCAGAAAAAGGATGGATCGCAGCTGCCTCATGGCCGCGAGAAGCGGGATCCGCCGAAGCCGCCCCCCGCCTACGAGGGCCCTGCCGCTCAACCGAAGAAGAAACGGGAGGAGTAAGTAGTGGCGGGGAGTTGGAGGATTGGAATTACTTGTTCTGGTGCTCATCGTCACATGCGGTATGGCATCTTGGATCTGGGGGCATAGCTCCGGAATTACGGTTTTGGTGTTTTTCTTTTTTGGCGGGGGTAGGATTGTCTGTTGTTGATAGGTCACGATCTCAGGGGCTCTCGGAGGATATGGCTTCGGTTGTTACGATGCTGAGGTCCACGCCGACTAGTATCGTGATATCTGGGCTAGGTAAGGCACCTAGGTTCTTTGACAACTCTATCTAGGTATCTTGAGCAGTATCAGGCATTGAGTTACTCCCAGTTTTCATAGCAACGACTGGACTCAGAGTTAGGTTCGCCGCATAAGATAACGTTAGGTACCTCCTTTTTGGGCGATTTTTATATGTGACTTGCCGACGTTTCGATTGTCCGAGACCTGAATCTGTGATGTTATATGAAACGTGTATGCTTCAGAGTCCATTGGTTCATGTCTTTTTTCACATGCAAGGTACTCCGGCTGATATTAGATATTACCTGGTAAAAAGCAGTCCAAGCCCTAAAATCTTGCTACCAATAGTAAAGAAAAGAATTTCGATTCTTGCCAATTCATTCGAAATCAGAACATTACAAACCATCTTCGATAGAAAGACGAACTGGCCCTCCTACGTCCCCAAATGGATGAGTACCAGGTAATTACTTCAAGACGGGGGAAGCCATGAAGGTGTGGCACTCCAGATACCCCTTTTTCAGATGGAAAACAACGATTCAGGGGTGCGTCAGGCGTTCAGTTCCTGGTCTGAGGTGGGCAACATGCGCTTTATTTCCCTTGCTGTTCAAACGTCTCCGTGTCAACTTCGAGCCTGTCCAACTCGGACCATTTACGTTACAAATTGCTCACATTCGTCACGTTCGAAAGATTGGCATTTTGTGTGTGGAAAGCAATGATTTACGCGAGCCAAATTTCCCTCGGTAAGAGAATCAAGAACTCCTCGAGTTGTCTATAAATCCGGAACACCAGTCCCAATCAGAGACCCTATCAGGTTTCCAATCTGCACAGCTCGACTGACCAACACTCTCAACGATCAACCTGGCTCGGTACAAGGACCAAACCGCCGCTTTCAAGGACCGCACGTACACCACCGCCCTCCCAGTCATCATCATGCCTGACCTACCCAAGCCTTCCCCGACGTCGACGGGAGGGTCGCTCGCTCCCCCGTACGAGAAGAAGGAAGACGCAGCATACGAGGCCAAGAAGAGCGCCGAGTCCCAGAAGTGGCAGACGCCGAAGCCGAATCCTCCTGCCCCCTGACCTATATTATGAACAATAACCCTGTTCTTTTGGTACCTTAAACCTTGCTTGGCGGCCACTGTCTACCGTGTGGGCCTCGAGATGAAGATAGTGGTGTGGTGGATCCGATCACTAGAGTGTTCACTCCATCCAAAGATCGGTCGATGCTGTGCCCGGGATGTTTTGGAAATCTCTCGGGCTGCGCCGCTAGCGATAGAGTTTGTTTCCACTTTGCTACTTCCTTTGCGTCTCGACTGTAACTTGTGTCGATAAAAGCCACTAACTCAATTACCATGCCCAGTTACGTTTTCCTTATTTATTTCAACTTAATCTCATGTGCTTGTATGACCGTGGCATCCAAATCATGGACAAGGTGTTTGAAATACAGTCAGTACATGGTTCAAAAGAGAACACGTGCACCGCGTCCTCAACCAAGCGGCTCGATACCATCGGAGAGGTACAATAAAGAGCAAATGTGGTGCGGCATAGGATCTGCAAGCAGGCGTGGTGGCTTCCTGCGCAGCCCTAAAGCAAACGAGCGATTGGGCCAGCCAGGTGGCCTGGTTCAGTCAGTGCAGCGTGCATGCGTCTACTGTATCCCGCAGGTGTACTAGTTCGTATCAACATGGACCCCTGATTCGGTTGACTGCAGCCCTTATAAGAGTTCTTAGCCACTTCCACGCTGCCAGAAATGCACGACGGTTGAAAATGAATGACTTTTTTGTGTGACATCCATCCGGTCATGTGTGAGTTGAGTGCCTGGTGAAAACCCAAGCGTGTGAGTAAAGACAAAGCAAAAGACAAAAATGGCAGACGTCCGAATCTAGAGAAGCCACGTTTCCAGGCGAATAACTCGACCCACGTGGGGCCGTTAAGGTCAGCAGATAAATGACTGCGAGTGCGAGCAGCGCATGACGACGGTTGAGGCGGAATCAAACGAAAGAAAGGGTGTCGCATCCTTGGGCGGGCGACGACGGCTTCGATTTGTCCAAACTCCAACGACGTCAGTCACTTGGACCGTGACGGGGACTTGGTTCAAGACCAGGTCTCCAAAGTCCCGGTTTGACGGGCAAAGCTTCAGCGGGAGAGAACAGGATATGACAGGGCAGGACCAAGAAACTTTTGAAAGCTCCCGACAGGGAGAGTTGAACCGCGTACCTAGCCTGGTTGGGTTTAGCGCCTCGCTGGCCCGACGTTCCCGCCCCTGGAGTAGTGGAGACAGGGGTGCAGCACCATGTCACAAGCTCATCATTTGGGGGGAAATTGGAAATCGTTTCCACTGCACACTGCAGCTGTCGGTCGTGTCGTGGAAGGTGCACCATGGCAACTTGAAGCCAACTTTCGACAAATCCACAACCAACACAAACTCCACCCGTACCTTACCTTACGACGACGACGACGACGACGGGTAGCTTTTGGATCGGATCGCGCTCACCCCCCAAAACAACTCGCCCCTCTGCGGTGAATTGCTCTTTACTTCTTTTATTTCGGATTTTGCATTTGCATTTGCATCTGGCATTCCGTCGCATATTGCATCTTGCATCGTGCCTCGTGTGATTATCGTTGCTGCTTCCACTGGCCGAGCGAGCGGCGCCAAACAACGGCGATGAATGGCCACTTTGCCCCTGTCGGCAATGGGCCGGCAGCCAAACAATACGAACATGGCATCCAGGTCGTGGACGAGGAGAAGGAGTTCAAGTCCGTCGCCGTCGTCTCTCTGTCCCTGCTTCCTGCTCCCTGGTGCAAGGCAAGCTAACCTCGCCCCCCGCTGCAGCAAGAACCTCAACGACTACATGATTGAGACCCACGTCGCCGAGGCCGGCTTCAACTACCACCTCATCTCCGTCTTTGGCTCGCAGTCCACCGGCAAGTCGACCCTGCTCAACCACCTCTTCGGCACCGAGTTCAGCGTCATGGCCGAGACGGAGCGCCGCCAGACCACCAAGGGAATATGGATGTCCAAGAACAAGAGGGAGAGCGCCGGCGCCATCAACGGGAGCACCGCCACCACCAAGATGGCCGAGAACATTCTGGTCATGGACGTCGAGGGCACCGACGGGCGCGAGCGCGGCGAGGACCAAGACTTTGAGCGCAAGAGCGCCCTCTTCGCCCTGGCCACGAGCGAGGTGCTGATCGTCAACATCTGGGAGCACCAGGTCGGCCTGTACCAGGGCGCAAACATGGGCCTGCTCAAGACGGTCTTCGAGGTCAACCTGCAGCTCTTCCTCAAGGACAAGCAGCAGTCCCAGACCCGCTCGCTGCTCTTCTTCGTCATCCGCGACCACATCGGCACCACCCCGCTGTCCAACCTGCGCAACACGCTGCTGCAGGACCTCAACAAGATCTGGTCCTCCATCTCCAAGCCCCAGGGGCTCGAGAACTCGCGCATCGACGACTACTTCGACTTTGCCTTTGCCGCCCTGCCTCATAAGATCCTCCAGCCCGACCAGTTCCTGACCGAGGTCGCCAAGCTCGGCAGCCGCTTCACGGCGGGCCACCGCTCGACCAAGGACCAGGAGTTCGTGGGCGGCGTGTTCCTGCCAGAGTACCATAGGAGGATACCCGCGGACGGCCTGTCCATGTACACCGAGGGCGTGTGGGACCAGATCGTCAACAACAAGGACCTCGACTTGCCCACACAGCAGGAGCTGTTGGCCCAGTTCCGCTGCGACGAGATCTCGCGCGAAGTCTTGGTGGCCTTTGACAGCGCCATCACCCCGCTCGAGGATCAGCAGGCCGAGATGCTGCGCCTCGGCAAGCCTTTTGTGCTGCCCGGTCTGGGGAAGACAGGCCGTGACGCCCGCGAAAGCTGCATCAAAGCGTTCGAGGTCCAGGCCAGCCGGTACCACAAGGGCGTGTACACGGTCAAGCGCGGCGAGCTCGAGACTAAGATGGACTCCCGGCTCAAGGTGCTGTACCAGGGCCAGCTCCTCGCGGCGCACAAGACGGGTGTGGCGGCCTTCAGCGACGCCGTCACGTCGGCGGTCAAGGCGGGCCAGAAGGCGGGCGGCTCGTACGAGTTCGCCGAGATCGTGGAGAAGCAGAAGAGGAAGACGCTGGAGGTGTTCAAGAAGGAGGCGCAGAGCCTGGCCATCAGCAACGTGCCGTGGTCCAACTTCAAGTCGCAGTACCACTTGTTCGAGCGGGAGCTCGACGAGGTCAGCGCCCGGCTGCGCAAGGAGGAGATGAGGCGGCTGGCCATCCGCGTCGAGCGGTGGGTCAAGTCTCGGCTGGGCGACTCCATCGGCCTCGAGTTCAACAAGCTCGGGTCCGGCCGCGGCGGGTCCGGCGCGCCTGCGTCAGGCGAGAAGCCACCAACAGAAACCGACCTGTGGGATCGCATCTGGGACATCTTCACGTCGGTCGTGAAGGAGGCGGAAGACAGATTCTCGGAGCGGGCCAAAAGCTTCGATGCGAGCGAGGGCGAGGTTGAGGTCGGGCTCTGGCGGCTGCGGCGCAAGAGCTGGGTTGCGCTGCGCGAGAAGATCGACGAGGAGGTGATGGAGAGCAACATCCTCATGAAGCTGCGCGAGAACTTTGAGGACAAGTTCCGCTACGACGACGAGGGCGTGCCGCGCATCTGGCGCCCGACCGACGACATCGAGGGCGCGTACACCAAGGCGCGCGAGTCCACGCTCGGCCTGATCCCGCTCCTGTCGCGGTTTAGGCTGGCCGAGTCGTATGGGCCGCCGGACCTCATCGGCTTCGTCGGGCCCCAGCCGGCCGGCGCCGAGCCCGAGGACGAGGAGGACCTGCTGCCCATCGGCGGCGTGGACGAGGAGGAGGGCAAGAGCCTCGAGGAGGAGATGACGGTACTGAGCGAGAGCAAACGGCAGGACCTGGTGGTGCGGTTCAAGAAGATGGCCGACGGCGTCTACGTGGAGGCCAAGAGGAGCGCCATCGGCGGCATGACACAGGTGCCGCTGTACTTTTACGCCATCTTGCTGGTCCTGGGGTGGAACGAGATCGTCATGGGTATGTTGTGTTTTCCCCCAATTCACTCTCTCGACATCTATAGAAAGCACGCCGACCCGCTAACACTATGACTTATGTACAGTCCTGCGCAACCCGTTCCTCTTTGTTCTCATCCTCGTCATGGGCGGCGGCACCTATGTGGCGTACACGCTCAACCTACTCGGCCCGATGATGCAGATGGCCAACGCGGCGTCGACCCAGGCCGTCGAGATCGGCAAGGAGAAGCTGCGCGATTTCTTACAGAACAACGAGACGGCCCGGGCGGCCATCGCCATGCCGGCCAGGAGGCGCGCGGACAGCGACGCGGTCAGCATGGACACATTGGATAGCCGCGGGAGGAGGCAGCAGCAGCGGGCGGCTGTAGACGAGGACGAAGACGATTTTTAGAAGAAAGAAGACGAAAAGCCATTTGTGGGAAATCGGGTTGGTTGGTTGGTTGGTTGGTTGGCTGGTCGGCTGGTTGCACGCGCGCCGGGGGGGGGTTTATACAGGTGGCCCGAGACGACGACGACATATAGTGTATTTGTTTGTAAGGTGTGTTGTTGAATCATGGTGATAATGGCCTGTCCGCTTTGGACGCACAGGATGTTCATGTCTTGTCTCTTGTCCCTCTTTCTCTGTAGAGCGCATCATGATGTCGAATTCCAAAAACTCCCTCCTACCTTAACCTAATTAACTCCGTTGGGCCGCAGTGCATACCGTAATATACATTCATAATTTTTTACAATCCTCCCCCCCTCCCCCACCCCCCCTCTTTACCATCCCTCAAAACGCCTCCAGCCCAGCCGGCGTGCCAAACCACGTCCCCAGCTCATCCGAGTCCTTCTCGCGCTCATCCCTGCCGACAAAAAAGTCCGTCATGCGCAGGGTATCCGCGTCCTCGTCAACAGGCCAGTCCACCTTGACGGACCCGGCCTTGCCGACCTCGAGCAGGTCTTTCGCCGTGCCCCAGCTGAACCGGCACTCCGGCCCCCACCCAAACAGGGGATGCATGTTGGCCTTCAGCCACGAGCTGCACCGCACATCGGAGGGATACCCGCTCCCCCAGTCCATAGTCTCTCCCTCGCCACCGCCTCGGTTCCGCCAGAGCGTCTCCAGCGCCGCGTCGCGCGTCACCTTGGCGCACACGCTCGCCGCGCTGACGCTCGGGTACAGGCTGTCCGCCTTCTTGGCCACCGTCACTTTCGCCATGGGGAACACGCGCTCCAGCTTGGCCTGGTACGTCGCCGGCGGGCCGATCGTGTCGACGTAGATCTCGGTCACGTTGACACCTCGCGCGTAGACGCCGCGGATCAGGTCGACTGTCGCGTCCATCGCCTGCGCGTTGAGGTTGTACCCCGCCCCCGCGGGGCGGAGCATGCCGGCGCCGATGTCCCGCGCCGAGAGCGACGAGATGGCCCACCCGCACGAGGTGTGCAGGTCTGTTGTCGGCGTGCAGAGGGTCGCCATTAGGGACGAGCGGAAGGTCGGGGTGAGCACTTTGCTGTCGTCAAAGTGGTGGGTTGTGCGCAGGAGGGGGTCCGAGAGCGGGAGCGGGAGGTAGAAGATCCCGTAGACCATGGGGCCGAGGACCGGGCCGCGGCCGGCTTCGTCGACGCCGAGGACGCAGGGGGGGCCGGGTGCGGGGGTTGTTGTTGTTGTTGTTGTTGATTCTGAGGGGGAGGAGGGGGAAGGTGGTAAGAGGAGGGTTGGTGGGACTGGGGAGAAGTAGGTGTAGGAGTCGCCGAGGAGGAGGGCGGGTTCGTTGATTGAGGGCGGGATGAAGACGCCCGGGAGAGGGGTCTCGAGGGTGATTTCGTCTTCGACGGCGGCGGTCATTTGGGTGTCTTCGTCGTCCATCTTGGTTTGTTGTTTGGGGGTGAAAGGAGGGAGGGTTGGATCGTGGAAGGTTTGATTGTGAATGAATCGTTGTCGTCAGGCAATCCTGGAAAAAAATAGACAAGATACCTGGTTTGTCGCTGCAGGCAATCAATCACTGGTGACTTCGGTTGCTTAGAGGGGTGCATGGAAGCACTGCAGCAGCGGCAGCAGCAACTTTTGGAGAGCTTGACGCGCCTGGCCGTTGCAGCGCTGGGCAAAAAGCGCGTCGGCCAATCACCATCCACCATGGCCCAGGAAACGATTCAAACCGCGAGATAATGCACTCTCCAGCACCCACCCGCCCTGGCAAGCCGCAAGCTGCACGCCAGGAGCAAGGTAGCTAACACCACCCCCCACCCACTCTGAGCGAGAGTGAGAGAGATCGAGAGGCATGCTCCAAGTAAACAACTCCCATGTCTGCCGGGCCCAGCTTTGCGCATTGTTGCATCACACCTCATCTGTTTTCTCCGGAAAGAAGAATTAACGGCTGCCAGAGTTCCTTGTCGGAGAACACGTCCATTCGACCACCTTCAATTCAATTCGATCCGCATTGACTTTTCCCTAGTCGCCAGCCGCGGTTTCGACACGCCACGCCCCACGCCGCGCCACGACATTCGACGATGCGACTTGACTTGATTTGACTTGCTGCCACAACTCTTTTTTTCTTGTCCGCGCCCGCGCGACTGGACCCAAAGTAATTCAGACTACAACACCTGGGACAACAGACAGGAAGGAAACGCACCCTCGATGGCGCCCCGAGCGTCGCTGCAGCGGCGCACCATCGCGCCGCAAAACGAGCACATCTACGAGTTTGGCGTCGCGGGCCGGTATGCTGTTTCGTCTGCTCTGCCTCGTTAAAGCCCACAGCCAGCTGACTTCACCCCCAGGAAAACAGGCATCACGCTCAAGGACTCGGGCATCCGCGACGAACATGGCATGGAACCGCTCGAGACCCTCTTCTCGTCGCCGCACAAAGCCAACGATGGCGACGACGATGACGACGGCGACGACGACGACAACAACGAGGGCAGCGGCGAGGAGATGGATATAACAACTAGTACGGCTCACCTGCTGAACCCCTTCATCGCCATAGCTCCATGCGCCATGCGCCGCCCCCTTCATAGACCCCCCAGAAAGACACCTAGCTGACCTCCCTACTTCGACCCAACAGCATCAGGCATCGGCCCAGCAGCCCTGCTCAATGGCCACGGCAACGCCAGCCGCCTCCCCATTCCCCTGCCTCGCGCCAAATCGCCCATCAAGACCAGCCTGAACTCTCCCGCGCAAAGGAATAGGTTGCTTGCGCGCAGTTCATCGCCTACCCGTGGGTCCATCTTCCGCGAGCACGAGCCGTCGTCGTCGTCGCAGCCAGTCAAGAAGTCGAATCGCGCCCCGGCTGGAGCAGCAGCAGCCGCCGCCGCCAATCGCCGTCTGGATTTTAATAGCTTGCAGGCCGGGGCGCGCTCGCTGTCGCAGCCCATGCCAGGGAAAGCTGGTGGTGCGAGGGTTGCTCCGGTGAACGCCCATCGCGCTCAGGCTGGCCAGTTTGACGACAATGAAGAGGAGGATGAGGAGGAGGAGGAGGAGGAGGAGGAAGAGGAGGATGAGGAGGAAGAGGAAGAGGCTGGAAGCTACGAGCAGGAGCAGCAGCAGCAACAGCAAGAGGAGGAAGTGGAGGAGGACGAGGTCGAATCGTTTGTCGAAGAATCCATGGCCATGCTGAATGCCGGCGACGATGACGACATCCCCGACGATGACGAAGACGCGCGGGCCCAGGAGCTGCTCGAGGAGGAAAACGCCCGCGCCGCTGCTGCTGCGAAGAGGAAACCGGGTCGGAAACCCAAGGTGAAGCCGGCACCAGCAGCAAAGCCGGCACCAGCACGGCCGGTGACCAAGGGGAAGAATCCTGCCGTGCCTGTGGTACAAGAAGAAGAAGAGGAAGAACAAGATGAGGAGGAGGAGGAGGAGGAGGAGGAAGAACCAGCCGCGCCCAGCCCACCAAAAGCCGCACCCGGGAAGCGAGGGCGGCCAGCTAAGAACAAGGCCGCTGTGCCGCCGGCCAAGGAACCCTCCGTTCCGCCGCCATCGTCCGAGCCGCGGCCTAAGAAGCGGCGCTCGCTGACCGATGTCGAGAACGACGAGCAGCCGGCGCCCAGACCTACCAACAAGCGCCAGCGCGTCGAAGCCACCCCAGTCCCCGAGCCCGCGCCCAAGGGCCGAGGACGACCGCCAGCCAAGAAGCCCGACGACGCCGCCCCCGCATCCGCATCCGCATCCACATCCACATCCAGCAAGAAGAAACCCGCCGCCAAAATCACCCCCGCCTCCACCACAAAGCCAGGCCGCAAGCGCAAATCCTCCGTCGACCCAGGCGACGTCTCGGCCGTGGCCGTCCCGCGCGGCCCCCCGCTCCCGCGGTCGCGCGGCCTGCTGATCAACCGCCGCGAAGTCCCCGGCGACGCCTCCAGCACGATCAAGCAGACCCGTTCCGGGCGCAACTCGTTCAAGCCCCTCGCCTTCTGGCGCAACGAGCACGTCGACTACGACCACGACGAGGCCATGACGGACCACTTCGCCACCAAGTCGCACCCGTCCAAGTTCCTCCTCCCCAGCATCAAGGAGGTCGTCCGCGTCGACGAGCCCGAGCGCGTCTTCCCCACCAAGGCCCGCAAGAACGCCGGGACGAAAAAGACCCCCTCCAAACGCAAGGGAGGACACAAGTCCAAGTCTGGTTTGAATTCCGACTCGGAGGGCGAGGACTCGGGCCCCGCCGACCCGTGGGAGCTCAACCCGGGGGCGATCGAGGGCGAGGCGGTCGTGTGGCACGCCGACCACGAGTTCAACCCGCCCGCGCTCGACGACGAGGTCGAGGTCTGCGAGAAGCAGCTGGCCATCTCGGGCGCCGCCATCCAGACCCTGGCGGTCAAGGACGCGTCCTTCCGCTACGCCAAGGCTGTCAGCGAGGGCTTCTTCGGCGCCGGCGTCGTCGACCTGCCCGCCGGTAGCGAGAAGCGGCCCAAGAACTCGCGCAAGATGTTTATGACTTTTTTCGTCTTTAGCGGGCGCGTGCTGGTTACTGTGAATGAGACGAGTTTCCGGATTAGCAAGGGGGGGATGTGGTTTGTGCCCAGAGGCGAGTTTCTTTTTCTTAAAAGAAAATTCTTTTCTCTATGTTCTTTACGGTTGATATAGTTGAGGGTGCTGTGCTGACGGAAGGGGAAACAATACAGGCAACTACTATAGCATCGAGAACGACTACGACAAGCCGGCCCGCATCTTCTTCTCGCAGGGCTGCGAGGTCGCCCCACGGCCGTCCTCGTCCGAGGGCGGGGACGGCGCCACGGCGGAGCAGAGCTATATGGCTTAATTAGTTTGTTTGTGTTAGTGGTGGTCGGTTTGACAGTGGAGAGAGAGAGCTCTCGTTGCTTGTACCTCGTGACGACATGAAAAGAGTTCGGTTCAGGGAGTGTGTGTGGCCGGCGTTCTTCTTTTTGTTTCTTTCTTCGGTCAGGGATTGTGAGCTTGCGTAAGGGGGGGCGGGATTGTCTCGCTGGCTGGTTTGCTGGTTGGCGAAAAGCGATGGCTACCTACTTAGGTGACCTGCACAGGTGGCTGCCCAGCTATATGCATCCATACATTCTGTTTTACTTTGTGCTTTTCCCGCTGGCTCGTCTCATGTCGCTTATGGGAACAAGTAGCGGTCGTGAGGTACCTTGGGCAGGCTGGCATTTCCTGTCGGATTGATGTAGTAGATATTCTCCCTTGTATGCGAGCTATTTCCGTGATAACATTTCTAAACGAACGCCATGGGAGATAGTTTTGTAGCAATCAGCCCAGGCAAGCCGTGTTCCACGCTGGTTTCCGCACTGTTGTTGAGGGCTCAGCAATAACCATGAGCTGCTCGTCTCCGTTTCTTTCTTTCTAGCATCTGTCTCTGCTTTTATTCTGTGTACGGAGTTTGCGGTGTTTTGGATGAAAACCTGGGTAGGTCGCGCTGGACTATAGTTGAGGTAGTAGCTAGGTAAGGTAGGTAGAGTTTACCATGATCGTCATGTCTCCGAGCAAGGAAGCAACCTCAACAATACGCGCAAAATAAACTAACCATTGCAGGAGACTTGGAGGTTGGGCGGTCAATATTCACAACAGTCCAGTCAAGTCGGTCCCTACCTCACGAGTCTATCTATCTGCTTGGTTCCGACTAGCAATCTCTATATGCAATCCTTCCTGCTTGAACCATACTCTTGTAAATAAAGTATTTCTGTTTATGCGATTGAGAACCAGAACCATCCCTCCAGTTTGTTTCTCTTGATAGTCTGTTAACCTCACTCCACTATGATAAATGATTGGTCGGGTCTTCCGGTGAAATGACAAATGAAAAAAAAAATCTTGTCAATCCGAAGAACAAGAAAAAGAACAGCAAACCAAAACAAAACTAGGCAAGAAATGCAAAAAAAGAAACATTGACAAGATTGTCTTGTCTAGAACACCTTCCGGTACGGGGAGTCGAACCCCGGGCTGCTGAGTGAGAGTCAGCGATGTTACCGCTACACCATACCGGATTGATATTGATGGTTGGCCAATAATGATTACAAGTAGCCTACACCGCATGACCGTCTCCATCCCATCCCCGATCGTCTTTGTTTTATTCGCCCTGCTTCCAAGGAGGGTTAGGGTCTGTATGGCGGGGGGAGCACCGACGCTGGGGGCGACCAAGGCTAACGCCGGAGCCGGCCGACAGCAGCGCTTGTGACCACAGACCTTCCTCTCTCTCACCGTCATCCCTCTGCGGGGTTGCTCGCTACCCCACCCGTCCTGATAAGCTCCCACTCTGTCGCCTTGCTCAAGATGAGCCACTGGCTGCAATGCCGCCATCGTGATTTGCTCGTTGCCAGACCGGGCTTGGTTTTGACGGGCTGGCGAGCGATTATCTTTGAGACTAATCTTGATGCGACGACAACGGCGATCGGATAGCGGCGAAAGATGCCTCTGCTGCCCACCCGGTGCCCATTACATGGAACCTATAGACTGCCACCAATACCTTGGCTCGCGGCGACAGTTTACGGACACGTTCAACCACAAATATCCATTCGATTTACCTGCCATATCGTTTCTTAATCTACTTGTTTTTATTTTAATAGCTTTTACCACTTCAACTCTATTTCATCATACAGGAATCCACCTTTTGGGGTCTGATTCTGTTGCTCTGTGTCGCTGCCCAGGAATGATCAAGTGAAATCGAAACTCACTCACCTTGGGTATTGGATGCAACATCGAGTTGTGTGATAGTGAGAGAGAGAGAGAGAGAGAGAGAGACAGAGAGAGAGAGAAAGAAGAGAGAGAGAGAGAGAGAGAGAGATAGAAATAGAAAGGGATAGGAGTCAGGTCAACATGGCCCCCAGCGCCGTGCCTCTGGAGGCCACCTCGCTGCCAGTCCGGGCCCTGACCACCGCCTTCGACGATACCCTCCGTTTCTACCTCAACGGAACTCGCGTTGTCCTCGATGAAGTCGACCCCGAGATCACCCTTCTCGAGTACCTCCGAGGCATCGGCCTGACGGGCACGAAGCTGTATGTATCCCCCTCAAAAAACCCCCCTTACCTACCTGAGGAACCCTGCCTCCCAGACCCATGAAACTAACACCCATCATCAGCGGCTGTGGCGAGGGAGGCTGTGGAGCCTGTACCGTCGTGGTGTCGCAGTACAACCCGACCTCCAAGCAGATCTACCACGCAAGCGTGAATGCCTGTCTCGCGCCGTTGGCATCTGTCGACGGCAAGCATGTCATCACAGTCGAGGGCATCGGCAGCGTCAAGAAGCCCCACCCGGCCCAGGAGCGCATAGCCAAGAGCCACGGCTCGCAATGCGGCTTCTGCACCCCCGGCATCGTCATGAGTCTCTATGCACTCCTCCGCAACAACCAGAGCCCGAGCCAGCACGACGTCGAGGAGGCCTTTGACGGCAACCTATGTCGGTGCACCGGGTACCGCCCCATCCTGGATGCCGCCCAGACCTTCAGCGTGCCGCAGAACGCGTGCGGAAACAGCAAGGCCAACGGAGGCAGCGGGTGCTGCAAGGAGAACGGCGACGGGGGCGGGGGCCGGGGCGGCTGCAACGGCGGAAAGAGTCTCGATGGCGACCAGCCCATCAAGAGATTCACCCCCCCGGGGTTCATCGAGTACAAGCCCGACACCGAGCTCATCTTCCCGCCCGCGCTCAAGAAGCACGACTTCAAGCCGCTGGCGTTCGGAAACAAGCGCAAGAGGTGGTATCGCCCCGTCACGCTCGACCAGCTGCTCGAGATCAAGAGCGCCTACCCGACCGCCAAGATCATCGGCGGCAGCACCGAGACGCAGATCGAGATCAAGTTCAAGGCCCTGCAGTACCCCATCTCGGTCTTTGTGGGCGACATTGCCGAGCTGAGGCAGTATTCTTTCAAGGACGACCACCTCGAAATCGGCGGCAACATCACCCTCACCGACCTGGAAAACGTGTGCCAAGAGGCCATCGCCCATTATGGAGAAGCCCGGGGCCAGATCTTCAGCGCCATGTACAAACAGCTCAAGTACTTCGCAGGCAGGCAGATCAGAAACGTCGGCACGCCGGCAGGAAACCTGGTCACCGCCTCGCCCATCTCGGATCTGAACCCCGTGTTCTTGGCGTCCGACGCTGTGCTGGTGGCCAAGGGCCCGGGCAAGGAGACCGAGATCCCCATGGCCGGCTTCTTCCAGGGTTATCGACGGACGGCACTCCCTGCTGATGCTATCCTCGCCTCGATCCGGATCCCGCTGACCCAGGAGAAGAACGAGTTCTTCCGCACCTACAAGCAGGCAAAGAGGAAGGACGACGACATTGCCATCGTCACGGCGGCCCTGAAACTCCGGCTCGGTGACGATGGGGTCATCGAAGCGTGCAACCTCGTGTATGGCGGCATGGCGCCCATGACGGTGGCTGCCAAGAAGGCCAACGCGTATCTCACGGGCAAGAAATTTGCCGAGCTGGAGACACTCGAGGGGGCCATGAATGCGCTCGAGCAAGACTTTGACCTGCAGTTTGGCGTCCCCGGCGGCATGGCGTCGTACAGGAAATCACTGGCATTGAGCTTCTTCTACCGCTTCTACCACGAGATCATGCTCAGTATGGGCGGCGAGGCCGAGAAGGTGGACGAGGAGGTTGTGCCCGAGATCGAGAGAGAGATCTCCACCGGCAAGGAGGACAGAGAAGCAGCTGCGGCATACATGCAAGAGACGGTCGGGAAATCGAACCCCCACGTGGCCGCGCTGAAGCAGGTCACCGGCGAGGCCCAGTACACGGACGATATCCCGCCGCAGAAGAACGAGCTGTACGGGTGCCTGGTGCTCTCGACCAAGGCCCACGCCAAGCTCATCTCGGTGGACCATCTGCCTGCGCTGGACATTCCCGGCGTGGTAGACTACGTCGACAAGAACGACTTGCCCGACGCGAGAGCGAACCGATGGGGCGCTCCGCACTTTGAGGAGGTCTTCTTCGCCGAGGACACGGTCTACACGGTAGGCCAGCCCATCGGCATGGTGCTCGCCACATCTGCCGCGAAAGCCGCCGAGGGTGCCAGGGCCGTCAAGATCGAGTACGAGGAGCTGCCGGCCATCTTCACCATGGAGGAGGCCATCGAGAAGGACAGCCTGTACAAGTTCTTCCGGGAGATCAAAAAGGGCGATCCCGAGGCGGCCTTCAAGGACTGCGACTACACCTTCACCGGCGTGGCACGCATGGGCGGACAGGAGCACTTCTACCTCGAGACCAACGCCGCCATCGCGATACCCAGCCCGGAGGACGGCGCCATGGAGATCTTTTCCAGCACGCAGAATCCTAACGAAGCGTAAGCCCTCTTTTCTTTTCCATCTCCATAACCATGCATTATAAACCCACCAACCAGCACTACTAACACACACCCATCTGCCCACAGCCAAGTCTACGCCGCACAGGTGCTCGGCGTCCAATCCAACAAGGTGGTCGTCCGCGTCAAGCGGCTCGGCGGCGGCTTCGGAGGAAAGGAGTCGCGCTCAGTGCAGCTCAGCTCGATCCTGGCGCTGGCCGCGCAAAAGACGCGCCGGCCGGTCCGGTGCATGCTCACGCGCGAGGAGGACATGGTGACGACGGGGCAGCGGCACCCGTTCCTCGGGCGGTGGAAGGTCGGGGTCAACAAGGACGGCAAGATGCAGGCGCTCGACCTCGACATCTTCAACAACGGCGGCTGGTCGTGGGACCTCAGCGGGGCCGTGTGCGAGCGCGCCATGTCCCACTCGGACGGCTGCTACCTGATCCCCAACATCCACGTGCGCGGCCGCATCTGCAAGACCAACACCATGTCCAACACGGCCTTCCGCGGCTTCGGCGGGCCCCAGGGCATGTTCATCGCCGAGAGCTACATGTCCGAGGTAGCCGACCGGCTGGGCATGCCCGTCGAGGCCTTCCGCGCCATCAACATGTACAAGCCCCTACAGGAAACGCACTTCAACCAGCCGCTGACCGACTGGCACGTCCCGCTCATGTACGACCAAGTCATGGCCGAGTCCGACTACGCGGCCCGCCGCGACGCCATCACGGCCTTCAACGCCGCGCACAAGTGGCGCAAGCGCGGCCTGGCGCTCATCCCGACCAAGTTCGGCATCTCCTTCACCGCGCTGTGGTTCAACCAGGCCGGCGCGCTCGTGCACATCTACCACGACGGGTCCGTCCTGCTCGCCCACGGCGGCACCGAGATGGGCCAGGGCCTGCACACCAAGATGATCCAGATCGCCGCGCAGGCCCTCTCGGTCCCGCCCGACTCCATCCACATCGCCGAGACGGCGACCAACACGGTCGCCAACGCCTCCGCCACCGCCGCCTCGGCCTCGTCCGACCTCAACGGCTACGCCATCCACAACGCCTGCGCCGAGCTCAACACACGCCTGGCCCCCTACCGCGCCAAGCTCGGCCCGACCGCCTCGATGCAAGCCCTCGCGCACGCGGCCTACTTCGACCGCGTCAACCTGTCGGCCCAGGGCTTCTACAAGACCCCCGAGATCGGGTACACCTGGGGCGCCAACACGGGCAAGATGTTCTTCTACTTCACGCAGGGCGTCGCCGCCGCCGAGGTCGAGGTCGACACCCTCACGGGCACGTCGACCTGCCTGCGCGCCGACATCAAGATGGACGTGGGCCGGTCCATCAACCCGGCGCTCGACTACGGCCAGATCCAAGGCGCCTTCGTCCAGGGCGTCGGCCTCTTCACCATGGAGGAGTCGCTCTGGCTGCGCAGCGGGCCCATGGCCGGCGCCCTCTTCACCCGCGGCCCGGGCGCGTACAAGATCCCCGGGTTCCGCGACATCCCGCAGCGATTCCACGTCAGCCTGCTCAAGGACGTCGAGTGGGCCGACCTGCGCACCATCCAGCGCAGCCGCGGCGTCGGCGAGCCCCCGCTGTTCATGGGCAGCGCCGTCTTCTTCGCCATCCGCGACGCGCTCAAGGCCGCCCGCGCCCAGTACGGCGTCGCTGCCGCTGTTGGGGTCGACGATCCCCGCGATGGCCTGCTGAGGCTCGAGAGCCCTGCTACCCCCGAGCGGATACGCCTGGCTTGTGTCGATCCTATTATGGAGAGGGCGAGGGTCACGCCCAAGGAGGGTGAGAAGAGCTTTTTTGTTGCCATTTAGACATGATTAGTGGGAAGGCAAACATTTGGTTGAGTGATTTACCTACCCACCTCCCTGGTATCCATGACATGAGGATGAATGACAATTCGTTTTTCTTTTCTTCTTCTTTGATTTCTCTTTTGGCTTTTGGCTTGTCTTTTTGGATGGAAACTTGGAAAACGTCTTTGGGTAGGTATGCTTTGGTCTTGTGCAGCTACCTACCTAGCTAGCCAGGCAGCGAAGCAGTGTTGTCTTACTTACCTACCTTCAGTACCTTACTGAATGAACTGAATGATCACGACGATACTGTCCATCCCACTCTCCCATATCTGCCGTGACAACTAACCTATTGAAAACTACCTTGTAAACCAAGACTCCCTCAAAAGCACTACACCTTTTATCCCCCACCAGACTAGACCAGACCAGACCAGACTGAACAGACTTTTTTTCATCTCAAGTAATTGACAAAACACCGGAGAAAAGGAACTAATTACACGTTGGGACGGAACCAAACAAACTCACCCACAACACCAAGGGACCAAAAGACGGCGATATCATCTCATTAAATATGCCAGTGTGTGTGTCCAGGTCCAGATCCAGATCCAGATCCGGCAAAAGCGTGTCCATATATACACATTATAGATAATATACCTTACCCACTCCACTGCAGCCAGCCCCCAACGTCCGGCGCCTTCGTGCGTGCGTGCGTGCGTGCGTGCATGCCTCATTCCAATACTAGGTCTAATCATCACCGAGTGAAGCCATCGATCGCCAAAAGCCCCACACGCCTGTTGAAATGAAGACAGCAAAGAGAAAGGAGAAAGGAGAAAAAGGAAGAGAAAAAAACGCCCTGCTGCGAACCCAACGCCCAGTTCCAGCCAACCAAACCATTCATCCCTCTTCTTGATTATGCCAAGATCGACCGGGCTCCCGTCCCGCCTGCTTCGAAAGAAATCCACGGCGAATAACCGGCAATTACATCCAATCCGCAACCCTACTGACAGCAGGACTAGCCCGACATTCCTTGTCTCTTGCGATGGATATATCCATCCACCGTCACCCCTCTTCAAAAACCCCCGACTTTATTTCCATTGATCAGGCGGAATGCCAACGGTCCCGGGCTGATGACTGACGCAGGGGTCATGGCCCCGTCGCCGTTCGACGACAACGTGCTGCTGATCGAGTTCAAGCTCGCCGTCGAGTTGGAGTTCATGGTCCCGCTGCGGCCCACGTACAAGCCGCCGTTCGAGATGAGCGTGTCGGCGCGCTCAAAGACATTTCCACTAAACGCCTTGGCAAAGGACGCGCTGTGGGGCGTAGATGGCACGGTGGCCTGCACGGCCGGGCCGAGCGCCGCGCTCTGCGGCGTCATGGGGAGCGGGATCGGGGTGTTGGGCTGCGTGCTGTACGGGCTCGAGAGGTCGCCGCCCGAGCTGTACTGCCTGGCGTAGTACGACCACGGCGACGAGATGACCAGCTCCCACGTCTCCTTCATGCACTGCTGGATGGGCCGCAGCCGGGCCTTGGTGTCGAGCGGCAGCTGGATGTCGTTCTGGAACTGCATGATCTTCTTGACCAGCATGTACCACGACTCGATAAAGTTGCTGCACAGGATCCAGAAGGACGACTGGGTGCGGATGCCGGGCTCCTTGAGCTTGATGGACGAGAGCTTCCCCTTGAGCATCTCCGTCTGCTGGATCGACACGGTGCACTTAGCAATCAGCGTCTTCCAGCACTGGATGGCGTGGTCAGAGGCCCGGTTCGCAATCGCGTTGCGCATTGCGGCCGTGAACTGCGCGTTGAGACTAGGCTCAATGCGCATGACGAGTTCCGAGCCTTTGAGCAGGGAGAGGTATATCCCTTCGAAAATGTGGTCCTCTTCGCTGAAGTCAAATGGTACCCCGCCACGGGTGCTGGTCGAGGTGAAGGACTCCCCTGATCGGGGCGTGGCGGCACTGATGGTGGCCGTTCGGCCGGTGCCTTTGAGGAATGACATGTGCGGTACGTCAGTAGACACCCGGAGGCTGCTCGGGGTGTATATGAACGTGCCGTTTCGGGGTCTCCCGTTCATGAGAGGCCGGTCGGCCGTGGGCGTTATCGAGTTCTCGCGCGACCGGGGACGGAGAGTGTCTCCCAGATCGGGCCGCAAGGGCGGGCCGCGGAAGCTGTTTTCGGGCGGTACTTGTGAGCATGTGACCCGTAGCTCCATAACGCTGTTGTACAGCTGTGTCAAGAGCGTACGGATGTAGCGCGGGTCGCCGTTGTCGAGGAAGAGGTCAACATTGCTGATTAGGAGCGAACAGACATGGGTGTAGGCGTTGAGGAGGGTGATGCAGGCTTGCTGGACGTTTTCGTTCTCTCTCGGACCATAGCCAGCATCTGGCGCCATCTGATCGTGCTTTTGGATCTCAGCTTCCAGCTGCTCCACATGCGCATTGGTGTTGTAGAAGACGATTTCGAGACTCGACCGCTTCGCCGAGCCGTCGTTGGCGAGGCTCATGAGCATCTGGATCATCGGGTGGATCTGAAAGATGGAGTAGAGGATGCCCTTTGCAGCCTCCAGCACCGGGTCAACAACCTTGGACTCACGCCTCCTTTCCGGAAGAATCGAGAGTCTGCGTACATAGACAGGTCGCTGTATCGACGAGTCGGCAGGACTTGCTGGGTTTGAGCTCTTGACGTCCATATTCGCTGCCGTCCCGTTGCCCTGCATCGCCGAGCCATGACTGAGCCCCCTGTAGTGGCTGAAGCGGTTATTAACCTCGGTCTCGTCGAGCGTGCTGAGCTCTGATGGTCTCTTGGAGACAATGCCCATGCGACGTGATCTGCTTTCGGATCGTTCCCGGCTGGTAGTCTGTAACGTCGTTTCTGAGTTGCTCCGCACGCGCTCGTTAGGGTTGCCAATAGTCAGCGGCATGACCCCGGGCTTGCGCTGCGCTGTATTTTGTTGTGACAGGCCCCGGTAGTGGGACCGCGTCGGTATTGGTGGAGGGCGAGGCAGATTCGGCGACCGAAGATCTGGAACATCGTTGCCGTTCACTTTGATGGGAAAGCGTCCGCTAAAGGCCCGCTTGATTGTGGGACGGGGTGTTTCGGTGCCCTCGGCCGTGTCGTCGCCGGGGGAGTCTCCGTCGGCGCGGCCATTCAAGCTGGCAGCTCGCTGCTTCAGGTACTTTTTGATATGTGCCGTGACGGCGACCTCCGTCATCTCGCTTTCCTTCCAAACACCCTCATTCTGCGCGTTTGAAGCTTGCACCTCCAGGACCTCCTTCGGCGGAAAGATGAGCGGGTTTCCTTCCAGTTTGATGACAGACAGCGATGGCATGTCAGCCAGACACAGCGGCAGCTCCCTTATCTGGTTTTTGGGTATCGAAAAGACCTTGAGTGAGGACAGCTTCACAATCTCTGGCGGAAGAACCTGGAGCATGTTGCGGCCTAGGTCTAGTATCTCGAGGGACTTGAGATCGCAGAGCTAGAAGCAATAGTTTCTCAGTTAGTTCCTAAGCTCAGACCGCCAGGGGGGGCCAATCAGTGCTCACCGCTAGGGGGAACTCCCTTATCCTGTTTTGGCGGACATTCAGATATCGGAGCGAAGTGCACTCGGCAAACCTGACGGGAAAGGTTTGGAGATAGTTGTGCGACAGGGCAAGTCTGTCAAGTGGCGCAGATCAGCAACAGCCACGCGCATCAAAGAAAGGCGACCCATGTCCCGTTGACCCTTACCGCTCCAATTCATCCTTGATTATGTCGACAATCTCGTCCGGCAGCTTCTGGATCTTTTTCCTGCTCAGATCGATGGTGAGACCGGGCTTGAGCGTGTTGCTGACACCGCTGGCCTCGGCGGCCCTTGCCTCGTTCTCGTGGGCGGCTCGCATTGCTTCCCTCGCCAGCCCGATGACCTGGCTGGACGAGAGAGGGGCCGACGTCGAAAGGCTTGAGTTCGAGGGTACATCTCGGAGGCTGTGGTGGTTTGGCGGGGGGTTGCCGAGCGCGACACCGACGGCAGGAGCACGGCGACCCTGAGCTGGATTTTCGGGCAGACCCCGTGGCCGTTCCATGGCCGGGCGCTCAGTCGGGGTGGTGTCGATGGACGGTGCCGTCTCGAGGAATCGGGGCAGCGACGCGTAAAAAAAAAAAAAAAAAAAAAGGGGGGGGGGGGGCGAGACGATGTGTCTCGGAGGTTTGCTGTCCTGCTCGGTGCGGTGCGGTATGGCGATTCGAGTCGAGTTCGAGTCGAGTCGTGCCGAGTCTAATGTCAAGCACGCGGGAGGTCGGTCGACGGTCGTTCGCTAGGCCGGTCGGTGATTCAAGCCAATTGACATGAAGGTCGAGACAATTGGGCAGGAGAGCAGCTCAAGTCATGGCCGGGCCATTCGTTGTGGTGTGCGGAGCTCTGTGGTTGGCGATTTGTTGTTGTTTGTCCGCGACAGGGCGGTGAAAGGCAAGAGACAAACGCCAAACAGCAGATGATCTACGTTCTGTGTTTGCGGTTAGAGGCACAAAGGTAGCGTAGGTATGTGGGTGTGGATGGTTCCAGGTTGTGGTGGATGGTGGATGGCTGGCGAGAAGCCGTCGTGGGGTGGTGGTTGGGATGCTCTCGCTCTCTATTCGTCCCAGGCCGGCCTCTGCTCGTGGAGTTGTTGATGATATCCCTACCTCGCTGCGCCTGAGCCTGAGCCTTACGGTAGGCAAGTCAGCGCAGGGGATCACCTAAGGAGGGAAAAAAAAAATCCTCGGTGTGGTGTCGGAGTCTGAGCGAGGGTGCCGTTGATACCACCACGATCCATGTCTGTCTTGTCGGGTCGGGTAGCAAAACGCCCAAGATAGGGGTCGGCGTAGAGACACAGATGGGGTGCATGGTGCAAATCAGCTTCCCTCTCTCGGCCTCTCCCTTGGAGGCCCGGGAAGAGGGAAGGGATGCCCCAGGGCCCCAGGGCGCAATTGGACGGGTCTCAGGCCTCAGGGCAGCAGGGTGGAGACCGCTGAAGCTGCAGTGCTTGGTGTCACTGCGAGTCTGGGACGGGCGCCCAGACACTGCAGACAGACGACTCCTGGCGAGGGTTCGGTGGTTGCCAACCCCGCTTTTTCGTCCGCCATGTTCCGCCCCTTGCCCTGGCGTGCCTGGCAGGTGCGGGTGTGAAGGGTGTGCGGTGCCTGCATGGGGCGTGCATTGAGCAACCCAACGGACGGGAGCCCGAGGTACCTATCCCGTACACTACCTGTACGTACCAGCTCCTCATATCCATCCCGTACGGGCGACAAAAACGCCCCGTCGATGTCGCGGTTCTGCACACTGCAGTCATCATTCAGGTACGGCGACGGGATGGGATGGGAAGCAGGAACAGCATCCGTCAGCCAGGGACAAGTTGCTGCAGGCCACCATCTCACCCATCCGCAAAAAAGGCACACACAACCTAACACACACCACACCCGACCACCACCCCGGACCTCCAAAACACTCACACGCACTTTGGCCGCAATGATTGGCCCCCAACATCCAGGGGAGGGGGGCCTCAGTTGGGTGAAACGAAACAGTGCTGAAGAAATCTAGAAACATCGCCAATGGAACGCCCATCACAGCATCAAGACCAGAATAGCAGCTGCAGCCCCAGTGCTCTGTTGGTACAACCGTGTAAAGTTACCGCCCGTTCGCGTGGTTCTTCTTTTTAAATTGTCTTGGCAAGCTTCCCGTGAGAGACACACCCATTCCGGTTCTGAAGGCGAATCGTAGGGGGTGCGACAACGACAACGACAAGGTCACTTGGGGTCACCCGTCGCACGCACGCCCTCCCTCCATCCAGCCGCAGCTGGAACAGCGTCAATCAATCAATCAATCAATCAATCAACAAGACCACAGAGGCTCTGCGCTACAACCATTCACACACAAAACACTAATTAGTCCATCGTCTTGTCACACTCACCTCTCGTATCCCCCTACCTACGCACACATTTTCAGACTATGACATTTCACTAGCGCAGCTGCACATTCAGAATTCACATCTTCTTCTTTTTTTTTCCATGAGAGGAATTTCAGATACTACTGCCCCGGAACACGAGTCAAGCTCGACACAGCACGCGGTTCCAGTTTGAGATGCCCCTTTCTTGGCGGCTGCTTGCTTGCTTTGCCTGACGAGGGGTATCCATCCCGTCTTGAAACCAATGGATGGCCTGCCCAAGGGGACGTACTGTAGGTAGGCATGTCCATTCATTACTGCCACAGACTCACGCCGGGGATTTTTTTATTATTTTTTTGCTGACATTTTTTGCTTTGTGATTTGTCCCAAATGGTCCCGTCGTTTACTGGTCGGGTTTGGACAGTGCAGGATAGTGTAGCTACAAAGCTACCATGCTGTGCTGGAAATAAATTACAGGTTGCAATTCGGCGGGGTTGTCAAGCCATAAAAAGTCCAATCCCGTAAAAAGTGTGACACCTTCATCCCGTGAGGTAGCATCTCAGCTGGGTAGGTCGGCCTTTTCTCCGATCGTGATATTGGGAAAATGTCCCATCCGATAATTAAGCAAGCTTCAATCACATCTGGTACCGGATGCTTACCTAGGTACCGACAAGTTCGTCAGCATGATCACCATCTTGACCTGGCATACGAGGTTAAGATTGAAATTCACAACCTCTATTCACATCTCACCTAGCTAGACCATTCCATAAATCAAGAAGATGACCGAAACACCCGCCATACAAAACGCCATAGTAAAGGGTATCATATTTCGCACCGCCCAGCCCAGCCCAGTCCAGCTCAGCCTTCCTACCTGACACTTTCGCACATACCTGCCAAACCAACACCCATCAATCCCCATACTCGCTCCCAACACCGTCAAACATGCCCTGCGCCATCTGCGTGCCGATATACTCCTCGCTCGCCAGCCCCTGGGCCATCCGCCTCTTCAGTCCCGCCGGGTCCTTGTGCCAGTCGCAAGTATAATCACACTCGGGCACCTTCTCCTCGCCAAAGTACTTGCAGATGGTCGCGTGGCGACACGAGCCCGTGTCCTCGCAGTACGCAACCAGCCTGTCAAAGCTCTCCAGCCTGGCCTTCTTGTTCTTGATCCCCTCCTCGTCCTTGGGCTTGGGGACATCCCTCTCCAGCCTCAGCCTCGCCGTGGCCATGTCCTCGCGACTGTAGTACAGGAAACACAGGCTCGCGTTGCCGTCGCGGCCCGCCCGCCCGGCCTCTTGGTAGTACCCCTCAAATGACTTGGGCAGGCGCCAGTGCACGACGAAGCGGACGTTGTCCTTGTCGATGCCCATGCCGAACGCCGTCGTGGCCACGATGATATCGTACCCGGGCTTGTTGGCGATCCACTTGGCCAGCGTCGCCTCCTTGGCCTCCTTGGGCAGCTTGGCGTGGAACGGCCGCGCGCCGATCCCGTGGTGCTGCAGCGCGTGCGCGAGCATCTCGCACTCCTCCCGCCGGATGGTGTAGATGATCCCGGGGACGCTCTCGACGCGTTCGTGGCGCGCGTCGATCTCGGCCCGCCGGTCGCCCGCGCCGCGCCGCGCGTACACCCCCTTGAGCCAGCTGACAAAGTCGTCGTAGCGGTCGTCGGCCTGGTCGCTGGTGAAGCGCACCTCGAGGTGCAGGTTCGGCCGGTGGGCCGTGGTCGTGAACGTCTTGAGCCTTTCCGGGGTCTTATCTAGCCCGAGAGTGCTGAGCACGTCCTGCCGCACCTGCGCGTTGGCCGTCGCCGTCAGGCACATGATGGGCACGTCCGGGAAGGACTCCCGGAACCACGAGAGCCGCTTGAAGTCCTTGCGGAAGTCGTGGCCCCATTCCGAGATGCAGTGGGCTTCGTCGATGGCGATGCGCGCCAGCTCCTTCTGCTCGTCCACGAGCTCGAGCCTCTCGCGAAAGAACTTGCCTGCGCAGAGCTCCGGGGTCACGTAGAGGAGGCGCGCGCGCGGGTGGCCTGTGGCGAGGTCGCGGTAGATGTACTCTCGCTCCTCTGGGGTCGTGTTTCCGTTCAGAGTGTGCGCGTCAACGTTGGCGGCGCGGAGGGCTTCGACTTGGTTCATCTTGTGGTGGAAGTCAGCTTGCGTTCACTTGTAAGAGGTAGTGAGAGTGCGGATAAGTTCCTAGCTTCCATACCATGAGACTGAGAAGAGGGGAGACGACGATGGTGACTGGGACAGTGATCAGTTTTTGTAGACTGTGTAGCTGATGATGCCTTGGAATTTGGTGTGCAATTACTTCCACGGTCGATCACGGCGGGGAGCTGGAAGCAGAGGCTCTTGCCGAACGACGTGGCAGCCTGGACGAAGACATCGTTTCCGTCGAGAGCCGCCTGGATGATCTCCCGCTGGTAAGGTCTGACAGAGAATATGAGTATGACTTCGGGCTTTTTCTTGTTATGATTCGAGTCTAGCGTGGATAACTTGCGTACCTGAACTTATCCTTGTCGAATTGTTTCTTCAGTGTAAAGTCGATGTCCTGGAACGACCGAGACTCGCTTCTTTGCAGCGGCGGCATCTTGAATCGCAGTCGTGAGTGATGGCGGGGATCTGTTTGCGACTGAAGGTACCAGGTATCCAGCCGAGATGCACAACACGGTCACTTCAGACGTGAGGTTTTCACCTCATGAAAATCACCAAAGAAGGGTTTATTTTTGGCAGCGGCATTTCGTGGTCGTCGTGACTGCCTGTTGTGCACGCTGGTATGTGAGGAAGGAAGTGGTGAAGCTGGCAAGGCTCTAGGCTACCTAGAGCGTTCACGTTTGCGGGCTGTTTGCCAGATATTTCAGCGCGTTGGGAGCTGAAGCCCCACCTCCGAGGTACCTGCGTATCTTACACATCGCCTCGTTTCCTGAAGTGCCTTCTGTTTGTTCCCAGACAGTTTTTCATATTGTGCATGAGCATTACCATCACATCAGCAAATATATAAGTGGCAATGTACAATTCTCAACGAATGTCGCTTTTTTCTTATTCTTATTCTCTCTCAGCTTATACAAAAGGTCACAGTTCTCTCGTCTCTCTTTTCTCCGTTCTTTTCACTCGACAAGTATTCAGGCACTGATAGGCTATACAATACGTCTCGATCCCCTTGTGATATTCGGGTTTGGCTGCTACACCGGCGCTTCCATCCCTTACTTCAGTACAAAAGCAAACGCATCATCTCATATTAGGTTTGCTATCTTCTCATTTGTAACAATATCTACCTGCGTCGGTCTCCGAGGGCGCCCTCTTCCCTTTTTAAGGGGAGTTAGAGAGTCGCTCTGTTTTGTCCGACTTTTCCTCGCTCTTTCTTTTCGCAATTTCGGCTGCTTCTCAGTCTCGTCCGAGCTTTTCTCGATCTCTTCGCTGGGCTCTGGGCTAGCGGTAATCCAAGCTTCCGTCTGAATTAGCCCTCCGATATTCTCTTGCCACTGCAGCCAGGCTACGCCCTGCAGCAAAGAGTCGGACAAATCATCCAACTTCCGTATTGCTGCGTAAGTGGCCTCGTTTGCCCCTTTGGTCCCCTTTCGAGGCTCACCGGCTTCTGGCTTGGCCGTAGCCTTTACCTTCTCAAGCCTTTCGTTCTTTCTCGAGACAGCCTTGTTCCAGTTCCCAAGGAAATCGTGTGCCATTTCCTTGGCCTGGGTCTCCAACGGAAACTCGAGTTTTGTCTCGGCCTCGATCCACGACGCCAGAAGGCTGACTTTTTGCTGTTTTAGCTTCATCACTTTGGGTACCATTTTCGCTTCCACGACGGGTGCCGCTTCTTCTACACTCCCTTCTACCAAATAAGAGCCCACTCGCATGGGCGTGATGGGAATTAGTTTTCCGTCCCACAGCTTGAGGGATCGCAGTGTGGTGAAAATGGCGTATATCATGGCCTCGAGAGTGTTGACGCGCACAGTCCACTCGAGAATACTGCTCCCGCCAGCTGTTCGGAACCGTTGCCGCTCGATTAGGACATGTGTAGGGCGTAGTGGAAGCAGCACGTCCTGGACCAGCGTGACCGCCATTTGTGCCATGGCTCCTGGCGAGAAATCCTCCTTTGTGTCTCCCTCGACTGCATTGGCCTCGACTGGCGAGAGGGAGAGGCGTCTCCACTTGTGAATGGTGGCAAGTAACGGCTCCTTGACCAGGCTGCCACTCTTGGATTTCTTCCGATTCCCTGCTTGCTCTGACTGGGGGTTCGACGGGGCTGCTGGTGATAGTAGACTAAACGCCAGGTTCCTGATGCCCATGTCGATGCTCAGAACACGCGCCGTGGCCGGCACAGGCTCGTAGTGCTTTGCCGCGAGGCGGAGACGGTGGTACATGTCGAGCTTGGTGCCTGACTTGTTGAGACCACATTGGACCAGCATATGCTGGAGATTTGCAGCCTTCAAGGCATTGAGGGCACCTGTTTTCCCCATGACTGGGAGGAGGATTTATGAATCGCGGGATAATCGATGGCAAGGCCGTGTCGTACAACCCTATCCCCCCTCCCTCCCTCCCTCGTCCGCCCGTCCCGGCCGCGAGCCTCTTGACTGACGCGTCAACTTGGCGAAAAATGGGCGACTTGTGACTCCCAAGTCTCATTTCGATTCCATGGATGGTGTGGTAAAACTTTTATGAAATTTGGAATCGAACTTGCGGGCGTGGAAACTCGAACTATTTCCATACCTGCAATGCTGAGGTAACATCCCGACATCCCCAGGTGGTGTGGTTGACAATCGCCGTCCGTCATGTTCATGTTCCAATTGACATGGGTTGGACGAGACCCCTGCAATGCCGCGCGGGGAATCCACAGCCAAACCTGGAACCACAGCAGTGCGCCTCGGAGCCGCTGCGGGACGGGGTCCACGCCGAGGAATTACGAGCTGACTTCAAAGCCCGGCCGATCGTGAAATTGTCCATCCATACCATGTATACAGTAGATTGAGTGGTTGCTTAGCTGAGCGACCCTTCCCTCCCCGCGTTCCTGCCTTCCACCTCGTTCCTTGTTGATGATTCATCCCCGGGCTTTCACGGGTGGACCGTCTCTGACACGATCGCGCGAGACCAATTACAGGCTAGCTCCCTGTGCTGTCGCAAAACGTCAGTCGGGACCGGGTTGCGGCATCTGTCAGCATCCCAAGATTCCAAATCCGTTGCGCCAGAATTTCTGCGGTAGGTAATCTGTAATTGCTGCACAGTAAGGTGGCTGCTGGTCGATCTACCCCTCCTCCCCGACGACCCCGCCGCTGTATTTTACTGCGCGGCCTCCCCTTTCCCTTAGTCTATATATTTATATCTACCACCACTTGGGACCTCTCCATGCAATCCTTCTCGGTTTTTGTTAGACCGTCTGTCTTCTCGTCGTCGTCCAGAATAGCCACCAGCCGAATCAAGACGCTGTCCAGACACTTTTCCGCTACAACCTTCATTATGGCCCCCATTTCCAAAGAGATCGACTTCCTCGTCATCGGCGGCGGCAGTGGAGGACTCGCAACGGCCCGGGCTGCTAGCGCAAAGTATGGCACCAAGGCTATGGTGATCGAGGGCAAGCGGTTAGGAGGAACTTGCGTCAATGTCGGGTATGCAATGCAGCTTCATCTGTTCTTTTTCCCTAGAAAGGTCAATCTACACGCATGGCAGCCACTAACCCCCTGTGTCTGACAGTTGTGTTCCCAAAAAGGTGACCTTCAACGCCGCTTTCATTGCCGAGACCATCCACCAGGCCAAGGACTACGGCTTCAGCCTCCAAGAGACGGCGCCCTTCGACTGGACAACCTTCAAGAACAAGCGCGACGCCTATATCAAGCGACTGAATGGCATCTACGAGCGCAACCTGGCCAACGACAAGGTGGAATACGTGCACGGCTGGGCAAAGCTTCTCTCGCGCAACCAGGTCGAGGTGACACTCGACGACGGCACCAAGACCGTGGTCAACGCAAAGAAGATCCTGGTAGCAGTCGGCGGCAACCCGACGATCCCGCCCCAGATCCCCGGCTCCGAGTTCGGCACCAACAGCGACGGTTTCTTCGATATCGACACGTTGCCCAAGAAGGTGGCCCTCGTGGGCGCTGGATACATCGCGGTCGAGTTCGCCGGCATGTTCAATGCGCTCGGCGTTGAGACCCATCTGTTTATCCGCTACGACACCTTCCTGCGCCACTTCGACCCCATGATCCAGGACACTGTCACCAAGGAGTACGAGCGTCTTGGCGTGAAGCTCCACAAGCGCAGCCAGGTGGACAAAGTCGAGAAGGACGAGAAGACGGGCAAGCTGTCCATCCACTACAAGGAAGGCGAGGGCGAGGGCTCGGTAGCAGATGTCGACCACCTGATCTGGGCGGTTGGGCGCACGCCCGCGACGGACGGCATTGGTCTTGAGACGGCGGATCTCGAACTGGACGAGCGGGGTTATATCAAGGTGGACAAGTACCAGAACACGAACGTCGACAACATCTACGCGCTCGGCGACGTAACGGGGCAGGTTGAGCTCACACCCGTGGCCATTGCAGCGGGCCGGAAACTGGCGTCCCGCCTGTTCGGACCCGCGCAGTTCAGCACAGCGCACCTGGACTACGATCTCATTCCCTCGGTCGTGTTCTCCCACCCTGAGGTTGGCTCAATCGGCATCACGGAGCCGGAAGCTGTCGAGAAGTACGGCCGCGAGAACCTGAAGATCTACAAGACCAACTTCACGGCCATGTACTACGCCATGATGGACCCGGAGCAGAAGGGCCCGACCGCCTACAAGCTGATCTGCGCCGGCCCGGAGGAGAAGATCGTCGGCCTGCACATCCTCGGCCTCGGCAGCGGCGAGATGCTGCAAGGCTTTGGCGTCGCGGTGAAGATGGGCGCGACCAAGGCGGACTTTGACAGCTGCGTGGCGATCCACCCCACGAGCGCCGAGGAGTTGGTTACCCTCAAGTAGGCAGAGGCTGCTGCTGGACAGTTATGTAGGATCATGTTTTTGATTTTCGGGATTAATGGCGGGCGAGTATTTGGACATGGAGATACCTGGTTCTGTGGATTGGCCAAGTTTAAACAACCTAGCCACACGCTTTGCGTCTATCAAAATAGTACTGGAGCGCGTGTAATTAAATAAATCACCATTTAATCCATATATTCGATATGACTTGAGTCTTTTCTCAACAAAGTTCATCACCGTTGCCGTTTTAATTATTAAAGCTGCTGTGTATATCAAGAGATGATCTCATCAATCATCAGTCACCAAAAGAAAGGGAAGCAGCCCAAACATGGGAGTGGCTTATGTAATCGCCGTAGCGCGAAAAGTCATCGTACCACCACCCGCTGGCCAGCCGAGCTTCCACCCTTGAACGTCGACACAGCTTCCCGAACTCGACCGTATCCATCTCAACCACACCATTGCCCACGCCCACCACGCAAAAGACACCCACACATCTCCGCTCAAGGTACGCACGCCTCCCCGACCAGATCTCGAGACATAAATCGCCCGCCCGACCGTCGACTCCAATTGAAACCCTCCTGCGCACGCCCGCACCGCACCGCAACCTGAAAGAAGAAGAAGAAGAAGAAGAAGAAGAAGAAAAAGACAGGAGGCTAACCAACGGGGAATTTCCCTCGCTCCCCGCCGTCACAGATGCTCTCCCGCACCGGCCTCCGCGCGGCTCAGTCGATGCCGACGCCCTTCACCATGGTTGCCCGCCGCGGCTTCCAGACCACGCGCGCGCAGCTGTCGTCGCCCTACCACTACGCCGAGGGCCCACGGTCCAACCTGCCCTTCAACACCAAGACCAAGTTCTTCTGGCTGCGCTACCTGAGCTTCTGCGTCATCGGCTTCGGCGCGCCCTTTGGCATTGCCGGTGCGTCTCTTCTTCTTTCTTTCCCCTGCTTGCCTCCCTAGTGGGAGTATAATCGGGTTTGCTAACGCGGTGCCCTTTTTTGCGCGAAAAAAAAATAGTCTGGCAGACTTACCGTCCCCGGTCGTAAATTTCGCGAATTGGGGCTTTGCGGTAGGGGGTGCTGTTGCTTGTTTCCTCTGGGGATGGGTTGGTTGGGTGTGTGTTTGATACGCGTGAGGGAGAGGGCGATGGACATGGCACATACAGGAGGGAGGGTTCGTGATGAGTCGAAGCGGAGGGGATGGGGGAGGCTCTGTATATGATTATCCCCGACCTGTCTGATTAGAGCTTTATCAACTCGATTCCGTGGCTCCCGGCTTGACGTTTCTGATTTTCGACAATCAATTGGTCTTTTACGTCCTGGTTTATGTCAAGATGATGACATTGTGATCGAGGTTGACCTGAGTGAGGTAACAGGCAACGAACAAGTCGAACCTGCCTTTGGATATCTTGCGTTTTCAGGTTTCCATGGAATGAGATGATTCTCCTTCGAGTCCTTCAGGCTTATTATTGGAGCAGTACCTGATAATGCCATGTTCGAGGGGCGATGGTGAAACGTCACAGGGAAGCACAGCTGGGGCGAGTGAGCTAAGCTCCTCCGCAACTGCTAACCCCGGGCCAAGGGAGACTATGAAGCAATAGTGCTCCACCGTGCAACACCAGAGCAAACACCTTGATGAATCGCAATCCCCAAACTAGACCGCGACTTGGGTCACTGTGCATGTGCGTAAACAAGTAGGTATGTACTAAAACAAACTCTCGACCGTTTAGACTTGTCCATTGACTACCTCCCATTAGCATGCATCAAACCCGATATAGCATGTAGGAGGTACCAAGACAATGGCCAGAAGGTGGAGGTGCACGGGCCAATTCGTTCAGTTGCAACCCTCCTGTTGTCGTCGTCTGCAGCAATCCATCCCGCCAACCACCAGGAGCCCAGGCCATCATCCCACTTGGCTGAAGCATCCAAATAAATTCCCAACCTGAACCAAACCGAAACCTCGAACCCTCGACCATGCTGCAGGTTCAGGTTTCAGAATCGACGACGACGGCGACGACGACGACAACAAAAAGAACACTAAACAAAATACCCACGACAATCCAACTGCAGCAGCAGCAGCAGCAGCACGACGGCATGGTCTGAGGTGGACCCCAATCGAAACCCAGCATGGACGTCCCGCCGGTCAACCTCGCCGAGCTGCTGCGGCACCCCGATGACCTCGACAAGATCACGGGTCTCAAGGCCGAGTTCGCGCGCAAGAAGGCGGTCGTGGACTCGCAGCTGCGTGGCGGCCTGCGCGAGCAGCTCGAGACGACCCAGTCGGGCATGACGGGCCTGTCGGACGGGCAGAAGACGGTGCAGCAGATCAAGGAGGAGATGATGAAGATTGACAAGATCTGCTCCGAGTCGCAGAACATGATCACCGACTTCGCCACCATCAACCTGGTGTCCCAGGCCCACCGCAACTTTGGCGCCGTCGAGGCCATGCGGCGCAACCTCGAGACCTTCAACGACCGGCTCGACGCCATCCAGGCCATGCTGCGCGACGACGACGCCGACGGCGAGAACATGCCCAACCTGCTGGCCGTGCACTACGAGCTGACCCAGCTGCGCAACATCCGCGACGACGCCATAGAGCAGATCCAGCGCGGCGACGACCCCAGCCTGCAGTCCACGCTCGAGGACTACTTCGCCCGCCTCGACGGCGCCATCGAGTGGTTCGACGAGCACATCGACCTGATCGCGCTGAGCCTGATCAACCTGGTGACGGTCGACAACAACAGCCTGGTGGTGCGCTTCGCGCTGATCACCGAGGCCGAGGAGAAGAGCGACCAGCGGGTGCTCGCGCTGCAGGAGGCCCTCAAGGACCACAAGGAGTTCGCCACGCGCTTCCAGAGCATCACGGACGGCGCCAAGACGGTGCGCGGGTACAAGGACCGGTTCCTGCGCAACATCAAGGCTTACGGGGAGGACAAGTTCGCCAAGAGCCGCGACGAGTTCCTCGAGGACCCCAAGGAGCTGGAGAAGACGCTGCGGTGGTACTTCAACGACCTCAACGCCGTCCGCATCGGCATGGCGCCGCTCATGCCCAAGAAGTGGAAGATCTTCCGCACGTGGGCCACCATCTACCACGGGCTCATGCACGACTTCCTGGTGGGCCTGATCGACGACCCCGAGAGCTCGTCGGCGCACACGCTCGAGATCATCAGCTGGCCCGAGAAGTACTACCGCAAGATGGCCAAGCTGGGCATGAAGCAGGACGAGCTCGTGCCCCACGTCATCGACAGCCGCGAGACGGAGCTGGTGCGCGACTTCCGCGCCCTCATCATCCGCTACCTGGACGAGTGGATCGACCGCATCTTCCACCAGGAGAAGAAGGACTTTGCCGACCGCACGGCCGACGGCGGCAACCTTGACCAGGACGAGTACGGCTACTTCCGGACCAAGAACCTGGTGGACCTCTGGCGCATGCTGCGCGAGCAGGTGGACGCGGCGGCCAACTCGCAGCGCGCCGACGTGGTCGAGGGCGTGGTCGACGTCATGTTCCAGCGGCTGCGGGCGCGGCAGCAGGCGTGGCAGAAGATGCTCGAGGACGAGGCGGCGCGGTACGAGACGGGCCGGGACGTGGAGATCGACGGGTTCCCGGCACTGCAGGACTGGCTCGTGGCGACGGCCAACGACCAGATCGCGTGCATCGACGACAACGAGGACGAGGGCCGGCTCGCGTACCTCTCGGACTTCAAGAAGAAGTTTGGCGGCGTGGTGACGCCGCAGTACATGGACCGGGCCGAGGGCGACGTGGCGGCGCTGCGCGACGGCTACGTGGACCTGAGCACGTGGTGCATGCAGAAGTTTGCGCAGCTCGTCTTCGCCGTCGACTTCAAGGCGGTCATGCCCGAGTTCTTCACGGCCAAGTGGGCGCAGAGCACGGCCATGGCGCGCATGGTGGCGACGCTGGAGGAGTACGTGGGCGACTACCGCGCCGTGCTGCACCACTCGCTCGTCGACATCTTCACCGAGATCCTGACCGAGGAGCTGCTGGTGCGCTACCTGTCGGCCGTGCGCAACAAGGGCGCCAGGTTCCGCCGCGCCGACCAGTTCGAGGACCGGCTGTACGCCGACATCGCCACCGCCTTTGCCTTCTTCGACGCCCTGCCCAACCAGGACATGGCCCGCGAGATCAAGCAGACCTGGCGCGTCATGGAGCCCTTCCTCAGCCTGCTGACCGCCGACAAGGACACGGTCGCCGACGCCTTCGCCGCCTTCAAGGCCGCCTACTGGGACCTGCAGATCAGCTGGGTCGAGGCCGTGTTGAGGGCCCGCGAGGACTTTGAGAGGGGCATGTTGAATGCCGTCAAGGCTAGGGCCGCGCAGATGGATGTTGTCCGCGGGCCTGAGACGATTATGAGCAAGGTTAAATAGGGGGGGAAGGGAGGGGGTAGTAGAGTAGATTTATGATGGTAATAAAAGAGAGGTTTTGTTTTTGGAATGGGATGGGTTGAGTGCTTCTCCCGTTTTTTTTTTTTTTTGTTTTTTTGTTTTTTTGCACGAGTGGTGGTGATGGGCTTGGATAGGTTGGTTTACTGAGGTTGACTTGCTTCCAATGTTGTCATGTTGGTTCGCTCACGGGGAGGGGAGTCCATCTGGCATGGTAGGTAAGTTGCATGTGTTCTGGGCATCATCACGCATCCGGTGGCTTGTTTTGAGGCGATTAGAGGGATGGGGAGGATTGCAGAGTGAACAAGGTAAAACAAAAGCAAGGTCTTCCTTCCACGTCTTGTCAACCTGACCGTATTAGCTGCTTCTTATGCCCGTCGTCACGTAGAATGGTGCCCAGGTTGAGTTTGTGCGGCACAAACTTGGTTGTAGATGTGAAAGACACGATGGTTTCTTACTTGGGTCCCCGCGGAGTGAAGGCAAGTATATATGCTCAAAGTTCAGTCCTCAGTGCTGGGTATGTACCTGAGGTCTCATTTGCAAACATGTCAAACCTCAAAAAAAAAGAAGACAAGATCTCGCAACCTGCCTCCCGTTTACCCCTTTCCCCAGCTCGGGACTTGGACCTGGCCGTGTTTCGAAATGCGGATAAGATTATTGAGTTGGGTATCTCGCACAGTTTCCGTAAGTTACTACGATCAAATGCTCCCAGATGATGTTGTGTTTTTCTGTTCCTCCGGATTTTATCTCGAAATGTGTTGTGTGTTGCGCGACCTTTTCTCTCCTGCTCGCGGAAGCGTGGTGTGAGCATTGATTGGTAGGTGGCCGGTGCTAGGTTCACGCGCGTCAACCGCGTCTACACTACGGCATAACACGACACGACACGTCCTGCTGCCAGCGCCCCATTGGCTCCAGGCGGGAAGAGAGCTGTGCCTCGTGTGACTTTTGTGGGAGGGGAATGAGGAGGTAGGTAGGTAGCAAAGCCCGGCAAACAAATGAGTGGAATTTTATCTCTCTGGCAAGCTGCTAATTAGGTACTTGAGATTATTCCGTGCCTACTCCACCCCGCATTTCCAAGACAAAATGGATATCATAGAAAGAATGAAGGAAAAGAAAAAGAAAAAGAAAAAGAAAAAGAAAAAGAAAAAGAAAAAGAAAAAGAAAAAGAAAGAAAAAAAAAACCAAGCGCCACGCAGAACCCAGCGTCCGAACTCCGAAGTACTTGTGATCCTAAAAGATCCACAACTTCTGTTGCTGCCGAGACGTGCCCCTCCCTTTTTACTGGTGCAACGCCGTTACACTTTGCATTCCAGCCACCTGCCGCGTTGTTTCAAACTCGACCAACTCTTAACTCCGTCATGCGAAAACCGTTATAATCGTTCTTAGTGAGCACCAAGGGGGTATCGCCGCGTGCTGGTTCTCTCGAACGAGTTAGATTGCCGCTTTATTATCTTCTGGCATTCAAGCAGCGCAGAAGCCGGAGAATCTAACACCTACAGGATAGGATGGACCACATCGCAAGTTGTACACGTGTAGGTAGTGTAGTACTAACCCCGGGCCGTAAGGACGAGGCTCGCTTGGCTTGCCTGCTGCTGGCGCGGCGACACGTACTTGTCATCCCGCAGGAAGCCGTACTCATCCTTGAACAGCGTCTTCTGGGCCATGAGCTCGCGCTCGGTCTCGACGACCCGCCAGGACAAATTCAAAATCCCCCGATAGGGGGTATAGCTGGGGTCGGTTGCCACCCTGCTTGATGGTCTCCTTCACTTGGCGGACGATGCTCTGGTTCGTGTACACTATCATGTCTTTATATGACATTGCACGCGAGATGGGGAGCAGATGGACCTCGAGGAAGGGCTGTTTATGGCGATCCAGGTCCGTGAACTCTTCTGCCTGGTGGCACAGCTTGCAATTGTATGTAGTATTCTCGCCGGCGGCGTTCTGCTGGTCACCACCCCTTTGATCACCACCCCTTTGGCCGCCGCCGCAGGGGCAACGGGCCAACCAGTTCCGTTTCCGTTTGATCTCCCGGATTTGACCGGATCTTTTGTCGATGATTTGAAGTTTTTCATCGGCATTCAAGCTGTCGTTGTCGGCTTGGATATTGATGACGGCACTATTCTCGTCATTGACTTGGGTATCATCGCCGTCGTCCTCGTCGGTCCTCGCCCACTTCCGCGATCGATCGAGGGGCTTGGGGCTTGGAGCTTGCAGTATAGTTGCTGCTGGCGATCACGGTCCGAGACGACGTCGATAACGAAGCGCGAGCCACATTCGATGACGAGCGAGTTTCACGGAGGGGTGCACGTCGAGGTTCCATGGTGTCTCAATTGATAGGATAGGATATCCTGTACAGCAGGGTAGAGTGGTATGTTATTCCTGGCCTTCTAGGTCGTGTTTCTGGACGGTGTCGAGTATATCCTCTTATAATACAGGAATATTATATTGTCTTCTTCTGAAGATCAGCAGCAAGCGGTAAGACGCCAGAGTCGACCGCGAAGGCTCTTGCGAAGCAGAAGAGGGAAGGAGAAGGGGAAAGGGAGAAGGGGGAGGAAGATCTGGAGGGGGAGAAAAGATGGAAAAGAGGGGAAGACAGAGAAGGGAATCGAAACAGACAGACCGGAAACGACCTGCGCGCGCAGTAACGCGTCAAGAGCAGTATCGGGTTCAGTGCACGACGCGAGAACGTGTCGACTGTCCCTCCACCTAACGGACGCCACTGTTTGATCACGTCGAGTGACCGACGCCACCGTCCAGAGAGCTTGGGGGTCATGCTGGATTGAGATGTGAAGAAGAAGCAGTTCACGCGCACTCTTCGCGTTGGAGATCTGCAAAGTCTTGCTTATCTCAGGTAAAGAGGCATAGAATGTGCGAAAGAGTAATCGAATATATCTCAATGCCAGGTAGGCAGGCAGTTTCACGAGAGTATCGGAGGTTCAACTCCCGTCATTGTCCTCGCGGTTGAACCGAAGCATACGACACGTTCGAGGAAGCAATCCCTAGGAGCAAATATTGGCGGCGGACCAAAGACCCGACAGCTACGCGGCAGTCATTCTCAAAGTAGGTGCCAGTGAGTGCGGGTAGTTATCTGACCATCTATCAACCTTTATCCAGCTCAATGAACTCCCCCTATGCTTCTTCGTAAAGCTGACCTCTCAACACTTTACGCTCTCCAACTACCCCAGCCGACACCTCCGATCATGATCCCCAAAGGTACCTTGATTGCTTCAGCTGCACCACCTCTCCCTCCGAAGCGAGACCACACGGCCCGGCAGCACAAACGCAGCAACAAAGTACCCTTCCTCCAGATCCTCCTCGCCCGGCACAATCGACAATCTCGACCGCGAAGGAAACCGCCTTTCCTTCTCCTTCCTCCACCGCATACATATCACGCCGCCCAAGATCCAGCGCCAGCATCTTCGTCTGGCACAGCCTCGACATGGCCCCATCGTGCTGGATCCACATAGCGGGCATGTGAACGCCTGCCCTCGGGGAGATGGAAAGCTGGGCTGGAAGACACAGGAGTTGAAGCCTGGCTTTGTTTGTCGTGCGTGCTTGTTCATAGCATGGCTTGGCAGACAGCCTGTCTGTTTGTTGTGGATGTCGAATAGGTAGTTAGACAAGTCGCAGATGTGAGTGGCTGTTATACAACCTGACATGGTTTGGGGGAGTAATACATGGAAAGTGACTGGTTGCGTCCAAGTCAGTCAGTCGGTGCATATGCTGTCGGGTGGACAACCCCTGAATGACAACTGCGCTGGCTCTCTGATCGCATCAGGTAGGTTGTCGTTGGTTGTCGAACGGGTTTGCGTTTCCCGCATATCTTGTCCGTGTCTTCCCAGCTTGAGCTTGCCTCAGGTATGCAAGGTAGATGGCTTGGCTTCCCACCCAAGTAGACAGACAAAGAGTGAACCGCGAACCATCCGGACCGTCAGCAGTCAACAAATTATTCGACAATGGACTCCCCTGCACTCAATCATCCTGCTCCCTCTTCTTCACCGGGGAGGACGTCGACGACGACGACGACGACGACGACGACGACGCCAACAACTCCCGCCTCGTGCGCTCGCGCACGTCGTCGCGAATCATGCCGAACCGGTCCTTGTGCAGGATGAACTGGTCAAAGACCCACTTCCGCCCCTTGACCAGCGCGGCCACGTAGGTAAAGTCCTCGACGGTCGAGTAACTGCTTGGCCTTGTCCTTGGCCTCGCCGCTCTCGGCCGCTGCCACGAGCAGCCGCGCGGCGATGTGCTGGTTCAGGAAGGCCGTCATCTCGTCGAACGAGAAACACCTCGGAGATGGGCGCCAGGTAGTGCGTGAGGAAGGCCTCCTTGTGCCGCTCCTGCATCACGTACTCGTGCACCAGCCCGCATTGCTCGCAGTAGGTCCGCCCCGACAGCGCGTCGGCCCGCCGGTGCATAGGGTTGGGGCACCGGCGTTTCCAGTTGGCGATGATGGTCTCGCGGATTGCACTCGTCGTGTCGGGGCCTAGCCTCTTGATCGGGGACTTGGTTGGGGATGACATGGAATAGTGTGTGTACCCTGATGCCGTGCGTTGCGATTGAGATTGTTTCAAGACGCGGAGCAGATTGGCCGTTGTAGGCAGTATAAACGGCTGAAAGTGAGGGAGCGGTTTTCGGTTTGGGTGGGGCTGTTGTTTACATGCATGCATCTCGAAGCTGCTGCGCCAATTGCCGGGGCAACTCTCCTGAACAACCCGGATCATCATGCGATCGGGACACCTCGTTGTAAAAGCTCTCACGAAAAACGATGAAAAGTCTCGAGTACGTTTAGAACCAGTCGATTGATTTGAACTGGTCCATGAAATTTTATAATGCCAGTGCTCGGTGCAAATGCAGTTCAAGTCAGGTAACTTGAATGTCGCCATGAGTTGGGCCCGCTCCCCAGACCCAGACAGACCCTGGATATCTGTCCCTCTGGATTGTCCAGCTGTCTGTAATCAGCAAAAAGAAAAGGAAAAAAAGATTGACGTGAAAAGAAACAGATCGAGATATGGAAGTCTCTGCCGTATGCTTGAAGCATGGCTGAAGGAGCTTGAACTCATCTCCCTGCACCATCTCAGATGACGACTCCTGCTTCCCCAAGTTGAGGACGGCCGCCCAGAGAGTCAGCCATTCCGTCCGGTCGGCGATCTCCAAAGGAGCCCATCACGATGCGAGAGAGTGATTACCCTAGATGACAAAAACCCCAAGCATCATCTCAGTTCACTTCTTCGGGGTCAATCTGGCCAACTTCTCCTTGAACTCTCTCAGTTGCTTCTCCGCCTCGTCGAGCTTGTCTTCGCTCTTTCGCTTCTTGCCCTGGACACGTTTGAGCTCAAACTCCGTCGCCGTAGTCTTTCTCTCGGCCTCCTTGAATATTCTGAGCCTCGCCTCCACCTGTTTCTCCATTGCCGCTTCCTTATCCTTTGCTTTCTGTGCATCGAATTCGAGGATTCCGTTACCGTTCAGAAACAAGAACTGCGAGCTAACAACCGAGGATCGCTTCAATACTAGAGCGAGCACGCGTTCGAAGTCGCCGATGGTCTGACGAGGGGTCGAGGTAGGTGAAGTCGCGAGCCACTCGACGATGCTCTCGTTGAGATAAGCTATCGTTTCGGTGTACGAAAAGACTCTCGAGATTGGCACGAGGCATCGTGTTAGGAGATCCTCGTCAGGGCGAAGCTCGTCAAGGAGTGTTTTGCCGGCCTCGCACTGTTGACAGCCCGGGCCGAAAATGGTTTCATCGGGACAGACACCGCGACAGTAGCTGCAGAGACTGCACCAGTTGTCAAAGAACATCGACGTAAGCGGTGGAAGCCGCGGACAACTTGACATCCTGTCGTTCCCGGTGTCCGTCAATGACTGATCTATCAAGCTCCCCAGTTTCGGTGACTTTTACCCGACACCTACCGGCCACTAGCTCGGTGAAAAGAACGGCAGTCTATCAGACGAGTTCATTGTCGCTCAGATTGCTGCTCGTCAAACGCGAAGGCGATGGAGGACCGCAACTGTGGTGTTGGTTTCGGTTTCGGATGAGGCGGGATGATTGGGAATATCTGGATGCTGATGCTCTTCTGTTTCTTGGGAACAGTAAGGTATTGAAATCGGAAAGTGACGAGTTCGGGAGATGACGCTCGAATATGGGCGCGGGCCTCTCCTCTGCTGTGAGAGCTGCGTGCTCAAAGGGAGAGAAGGAGGGGAAGATTTTCAGGCTTGCGGGAGGGAGGAAGCGTGAGGCAAAAAGTGCGAGGCAAGTATGAGGGAAGAAATTTGAGGAAGGAGACCGAAATCGAATTGTGTGTGGGTTCTCGTCGCTTTATGCAATCGGATGAAATAGTTTGTTGCGGTTCAAGAAGAACTTGCCTCCGCCTCACTGGCCTTACGATGTTTGTGATCTATCTTTCTCCTCCATCGAACCCCACGCCTGGTACAGTCTCACCTAGTCTCTCGTCCTTGCGTACCTACCAGAGGCAGGCTGGTCAGACACACATCCGATGACCGTAGCTGATGATTTCTTCCTCATATTGGTTTTGTATCACTTTTCCTCATATAAAACATCCCTGAAGAATTTAATCCTCTCTGGCCTGTACATATACTGCGATCACCAAAAGTACCCGGCCCGGGCAATCACCCTCAACCGTCCAAAACACAGCACGATCAACCGGAGCTCACCTCATACGGCCCCCTTGATCACTCTCGCACTCTGCCGCCCCTTTGCCGCCTTCTCCGCCGCGAGCTTAAACCTCCTCGCCGCCTTGGCCTTTTCCTCCTTCTCAAACTGGTTGTCAATAATCACTACAAACTCATCCTTGCGCGCCTTCAGTACGCTTCCAAACTTGGTATGGTCCCGGATCTCCGACTTGGAAAACACGCGGCAGTAGTCCTCGGGCAGCGGAAACGTCTTGACCATCCTCTTGCCCTCGTCGACGGCCTCCGTCGGAGGGGGGTCGCAGTGGAAATGCTCGTAGTACTTCTTCCTCTTGGTGTCTTTATACCCGGCCAGCATGACGCGCTCGAGGACGTTCTCGTTGACGAGCGCGACCGTCTCGTCGTAGCTGAAGGCCATTGCGATCGAGACCAGCTGGCGGGACAGGAACTGGTAGGTGTGCTCCGGCTGCATGATGAACTTGCGGATTTTCTTGCATTGGAGGCAGTCCCGGTGGGACTGCTTGGGCTTGCAGTTGTCGCAGGACCAGTGGTCCATGATTTCATACCTCAGCGGGTCGGTGATGGCCGAGTTGTGTTCTGAGAGCTCCTGGGCCCAGCGGACTCGCTTCCATTCCTCCACGGACTCGGGTCCGGGCCCGTCGCCCTCTGAGCTTTCAGACTTGTCTTCCCAAGACTCAATGTCGTCGCCCGAGGGTCCGTCCTCTGAGGAGTCGTCGTCGTCGTCATTGTCATCATCGTCGACTTCATCAACCCGCTGCCGTTTCCGTGGGTTCCCGGCGGGCCTTCCACCGATGGCGGCCGCTCGTCGGGATAGTTGCGCGAGAGGGCTGTCATTATTCCATGGGGGAGTCGGATGTGCGACCGCTGACTTGGCTTGCACGATCCATGATTACCGTGGCGATTGCGAGGCGTCCTATACTGTCCAAAGTCCGAGGATGTAACAGCGGCAAGATGAGGTCGTTGGCAACAAGTGGTAAATAAGGTGATGATAATTCGAGACTAGGCCGACCTCAGACACTCGAATGATGTCAGGGGAAACAAAAAAGACCAGGGTCAGCCCAGCTTGAAAATCGTACACACACATCCGCACGATTTCATATCATCGGTTTATCCTCGCATTAAAGACTCTCCTTTCAAAGGGAATGATAACGCCGGTTCGGTCAGAAACCGTTCGAAGTGAAAAGAAAGTGACATTTCACTTGTACGGGAAAACAAGAGTGGCGCGCTGGCCGAACAAAGACATCCAAAAAGGACGGACGGCTCAGAATTAGCGGCATCCGGCTGCTCAGACAGCCCCTTTTGCGTGGGCGGGCGTGTAAACAATCATGCCTCTCCAACGAGCCTCCAAAAAGAATGCAAACAAACACCCACACTCCGGTACTCCAATATACTCCAGTTTTCAGTCAATGCAATAAACACAATGGCCCAACCAGACAAGCAGCAGAAGCGACAACAACCGCGGTGATACTTCAATTCCACGACACGACACGGTAAGGTACGTAGCAGTCATCCACCGTCCGCACACAAAAAAAGCAAACCCTAACCCCAATGAATGAACATCGCATGCATGCAGAAAAGCCAAACAACTCCCCCGCAGCCGGAATGATAGCAGCCAGTCCAGCCCAGTCCAGTCCATGCATCCCAATGAAGAAGAGAAAAAAGAAAAGAAGAACAAAAAAAAAGAAAGAAAAAATAAAGGCAGGATATACACAATGCCTCTCCTGATCCCGCTAGTTTATACCCAACACACATACCAAACACACACACGTAACATAATCCGCATTTCATTCATGATCCAAGCTCCAACAATCCAAGCCCAACCCCTTTCCCTTCCCTTTCCCTTTCCCTTTCCGTTCCCCCCCCCCTTAGGTACTCTTCGTCTTCTTATTCTTCCCGCCCTTGCTCTTCCACGGCATCGTCAACCAGCCGCCCGTCTCCTGCTCCTCCTGGCTCGGCGTTAAGGCCAGGCTCTCGCCAAACATGCTAGCCAGCGAGTTGCGTGGGTCGTTCTGCGGCGCGGGCGGGAAGAAGGACGGCTCGGCGAACGCCACGCGCTGCTGGCGCGACGACTCGTCGCCGTCTCTGCCTTGCGACAGCGGCGATTGTTTCTGCTGCTGCGGCTTCGCGTCCCGCGCCAGCTGCGTCCCGTCCGCGCCGCGAAAGACAAAGTCGCGCTTGTCGACGGGGCTCGGTCGCAGCCGCGGCTGGTTGGGCGGGTTGAAGAGGCGCTGGGCGGGCGTGGTTGGTGCCGGCGGCACGTGGAACCAGAAGGGCCCCTTTTTGGGCTCGGTGGGCGCCTCGCTGAAGCTTTGGCCCGGGCGCTGGCCGTACGTGTTGAAGGCGCGGTGCGTGGACTGCGAGGGCGACCAATCCATCTCCTGCTCGTAGTGGACCGGGGGCGCTGAGAGGTCGAGCGAGTTGAGCTGGAGGTCGTCGTCGTCGCGGCGGTGGGTTAGCGCCTGGGAGTAGCCGAGCGGGGAGCGGCGCGAGAAGGGCCGCTCGGCTGTCACGGGGCTGACGGGGGAGGACGGGATGGTGGGCGTGCGCGAGATCTCGTCGAGGAGCTCTGTTAGGCTCTTGGCCTCGTCTGGGCGGGAGGAGGCCAGTTTCGGGGGGAGATCTTGGAGCCGGGGGGCTTTGAGGGAGGGGCCGAATAAGGGGGCCATGTCGATTCGTATTGAGCGCGGGCCGAGGATGTAGATCTGGAGCATGAAGTTAGGGATGGGTGGATGGAGAGTGGTAGGGCGTTGCGACTCACAAAGGTGGCAAAGCAGGCAGCAAAGGCATGGCCGGTGGCCTGCATGGTGGCCAGGGACGGGTCGGGGGTGGTGAGAGCAGGCACCTTCTGGAGCAGGACGCGCATGGCAACGGCAATAGCCTGGTAAGTGTACCATTTGGAAACTCCGCTAATGTGTTTCGTAAAGCCTCGAAATATCTGGACGAACCGCGGGTTCCACCAGGCCCCCAGAATGCTAGCCACGACGCTCCACCGGATCAACGAGTCTGCCGACGGCAAGAGAAGTAACAAGGGCCCCGATATCCTCAACAGCCAAGAGAGCGGGAGCTTCATGTACACGTCCATTTCCACGTCCGCATCATAGTTCGCCAGCAGCACATGTAGCAAGGAAACGTGCCAAGCCAGCTGCAAGACCAGCCCGGCGATCCGCAGCCACGTCCCCACGACGTCGAACAGGCCCAGCCAGCTCCGGCGGTTCACCTTCTGCTTGATGTTGGTGCTGCTGTCGAGCATGCGGCGCAAGACGTCGGTCTTGGCCGTGTAGGCGGCCTGCTGCAGGCGCTCCTGGACGCGCGGCAGGCAGTCGGCGCAGATCTGCGGGTAGATGGACTCCTGGTGCTTGCGGAACTTGTAGAAGCCCTTCTCGCGCTCGGCGTAGTCGGGGTCGTCGGGGTCGGGCAGGTACTGCGCCAGGGACGCGCTGAGGAGGTACTGGTTCTTGGTGCACGTCGCGCAGAAGGTGGCGCTGGTCGGGCTGGCCGGCGGCGAGAAGGGCCGCGACACGGCGTACTTTGCCGGCGTCGCTATCCTGTCCGTCGCAACGGGCGGGTCGGTGATCTCGCCATTCTCGTCCAGGTAGTTTGTGGCTTCGCAGTTGGGACACTCGAAGCGGCGGATCTTGACCTTGGCCTTGGCGTCGTACGGCGTCGACGTTTTGCGCCCGCAGTAGAAGCACGTCAGGAACTTTGGCCGCTGGAGTCGGGGCATCGTGAATAGGTTAGGTACTTGGTCGTTTCAGGGGAGATGCACCATTGCGCGGCCTCGAAAACAAGGGGGCGAAACGAAAGAAATAGAAAAAGAAAAAGGGAAAAAAAAGGGAAGACGAAATAGGAAGACTCGGTGTATTGTTGTTATTGGCTCCTCGAGAGCCTGTTTGGGAGATTCTGCCGGGCGGTCGATGAATTTCGAGATTCCATTTCCCGGGTGGTTGCGACAATAGCCACAAAAGACACACCGATGTCATTGGGCTGAAGAAACATTTTAAGCCGCTTGTCAGGGCAACAGGGGATGGCGGGGGAAAAGCACAGACGACTTGAGTGGCCCTGGCCACGCGAACGAACTACCGGCCTTGGCAGTCCAAGCGCCCTTTGAAGGCTGCAAAAGCTTGAAAGGCCTGGAACCTCCTGGCGGCTGCTGCTGATATCGCTCACCAAATCCAATGGAACCTGGGGATGATGAAACCTGGAATTCAGATGACCCGTACTCCTGTACGTGCAATACCTGCCAGGCATTTGCTAGCAGTCACCACCCATATGGGACCCTCGCTTGTCTGTTCCCATTTGCACTTCCATCGCGATTGACACCAGCCCAGCTCACCTCAGATCGGACACCTGTCTTGTTTTGCTTAATCCACCTCAGAAAGGCTAACGGCAAAGCAGAGTACCGGTCATAACCCAGGTACTAGGTCTAGTGTCCAGATTTTCATCGCAGACCGAGCATACAACCTGGTGCACGCAAGCACGCACGCACCACGCACCTATGGATGGAGTAGACGGACACCAGCATTCCTTCTACCCATTCACGGCCAGAGCAGCAAAGACACAGGAGGGCCAGCCGCAAGCTGTATGACGCCATCGAATGAGATTCTCCCCAGAACTTGTGACAACGCGCATTGTTCTTGAGTCATTTCGCGAGTTTGTGAATTGATTGTTGTAAGTGGATTCAGCAGCCTATCAGATCACGCAGCATCTACTAATTGACCGCCAGCTATTATACACACGTCTGGACTCAATAGACGTTGTCTGAACCGGCCAAGGGTTAGGGTAACCCGCGAGAAGCTTTGTTTGGATAGTCAACGCGCTCCAGAGACTTTGATTGTCGAGGCCCCTTACTCGTCGGCATCACTTTATTTCGGTGCTTAGCCCACTGAACCGGGGAGGTCGTTTGGAGAGTCTGGGCCGGAGACGATTGCCTTGACTGACGGACCCCTTTTAACCACCCCCTCGCCAACCAACATTGGCCCACGATGGCACCGCACAAGCTCCCCAAGGATGTTGACAAGACTACCTCCCCGGATCTTGCCTCTGCGGTCACCGAAACCCACGCTTATGAGACTCATTGCGCTGATAACGGAGTACCCCCCAACCCCATAAAGTCACAACCAGACGAGCACTCAACCCCCCAGCTCTCAGTCGACCAGCCTTCAGACGCCGAGCCCGAGGTCATCGAGGCGTTCGACGTGTTTAGCGAAGACAGCTACGCCATCAAGCTCTTCTCCTCATTAGCCATTATCCTCCTAGCTTTGCTCCTCGCCTTCCTCACCCTCTCCTGGTCCTGGTTCACCGCCCTGATCGCCGTCCTGGGCGGCTTCGTCGTTGTGAGTACCCACCCACTTCCCACTTCCCCGTCCCCCCTTTCCCCAACTAACAAACCCCCGTCCCAGTTCCGCCACCTCTCCATAACATGGACCCATCCCAAGCCAAGGCCCGGCGCCAACTTCCTCTCCCGCAGCCCCACCACCCCCACGGCCCCGCGCCTCGTCACCAGCACGCTCCCGGCCGTCTACTTCCTCTACGTCCTCGGCTCCGGCGGGCACTCGGCTGAGATGATCGAGACGATCAAGCAGCAGTTCCAGAGCCAGCCGAACCAGCACCGGCGGTACGTGCTCTCGACAGGCGACAGCGCCTCGCAGACCATGGCCGCGCGGCTCGAGGCGCAAATCAGCGCCGCCTTCCCGGACGCGCGCGCCGGCACGCGCGACATGGTGCGCATCCGCCGCGCCCGCGCCGTCCACCAGCCGCTGCTCTCCACGCCGCTGACCTGCCTGCTCAGCGCGGGACAGGCCGTGCACGCGCTCACGCGGCTGCCCGCCTCGCGCTCCGCGACGCGCCACGGCTACCAGTTCCAGTACCCGCACGTCATCGTGACCAACGGGCCCGCGACGGGGTTTATCGTGTGTCTTGTCGCGCACCTGCTCAAGATCCTGTACGTCGTGCCGCAGAACCGCCTGCGCATGGTCTACATCGAGACGTGGGCGCGGTCGCGCACGCTCAGCCTGACCGGCAAGCTGTTCCTGTGGACCGGCATCGCGGACATGCTCTGCGTGCAGCACCAGGCGCTCGCGAGGATCAAGGGCACCGAGTACGTGGGCATGATCTCGGGGCCGCCGTCGGCGACGCCGCTGGGGCTGGGGCTGGGACGGGGGGAGGAGTTGGAGCGATGATTTGTTTTTGTTTATTTACGGTATTGTTGTTGTTGTTGCCGTTGTTGGGGAACTCACGATTTTGGACAGTTCAGGGGCGCTGGTTGGCTGACTTTGGCGGCGTTACGTAGCGTATATGATGTCTTCTTTTCTCTTTTGCATATCGACTGGCTGCCGTTGCTTCCAGCCTGTGTTCGTTGCTCGAAAGTGAGATGTGCTTTGAACCGGTGGCCTGGGACGTATCGCCTCATGCTAAACAGACGTATCAACCCGATTCGTCTTGTCAAACGTGACAACGCCAAGCCACGCCCGGGCTTTGCAGTATAACATAGTATAGTATTGTACAAATGACAACCTCTATCGCGAACAACAGGTATTCTACACGAGCTCGTCCCAGCGGCAGCAGCAGCACCCAACCTCGTCGTCTTACAAGGCGCCAACCGCCGCCAGCTCCTCCTCGGCCGGCACGTCCACCACCGAGGTGTGCACCTGGTTGCGCTCGGCGTCGAGCTTGGCGATCTGGGTCGCGGCCCACCGCTTCCAGGCCTCGTACTCCCTGTCCTCGATGTCGAGGCCGAACTGTATCGTCGTCTTGCCAAAGTAGGCGCCCGTCATGCGCGCCTCCTCGACCGCTATCCTGCGCTCGATGTCCTCCTGCTGCCGCAGCTTGTAGAACTCCTTGCGCGCCGCGTCGTAGGCCGCCTGCTTGGTCATGCCGGGTATGTTTTCCATCATCCAGAGCTGGCGCTGGACGACGCTGTAGAAATAGCAAAAGAAGAACATGTGTCAGTGATTGTGTCTGTGTATTTGTCTGTTTGTCCGCCGTGCGCCCAACAACACACAACCGAGTCTCGTCCTCTCTTACCATTCACCGCTCAGCGGCATGCCGGGCTGCTGCAAGCCCGTGCTCCAGTCGCGGTACCGCGCATCCTTGCCGTCCAGCTCGAGCAGCATCTTGGGCCGCGCTAGCTCCCACGGGTGGTCCTTGAAGAAGTCGCGGCGCAGCTCGTCCTCGGGGTACACGATCTGGGTCGGGCGGAAGACGTGGTGGGGCTTGCGGGCGTGCGGGTTCGGCGGCGCGTGCTGCACCGGGTACGGCCGTGTGAGGATCTCGGCGGGCGGGATCGAGGCGAGCGCGTTGAACCAGGCCGGCGCCGTCCTGACCTTGCGGCCGGGGATAATGCTGGTGGCGACGTATTCCTGCGCCGTCTGGTAGACCTTGGCGGCCCGGAAGCTTTTGCCCATTGTGGCGTGCTGTTGCTGTGCTGTTGCTGCGCTCTGCGGGGGAGAGGCAATTGGGGGGTTTGACGAAAATGCAGGTGAGGTTATGTCGAGTCGGCGAGCATTTGGCAGAGGGACGGTCGTGGTTTGTCGATCTCGGGGCCCGGGGTTCTTGTCTTCGTCTCCCGACGGGGTCGGCTGGCTGGTCGTCTGGTCGTCTGTCGGGCTGCCCTGATCGACGGTAGGACCTGAATTCTGAATTACAGGACGTTTTAGGTGGAGCTTGAATACCGAACTTCGAGCAGCCTACCAGGAAGCTTTCCCGCAGCGACGGCAAAATTTTGTCCCCTCCCGTCAATTGGAAGCAGCGCGTTACATAGGTCACTCAGCACAGGGCGCCTGCCGCGAGCTTAGCGGTACCTAGCGCACCTGCGACAGGCATCCTGGAAACCCATACCTCCGCCAACTTAAACGGGTCGTGCTTGCTCTAGCCCGTACATACACCGAGCCCGTGCAGCGTGCAGCGTGCAGCGTGCAGTTCTCAACGAAAGTGAAGGAGAAAGCTTGGCAACTTTTTTCTCTCAGGTACCAGTCGGCCTCGTCCACGCCAACCGCGAACCACCACCGACCGTCCGCGCGCCCCCGAAACCCGACACAGCCATCTGGCAATCCATTCTCGTGGGGCAAGAGGCTGGGCTGAGGGCAGGCCAACATGGTGGACGACAGCCCATGAAAGTCTCCAGCCAAATTGACGGGTCGATATGCGGCGCGATCCTCTCGCTCTTGCCCAGGCACCGCCCATCACCACCACCACCCCTGCTGTCGCCGTCGGCCAGGACCTGGTGGGATGCAGAGCCATGGGCGGGGGCAAATGCGCGGCAAGCAGGCCGCCTGTATAGCACCGGCCACGGGGGGGCGCCCGCGCGACGCCATCGCGGCTTCTGCGCAAACCGACACCGACTCGACCTCCGTGCCGCCGCCGAGACCACCAAGAGATGGAAGAGCTCCTCCTTGGCGTGTACGCGGCCCACGGCTCCGCCCTTCCCTCCCATAGAGGACGGCCACCGCAGCAGCGGCTTATTTCAGCAGTCCATCATATCGCCCATGTGTGCGAGCCACATCGCTACAGCAGCAGCAGCGGCAGCAGCAGTAACAGCCCCGGCCGCCATCGACCCCCCGCCCATAGCCGCCCCCACGATAACGCCCCAGCCAGAAGCAGTGCCCGAGTCGGAGAAATTGCCCGGGCTTCAGATGCAGAAACATTCCCAGAAGCCAATTGCACTCTCCAAGGCAGAACTTCTCGATCTGGTCGGCCCCGACCCCTACGAAGACGAAGACGGCAGCACAGTCGAGGACCATCTCCGCTTCGTCCGGGACCCCTACATGCGCGGTTACACCCCTGCCGACGGCCCAGACGTCATCATCGCCCACCGCAAAGACGAGGTGGATTTCCCGTCCAACGACGAAGTCAGGGCGCCCAACGACGACGAACGCCAGATCCTCTGGGACCTCCGTTTCGCCGTCGTCAGCCGCCTGAGGAGCCCCCACAAGGTTGATCTCGACACCATATACGACATATACCAGCGGCTGCCCGAACCTCGCATCCCGTACATCCACGGCCGGCTTCGGCACCAGCTGCTCAAGGCGCTGGGCCAGCCCCGCAAGAGGGATTCCAAGTCCATGATGCGCTACTTTGCCGTGGTCGCCGACGTCAAGGACAGCGGCATCCCCCTGACCACGAGCGAGTGGAACTGCGCCATCTCGTACGCCAGCCGCTACGTCGGCGTGACCAGCGAGGTCGAGACGGAATCCGCCCTCAAGCTCTGGCGGGAGATGGAGCAGGACGCCGGGGTCCGCGCCAACGACGTGACCTTCAACATCCTCTTCGACGCCGCGTCCAAGTCGGGCAACTTCGTCCTCGCCGAGATGATCTACAAGGAGATGGAGGCCCGCGGCCACCGCTTCAACCGCTACCACTACGTCAGCCTGATCCACTTCTTCGGGCTCAAGCTCGACACGAGCGGCATGCGGGCCGCCTACCGGGAGATGGTGCACGCCGGCGAGATGATCGACACGGTCGCGCTCAACGCCGTGCTCTCGGGCCTGCTGCGCTCGGGCGAGGAGGCCGCGGCCGAGCGCGTCTACGCGCGCATGAAGGCGTCGGTCACCCGCGACGCCGAGCTGCCTGCTAGGACCTACGCAACCGACCGCGCCATCACTAAGGCCCTGCTCATGTTCTCTAAGCTCGGCCGAAAGTTCCCCGCCATGCGGCCCAGGCTGCAGAGCATGGCCTTTGTCCATCCGGACCTGCACACGTACCGCATCCTCATCAACCACTACGGCGCCAAGGCCGGCGACCTGGCCAAGGTGGCCCAGTTCGTCGACGAGATGAAGATGTTCCAGATCCCGCTGCACGGCGCCATCTTCCTGGCCTTGTTCAAGGGCTTCACCGAGCACGGCGGCTTCCCCCGCTCGCCCTGGAGCGAACAGCGCCTCGGCAACATCTGGGACGCCTTCCTGCAGGCCGTCGATGACGGCGTCGCCGACCTCGAGATCAAGACGTGGCTCGCCGTGTGGATCCTCCGCGCGTTTGCGCGGTGCTCCACCCGGCACAGCGTGCTGGAGGCGTACGACGAGCTGAAGGCCCGGTGGCGGCTGGACTTTGAGGACGAGCAGTTCATGGTTGAGTTTCTGGGGAACCTGGTTGCTGGGCTCCGGTGACGACCGTAACGATGCGGAGCAGACGTTTGCTGGATTTTATTCGTAATGGGCTTTAGAAAAAGACAGACGAGACGACGGGGGCGGCAGGGCGGTGACTAAACTACTACTGTCTGTCGGTGTACCATATTTTATATAACGTTATACATTGTATATGATCGGATCATAGAACGGAGAAATAAGCTCTCCTGGAGTCAAAATGGGTCGGGGTGGGGGGGGGGGGGGGGGGGGGAATATTCACAGCATGTCGGGCGGGACTTTGTTTGGTTGATGTTGTTGTTGTGGTTGTTGAGGGGGATAACTTACTTGGCTGTGTACAAATATGGCATGTCGTGGGAATACATTTAGAGAGAACAGACGACGGGTATACCAGCAGCAGCAGACATTCGAGGTGGAGATCGAGCGAGTACAAGACTTGAGATCGAATGAACGATCATCTTTCCTTTTTATGAGGTGGAACGTATGCATGGTCGTGGGGTGAGTAAGAGGATACATGTGTTGCATTATGCGTATAAGTCGAGGGGATATCCAGACATATATCCATGTTTCTTTGTTTGTTTGTTTTTGGAAAAGGGAGGATATTTCGTCTGTTTATTCACCCCTATCCATTTCAAGGGGGGAAGCGGTGTGTAAACCAATCAGCTTACCTATGCAAAGACGCCTAGCGGGTGCTTAGAAGGAATCACGTTAGAAAAAAACACCGGCTTTCAAGAAGACTATCGATAGTACCTTGACGGTGACAATACTTGTCTGCGGATGGGCACACTAGGCATGTCTGGTGGGTGATGTGGTGCAATCAATGTATTCATGTCTATTACAGTCCCGTTGCGCGAGTGCGTCAATATCCCGGCCAGCCAGCCAGCCACTGATACCTCGCCGTGTGAGTGTGTTGCGTGTGTGTGTGAATCCATCGAATGCCCGTCAATGAAAAACCTCCATCCCATTCCATCTCATCCCATCCCAACGAAAGGGAGAGTGCCATAGCGACTAGGGAGGTAGGTAGGTAGCTAGGTGCGTGTGTGTGTGAAGTCCACCAGAAAGACCGATAGGCTAAGTAATGTAATATCAAAAGAAGGACAGAAAAAAGAAAAGGCTAGATATAAAGCGCGAGAGAGATGAAAGAGCCAAGAAGATCTAAACAAGTATGGCTGGCTGGCTGGCTGGCTGGCTGACTACCAAACACACACACACACACGAGGGATGGATTCCGTCGTCGTCGGTCCCGTCCCACTCGACTGCCTCATGCGGAAATGTCCACGCTCTGCGCGACGCCGTCGGCCTCGCCCGTGTTGACCTTCTTGCCCGTCTTGGCGATGGTCTTGAGCACCTTCTCGTAGGCGAGCGACGGCTCGGCTACCACGGTCGCGGTCTGGTTCTCGAGCGAGACCTCGTAGCTCTTGACGCCTTTTTGCGGGGGTGGGGGGTTAGCTTGCTTGCTGTTTGAACAGTGAAGGGATATGATATATATATATATGCGTGTGTGTATGTATGTATATGCGCAAGGGAGGATAATATAGTGGGGAGAGGGTAAGGGAAGGATTAATGGCATGGCTGGACTCACCATCGAGCTTCTTCAGAACGCGATCAACCGCGCCGGAGCAGCCGCCGCAGCTCATGGCCACGTTGAACTTGTACGTGTGCTCCCACGGCTGCAGCTCGGCATCGACCGGGGCGGGGGTGGCGTCGACAACGTCAGACATTTTTGTTGTTGTTGGTGTTGTTGAAGTAAAGTGGTGTATTTCTTTTGGGGAGTTTGCGTAGGGATTTGCCTGTCTTGGTGAGATGAGAGAGAGTGCGGCTTTTCTTTGGGTATAATGACGGAGAGTGTAAAAGGACAGACAGAAGTGCGTAGGTGTGTTTTGGCGTTTGAAACTCGTGAGTTGGCTAGGCAGGTAGGAAGGTAGATTTGAGGAGGGGCAAAGGTGGCTGCGTTGGTGTCCCGCGGCGGGGTGGTGGGGAGCTTTAAATGGCGTTCAAAAGTACCAGCCAGGTTGGTTCCCGGTCTTTGTCAAAACGCTCGTTGCGCTGGAATGGAACGTGACGCAAAAACAAAGTGGCACAGGGGGTAATTACCGCAAAGCAGAGATTATTAATGCACTTTGTACACATACGTTGCAGGCAAAGTCTGCGCAGTAATTGGACCTGGAATGATCAACAACAGGCTGGCAGAGTAATCAAGGCGATGTATTTTGTCAGTCTCGGATCTGTCTCGGGTCGAGTCGCGTGTAGCGCAGTCAAGCGCTCAAGGCGAGCGCTGATTTCTAATGAACGCCCTGGAGCCGGATTGCGGGCTGCGGTGCGTCGCTGTCGACATCCGCACTGTCTTTCTTGGTACAAGACTGGCAGGCAAACACAGTGCGGCGCAAAGCCAGCAAATGTCCTTTCCAATCTTCGCCCGGCCCTGCGTCCGCGCAAACGACGGCGCCAAGAACTTGAAACCTGCTCACAACCATCCCGTTGTTGGTTTCCCACCAGGACTCAACAACATGAAACGGTTAGGCTAGCTGACATGTGTAGGGATGAGCTTCTAGCGTAGTGCGATCTAAACACAACCTCCTCTACTAGGTATAACTCCCCCCGATACGTAAGGGTATTTCGACACGGAGAATCGGAAACCCCGGGTCTAGTCGACCTGACCAGGCGCAGGCCACGGTCGATGCACTTTGAGTTTGTTCGAACAAACACAAACGAAGCCAAGTAAGGTAGCACGTGGGTAGGTAGACAATTGTCACCAATATCCCACGGGATCCAACACTCCGCGAACCTGCACATCGGGGAGGACAAATTCAATCTCCATATATGCGCCACCCCCCGCCCAGGGCATCCACGACCAAAAGACGGCACGTCAGGCAAAGCCGCAGATCTGGGCTAAGCTGCAAGATCGCTGGTCGGCATGCCTGCCGAATGCCGCAGGGGGTGGGGAAGGGGTTCCATGTTCTGCGGAGAGAAGCTTCCATCCATTTTTCCAATGCTACCCTAGCCCGCGAACCACTTCACTCACTCATTGGGACCAGGTAGAGATCTATCAGCCAGCCAGGAAAAATGATGCACTAATGAATGCAAAGCAAGCAAAACACTTTTGAGATCCCGCTTCGCCAATGTTCAAGAGACCGTCTAACATAGGTATATACATACATGAACTCATTTGTGCATCTAGTATCATGCGCCGCGCGTTGGCCGGAACCAACATATTCATAGAGAGAATGCTACTACTGCGTTTGGTACTCTAACAGGGCATGCCGCCGTCATCATCCCCGAGAGTAATGCAGGTCCTCCTCCTCGTCGCCATCCTCCACCCAGGCGCCAGGGATATTTCGACCCGCCCCGGCACGGTTGGGAGCATCGGTGGCGTGCGCAGACTCCTGGGCGTCCTCGCTGTCTTGAGGTCGGTCCGGCATAAGCCTGTCGAGCAGGCGGCGCATAAAGCCCCGCCCGGTATCGGCTGTCTCGTCTTCGTCTTCGTTGATGTCGACGTCGCGATGGAGGTCGAGATCGACATCGCTCTCACCGCCGCTGAATGATCCAGCGGCAGCAGCATCGAACGGGGCTTCCGGCTCGCGCCAGGCCGGCTCGATCTCTTGAGCGAGCTGTTGTGCCAGGCGCTCTTGCATCTCCAATTGGCGCCGCCGGCGGTCCTCGGCTGTCGTCACCCACGGCAGTGGCTGGGTCTGATTGGAAAAGATGTTCTCTTCCAAGCGTGGCGGCAGGGGGTCGAAGTCAAAGTTCACCGTCTGGTAAAGCAGCTCGCGAGGCACGGCGGACATCAGCTCGGGGGTGTTGTCGAGGTAGACGAATCTTGCTGTCGCAAGTGAGACTTGAGGGCCGGCCGGGAGCGACGCGAAATCGACCCGGGGCGCTGCGTTGGCAGCATCCTGCAGGAGGGCAATGGCTTGCGGGTTGTTCCATAAATCTTTGGCCATGTGGATGTAGAGTTTTGTGTGCAGATCTTCCTCCGGGTCCCGGGGCTGGATACCCCAGACGGACTTTGGAGCGTCGAGGTTGAGGGCGCCGAAGAGGGAGCAGAACAGCCATGGCAGTTTCTGGATCCCCGCGATGAGGATTTCCCGTGCGCCGGCTTCGTCCTTGAGCTGGAGCTTCGCGAGTGGGAGAGATTGCTTGATGTAGAGGCTGGTGTCGACTCCGTGTGTCTCGTCGAGGAGTCTGGAGTTGCATAGGTCGACAAACCACTGTGCTTCATGGGCCCGGATCGCCAAGGCATGCGCCCAGTTCACCATGGCATATGGATCCTTGTGGTTGAGGCTGAGGAAGAGCTTGGTCCATTCTAGTGCAGTGCGGAAAGTGCCCTTCATGACCAGGTTTTTGATCATGTTGTAGCCGGCCAGGTAGAATTGTCGGTTGTTGGGTCTGTTGAAGTCCATCCGCACCTTTCCCTGCTCCAGCTTCTTGCGGAAGTCGCTCAGACTGGCCCTGCCAAATGTAAAGAGAGCTCTCTCTATCAGGTCGCTGGCCAAAGCAGAGTTCTGGTCTTGTTTGGCAATCTTGCTGACCTGGATGAGCGATGAGACGTGGTAAGGGTGGCGATGCAGAAAGTAGACAAGCTGCATGGGGTCGTACATCTGCACCAGCCCAAAGAAGCTCATCTCCAGATCCTCGTAGATCTTGTCGTGGGCAAACGCGAACTCGGCAGAGCCATCCTCGCCCTTGGATAGACACACCATCTTAAGGCCGTGGGCGGAGTCACGAGGCCATGTCTTCTTGCCTTCTATGAACGGGTTCGTGCGCAGGACGGTCTCGAACATGGTCTTCTTGGCTTGGCCGGGCCTTCTTGGTCCGTCGGCCGGGTGCGTGTTCAGAAAGGTCTCGAGGTCGACCCCATGCTGTCCGGCAGCCTGCGGTCGGTTCTCTTGGTCCTCGGACTGAGCGGTCTCCATCGCCCGCCCAAACAGCTTGCGCATCTCGTTCATAGCCTTTAGGTGCTGGAAGTTGATCTGCAGAAGCTCACTGAGCTGGCCCGTCGAGGTCGTTGCTGTCGAAGGGGCGTTGGATTTGCCTGATTCTCGTGGGTTGGCCAGTTTCAGCTCCTCAAGCACTCGGTCGATCTCGTCGAGTGAGTCGTGCTCATCCTTTGCTGGCGTTTCCACCTTCTTTGCCTTCCTTTTCTTCTTTTTGGGCTTCTTAGTCTTTTTCACCGGCGCCTCTTCCTCTTCCGCTCCCTGCTCGTCTTCATGATCTGCTGACGTCTCCTTGGGCAGGTCTTGTTTCTCGTCATCATCATTTTCATCATTGTCGTCGTCGCCGTCATCGTCGTCGTCCATTCCGAGAGCGGCAAATCCCGAAAAAGCATTTACGCGGGGCTGTGTGTGGATGGGTTCATCTTCGGACTCGTCGGGTCCTGAAGGAGCCTCATTTTGACTGCTGAGCAGTTCCTTCTGCTTGCGTAGCTTCCGCAGCTGCCGGCTAGCCATTCTTTTGTTATGGTGGTGTAGAATATGGGACCCTTGATGAAGTCTATGGCGAGATTGACTTTGCAGGTCAAGAAGCGGTCCTTGTAGTCACTGCCTGAGGTTGGTGTCAGGCCTCGGGTTGATGAGCTGATGGTCTCTTCTGAGAATCTAGACTGCACCGGCAAGAAATAAGTGTATGGTGCGAGATGCGATAGGATTCGAGGGAAGATGCGATGCCTTCAACCGTACAGCGACCATGAATTGGCCGCATCGAATCCTCCAAACCTGATGTTTTGCCTCGCCGATGGAGTCATTGATGATTTAAAGTGGAGTTGCGATGGAGGGGAGGCAAACGGCAAGGAAAGTGGGGGAGTCCATCGAAGGAAGGACAAAAGGGGGTTAGGGTTACGGGGGCAGCACCGTCACACTTGCTCACAGCGCCTGAAGGCGGCATGGCTGCTCTGTTTCCGTTCTCTTCCTCCAAACACAGCCCGGGTCCCTCTCACCATCCCCAAGTGTGTGAACCACCGTTTACTTGCTAGTCACGCCTGCATCTCCTGTTGTGCTGTTCAATCTCACGTTTATAAGCGCGATTCTTGTCAGTTTTTGCTTGATTTCTCTCCTCCTAGAGCTAGCTCCCAGGGCTCTGGCTCGAATTTACTGTGGTGATGGATGCGTCCTAGTCTTACTCTTCACCAGACTTCAGCAGCAAGCCTCGGCCCCTTCGAAGGACTGGATTTCCACTTCCTGATAGCAGCCACTGGTCTAGACCTCAAACGGCGGAAAATCGAACAGTTCTGGATCGGGTAACCTGTCCGGGTCAGGTTGTCGGGTCGGACGCCTTCCAACCTCGCGGATCAGCCCCGACTGTTGTTGTGGTCATCATCATCGCGGATCACGTCCGTAGTGTTCACTGCTCACAGATTCGAAAGTTCGAGATGGCTTCGTGCACACAAATGATCTCGGCCAAGCTGGTCTGCGCCCACGACGTGTCGCCCAATGGCTTGCGTCTTGGTCGTTGCGCCCGATGAAACCCTCTGGGGACAAGTTTGGCGCCTGGTAACCCATGCATGGCGTTCGCTAGTTCCATGCTGGATGTAGTGGTGTGAGGCTGAACCGAACCCCTGCCTTCGTCCTGGGTGTTCCTAGTTCCTGGGCCGCGCAGGAGGAGGGGGGCTTTCAGACTACGGCGAGGCTCTCTGTTGTGCTACCGTTTTCCTCGCGAGGTCGCCTGAAAGCCAGCCGTGCCTTTTCTCCTCTGAGTCGAGCGTCCCGAGTGACCCATTTCGTGTCTCTCTTTTATCCAAACTGGAAGGGGAGAAACCATGCGCGATCAGAGGCAATGGCCGCCAAACAGCACCACGATGATAGCGCCTTTACCAGGAACTCGTGCATCTTGGGCTTGGTGGTGAGCTGGTTCGTTGGGTTCGGCGCTCTTCTTGCCGGTGCAATATGTCTCTACCTGGAGATCCGAGATGGAAACGCGGCTCATATCAGTATGTCACATACATGGAGAGAGGTGCTTCCGCTGGGCCTCAACATTGTCGGTATGCAATCATAGCCCCGCCTTCTCTCCACACTCTAGGTGCTGATCTTGCATTGCGCAGTCACTCTTCTTAACGACAGTATGGGCTATATCCATAGCTGCTCGCTCCGGTGGGCGCTACAAAGGGAAGGGAAACTCGAATTCAACTCGAACCTCCGTCTCCTCACGGCCTCGAAGACCAGCAAGCCCAACGGGATGATCGCAAACGCCACGTACCTGGTCGGTATTGTGCTTGCCTATGGCTCAACGTCGCTCATCTTTCTCAGCCTGAATCCCGACCTCGCAGAACTCCTCAACCACGAGTACGAAAGCTCCGACATTACCGGGGTCCATATAAATGCCGTCGCGCTTCTGACCCTCGGCGCTGGTCTCTTCTTCCAGGCGATAATAACAAACTGGGCGCTGGTAGCGACGATCATCCCGACGTGGAGCTCGAATCCCCTCGACGTTGTCTGGGCCTGTACCCATGACGAGAATTCTGGAAACCAGGTACTGCCCCGGACCGGGCGATGCATGATGAGCGTTCACCAGGCGAAGGAGACCGCCAGACCTTGCCGACCGCGGCCTAGGCAAAGGTCCATTATCACGGCACACAAATACCGCGTCGCCTGGATCCTTGTTCTGCTGTGGTGCTCTTCGATTTTGGGCGGGGTCTGGGGCGGCGCGATATATGCCTACATCACGAAGGGGCATCGCAACGGCGTTCTGGGACGGTCTTGGGCATTTCTTCCAGTCTTCACCGGGATAACCGACTCGACCTGCAGTGTCTCGCAGTGTACCGACGGCACGTCAGTGTTGAATGTTGGGTGGAGCGCTGCCAAAAACGGAGCGGCAGGAACAGTCGGCGCTGTTTTCATGGTCACGGCTTTCCAATCGGTCGTCACCCTGTCTCTGCACTGTGCCGAGCTCATCGTCAACCTATCCAGAGACGAGGTGATATATCGCGGCCTCATCCATTACAGAGGTACAAACGGACACTATAATTCCGTGTGGGCCGCATTCACTTCGTGGCAAACAATCCTACTGTTCGCGCTCAAAGCCGGCGTTCACTGGGTGTTTGGGCTGGCAATCAACCTCCAGTTTCAGCTCGGCGTCAACATGTATCCTCCGCAGATCTTCTACTTTGCCGCTTTCGCCCTCGTCACTGCCATATTCGGGCTGTACTTATCACTGCGGCGGCCCAAGGGCTACCTGCCTGCGGCGTATGGGCACATCCGGACGATTGCCGACATCATTGACGAATGGTCCGACTCGGGTTCCATGTTCTGGGGCGAGAAACGGCCAGGAAATCCGGTCACTCCTGGCTATACGGGCACCAGCACCAAGCGACTGAACCAGCCCCGCGAAAACCAGTGGTACGGAGGTGACGGACAAATCCCAGCCCAATACAGAAACTCGGCGGTACCACCGGCCGCAATGGAGCTCAACACAATGAACCGCGCAGCCTCAGCACCGCCGATCGTCTATCCACCAGTTGCTCCTTTGCTGTACATGCAGCCTCAGAACCTGCACACTGCGCAGTCTTATCCCATGATGGGGACACGCTACCAGCCCCAGGCTCAGGCTCAGGCTCAGGCTCAGGCTCAGGCTCAGGCTCAGGCTCAGGCTCAGGCTCAGGCTCAGCACCAACCCAGCTATACCAGCATGAACAGTGCGTACACGAGCGGGCCGGGTTATTCGCATCAATCGAGCCACAACAGTCTGAACAGCGCATACTCGGGATATAGCAACCAGAGCACCCAGCCATTTCTGTCGAACTACAGGGGCTACTGAGTCGGTACGGGCAGACGGGGTTGTAATGTTCAAAGAAGCTAATGTATATCATGTACTTTATGAACAAGGAGCCATTTGCATTTTTCTTCTTTTTTTCTTTTCGTATTTTGGGGGCTACCCACCGGAGCATGCGGCGTCACTCGGCATTTGAACGGGATAGCACCGGGCATGGGACATTTGTGTCTCCATTGACAGAACATTCGAGGGCGTATAACACAGTACATGGACTTGGATCACATGATGGGCGATTGATCGAGACCATCAACGAAAGTTAAGCATAGATTTTGCGTTGCTTCGAAGGTTTGATGCATCGCACCGGGAAATCCCGAAGAAGAACCCTAAATTCATGTGGGAATTTCAAGAATTTTATATAACGACGGGTTACCTGGCATGGACGCTGTTCCTTGACCACACATTCTGGACACGGCAAGATCGCGCCTCCAGCTCGTCGTCAATCGTTGCCGGCCTGCAACCAAGCGACGTCACAATTGGTGTCACCTGGGCCAGCTGTGAGAGCTGTGAGTGGCGCAGCACGGTCCTGAGGGGAAGGAAGGGCTGGCTGGGCTCGGCTCCTGCAGGCTGGGGGGTTGGGGCGCGGCCTGAAAGGAAAATGGAGCCCAGCTAGGCAAAAGCGAGCTAGCTCGCCGAGTTTTCATAGGTCCCGGGTCCATTTTGAGCGAACTTTTCATCTCCTGCTTGCAACCTTCATCTTCTTTCCTTCTCTTTTCGCAGTTCATTTTCATTCGCACACACGCCGGCGGCCACCACGTTGCCCCCCGCACGCGGTTGATTTTACTGCACTGCACATTTTCAGCTGTCTTCCAGAGGTAGATCCGTTTATCTTCCTCACCTCGTTTTGATACCTTCACCACCTGTTCCCCGTCGTCGTCGCGCGCTCGTCGCCGCCGCACGCACTCTCCGCACTCCCAGCCTCCCGTTGCAATGTCTGAATTTCTAGGGTTCGTCGGAATCAGCCACCACCACCAGACTCAGTCGCGGCCCGGCCCCAATTGCTAACCTCTCCTTCTGCTGCAGAGCGCGCATATCCCTGATTTCACGGAGCGACATCCGCTATGTGGGCACCCTGCACGAGATCAACTCGGACGACTCGACCGTCTCCCTAGAGAATGTCCGGTCCTTCGGCACAGAGGGCCGCAAGGGCGTCCCCGAAGAAGAGGTCTCGGCCTCGGACCAGCTCTACGAGTACATAGTATTCCGCGGCACCGACGTCAAGGATCTCCGGATCGAAGAAGGCCCGGCGAAGGAGAACAAACCCCCTCCTGCGGTCCCCAACGATCCTGCCATTGTCGGAGTAAGTCATTGCTGTCTCCCTTGCTATCGGCTCTGCCACTCCACACTGCCACCATGATGAAGAATTCGCGGATGTAAATCTTTTTATTGTCATTGTCTGAATTGCGCAACAACCATGTTGATATTTTCCGTTGCCTTCCTTCTGATCATTGGCCTCTCTTACCCATCTTTCAACCCCCCATACAAATATGGGCAGCTGCTGACGGAGTAAGCAGGCTCGACCTAGGCCGGTAAATGTTGCCCCTGGTCCTTTAGGACCCCCTGGGCCACCTGGTCCTCCTGGACATCTCGGTCATGCTGGACATCCCGGGCCTGGACCTCTTGGTGCTCCCAACCAGCAAGGCCTGCCACAGGGTCTGCCTCAAGGTCCCCCGCAGGGCCCTCCACCAGGCGCTCCCGGATTCGGTTATTACCCTCCTCATATGGCAGGTTGGGGACGGGCTGGTGGTCCTGGTCCCAATGGATATGGCGGCATGCAGTATGCTCCTCCTCAGTGGTTCCCTCCTGGCCAGGAGTACGCGCCGCCGATGGGCCCGGGTCCGTGGAACAACTATCAGTACCCACCCGGCCCTGGCGGCCCTCCAGGTATTCCAGGCGGACCTGGAGCCCCGGGACAGCCCAGTCGCCAGCCCATGAATCCTACAACCAACAACAACAACAACAACAACAACAACAACCAGGCCCAAGCCCCCAAGCCGTCTCCGATCGGGCCGGTAGCTGAGAAGAAGCCCGTCACTCCGGCGGCGCAGGCTGAAATCCCCTCGGAGCCGAAGCCTCTGGCCCAACAGCCAAAGCAAGCGCCTGCTGCTCCTGCTGCCCCTGGTGCTTCCGCACCTCCCCCGCCAGTTGAATCTAAGCCAACCGTCGAGGAGGTGAAGGCGACAGCTGCGTCACTTACCACCGCTGCTCCAGCGGCAAGCTCTCGGGAGGCTCCCAAGGCCGTTCCCACGGGACCCAAGAGCAATCGCCCTACTCAGATCCTGCCCGCGGTTCCACTACCAATTGGTCTCACTGCGAGAGCAGCCCCGCAAGCACAGTCGACATCTAAGCCGGTCCCGGAACGAAATAACACTTCGATCCATGACGCTACTCAGGCCGCCAGAGCGGCTGTAGCTGTTGCTATGGCCAATTTGAGCAAGGCGAGCGGCCAGCCTGCTCCTGCCCCTGTCCCTCAACTGTCCAACGGTACGGCTATGGATAATCTCGCCCGGAAGGTGAATGAGATGAGAGTCAATGCCCCGCGCTCAGGAGCGCCGGGGCCGGGCCCTGCCATCCGTGCTGGTCGTGCTCGTGCTCCCCGTCCTGCCAAGGTGGAGGTCCCTGATTCGGACTTCGACTTCGCTTCATCCAACGCAAAGTTCAACAAGCAAGACGTCGTGAAGGAGGCGATTGCCGGATCGCCATTGACTGAGACTGTCAATGGAGGCTCGACCACGCCAGAGCTCGTTGTTGTAGATGCGCTCGGCTCTGTCCCAGCAGCCTACAACAAGTCGAGCTCCTTCTTCGACAACATCTCCAGCGAGGCGAAAGACAGGCTTGACAACCATGGTCAAAAGCCGGGTGGCCGGGAGTGGCGCGGAGAAGAACAACGCAAGAACATGGAGACATTTGGCCAAGGCAGCGTGGATGGCGGATACCGTGGTTTCCGCGGTGGACGAGGACGTGGTCGCGGGGGCCGCGGCCGTGGCTTCCGTGGTGGACGAGGCGCCCCTGGTGTCGCTGGCGTACCCAGGCCGCAGCCCGCCTCTCAGTAACGCCACCTCGAACGATTTTCGACATGAATTCAACACACTGTATGATTACCTCAATACCTCTGGATTCGGGATTGCTTTTTTTCTTTTTCCTTTTATGATCAGCGAAGGCAAAAACATCCTGGCCTGGTGTCTCTGGTCGGGAGTTTATGGGATGATTCTACGAATGAAAACAACCGGCACTGGCGGGTGGGAGTGGGCATCTCGTAAAAGCTAATCGAATGGGCTGCCGAGTTGAAAGCGATGAGATGGGGCCCACGGCGCACTTGGTTGTTGGCTGCATGCGGTTCTTGCCTACATTCTATGGCTCTGTCTACGGACAGGACAGGGCGGAGAGGGGTTCACTGGATAGATGCAACGAGAGAGCATCAAGAAGACGTCTTACGCATCGTTTGACACGTCTATCTTATGGTTTTTGGTCGCATCTGTATATTGAAAGAGATGAACCCTATGCATCGCCCCTTGAGAACAAACTGGCACTTGGGGAGCTGGGAATATCTGCTTGGGAGACGAGACACATTAGGAGTTATTTTGGTCCGTTCTGGCCAAAAATAAATGACAATGACTTGATTGACCGACCATATCTGCTTGAACGTTCACTGCCACTTGTTGCTGGTGACTGCGTTATGAATTTCTTGGTCGTCGTGATTCGTTCCTTAATGGTGTTGCTGTCACGTTGACTACCAGGTATCTCTGGTACCTACGATGAAGTAGGGGTTGCAACATCTGAAGGAAGTCTATGGTTTATTTACACGTCATCCAGTGGTAGGTTTTGCATCATTATAGGGGAGATATCTGCAACGTAAGCATCCAGTTGATCAATGAACTGAATTAGCTATTCAGGTGCCATGCATACATATCCGGCCTGCGGGTGACTGATGGTGTTTCTAGAAGTTTTTTATTCACGACGTACGCTTTTTACCATGCTTTCTCAAACCTGGCTGATGGTTTCTCCGAGGTACAGACATGTTGAGATGTCTTCCTCGGGTTTCTATCTCGTGATAACCATTTTTAATAGACTCTTAAGTGTAGGTATGTGTGCTCATGGTACTATACCATAAAGCCGAGCTGTGAAGGTGACTATATTTCAAAAACATTGACAAAGCATATCTTTCCTTTGATTTGGTGGGTATCACGATACTTTCTAGCCTCATCTAGTTCCAAGTAGTTTTAGCTATAGCACAATGTGAGATGCTAATAGTATGGCATCAGCCTCGTTGGCAAACAGCGAGGCAACATTTGAACAATCCACTCCATCCATTCTCTTCTCCTAGCCAAGTCCCGCACGCAAAGTGTGCTCGGCCATGTCGGTCTTGATCTATAGATCCATCTATATCCATCCCTAATCATCGCCGGATGAATCATAGTCGACCAGTCCCAGACCTGGACTTGGCCCTGTGCTAGACGGGTATGGTTGCTCTTGAACGAACGGCGCCGGCTGCTGCTGCTGCTGCTGCTGCTCGAATCCATTGCCCCAGGTGATGTTTCTCCGTCTGCTGAGCGGGTCGTCGCAGAGATCAGACTCGGCCGCCATCTTCAGATCGTGCTCGCTGAACAGCAGCCTGGCAGGTTCTTCGTCGGGCCGTGTGTCGGCCATGACCTCGTCGCCGTCGCTGTTGATCTCGCCCTCGTCGACCTCAACCTCGACCTCGATGGGAGGAGGGGGCGGAGGCGGAGGCTCGAACTTGACTCTCTTGCCTCCTCGTCCGCCCCGTGCTGAGCCTCGCGTGCTTTGCTGCTGCTGCTGCTGCTGCTGCTTACGCTGGTCGCGCTGGTCTCGCTCGAATTCCTGCTTCTGGCTCCAGGTGTTGCTGCGGCCCGGTCGCTCTTTTCTCTGGCTGTCGTCTGCGGCTTCGCCTTCCTCTGCCTCGACCTCTTCCAAGTCTGCCTTGGCTTTTCGTTTCCTCCGCTCTGTATTGTCGGCTATGACAAGGCCTTGCGGAAGGGCCATTGCGGGTGGCAGGATGTAGATGGTGGGGAACTCTACTACGGTCCGGCCGGATAGCGCGCTGGTCAGTGTGTCGGAGGGGAGCAGGGGGATGAGCTCCGTGGTGCCGGGGGCCGATCTGCCGATCTTGGTGAGGAAGTATTGCCAGCCCGAGAAGGTGACTGCCTCTTCGCCCATGTCTCGGGTGATTGGAGAGGCTTGGGAGGTGTGGGACCATGCGCCGGTGAGGGAGTGTTGGACAGTGAAGCTGCTCGAAGGCCACGTGCCGGACGGGTCCTGCGTTGGATCGGAGGAGGCGACTTCCTGGGTCTTTTTCTTCTTCCAGTGCGGTTTCCGTTTCTTCTTGGACTGCTGGTCTTCGTCGGCGTCGGAGTCTGGCTCGTTGTCCTCCTCGTTGTTGCCTTGGTCCTCGCGGCTTTGGTGGTCCAGCTGGCCGCGGTGCCACTCAAGAGTTTTTAGCAGGGCTGTGTTGAGCGGGGTGCCTTCGAGGGTCTTGTGGAGGATGCGGGTTGGTTGTTGCTGCGGCGGCTGGCTCGACTGGCCGGGCTCGCCGCCAAGGAGGTTATACACTAGCCACTCGACCTGCCAGTTGACGGTCTGAGTCCTGCGGTTCCAGGCCGTCTTGTTTTCCGTCCGCCTCACCATGCCCTTTGGCATCGTCTTGGCGTCAATGTCCAGCTGCTTTTGGCGGCGGCGAACGTGCTTGTCCACGGCGCCTTCGCCGGCGAGGGCCTCGCGAGGGTTTCGCCCCCTGGGTTGGAAAGTGACGGGCACATGGTGCAGCTCGTCGCCGTGCCACTCCTTGAGGAACTTCTTGTCCTCGTTCTCGGGGCGCAGGTCCTTCTCGCTCAGCAGGCGGCGGCCCTCGATGATGTCCCGCTCGGAGCGCTGGCGGGCACGCTCGATAGAGGCGATGAAGTTGTAGTCGTGGTCGACGCCGGCGGCGGTGCGCAGCTGGGAGATGGGCACGTAGGCGGTGGGGTTGCGGATGCCGTCGCAGTCGGCGCGCGTCTTGTGCTTCTGGATGCAGGCCAGCGAGCAGGTGCGCGCCCCGCAGCGTGGGCATTTGTACTTGGGCGGCTGCGCGTGGCAGATGCTGCAGAGCGCGCTGAGAAGGGTTTCCGACATGGTGGGTGGTGAAATAGTCCTTTGCGCAATCGTGTCGTGTTGGATGTCGGTTGTGTGCTTTTCATTTGCGTTGTTCACGTCGCCATCATCATCATGGGGTGTGCCGGCTCAATTTCAAACTGAGCTGCCGCTGATGGCTTAAGAGTTTCCAGGTTTGCCTTATCGCAACTTTTTTCAGCGGTGCCCGGAGATAGGCGGGTGTTAAGGAAAACGCATGGACTGGTGGTTCCATCCATGGATGTTAGCTCCCGCTCCAAGCACGGGGGAGGCACCACCCCACTGGGAGGCACAGACCAGGGCAGCAAGCATTTCATCATTCTCTGCGCACCTCTCTCACTGATTGAAATGCGAAAGTGTCTTGGCGGGGCAGGCATACCGGGCAGCTAATTGAGCAACCTCTCCCCCGACTAATAGATGTCATCTCTCTTCCCGTCAGATCTTTACAGAATATAGATTAGAATGTGATATCCATACCTGGTATTTTAACCAGCCGACATACGAATCCTTTTGAATGCCATTGTTGCAGCAGCAGCAGCTTCAGTGTGTGTCCATCGCCCCCTCTTTGAATGTCACATTCGAATCCATCCTGGCTGCCGAGCTCACCGCCCAATAGGAGGCGGTCAGGTATGTTCGCCTCACTCAATCAAATGCGGTTCATCGGTGCCTCTCAACCAGGACTAGCCAGGGGTAATGACTCTGCAGCCTGGAACGTGGAAGCAAATCGGGCCTCTTCCATTCTGTGGGCCCCAGTTATTTACTGCGCGGTGTTGTGTTGAATGGGACAGGAGACGCGGCATCATTCACCAGCCCGCAAGCTGGTGAGGTTGAAGATTGCTGCCGTGCCTTTGAGCAGAACGCTTTGCAATTGAGAAGGAGCTTGCTTGGAGAAAATAAACTACCAAACTACCAAACTACCATTATATGGAATATGCATACTGATTGCGATGCTCGTCGGAAAGTGGTGGGACAACGCGAAGAGTGCCTCGGCCACGACTCAGCTGTGTTGGGTGGTGATGCTGTTGGCCTGGAGTCCTGGCCTGGTTGTGTTCCCAGCCTCTTTTCTTCGTCCGTTCGTATGGAAGACGGGAAGGGAGAGGGTGGGGACTGGACTGGCCCCTCCCGGTCACCCCGGGGCTTTATTTTGACCTGTCACCTCGAGCGAACACCTCTCGTGCGGGTTCGGGTTCAGGCCATGCTGGAAACCGGGGACTGTGTTGAACTGTGTTCCAATAACACGGGCATTATTGAGACGGCCACGACGGGATGTGACAACCCCTCTCCCCTCACCTTGATGACTACAATGCGTGGTACGTGTAGGGAAGACATAATACTACACTGCGTACAGGATGCGCAAACCGTTGACATGTTGCCGTTACATCACGATAAGAGAGCTGGGGTAAACGGGTGAGGGAATTCGGGATGATTGTCGAGGTGGCTGCTGTGGTTTTTGCTTTTGCGTTCCAAATTGGAACTGTGATGGGAGGCTTGAAAGAATCCCACCAATCACCTGCAGATTTGATGGCCTCATGCTCGAAGCCACGCAAAGAAACATCATGGACGGAAGCATCCCGTCGTGCATTGGCCAGGGAGCTCTGTATTGCGGATCAAGAGGAAACCGCCGCGCACACACGAGCACCCATCGTGTTTGTCTACAGGTACTGTGTGAGTCTAGGTGTCGTCTGTGGGCTTTCTGCGAAGAAGATCTTCCATGTGCAGATGGTTGTATTTGGCGAGAATAAGAGGGGAACATGGACAGAGTAATGATGGGCCGGGTCTCGATCCTCGACCCTCGACCCTCGACTCTCTCGATTCTGGCCCGCCCGCATCAACCAAACACTGCCCCTCACCATCAACACTGCCGTCGGCTCTCGAGCCCTATCCAAGCAGTCCCGTTTGCTGCACAGCTTGGAGGGGTCGTGATTGTAACTGGCTCGTTTGCTGCTAGGTCCTGCGAGAGATGCAAACGCTCGTCCTCGATGGGTCAAAGCACCCGTAACCCATAACCCGTACGCCCACTACCTAGGTACCTAGTGCAGTAGTGTAATCCCAGAACGGGACCGATGTTTGATGGCTCTGGTGTTTCTGACACATATCAATTGACGGGGAGCCAGCGCGCTAACATCGTGTGCCGTCTTCATCTTGCATCATCGGCTGTGGTTTTGCGACGGTTTTGGTGTCCTGAGAAGAAGAGAGACAAGACTGGGGCGGATTTTGGTTCCATGGTTGGAGGCTGATCGGTGAATCCCCCAGAGTCTCGCTCCAACGAGACTCCCTGGGAGCCTGGGAATCCCGCATTGAAACCGAGCAACAGGAACCACAGCCCGACCTCCACTGGTTGGATTTAGTTGCTGATCTCCAATTCTCCATGCGTCTTGGGCCTTCCTATCGAGACCGTCAAGTGTCAATGCATGCATGCCCTTACTTGCCAGTTGAAACACGGCTGTTTGCACACGCACACACCGCCAACCGACAGGACGGGAGGGGATACAGTACAGGCGTGCACTGACCTGGACTGCAGATCACATCCTGACATCTCGAAATGCCGACATCCTCCCAATCAGCCTTCCCCAGCTATCAGCTACCCAAATTCAGATGAGCTTCCAATGTCGGGTCGTTGAGAGTTGAGACTGCTGCAATCTTGGATTTCAATCTGAACTGCCAGCTAACTCGGCTTGAGCGAGCTGCGGCCTGGCACCAGTGTCAGAAAGTCTAATGTCTTTTCTCGAAAGCATGGCGTCCAACAAGGGCTCGCGTCGATCTGCCCCTTTCCCAATCTGCCGTTTGCCAGTCTTTCAACCGTACGGGTTATGGGTCCGGGCTGACCCGCAAAGCCTTCCCTTCCCGAGTCTGTGGTCAGTCAGTCAGTCGGTGTCAGGGCGAGCGAAGCAAGCGTCGACCGGCGACAGATCTTCGTGGCTTTTTTTTTTTTGAAGCGTGTTGACTCTGGTTGAGCAATACAGCAGCTGAACCTGGAAGTCGGGCTCCCGTCTCTCAGTCGCGTCCCCTCACGCCGGGGGCCGTTCAGTGGACGTGGGACGCCGACAGCAGCGACATCCTACCATCGCTGCTGCTGCGGGCAGCTGCTGCAGACTGCAGTCCCGGTCAGCCCCATGCACAAAAAAGGCACCAGGGGCCCAGCGGGGTGCCAGTTACCATTTGGGAAAAAGTTTTTGTTGCGCTAAACGGCTCCAAGCAGCCATGCTCCGGGGCACAGTGGACGATGCAAGCCGGCCAAAAGTATCGGCTACTTTGCCTTGCATCGCCTTTTTCCACCTTGGAAAAGTCGCAGGTACAGGTTCGTTCCTGCCGAAAGTTGACCAAGTTATTTGCTTGGCTTGGGCCCCCTGCTAGAAGCCCCTTGCCAGGGAACCCCTAGCTGCAGCGTTGGATTGATGGAAATGGCGTGGCATTGGCTGGCCAGTCGTCCTCCAAGATTATTTCCCAATTCCCCGTCCCCGTCGAGTTCGAAGGCCCCCGTGGTGCCCCAGAGGTGCGAGGGTGCCCTGCAGCGTGCAGACGCAGGCTGCGGTTCGGGCTGCAGCATCTGCGGCCTGCATTTGCTTCTTCTTTCTGCTGCTGCCGTGAGGCGAGCTGTGGGTGACCAAAGTGCAACAGGACCAAGTGCAACCAGACCAAGGTGCAAACGAAAAGAGACGAGCGCCATGCTTTTCAATCCCTCGTCCCATCCATCCCATGCAGACGTGGCTGCGCCGGGGGGGGAGAGGAGGGGGGACTTTCTGAACGTGAACAAGTGCTCGGTCCCTCTCGCAAGCCCGATCCGACAGCTCTCTGCCTCTCGCTCACGTCCTTCAGGCTCCCGCTTGTCTGGTTCCCTACCTGTACCTAACCTGATCCCTATCCCTCCCTCACCTTGCACCTGGGTCCTTCCTCCAGCTTCACCTCACTTCTGCCCTGGAAGCGAAGCGAAAGCGTGGAAACCTCAACGCCAGCAAGTCTGTGTTGTTGCCCCATCGCCACAGCTCTGGTCTCCAGCTGTCCCGACTCCCGCCCGCCCGCCGTCTCCAGTCTCCACCGGGAGCGAGTTTCACGCCTAGGCTCTAGCTCATTCGTTGGCTGCGTCGTCCATCTTGTTTGCTTGATTTCTCCGTTTGCCTTCCGGGTTGCCTGCCTTCCTCGAGGTACCTGCCCTTCCCTACCTGGACCTTACCTACATCACCTAGGCCGCCCTCGGACTCCAATTGCTCGTTGCAACTGCAATTGCTCTCGCATTTGCACCTGCATTTGCATTTGCAGTGCTCCGTCACTTTCTCCATACACTCTTTCCAGAGTGTCGCAAACCGCCGGCGCTTGCTATTTCCAGGACCCGACACGACCAGGACCAAGACCAAGACCACCAAGGCAGCAAGCTCTGTCGTAGCTGCTCTGTGGTAACGACCCGGTCGAGCTTCTTTCCACATTTAAATCACTTTAATACACGAGCCTAGCGACAGTGGACCGTCCCGTCGCTCCCGAACCTCGAAAGCGAATCCACACTGCCCGAAACTCTGAATACGGTCGTACAAACGTTGACGCCAAAAACTCAAAATGGCGCCTTCGCTCAACGCTCACGCCTCGTTCCAGCGCCCGCGCACCGGCGACCGTGATGGCCGCCCTGCCACGCGCGACCAGGCCGACAGCAACCTTATCATCCCCAGCCGCACCTCGTCGCTCCATTCGCGAATCACCCAGCCGATCCCGTCAACGCTGAACATCAAGCCCCAGCAGCGGACGCCCAAGACCCTCACCCATGCCTACATGGTCTGCGGTGTCGGCCGAGAGCCCTCGCAATGGGTCAAGGCACCGGCCCCCGCCCAGGGAAAGATTGGCCACATGAAGGGCGCCGTCGGTCAATTTTGGCTCCCCGAGATCCTCGGGAGCAGCCCGAGGCTGGAGCAGGACAACGAGATCGCCCGCGCTCTGCACGCCTCCATGAGAGCTTGCTTCCCTCACGATGTGGAGATCTGCACCGGCCGGAGCCAACCCCACTGCGTGCACCATGCCTTCGTCCTCCAGCAGGACTCCTCGCACACGCTCTATGGCATCTGCCTGCGTGTCTGGTCGCGGGCTGACGAGAAGAGAGCCGAGACAATCCGGGATCTGCGCAAGAGGACCGAGCCGGATTTCTACGACAACCCGGATGAGCAGTACTGGATCCCCTACTGCTTGTCGTTCCTGTCTCGGTACCCGCTTTACAACCTGCTCGGCGACTACCTGCGCGGCATGTGGATTCACTGGAACAAGGCGACAAACCTGTTCCATGCCGAGGAGGTGTCTCGGATTCTCAGCTTCCCTGCCCCGCGCTTGAACGACCTGGTTCGGATTGACATGAAGGACTACGCTCTTTGCTACCAGTTCCCCTCCTCGCCCACCGGCTTCCAGAACTTTGCCATGTGGCCATTGTTCTGCTGCCTGTCTATTCCCAACATTGTCGGAGTGATCGAGGCTGCCATCTCCCCAACGCGTCGCATCATCTTTGTCAGTCATTACCCTGCCATGTTGACAATGGCCGCCGAGACGGTTAGATTCTGTGTCCGCGTCTATGAGTGGAGCGGCCTCTACGTCCCTGTTGTGCACGCCCGCCACGCCCAGGAGCTCGTCCAGGAACCTGGCCCATACATCCTGGGTATTACGGCCGAGTGCAGATCTCTCTTCACCGCGCCCAGCGATGCCTTGGTCGTCGATCTGGACCGCAACTTTGTTTTGACCTCCAGCCCACCGACTGCCCTCAACCCGGGCCAACGCAATAAGTTTGTCACCCGTCTTACTCAGTCTCTGAATGGCGACGTTACGCCCTCCGGTGTTCCCCAGAACCTACGGTCAGCGTATGGTGGTGGGAAGCTAGTGCCCGCGGGGCAGATTATTGTCATGCGGGGTGAGGTCGAGTCCATCCAGGACCCCGAGTGGTGGAATCAGGACGCAGTCATGGCCGTAATGGACCATGTGTGCGAGAAGATGGTGAGTCGAATTTGCAAAGGCCCCGTTTCTGCTTGTACCCCGATTGAATGCTAATCGAATATCAATATCAGGGTCGCAACACTGGGCTCAAGGCTGTTTTCGGAGGAACTGTCAAGAAGCCGCTGATGACGAAGGTTTCAATGAGACACTTGAACGAGATCGTCCGCGAGCGGAACCAGTACTCGCGAGATGCCTTGGAGGCATGGCAGGACTTCATTAACCTTAAGGGGCGGATGGAAACCGAGCTCAGCAAGGTTTCCAAGCGGAACAACTACTTGAATGACGAGTTGGAAAGCTGGAAACAGCAGGTAAGTTTGCCAAATTCAAAGCTTTTGTTCGCAAAGCGCCCTGGATTGTGCTGACGCATTCCGCAGTTCCTTAAATTCCAGGCCTTTGCCGAGACTCTCACCAAGGAGACTCAGGATCTCAAGGTCAAGATCGAGAACCACAAGCGTGAGAACCGCCGCCTGGGTGGTCTCATTGACCAGCAGAAGGACGACAACTCTCGCATGTCGGTACGCTTGGCCGGCACTGAGAAGCAGCGTGACGATGCTCTGGAGGCTCTCGTTCTCCAGCAAGAGATTGCCGAGGAACTCGAGCGGGAGCGCAAGAGAAACAAGAAGGAGCTCACTGCTCTTCAGCACACCAACGTCACTATCCTGCGACAGCGGGATGAGGCTCGTCGCGTTGTCTTGCATTTGCGCAGCTTGATCTCTGGCCAGCATCACCACATGGAGCATCTGGTTAAGACCTTGACTTCTCCTGATGAGCTTGTTGCCGAGATCGAGGCTGGCTATGTTGCCGAGGACGCTCTCGCTGATAGCGAAGGTGAGCCATAAATTCCCCACCAGAATCTCCGTGTACCCATTCTAATCTTGATTCTCCAGACACGCCAAACGACGATACCCGGTTCATGAGGAATCTTTCGCGCGCAAGCCGACGCATTTCCACTCAGAACTTTGTTGACGTCGCAGATCGCCACCTGAAGGACAAGACGGATGCTATTGCCCACATCATTCGCAACATCTCGGAGCAATGCCAGGCCGCCGTTGAAGGTCTCCAGCTGGCCCAAGATGCCGAGCTCGGGACCAACAGCGACTCGACGTCTCGTCAAAATGCGAGGCTGGCGAAAGGCCGCCGAGGGAGTAATCTCTCCGCCACCCAAAGTGAGGACTGCCACTCTGCAGCGACATCAGAGGCAGGCGACGACAGCCTCCTCCACCCCAACAGCGGGCGTGCCTCTAGCATCCCACCCACACCGGATCTCATTCCCAACCGCAGCAGCACTAGCATGTCAATTCTTAGCACGACCACGACCCCAGAGCGCTCCTCCCAACAGTATATCATTGGACATGACATCCCCACGAAGATCGTCGAGGACGACGAGGATGAGTTCACCGACCACAATGAGAATGAATCTAACCCCATCCCCCAGGAGCCGGGAATGGTCGGCAAGCACGCAGAGAGCCTCATTCACAGGCCCTCTGGGGCGCGCATCAGCGCGCTGGGAAGTTCCCGTTAAAGAGTCTGGTGATGAGGAGAGCGAGGAACAGAGTTAATTGACCGCACCCCAGGTCATACGTACGTACATACGTATGGACAGTGGAGTTGCTGGCCGTGGAAGGGGGAGCGGGAGGGAAATGGGGCGGCATCGTTTTCTAACCATTTCTACTCTGTGCATGCCTTTTTTTTTTGTTTGCGACACGTTTATACCGAATCTTTTCCGTGCAGCAAGGAGATAGGGGGAGGTGTTATACTCACGGTCGACTACTGTTTGGACGAAAGAACTATCTTTTTTCTTTCTCAGTTTATTTACCAGGCGTTCGTCTAAGATATCTATGTGGTGTAACTCATTTTTTTTCATTACTTATTACATACCTACCTTAGCTAACTTTGTCTCGTCCCTTTTATTCTCCCTTGGTAGCAGTTAGCAGCAGCAACAGCAGCAGGCGATCTGGCATTTTCGTTTATGATACGGAATACGGTATAGCCTTCATTGGGGGACGAAATGGGTGTTAGCTCGAGACTTTTTATTCAACAACTTGTTTATTTGTTTTTTTATGTCAAACATCGATTACGTGATATTATTCATTCTGGAGTTTAAAGGTCGTTTTGCAGAAAGCGGATATTTGCGTCTTTTGCTAGCTAGCGAGCGAGGGAGCGAGCGAGCAATACAGCGAGTGTGTAATTAAACCGCGGACTGCCAGGTAGATTTCTTATGCGTAACAGTGACTTGCTTGCTTGGTATCGAGGGCGGTGCAAAATTACCATACATCAAAGAGGGTGACGAGTATGGTTATATTTTGTGGCAACTTGATAACATATGCTAGTGAAGACGGGGATCAGGAAGGATGAATAACTAAGGTATCTCTCTGTCCTTAATCCTAAGCACGTCCGTTGTCTTGATGACCACAGAACTTAACTTCTGAGTTTTATCTACATAAACGGCGTGAGAGAGCCGGATATTCCACGCGCCCCTGGAGGGATATAATGGTGTTTTGCAGGCGGACCTTTCCAAATTTGGTCGAACGTGAGCGCTGGCATCTGGACCGGAGGGTTAGGATTGGTTCTAAGCACACCCAAATCGCGCGCAACTTGATACCCATTTGCGAGCTGTTCCACATCCTTCAGCTGTATCTTTCCCATGGACGAGAGATACACATGCTGGCCCATCCAGGATGTCAGCTCCGATGGCCTGAGCATTATCCGTACGAGGCTAACCAGGTAGGCTAACAGGCCTATGATCCCAAAGGCAGCGGCGGCGCCATAGTAGCTGCCTGTCTGTGAGGTCGACCGAGTCCTAGAGAAGATGGGATACTCGACCGCGACGTCGTCATTTTGACCGAGTTGTAGACCCATTGTAAGATGGCCCGAACGGCCATTGGGTCTGGTGAGACTGCTCTGGGTATTTTGGGGCATGCCCTAGCTTTGTGCTGTTCATGGCCGCCAGCTGAGCGCCCATCGCGGCCATGGCGCTTCGGACCAGCAGGCTGACGCCCTCCCGTGGTCCCGTATCTGGATCAACGAGGATAGCGTTGATTCAGTTGCTGTTGGGTAGGGAGACGATGCTGACTTGCTCGGCCATCATGGGTATGGTTCTCTGTCCAAATAATTGAATAGACGGCAAGTTGCCTTCGCCGCCTTTATTGCTAATCCAGGAGCAGTCTCCGCTCGAAACAAGGCGTCTAACCTCAGCGATAGCCAGAGATATACTGTAGGTGATTCTTCGACCAACCGGTTGTTTTTGTGAGCCGTCGTTCAGCCAACTTCCATTCTGAGCCCACTGGATTTGCAGAATTCCCGGACTGGAAATTCTGTAGTCGACAACTGCCTCTGCGGTGTTGATCCAAAGCCGACCAAGACCCTTCACCCGTGTCCAGTCGGATGGATCGGCAGCCATAAAGAACTCACCGTCCTCCTCAGTCTTGTTCGCGACAGCCACAATCTCCCGGGTGTATATCCACCCACTCTCAAACGTATGCAATGCGTTATTGCAGTCTGCCCAACCAACCATGTCGAGACTTGATGGTCGTTGAGGGGTGCTGTTTAGAGTGGGCGAACTGCGTGGGCTAAGAGAAGCCAGGGGATGCTTAACATCGTCGGCGTCTTGCTGCTGCAGAAAGCACGGTTCCTGCCCGTCGGACCGTCGCCCAGCCAGGGACTCGCGGTTCCGTTGTCCACTAGACCATGCATTGGGGGAAGGCGGAGGGAGATCTTGGACGGCTCCATATGCTCGTATACTTTGATAGTGACCTCGATGACGGCGAATTTGTATGAGACGGACGCTGCAATGCCGAGAGCAACGACGATATAGCGGCCAACAACGAAGCCAGGAAACCCGCGGAATCCAAACAGCACAGGGGCACTCGGCTGCGAGTTGAGATAGCGGGCGTAGTCGAGTCCGCGGGTCCTGGCGGCTTGGTTGCTACACCAAAAATTGAAGATCTGGTTGTAAGCTCCTACCAGACCGAACGACAGCAGACTGAAGCCAGCGCCAACGACGGCCAGCCATTCCTGGACACCAAGTTCTGACCCGGTACTGAAGATGGCTTGCGAGTTCTGTGATGTATTGAGCTTTCATGGCCATAGGTACTCGTTGATGTCCAAAGAACAAAGAGGTCGGGGGGTGTTGAAATACACATTCCGTCTACCTGAAGTCCACAGCAGCAGCTGCTGAGCCGTAAAAGGACTCAGGATACATCGTTATCGGTGACCATCGAGGAGGCAGACTGCCCAATTTATATAAATAAATTGGGACTGAGGCGATGACGATGCCTCAATCCGTCTCTGTTTCCTGACGGGCAGCCTGCTCCGTTTGCTGTGCCGCTTCATGGGAGGAGCGTGTAACCGTCGCCAAGCAATCTCTTGTTGTCGAGATGGTCGCACGTCGGTGGCTGCGCAGCTGTCAACAGAGTTGGATGGACGTTGAAACAATTAAGATCCTGGTCCATGCAATCAAGAGCCGGGCTGGGATCCAAGCTCCCGCCGCTGTTGGGTGTGGCAGTCGAGAGAACGGGAGACCGCTCTTGAACGCACTAACCCTGGGGAGGTGCCCATTGGGGCAGGGGTCCCCGGTCGCGCTTTACATGCATGTGCCTCGTTGCCCGGTGGAAACCAAACAATCAACAATGACAGCTGAGCAATTGGTCGGGAAGGCGCCAGCCGACAAACACGTTGGAGAGCGGGCAGCCGGCCTCCAGGTCTTAACGCTCAGCTTCTGTCCTGTCCCCCCTCCTCTTAACAAACACCTGTTATACCCTGCAAGATTCTGCTTTTCTTTGATGGCTTCACTTTGGATTATTCCAAGTTGAATGAAGTTCAGATTTTTTATTTTGGCTTGCTTGCAGTTCGCGAGCGACTTGCAGGGAAATAAGCCCCAACAAACGACGCGCTGCGCTGCTTTGACGTCTCCAATTCCAGATCATCTCGCATCGCATCCACATTCCTCCAACTCCCAACATCCTCGCACATTCCACGCATCCACACGCGCGCAAACCGTGCAGCACATCGACGTCACCGCCACAATGCCTCCCATCGAGAGGGATGCGCCGCGTGATATGGACAAGGCGTTGAGACATCAACATTCCGCCTCGTCGGACCAGGGCAGCCGCGCCTTGATCATCCCCATGTACGTATACCGGTAGTGTCATAAGCTCTGGGCTTCTGCCTCTCTTTTGCAACGATAATGGCAATGGCAATGTCATGTCAGTCCTCTGGCGCACGCTAATCAAGAACAGGTGGGACAGCTCCGACCCAGAAAGGGCACCGCCGCCTTTGCCTCTGAACCCGCAGTCGCCGGGTGTCGTGTCCCGAGCCGGCACGTCGAGTGCCATCCAGTCGGCGCATGCTGCCTTGACAGAAAAGGCGCGCGAGAGCGCCATGGTGCCCCATCTCCCAAAACGCATGAATGACACATCGCCCGAGAAGTCGTTGCTGCGCGGCTCACAGCATCGGCGCATGCAGTCTCTCCAGCCGGCCTCAGTCAAGGACTATGGCATGATGATCGAGGCCGGTCGGGAGTCCAACTCCTCGACTCCGAGGTCTTCAGAGAAGACGGACAGGCCCTCCACGCCGTCCAGGAGCCGGGATCCCTTTGTCGAGCCTAGGGACGAGAAAGACGACCGAGGGCTGATTGCCTCTCCCAGGCTAGGCCCTAGCCTGACTCCTATCATCCGCCCGTCGGTACGGCGGCCACACAGCAGCATCCTGGGCGAAAACACCCCTCCGCAATCGGCTACCATGCTCGCCCTGCAGAACATGGGCAACTACAGCTCCAACTCAAACTCGCACACGCCGACTCCCAAGGAACCCGAGACTCCTCTTGCGAATATAACCAATGCCTCGACCGCACTGGTTCGAGCACCCCAGTCGCTCGAGGTGCTGTCGAACCAGATCCTCACCCTCACAAATATCGCAACGACTCTTCAGAAGGAGATGTCACAGCTCAGCAGACGAAGCAGAGACAATGCCACAGACCTGCTAAGCCTGAAAGAGGCTACCAACTCTCGAGACGAAGATATCCGCAAGAGCCTTCGTGAACTGATTTCCGACGCCAAGACAAAGATGTCCACCAGAGATCAGTACGGCGGGCCCTTGCTGCTCGAGGGCAGATACCATTCAACCTCTCCTACCGCACTCTCAAAGTCGGCTCCTCGTCCCTTCTCACTCCCCCGAATACCGTCTCCCAATAGTTTTGCGGCGTCTCTAGATCGGGAATCATCCATGAGCACACCCTCCCTTTATGGCTCCGACTCCCCCGCCATAATAGCCCTGCTTGAGAAGATCCTTCGCGAGATGGGGACGCGAGAGGGCCAGGACTCGCTTCTTGCTCAGCTCACTGAGCTTTCCAGAAAGCTTTCTGGTATGGCCGGAGCAGATAAAGTCGACGAACTTGTGCGTCTCGTCAAGTTCAATCAACAGCAGGCTGTTGTCCCTGCCGCCGGAGGGAACGGTGGCGACGGTGGTGGTAATCGTGATCGCGGCTGGAGCTTCGAAGAGGATGACGAGGGGCCGCATCGGAGGGAAATCAACTACAACCAGCATGGCTCCATCCCTTCTCGAGGCGGAAGACTGCTCCCAGAAACTGATGGACATCGTTCACCGATTCCCCCTGCCCACGCCGCCGAGGTTATCAATGAAGATGTCATCAAGGCCATTCGCACCGTCAAGGACAGCGTCGCCCAAGGAGGCGGTCTCACAGCCGAGGTCAAGGCTCTGGTTCGAGAGCTCCGTGGTGAAGTTCTCGGAATGGGCCGGGAAATTGGCCGCAGGCTTGACGAGGTTGCCGCCAAGGGAACCGAGAAGCCTGAGGGTGCAAGCAACGCTGAGATGACAAAGGTGGTTGAAGAGGGCCTCGAGGAGATGAAGCAACACATGAACAATCTCCTTCGTGAGCATCGTCGCCAATCACTTGAGTCGGTAGGCTCGCGAGAAACCACGGTGGACTACAAGGAGATCTACAACAGCATGAGAGCCGCGCTCAAGGATTCCCAAGCAAACAAGCCGCGGGTCCCAGAGCTTCGGCGAGAGGATGTGGTCCAGGCAGTCAAGGATGCTTGGGAGAAGTACAAACCCGAAATCGAAATCCAGCAGATCGGTTTGGAACGGGACGAGGTCCTTGAATGCCTTCAAGAAGGACTCCGCGCGTACGCACCGCGGGACGACCGACCTCCAGGAGCCACCAGAGACGAAGTATTCAAGGCTGTCGTTGAGGGCTTGAAGCACTTTGTGCCTCCACAGGTCGATATTCCCGCCACGCTCTCTCGGGATGAGATCCTCGAAGCAGTTAGAGAATGCCTTGAAGAGTTCGAGTTCCCAGTGGCTCCATCCACGGGCCCGGAGATCACCAAGGACGACATGTTGGATGCTGTCAAGGAGGGTCTTCACACATTCGACTTTCCGACTCCACCTCCCCCACCTCCCCCCGGCCCCGATCTGACGCGGGACGACGTTCTTGACGCTGTCAACGAAGGGCTGCACTGCTTCGACTTTTCTGCCACATACTCCGCGGCCCTAGTCCCAGTTCCGCAGACTCTCTCCAAAGGAGATGTGTCTGATGCTGTCAAGCAAGGCTTGAAATCTCTCGACCTCTCCGACGACATGTTGGAAGCCGTGAGGGAAGGCGTTCACTCTCTTAATCTTACGAGCGACATGGCCCATGCCGTGAAGGAGGGCCTTGAGTCATTTGATTTTGCGTCCACTTACTCTTCGGCTCTCGTTCCGCGGTCCGAGCTGTCGAGGGTTGATGTCGTGGATGCGGTCAAGGAAGGACTCGAGGCCATAGACGTCTCGAGTGACGTGGAAAATGCCGTTGCCAAAGGCCTTCAGTCATTCGATTTTGCTGCCACATACTCGTCTGCTCTTGTCCCACACTCGGACATCTCCCGAGTGGATGTTGTCGATGCCGTCAAGGAAGGCCTTGTGGATATCTCCAGCAACGTGGCGCACGGCGTCAAGGAGGGGCTCCAATCCTTTGACTTTTCTTCGATCCCTGCCCTCCAGACTTCCTCGGCTCTTGTGCCGACATCTCCAAACAGTGATGAGATTGTCCACCGTCTTCTCGAAATCAGAGACTATCTTGAGATCGAATTCAAGGCCGTGTCTGAGGAAGCCAAGCAAAACGTTGCAGCCAGCGGCCGGGACACCGAGCAGGTTCTAGACGCAACCAAAGACGGCTTTGAGAAGCTTCGTCAGGATATCGAAGTCTATGTTGACCGCGCAAGAGGCGATTCGGATCAAGAAGAGTTCATGGCGCACCTCGTCAGCACCCTTGACAGCTTCCGCGTTGAAATTGGCGACCTGGTTGCCAAAACCGCTGATAGCTCAAAGGCACTGGTGCGGGAGGAGATCGAATCTCTGCGCGATACCGTCAATTCTTCGCTCGTGCCCGCTCTACCTCATGGCGGGACCCCGAAGGAGATCATCGAGGCCATGCAAGAGGGATTCGGTGGTCTTCGGTCGGAGATCAGCACGCGGCCCATTGCAGGTCTGACGGAGATCTTGGACGCTCTGCAAGAAGGTCTGGGAGACATTCGAACCAGCATTGACAAGCTCAGTGCCAAGCCTGCCGACTTAACAGCCAACGATGAGATCCTAGATGCCCTCAAGAGCGGACTCGACGGTGTGAAGTCTGAGATCGACGTTCTCCGCGAGGAGAGCCGGAATGATCAAGCCTTAGCACACATCGGCGACACTGCCACCGCGATGGTGGCTACAGAATCTGTGCTGAAGCATGACGACATCAAGAACCTCGAAGTCCTTATTTCCCAACTTGGCAGCAAGGTCGAGGCGTTAGAGTCGGCACCACCCCCGGTGATCGAAGCACTCTCCAAAGAAGACCTCACTGACATGGAGGATCTGTTGCGAAATGTCGCAGGGTCGGTCGCAGGTCTCTCGGGCCGGGAGCCTCTGGAGCCTCTTGAGGACATGCTCCGGAATATCCAGGAAACAGTGGCGGGAATGTCGGCTCGTGAGCCGCCTCCCCCACTTGAGCCGCTGAGCACCGATGCTGCTACAAGAGAAGATGTCGAGGCTATCGAGAACATCTTGCGGAATACAAAGGCTCGCCTCGAGGATCTCATTGAAGGCGAGCAGGCTGTTCGCAAGGACCACATCGACACCCTGGAAACACTCATGCTGGAGGCCCGCGAAAGCATTACCGGTCTGTCATCGCAAGTCGAGATTCTATCTTCCAAAGAGGATGTCACCATGGTTGAGTCGCTTGTTACACAAATCATTTCCTCCTTTGACGAGATGAAGGAGCGCCATGAAAAGGCACTCGAAGATCCGGAGAAGGTGACCAAGACTGATATCGATGCCATCGAAGCTGTCTGCCATGATACCAAAAACGTCATTGAGCAGATCGTCAAGGCGGACCTTGCTACTCTCCCAACAAAGGAGGACCTTCAGGGCCTGGAGAATCTCCTTGCAGAATTCCGAGAGCGTATCGACTCACACGCCTCGTCTACCGCCAAGGCATTCGAGGAGCGTCAAGCCGAGACTGTTGGTGTGAGCGACCGTGTAATCGAGGTAAAGGGTGTCCTTGAACAATTCCAGGACATCGTCAGAGACAAGCTGGAAGACGGAGCAAAGGGCATTGATGCCATGAACGCCATTCTCGACAACCTGGGCGACATCATTCGGAAGAACGCCAACAACAGCGACGACCTCAAGGAGATGTTTGAAACCATGAAGGAAGAGTTTGACGAGTCGAGGGCTGGCGTCGTTGGCGCTAAGCTTGAGGCCGACGACAAATTCCAGATCACGACTGACACTCTGGTCGCCAAGCTTGACGAGCGTATGGGCGAGCTTTTCGCCAAGTATGACGAGTTCCAGCAAATGCAGGAAGACCGTACCGCAAAGGGCGAGGAACGGGATGTTGAGATGGAAGCAGCTGTCATCGGCACTAAAGCTATTGCAGAAGAGCTCAAGACCTTGATCGACACTCTGGGCACCGCTGTGACCGACTCCATGGAGAAGATGGAGGAGGCTTCCCGGACAGTCTTTGACCGGGTAGAGGACCTGGTCAACAAGTCGGAAGAGAACCATAACGACGGCAAGGTCGATCATCAACTCACCCGGGACACAGTCCAGGAGGCCATTGGCAAGGTCGATGGCTTGCAGGGCCATGTTGCTGAATTCCAGCCCAAGATTCTGGAGACGCTCCAAGAGGTGATTTCCCTTGTGGGCCAGCACTATGAACACGCAAAGACTTCGGCCGACGTCATCCAGCAAACGATCGAAGATGCAAAGCCGGCCCCACCCGAGAAGTATGACGACAGTGTTGTGCACGAGAAACTCGACAAGCTCGTTGACCATACCCACGAGGCTGGCAAGGCATTTGCACAGCTCGAAACTCTCGATAAGGTTCATGCGCAAGTCCAGCATACCGCAGCGGATCTTGCCGTCTTCATTGCTGCCCAGACCCAGCGTATCGCGGACGAGCATGAAGACAGAGAGAAGAGCCTACAAGAGACGATTATCGCTCTCGAGCGACGCCTGGCGGAGAAGGAGCAAGTGGAAGCGCATGTGGCTAGTCTCAGAGACGAGGAGTCGCGCCTCAAAGAGACCATCAACGTCACTCTTCGGGGTGAGCAGGAGATGATCAAGGAGCAGTTCATCACAAATCTTCAAGAGGAAGAGTTGAGACTCAAGGAGATGAATGCCAGCCTTATTGAGGAACAGGAGAAACTCAAGGAGACGTTTATTGCCGGCCTCAAAGATGAGCAAGCACGTCTTATGGAGACAAATGTTGCGCTCAAGGACGAGCAGGAGCAGCTGAAGGAAACCTTCATGACCAGCCTGAAGGACGAACAAGCACGTCTTATGGAGGTAAATGTTGCTCTCAAGGATGAACAGGAGCTGCTCAAGGAGACGTTTATGGCCAGCTTGAAAGACGAACAAGCACGCCTTATGGAGATGAACATCATGCTCAAGGACGAACAGGAGCAGATGAAGGAGACGTTCATCACCAACCTTAGGGAGGAAGAGGCCCGGCTTAGAGAGGCGAACGAGGCTCTCCGACTAGAGCAGGCGACGCTGAAAGAGACCTTCCTGAGCAGCATTAAGGAGGAAGAGTCGAATCTCAAAGAGGCCAACGCCAGGCTCCGGGATGAGCAACAGCAGCTCAAGGACAGCCTTCAGGAGGAGCAGCAACAAATCAAGGACAGCTTCCGCGACGAGCAACAACAACTGCGGGACATCTTCCGCGAGGAGCAAGACCAACTGAAGGACAGCTTGTTTGCCAATCTCCGAGACGAGGAGCAGCGCCTGAAGGAAGTCAACGCCACTTTGAGGGAGGAGCAAGAGCAGCTCAAGGCCTCCTTCAAGGAGGAGCAGGAGCGGTTCAAGGTCGAACTCCTGAGTAACTTGATGGAGGAGCAACTGCGGCTGAAGGAAGCCAACGCGTCTCTTCGTGAGGAGCAGGAGACCCTCAAGGCAGACTTCCTCGCCACCCTCAAGGACGAAGAAGCGAGGCTGAAGGAGGGCCTTCACGGGCTGCGCGGCGAGCAAGAGAGTCTCAACCGCCAGAAGATGCGGTTGTCGGCGGATCTGTCGTCGCTCGATACCGCCCTCCGTCTTCGCCGCGAGGAGCTCCACGACATGGAAGCGCGTGCCGAAGGCCTCGAGCGCCGTATTCTCGAGGGCGTCATGGACCACTCGCGTGTCCTGCTCATGGCTAAGAACAAGCGAGCCAACAGTGGCCGCGACTCGATGAACCGTAAGCGTGTACCAAGTGACAGACCAACCGATTCCACGGCTGCACCACCACCACCCTCTGAGGCGGCGCCTGAGAATACCAAGCCCCGTACCGCTTTCAACTTGGCTATGTCAGGCAAGAGCAAGCTCGCGCCGGTGAGCACGGATGGTGCGTCCCGCCGCATCCTTTCGCTCAGCCAGATCAACAACAATGTGGCTACGGGCGGCGTCAAGCGGAGCCAGAGCGTTAGAACCGCCGGGGCCCCTGCACGTCTCCGGAAGGCCAGTTGGGCTGGTGGGAGCAGACTTCCTGGTGCCAAGGGCTATGGCGATCTGGACAAGGACGACAAGGAGAACATCGCACTGAAGGAGAGCGACGAGGACAATGAGAATGAGTTCGACGAGGTGTATGAGAGCCAGCACTCGCCGCCATCGCAGCTGCCGCCGGTCGATATTTCGGTCTCCGGGCCGGCGTCAATCGCGGACTCGGAGCACGGGGAGGAGCACGAGGAGGAGCACGCAGAGGAGCACGCAGAGGAGCACGCTGGGGAGCACGCCGAGGAGCACGCCGAGGAGCGGGTTGACGACGACAATTACGACATCGTGGATGATGCAAGAGAGGGTGAGGAGGAGGCCCAAGCCAGTGAGGCCGAGACACTCCGAAGGTCGAGCAGAGGGTCTACCGTCATAACGAGCACGGAGAGCTTTACTGGCACCGAGGGGTATTCTGATGATTACGACGATGACGATGCCCAGAGCGACTGGACTGAGAGCGTGATTGGGACGGAGAGCGCGCTTAGCGCGACGCCGGATGAGGGCAATCAGGTGATGGTGTTTGGCGGTTGAGCGGGTCGGCGGGTTGGGGGTTGATGAACAGCGCTTTGGTTTTGGTGTGTGATGTGATGGATTGATGACGGCACGAAGACGAAGGATGGATGTGAGGGAGGGTGGAGGAGACTCGTGGGCAGATTGACCAGACGACGTTCGCTGTTTTTTATATTATACCTAACGTTATATCCTTGTTGTTTGGCCTTGGCTTGGTTGTTTGCGTTAAATTTTAGCTTGTGGTGGTGTATGGTACTGGGTAATTATTCTAGGTTTTACTGGCATTTCTTGTTCTAAAATGCGAGAGTTCTGTACCCGTTTGAGGACGACGGTTGGCAAGCGAGGTGCAAGGTGTTGGACTTATCGGAGACCTGATGGTCGGTGTTTATTAGTGATGAGAATGAAGTGGTGTTTCTGTGCAGAATTGGATGTTGTCAGCCCCTTTCAATTGTTGACCTCGCATTGTTGCTGTCGGGCCGTCTGCAGGTGCCAGGAAATTTGGCGGGGCGTGAGAACCTCGATGGACGATGGGAGGTCCCTTTGCAGAAGCGGGGCGGGCAACTGTCGCCGGTACACGCCGACAACGTCAGGAGCGCTTCAGTTCACCTTTGGCTCACAGACGACAACGACAACAATTCGACAAGATCAACCAGCCAGCCAGCCAGCCAGCCAGCAGTTATTCCATAATTGGGATTTCAACCTCACGAGTGCAAACACAGCACAACGCAAAACGCATCAAAATCTATATCATGAGCGAGACAGCCGTCGTGGATATGAAGATTGATCCCGCGCGGGCGAGCGCTCTCATCTCACAGCTGCAGGGCGTCAGGGAGAGGATCGCTGCCGTGGCCCAGGGGCGCCCGGTGAGTGTTATGTCTTGCATAACTCCTGCCATATCTTTTTGTTTCTCTCTCTCTTTCTCTCTCTCTTTCATTATTATCACTTTTCCCAGCATCGGCGTTACAAATATATCTTCGAAGCATACCTAAGGTAACTAACCAACGAACAATAACAAAAAAAAAAGGTCCGCCTGGTCGCCGTCTCCAAGCTCAAGCCGATCAACGACATCCTGGCGCTGCACACAACCGCAACTTCCCCCCAGGTCCACTTTGGCGAGAACTACGCGCAGGAGCTGGGCCAAAAGGCCGCACTGCTCCCCCGCTCGGTGCAGTGGCACTTCATCGGCGGCCTGCAGTCGGGCCACTGCCGCAGCCTGGCCAAGATCCCCAACCTGTTCTGCGTGTCGAGCGTCGACTCGCTCAAGAAGGCGCAGCTGCTCGACAAGTACCGCGGCGAGCGGATCGCTTCTTCTTCTTCAGAGGGGGAAGAGGTACCGAGACTGAATGTGCACGTGCAAGTCAACACGTCAGGCGAGGAGTCCAAATCCGGCTGCGCGCCGGGCGCCGACACGCTTGCCCTCTGCCGCGTGATTGTCCAGGGGTGTCCGCACCTGCGCCTGCTGGGGCTGATGACGATTGGCGCCATCGCGCGCAGCCGGGCGGCGACCACGGCGGAGGAAGAGAACGAGGACTTTGTGGCGCTGAGGGCGCAGCGGGACTTGGTTGCGACGGAGCTGGGGCTGGGCGTCGACGAGCTCGAGCTGAGCATGGGCATGAGCGAGGACTTTGAGAGCGCGATTGCGTTGGGCAGCGGCGAGGTCCGGGTTGGGAGTACCATTTTCGGGGAGAGGCCTGCGCGAGCGGATGCCAAGGTTGTTGTGTAGGCCATATGCGAATGGGGAAGAATCTGATATTGCGCGTGGGTTTAGGGTATTGTCGTTGCTGTTCACAACCAACCGGCTCGCCCCCCGTGTTCCTTTCTGTGCTAGATACCATGATGCTTCTTCTTCTTCAAGACGCGAGACTTATTCTCACCATCTCGTTGCACCTGACGTCCGTAGACAAGCCTTGCTCTGATACAACTCATACACTTCCAGCATTGGATACGGTGAGAGACACACCAGTACGGCAATCACGTACAAAAGATTGGATGGACAACATCAAAGCGACAAAAAATGCATTCAAGGCTTCATTCGGGAGCGCGCAGACAAAAAAAAAAACCTAGATAAGGCCAGCGCAGCATATAAATTAACCTTCGTGCTGTTTTATAATACAACTGACTACCTACCTGCCTACCTACTCATACAACGACAACACACGCCGCTCAGACCAACCAACCCACCCACCCACCCACGAGAGAGACAGACAAAGACAGACAGACATCAGAGGACGACAGACAGACAGCCTCCCCATCACCGCGTGTACTATACACGACGCTTGGGGCCAATCTTGTCCCTGCCATCCATCCACGGCCTCAGCACCTCGGGGATCTTGACCGACATGTCGTCCTCGTCCCAGCCGTTCTCCAGGATCGCGGCGAGCACCCGCGGCACCGCCAGGGCCGTCCCGTTGATGGTCCAGGGGAAGACCTGCTTCCCGGCGACGGGGATGCGCGTGGCCAGCCGGCGGGTCTGGTAGTCGGTGCAGATGCTGGCGCTGGTGACCTCGCCCCAGCCCTCGTTGCGCAGCTCGCGGCGCGAGGGGAAGTAGGCTTCGATGTCGCACTTGCGCGAGGACGAGGCGCCCAGGTCGGCCGTCGGCATCTCCAGCACGCGGCAGTGCAGCCCCAGCGAGCCGAGCATTTCGGTCTGCAGGTCCACCATCTCGTCGAACAGGTCCTCGGCCGCCTCGGCGTTGGGCGCCGTCCAGGCAAACATCTCCACCTTTGTGAACTCGTGCACGCGGTAGAGCCCCTTGGTCTCGAGGCCGCGCGACCCGGCCTCGGCGCGGTAGCACCGCGACACGGCCACGCGCTTGAGCGGCAGCGAGCCTTCGTCGAGGATCGTGTCGGCCTTCATGCCGGCGAGCGGGATCTCGGCCGTGCCGGCGAGACAGCGGCTGGGCTTGCCGCGCGCCGCGTCCTCGTCCGACTGCGCGACGTGGTAGATCTGGGTCTCGCCGTTGGCGTCGCGCGGCTGGAACCCGCATGCTGCCGTGATGTGGCTGTACACCATGCTGGGCGGGCTGACCTGGCGCCAGCCGGCCAGCGTGGCCGTCTTGAGCGCGTACGACACAAGAGCCTGCTCCAGCTGGGCCGCCTCGTCCAGCAGGTAGTACCACCCCCACCCGGTTGCCTTCGCCGCCCCGGCAAAGTCGAGCAGGCCCAGCTCCGACCCGATGTGCACGTGCGACCGCCAGACGCGGTCCGACAAGGCCGGCTCGGGCTCGGGGTGGTCGTTGATGTAGCTGAGAACGCGGGGCTCTTCGCCGCGCGGGGCCGCCTCGTGCGTCAGGTTGGGCAACGCAAGCGCAAGGGCGTCGATCTCGGTCGTCAGCTGGTCCTCGACCTCCTGGATCACGCTCAGCTTGGCCTTGACCTCGCGGGCCTCCTCGAGCAGCTGTTCGCGCGAGAGCGATCGCAAGCGGGCGGCCTCCTCGTTGGTATCGGCATCGGCGTCGTCGCGGGTTGCCTCGGGGTCGGTGATATGGCGCCGGAGCATATTGGCGCGCCGGCGCAGGCCGCGGGCCTCGCGCTGTTTGTCATGCCATTTGGCGAAGAGCTCGACGATGCGGGCCGGGTAGGCAGCAGCGGCCGGGTAGTTGCGGTCGCGGCAGTTCTGCGCGTAGAGCTCCGCGTTGTTCCGGATATGCTTGATGTCGATTGTTGGTCTGGGTGCGGTTGTTGTGCGCGGCGGTGTGACGAGAAGCGGCTGGTGCTGCTCTGGACTTGTTGTCGAAGACTGCTGCAGTGTTCGGGTGCTGTGGTATGATGCCGCCCGCACCGATTTCGGGAGTCTAAGAGAGGGCGAGGGAGACGCGATTGACCGAGGCGCGAGAGGCGCGCGTTTTCTGACAAGCGAGAGGCATTGCAGGCAGGTGAAGGGCCGGGCGACGCTTCGAGGGTTCATCATGATCATGTCAGTGGCCCTAGAGGGAGGAGGGAGACCGAGCGAGGGCGAGATAATCAGGATCGGGAATAAGAAATTAAAAGGTGTCGTGGAGTCTAGCTGGGTCGAACCGTTGACATGTCCATTAAAGAATTTGAGGGGAGGTTGTCGCGTCGAGGTCGAGGTTCGATTAAGATCAGACCACCTCGATGGAGCGGGTTAATTGATTGATTGATTGCGGTTGAGGCCATCGCCGCCGACTTTTTGGCGGAGGGAGCTATGACCACGACTCCGCCTTGGCATCCATTGGCACCTTCCCCGCTATCTAGCTCGGAGCCTGAAGTTTAACAACACGCAACGGGCAGCAGCCATCAACGGCACTTCTCGTACGGACCTGACTGAGTAATTATCCCTCCCTCTCCATCTCATCCGCACCACAACACCGTCGCCGTGAAAGGCAGACATTCCTGGCAGATCAATGACCACCCACCTCACTTCCAGTGTCGAGACCTCTTTCTTTGGCTTTATTGGCTCAACCGTGTGCCAAGTCCATCCACTGTCGGGAGAACAGGATCGGATACCTAACCGACAATTCTCCTCACGCACGATTGGATGGATGTCTTATGTACACGTCCAAAATACAGCAAAACCTATCATGCGTGGGTGATGGGACCGAGATTGGCGACACGCAGCCATGAGTCGGTAGGATGAGTAAGAGACGTCGACAACGACGAGACAGCAGCGCCGCCGCCATGCTTTGAGCTAGCCCATCAACTGCTCTCTTCTCTTGGCCATATGCCGCCATCAAACCACCACGATCAGCATGAGCCTACCTACCCATCAAGGAGCATCAATGAATCTGTGAGCGCGACCAGAAGAGGAAGCTTCCCCACCATTCAACGCGCCAAGCCAATCGTAGCCTTGTCACACGCTCAACGCCAGGGCCAGCCAGCCAGCCAGCCAGCCGGCCGGCCGTCACTGGGCCAGGGGTCGAGACGAGACCGGAATAGCATCATGTCGAAGGGGGGGTGAGATGACATGAGATGTGAGATGTGTGGTTAATGGTTGGTGGTCAAACCTCGGAGGCCATGCACCACCTCACAAGGGCAGGCATGCTCGTCGCCAGAAACAGCGAGACCGTGCTTACCCCATAGCAGCAGAGCTTGCGGGGGTGAATCACATACCGGTATGCCACCACCACCGCACTGTCCACGAACACCCCGCCCAGGAATCACAACGGTTCCAGACTTTGCATGTCTATGGTATTGGGATTGTGGTTGGGATTGGCGATTGATGATTAGGCATTGCAAGATTTACAGCTGCTGCTGCTTCCTGCTCCCGCCCCTGGCTCGAGCAAAACCCTGGGTATTGGACAGGACTGGGTCCATGGCGCCGCCTTCGGGGACGACGGGCCGTGCTCTCTAGTGCAGAACGCCGGCCGATGTAACTCGACCTGGCCACTCGGCCTACAATCTTCGGATTGTGGAGGTTCGGGTTCGCCCCAGCTGTCGACGTCCAACCCTCGGGACGGGAAAAGAGGGCTAACCCGCAGCCCGTAGACCAGCAGGCAGCAAAGACGAGTCCCGGTGCCGCGTTCTGTGCTTCGCTTCGTCGATCTTTGGGACCTCCCCGCCCGCCCCGGAGCCGCCCACCCTGTCGTGCCTGTGTCGTGTACTCAACTAGTGTAGGTCGCACAGACGACGAGTAAACAGCCAGGTTGGTCCTTGTCCAACATGCCCCCTTACATCTCTATTTCCATCCCCATCCCACCCACTTCCGCCCCCTTTCCAAGCTCCCAAGGACCGGTCAAGGTTTGCTCTTCCGCAAACTAGCAAAGCCTCCCGCCCTTTGTGCGCTCGGAGATTAATTATTGTGATTCGGGATGCTGGCCTCAAGCCACCCGTCTCAGAGAAAGAGAGACAGCATGCCGGCATCCAGCCTTGGTTCCAGAAGCTGTCCTCGCACTTTTCTCCCGCATTCCGCAAGCAAGCAACCGCGTCCATGTCAGCAACTCAGCATCCCCGACATGAACCGACGAGAGGGTGCCTGCACCATCCTCGACTGCGTCTGTCTGCTGGATTCCATCATTCTAGTGCATGCAGCTCTCGGGAAGGCAAAGAGAGGCTGGAGGTAGCCGTCGCCGTCGCCGTCTTCGTCCTCGTCTTCGTCCTCCTCTTCATCCTCGTCTTCGTCCTCATCTTCGTCCTCGTCTTCATCTTCGTCCTCGTCTTCATCTTCGTCCTCGTCTTCATCTTCGTCCTCGTCTTCATCTTCGTCCTCGTCTTCATCTTCGTCCTCGTCTTCATCTTCGTCCTCGTCTTCATCTTCGTCCTCGTCTTCATCCTCGTCCTTTGCTTCATGTGTTTCACTTTTATGAATCCCGCTCGTGCTACACCACTCAGCTTGTCTCCGTCCATCGGAAGTCCGACCAGGTGGTTTCTTATCACGCCGGCCGACCTGGTGTAGGTATATCCACATTAGTCTGCACGAGATGACAAGGCCTGACGGGGTCTCTAGCTCCTCCAGTCCGGAATTCACACTAGTGTTGACACGGTCCCGCCCAAAAGTGTGCTGGGGATTGAGGAACAGCAGTCCTGTTATTTACAGGCGTCCAAATCCCGCTTCCTGCAGGGAGACAGCACGCGCGTTCAGCCCACACTGGCCAGGATGCCATGTCCGGTCAGATGTGACCCGTATGTCACCGTCAAGAGAGACTGCTTCCAGGGATCCTGCAGCGGAACCTGCTGCCATGTACGTACCACCATCTTGCGACTGACTCTGTGAGCCTCATCGGAGGGGAGTCAAGTCGTGCAAGTGATACTGCGTGGTACGTACATTCAAGCACGTACCCTCATATGATCGTATATACCGGGAATACCAGTTTCGCCCGCTCACGACTTATGGGGGGCTTGAAAGTGCGAGCACCAGTAATCGGCTTTCACTGCAACAGCCCTGGCTTCTGTGATGAGGGACTGGTGAGCATCAGAGCTCCGAGAGGCTCGTGTGTCGGAGATAACTGGTAGTCGATCTTTCTGCGAGATTTGAGGCTTGCTTCCCGTCCCTCCGTCTTCGAACAGACTTTCACGCCTCATCAAACGGACCTGTCTACCGATCAAATGAGCCCACACCGAAAAAGAAAAAAACGCGCAACCCAATTGCGAGAGGGAATGGCGTATCCTGTGGGGGGGGGAAGAAGGGGTTCAGGCATGACGACAGCGGACTCTGTGGCGTCTGCCCGAGAGACATGTCCGGGGCGTGGTGGAGTTAATCTTTGGCGTATTCGTACTAATCCAGAAGCGTACGAATTAGAGAAGGTCAGTAAGGCGTTCCTGAAGCAAGAGATTGGACTGGCGAGCCTGGAGTCGAGCAAACGGTCAAGCCACTCATCTTGGGACCACTCCCAAGAGAAACGTGACAACAGGTGACCTCTTTTCTGGGAGCTTCTCTTGGCTCAGAACATCTGAAGCAGGCTTTGCTCATGACAGTCGTCTCTGATTGGACAACCGCGTGGGAGACAGACTGGCATACCTCGTCGCTTGCGTGAACAGAGGCATTCTCCTTGCGCCGACTGTGGTGATCTTCCAGTCTCCCAGAAACGCAGCAGGATGATCTACATGACACTCAATGCATTGCTGTGGCTCTTCTCCGACCTGTTGGTCAAATGTCTTCGGAAGAAGAGCAGTAGACTAGCCGCCGCAAACGTGTGCCCCGCACGATCCATTCCCCATGTGAAGTTGTACTCAGTGTGCCAGGGCGCGTGAGATCAGAAAGCCGCACAGTGTAACATCGCGCCAGATGAGCTTCTTTTCAACGGTGGGCCGCAACAAGAACAGTCTTGTTTCAGAATGTCTTGGGGGCGTGGGTTCTCGACCACCCATGTGAGCGCCACCAGCGCCATGGGGCATCGTCTCCACCACCAACGTCTTGGCTTTGGAGAAAGCTGAATGTGGACTCCGCTCACAACATTCGAGACTTGCCGAGCATATCGTGAGTCAACTCACTCGCTCTGCTCGCCAGCAGACTCAGACTGCATCATCACCACGTAAGCCCGACAATCAGAGCTGTGGTACAGCAGCTCGACGTCAGTCCTCTTCAGCAAAGCGATTGGCGGGTTGTCAATGTGCTCGGAACTCATCTTGTCGCGTATGGCCTTTCCGGCACATGCCACATTTGAACATGTCGTACTCCAGCAGAACCGGGAAATTAGAACCCAGTGGTGCCTTGCCAGTGGCTAGATGTAGATAGGGTGGCCTCGATGATCCACGGATAGTCCAAGTATCCTTGTCTGCGACAAGCGTCTTTGAACGGATGTTGACTTCGAAGAGCTCATCGAAACCAGCCAATGAGGAATATGGCTTGTCCGAGGTCGTGTCTGAGATCGTATTCGGAAGATCAATATTCCTTTATCTTCCAGGCGATATCGGGCACATTCTCACGATCATCCATCAATCGTGGTATCGGATCCCTCCGTACTGCCACATCAATATATGCTCGTGTTGCCCTCCAAATTGTTCGGCAAGACCATAAGGTACTGCTAGGTAAGTGCGAGTATGCAGGATGTTCGGTCACATGCCTGCCCACTACACAGTGGTTCTAGAGCTTGGAAGTGTGACCTGCTAGGGAATCCTTATGTTTGGCTCATTCGTCCCGTGCAATATGCCACAGGGCCAACGAAGCCGTATAATCCTTGACGCCTCTGGCCAGGGAAGAGGAAACCCGACAGGCTTGAAAGCCTCAAATACAGGAATGCTGTAGTGGTAGGCGTGGGCTGTATTGCGTGTGACGGATTGAAGCTTGGAGGTCTCCTTGATGCTTCAGCAGGCGCCATAGGACACAGTCGGGACTGGTGCATTCGTCACATACCATGAATGGCGTTCTGCGTAAACCACAAGTCCCCCTCCTCAAGATATCCGATCAAAGTCGCCGAGGCCGGTTCAAGGTTAGCATAGCAACGGCGCTTACAGAGCTGAGCCCGCGGTTTTGTCGAAGGTGAGCATCGGACCCGGTTTCCGAAAACGGACTGATAGACCGCGAGAGCGAGACACGCGTGTTTGTTGACCGGGGTTGGGCGGGGAGAGGCTGTTGAGTAAGAAACAGCGTATGATTTGAGACGATTGTTGTTTGCGATCCTGCAGATTGCCACGTTCATATCTGGAGTGAACTGTTAGCCACACCTCGCTGGTCTATACTAGGGAGATACGGATTCTCCAACACCGAACGCTATCCGAGAGCCGCAGAGACGCGTCATGAAACGGGTGATTTAGACCCGAGCATTTGCATGCATGGCGATGGTACCAAGAGACGGCCGTTTCCGAACCTCCGAGTAAATAGGTCTTCGTCGTTGGTGGCTGGCTTTCGCTCGAAGATGTGGTGCACAGGGAAAAGGGGAAGAAATGGCGTAAACGGCGGCTGGTTGCCCTTGAGAGTGATGAAACCGAGGTGCTTTTTGTGCCGTATATAGACGTGGTGTGAAGTTGAGTTGTGTATACAGTAGGCAAGGTAGCCATAACACTTGGAGTCAATCCCCCTCAAGGGCGGGACAGAATGATGTTGAAGGGTAGGTCAGGGGGCTAGGAAATGCAGCGGAGGTAGGTACTTACTTGGCCTACTGACCTGGTGTACGGGTTAAGGCAGGGTAAGATCCACCAGTGCAGCGATAGCCCATGGCTGGCCAAGATGCTGTGGACTGGTGGTACTGGCAAGCTGCGTGGGCACGACGTGGTCACACCTTGAGGCTAAGGCCGTGGTATGTCGGACTTGTATGGCGTCCATGGCTCCATGGCCGTGATTATCGTAGGCAGGCGAGCTGGTATGCATGGCAGGATGGCCCCCAGTCTCGGACAACTCCAGGTTTGTTGACCCCCAATCGGAGGGTGGCGAGCGTCCATGGTGAGTGTCGATGGTGAGTGGTTGACTCCTCCCCCGGAATGTAGGTAAGGGAAGTCCATTTGTCCCAGGAAACGACCCTTGCTTCCAGGTTGCCTTTGTGCACGTACTGCACCGCATCGCACTGCACCGCACCGCACCGCACCGCACCGCACTGCACCGCACCGCACCGCACCGCACCGCACCGCACCGCACTGCACTGCACTGCGCCGTACCACACTGCACCTGGAATCCTGGATGAGGTGGTAGGAGACAGAGAGAAACCGGGACCTAGAGGTCGGCCCCCCGCATCGAGGGAGGTTCCCTCGTTCCAAACGTTTGCTTCGCTGCTTCGAACTGTAGCGTACGCTTTCGCGATTGTTGGGCCATGGAGGGAGGTTCCATTGCGTTACAGCGAGTGCTTGCTAGGTTGTTTGATGAGGCTGAGATTCATCCCCTGGTGGGGAGCATCCTTGTCCGGACGATTATAGATGTGGTTTTAATGCTTTGGATGCATGTCGAGTAGATTTTTGGGGGCAGCTTCTATTTTGAGGACTGCGGGTGCGTGGAGGTGTTTCTTTTCTTGCGTCCATGCTCGCTCCTGCCGGTGCTCGATGCTCGATGCTCGATGCCTCACGCGTGACGCTTGACACTTGACGCTTGACACTTGAAGGCTTGGGTGGCAGTTGCCCTGTCTTCAAACAGAGATGAGGTCGGGTGGTGCCTGTCTGTTGTCAGCACAGCACTGGCACCACCCGATTGACACACAGCACCTCTCCATAGCACGCACGGTCCTTCCTCGACTCCCCAGGCGCAGGTGCTCCAGATCTGCGGGCCATGATTGGATCAGGCGAGTCCAAACCGAGGCATTGGTGGTCGGACCACTTGCTTGCTCGCTCGCTCCTGCCTGGTTGTGAACCGTAGGCCGTCGGGGAACATGGAAGTCACCACCTGTTCCCACCTGCTGAAATAGCCCCCCCGCATTGTGGTTTCGTGCTTGGCTGATCTTTGCGCAGCAGCAACCTCCCGAACCGCAACAACTTTTCCCAAGCGGGCTCCCAAGCTCCCACCCACCCACCCACCCCAGACCTCTCTTCCCACGCACCGAGACCAAGACTGACAACCCATGGTACCTTAAAATAACCTGGGGGTGTTTATTCCCATCCACATATTTCCAAATCTGGTGCGCATCTCCTCCCGAACTCGCGTTCGTCCCGGACTTGGATGTCTTAGGTGACGCCTGCTATAGCCAAGTGCCGGTGTTTCCTGATGGACCACCTCAGAGGAACAAGTTCAGACTTCAGATTGCATACCGTAACCCGTACCCATTGACATCCAGCATTCAGGCCCACAACGGTGGTTTGGACTTTGGAGGATCCGGCTGGCCCGTCCGATTCGGCCCCTGGACCTTAGCTTGCATCGCCCGCCAAGCCCAGCCAGAGAGGCCGAGAGAGGCATGCTGAAGAGACAGAGTCGGGCCTGCAGGGCGTTAGGTTGAATCCGGCAGAATCCAGAATCCCGTTCATGGATGATGGCATAGTGCTTTATATCGCACCCGACATCACACCTCATACCTGGCTATGCGGCGGCTGCAAGCGCGAGATCGGCTGCAACCCCCTATCTAGCGTCGAGCTCGACATTGACGCTCTCGAACCCACCCGCTCCGCTGCGTGCGCGCTGCAGTCCGTGAGCTGAAGGCTCCTCCATGCTCCACCGAGCTCCCTTACTGCTCCGCATCGAAATCCGTTACTCGCGACCGCCCACCTGTCACTGTTGCTAGAGGCTCGGAGGCGTGCGTGCGTGCGTTGCTGCTACGCTTTGTCGCCTGCTTGGTGGCTGCGATTTCTACACCACCCTCCTCGCCTCCATCTCTGGCCAGGGTCAGGGATTTAGTAGCAGATCCAGCTCGCATCGATATCATCACCCCAGAGTCAACTGTGTGCGCGTCTAACCGCGTTGCCCGTTGCCCGTATACCCATTCGTGCCCGTCTCGGTGGAGTGTGGGGTGCCCGTCGTCTACCAGGTCATGTATCGAACCTTCACGGGGTACTTGCATGCACAGTGCCTCAGTCTTGCACCCGACAGAGCCCTCCCCCCGGACTCTGCCGCCGGACCTGCCACGTTTACTGGGCCGAACCACTCGTGCTCAACGACTCAACGATATCGGACACAGCAGCCTAGGAATGGAGGGTTTCCACTGCTCTTTGCATGTTCCAAGTTCCAGCTCATGTGCATTCGAGGCACAACATCGCAGTTTGGGCTCCAGCCGAAGCGCCTCCTCATTAGCCGTTAGACGGGCGTTACCGCCAATGTCTCCCACCCTCCGCGGTTAACTCGCTCCCACTTTGCGCCCGCCCCGAACCCAACGGTCTTGCTTCAGCCATCAGAGCCATGTCATATACTCATCAATATGAGCAAGCCTCAACCAACCTGCCGAAATCAGCAAAGCATTTGATGAAGCTCGTGGCCTTGGCCGGTGCTGGAAGTTTCCTGGCATAACGTGGCGTGGCGTGATGTGGCGTGGCGTGGGAAACCAACTTTGCTGATCCCAACTTCCATGCTTCTTGCATTCAACTTTGTTGCCGTATGCCACATGCCATGCCTCTGAATATCGACAGACCGCCGGATGAGTCCAGCCGCATTAGGCAGCTCGAGCATGTATGAGGGATGGAGGCTTGACGCGACTCAAGTAGCCGTACTAACTCGGTCGTAGGTGGAGGAGTGAGAGGGGGGTGGGTGGGTGTGGTTCTTTCTGCATCTGGTATCTTTGCGTCTTGCCAATCCTGTCTCGATGGCTCGGTCGATACTGGCACACCCAAAAGCCCCCCTGCACGATGCTGATTCGCTCGTCATCTCATCGTCGTTTCTGAGGACACCCTGCATCGATCAGAGCACACCCCGGCTCGTGGCCCCATGCTCCTCACACGGCCCTAGCCCGCACCGGGTCCTGTAACGAGGAGAAAAGGAAATGGCAGGGCCCTAACACAGTCCATACTAAAACAGACGACAAGCTGCCAGCCTTGTCATTCATGATCCCGGTGGCGCGGACGGCCAGGCATCAGAATGTAACAAGACGTCCACGAGGGTCAAAGACGGCTAAGGACAGTATCCATGACCAGGAGAGCCACAATTTTCCACCTGTCCCGGCCAACGCTCCCTCTGCGGATACGTACCTGGCCTGGCCTGGCCTGGCCTGGCCTGGGACGGAGTAACATCTTGCTCTACCAGCGATCTGGCCATGTATCTGGTCTTCCTGCTGACCCACGCCCTCGATCCGTACGCTTCATGTACAGGATACACGATACCCGGCCTACGCACCAACTTGCTTCGTACATACCATACCTTACTCAATCGCCGCCGACTAGTGTAGTCGTTACCATTTTACCGTATGTTTTCTTCCCAAGTTTCCTGTCTCCGGGAAACCCCTTCGTTGCCCTCCTGAGTCCACCTAGTGCTCTAACTCCCTCACACCCTGGCGTCAATCTCTTCTGATACGCACTGCTTCTAAATGAAATACCCTGGGGCATCCACATTCTTGTTCCGTGCTCGGCATGCCTAAACCGTACACTGCCACTTGTTTTCAGACCGTTGCTTTCTTCTTGTCAGTTGTCACACTCACATTCGAGTGGTCCCAACTCTTTCTCCAATTACTACGCATAAACCCGTATTGGCGCATCTGGACCTCACTGGACCCGTTTGCTGCCATTGTCCACGGTCCACACGGTTGTCGTCTGAGCTCCCCAAGGGACGAACAGGATCCAAAGGCCGGCCAGTGGAAGACGGAGCCAGGGTCCCCTCGTCCACTCCCGCTCTAGCTCCGCCTCGACTGTAGCTTTTTTTCCCCGTTGTGGACTTCTTAACTTTCAGTTCGATCCCGCCATTTCCTGCCTCAGCAGGTACTTACTTATCTTTCCACACGGAACCAATGGCCAAATGAGGGTGGGCGCTGTCACCTCGACGTTTCATCAACACACGCCCCGCCTGCTTCCCTCTCTCCCTCCACCACTAGGCTGGCCGCCACCACCAGCTTCCTCTTCTAATAAAGGTTATTTCCACCTCTTCTGTCTCCCCCGTCTCTCTGTCTTTGCTGCAGGCCGTCTCTACCGTCCTCGAGCCTCGAGTCTCTGCATGTCACTCTGCCTTCGTTCTTCTTCTTTCGTCACCCTTGACTTACACACAGGATGCTTACTATCAACAAGCCAGTACAGTACGGCTACAGGTCCGTCCATGATTTACCAACACCGCCGAGCACATCCCGACCCTCTCCCCCCTTGATATCTCAGGAGTTTGGTCAAAAAGCGCACTCGGCCATCTTTCGAGGCAACAGCCCCCCCAGCCAGCCCATGTCCGCGCCTCACCGGGGCTTGCCTCCTCCGGCGGCCATGAATCCGGTTCAGCCGCCTCCCGGGCCGGGGCCTCCGCAAACCCAACCGGGCCTGCCAATGAGCCAAGCTTCTCTGCCTCTCCCGCCCTCTCAGAGCCAGGTCGCGGGGCAACTCCCAGCAGCGCCCTCGTGGCAGCATGTGACGGAGGAATCGATGAGAACCTGGCTCATTGCCAAGGCGGAGGAGGAGAAAAGGAGGCAGGAGGAGGAGAAGACGCGCCAAGAAAGCTACCGGCTTGAGCAGAGGAAAACAGAGCACGAGATTCTGCGGACCTCATTGCAAGGCGGAATCCCGCCGCCGATGGTGCCGGTGGTATTTGCTGGGATGGGTGGGGGAGTTCTTTCGCAGGCAGCTCTGGAGTGGGCGCAGCAGTACATGTACGCGCAGACCCAGCAACCGCACCAGCCGGCGCTGCTCCCACCCGGGCCCATTTCGCCAGAACATCAGCGACGGGATTCACAAACCCAGGCGCCCTATGCCCATTACCCTCCCTCCGGCGGTGTTCCGTCGACACCAGGCTCCGCGCAAGGGCCGTCCAGCGCTCACATGTCCGGCTACCCAGGCTCGCCGACGAGACCGCGAGGGCACAGCGTGCCCGGCCCACCGCTGTCGGGACGACCGTACCCAGGCGTGTCCAACTTGCCCAGCCTGAATACCAACGTGCAGGGAGGCGGTCCAGCGGCGTCTTCCCACCCGTCAATGGCGCAACCGCAACAGGAGTCCCAGCCGTCGCCGCCCATCTATTTTCACCACTGGCAGCCTCCATCGAGCCAGGCAGGAGGACGGGGCGGCAGCAGCACCGACCAGCCCGCTACGCCCTTAGGTTTGTCCAAGACCAAACCGCGCTCTTGAGACTCCCGTGGGCTAACTGGCTCCTTGTTCATGCAGTTGGAGAATCGCCCCGGAAACGAAAAGCTCCAGGGCCTCAGACGGCAGCGCCTCCACCGAGCACATCGCAGCGATTCCGCTCACCCCCTTTTTCTCAAAGTGCAGGACTGTCTAACCCGCCACCGGGGCGAAGGCGAGCTCACACGCACTCACGCCAACGAAGCGACCTTGGGGGGTACCGCGGCGCCGGGAGGGGGCGTGCAGAAGGCTTTGGGCCGGCGCGAGAAATGTCGCCAATGCACGCGACAGAAACAGGGCCAGGGATGGGCGAGCCGTCTTCTGCATCGTCTTCGTCTCAGCACCAACACCACCACCAACAACAACAACAACAACAACAACAACAACAAAAACAACAACAACAACAACAACAGCAACAACAGCAGCAGCAGCAGCAGCATCACCAAGCAGCGCCAGGGCGAAGTGGCGCACACACGGTGTCATCGTTATTGTCCGATAATCCGCCATCTCCGCATCGGCAGCAGCAGCAGACGATGCATCATTTCACGGCTGGTCCCTCGGACCTGCGATCCCAATATGGAGAAGGCGAGCTGCATCAGCAACAGAGGAGGACGTCACCTCGGTTGTTTGAGGAAAAAATGCGCGGAGGTGGTGGAGCAGGAGGATCGACAGCCACGCGAGAAGGAGATAACGACTGAACCTTAATTTCACCTTTGTTTCAGCCTTCCCGAACCCTAGGCTTGAATGGGCGACCCAAGAAACGGAGCCTGGGAACCACGGAAAGAAGCTCGCTTCGCAAGCCCCCCTGGCCAAACCCCTTGCAAGCCCATCCGTCGACGAGCCGCTGGACAGCTGAAAGAACGAACGAAGCAACGTCGCGACCCCTCTTCCCCGAGACAAAAGGAGAAATCATTGATGACAGGGCCCGCACTCTCATCATATCACACTGATGGTCAACCAGACCAAATACCGGCTGTCAAAATCTGCGTCGCCTGAGCAGACGTGCAGAAAGCAGAGGATTACTTTGCGCGCTAAAAAGATCCCTCTTACGTACCGGCCCTCGGCATGGCAGATGTCAATTACGTACGCTTGCAGGGGATAGCAATCATACGGCGAGGGGGGTTCGGGTTCATCCTGACTCTTAGGATCCACGGCAACATGGGGCCCTGCCAGGGGGACTCCACCGAAGGGGTGGGAGGGCTCTTCTTTTTCTTTTCTTTCGGTTCGTGGATGTTTTCGTCCGAACATCTTTTTGGACAAAATCCCGTCCCAAAAATTGTGTATGTATATTTCAAACTTTGTACTATAGAGAGCTGGTGGGTTGTACTATTAATGTTTTTAACGATGGCGGGAAAGGGTGGCAGAACCAAAAACACACGGGTCATGGAACAGGGCAGCTTCATGGTAACCAAAGGGGAGGGAGGGGAACAATAGGGAGGTTGTGGTTCACTGGAGTTTACTGGCATGTTTGCATTTTCTCGGTCGAAGCGGAATGCGTGCGCGCATATGTAAGAAAAAGAGGGAGAAAGAGAGAGACAATTGCTTTACTACTATCAAAAAGGCGGGCGGGCAAAGGCGCATTGTGTCAGCCAGTCAGTCAGTTCCTGTTTGTTTGTTTGTTGTGTAATCTTTATTTCAGATAGGCAAGTAAAATGGTAAGGGATGTATGGGACTGTACGACGATACGCGCACAAAAGGCAGACAACCAAAGGCTTGATGTGGCAGGCCTGGCCAGCATGACCACCATGTGTCGCCCGCATATCTTGTACTGGATGTGGAACTGGAAGGAAGGTTAGAGATTCTTCCTTCTTCGACACGCGCACGTCCCACAAGTCAAAGAAGTCAGTCAACAACAAACAACAACAACAAACAGGCCGGGCACCTGCAGCATGAGGTGCGGGCCAGGGCACGTAGAGTACGTAGTAGTATCCCGTATGGTGTGCTAGTTACGGATACTGTTACCTGAGCAAGACAATAAGGTGATGGCTCTGGTTGTTGCGACCTTGAATTTCGCTTGTTATATTGGCGCACCAACCCGCGATCTGGATGCTGCAGTGTGCAGTGTGCAGTGTGCAGTGCGCAGTGTGCGGCGGGTTGAGGTTGCACAAGGCTGACAAACAGGCAGCTCCAGACTGACTTCCCGTAACGGTTCACCCCGGCCGAGCAACAATTCGATTGTGGAGAGGATGATGTGTTATCACATTCACGTCGAGCTGGGTTCCAAAGCTTCCCCTTTTAGAAACTCAACAACTCCAGGTGCGGCGGTACACGTCGCGGAGAGATCAGGTAGGTACTTTGAATGATGGGAAGTGAGTTTGACCTCGGGGTCTGATCTGAGGTGTGAGGAAAACCAAGTAGCCCTGTAGCTTCCGGGTTCTTGTAACCTCCAACGATTCGGGAAATGCGCGCAAACCGTTAGTACAGGTACCTCTCCCTGACACCTGCACTAGCCAGCCCAGCTTGCCTCACCCAAGGCTAGCTCCTCCCCCACTTGATGGTCCTGCAATTCCCGAGAATGAGAGAATAGGGAAAGACCGAACCAACTTTAGAGTGTTTGGTTAAGGCAAGGTACCAAACACCAGCATCTCCATCCCCTGCCGGTGTGCCGTACCCGTGCCCCGGGCTGTTGCGCTTTTGCACTCTGCAGGCGGGCAGATATCAACAATCCTCCATCGCCGCAGACAACATCCAGGGTGTTCCAATCTCTACCGTGTAGTTTCTGTTCCGACTTTCCAAGCGCCGGCGAGGGGCCCGTGGCGTCTGATCCCATCCCAAGATGCTACCACAACCCTGCCAAGGATGCGCGTACAACCATCTGCGCGACCGCCCGCCAGATAGATCATCATCAGATGCGGAAAATCACACACTGGGAACGTGGGATTGACTCCGATTGTTCTCCCTTCCCCCAGGATCTCTTGACTTTGTGTGTTATAGGTACCGAGGTACCACACGGGTTGGGTCCCCTCCCCCCACCCCGCAAATCCCCAAACCAAAGCCAGCCAGCCAGCCACAGACAAGAGTCGCCGTCACATTGGACAGGTCAGAAAACAGCTAGGACCTTAACAAAAGACGTTTTTTGTTCATCACAGACCTTCCATCTCGAGGGGGGGTTCAGTTTGGTTTCGAGCGGCTGATCGATCGCCATCCACTTACCACCAACCCACAAGATGGATGCACAGCTACCCGCGCACGCGTTGCACAACGAGTTTCTCTTTCTTCTTTTGTTTCTAGTTGGAACGGCACACCTTCCTTCCCCAGCGTAGCGAACCCCCGAGTGCGCGCGACGCAACGCGACGGGAACCCGGGATTTCCTTATTAATAGTGCAGGTGCTGCGACTCTCTGTCACAAACGCGCACGACATGATGATTAAACCACAGGCCGTACACGACATCACATAACACAGCACCAGACACACACTGTTTAAAAATGTTCCGATGCAAGTGAATCCCAGTCGGTGTTCCTTGTTCGACGACGTGCGTTTCCCTCCGGTTTCCAGTCCGTCAGGCAGGCAACCTTGGAAGTCGGTCATGAGTGTCATTATACACAATCCACTGCGACCTTATCGACAGAGGAAGCTCCTACTACCCCCTTCGCAAAGTCCGAGACACACGGACGATGGACTGGACTGCCTGCAGGCGCAGGGCCAGACCGCCCCAGATCCAATCCCGCCTCTGACGGGGTCCTTGGTTCCATAGGTCAGGTAGAGGTGCAAGGTAGCATCCAAGAGCCTGTAACTGGATCGCCTAGGTACACTACGGTTTGGCAACGGGCTCTGCCTGGCGGCGGGCTTCTCGATGTGGACGTCGGGCATTTTCTCATTCGCTGGGCACGAGGCTGCAGGAGCGTCGCACCGAGAAGGCAGACGGACGAGGGACGCGGGCGGTTGCATTGTCCGCATCTGGCTATAATGTACACCGATATGGAGATGGGGGATGGCGATGATGGAGTGCACTACACCACGTCAGGTAGGTAAGGTACATATAGGTCAGGGAGCGTAGAACAACACCACAACCTAGAACCCCAGACAATGGAACCTTCTTGGCCATTACCTTATTTTCTTGGATCCTCCACTCACTCACTCAGGTAAGGCAGGCTAGGTCTCAAGGTACATGTGTACATGGTGGGCAAGACCAGAGACCGAAGAGAAAAACGCTTCGTGTCAAGTAGCTGTCCCACACGAAGCGGAAAGAGCGGAAGCAAGCAAGCAACAAGCAAGCAAGCAAGCCAAAATGCAAGCAAGCGAAAAAGCAAGCGGCGAGCCGTGTCTCGCCTTCCTCACGGGCTCGTGCAGCAGCAGCAGCAGGAGGAGCAGGCATTCGAGAATGTGCAAGTGCAGTCAGTGGAAGGTTGGAAGCTAAAGGAGGAGACGGAAGGCGGGACACACCTTCACACACCAAGCGATGACGTTGCTTAATATAGGGCTGCGCAAAAGAACAAACACCCCTGCAACGAAGGTGAGCCAAGGGAAGGTGGGGCCAATGGACCGACGTGTGGTTCAGACTAGGGTAGCCCGAAAAGGGGTTGGCGCCATCGGACGTTGGAAGTTGGGGCCATCCAATGAGAGCCAATCTCTAATTTCCCCACCTGCACAGAACCTTAGGTCTCTGGTCGATGCACAGTGCCAGCGCTACAGGATACATTCCTCTTCACTTCAACCTTACCTCTCACAAGTTTACGCCTTGCCCTTGACCTTGATTGACCTGCTGAACCTCAACAACCAGCGCACTTACTCACGGGCTGGGTTACAGGTTACCTTAGCGTGCGCTAGCTGCAGCCGCAATTGCAGCAGCTGTGCATTCAAAATGCCTGACAGAAGTGAGTGACCGCGGTAAGAACGAAGAGGAGATCAAATCCACCAAGGTCCATCATCACCTCATCCACGATCCATCCCGCCCGCTTTGCTTCCCGCGTCGGTCGTCGGAGGTCGGACGCAACGCAACGCGACGCAGCACAGCGCAGCGCAACCCACCTCACCTCGCCCACTCCAAACGCCCAACTCCAAGAGACGCTGGATGACATGCCGCCGTCGCTCCCAACAAGCGCTCGTCTGTGCGTGCGCATAAAGTAACCGAGTGAGCTCGAGATGCACACAGCAGGCGGCACGTCTCTCCCCGGCTAGCACAGCCAACCACGCAACCACACAACCACACAGCCCGCCCAGAGACATCAACGGTCTGGCGATGCGCGTCTGGACAGCGACCCGACCCACACGGCGGTTGGCTGTGTTCCTTCGGACCCGAGACCCGGCCGGCTCTGTCCTGCGCTGATCCTGTGCTGTCCCCCTCCAGTTCACGAACCAACTCCCGTCCGTCCGACCGCCCGGCGTGTGCCAGCGTTCGCATCGGGTGAACTCGTACGGATTAGGCCATTGCCGTCCGTCCAAGTGCTGGTGCTGGTGCTGGTGCTGCATGCTTAGGTGCCTATCTGGTAGCCTATTGCCTGCCCTACAGACAACAGCCGAGACAAAACCGGATGCCTGGCTGTAGGATGGCCTTGCCGCTTACCGACGCCGAAAACAGCAGGCGGCTGTCTGTTTGCGTCTGTTGTCATCGTCCCACGGCTTTCTTTGGTTGATGGAGCTCCATTCTTCACTGAAACCGCTGCAGCCAGCAGGATGCGTTTCCCAAACCTCCACCACGCCCCCAGCCAAGCATGCACGCGGCCAGCACCTCGTCGGTCCCGTTTTGAAACTCGGAGCACAGGCGAGACGGCATACTCCGAGCCCTGGACGAGAGGATGCGACCCTACATAAGTCCGCCCGTCGTCTGCCGCCTGCCGTGCTGCCAGGCTCGACTTGCCGCAGCGTCTCCTCTCCTGTCGATGCTACCGTGCACTGCAAGTGCAGTGTCAGTCAACGCTCTTCCTTCCCTCTTTTTTTTCGCCCAACCGAGCCACGAACTATTAGAGAGATCGCTGCCCTGCCACTGCTGCTGCCACTGCTGCTGCTGCATGGCGCGTCTGAGCGCTCCAAGTGCGTGCGTAGACATCTCTCTGCCTTGGTCTGCGGCCAGAGCTTGGATCTAAAATCGGCTCCCTTGCATCCAGAACCGTTACATCTCTGCTTCTGTGGCGTTTGGTTTGACATCATGCGATACTACGCGTGGGACAACGTCCCTTGGTTCCTCAGCGGAGGGCAGCGTAGCAATACCCGGGCCGAATACTGAGAGCTGTCACTTCGAGCTCGGCCGGGACTACGACAGCTCACATAGCCGAGTCAGGTGCCTCCACGGGCGAGAGGGAAGTGGCTAGATCTCGCACACGAGGGAGAAGATTGTGTACTACAAGCGAGCAACTAACTAGCCAACTACTCAACAAAGATCTCGCTTCAGTCTTGAGCCGTTATGCTATGCATGGCAATGACGGACGAGAACGAGACAACATACTGCCCATCACGTGTGCCAGGTCTGCTTACGGATATGAGACTGGGAGGAATCCATGGCAGGCATAATGGCAGGCAATCTTGGTTTTACACGTGTAAGGCAAGATACACACGGCACGGTATTTGGGGCTTCTTACTCTCGAGACCTTGTCCTTGTCTCCCGATCTTAGCGATCCATGGACCAAGGTGGAGGAAGCAACACCTCAGGAAGGATCGGCAGCAATTTGCATTTCCTCTTGCGATTCGTCTCAATGCCGCCTGTGGAGAGCGCATACGTACGACATGCGGCAACCAGCCGCGCTTTGTTCACCGCTAGAAACATCCGTCCCGCGAGATGAAGCGGGTTGAAGCTTCCAGCGCTGCCCTATTTCGGTTCACTGTTCCGAGCCTGTCCTTTCGTCGCAGCGGCGATTTGGACTTTTTTTTTGTCATCGTGCGGCTCGGCGAGCGTCTCGCCGCTGTCATGAACAGCAACGAGACGACCGATGTGATATGCCGAGCGGGTTTCTCTCCCGTCCTAGAAATAACTCAAAGCGCCGGCTATCGCCTTGTCCTGCAAGCACAACCTGGCGTCGATATCAAACCCATTTAAGACGGCCGGTAGGCAGTTAAGCAGTTAATGGCTTCCTACTTACTGACTGACTGACCGACTGACCGACCGTCCGACTGCATTCTTTAAGATGCCCATGGTGTGAGCGGAGCGGGAAGAATGGGAGCCATAACTCCCCCACATCTTGTTATAGTGCCACCACACCCACACTCTTTTGCGATGACGGCTAATGGGGAGGACAGATTAACTTCCAAATACGGGCCCCCCTTGCGACGTCCCCCGCTTGAACTGGCCTTGTTTGGGACACGAGGACAGAGGAGTGGACAGAATTGGAAGGTCAAAAGAAAACGCGCCTTATTGTGCTTAAGAGGGGAAGGGGAGATGATAATCAAAACAATCATCACCTCGCAAACCTCACTTAGCATTTGCGCTGTCGGCGGGCGGCTGGGGGATGCGAGAATAGTAGGTGGGCTGTGATATGGTGTGGTGTGGTGTGGTGTGCTCGTTCGCCCGGCCGCGAAGGGGCGGACGGCTCGATATTGCTGCTGGTTTCTGCTTTCCCTGCGCTCGGGAAAGAGCACGGTGCCCCGGGCACGGTAGGGCATACCTAGGTGAGGCGGTGGCGGCTGTCTTGTGTTTGTGTTGTTACGTGTGTTATATGCGTGTGTGTGGGTGTGGATGATATTCTCCCGAAATGAGATGGCCGGAGTCGCTATCTTCTCCCTGCCGGTTGCATTCCAGGTTCCTATGTGTTTCCTCTGTCGTCTAGGTGCTGGGTGCCTATCCAGACACACGATAGAGCGCGTGCTGCTTCCCGTTGGGGGTTTCCTGGGCGGGCGGTGGTGGTGGTGGTGATGGTGATGGTAGACGGCGTAAATGGTGCAATGGTGCGCGGCTATTTCTATCCGTTGTCCAGTGTGCGTTGCATATGTCTGTCTATCTGTCTGTTATGTTTGTCTGTTTGTCTTGATGTGTTGCGCTTCGCTACCTACCTTACATTGATATCGTTGTGTTATATAGTTATATGGTAGTTGTGTTATTGTGTTCTTGTCCCGTGCTTTTGCTTCGCTTGTTGCTTTTGTGAGTACCTAGGCAGATGGGTGAGTGGGTGGGTGCTGCTCTTTGATTTTGTCATGTCATGTTGTGTTATTTCGTGAGATGTGTGAGCTGTGAGGTGCTATGTTTTCCTTGTTAATGTATGTTTGTTTTCACGCATGAAATGCAGTGGGTTTCGTTACTTGGGTTTAGGAGAGAGACAATGGGAATTCGAACAGGACTCGAGTATGTACCGTGTGGTTGGTATACACCAATATGCTTGTGTGTATCTACCCTTGATAGGGGGGAGCAGACTTCCCTTGGTTTAGTACATGTCGAGAACAATAGATGTGAAATTTATATCCCGGATGTGTGAATACGGGCTTTCGTCGATAAGCTTTCCTTTTTGTCTATCGAACAACCAGCTTGGTTTATGTGTCACAAGGAACCGGAGTGATGACCGATACGACGATAGATACAGTAATTAAGGATATTGTGTTGTATAGGGCCACTGGGTCATGTTCCTGAATGCTGCCTTACCTACCTAGTAAGTGACGCCTGCTTTATTGAACATGAGTTGACCAAGTGGAAAAGGGGGAGCAGTATGATGGAAGTGAGACAACTCATCCCCACATCCGAGACGACGTGGTCCAAGACTGCTACTGTTTATTACTGAGACACGAATCAAGACACAACTACACTAATTACCACGCTCCGCGCTCTTTTTGTAAAAACATAGATCATCCAGCATCCCCAAAACCCACTCTTCCCTTGACAACAGCCTTCCCAGGACCGCCTCAATAGGGCGTAACAAGCGGCTCCCCATCTCAATTCTCGGGAGGGAACTGGAGATGGACCTGTACAGAGCCGGTCCAGCCACTGTTGATGGGAGCAGGGGGTCTTCTAGAGCGGACGAGGTCAGCTAGAGCCACGAGATTTTCTCTATCCTCGTCCGACATGAACGCCTCGTGGTGGGTCTGCGTCTCGAAGTCGGTCGCGTAGGTGGCGGAGAGTATGCGGAGGACGGTGAGGTTGGGGCAGCTGCTCATAAGTGCTCGGAAGATGCGGGAGTAGCCGGCGTTTCCTATATTTTGGTTGGTTCAGTCTCGTTAGCCTGTCGCCTGTTTGCCCACCGTGGAGCCAGGCGTAGTAGTGTATAAGCTATAGCGTGGAGACAGGACCAAGAGGATGAGATAGAAAGTCGGCAGGGGTGTACTATACATACCATCTACAACGTCATTCCACATCCAAAAGGCATCAATCTCCAGCCTCGCCAGCGGCGCCTCTCCACCCGGCGCGGCCCTGGTCAGCATCTCGATCAGGTGCGTCGGGCTCTGGATAAGCCCGGCGGTCTCCAGCGTGAGACTCCGCAGCCTTCTGCAGTCCGGGTGCAGCCTCGGCCTCGTCAGCAGCGTCCCAGCCAGACACAGCTCCTCCAGGTTGGGCAGCTCCTGCACAAACCGCCACGCGTTCCGGCCCCGGTGGCACGCCGCGGTGAGGTGAAGCGTCTTGATCTGTCTCTGGAGCCGTTTGAGCCCCGGCGACGCGCACAGCGCGGTCAGGAGATGGTCGCCGCATGTCAGCCGGAGGTCGGTCAGATGCGGCAGGCTGCAATTATCAAAACCCCATATTATGTAGCGTTTCAGGGTGCTGGGGAAGACTGATCTGACCCCGCGGCTCCATACGGGTAGCTCGATGTGCAGGAAGAGGTCCAGCGACGTGAGCGCGGGCAGGTACAGCGAGGGCAAGTCCTCTACCAGGGCCTTTATGAGGGCAAGATTGCGCTCCTGGGCGGGCTCGTCCAGCTTTCTCGGGGAGGTCTCGTACCCCGGGGCCAGGGGCTTGAACTGGTTGCGCTCTCTGTGGGCTACCGTCATGACGCTGAAGGTGACGGCTTGGACCCAGGCCAGGTTTGCGCGGTTGGCCTCGTCGCGGCAGAAGCTGAGGGTGGCCTCGAAGGTGTTGCTGCGCTTGATGTCGAAGCCTAGGACGACATGCTGGAAGAGGATGCGCGTGGCGGCGTGGTGGAGGAGTCTACCGGTGAGGCGAATAGAGCAAAGGTTGTGGAGGAGGACGGCTTGTTGAGCGTGGTGCTCTGGTTGGTGAGAGAATCTGTCAAAGAAGATATCCGAAGCACATGGGCAAAGGATATCATGGAGCTATGTGACGATCTGAAATATATGGTTAGCTTCTTCAGAAGCCTCGTCTCCTTGATCGATCGTGGAATGAGCCGCTCATGTATGATGACTTACCAAGTCATGCAGCTCGGTAGGAAGAGTCTCCATATCGCTGGCTGTCTTCCTAGACGCGAGGCGGGTTGGAGTTTTCTGGTTTGATGTCTGTATAGTGTATACACAAGGCGAGAACTTGAAGTGTCGAAGGAGCGCTTCAATAATTCAAATGGCTCCCGGTCGTGAGGGACGTCGCATAGGCCAGTCCAAACCACCAACTCAGCTCCTTCCCTATTTGCAAAGCGCTCGCTTATCATATCTGTCTAACTCCCCCACGTCACCCTTGAATATGGTGCTATCGCCTACAGTGGCCCCCAACTGATGTTGAGTCAACCACCACATACAACCTCAACGAAGGGAAAAGGTGAATCCAGTGTTTAGACGGAGCCATGTTGAGCGATACATAGACTTCGGGAAAGCATATAAAAAAATTGCGGAATCCAGACTTGGGAGGGGTTATATGTGAATAATTAGAGAGTGGCACGGCTGGAAAGAGATCTTGGCCTGGGCCAGTACAGGGCTAGAATCTGTGAGCCGAGTATCTTATATGAGTGGTGTTTCCTCACGGGCGGTCCACTTCTAGCCATGCATCATGCCTACCTTGACTACTACGGCGAGCATAATCAACGGTTTACCAGTATGGCAATGCCATGGCATGGAACATGCAGTCAACATAACAGACAAGCAAAGCAGAGTCAGGTTTTGTCCGTTCCTATTGTGTAAGAAGAAACTTCTGCCACTCACTCCTCTCAAAGCCCATGCATCACAATCGATTGTACCATTGGAAAGGCGGAATAACGATTAAGTCCATCCCTTGTGACCCCACAGGGCATTCCCTCTCCCCGGTTGGTGTGCCGGGGCGAGTATCTTTCCCTCATAAGTGACGGTCAAGTTGACCTTTGCCAAAGATGTCGCTTGCAAAGCCGATTCGGAAAGGTAGTCTATCAATTGAGAGAGATCGGTGAGGTCCGAGCCAAGCCAGAACCAACCCTTCACGCCACCATTGCGCCGGAACCCGATGCTTTTATTTTACCGAATTTACCAGCTAGTGGGAGCAGCGCCCTCCTTAGGAGCATCAGTGGCCCACTCAGTGGCAGCAGCCGGGACAGCCGGGGTGGCGGCAGAGGCATCCCAGGTGGCGGGAGCGGCCTCGCTCCACTCACCACCAGCGACGGGGGCAGACTCCCAGTCTCCGGTGGCGGGGAAGCCCGACTCGATAGCGGCAACACCCTCCTCCTCAACACCGGGAAGCTTCTCCTCCTCGATCTTCTCCTCGGCCTCAGCCTCAGGGTCGCGGTCTAGCGGGCCAGGTTAGTTTCTTCGTGCGCTATCCAGAGAGGCAGCACGCAGGGAGGAGACATACAGAAGTACAGATCGACCATGACGTCCCAGAGGGTCTCGCGGTTGTAGATGGTTCCGCGGAGACGGAGGACCTCACGGGCCAGCATCCACCAGACGCAGCCGATAGCGTGACGACCCTTGTTGTTGGTGGGGATGGCAACATCGACGAACTCGGTGGGCGAGTCGGTATCGCAGAGGGCGATGACGGGGATGTTGACGTACGAGGCCTCCTTGATGGCCTGGGCGTCGGTGCGGGGATCGGTGACGATGATCAGGCGGGGCTCCTTGAACGAACGGGTGATGTAGTTGGTGAAAGAACCGGGGGTGAAGCGACCGGCGATGGCCTGGGCGCCGGTGTGGGCGGCGAACTTCAGGACGGCACGCTGACCGTAGGGACGGGCAGAGATAACGCAGACATCGGAAGGGTTGTCGATGGCGACGATGATGCGGGCAGCGAGAACGATCTTCTCCCTGTAGGTAGGTCGAAGCAGTCAGCATCTTTGTCCTCCACGATTGCTCATTTCCGATCCCCGTCGACCTGCTGAGCGACTTTGATCCGGAATGTCTCTCCTGCCGTCCACGTACCAGGTCTTGCCAATGTTGATGATGTTTACTCCATCAAGACGGGTCTTGTACAGGTAAGCTGCGAGGGGATCTGTCAGATATTTCTCGCGCGGTAGTTGTTCGGGATCGTCGAATGCGTACGTTGCATGTGAACCTGCAAGCTGTTCGAGATCGTTAGTCCATGTCCCGATACAAATTTTCAAGCTCTTCTTTCGGGTGCGCCTACTTCTTGGAGCCGATGTGCGACTGAGCAGCAAGAAGCTGCTCAATGTCGGTGCTCGTGGCATTGAAGATAGAGGGGAGGTTAGCGGGGGCCATCTTGACTGATCTTTCTCAACGGGATGTGAGGGTCAAGAAAGTGGTCAAGTGTCGGGCGTTCTGGCGATCGGAAAGATTATATTTCTCTGCTCCTGCCTTGGCTGGCTCTGGGTCAGGTAGCTCCTTTCACTGCGATTTTCAGCACACAAATTGGATTTTGTGGAGAGCCCCGCCGAGGGTTGTGCCGCGCTTGCGGGTGGGAGGTGCACCCTGAGTACCCAGCTCCCTGCTCGGTCCAGCAAATAGGCCCGATACGTCGCCAAGAGTACCTTGGAGTGACTTTGAGCGCGTTTTGGAGAGATAGCTGACCGGACTTTTGAATCGCCGGCCAGCCGACCCCAGTTCTCAACCCAGAATCATGAAAGTCAAGAAATGGCCTAGGCCGTTATCAGCACTAGCGCAATTGGCGCCAAAATTTGGCCGGCCGAGTTGCAACAGCAAGTTTGGTCTGTCGAAAGCGAGAATCCAGGACCGCTGGCCGCTGGGAAGCGACTTGTACCTTCCAGACCCAGACCAAACCCGCCCGCCCGCCCGCCATGCCTCCCCGGATATCCTGTCCGCAAGGGCTGCGTAGCCTCACCTGTGAGTGAGACCTGTTGACATTGCCCTCACTGCCTCGTAGCTTCTGAAATGCCGGGCTGGTTCCTGTTTGTCTGACCAATTGCACGCAACGCGCTGACATGCCACGCCCTCGCCCGCAGCAACATGCCTCCGTCCCGGCCCGTCGCCGGCCTTGAGCCTCCAGCCGCTGATGCAGAAGGCCAACCTGTCCCGTAAGGAGAAGGTCAGGCGCATGAAGCAGGACCCCTACGGCTGGGCGCAGGCGCAGCAGCGCAAGGCCGCCAACGTCAAGCGCCAGGACGAGCTCGAGAAGGAGCGCGGCGAGAAATGGGGCAGCCCCGTCCACGGCATCCCAACCCCCTTCGTCGAATCCTTCGACTCCGGCGGCCAGCAGGCCTTCTCCAAGCCGGTCCTGGACGAGGACGGCAACGTGCTGGAGGAGCCGCACCCGCTGCCCACCTCGCCGCACATCATGAACTACCTGCTCACTAAGGAGGAGCTCGAGAAGGCCATCAGCCACTCCGAGAAGCTGACCGAGCCGCTGGTGGCCGAGGACCGCAGCACCGCCGACCCCGCGACCGAGGAGGAGAACGCCCTCGAGCACGCCGCAAAGCACGCCAAGGCCGTTGCCGCGCTACAACGCATCGCGAGCTTGAGCAACGGCAGCGCCAAGGACATCAAACACGCCAACATCCGACGGTGCATCGAGACCTTTGGCCGACACCACACCGATTCCGCGTTGGAGAGGCCTACGCCGCCGCCGGTAGTCGGCGTCGTGCCGACGCCGAAGCCGGTACGGGGTGGACCGGATACGGGTAGCAGCGAGGTGCAGATTGCCATCCTGACCACCAAGATCAGGGCGCTGGCATCCAAGCTGGAGGGCGAGAAGGGCCACAGAGACAAGAACAACAAGAGGAGTTTGCGGTCGCTCTGCCATAAGCGGCAACGACTCCTGAGGTACATGGAGCGGAAGGAGAGAGGCAGCGGGAGGTGGGAGCATATGATCGAGACACTGGGACTTTCGCCCGCGACCTGGAAGGAGCAGATTACGCTCTAACGGGTCCGACATTTCACTCAACGCGGCCCAGCCCAGCTCAGCTCGGCCTAGCTAATTCCGACTGCTGCTCAAGCCTGGCGGTGAGAACAAGCATGTAAAAATGTGTAACTTCTCTAATGTACAATACAACACCGAGAAACAGACAGGAAGACACCCACACTGTGTGGCCTTTCGCCTTGACGCCTCTTCTCCTATCGCTCTTCCTGAATTTCTCCTGATTAATCGTATTGGGTAAGGCATTCGGCAAAGCGGCCCAGGTCATTAGTCTACAGAGTTAAAATGCAACGCAAATGGACGCCCTCAAGGCCCCGAGCCTCAGAACACGCTGATGTAATTGTTGATACGCTCCTTTTGGTTCTGTGCTATGCACTCAGCGATCCATGTGATGTTACGAATTTCCTACAGTCCGGGATTAGATGAGACACACAGCAGGCCGCGCGATATACGTCACAGAACAGGGGGGGAGAAAGGGGAATGAAAGGAATGAAAGGGCCCTCTTACCTGCTCCCTCAGCTTGACCCAGGCATAGACAATGGCAAATGTGAACTGTCTCGTAAAGGCGCTCTTTGAGATCTCCATCTCCTTCTGGTAGAACATGTCCTCCAGACTCTTGCTCTCCGACCCCGCACCGCCGGCCATGTTTCCGGGCGCACCGGCGCCGCCGCCGAGACCGGCAGCCTCGAAGAAGGCCTTGTAGTCGCCTACACCCTCAACGGCCAGTCTGACGCCCTCAAAGTCGTCGGCGCGCGACAGCATGAGGGTGCCCTCGGGGTACAGCTGGCCAAATGCCGGGTAGAGCTTCTTACGGTCTGCCTTGGACAGCTCGGTGCCGAACGAGTTGAGCGTGATGTTGATGGCCCGGCGGTCCGCCTCGAACTCGAGGATCTCCGACATGACCTCGGCGGTGGGTGTCCCGCTCATCTCGGGGTGTGTGTTGACGAACTGGTAGAAGTCCTCCAGGTAGTTCTTGTACAGCGTGTTCCGCACAATCTCGATGTTGAGCTCGTCGAGGTCCTGGTGGCTCAAGCTGCCCTTGAAGTAGGCGGCGAGGGGGGTCTCGATGAGAACGCTGTTGTAGAGCTCCTCGATGTTGGTCGCCACGCACAGCACGGGCATGGTCTCGAACCAGCCGAGGGGGTGGCACCTGTCCAGCAGCTCGCGCGTGTCCCGCTCGTGGAGGGTGCCGGTGATGAGGAGGGCGACGTTGTCGATCATGTAGCCGTACGTGAGGTAGTCCATGAACTTGGCTAGCGAGCCCACGGCGTTGGCCCGTACATAACGGAACTCGGAGACAAGCTTGTCGGTTGTCTTCGCGGCCAGGCTCGAGGTTGACGGGTTCGGGGGAAGGGAGGCTAGGTAGTCGCCGTATGCGGGGCCGAGCTGCAGCTTGAGGTCTGATGGGCTGTCAGCCGATTAAAGAAGCGATGCACACGGTGGGAGACACGAGGCGCTCACCATCAATCGTCTCGCATTGCGTCATGTTGGTGTAGTTTGCGCCGGTCAATAGGCCATTCCGGTAGCCACGAACAATGCCCTCGAGGTAGCTATTGTGTTGTTAGCAACGCTGGGGTGAGTGACGTCGCCCTGTTTGCAACCGCATTGCACACAATAGCGCTTCGAGCATGCGACCTACCCATTGTTTACGTTGAAGAAGAGGCCCTCCATCTTGGGCGGTGTTGTGCTGGGATGTGCTGTAGATGAGATGCGGATCGTTTGGGTCTCGTCAGTCAGTGTTGGAGCTTGAGGCGGCGGCGTTGTCGTCGGTTCGTCGTCGGGCTGTTCCAGGTGGTGGGTGTAAACTGCAACTGAAAGCACTCAAAGCCGCAGCAGGCTGGACCGTGCATATAATTTGAAGGTGGATGGATGCACCTCACCTCCGACGGGGCTCTCATGCACGAATGGATTGGCGTGAAATGGTACCTTATCGGCTGCCCGCCTGTGAGCCGAGAGTCTGTCACTGCCTGTGAGGCGAGCTGAGTTTGGGCTGGAAACTCTACGTCGGCGGGTACCTAGGTACCTCCGACATATATAATGGTGCGGGTGTGCTGCCAGTCATCCAGTAGAAATGCGGAGCTCGGACCATACTGAACCACTTGCCCCACATCCAGACGTCGAAACGGGCTACAAACTCGGACTGGCTGAAATTTTTTATTTTTTCCTCGAAGCCCTTCGGTGAATCGCCAGAACGCAGTCAACCGCTGCTTCCCACGTCCCCAATCAACACAGCAAGAACACTCGACATCGACGAGTGCAGATTGCCGCCATGCCTCTTTATATCCTAACAGAGACCAGCGCCGGGTAAGTCCTTCCTACTTGATTCAATTGGGCTTTCGCGCCTGCCTTTCGTCCCGCCCAGCGTCTACATGCTCGTGCGCCTTGCCCTCGCCGGAGGTCGTTATTCGGAAACTCACAACTAACTCACGTCGCGACTCTAGTTATGGCTTGTTCAAGGCCGCCGACAAGAAGCTGCTCGACGATGATAACCTCATCGACCGTCTCTCGACTGTCGACAAGATCGTCAAGGAGTAAGTCCCCGCGCCGTAACCACTGGTCGCGTCGTCCTCGTTGACCAATACTGTGCAGGATCAAGTACAAGGAGTTCGCCAAGTTCGACAGTGCCGCCAGCGCGCTCGAGGAGATCGCCGGTGTGATTGAGGGAAAGGTCACCCCCAAGCTGGCCAGCCTGCTCAATGAGTTCAAGGACGAGAAAAAGATCACCCTCGCGGTCGCCGAGAGCAAGCTTGGAAGCTCAATCCTCAAGCTGCCCGAGCTCAACATCAAGCCCATTTCCGACTCCACCACCACAGATCTTTTCCGTGCTCTCCGAACACATCTCCCAGACCTGATCCCCGGCATGCTCCCCGAGAACTTCAAGGAGATGTCCCTCGGTCTCTCCCACTCGCTGTCCCGCCACAAGCTCAAGTTCTCCCCCGACAAGGTCGACGTCATGATCGTCCACGCCGTCTCTCTTCTGGACGATCTGGACAAGGAGCTGAACACATACGCCATGAGAGTCAAGGAGTGGTACGGATGGCATTTCCCCGAACTCGCCAAGATTCTTCCCGACAACATGTCGTACGCTCGCGTCATTGTCACCCTCGGCATGCGCTCCAACGCTCCCGAGACTGACTTGACCGAGATTCTTCCCCACGAGATCGAGACCGCCGTCAAGGCTGCCGCCGATATCAGCATGGGAACCGAGATCAGCGCCGAGGATTTGGAGAACATTAAGCTGCTCGCCGAGCAGGTCATTTCCTACTCCGAGTACAGGAAGCAGCTTTCCGAGTACCTCGAGAACCGCATGAGAGCCATTTCCCCCAACATGACTGAGCTCGTCGGTGCTCTTGTCGGAGCTAGACTTATCGCCCACGCCGGCTCGCTCATGAGCTTGGCCAAGAACCCCGGTTCCACCATTCAGATTCTCGGTGCCGAGAAGGCGCTCTTCCGTGCCCTCAAGACCAAGCACGCGACACCCAAGTACGGTCTCATCTACCATGCTTCGCTCGTCGGACAGGCATCTGGAAACAACAAGGGTAAGATGGCCCGTCAGCTGGCCTCCAAGGTCGCTCTTGGTGTCCGTACCGACGCCCTGGGTGAGTTTGAGGAGGATGCCGATGACGAGACCCGCGCCAACCTGGGCATCCGCGCCAGAGCCAGACTTGAGAACAACCTGCGTCACTTGGAGGGTAAGCCCCTCTTGGGCAAGGGTACCTCAGTAGGACCCAACGGCATCCCCCTGCCGACCGCCTCCAAGTGGGATATCAAGGAGGCACGGAAGTACAACCGCGACGCCGATGGCCTTCTCGGAGACGAGACCGCCAAGAAGCCCCTCATTGAGGTTGTGGAGGAGGAGATGGCCGATGCTGCTCTCTCGGATGCGGAGGACTCCGATGCCTCGATGGACGACGCCCCGGCACCAAAGGAGGCCGCCAAGAAGGCTGCTCCCGTAGAAGCAAGCTCCGACTCCGAGTCCGACTCTGAGGCTGAGAAGAAGAAGAAGAAGGCGGCCAAGAAGAGCAAGAAGGAGGTCGTCCCCGAGAAGGCTTCCAAGAAGGAGTCCAAGAAGGACAAGAAGGAGAAGAAGGCTGTCGAGTCGCCCGCCAAGGCGGCCGCGTCGCCCAAGAAGCTGACGTCGAAGGACTTTGAGCGCCTCGCCGAGGCGGCAGGCATGTCGGTTTCCAAGTTCACCAAGCGCTACGAGAAGGGCCAGATCAAGCTTACGGCCGATGGCTCATTGGAGGTCCTCAGCAAGAAGGACTTCAAGGCTACCGAGGAGAAGTCGACCCCCTCCAAGCCCAAGAGCTCCAAGCGCAAGCACGACGACGAGGAGGAGGCTGTTGTCGAGGACACACCAAAAAGGGAAGAGAAGCCCAAGAAGAAGAAGAAGAAGCACTCTGAGGCATGAGTAGACCTCTGATTCTGTCTGGTGCTCTTTCAGATTGCTGTTTCTGTATGATACACCTTCCCGACACACAGGCTCATTGATATCTGGCGTTTGGATTGGGCGAACCGGCGGCGTCATTGGAGCATTGTCTGTGATTTGACTTGTCTATGCGGCGCGTCGCTCTTCACGGTGATGGGGAGAGGGCATAGGAGGGTCGCTGCCGTTCAAGGGCTGACCAGCCCTTTTTTTGTTTCCCGCTGTGACGAGCGGCCGTCTTGTCGTCGGGTAGGGGGGAGGGGGGAGGAAAAAGGGTGTATCTGACCTCCTGTTGCATTTGAAGAAAAATTAAAACGGATTCCAAAACAAGTTGGACCCCAGTTCATAGATACGCGGATTAGATCTGCAGTAGCTCGTGCCAGCTAGATTTGACTTGGCTGACAATCTGGCTGGACTTTTTTCCATTTCGGGGTCGGAGGGATTTTCAAATTCGATGTCTTTTTTTTAGTTATGTTCGACTTTATGTCTCTGTTCGGTTGCAAGTGTGATATGATGAATCTAGAACTGCTCTGTGAATGCATTAATCTGTTCCCTCCAACAGATGTTTACTATCTGAGCTTTTTTGTCTTCATTTGAATAAGCACCAATTCAGATAAGACAACCGCGGAGCTGGCTGGCTGGTTGTGTAACCCCCCCAGTCCCCCGCATCGTCGAGTGCCTGCCCCACTAAATATTTCGTCACAGGGTCTTGGTCAGCCCCAAGGCGAGACTAGCCGCCCACCCGTGTCTCTCCCGTCTCATTCTCAAGGCTCACTTGTAGTTTACATCCTCCTTCCCGGAGTGCATTCCACCATAATTAAACCCCCTTACCATGGCGGACTCGACGCGCAACCGATCGCGCTCGCGATCACCACCGCGTCGACCCAAGGGCAGCGGCGGCGGCGGCGGTTTCCGATGGAAAGACAAGCGCGCCGACAACGCCGACGACCGCGATCAACGAGACAATGGCGGCGGCCTGCAGCGCGGCTACCGCGACCGGTCACCACGCCGAGACACGGATCGGAATCGCGATCGCGACCAAGACAGGGACAGAGATAGGGATAGGGATAGGGAAAGAGGAAGCGACAGACAACGCGACGGCGACCGGCCCAGGGACCGCGATCGCGACACAGACCGCCCCCGAGATAGAGAACGAGGAAGCGACAGACCCCGCGACAGAGACCGCCCGCGCTCACCACGACCCTCCTCCAAGCCCAAAAAAGACAAACCCTCATCATCAACACCAGCTGCCCCGCCAAAACCCGCCGCAGGAGGAGGAGGAGGAGGAGGAGGAGGAGGTGAGGAGATGATCATCGTGACAGTCAACGACAGGCTAGGCACTAAGGCGCAGATCCCTGCGTTCGCGAGCGACAGGATCAAGGAGTTCAAGGTCATGGTGGCGATGAAGGTGGGGCGCGAGCCGCACGAGATCCTGCTCAAGCGGCAGGGCGAGCGGCCGTTCAAGGACCAGCTGACGCTGGCCGACTACGGCGTGTCGAATGGCGTGCAGCTGGACCTCGAAGTCGATACGGGGGATTGATTGAGAGTCTATGAAGGGCGGGAAGGGTTGGCTGGCTGGCTGATTTGGCAGGCAGGCAGGCAGGCGAGACACTGTATTATTCACGCCCATGTCCACGGCGGAGCTGGCTTGTAGAAAGCGATACAGCCTGCTCGGGAGAAGAGAGATACAGAAGGCGCTTTCGTGGGAGTAGGAGGGTGTCGTCATATTCCCGATATCTTCGCGCTATTCGCACCTTTATCTGAATCCGATCTGAATCTGGGGGATTTCGCTGCTGGTATGGTATCGCCGAGACAGAAAAACAGCGATGAAGAGCAAAAGCAAGAGGGAGGGGGACACAAATCGAACTGCAGGCTAAAAGGGAGAACATAATTGTAGAAAAAAGAAAAGGGCTGCTGTCGGGTCGCGGACCTGACACCACCGCCGAAGCAGAATATATCCATCCATCCCTCATCCATCTCGAGGCACAAATAGCAGAAATTTAACGCAGGCCATGCGACGCGTACCCTGTACCAGTTCATAATTCATAACTCTTCCCACACCACCACCACCACCGCCCGGTAAAAGAAACCGGAGAGAACAGGCAATCTTCTTCCCTTCATCCCAATTCATAACAGGGATATACCGCCCCATTCCATACCGACATCCCAATCTCCACAGCAACTTAACCCTATCGAGGACCTACCTAGAATAGCGACAGTGCTCTCCAGACGACAAAACCAACCCCCATCCCCTCCCCCTCCCTACCTTGACCAGGCATCGCTCTCGTCATGCTTATCCCCATCGTCAAAGTGCGTCTGAAAAGCCGCCGGCGGCCCCCCGCCTCCCTGGCCGGTGCCCAGCCCGCTCCCGATGCCATTCACAGCCGCCTGCTGCGGCGCTGACGGCGGGAACTGGATGAATTCCGGCGCCTTCAGCCCGACGGACTCGACCGACGACGAGCGCGGCGACCGGGGCGATCGCGGCCGCGCGTTGGGATCGCGGTCGCGGTCGCGGTCGCGCTCGCGCGGGATCTTGAAGAGCGGTGGAGCCGGGCCGCCGGGGATGAGGATATCGTCGTCGTCGTCCTCCTCCTCGTGCTCGGCGTCTTCGTGGTCTTCACCGTTTTGGATGTCGCCGCGCCGGTGTCGTTGTCTGGCCGGGCGCATGGGGAAGCCGATGCTGTTGCTGGTGTTGCTGCTGGTTTTGCGGGCGTTCTGTGCACCTTGGGCGATGTATTGGGCTTTGAGATCTGGGTTGGGGGGTCTGCGTTAGTTGTCTTTCTTTCTTTCTTTCCTGGGCGTTTCGTCTGGGCTTTAGCAGGGCCGGAGCCAGAAACCTGTGAGACAACATACGGTCGAGACAGAGCTGCTCTACTATGGCCGGCTCATGGCATTTCGGCTTGGTGCATCCGTCTTAGCTGTGTGTTAGCATCTTGTCTGAAGCCGGACAGAGCGGATGGTGGGACGTACGGGTCTTGCAGAAGATTGACAAGCTTTCCACAAACTCCTGGCAATCCTGTCCGCGACAAGTGTCTGTTTTCACCATGGTCAGGTATGATGTACATCCATGCAGGAAATATACGTGATAGACTGCAAAACTTACGCAGCGGGCAAAACTTGCCCCTGGCCTTTTGAGTTGGTGCCCAGCTCCTTGTGTTCTTGCAGTTGAACTCTGCACATCCGTCTATCGGATCATGAGAACAGTTAGCATTGCGTATCGCAGAAACAGATTCAGTAGTTACACGGGCGCAGGAGGTCGTGGTCTGTACTCACGGTCGTTACAATAAGGGCCGGTGTGCGAGCTCTTGGTGCAGTCCCTCTCCCTACAGGTGTGACTAGCACAGAAAGGGGAGCGCTCGATCCTGATGTCCTTGCAACGGTTCACGGCGCAAGTGGCGTCTGAAAAGTGCATGCATTGTCAGTGATCGTGTCTGACGAGGTACCAGATCTATTCATCCTTCTCTCTCTCGGCATAGAAGGGGAGAGTGATGATACTTACGATCAGTGCAAAACGCGTGGTACTCCTTTGATTTGGGCATTGAGTGCCTCGCCCTTCCGCAGTTGTGCATCTCACACGTAACGTCTACTTCCGGCTTAGTTGTCATGCATAATGATCCCAAGGACAACAACACTCAGAGATCTTACGGAGAGCACAGTAGGGATATTTCCCATCAACGATTGTGCGACAGCCTTCGGTTTTGCATTCGTCTGTACAGACAATCAGCCTCGCGCACACTCACGCCAGATATCAGTTACCTACGCTGCTCACAGCAATTTCGCTGCTCTTGACTCTGCTTGGTGCAGCCTTCAGCTTGGCAAGAATCTGCCCAAGTGGCAATCATTATCAGCATCATCGTTGCAGTCAGTGAATCAGGGTTTGGGACACGCTTACGAGCCTGGCAAAAGGCCGTCCTTGGAGTCGCTCGACGTCGGGTGCACTGCTTGACGCTGCATTTGTCTGCTTTTTGTGAGCGGGAGGAGCATGGAAGGGGTCATTGTCTGGGCTGAGGACTCACGCTCTGCACAAAAGTCGAGCCGGAAGTATCGTGGGAGCGTGTTGGGGACAGGCTCGTAGCTGGGGTCGAGATACTGAATCCGGGCCTGCGAGCAGTCTTGCATGGGGCATTTGGCATCTAAGATGGACGGTTTGAGCGTGAGACTAGATGCAGCCAAGATATCTGGCAGGACAGGCAGGCTTACGGATGGCGCAGACGGCGTCATGGACCGGCTTCCTGTTCATACATGCTTCGTCTTTCAGGAAGTGCATGCAGGTGTCTAATAAATCACGGTTCAGCCGCGGACTCGACACTCATGACAGACTCGACAAGAAGGAGCGCGCACGTTGTTTGCAATAAGGAGACACCACGCTCGAGCCAGTCGAGAAACGGTGATATTGCGCTGGAGAACCTCGGCCTGTGGGCGGCGATCTGATACCGCTTGCTCGTCGCTCGATGGGGTCGATGAAGGCCCCCTCGACGGCCTTGAAGAAGACATCGTTATTGCAGCCCTCGCTCCTGCATTCTGTGTTCCTTCGGTTCATTGGAAAATGCTCCTGCAGCGCGGATTAGGCGAAGATGTCCGCACAAGCGGGATGGATATATTAGATGGATGCAAATGTTTGAAATCGGACGTGGTGTGGTGGTCGGGGAGCTGTTGATGTGTGTCTCTCTCGCCAAGAAGGGACTGGTGTTTTGGGAGAATATGCAACGGCAACGGCAACGCTCCTCGACATTCTGGGCTGGGGACAGGGGCTCGACGATAGTTAAGTCGGTACCTTCTGGCTATGCACTGGTGGCCACCGCCGCCGGTCGGCTGGGAACATGTTTCTAGCTTCCATCGAGTGAATGGACAGGACAGACTGACAGGCTCCGGCCGCTCCAATCACGAAGCTAGGCCCTATGTGATGGCATTGCATTTCTCTCTCTCCCACACAGACGGGGCGACGTGATGTGCAGCAGCGTCTGCACCTTTTCATGCGAAACAGCCAGTGGCCCAGCCTCTGTTTGGGCAATGCAGCACAGCTGGGGGGTTGCGAGTGTCGCAAGCTCTTTGGCGCTTGTCCGATGCTATCCTTTACAGCGCCCCGACCGCCGCATCATCAACAATCATTCGAGAACGAGTCCGGAAAATACTGGGCGCGCTGTTGAGCAGCCAATGAGACACCAGCGAGCGCGACATTGGCAATGCATTTTTGCCCCGCGTCTCACGGAAGCTTTTTCTGACAGGCTCTCTCTGCGACGGCATTCATCGCGACCTGCAGACGCCCGGGCTGTGTTTGCCCTGGGGATGGAGGCGGTGACGGGGGAAAATGACTGGCCAATCCATAATCACTCCGGCATGAACTGATCATATGGAACAAGAGCAACTGAAATGGTGATATATTCAAATTTCATAAAGTGAGTGAGTGCATGGGCATATTTGTACGGTAGTGGTGTTTTCTGGAATAGATCTCAAGGCAAGACGGAAAGGAAACTCGATGTTCTGAGTCAACGCCCGATGCGCAAAACGGGCCGAAGGCTAGTCACGTGCACGCGCATCATCTTCGTGCCGGGAAGGCGCGAGAGGAGCGCGCCCTTGCCTTGACATCGTGTCATCTCAGTCAATTCCGTGCTTCCGTGCCACTTATATCCAATCCAAGAAGAAAACGAAAGCCTCAGCATCTCCTGCCCGAATATTTCGCCTGAAACTCCGATCAAACCGAAATAAGTCGATTATTGAGATTTCCGGATGTCCATCCCGCTCATTATCAAGACTGCACCGTAAACCACAAGTCCGACCCCATCACCGCAGGCCATCTGCATATCATCAGGGTATATCGGTCGCCAAACAAACACAACAAAACAAAAAGAAATATAGAAAGAGAAAAAATAAGAAAAAATAAAACACCCATCAGGACGCTCGCGATGACAACCGCCGAATCCACAAACCTCCCAACCACCACCATCCCCAAGACCACGACCACGACCATGACCACACCATCAGACACCACCCCGGAACCCACAGCCCCCACCCAGCTCCTAGACATCTCCAAACGAGACCTCCCCCCTCACACCCTGCGCACGCTAATAACATCTTCCGCGCGCGGGACCCCCTTCGAGAAGTCCGTCTGGCTGCTGCTGGGCCAGATTCCACGCGGGCACTTCACCACCTACAAGCACATGGCCGACCACCTGCACTCTTCGCCGCGGGCGGTCGGCAACGCGTTGCGGCGCAACCTTTATGCGCCGGCCGTGCCGTGCCACAGGGTCGTGGCGACGGGGGGGTTGCTGGGCGGTTTCAAGGGAAAGTCGCTACGCCGGGACGGGGAAGGCATCACGCTGGAAGAGAAGCGCATGCTGCTGAGGCGAGAGGGCGTCAGATTTGATGCCAAGGTTGGAAACGGTGGGGTGAGGGTGATGGGGACGCCATTTGTGCGATTCGTCTAGGCTTTTGGTGACGGGTCACGCAACTCGAAGCAAGGGGCAAATCTGTCCCTTGTCGGGTACATAATACATTTATATTTCCGCAAACAACCTGCTGCCTAGGGCATCATATCGTGTGCGGTAAAGCTTCATATCATCTTCTCCTTTTCTCGTCATCATATGCAGTTAATGCTTTGAGGGCGGCAGTACGCAATCCTGCCACCCTCGGCCCTCCATAATGTACATTCGCCCTTTTATGACCGAAGTTGCAAATCCACGTGATAATGTGCACGCATTTCATAACGCCAATGATTGCCATACGGCTCAAACGCCCTCAACAGATACGAGACAAGATCGAACGAAAGAGTAACTCCCTGTCCAAGCTGATGTACGTGGGCCCAAGCGTATTTACGACTGCTGCGGCTGCTGCTCGTCGCCACCACGACGGGGGCGCGGGGGTCCATCGCGGCGAGGTCCGCCGCGTCCACGGCCACGTCCGTCGCCACGATATCCGCCACGGCCACGGTAGCCGCCGCGGTCACCGCCACGACCACGACCGCCGCCTCCCTCGCGGGGCGCACGGTTACGCTGGACCTGGGAAAAGCCGTCGTTGTTATCTGGGGTAGCAGCGGGTGCTTCGGCAGAGGGCTCCGGGTGATCATCTGCCCACGACTGGGTCTTGGTTGCCGGTGCGGCGGCAACGGGTGCGGCTTCCGGGGCAGGCGCGGCAGCCTCCTCGGTCGGCTCTTGGGGTGCCTTGACATCGACCCACTCCTGAGAGATGGTCAAGTCATTGCCGGTGTCCCACTGGCTCTCGCCGGCCGCGTTTGCAGCATCGTCAGCAACATCGGCGTTGCTAGGGGCGGCAACAGCAGCAGGCGCCTCTTGAGTATGGCCATTGGTCAGGGCAACGGACGAGCCCTCGTCAATCTCGGTGAGGCCAGCGTTAGCAACAGTGGGGTCGCTCTGGACCTCCTCGGTAGGCTCAACAGCCTCCGTCTCCTCGGGAGCCTCAGCAGCAGTCTCGGACTGGTACAGCGGGGCCGCTTGGGTAGAGATGTGCTTGACTTGGGCATCTACAAATCGTTAGCATTGCCGAACGAGAGCAGTTGTACTTGACAGGAAGGAAGAAGAGAAACCTACAGGTTGTCTGCAGGACCTCGCCGCTTGTGCTGTGCGTAGGCTCCTCGGCACCCTGTACCAACTTCAACATGGTCGAAACAGCATTCTCGTCACCGGAGTAGATGTGAAGCAAGACACCTTCGAGAGCCATATTCTCATCAGCTGTGCTGTCAACATCCTCCACGCGACGAGCCGCTGCGAGGCGCAAGAACTGGGAGAGGACAAGGAGGCTGTCGTTGAGCGCTGCGCTGGCATCTGCCTTGGCCTTCTCCTGGAGCTCGGCGGCCAGGTCTGCCTTCTCTTTCTCAAACTTCTCCGTCAGAGCCTTCTCGTGCTCGGCGATACGGACTCTGTTCTCTTGCTCAATCTTTTTGTGTTGAACCAGCTGCTCCTCCAGCTGGAAGAGCTGGGCCTGCAGACTCGGCTTCTTGAGGTAGGCAGCTCTCTGGTCGGCATTGATGATCTTGAGGGACACAAGCTCCTCGAGCGACTTGGCGCCGTGCTCTGCGACAAGGTTGTCGATCTTGGCGGCATTGGTCTATGGGATATGGTCAGTCTTGAGCACCGATGCGTGACGGGGTACAGGGTGTGGGCAAGACCTACGATCTTCTTGGTGACGCTACGGATTCCCCTGCAGGCGGATGTGAGTCAGCAGACGGACGGCGGGTGAGATGGCACTGAGCACCTACTTTTGGATCTCGCGGATGTAGGGATTGTCGGAGGTGTCATCCTGGCTGGAATCGTTGGCGGTCACAGAGGCAGCCTTCTCGGGGGTGGCGGTGGCGGGAGCTGGGGACTCGGTCTGCACAACCTTTGCCTTCTTCTTCCTGGCCGACTTGGACTCTGCCAGGGCAGCGGGGTTCTGGACGGTGGAAGCAGCCATTTTGGACTGATTCGCTAGCTAAGCTGAAGGCAGTGGTTCTTTTGGCAACAATGGGCCGAGACGGAGCTATCGAACGAAATGGGCGGTTGCTTTGGTGCAGCGATTCGTTGGGATGATGAAGGTGTCTCGAGGCGAGAGCGGAGCTTCAGAGAGCACTGTGGATGGATGAGTAGGAGGAATGGAGACAAGCGGGAGGAGTAATCGATTGCCGAGGTTTTGGTTGTCAAGGAAAACCAAGAGATGTGGGGAAGGGATTGCGATTGTGCAAGGTGCAAGGTGTTTGATGGATTTCGGGTTGACGACGGGAGCTGGTCTGCCTAGAATTTTTTTTGAGCTTCGAGGTTGGGTGGGTGGTGCTGGACCGGACCCCTGCAAGCACGTCGCTGCCTCCTTCCTGCCTCCTGCCTCCTGCCTCCTACCACACCACACCAGGTTTGCCAGACACGGGCCAAACAAATGCGCCCTCCCGGCTCGTTTCGTTCTGGGCGCTCGATGCACATGCACACAGAAACGTACAGAAGCAGGAAGACGACTTTTGTTTATTGCTATCACCTCCTGCCTGCAACAAGACAAGATGCCAACCTGGAACCCATTGCAAGGTGATGGTACTTGGTGGATGCAAGCACCCGGTGCCTGGGCTCGACTTTTACCAAGTGTCTTGCCGTTTCGCTAGGTGGTCGTCGATTAGTTACCTGGTAGGCATTCAATTGGCGTGTCCAGCTCAACAGCAATTGGCGTTGTGCTTGCCCTCCTCCTCCAACCACAACGGCGTTTCGTTGTCAAACGACTCGCTCTCCATCTATCCCACCACCTACGCATACCCCACGCCGGCCGGAGCATTTGGAGGAGGTTGTGGTCGCGTGCCCCGTAAGGCATCGGATCTCTGGTAGCACAGGACAACTATGCCCTCCCACGCCTCCCGTCCTTATTCCCATCCGATCCCATCTTGACGCGACGCGACACGATGAGGGGCCTTCCAAGTGCTTCGTATTTTGGGAATTGATGCCCTGCAGCCGATCAGCAGCCCTACTTTTCGGACCCATAAGCCCTTGGCGGCATCACGCGATCATCCCTTGAACTTTGCAAGAGCGTCCTAGAGGGCAATGGCCGTATGAGTCCAGTTCTGTGCTTTGGTCGGGTCGCTGGGGGAAGACTGAGAATGCCTACCGCGGTGACCTTCCTGACGCTCCGGGCGGTCACACCCCTCTCGCCGCCCTGCTTGGCCTCGATAGTGGCCTCTTTCATCAAGCTGTGCGTCCTGTCAGAACTGAATCGACATTTTAGCTACCAGGTATGTCACGAAGACATGTGCCTACGTTTGCATAAAAAGCACATAGTCGAGGAAAATCTAGAGCATTACAGTGTCAGGGCAGATGTCATCACGGACGCGTAGGTACGGGTTATATGAATTTAGACAAGGTGAGTAAGGTAGGCAAGGTAAATAAATGTATACACATACCGTCACGTCAACATTCTTGCTCACGTTGCAGTTTGAATGAGCCTTGACGATTTTCTTGACTGTAGCACGTGGATATAGCTTCTGGCCTGGCGCCATTCTGGCCGTGTGTCCTGGGTATGTATTTTGAGGCTTCGATATAAGGTCGACTGGGGTATTGTAGCAGTCTTGACTTCAGAGGATGCTGTTTGTTCGCTGTTTGTTGACTTGGAACGGGTCGGGTGCTTAGCTCCGGCGCTGGTCGCTGAAGTCGGCGATTGAGTGGCCGTCATGGTGAGCAGCCAATCGGATATAAGAGAGGACCCCGCAGGCATGCACGCACCGCACCCACCCTGCCACCTCCAAAGCTCGAACCCTTGCCATTTTCCCGAGCGCGGAGTGTGGGGTTGAAACTTGGGAGTCGAGACCTCAACCAAGCTGTCTGCACCTCACTGCCCTGAACTGCCCGCCCGAACCGACGCGCTTCAGCTGGGAAACTTGCAAGAACGCGCTTCGTAGACTTTGACTCCATACTCAACTATAGCGGCCCAACCCAGCCAACCAACCCAACACACAAAATGAACCGACGCATGGTGAGAAAACGCCCAAAACTCCCGATCGCACCCCTCATTTGACTGCCAGGCTAACATCCGGTCCAACAGTTAACAAAGGCGGAGGAGGAGGCGGCAGGCGAGGAAATCGAGGTTCGGCGCGAAGACCAGGACAAGATCAACAAGTTCAGCCGCCTGCACCAGCACGAGCTGTCGATCGAGGAGGAGCTGAAGGGGAAGAATGTTAGTACAGGATATCCTTGGTCCCAACCCGAACCCCTTCGTGCCCAGGGAGGCCCGCACGTCCAAGCCCTTGCTGAAACTCAGGAAATGCAGAAAGAGAAGGAGGAACTCGATGACATTACCACCGAGCTCGAGCTTGCAGAGGAAGAGGACCTCGTCCCGTAAGTGCTCCTTGCCTGTCGCTGTCGCTGTCGCTGTCGCTGTCGCTGTCGCTGTCGCTGTCGCTGTCGCTGTCGCTGTCGCTGTCGCTGTCGAGGCATGGCCGCGGCCCGGCTGCACGTGCTGATGCCACCGCAGATACAAGATTGGCGATGCCTTCTTTCATGTGCAGCTGCCCCAGGCACAGGAGATGCTTGGCGTGTCAGGGGCAAAGGTTGAAGAACAAATCGACGAGCTCGAGGAGAAGCTGGGCGTAATCCGCGAGGAAATGACGCAGCTGAAGGTTGAACTATATGCACGATTTGGTAGAACGATCAATCTTGAGACATGATGACAGAGATGGACTTTTTGCAAGCTCGAGAGATCCAAGGCATGTGAAACATGGGCTGTAGTGCTTCCACTTCTCCAGTTGCATCCCTCCGCGCCTCCCGATGGCCCGTCTCCTCGTTTGGCATCGGTGCATGATGACAACCGGCAGCACCCTACCGCGCAGCTGCATACACCGACCGTCATCCGATGTTGGACCCCTCGCCGCACACCGGCGTTAGGCAGCGAGAAGACCCTGCATCTTTCTCTCGAGCTCTCCCACGAGAGACCCGGACAATACCGGGCCAGCTTGAAGGCAGATCACAAGAGAAACCTGGGGGCACCATCTGAAGACGACCCTAGAAATCATCTTCACCGGCATCTCCAGCCGTTAACCATAGCTCACTCAAATCCGAAACATACACGCCCGCTAGAGCATCACCATTAGCTCTGTATCAGCTCTGTTCTATGATCTACCCAACTTCACACGGACTGTCTTATATCCAGGGTCCTGTTCATGGCCGTTTCGATTCTTCGTGTTCAGAAGTTGAACGCAGCATGAACACGGTCTCCCTCGTAAGCCACTTGAATGTATGTCACCCATGGACCACAGCGTCGAGATACTAATTCGGGCGGAGTCAGTGCCGAGACGCTCAGCGGCTGCTAATTTGTGCTTATTATGTGCCTACAAAGGCCTGCGCCCTGATGGCACCAATACTGTCGACCCTGTAAGGGTCTCTAAACCGCTCCGGCGTCTCACGGGCATCATGTCGAAGACGTCATTTCTCTAGGGGCATCTCAAGGTATGCAGCCATCTGTATCAGAGGCCTTAGAGCCAGTACTAACTCGAGTCTAAGAGGACGCTCTCCAGTGGCTGGTCCTGCTGCGTGTCTGCGAGCGTTGGCCCGCCCCGTTTCAACGTGATCTCCCTCAGACCCCGAGGACGGTCCGTCGATTCTAGCCTCAGCGGCATCTCGAGTTGCAGATTCGATTTGCGCTGCTTCCAAGAGTCATGCCAATATCGCTGCAGTTCTAATTAAAAACCCCGGTTCCACAGCTAAGCTTGGCAGATTCCGGCTCAACCGGGGACGTTTTGGTGTGCTCGGAGCTAGCCACATGGCTCCCTTCCCCCCTTGGACCCGCGCGAGACGCTCGATTGCGCTTTGTGGCACCGAGGCCCAGTCCATGCATGAGAGCAATCCAGCCCAGCTGCCCTGCTTGCAGTTCATGTTCGTTAGGCTTCCTTGTGAACTTCATCTGATGACCCCGTTCCCGGGGACCGCATGACGCCGTAGATGGCGTCCCTCAGTCTAATACCCTGCATCGCTGTCTCGCGGTCAACGAACGGGATCTCTATGGACCGCTAGTGAGAAGAGGGAGATGACAGGATTCCTTCCATCCACGCACATCACCCTCCCAAGATGTTGTTGACGCTACGCAAACCATGTCCGTGGTGCGCCCCAACTGATCATCCCCGCTTGCCTGTTAGCCCAGCCTCGACTTTGTTTGCCGGCAAGGACGGAAGTGGCAGGTTCAGCAGTTCGCTGCTGTTCAAGCTTCCGCAGGGGCACTACATCGCCGCTATGTTGCACTCGGGCATCGTCGAGTGTAAGCTACGCCGCGGTGCAGGGCAGTGCAGTACAAATCAAACTCCACACGCGTGTTGGAAGTGTTTTGTGCTAGTCCTGGACCTTCTGCGACTAATATTGGCCTGTCAGCTGTCTTATTTCTTCGTCCAGTTCCCCGTGGTGGTCAACTCTTCTCGTCTCTGAATCCCAATCCAGCTCTTGGCGAGATCCACGGCATATATTCATTCTTTTACCCAGGTTGGAGACCCAAACCAAGCCTTATCCTCACTAATTGCCCAATCTCTGCCCCGATCGACTCTTTCAGACCTTGCCGACATGTCACATAGCACTGCTACTGGAAACGGGGAGGGATCACAGCCCAGAGCCTCGGCTGAACACGACGAAGCCAGCACCTCCCCCAGAGCATCATTTCAGTCCCAGGACTCTCTTCGGCCAACAGTATCTGCTTTAGCAGGGCACTTCTCTGGTGATGGAGACTCTTCAGAAGAGAGTGTCGATGATGAAAAGTCTCTCCGCCACCGAGACTCGGTCGAACCCGTCAACCCCTCCACGCAGAGACAGTCCTTCTGGTCCGGCATGTCCCTGAATCTCGAGCTCGCTCTTGGATCCGGGGATACTACTCAGGTTGATGATTCTGATCTCACTGAGCATGAAACTCAATCCGAGCATGGAGCTGAGCACGAAGTCGAGAATGGGACTGATCATGGAACACTAAACGGAACCGAGCATGAGGCCGAACATGCAGCTGAAGGTGAGCAACTACTCGCTATGGCGGACCGGACCCTCTTGCTGACTCCATGGAGCTGGCCACAACGGATTGACCGACCTCGTCGCCGAGATTGACGAGCGAGACGCCACTTCTCGATACCGGGAAGAAGCAGCCGAGCACAAGATCTCCTTTGACCAACACCGGACCAGCTCATCAAGCCTGAGGTTTGAGGAGACCATCATCTCATGGGAAGACGGAGATCCCCAGAATCCATACAACTGGCCCCCGCGGAGGAAGACCTCCATCCTGCTCACAACCATGATGCTGATCATCAACTCCACCATGGGCAGCGCGCTCCCCAGCAATGCCATCCCATTGATCACGGCCGAGTGGGGAATCACATCGCCACAGCAAAAGGTTCTGCCCATATCTGTGTACCTGATCGGTGAGTGGAATAAATCCTCTTCCCTATACTATATTCGACGCTCAGCTAACCACTCGCAGGATATGTAATGGGTGAGCCATCCTCCTCTTCTTCTCACGCTCACTCACAGATAACTTGCTGACCAGCGGTGATAAAGGACCCATCCTTTGGGCTCCTCTCAGCGAGCAATACGGGCGCAGAAACAACACCATCGCGACCTTTGGCATGTTCACGCTGTTCACGCTGGCTTGCGCGCTCGCGCCAACCTGGTCGAGCTTCCTCGTCTTCCGCTTCTTTACAGGCGTCTTTGCCAGCGCACCCATCGCCATCGTGCCGGGGATATTCGCCGACATTTACGGCAACCCGCGGACCCGTGGTCGCAGCATGGGTCTCTTCCTCGCGGTTTGTCTCTTTCTCTTTCTCTCTCAGGTCCCCTCTTTTACTGACCCCAACCCCTCCCACCACCATTAGACAACCCTCTGGGGCCCTCTTTTTGCCCCTATAATTTCGGGATACTGCTCCACGACCATTGGCTGGCGCTGGGCGTTCTGGATCGGCCTGATCTACGCCGCCGCGACCATGGTGCCCCTGGCGTTTCTGCCCGAGACCTACGGCCCGGTCCTGCTCCTGCGCAGGGCCAAGGCCATCCGCAAGCACGACCCGACTGCGCGGGTGGTGGCGCCGCACGAGCTCGAGAAGAAGACGGTCACGGAGCTAGCGACCGTCGTGCTCACGCGGCCCATCCGCATGATCATCTTCGAGCCCATCGTCAGCACCAGCTGCGCCTACCTCGCGCTCTGCTACGCCATCTTCTACATGACCTTCCAGGCCTTCCCCATCATCTTCCAGGGCCTGTACCGGCTGTCGCCCGGCGAGTGCGGCCTGACCTACCTGGCCATCGGCGCGGGCTGTCTGCTGGCCCTGCCCGTCTTTTTGGCCTGGGACACGTTCATGGCCAACGCGCGGGCGAGAGACGCCCCGTGGACGCGCCAGGAGGAGTATAGACGGCTGCCGCTGGCGTGCATCGGCGGGCCCCTGTTCGTGGTGTCGCTGTTCTGGCTGGGCTGGACGTCCCGGCGGGACGTCCCTTTCCTGGTCCCAATGCTGGCGGGCATCCCCTTTGGCATGGGGTTCATGTGTATTTTCCAAGCGCTGCTGTACGTCCCCCTGCACATCCATGTATACTCCCATCCATAGGTACCCTACTAACACCATCGCCAGAAACTACCTAACCGACGCGTACGAGATCTTCGCCGCCTCCGCCAACGCCGCGTCCTCGACCTCGCGCTCGCTGTTCGCCACCGTTCTGCCCCTGGCGACGTCCGTCATGTTCGCGCGGCTCGGCGTCGCCGGCGCCTGTAGCCTCCTCGGCGGCCTGGCCCTCCTCATGTGCGCCATCCCGTTCGTCTTCCTCTGGCAGGGCGAGAAGATCCGTGCCAGCTCCAAGTTTTGTCTGGCGCTGCGCGTGCGCAAGGAGGAGATGGCCAAGAAGATTGAGGAGCAGCGCAAGAGGCTGGGCAGTGCGCGGGAGTCGGCTGAGGGGTCTTCGTCGTCGTCGGGGGCCGCGTCGGAGCATGTCGAGGTTGAGCAGAAGCCTCAGGAGGATGTGTAGGTGGTAGACTGGGATGGTTGAGAGAGAAGGGTGGGGGGGATTGGGGATTGTTTGTTTGATTAGTGGTGGGATTCGGGGTTGAGTGATACCTAGACGTGTGTGTTGTTGGTGGGTTAGGTGTTGATGCATTTTTCTTCTTCAACTATGGTTAAGGTCAAGACCATGGCTTGCATGTCGTCGCTAATGTTGACAACCATCGAAGCCGGATGGCTCTGTTTTATCCTTTCCTATGGAAGCTCTTGTGTCTTTTTCTCTTATCTTTCTTTTTTTTTTTTTTTTTCCTTTTTCAGGAGTAAATTTGTTTCTGGCTTTCAAGTTTTTGTTGCTTCTTTTTGTTCATTTAGATCTTTTCGACAGTAGACATTTAGGGATATATCTGCGTAGGTATATAGACAAGCTAAAAACCAATCTTTCGGAAGACTGGGTGATAAGAAAACACACTTGATTGTGCAAAAGAAGTTCTACCTATGTAGGTTCTGTTAGGCGGGGTGGGGGATAGACGGAATTGTTCTTGAGAAAATGTAAAGGTACCTACCTACCTTAGGTACTTGTCCAAGATAGGCTGACAACAACACCACCGGGCCCGGTCGTATCAACTACCATTAACGGTTCATCCCTCCACATACGACCACCCAAGCATCCGTAGCTTCCGCAATGCCGCGGTATAAAATACTCCGAAATCGTAAGAAGATGTAAAACCTATTTTACAACAGGGGGAGATTTCACCGGGGGAGGGTTCAAATATGGCACCACTCCCTAGACTAAAGTATAAAAAGGATCTCTTGAGAGTCAAGCACAGGACATGCATGCATGCCAACTTGGCTACCAAGGTCCCGTTTTATGTCCGTAGACTGTCGGAGAGGTTACATTCTTTCCCGTATAGGTACTCTATAACGTAGACATGCTCCCATATCACCTACTTAGCTAGTTATCTTCTGCCTATGTAGGTACATCTTGATTGTGCCTTACCCTCATCTCATTACAAGCAACATGTCGCATCGATCACATTCCCATCCTATCCCAAGCAATCGCAACCGCATTGCACCTGTCTCAATACATCTACCTCCATTTGCCGCAACCGTCAGTTTTGATATCCATCATCCAAGCAAAGGTCACGACTGCTGCTGGCATGAGAGCGACCATGTGCGAAAGTCCCCAGTGCAAGTAAGCAAGAATTGGGTCGTCTTGGGGAGATGGACGCGATTTCTTCTTCAATCTCCTTCGAGTCACGACATGAGTGAAGAAAACGATAAAGAATAAAAACGCCATTGCTTTGTTTTTGGCTCAAGCAAGCCAGGGTATATACAGCCATGATGTCGTCAGAACCCCCCCCCCCCAACCCCCCACCTCCCTCCTCCCGTCCTGTGCCATAGACAGAACGAAACAACGCCCAGAGTGTGAAAGAAAAAGAAGAGAAAAAAGATAGAACACAAAAGACCAGCCCTCAACGAAACATGTTCCCCGCCGGAGCAAACAACGACCCGACCGTGAGGGCCGTCGCCCCCAGTCCACCCAGCAAAACGGCAAAGAAGATGGTCCGGTCCTGCAGCAGCCGCAGGGACTCGTTCTGCACCGGCGCCGTCTCGTCAAAGATCTTCGCGAGGACCGTCTTGCGCTGGTACGAAGCTGCCCAAGCTTCTTCTTGGGCATAGTCGTTCCGTGGCCCGAAGGTCTGCAGGCTTGTCTTGCGTAGCGGATCGACTATGCGGCTTGTGGTGCTTGTGATGCTTGTGGTTGTGGATGTGGTTGTGCTGCTGAAGCTGAGGTTGTTACTTGCGTGCGTGTTCTTGTGGGCGTGCTGGCGGGGCTCATGGCTGTTTTGCCGGCTGTGCTGGTGCTGGCGCTGCGGAGGGAAATTGTTTTCTTTTACCGGGAGAGAAAAGGTGGAAGAGAAGGAAGGTCTGCTACTTGCATCACCTCCGTGGTCGTCCTCGCCGTTATCAATCAAGTGCTCCTGCTCCCAGGGTCTGAGCTGTCTCACGCCAAGAAAGTGCAGGGCGATGCACAGGCTCCTCGAGGCGGCGACAAGAATCGTAAGGCCGGGCCACCAGGGGATGAGACATATGACACGCAGAAAGTTGCTGCGGCCCGAGAAGATGAGCAAGATATCCAGGCCCAGACCGAGGAGGACAAGGAAGATTCCCAAGACACACAGAAAGTGAACCCGCGCGGTGTTGGAGTTGGATCTTGTCCAGCGTAGGAAGTTGGGGTGTAAGTGCCCGCGGAGATTTGCCTCGGCGTATGTGAAGGCGGGCAGCAGAGCGGATGGGTGTGTGGTGTGCTGAGCGGCGTGGAGACACGACTCCCGATCACTAACTGTGAGATCAAGCTGACGAGGGGCGGATTCGGCGACGTATTGCCTTATTACACGGCTGATTTCGTCACGGAAAGGTTGAATAGTAACTGGTTTGTTTGTCTTAGCAGAAGGTCGCACGTCAGCACCACTCTTTGTTTTACCCACATGGTTGCCAATCTGCTCTTGTAGACTCTTTGGGGCTGAGAATCACAGAAAGGGGCGTCCGGGGCCGTGAGATTTTGCTGGTGGAAGAGGAAGTGCTCTTTCTGATATCGTGGTCATAAAGTGGCTCTGGTTCTTTCATTTCCGAGTCCATCTCCATAATGGCAATGATCTTGCTCATCTTGTCACTTCTCTCTCTTTTGTGACTGTATGTAATGAAGCGAGACTTTGGCTCGGCTGCCTTCTCTGGGTCCCAACGAGGAGACAAGGCCTTCTGTCTGGGTAGTAGCCCACTCCAGCGCTGAACATAGTCGCAGTACCAGAGGAACAACTGAAGTGGCTCGGCGTTGTGTTCCACATAAAACAAATAGTCCATAAAGTCGTTCAAAGAACATGGCTGAGCAGACACCGTCAGAGAACTCGGGATAATGCCTAGCAGATGGGCAGGGCATCGTATGCACGTACAGGAGCCGTTCGGTTCTTGACCATGGCCGCAAAGGCGAGCTCTGATGGGAGGTTGCCCCGAGAGGCAGAGGCCTGCTCCAGCTGGTGCGCTGTCTCAAAATCTGACATTCTCGCACAGAAACATATATCTGACAGGGTAAACGCACAGAACGGAATGCCTTCGGGGAGCAACGACGTGCCTTTGTATTTCGGGACACAGCTTTTGTCTAGAGGATAAACGGCGACTCAAATATGTCCGCGCATTGAGGACCAGTTGGATTTCCAATGATGGCCAACCTGTTGTCTCCAACCTGAGCAAACGAAACCCGACACGGTTCACGAGCGACAGTGGGATGGCTGATATCAGAGCTCGCATAGGAAACGGGAGTGATCATTACAGGACTATTTCCCTCTTCAGACTCGGATCTCCAGGCTTAGCACCGATGCGGAAGGACAAGTAGACTGGTCCACCAATGGCAAAGATCTCGTATCTGAGAAGGTCACCCTCTTGATGCTCGGGGCCCTTGGGAGCCGAGAAGAATCTAGGCGCCCGTCTCTTGATAAGAGCCAGGGGGCGGCGGGCTGCGAGCAGATCATGAGATCCTCGCAACATATCGCTACCGTGCAAGAGTAAACAGTCAGTGCTTCTGAGCACCATGTACGTGTATTTGAGTGACCATGGGCCCAATCATGCCGACCGACGCGGTGGAACAGATTATGCATTGCATGGCGATCGGGGGCAAGGGATGAGATACGACGGCCGGGTCAACAGACGAGGAGCATCAGTTGGCTGCGGGCGGCGCTGCGGATTAAGGGCGGTGGCTATGGGTGCTTCATCGATGCCAGGTCGGGGTCGAAGTCTCAGTCCAGGTCCATCACCCAGGATAACCCCATAAAACCCGGGGCAGGACTCAATCTCTTTCCGTCTGTGGTCGGGGGTGGTTGAGGGAAGCAGTCGCTGGTTTCTGACCGCTGGCCGCTGGCCACTGGGCCCAAGACGAACTGGCGGTCCCGACGCGTCGCGGTGTTTCAGATGTCTGTGCAGAATCAGCGGCGAAGCACACGTGTTGTTCCGTGTACGTGTACAACATGGTTCCGACACAAGACAGGTTCCCGTGCTATGCTGGCTGAAAAAAGATATCTTGACAATATGCGGGAGGTGCCTTTTTCCCGGTGGGTCCTCTGCCAGCCCTAATGCTGGATCGTTCTTTCATTCTGTCTCCCGGTTTTTGCCCCATTCCCATCGGCCTAGAAGCACCACCCACGAACGGCAAAGGAACCGACGAGGTTGTAGCGGGCCTGAGAACCGGGCTGTGAATGCTAGCGAAGGCGGCTCAGAGGCTCCAAGAAACCCAGAACCTTGCCGTGTCGCAGAAGATGGGAAGACGGGATCAGGCGAGGACAGAATTTGTTATTGTCGTCGGTGTTGTTGTGATCTTGTGTGGAGGTAACGTCGTCAGCGGGGCTTGCATGATCGACGCAACGAGCCGTAGATCATGACAGGCTGCCCCAATCTGGGCCGAACACGACGGACGATGGAGAACCTTCTGAAACCCCTTATCACATATCATTAGCCGAGGCGAGGGAAAGGGGATGGAAAAAATTCCAGAGGTCGTGTTTCGGATTTTTGTTGCGATTTAAGATCACAAAAGCAGATAACAACCTGGAAGCCTGAAAGCCTGGAAGCATGGAAGCAAGAAGTGGGTGATATCGAATGGGGGAGGAAGGCGCGGGGGATCCGTTCGAGCCTGGAGCCAAATTCAAGATCAGGAAGGCACCATTCACGACTTCATCAGGTACCTGGTAGGTAAGGTAGCTGAATCAGCGAGCTAGCCTCCCCACAGTCCTTCCGACCAGTTCCCGTCCGGTTTGCAATCATGGCAGGTGCTTTCCTTTGCTTGGAACACCAGAAATATGGTGGTGTTACCGTCCTTGAAATCCTAACCTGGAAGAGACCTGACCTGCAGGCAGCGAGCTCAAACCGGCAAAAAGGTCTTTCGAATGCCTTTATGCATCCGTGTTGGCCCATTCACAAACTGCCTTACTTCAACCAGTAGGTGGTCAGCCCTCTCGGTCAAAACAACCGGCAAAACGACCTGCGTTTCTTGAGAAGCAGCACCCAAGAAACCCAACCCGGATACGCCCATTCAACAAAACTCAGGTTTTGACATTTCCAACCAGCATCCAAACAGCCAGGTATCTACCTGATTATCAGCCGCAGCTGATAATTATAGCCCGTGAATCAGACGACGCAGAAAGAACACTCCATCCGCGAACCTCACTGCATGATAAAACAAAGACTCCCCATGGCGTGTGTGCCGTGCCGTGCGAGGGGCGGTCGACGGGTTATCCATGGGCCTATCTGGATTCGCAGGACACACTTTTTATCTCTCTCCTGTCGATATAAACAAGTAAGCGCATGGCTGAGCCAAACCTACAGAACCAATTTTGCCTCAAAAACCAATCTGACTCGGTGATGTCAGGCAATGAGGTAGAAAGAAAATGTCACAAAAAAAGAGGATCGCGGTCCCATCTTGCCATGCATAGAGCGAGTATTCGGCCATTTGGCTGAATGTGAAGTTCTTTATGATCAGCAACGGATAATAGGAAGTGATGTGCTGATGCTAATTAGTTTCCAGACGATGATGTTTACCTTGCGGATCCCAAAGCAAGACCTAGGCAGTGGACAAAGTCTTTGTTTTGACCCCTGTAGAACCACACAACAGTTGACGACAATGATATGGCGCTCATTACCTACCCTCCTCAGCTATGGCGCGCGATTTTGACCCGTTGGCATATGAAAGGGCGAGCTATCAACTCTATGCCTGGCAATTTCCATGCAGGGCAGGTAGGTAGTTGCCTGCGTGCAACAGCTTTGTTGACTAAACTCAGGGGTAAAGACAAAGCCCCTATCCAACACAGGTAGGTGCCTGCCTTATCTCCACGACAAATAGCAGGAACAACACTCATGGAGGCAAGAGCTGCTCGTGCAGGCCCTGTGGCATGAGGCGCTGGTACCAAGACTTTCTCTCGACGTTTACAATTTCAGGCTCGTCCATACAACTTGGCTCAGCATCCATCTCAATCATCACTTGAACCTCACCAGCACAAAATATCACGTCCAAACCTTCCAGTCAAGAAACCCGCCACCATCCTCATCATCGCCATAATCGTCATCATCATAATCATCGTCACCAAAGACACCTCGCGCAATGGATAAGGGCGTGAGCAAACCCCTCGTCGCCGGGATGCTCGGCATCGCGCTATGCGTAGCCTGGCTCAGCTCGCCCACCCGCGGCAAGGCAGTGCCTCGTCTCGACGGCCGCGAGTCCCGGGCCTCGTCCGATTTGATCGTCCCGCGCGGCCCCACCCGGGAGGAGGTGACGCGCATGCTCTCGCGCGACGCCTACTCGTACAAGGTGCGCAACGTGACGGGCGTCGAAAGATACGACGGCGCTCAACTGGCGTCCAACTCGCCGTGCGAGGACACCTTCAGCCACGGCGAGTTTGCCTCGCCATGGGGCGACGGCACCACGTGGTTGGCGTTGGGCATCTACGACGGCCACGCGGGCAGCCAGGTTGCCGAGTACCTCGCCAAGCATCTCGTGCGCTTCGTCCGGCACAGCCTGCAGCATATCAGCCACGTCTTCCAGGAGGAAGACGGGTCCTTTTCCGACCCGGTGGTCCAGTGGGCCATCGGTCGGGGCTTCACCACGCTCGACGACGCCATCACCACCGCGACGTTCGGCCTCAAGAGCAGCAAGGAGCCCTGGCAGGACAAGATCAAGAAGCTGGAGCTCGGCTACACGGGCTCGTGCGCGCTGCAGTCCTTCTTCGACCCAGCCTCCAGCACGCTGCACGTGGCCTGCACGGGCGACTCGCGAGCAGTCCTCGGCCGCAGGCGCGAGGACGGCTCGTGGGAAGCGATCCCGCTGTCGGTCGACCAGGACGCGAACAACGCGGACGAGGTAGCCCGCGTCAACGGCGAACACCCCGGCGAGACCCACATTATCAACGACGAGCGCATGTTCGGCCTGTCGGTCCTGCGCGCCTTCGGCAACGCGCGGTGGAAAATCCCGGTCGGCCGGCAGAAGACGCTCTGGCTGCGCTACAACGCCACGCCGCCGCTGGGCTGGGGCCAGGAAGAGCCCTGGATCCGCACGCCGCCCTACCTGACCGCCCGGCCGGTCGTGACGAGCACGCAGATCCCCGCCGAGACGCCCTCGTTCCTGATCATGGCCACCGACGGCATCTGGTCCTTCCTGACGAACGAGCAGGCCGTCAACCTCGTGGCCCTGTGGCTCGAGGCCAAGGCCGCCGCCAACGACTTCCCTCCCGACATGAGCACGTCGAGCCCGCCGCCGGACACGTACCCGCCGTTCATCAGGAGCCAGACAGCCTACATGTTCACCGAGGAGAGGACGACGGTCCGCGATGACAACGTCGCCGTCCACTTGCTTCGCAACTCCCTCGGCGGCAACCACGAGGAGTTGCTGAGCGGCCGCGTCACCTTTACCCCGCCCCTCTCCCGCGATGCAAGGGATGACCTGACTGTGCAGGTTGCCTTTTTCAACACGGGGGTCGTATTTTGAGATTGTCTTTTTCAAAATGGTAATGATGAGTTGGCAAGTCTTAGCGTTGTTGTGTCATTAGTTGGATGGGAATGCCACAAGCAGCGATGATGGGTTATTAATTACAGGCAGTTCAAGCCTTGGGGTAGAGTAGAGTAGAGCGTACACCCCGAGGAGGGAACTCCGCCCAGCGCATGGTAATTAGTAGCCTGGTATGAACTATAATGTCTCTTTTGATATATTTCACGTCGTTCATTACCTACCTTCCCTCTGGTATCAGCGTCCTAGGAGTAGATGTTGTCCGGAGATTAATCAAATACAGGAGCAAGTGAAATGTCCAACCGGCACAACCCCCAACCCACGAGAACTCCTACCCGGAAAGAAGTCATATTTGATTCTCTGGCTTTTGCCGTTCTGCATTAGTACAAGTAAGGCAGAAGAAAACAAAGCACTTTATTCCATGACCTGGCGCAGCCAAGGAACTTATTTACAGCTCTTTCACAGTTCCCGATCCAGTTTGATAATCACCACCGACAAGACAGACGGGACTCCGAGATTGTGGATGAGCGGGGACAAAAGATAACCCAAGATAGCCAGACATTGGATAACCAATGGACCAGGTAGGTAGGTAGGTAGACATCAACGATTCCAAACGACGGCAATCCAAGCGGCCAGAAGCACTCTTGTCACTACTTTATCGACGAAATAGGGGCTGGCTGAGCAATGCTGCTCTTGTCTTACTGTCCAGCCGACCTCTTTAAATCCGTCCAGACCAACTTTCATCGTCTCATAGCGAATCAAGCAATGATTCCCTACGAAGCTCATTGAGCCTTCCCAACCATCACGATACAGGAGAGAATGGCAAGAATGCAGGCGTATACCAAGCCTGTGGCCATTAACAATCTATTCAGCGCGGAACTAAAAGAGTGACTATCGACTCATAATTATCGTTGGTACATGCCCAAGGCCAACTTGAAGTAATCCATTCCAGGCCATGCATCTTCTCCCTCCTCTGCCAATGACATCTCCCCTTTTTGTACTTCTTCTTCATCATACGAAAACAGGTCCAGTCTCGATGTATCCTCTCCCTCAATGCCTCAGCTAGCCCCTGAAAGGGCCGTTGCCAAAAAGGATTCTTCACAGCTATATTAGGGTGGAAAGTGTGTCAAGGTCGGCGCACCGGAAGAGCTGGTGTGGTCGCTGTCCCCACTAGATCCGGACAGCTTCCCTTCACAGCCAAGTCACACTGTGAGTGCAACCGTTCAATATCGCAAAATCGATAATCATAATGTGTCCAAAGCACTCGAATGGGCAGTAGCCTCCCGAGCGTAGGATGTCGGGTGATTTGTAAAAGTAGCTGCTGACGAAGATGTTCGTAAAACCGCGTCTCATATGGTCTAGTGGAACTTCCCGTGAAGAAACGATCGCAAAAATTCATCGCAGGGTCAAAGAAAAAAAGGAATGCTACAAGTGAACGATATCACAAAAACAAGGGAGCTCGAGGTCGAATGAGGTAGTCCAAGAGCGTCATCGGTAAACCAATGCCTTGTGATCGAGAACCGGGTCTTAGCGATAGGCATTTCCGTATCGAGGTCCAGGAACCATGCGGCCTCCCATAGCCGGGCTGACACCAGGGCCGGGCCGCGTGGCAACAGCGTGGTTGGTGCAGAGCATGCCGACACGGGACCCGAACTTGGATCCGCGGAGCGAGACCATGTGCTTGCGGATATGAGCAGCAACAACCTCACGGTGCTGAGGGTTGGCGTGAGTGAGGATATACTGGATCAGGTAGTTTCCGTACTGGTCGCTGGCGATGTCGATCAAGGGGATCCGGGGACGGTCAACTCGACCCTCGCAGACACGATCAAGGTACCGACTCAAAAAGTCGGGGCCGCCAATCTTTAGACATTTCTCAACAACCTTGGAGGCGAACTGGTCCATGCTGTACTCGGCGGCATAACGAATGACATGGTCGATAGCGCGGCTTCGATCCGCAGGAGCACCATGCTCACAGATATGCTGAATGCACCAGTTGCCAAACTGCCCATGAGCAACAATGTCGATGTTTGCTAGGACTTCCTCGATGCAGGCACGCTGTGGACTCTCTGTCAGTACTTGTTCTCTTCAGTGGAAAGGGCCGGTGCGATGCGGGCTGACATACCTTGTCCTCTTCCAGACAGTTCTCAAAGATATTCTGGACAACCAGGCTTCCCGTCTCACCAAGAGCAACCTCATGCCACATTCCACGGAGGGCATCGTTCACAAACTTCATGATCTGAGGCGGCGATTCGGTCCATCTCAACTCGAACAGCTTCTGCCAGACATGGCAAGCGTAGCGGTGGATGACTGTGTCGGGAATTCTCCGCAAAAGCTCGTGAACCATGATGGCCTTGTAGTCCTCCGGTACCGAGTCAAACGCCTTCTGCACGACGTGGCAGCCGAATGGGTCCATCGAGAGGTTGAGCGTATTGCCACGAATTGCCTCTGCAATCTTGATCACCTGTTCAGGAGTACCGTGCTCGAAACAACGCTGGACCAAAAAGTTACCAAAGCGATTGACCATGAGAGGGTAGGCCTGTGCGACAATGGCTTCGACAATATCGTATTTCTGCTCAGGAGTCCCAACCTTGAGCTTTTGCTGCAAGAAGATCGATGCCTGCTGGTCATTGTTGCAGACAATCTTGTCGACGATATACTTCCAATCGCAGGTGACGTTGCGATCTAGGAGACGACGATAGTTGAGAGGCTCGGTAGCCGGCAAGTAGGTCTGCCCCTCAGAAGTGATCGACTCGGTCTTCCATGGTGCCGCTGCAGAGGTGAACTCGGTGGCATGGGGAGAGAGCGGAGTCCCAACCGGTTGCTGCTGGTAAGGAGGAAAGCCTATTCCCATACCGCCAGATATTCCCATGTTTCCTGGCATGTGACCTGGCACAGTATTGGCATAGCTGGTGGCGGGCTCGAACTGACTTGGGCCCATGTTGTATCCGGTGTAACCACCGCCGAAATTGTTGGACGTTCCGAAGCGATTGTCGTACCTGTTCGCACGACGTCCAGCCGGTCGCATCATCTCTTGATCAGTTGTCATTCGATCTGGCCGGAACGTCTCCATCATGGCAGGCACAAACGGAGGATCGTAGATCTGGTTGTTGTTGGCGCGGCTATTGGCCCAGGGGATCGTCTGAGGTCCATCCGTGGCAGGCAGCGGGCCTTGAGGGAACGGGGTGCCATATGCCGGCTTGTTGTTGTTGTTCCAGATTCCACGGGCGCGGCTAAGACCTCCGGCCGACAGTGGATCACTAGTATCAGAGCGAGTGTCGTCCTGAGCCACCCAGGTCTGGTCCCGAGAAAAAGGTGCCTTGTTCGGAATATTGTTGAAAGCCGCTCCAGAGGCCATGCGAGAAGCAACTGGAGACAAGGTTCCTGCATAGGCCGTTGTGTACTCGGAGCTGGCAACTGTTGCCTGAAAGTCTGGCTCGGAGCTGAGGCCTGGGGTGACACATCCGCTGTCGTGGGTCACAAGCCGCGTCTGCGCCAGTTCCTGGTCCAGGCGGGATATTTTGTTTTGGGCCTGAGCAAGCTCGAGCTTCAGACGCAAGAGCTCTTCGGCAGTGGCCTGGCCCTCGATCGGCGTGGCACTGGCAGATCTGGTTGTCGGCGCAGTCGGACCAAAGTTCTCGGTGGCGGGAGTGATGGGCAGAGAGCTGCTGGAGGATTGATGATCGAGGACACGGTGGTAGAATAGCTCGTCTTCCGGGGACTTGATCGACTCGTTCTGCGCCTGCTGCAGCAGAAAGGTTTGCTGCTCGGAAAGTCTGGCATACAGCTTGTCCATCGGATAAGAGTCCACAGAGGAAGGAGGCTCGTGATTGATCTTCAACTTCTGTCACGATCAGTCCAATAACCGCGCTCGAGAAACCTGGCTGTAACTTACCTTGGGGCCGTTCTGGTTGGCAAGTTTCGAAGTAGTCAAGGCGGACACCGACTTCTTAAGAGAGATTGCTGTGGTAGACTCCTGCAGTGTTGCTTGTTAGTTACGCTGCTCGGAGATGGGATGCCTGGAAAAAGAACAAAAAAATGAGGCGGTTCAGGATGCAAGTAGAAGGCGAGGAAAGGAGGGGAAGGAGGGGTAGCAGACTGGCAAAGTGATGGCATGCTCGCCCGATTCACAGTTGAACGGGAGAAGTGAGAAAGCTGCTCACCTGTGAAGTCTGGGTCGGATACTCGTCAGTGTGTCTGGCATTCTCGTCCTGGGAGAAGCTCTTGGAGCCCGAGACGCGACGCTCGGTGGGCGAGCCAGTTGACGGCATGGCAGACATGACGTCTTTCCAAGGTAGATTGGGCTAATCGGCTGGAAGAAGTGCTTCAATGTGTGGTCCGACAAGTGAGAAAATGGTCAAGATGATCTTAGTAAAGAAGTAGATTATCCTTGGGGTTGCAAGGTGAATGTGGAATGCAGGTCGGTAGAAATGGAGTTGGAAGATCGGTCGGAGGTACCTTGGGAGGAGGAAAAGCGGTCGAGAGATTAGGTAGGAGGAAGGAGCCTTTGGCAAGGTCTCAACCGAGCTCCTGGGGCCAAGAACCAAAGATTCCTTTCTGGAATTACATTCAAAATTGAAGGTGAGGCAGTCAGGTCCGCCCCGAGTCTTCTCGGTCCCGAAGAGCGTGGAGCCCAAGGCGAGGAGAGGCAGCGAGGGCCCGACGAAGAAAGAGAGACTTACGACGGAAGGCCGGTGGGTGAAAGAAAGGTAGATTCACTCGCGGCGGCGAGGAAGGGGGAAAGGAAGGGCTGCGCAGGCGCAATTTTTTTTAAAAAAAAAGGAAAAAGAAAAGTGAACGGAAAAAGAAGGGAAAGGATGTGTTGAGCCGACCTCGATGGGTCAAGTCGGCGATCGAAGAACAAATCGGACCCGGCGGTTTTTTTGCAGGGACCTGGGAGTCGAATGGACAAGCACGTCATAGAAGGCACCTGTTCCTTCCTGTCCAGAAAGTCCCTACCGCTGCAACGTGGTTGGGGGGCTGGAAAGCGAACGGGACGGGAGGCAAACTGGAAGGTGAGTGTTGAAACCACTGGCCGGACCTACTTCGGTGCCTACCAGGTGCTGCCCGCTGTTGCTTCCAGATCGGATGAGAATATCAAGGGCGCGAATGTCAACTTCCAAGCCGAGCCTTCGGGTTTGGCCACGATGATTGCAGTTGTAAACTGCGGTTCCGATTGCGATTGCCCTCGACGTCCAACATTCAGCTTCAGCAAACCAAGTGTTTTAACCCATTTTGACGATACCCTCCTGCTGTTGGGTCATCTGATGATATCGGCAGCACGAGTTGGAATTCCGGAACATTGCATCACAGAACGGAACTCGGAAATACCTAGGGCAGTCCTGCGGTCACTAAGACTTAAAACATCTTGTCGGCAATCTCTTTTTGCTACCAGCCTGCCAATGTTCCATCTTGAGCGATAGTTTGGGATGAATTGGCGACTCTCAAGTCATCTCCAATTGGGCCGGCCAACGATATGGGGTGCGATGGAATGTGCAAATGATCACATAAAGCAGCCGACCATTTATCTCAGCATAGATCTAGGACGCAACAGGTTGAAGACATGGTGTCTTTTTGTCATTCGTACGGACCACCCTCGGACTTCGGGGCAGACGCTCGCCGTGTTCTCGTTTGCGATTCCCATTTTGTTCAATATTTCACTAAGTAGGCCGGTTGGGATGGGGGAAAATGACACGGCAAACTGTCCAAATCGGTTTGATCGGTCGAGGATGGATGGTAGGGGCTTGATGAGGGAGAACAAATAGACGCCGCAGACTTGAGGAGATGCAAGCATACGCGCAAAGCGACTGTGACGTTCAGCTAGGCGTCTGGACTGCAGCGATACTGTAGTAATTGGGGTATATTCTAGTCCGCCCATAATATACAAGTACAAACCACACTGCACACGCTGCCGGATTTCTCCTCCAGCTTGGTGCCTTATTTCTTGGCCTTGGGTCCTGTGAGGGGTCAGTCAAATGGTCGGCGGGAAGGCGTGCATTGCATCGACGTACCGGGAGGAGCGCTCTTCTTCTTGGGTGCTCCCTTTCCACGAGCTTTCCGGGCCGCAATGTGCTCTAACCGGTCATCGCCCTTCTCGTCCTCTGTCCACAGCCCCAAGGGAGCAAATTCCGCCTGCAAATCGCGAATCGTGACCATTTTCCTGGGATAGTATGCCGCAAGTGCTGGGCCTCGTAGCCTCTGTCGTAGGATCTTGTTGCCCGTCCGGACGCCCTCGGGGTTGAATGTTGTCGAGAAGAGCTGGCATTGGGCCTGCGCACGTCAGGATTGCGGTCAATTGCTCAGCAGCGTATCAGCGGGGTTCGTACCTTGACCAGCTCCAGCAGCCGCGCGCGAGGAACCGACATCTTGTCACTACATGGGTTTGCGACCTTGGTGTCGTCGAGGTCGGAGAGAGCCGCGAACTGCCTGACGTTCAAAGATCTCTCGCGTCCGTGTTGCGCTAACCAACCAAACCTCGCATACGGGCTAACGGGTTACCTAAGGTAACTGTGGGGCACTGAGCTGAACGCAGAACGCCTTGCTTGCTCGCAGTCTGCACCCCTGTTAATTGAGCCGCCTTGACTTCCAGGTTGGCACCATGGCACCCACGCCGCGGCAGCCATTCACGTCGGGCGAGAAGGTGGGGGGATTTAGCGCCATCTCACTGGCCGAAGCGACTTTCACTTGAAAGTTTCATGGTTCAATATAATCCATCTGCCTTCCCATCAAGAATCTCGATTCTCACTTCAACCCCCGACAATAAGCTCGACCCCAAGATTAGGCTTCCCAACGTCATGTCGAAACGCGTCCGCAGCAGCGACGTCGCCAATGGCTCGGTAGAGGCCGTTGAGCCATCTCCCAAGCGCTCCAGGCCGACCGCTGCAGAGAACAAGAACGATGCGCTTGCACTTCTCTTGGAGAACGCGGATGGACTGATCGACTGCCTTCAGCGCCTGAAGGCAGAGAAGTCGAAACGGGATGACCAAGGGAAGTCGTTCAAAATCCGCAATGTGGAGGAAGCTACCAAAGCGGACCTTTCCTCGTTGAGCGCAAAGCTTGCTCCTGCTCTCCAACTCTTGGGCAGTGAGGGTGGTGAGAGTGGTGAGGCCGCGAAGCAAACACGGGCCGAGGAGCCCACAGGCACCAAGGAAGAGCCGTCGCTCCGGATCCCGCCATATTCATCCGTCACAAAGTGGACTTCTGCGACGATCAGCAAGACATACCCATCGCTGCCTGCTGTCCTGGACCCAGCATTGGAGAAGGCCGCTTTGACACATTCCGGAAAGACCGGCCGTCCTGGTGAGCTGGACTACGAGCGCCTGGAGTGGATTGGAGACGTCTACCTGGAGCTCATCGCCACACTATTCGTCTACCAGACATTCCCAAACCTGCCCCCTGGAAAGAGCTCGCAATATCGGGAGCTACTTGTGCGCAACATCACACTTTCCGAGTTCTCTCTCCATTACGGCCTGGACAAGCGCGCCAACTTTCCAGAGGAGTTCGGACTTGGTGGCCGAGTTGGAGGAACCACAGTAAGCGGCACCAAGAGGATAAAGGCACTAGGCGACATCTTCGAGGCCTACGTCGGAGCCATCATTCTCTCCGACGATAAGGACGGCATCCGGCGGGCGTCGGACTGGCTCAAGGTTCTATGGGGCTCAACGCTAGCGAGGCAGATCCGCGAGTACGAAAGCCGGCATGACACTACCATCAGCCCCAAAACGGCGCTGGAGCAAGCCATCGGCGTCAAAGGCATCAAAATCGAGTACCGCGACCTGCCCGACAAGGGAAAGAAGGAGCGCGACACTAACCTGCCTCTATTCACTGTCGGCTGCTTCCTCAACGGCTGGGGCGAGACCGACAAGCAGCTCGGGTATGGAAGTGCAACTGGCAAAAAGGATGCCGGCCAAAAGGCAGCGCAAATGGCACTGGACAACAAGAAGCTGATCAAGAAATACGCCGAGAAAAAGAAGCTGTTTGATGCTGCACGAGCCACTCAAGCGGCCCAGGCAGAGAAGGCAGTTTAGGGGAACCGTTTAGTCTAGTATTTGATGGTCGATCACGGACGACCACCTATGAGGCGACCCGCGACCCGCAACGGAGCAATCTTGAGGGAGTTGAAGGACTTGATGGGTCCTGGAGCACAGCCCAATGAAAGTTGAGATACCCCTTTTGTTCATGACATATTCAAGGAAAATAGTCAAAACTTAATTCACTACACTCCAATGCTAGGTGCCCGATTTTCCTTGCTAAGGCAATGTAGATGTCCAACTACCAGGCACTTGGTTTGATGCAGCTAGTGGGTTCGTGCAATTACCATGTTGGATATCCTGTAAACCAGGCAACAACTCGTGAGAGCATGGACGCTACGGGTTTTGTTATGCGCAGCACCCATTCGACGGCGAGGTGGTGCAGGTAGCAATGCCAAGCTACCATTTCCGACCGAGGCCAATGCACTCCAAATTTGACTCGCGGAGAAGCTGTTCATTCTCGTCAAATGGCCGGATTCCCGGTAATTAGCAGGCACGGCAGGTTGATGCATACGTTTTCTAGCGCTTTCACGTGTCCGACGAAGCCGTTGAAGAAGAGGAAGGCTTCATCAACCCAGGGGCTGTAAGGCCAGATCGAAGCGAAAATATGGGGAAGTGGGGTCCCTCAACGAGCAGCGGGCAGCTGGAAGGCATCGAACCTGGCCTTAGTGTGCCGAGGCAAAAACACCGTTCTGCCCGACCAGCAAGCCGCCCCCAAGACCCCGTTGGAATTAGGGACCGCTAGGAACCACTGCGCAGGCAGGTACCTAACCTAGTCAGTGGGCACCGCCGCCCGTGAGACACTTCCCACCTCACTCCATCGCCTCATCACGCGATGCCATGGCCTGCGCTCCCCTCCTTTCCGAAGGGCAATAATACTTGCATCATGTTTGGGCGAGACCCAGGTTCTTGAAGTTGGAACATTTCACCGTCTCTCGAGGCAAAACCAACGCGCCACATTGACATCCCGAGTGCACCTTATCCCGAGTACCTGCCTGATTCAATCGACGCCCTCGAGTCTACTGATAAGACGTCAGTCCCGCCGTCCCCTTAGCTGAGGGATAGGCAGATAGCTCGACGGCCATCGCAGGCGCGCAGCCCCCGCACCCATCAACAGCGATAGTGACATCAACATTAAGTGCGACGACGACATCGGTAACGCGAGTGAAGGGATATTAGGTGGAGGATCCAAGCGGATCCAGCTGTCAGCTTCCAATGGCGGACTCTATTGGTAGGAAACACCAGCCCGTCCATCCCGCGCCGCCCGCCAGTGCATACCCGGCCACTGCCAGCCCCAGAGTCTATAGACATGCATGACGGGCTAACTCACCACTCCTCATAGACCGAGTCTTTGTCCATGCACTCAACACCGTCAAAAAGATCCCCAAGACGGGGGCGGCGCGTCCGCCCCCGGCAGACCGGATGCGCCTCTACGGTCTCTACAAGCAGGCGATGGAGGGCGATGTCGACGGCGTGATGGAGCGCCCGTCCGTAGCAACTATGGGCATAAGCGGCGCCAACGACGACGTATCCCGCGAGCAGGACAAATGGGACGCATGGAACTCGCAAAAGGGCCTTAGCCGCACCGACGCGAAGCGGCGTTATGTCGAGGCGCTGGTCGAGACGATGCACAAGTACGCCAACACGCCCAACGCGCTGGAGCTGGTCGCCGAGCTCGAGTTTGTCTGGAACCAGATCAAGAGCAACAGCCCCAGCCCATCGGGGTCACGGTCCGGATCAGGGTCCTCGGCCAACAGTGGCGGAAGCGCGCTGCGGTTCCAGCAGCCCATGAGTGGCGCCGACGGCCCCATGAGGGTCTTGAGTCCCATGAGCGAGGAAGACGAGTCGGAGCGGCGGCTAGCCGAGGAGGTCGACCAAGGCGGCGACGACGATACCGACGAATACGCCAAGCGGAACGACAAGCGGTCGAAACGGATGGAGCGGGCCATTGTCAGGCTCTCGGCCGAGATCGCGGCGCTGCGGGAGCAGATCGCCACCGGTCGGGAGTGGAGGTCGCGCAAAGAAAGGGGCTTCAGCGCCTGGGTCGGGTGGAGTTTTTGGTTCCTCACCAAACACTTTGCTCTGGACATCGCCGTCCTTCTTTTACTGCTTCTTTGGATGCGGAGGAGGAAGGACAGAAGACTGGAGGACTACGTCCGTGGAATCGTCAAACTTGCGAGAGAGTATGCCAGAATGGTCTTGCCAACACGATGATGTGTTCGCCAGCGACTTGTACGGCTACTTCCATCTCACAAATTGAGCGCGTCCACGCTCGCCCACGCTATCGAATTATCACATCTTCGTAAATAGCAGAGAGCTATATATCGACAGCTGGTATACTCGACTAAACCGCTTATGTACAGAATCATACTCATCGCATTGTTGGCAGAAGCCATGGGTCAACAAATACCAACGGCCTGGGTTCGACGACATTGGTCACCGTCTCCCGGTTTCGCATAACCGACACCCTCCTAATGGCTTCAACTGGGCCGGGGTCTCGTGAGCCGAGAAGACCATGATATGGACGCCGCAAACGCTCTCGACAGTATCACTCCCAGGACAGTTTGCTCTGGACAGGGGCTGGGTCATATTGCCCAGATTCACGTGTTACGAGCACGTCGGCCAGACACCACTCGCGCCGTGAGCCTGTGGGCTAGGAAATGGTTGTCGAGGGAGCGTTACATTCGCCGAAAGGCAGTAGATGCTGTTTGGATGCATGGTTGGGGATTAGAGCTGCGTTGGTTTTTTTTATCTTACACATCTGAGATGAGCTCCCAGGGTTTGGACCATATCAACGGCTTTGAACCTTGGGGTTTCATAAACTATTATTGGATATGGTGCTAGAAGAGCAGTGAGCGCATGTCAGCCTCTCTTGCATTTTTAGACATAAAATTTGCAGCAACCTCTGGCTGCTTTTGGAGCTAGAAAAGGTCCTCTTTGTAATATAGACCGCGCCTCAATGAGATATATTTTGTAGATGCCGCACTCTGTGCCATTGATTGTTGTGGTGACGGGATGCAAAGCTGAACATGCCCGCCTACCTGATCCTTACCTTACATGGTGGGGGTTTGCCATTTCAAAAGTGGCGGGGTATTCTAGAAGGCGCTCCTCGGCTTCTGACAGAAGCTTTAACCTTCATGTCAAGAGCTTCCATTTACTACTGCCAGACTCCACGACGATATTCTGCACAGCATACCAATAGGATCATAAAAGGAACCCGGAACCTTTTCTGACCTGTCTTATTTAGAAGTACTGCAAATTTATTGGCCGATACACTCATTGAGTTTGCCCCAACAGATACGTTTCTGGGAACAGCTGTGAGTTTGACAGACTATCACTCTTCTCCAGAAAATGGCTGCTCACAAAGAACCTCGACAGCTCGAGATATCCATGAAAGCTGGCCATCCTTGACCCGAAGCACGCCGAGGCCATTTGGTCTTCGTTGTCAAGTCACGACCATGGCGTACCAACCCAACCAACCAGGCAATTCTAGGGCTGCTTCAGCTTGGGCTTCTCGGCCTCCACCCGCCGCCCCCCCGGCACGGGAACCAAAGCCGTCGGAGCAGATTCCGCCCCTGACAAACCTTGCCCCCAGCATCTTTGTCCCCTTTCGCGAGGACATCACCGCCAAGCAGTCCGAGATTCCGCGGGACCGCATCGAGCGTCTGAGACGGATCCTGGAGAGCATTGACTTCCAGACCAAGGGGGTCAAGGAGAACCTCTTGTTCCTGTTCGAGCGGGAGAAGACGCGGATCATCCTCGAGGCCCAGGAGAGGGAGCAAGAGTGGTTCCCGACCGGCGTCAAGGCGGGAGTGCACCCAGACGAGGCGGACCGCATCATTGCGTACATGGAGGCCCCGGCCCAGCCCGGCACCGACTACAACATCCGGAACATGGCGGAGCTGGATCGGAACAGGATGATTCCGTCCGATCTTTCGGTGCGGGACAGAGCCGTCGAAGAACTCATGACCCTGGCAGAGGGCGCGGTCCAGCAGCTGGAAGGGTACGAGGCAAACATGCGCGAAATCAAGAAGCTATATCTCGAGCGCCTCGATAGGGAGTTGACTATGATCAACGAAGTGGGAATGCGCCCCGAGGAGCGTAATCGCGATGTGCCAGCGGCTCCAATGTAGGGAGGGAGTAGGTACAGGCATGCAGTCAGTCAGTCAGTCAGACGGTCGGCCAGTCGGTTGCATTGCATCTCAATAGAGATGAAGACTGCTTTCCGAGGGAATCAATGCACGGTAGGCAGGCAATAGAGCAGCAGCAAGAGATGTGGCCACCGGCGGTAAGAACCAATGCTCATCGAGGTCAAAAGACGTCTAGCACGAATCCATAACGGGGTCATAGGTTTATCTAGAGCACATGATAGAGGATGACTTGGCGAGTTAGTGCGACCAGCCCGGAGGCCGGATCGCAAAACAAGTTTCTCCTACAATAGGTGCACAGTACAATTTAATGAAGAAAAGAAAAATCAAGAAGAGAGAGGTGGGCAGCGGGCGAGCTTTAAATGGAAAAGCTGCAGTCCTCAATTCCGAGCGGAGCTTACAATCCCGCCGTCCTGATTGGCGGGCTAAGCGACACTAGCTTTACGTTCTTCCGGGCAGGGTCAACCAGCGACGGCCATCCGACCTTACTTACCTGGTAGGCTGGCCCAAGCACCCGACGCATCTTCGACAGGCTCAAGGCTCAAGCTCAGCGCTCAACCGTCCGACGACGAGCTGTAGATTGCGGCCGTCCCAATTGCCCTCTACACACCACGCCCGCCCGCCCTCCTCCTCCACCACCACTCACCCACCCACCCCCATCGCCGCTCCTGACCACGCCGGCACGACGACACGATGTTGCGGCAGACATTGGCCCGTTCGGCCTGGCGGGCTGGCAAGCAACAAGCCGGCAAAGCCAGCCGCGCCTTTTCAGCAACCGCCACGAGGCCCGCCGAGGTCGAGCTCACAATTGGTGAGCACCGCCGCCCCCCGACGCAATTGGCGTCCCGCCTTGTGCTGACTGGCTGCTAGATGGAAAGAAGGTCTCGATTGAGGGTGAGCAATGCCGTGATGCCCGTGACTTGCTGCCGTGATTGACACCGACCACAGCCGGTTCGGCCCTGATCCAAGCCTGCGAGAAGGCCGGAGCCACCATCCCCAGGTAAGGACCCAGCAGCCGTCCATCCATCTATCCCTCAGCCGGCCCGTTGCGCTCCTATGTTTTTGTTTGCTAACTGGGTGTTCTCGTCTGCAGATACTGCTACCACGAGTATGTCATACCGCCTGCGACTCCCCACCAAGGCAAAACCGCCCACCATTCCCTTCCCGCTAACGATTAACCCCTCAGGAAGCTTATGATCGCCGGAAACTGTCGTATGTGCTTGGTCGAAGTCGAGAGGGTCCCGAAGCCCGTTGCGTCGTGCGCATGGCCCGTACAGGCCGGCATGGTCGTCAAGACCAACTCGCCCCTGACCCACAAGGCAAGAGAAGGCGTGATGGAGTTTTTGCTGGCAAACCACCCCTTGGACTGCCCTATCTGCGATCAGGGCGGCGAGTGCGACCTTCAGGATCAGTCGATGCGCTACGGTGCCGACAGAGGGCGATTCCACGAGATTGGAGGAAAGCGTGCGGTTGAGGACAAGAACATCGGACCCCTCATCAAGACGTCGATGAACCGGTGTATCCACTGCACGAGATGTGTGCGCTTCGCCAACGACATCGCTGGCGCCTCGGAGATGGGCTCGACTGGACGTGGCAACGACCTGCAGATCGGCACATACTTGGAGCAGAACCTCAATTCAGAAATGTCCGGCAACGTCATCGACCTCTGCCCCGTCGGAGCTCTCACGTCGAAGCCCTACGCGTTCCGGGCACGCCCGTGGGAGCTGAAGCGCACAGAGTCCATCGATGTCCTGGACGGTCTCGGTTCCAACATCCGCGTCGACTCCCGTGGCCTCGAGGTCATGCGCATCCTCCCCCGCCTCAACGACGATGTCAACGAAGAGTGGATCGACGACAAGACCCGGTTCGCCTGCGATGGTCTCAAGACACAAAGGCTCACAATTCCTCTGGTGCGCCGGGGTGACAAGTTCGAGTCGGCCTCATGGGAACAGGCTCTGACGGAGATCTCGCACGCCTACCAGACGCTCGCGCCCAAGGACAACGAGTTCAAGGTCATCGCCGGCCAGCTCACTGAGGTCGAGTCACTCGTCGCCATGAAGGATCTTGCAAACAAGCTGGGCTCCGACAACCTTGCCCTGGACATGCCCTCCGGCAGCCAGCCGATTGCCCATGGCGTTGATGTTCGATCAAACTACCTCTTCAACTCCAAGATCTTTGGTATCGAGTCCGCGGACTGCATTCTTCTTATCGGCACCAACCCTAGACACGAGGCTGCTGTTCTGAATGCCCGGATCAGGAAGCAATGGCTCCGCTCGGATCTCGAGATTGGTGTTATTGGTGAGACCTGGGACTCGACCTTCGAGTTCGAGCACTTGGGCACAGACCTCGCTGCTCTGAAGAAGACGCTGTCGGGACCGTTTGCCAAGAAGCTCCAGGCCGCCCAGAGACCCATGATCATCGTGGGCTCTGGTGTTACTGACCACCCTGACGCCAAAGCTTTCTACGAGCTCGTCGGCAGCTTCGTCGACAAGAATGCTGCCAACTTCCTCACGGAGGAGTGGAACGGCTTCAACATTCTCCAGCGCGCGGCTTCCAGAGTCGGCGCGTTCGAGGTCGGCTTCGTTACCCCCTCTGCTACCGTCGCTGAGACCAAGCCCAAGTTCGTCTGGCTTCTTGGAGCCGACGACTTTGATGCCGCCGATATCCCCAAGGAGGCATTTATCGTCTACCAGGGCCACCACGGTGACAAGGGCGCCCAGATCGCCGATATCGTTCTCCCTGGCGCGGCTTACACCGAGAAGGCCGGAACATACATCAACACCGAGGGCCGTGTACAGATGACGCGCGCCGCAACCTCCCTCCCCGGCGCTGCCCGCACAGACTGGAAGATCATCCGGGCGGTGAGCGAGTTCCTCGGCGCACCTCTGCCGTACGATGATGTCGCGCAGCTGAGAGAGAGGATGGTCGAGATCAGCCCCGCGCTCGCGGCGTATGATGTGGTCGAGCCCGTTGCGCTCAAGCAGCTCAGCAAGGTGCAGCTGGTGGACCAGAATAAGGGATCCAAGTCCACCGGTGCGCCGCTGACCAAGGTTGTCGACAATTTCTACTTTACAAATGTTATCTCTAGAAGGTTAGTGGTCTTCTTCCCCTTTTGCCCCCTTCCCCCCCCCCCCCCTTCGCTTGAAAACCTTTTCGTTGCAGAACAGCAGCTAACAGAGCCGGCAAATCAGTTCCCCCACAATGGCGCGTTGCTCGGCGGCAAAGGAGACAGGTGACCCGCGGACTAACTTTATGGCTCCTGGCATGGAGGAGGATAGGCCGATGGGCCAGATCGCGTACGGGGCTTAGACAAAAATGACATAAAAAAAGAGAAATACCTAAAGACGAAGAAGAGGAAGGAGAGGAAGGGAGATTTGAAGCGGCAACTGTAAAGCAATAGAAGAATGATGTTGATCGTAGTGCTCTCTGTCTGTCTCTCGCTCTCCCCTGCGGTTGTTTCGGTTGGCCGTTTTTTGTTGCGAGTATGGACCTTTTTTTTTTTCCTCTCTGATTACTACGGTACTATGAAGATATGCTCTTGTACATATAGGGGAGCAAAGAGCAAGGGGCAGGGAAAGTAAATATCGGGTTTTTTTTTTCGCTTGCTTGCTTATCCCGACCCATGCAGCTAAAAGTTGTGTTTTCTTTTTTGCTCCTCGAAATCCCACCCGGTCTCTGTGGACTGTGTTGCCTCTTCATGATGTGCTTTGGAACGTATCTGTTCCCAGCTAAATTCTCATCCTCCCACAGCATTCGGTCAAAAGAATAAACAGATTTCGATGAACAAGCTACTTAGCTGTCTTGGTATTATCAATTCTCCGGGGAAGGGGGCTATTGAAAAAAACGTGCAGACGTATCGATTGCTCTATCGCTTCTTTCTCTTCTACCAAGGGATGATTTGCCATGGCTGCCCTTGTTCACTACCCACAAACTTAGATGGAGGCAGGCTGTGTATGATGCCGGCGGGGAAAATGAAATATGCGACGCGAGATTTCTTATTGTCGGATAGCCAGGGCTTAACGGCATCGAATTCATCATATTTGGTGTGAGAATGAAGAGGTAGATCGAGTGCCAAATGCCTGAGCTGGCTCATTGGATATGGGATGAGCTAAGAAGATGGGTCAAGGGAGGGAGGGGAAGGGAGGGGGAGAATCTGGGGTTCCTCCCTCCAACGTCAACATCAACAGTGTTTCGTCCACTTGGACTGAACCGTTGGGTAGTCAACTCGGTGCTTCTCTGCGGTCATGAATAAGGTATCAAACAGGGGGGAATTCCTGGTCAAGCAGGGCTCTCGCGAGCGTGGCATCGCCGGAGTCGGTTTCTGCTGCCGGATGCATAGCGGTTACATTGACGGCGGTGCCTTGCTGCTTCTCCCAGGGCTTCTGAGGCGCCTGCATCTTGCCGACGGGGAAGATGCCCTGTGTTTTTTTTACCGATTGTTAGTATCTGTTGGTATCGATATCGCTCTCCCCCTTAAAGGCATGGGAGTGGAGTTAGGTACTAACCGGCTGGCGGACCACCGTGTTGGGGATCTCGCGCACGCCGGGCACGGGCTTGCCCGTGGTCACGGCGTCGATAATAGCCTGGAAATGAGCCGGGTACGGAGCGTCCTGGGAGCCGGCATCGCCGCCGTGGCTTACGAGGTCGTCCGCCTTCTTGGTCGGGTCCACCTTGGGGGCGTCGAGCTGCCACGCGGGCAGCGGCGGGCCGGGCGCCGGAGCCGGCACCCCCATCCGCCGCTGGATCTCCTCGATCTTGGTGAGCAGGTCCGGGTCCGGCCTGGACGGGTCGGCTGACGACGCGAGGTATGCCTCGTACGCGCTGCGGTCGATCTCGATGTTCAGGCGGCTCTTGTACCACCAGATGCGCGCCTGCAAGCAGATGCCCAGAGCCGTTTGTCGCTCGGATCCGTTGGGCAGGGGGCCGAGCATCGCGACTAGGCCTTGCTGGGGGGGTTTGTTAGCTAAGATTTGGGTGATGAAGTTTGGGCACGGCACTTACAAGAAACGGGCGGTCGCGGGTCCAGGGGTAGGCATCGAATTTCTTGAAGACCGCGACGGCGTTGTCGAGATCGTTTGCGTACCGGACGCTTCTTCCCGCTGCCGCATCGCGGTCTCTGCTGCTGTTGTTGTTGGTGGTGGTGTCCATCGTGAGTTTAGTGTAGTGTCATTTCCTTTGGTTGGTTGATCAAAGAAACAAAACAATATGAGGAGGTGTCGAGTGGAATAAGCGGGTCAGGATAATGGGAATACGGGAAAGGGACGGCGGTGAGAAGGCGATGTGGAAATCCGTAATGATGGTAGTCTATGAAGAACTCGCGATACTTGGTCGTTGATGAGGGTGAATGGTACCCGATCACATGTAAGAATCCGGGGAAGGCCTGCCTGGGGAGAATCCACCAAGCCGAGCGACGACCTCCACACTTGCTTGGTGGAGAGATGGACTGCTTGCTCTCTGTAACTTCAGGGTTGTTTTGCTCAATTGGATGGCGGTTTTGGCGGGATGGCTCAAGGGTTGAGAGGCCGAGATGAAGGAGCTTGTGTTAAACCTTTGTGAGCGTGTAGACAGGCAGGGCAGGAACGTCTTTGCATGCTGCACTTGTGTAACTAATAAACACTGTGCTGGCACGGTGGAAGGAAATCAAATCCCGGGTCATTGATAGGCCAAAAAACAGCGCAGCTACTGCTTACCAGCCGTGCCAGCATAGATCCATCCGCACTGGCCCAGCCCATCAACTCGGAAGGCGCACCCACCTATCCTGTAGCACTACCTACCACCCGCAACGCTCACAGGCCCTCCGATCCGACAACCTGGAACCGAACCCTGTCTTTGTTCTCTCGACGAAACATCGTCGTTTGTCAGTAGTGACGCTTCAGCATCAGCAATGCGCCGTGCCGCCGTCAAAGCCTTCCGGACCACCCTTCAATGCACCGTCCGAGGTCTTCGCGTTAGCCGACGGGGCTCCTTCCTGCAGACGGCCGCCTCTTACCACCAGCCCGGCGCCCGCTACCTGTCCTCGTCAGCATCCGCATCCGTCCGCGCCGCCCGGCCGACTCCCATTCCGACGCCTCGCCCCGAGCATGTGCTGGGTGAACCCCTCCGGTCCTCCATGTACATCCGACGTGCCTCTGTCGCCCTGGCTTCGGTCCTCGTAGGCTATGGTGCCTGGATGACTTACAGTGGCGACAGCTCGCACAGCAGTCTGATTTCGCGTGCCTATTCCACCTCCAAATCCTCCACCAGCGACGCTGCCGTCCCGACCCGGTCGGTGCTGGTCATTGGCCAAGACGAGCTACATACAGGCACAATTGTCGGCGACGGACCCATCTCCAAGTCTACCGACGACAACGGCCGCAAGGTGCTGGAGATGCTCACGCCGGAGCAGGCCACCCAGAGGCTGCGGAAGAACGAGCAGTCGTACTTTGTGAACCGTGGCCAGGGTGTCGTCCGCTATGATATGGTGCAGCTGCCGAGCAACGACCCCATAGAAGACGACCACGCGGAAAAGATTGTGGAGATTGGCAATGGAGGAAGCGACTGGATGTTCTGGGGCGTCTTTGACGGGCATTCGTAAGTCACGAACAAGTCGTTCGACTGAGAGTGACAGTTGCTGACATGCATTGTAGAGGCTGGACAACATCAGCCAAGCTCCGCCAGGCTCTGATCAGCTTTGTCGCGCGGGAGTTGAATTCTACATACAAGGCCGCCAGTGGCCTCACACCTACACAGGATGCAGTCGAGACGGCAATCAAGACTGGCTTTACACGACTGGATGACGAGATCGTTCACCAGAGTGTACAGAAGGTCTTGCAGTCCAATAACAAAATCGTCGGGGCCGAGATGCTCGCGCCGGCGTTATCTGGGTCATGCGCTCTGCTGTCCTTCTACGACAGCAAATCCAAGCTGCTCCGTGTCGCGTGCACGGGTGATTCTCGAGCAGTTCTGGGCCGCCGGTCAGATTCTGGCAAGTGGACAGCAACAGCCCTCTCGGTCGACCAGACCGGAGGCAATCCCGACGAAGCAGCGAGGCTCAGAAAGCAGCATCCCGGCGAGGAGCATGTCGTCCGCAACGGCCGTGTGCTCGGCGGACTAGAGCCAACCAGAGCATTTGGCGATGCCAGCTACAAATGGACACGGGAGATCTCGGAGAAACTGAGAGCTCAATTCTTCGGACGCAGTGTCTCGCCGCTTCTCAAGACCCCTCCCTATGTCACGGCTGAGCCTGTCGTGACCACGACCAAGATCGAGCCCGAGCTGGGTGACTTTGTAGTCATGGCAACAGACGGGCTCTGGGAGATGCTGACCACCGAGGAGGTGGTTGGGCTGGTTGGCAAGTGGATTGAGAGCCAGGCTAGCACCCTGCTCGGCTCTAGGAAGAGCGGACTCCCTGTCGAGACTCGCGGCTCCTCGGGCGATGCAGACGGCCAAAAGACCCCTATCCGGCTCCGGCAATGGGGCGTCTCCCCGGACAACATGGATCGCTTTGTGGTGGAGGACAAGAACGTTGCCACCCATCTCATCCGCAACGCACTGGGCGGAAAGAACCAGGAGCAGGTGTCTGCCCTCCTGACCTTGCCATCTCCATACTCGCGACGCTATCGCGACGACCTGACGGTTCAGGTCATCTTCTTTGGGTATGGCGACAAGACGGGCGAGGTTGTAGTCAACGAGGAGGCAACGGCGGAGGCTAAACCGGCTTCGATCAAGGCAAAGCTGTGAGAATACATGCATGCCTGGCTTTCGTCCGTTCGTCACCCCGGTTCCACATTTTCTTTCTAGCCCCCGTCATCAACTGGAGTGTGTCGTTTGGCTGGTTTGGCGCGTCGGTCGTGAATCGTGATACCAAGTGGCGGGTTGCATCATGGTCTGTTTTACCTTCGGGGAGTTTTTTTTTTCTTCTTCTTTTTGTTTCTGTTGTCATCTGTCTACAGGAAAGCGAAGTATAGGGGATTGTCTTTGTGTGCTTGTAATCGTTTTAAAATAAACATTGCGGAATAGAAATATGTTCTAGCGTCTAGGCATTGTGCAACTTGACTACTCACCCAGGTACTTGTTTTCCTGACCTTTGACAGATGTTGCAGGACGGGTGAAGGTGAGAGGTGGGATCCCATGAAAAGGAGGCGTCATTGCCGAGGTGGATCCCGAAGTGGGTTGCCTCCAGTTATGCCCTGCTGCCGTGCAATTGTAGGCGCCAGATGATTTTTTTTTACTGCAGTGCTGTACCCGTACCCGTTTACCTGTTTCTCGTGTTTATTTCTGGGATATTGCACTTCCTCGTCACATGCATCAGGTATAGGTCCCGCCGGGATGGTGATGGGACGGCAGATTGAAGTGAAGAACGGGCAGGCAGGCAGGCAGGCAGGCAGGCAGGCAGGCAGGCAGGCAGGCAGGCAGGCAGGCAGGCAGGCAGGCAGGGATGGTATGGGTTGGGTTGGACTTTTGGGGGAGCACAGCGCCGAATCCTGACGTCACAGAGCATTGTCAGCACCAACGCTTGGCGGTTGGGTGGGCTCTAACTAGCTCCAACGAAGCTGCAACCCCTCCACCACCGCCGCGATCTCGCCGTGTCTAGCTCCCGTCCCGTCCTTGTCCTTGACTCCTTGGGGGGTGAGTGCCCTGGGTGGACTGAAGCTCGTCATGTTGGGCAGCGCTGGTGTTACCATGTTCCTGCTTTTTGATTGACCGTTGAGATTGTGTGCGATTACAGCCGTCCAAATATGTGGAGTGCGAAGTGGGAGCGAATGTCATCATTGAATGAGATTCGAGCCAAGCCCAACTGGTGGGAGGCCTAGAACATTGAAGCGTTTCCCATCGGGCAATTCTTTCCTACCTGCTATCTTAGCACTTTCCCGTCCTGCCTTACCAGGTACCAATCTGCTATCTTTCTGCCATATGCTTGGGTCAGGCTATTCCTCTTGGTTCCAATCGCTGCCCTACCGGCGTACGCGTGCTACGACCTACCCGACCCAGCCTAAGGTCAACTTGGACGAGCTTCCGCAGCTTTAATTTCTGTCGCACTGCTCCCGTAGCTCGACATCTTGGGCCAGATCGATCCTCCACTCATTCTGCAACACAAGACCTCGATCGCGAAGGCGTGCTACGTCGCCCAGCTTCGATCATGGTCGTCTTTGACAACCACGAGTTTCTGACCGAGGAGGAGAAGAGGCTCAAGGAAGACCGCAATCGCCTCAAGTACTGGAAGAAGTGGGGTCCTTATGTGTCTGAGAGGCAATGGGCAACGGGCAAGTCTTGCTCCTCAACACACCGCCGCGCCGAGAACGGACCGTCACATCGTCTAACATATCAATTGCAGTGAGAGAGGACTATAGCGAGGATGGCGATGCTTGGAGTCGTGAGTAAACCCCCATAAACCTCCCCGAAATAATAGATCGCGCCAGCCTCGCCAGCCTGCCTGCCCTGCCTGCTTACACATGCGAATGCGCAACCGACAGACTTCCCGCACGACCACGCCCGATCCCGCGCCTACAGATGGGGTGAAGATGGTATCGCCGGTGTCTGCGACTCCCATGGCCTGCAGAATATCTCATTCGCTTTCTGGAACGAAAAGGAGTACGGTGGCCCATAACGTTCCCGTCGTGAGATCCGCGCGGCCAGTCCGCTGACTGGGTCTAGCCCCTTTCTCAAGGAACGATTGTTTGGCCTGTCCAACCCCCAGGGGAACCACGGAGAGAGTCTCAAAGAGGCACATTTCCACCTCGACAACACACCAGTAAGTCGGCAGCTCCCCCCAACCCGACACGATTCGCCCAAGCTAACCACCACGCCCGTAGACGGTAAGACCTGCGGTCCAAGACGAGGCAGAGAACCCTTGAAGCTGATCTGTCTTAGCATTCGTACATGAAATACCTCTACAAATACCCCCAAAAGCCCTTCCCGTACAAGGACCTTCTGGACGAGAATGCTCGGCGAACCAAGAAGGATACCGAATACCAGATTCTCGACACCGGTGTCTTCGAGGAGGACCGCTACTGGGACATCTTCATCGAGACCGCGAAGGAGGATGACAACCCAGATGAGATGCTCTTCCGTGTTACCGCCTGGAACAGAGGCCCCGATCCCGCCCCGCTCCACATCGTACCCCATGTGTGGTTCCGGAATACCTGGGCCTGGGGCCGGGAGGCGGCTGACAAGAAGCCCTCTATCGAAGCTCATGCCGAGAACTTGGTCAAGTCGAAACACCCGACCTTGGGAGATCGCTATGTTCTGCTGTCTCCCTCGCCCGGCACGGGCCCCAGCGGCGAAGACGTGCAACCAGAGATCATGTTCACGGAGAATGACACTAACTACAAGCTACTGTACGACGGTAAAAACGAGCAGCCGTATGTCAAGGATGCTTTCCATCGCCACATTGTCGACGGCGACAAGAAGGCAGTGAACCCAGCACAGACCGGTACCAAGTTTGCCGCACAGTTCGCCTTCAATGAAGCTGGGGGCGTCGCTCCTGGCGAGTGTGCAGTTGTCCGGTTCCGCTTTTCCAAGAGGGACGACCCATACCTCGATGAGGAGGAGTTCGACGACCTCATCGAGAAGAAGCGAGAGGAGGCCGACGACTTCTACTACCGTATCAGCCCCTTGCCCATGCCCGATGATTTGCGCAATATCCAACGGCAAGCCTTTGCAGGCATGATGTGGTGTAAGCAGCATTACCTCTTCATCTGGGACGAGTGGGCAAACGGTGATCCCAGCCAACCACCCCCGCCCCCGGGGCGCAAGGGCATCCGAAATTCTGCCTGGAAGCATCTTCACTGCGACGATATTCTCTCTATGCCGGATTCATGGGAGTATCCTTTTTTCGCTGCCTGGGACACCAGTTTCCACTGCATCACCTTGGCCATGATTGATCCGGAGTTTGCCAAGAAGCAACTCGATCTGTTTACCAGGGAATGGTACTGCCACCCGAACGGCCAGCTTCCTGCATACGAATGGAACTTTGGCGATGTCAACCCGCCGGTCCATGCATGGGCCACGTTCCGTGTCTTCAAGATTGAGCGCAAGCTGTATGGAAGACAGGATCTCGACTTCCTGGAGAGAGTCTTCCAGAAGTTGCTGATGAACTTCACCTGGTGGGTCAACCGAAAGGACGTCGACGGCAAGAACGTCTTCGAGGGTGGTTTCTTGGGCTTGGACAACATCGGCTTGTTCAACCGCTCCGAGCCACTGCCCACAGGAGGCACATTGGAGCAAGCAGACAGTACCGGCTGGATGGCCTTCTACTGCCTGAACATGCTCAACATTGCCCTTGAGCTTGCCAAGCACCGTCGCATCTATGAAGACATTGCGACAAAATTCTTTGAGCATTTCATTCTCATCAGCGATGCCATGACTTTCAGAATGGGCCAGAAGGACGAACAGTCCCTCTGGAACGACGAGGACGGCTTCTACTATGATGCTATTTCTTGGGGCGGCCCCTGGATTCAGCAACTCCCGGTCAGGTCCCTAGTCGGGCTGATCCCCCTCTACGCAACGCTGACACTGGAGCCTGAGCTCATGAACAAGCTCCCGACCTTCAAGAAGCGGGTAGAATGGTTCATCGCCAACCGCGCTGACACGGCCGAGAGGACGATGCACAGCATCAGCAAACGAGGAAAGGGAAACCGGATCCTGCTGTCTCTTGTCAGCAAAGACAGGCTGACAAAGATCCTGGAGCGCATGCTCGACGAGGATGAGTTCTTCAGTGATCACGGCATTCGCTCATTGTCCAAGTATCACAAGGACCACCCGTACTCCATGGATGTAAACGGGCAAACGTTTAGGGTCGGATATGTCCCTGGAGATTCAGACAGCGGCCTGTTTGGCGGAAACAGCAACTGGAGAGGGCCGATCTGGCTGTGTGTCAACTTCCTTCTCGTCGAGTCGCTGCAGCGCTTTTATCTGTTCTTTGGACAGGAGCTGAAAGTCGAGTGTCCCGTCGGCTCGGGCGATTTGATGCATCTCGGCCACGTGTCGGAGGAGATCCAACATCGCCTGCAGCATCTGTTTGCGCGCGGAGACGACGGGAGACGAAGCATCAACGCTGGCAACGACACGTTGGACTTTGACCCCAACTGGAGGGATTACCTGTGGTTCTATGAGTTCTTTGATGGCGATACTGGACGCGGACTCGGTGCTACGCATCAGTGTGGTTGGACGGGACTGATTGCCAGGATGATTCACGACACTGGGTATGTTTTATGCTTTTCTTTTGTCTTTTGTTGCATTTTCCAGTCTTCGTCACGAAAGCTAACATATCCACAGCGTCACTTGCCGCCTCCCGCAAACCCCACGAACGCCCTCGGCAGGCATGGCGCACTACTTCGACGACATCTTCCACAGACACGATGGAGGCATGCAGACGCCCAAGTCGCCAGTCTCGCCCCGCCTCCGGCGCACCTCGACCAGTCGTTCCATTTCCGCCCGCAGCGACTTTGGAGGCACCGACGTCACCGGTGACGAGGATGACGAGGACGACGAGCAGCTGACCCGCCGCGGCTCGGCAGACTTGATCGCGCTGGCCGATCCGGAACGGCTCCAGGAGAGGCAGCAGGCTGATACTCACTTGCATACATACATCTCGCAACAGCTGGAGCGCGTGCGTCTTGAGCAGGACGGCATTGGGCCGGTTGAAGGCGACGAGTTTGAAGCTACGCCTTGACAGTGGAGGGGTGAGGGTGACGATGGGCAAGGATATGTGTGAGAATGGCAATTATAGATGAGAGGATTACATAGATATTGGGGGTTTGTCGGGTGGGATGGGATGGGAGATATAGTTAGGACCTTACCTGTATTTACCTTACCTTTACCTAGACAGTTACTAGTAGTTTGGAGATATATTTCTTTCTTCTTGGAAGCTTTGCGTTCGCCTGGCGATCTGAGTTTTAGGGATGAATGCGCGTACAGTACATCAGAATCGCTCCAACTTACCTGGTATACGTGTGAGTTGGAGGAGACTTGATGTTTAGGTTGTTTGTTTTTATTATGCGTAAAAAAGGCCATCAACACAAATCCTAGACATGGTTGCAATACAATCTCACGAAAAAACAGTGCTTTAAATTCAATGAGACGAATTAAAACTTCATTGGTGAGCGTCCAGGGAAGATACGCGTGCTATGTCCTCGTCCGAGGGGTTTGTGGTTGTGGTCTTACTGTTAAGACAGTCGAGGTGCTTTATAGGTATAACAGTTGTTGCATTAACCCAATTAGAAAATCGCGTCAGTGGTTTAGTGGTAAAATCCATCGTTGCCATCGATGGGCCCCGTGTTCGATTCACGGCTGACGCATTCACAACTTTCTTTTTGCCCTTGATTTTGACCCTTCTCCTTTTGTTACTTATTTTCCATATGGCCATTTATTTATTTATACTTGGAACTGCGTATTTTGACTTGTTGACTCTTTATCCCTCATAGGTTCTAGTTCTGATGCGCTTTACATGGTTCATGTTTTTTTTCTTTTCATCTCTCGCTGCTCTTCCTCGTTTGGTTCGCCGGCTATTATGAATTTACATGAATAACATTTACACATGTCTTGTAGATGGATGAACGAAGAGTGATCGGGGCAGCGGCAGTGTGTATTTATTCTTCAACAAAACTATACTTCATTGATTGGGAAAGCCGTGTCCTACTCCCATAGGCCTTGTGCTCGATAGCTAATGTCAATCCGGCCTTGATAGAATACCCATATATCCCAGGAGCGCGTCCTTGAGTTTCACATACAGCAATCGAGGACGGTATGGGGGACATGTGAGTTTCCTAACCTTTCCTTCAGGAGCTACCATGAGAGGCACTTGCTGTGACAAAAAGCGGGCAGGCAACCGTTCATTCTAGAGAGAAGGGACTTTCAGTAGCTCGGCGGTTCAAGTCCTGAGGCAAACATGGTCAAACTATTGTCCTCGTTGAAGCCGATTATGTTGTGTGCCGCATGTGTCACTAAAGAAGTAGCAGAATGGAGACCCTCCTAGTATACATAATCCAGCGACGTCAACCTTCGCACGAATGAGACCAACACACAGTGCCATCCACCCTAGTTAAAGAACGAGTCTTCCCACTAGCTACGGTCAATGAAAACCCGCTTGCTTTAACAAACAAAACAGGCAATTACGCATGCTCAGGGAGAAAAAGTAGGTTCTATTCCACGCTCATATACACAGGGTGTCCCACCAGGAGTGCCAAGAATCTCTCGCTCGAAGAAAGACGATGGATGAATGCTTCGATGCCTCGGCGCTCCGCCCCTCCCCCCTCTCCTTCTTTTACTCTCGGCTCGGTTCCAGTACAAACGTGAGAAAAAAGGACGAGAAATAAGTTTACAAGGAGTCGACGAGAAGCTTGTTCATCTTGGCGACCTTAGAGGAGACGCTCAGGTCGATCGTCCTGTCGCCAATCTCGACGATCAGGCCACCGATGATGTCGGGGTTGATCTGGAAGGATTGGTTAGCAAAGGCTTGTTTGGATTATGCTTTGTTGATGTTGCTGGTGGTTCGGTTGACATACTGTGTTGGTAACCTTGAGCTTCTTGCCCTGGCCGACGTAGGTGGACTTGGTGACGGCCGACTCGAGGCGCGACAGAGTCTTGCTGTCCAGGGGCTGCAGTTTTTATTTTCCCGTCAGCACACATGCTCGTTCCCCAATCCAGATCCCTTGATCCCCCGTCGACACAATTCATACCTGGGCACTGGTGACCACAAGCTCAATCTCGCCGCGCGAGGCGCTCATGAGCTCGGCGAACTTGGAGATGACGCCGGGGACGAGTCCGAGCCTGTTGTTGGCGGCCAGGGTGGACAGGAAGTTCTTGGCGGTCTCGCCGGTGATGCCCGCGGCCTTGACGAGCTCGGCCACGATCTGGCTCTTGTCGGACAGGGACAGGGTGGGCGTGTGCAGGATGGAGACCAGCTTGGGGTCCTTCTCGAGCAGGTTGCCGAGGGCGGCGAGGGCCTTGGCAGTGGGCTCGAGGGACGAGGTCTTCACGGCGGCAGTGTACTGTGTTTGTTGTAAATCACGCAGGGTTAGCTTTGGCTGTTGTTGTTGGAGTTGATTGATTGATGGATCGGTGGCAGGGTCGGCAGCCCAATCGGTCGCGACCAAGGGGCCTCGAGAGGTGTAGGGGAGGGAGGGCAATTGGGTTCGCGGGAGCGGGAGCGCGAGAGGCCGTGGCGTACCAGAGCAGTGGCATAGGTGCCGTCGATGCCGAAGAGGGCGATCGGGGCCTTGATCTTCTCGGACGAGGCCGCGGCGGCCATGGAGCGGGTCTGGCCGAGGACAGCCCGCTGGGGAGCTGCCGCCCGCATCGAGCGGAGTAGTGCCTGTCGCGACAGCATGGTTGAGATGTGGGATTGGGTGCGATGACGGGGGCGTCTCGAATGTCGTGAAGTCGAGCTTCAGTTTTCAGCGACGTGGGTTTGGGCTTGTCGGCAATTTCAGAGATGCCTGAGGCTGCAGTTTGAGCTGCTGGCGGCGCGGGTGAGTGGAGAGCTGAGGAAGCTTACGGGTTGGTTGCCGCGAGATCTCAATTGTCGCATATTACCTACCTATACTGGTAATATGCATATCTCACCCTCGACAGGTGCATCGTGTCGGACTGGTCGGTCACTCAATCCCTGTCACTCTCTGGCAAAAAAAAGCCTCGCGGCGTGCATTGCACTGCAATTGCGTTTTTCATGGCAGCTACAGAATGCATTCTGTCAATCAACATCGTGCTCGAAACCGAGAAAACGCACATCCTAGCGCCTTACCAACAGCACAAAGCCCTGCGAATCCCGAATGCCACTATGATCCCACATCGTCCCTCCTTTACCAGCTAAGCAAACCCAGAAACCTTTCCCGTATTGATCGGTCCAACCTAAACGCCAACATGCTCCACCCGGAAGGAAATACAAACATTTGCCCTTCTAATCGCTGCGCAACATGCTGTCCACCAGGTCTCCCAGTGGGCCCCAGAAGTCCTTGCCGCTGGCCAAGTTGTGTTCGTCAATGAACAGCACGTACTGCTTGAAGCTGGTGTTGAGATGCGGCTCCAGCCCGAGCTCCCGGATCACAGGGTAGTGGTGGCAGTAGATGTGAGCGTAGACGCGGTACATGCGCTTGAAGATCTGGCGGACCAGCGCCGGAAACGACTTGGGGAAGGGGACGCCTGTCGCCAGTTAGCCCATGGTAATTCCTGTGCTTCATACAAGACCGCCGAGCTTACCGATTCGGCTTGGGAGAACAGCCTCGTTGTCGATGTTGTTCTGAACCCAGCTCATCAACTGCTCGATGTACGCCGGTGCGGGCATTTTGGTCGGTCGCTTGTAGTTTTCCGAATCCTGCCACAGATACTCGAACCTGGACATTGTCAGCACAACACTCAGACCTCGGGGCGTGGAGGGAGGGTGAACCTACTCATCGGTCGCCTTCATCTCCGGGCACGTCTGGGGAGAGCAGAACTCGGTGATGGCGCCATAGAGGAGGTTGATCTGGTTGTAGAAATCCACCACTGTCGCGCCCCGTCAGCATGCGCCAGGCATCGCAACCTCAATGTCTTCCGGCCGGCGCAGGGACCAGTGCTCACTGTTCACAGCCAACCACTCATTCTCGTCCTCTCCCTCGGGGAGCTTGACCACCTTCCGCAGACTTCCTCCACCCAGTGTAGCCTCCGCATACTGCCGCAGCTGGTAGCTGGTAGCACCGCCCTTGCCGGCTGCGCGGGGCCGGAACTGGTTCCGCGTCCGCTGGTTGCTGTTTTTCACGGTCCGTAAGCCACTGTATTCCCGCACAGCTTCTGGCGGCTCGAGGACGACGGGAGCGGGAATGACGCCACGATACGTATGATCTCCGCTGGGCAGCCTGGGTAGCCATCGGCCGAGGGAGGAGGTGGAGGAGGATGCCGCCGCCTCATTGGTCGACAATGGGCTCGGGCGCGAGGGTTTTGCCATGAAACCACAACAACAAAATGGCCGACTTACACTGTTGTGAGGAAGGAGCTCATGGCGAAGTTAAAGAGTCCAGGCTCCCAAAAGAATGCTGGTGAACTGACGTCGTCACTCCGAGGTTAGCGGGGGCCCTCTCGTTCAACCATCGTGTCCATCGTGTCCATCAGCCATCCACCGACCCAGGGCAGCTGGCCCACTGGTGCATGGGTTGGGCCGTGGAGTCGCCCGTCGATGTGCTCCATTGTCGCGGCGGGAACAGGGAAAGGTGTTCATACCTATACAAACAGAGTCTGACTGCTACCGAATGCTGGCGGTGGACTTTCTGGCCTCGAAATTTGAATGCGACGAGTTTGAATGCGGCAGGTTGAGGTAGTGATGTCGACAAAGTTTGCCTGGTAACAATGCAAAGTCAAAGGATTGGGCTGCAGGTTGCATCATGTTTACTTGGTAGGAATGACGACGGCAGGCGCCTTCCATCACTGGGCAACAGCGGTTTGGGCTGCAGGTGCCTGCGTCTGCGCCACGGCTGCGCGCCTGCTCCGAGCCAGCTGAATGGCGGGAACTCTTTAGCGCAGCTGGCATTCATGGCGGGGTGCTGGAATCCCATCACAGCACTATCCGCCAATAGACTGACACCGTTCCCTCAACACGCCATTGAACCCGATTCAACCTGGACACTTACCTGGTACCTAACAACCATTGCAGCTCATGAAAAACGCGCGACCCATACATGCACATTTGCCAATGCCCACGAACCTGATTTGAGCAGCTGGTGAGAGAGCACATATATCTATCCACTTTCATTCTCGTGTTTTTCTTTACTTCCCAAGCGACTTTCCGCCGGGGCGGCCCGGATGGAAGGTTCCAATGTTTCCAAATAGCCTCAATTGGCGGGGACTGTTCTTGAGATTTGATGTACTGCATGCATGACAGCCACGTGGAATGGGTCGCCCGTCCTTGGAACTTCCATGTTGCTTCGCCAAGCCGTATGTTCAGGCTACATCTCAGGTATCGATCCAAGGCGGACCGGTCGGGGCATCGACAACCGAAAAAGACGTATTCCAAACCCCGCAGCGAAGACGATCAACCGTAGGGAAACCAGATCCTACGATGGGACGGTTAATGGCGATTGCGTCCTGTTTGGGACGATGGCACCCTCTACCCCTCTGCAACCTGGCTAATGGGTTACTGCTCTGGCATAGAGCATAGAGCAGGATAAAGAACCCGTGCGCCAAGATGTGAAGCCTCCTCCCCGAAGAAAGGGATGCATTGTACCTGATGTATTACTATGACAGGTGCTCACTTGTTGGCTATCCAAAGTGACGGTTACCGAAATCATCTGTTTGCAAGTGCCACATCGGTGACGACAATGCGTGTGCTGGGAATCCTGGTTTTGCTTGTCTCCATCGCGGAGGCCATCTCAGTCTGCCAGAGACGTAAAGTGGTGCGGTCGTTCAATGTTCGCCGAAATGCCAGCTCACTCACTACCCCTTTGCAAGTGGGCAATGGCAACTTTGCCTTTGGCGCCGATGTGACGGGCCTACAGACTTTCCAGCCTTATGGTACCCTCTCTACCTGGGGCTGGCACAATTTCAGTCTTCCAACCACAGCTAATCAGACCTCTGTTGACGGTAAGCTTTCATACCATCCATCCCATCCACGGGCAGCCAACATTGACTCGCAAAAACAGACTTCACGGGGTTGCAATGGTGGACGCACGGGAGACTAGTCCCCTATGCCCAGCCGAACCCAGCCCAGAGCGACATCTCGACCTGGCTTATACAGAACCCCCAGAGAATCAACCTGGGAAACATCGGCTTCACCTTTGGCAGGCCAAACGTCACCGAGTCCGACCTTCAACAGAAGGAGCAGGTTCTTGACATGTGGACGGGGAAGATCTCGTCCTCGTTTGTTTACAATGGATCTGCCGTTGGCGTAGAGACATGGGCTGCCCCCGACTCGGACACCGTTGCCATTGCGATCGAGTCTGACTTGCTCAAGTCGGGGCTGGGGCTCTTTCTCGATTTCCCCTATCCGGACCGCAACAAATTCAACGCTCCGTTTGTTGGCGTATGGAATGCCACGGATCAGCACTCGACTGCTCTCGATCGAACTTCTTCCAACTCAGCTACGATAAAACACACCCTGGGCCAGACCACGTATGTCGTCACGCTTTTATGGGAAGGGGAAGGCGCCATTTCCGGGCCTGCGAAGGGAACTCATCGTTATGTTTTCACGGCTGCAACCAACAAACTCCATTTCACCGCCTCTTTTGCACCTACTCTGCAGCCAGAAGCAGCAACCTTCGGGGCAATCGTTCAAGCATCCCGGGATTGGTGGCGGTCATATTGGTCTTCAGGGGCTTTCATCGATCTCTCAGCTGTCAAGTCTGCGAACGCTACTGAGCTCCAACGCCGTATCATTCTCTCCCAATATCTCCTTGCCGTCAACTCGGCCTCCTCCAACCCACCCCAGGAGTCTGGCCTAGTAAACAACGGCTGGTACGGCAAGTTCCATCTCGAAATGAATCTCTGGAACAGCCTGCCCTTTGCCCGCTGGGGACACTTTCCACTGCTATGGCGCAGCCTCCCCAACATGTACAACCGCTTTCTGCATTCCTCCTTTGAACGAGCTCATACGCAAGGCTACTCCGGAGCGCGCTGGGGCAAGATGACAGACCCAACAGGCCGCAGCGCGCCCGGCGAGATCAACTCCCTCCTCATCTGGCAACAGGCACACCCCATGTACTTTGCCGAGATGGTCTACCGATCCTACCCAAACTCCACCACCTTATCGCAGTGGGACGACATCCTCACAGCAACGGCAGACTTCATGGCCTCCTACGCCTTCTTCAACGCCTCAACGGGTGTCTACGACCTCGGGCCTCCCATGTATCCCGTGTCAGAAAACACCCCTCCCAACGCAACCATCAACCCAACATTCGAGCTCGCCTACTGGCGCTTCGGCCTCGACGTAGCCATCCGCTGGAAAACGCGCCAGAGCCTCCCGGTGCCAGAGCAGTGGACCACCGTCCGCGATAACCTCGCTGCCTTGCCCGTCGTCGACGGGACATACCCGGTGTACGAAGGGATACCGGACATGTGGACCGACAGCAAGACGACAAACGACCACCCGGCCATGGCGGGCATCTTTGGCCTGCTGCCGCCACCGTCCAGCGGGCCTGCCCTCGACACCAAGGCGTTGCGCAAGACGGCGGACAAGATCAAGCAGCACTGGGCGCTGGAGGAGTCGTATGGGTGGGATTTCTCGATGCTGGCCATGAATTCGCTGCGGCTCGGGGACGCCGAGCAGGCGGTCGAGTACTTGCTGCATCCGATATTTGCGTTTGACGATACCGGGTATCCCGTTGGCGGGTCGAGGGTGCCGACGCCGTATTTCCCGAACGCGGCGTCGTTGCTGCTGGCGACGGCCATGATGGCCGGTGGATGGGATGGGGACGAGGGGAAGCACTTTCCTCGGGGGTGGGTGGTTGATGTGGAGGGGTTTATGCCTGCTTTGTAAATAGGGGGAACTGCGATGAGAATAGGGGCAAAATGCGAGGATATGAGCATCTACGTGACACTCCAGACAAACGGGACGGCTCACTGGCTGACTGTATATCTGTTCCGAGCAAATGGAAAACCGAATCGCTTTTTTCCACGTTGCTGCGCAATATGCTCTCATGCTCTAAATACATCTGGGCGAGGCTTCGTGCTCCAAAAGCACCACGAATTGGACGGACGGAGCATTTCACAATATTCTGCTCCGAACCACCACCCTCAAAAACCTTTGTTTTTATATCTCTCTTTCTGCTCTCTCCATCCGCCCCCACGAGTGAGCGGCACACCCACGCACAACTCCGTCTCATCACAGCAGGGTCTCGCCCAGGTTCTCGCCCTCGAAGCCAAGCGTGGCAAGCTTCTTAGTCTTGGCCTTCTCCTTGGTCTTCTCGTCGCGCTTGATCTGCTTGGCCAGGGTCTGGACCAGCTCGGCGTCGGCCAGGTCGTAGCCCGGCGGCGGGTCGTCGTCGCGGTCGAGGTCGATCTCGCCCAGGAGCAGCACGTTCTCGCCGCGGACGAGGAAGATGCCGCGCTCGATGTCGGCGTACAGCCCGCGCGGCTGGCTCGGGGCCGTGCCGGGCGGCACGAAGACTCGTTCTTTCGTCGACTGCAGCACCAGGTTTGCTGGAGGAGGGCCCCGTGTTAATTTGGGTTTTTTTTCTTTTTCAGGGCTTGACGGCAATGGGATGGATGGGCTGGCGGAGGCTTGTTCTCGTACCAAACTGGTCCCAGCTCCGCAGGATGCCCAGGAGTCTCCGTCCGTCGCGCAGCGCCACCATCAGCTTCTCTGCGGGGAGGGGAGGGGTTAGTCACGGTTGGGCCAGGGAGGTGCGCAGTTGTGTGTATGTGCCCGGGGTGGTGGTGGTCTGGCTGTCTTACTGTCGGTGAGGTCCAGCAGCTGGGCGGCCGTGGTGAACATCTGGGCGGGGAGCTGCTGCAGCTGCGGCGGGCGGCCCAGGGCTTGCGGGGGGATGCCCCCGTTGTCGGCAATTGTGAGATTCTCCATCATGGGAAGTGCCAGGTCGTGAACTGGGTGTAGATCGATATGGTCCAGTCCATCGGCCCGGGCTGCGATATTACTACGAAGCCTGAAACGGGGCCGTGTGCGGTTCGGGTCCAAATCCAGCGGGACGGGGCGTTGTGGTGGTTGATCGAATGTCTCCCAAAATCCGGTCGGTACACGGCCAATTGCGCACCACGCATCCGGACTTGGACGCCGCTTCCCGCTTGCCTCCCTCCAACGCAGAGTGGGGGGGGGGATGCTTCTCACCTTGGCGCCTTGCTTGCCTGCCACCGAATGCCGCCCCTTCCAGGTTAGGTTCCCATTTGCCTCAACCGGTCAGCCACATCTAAGTCAGCCGAGGGCAAAGGGGCTGGCAGGTGGGCGGGCTGGCAGGCTGGGAATTACACTAGTGCACGGCTTAGGCTCGGAATTCCCTAACCGTTGGTCGCTCGCTGGGCAACAGGGGGGATGGACTGCCCCAGGCATCGGCCACTATTGTCGTCCCTGCCCTGTGTCACAGGCGCTCCAGGTCGGCCCATTGAGTGAGGACTGCGCAGCGCATTTTCTATTGTGCAGCGGCGCGGCTTGCCGAGCTGGATGCAGGTGAATGATCCCGCCCGACCACAATAACCTATCCCGTAACCCGTACAATACAATCGCAAACCTGGCCCACCTATCCTTTTGCGCAGCACTTACACCACCTCACGTATTGTCCTCGCCGGAAGAACATGTTCAATTCCCTGCTTGGACCGAGGCCATCTTTTGCCGTCCTTTAAAAGTTACGGGGAGCTGCCGTGCAATCAATCCCGAGCCATTCTTATCCTGTGGCTGCAGACCTGGTACCACCTCTCCGAGCGCGCTCCATCTTCTTCCTCTCTTCGTCTCTCCTTCTACCCAAAAGACCTTGCTTCTGTAGCACATCCAGAAGACGTCTTCGTCGAAGACCGCCGTTATTATCATGGCTACCAACGACACAACCATGGCCGATGCGCCTGTTCCGCGAGCCGACCGTCGTATGAACGGGTCACCTCCCCCAGCGCAGTCGAAGCGAGACAAGAAACGCCAGCTCCTCAACGATAAAATCGCCGTGCTGATGGACAAGTCCAGCAAGGAGCGGGACCAGTCCTTCCGCGAGCAGCTGCAGAAGATCCAGATCGACACCACCTTGGTCATGAAGATCGATCCCTACGTCGACCGCCCCCTTGACGGCTTCGAAGAAGACCAGCAGAAACTGCGCCAGCAGCTCAACGAGGATGCCGACAACACCTCCACGCCCCGCTCCCTCCTCGAAATGTCTGGACCGAGGTTCTCCAAGTGGATGGAGAAAGTCCAGGACTTGGTCGAGCAGCGTGACTACGCCTTGACCAAATTCAAGGTATGCATTTCTCGTGTCTCACGCTGCCTGAAGATCCCGACTTTGCCGATGCTAATCTTTTCTCTCTCTTCCCCTCCAGTTCGACTATGACAAGAAGGTTGCCGAGTTCCACAGCACACATGCCTACAAGACCGAGACAGCGAACCGCGAATACAAGGCCCTTGCCCACACTCTCCGCGAGCGTCTGATCAACGCCATTCATTCCAAGAAGTTCCGCTTGAATAAAGAGAAAGAGGCCCTGGAGATATCGGATGCCTCTGCTCTTCTCCTACACCCCAACCAGTTCAGCATCACCAACCCGGCAAGCCCAGGCGGCACACACAGCAAAAGGGCCACCCGGCTGCGACGAGAAATGGAGGAGATGGGCGGTATTGACGGCAAGAAGAGGAAGCGCAATAACGACGACGATGGCTCGCCGGCACCGCAACGCCGTGCCCTCGATCCCAACAACACCACTCCCCTTTGGCAGACTGACCGGCTGGCTATGCGGAAAGCAACCGGCCCAGTATACAGCATTGACAAGCTGTTTACCGACAAGGAGCTGTCCATGACCTACAACACGGCTGCCATGGGCGCGCACAAGTACCTGCTTACCCATAAGCCTAGGCTTGACGAGCACGGCCGCCCTCTCTCGTCGCCCGAGGGAAGCGAGTCCGGCAGCGGCGACCACGACGAAGACGGATCAGACTCCATCCCATCCGCCCCCATGATGGAGCGGAACGTGTCACACGCAACTCGCAGCGCCCGCACCGGGGGAACGAACCTCAACTTCTCTGACGACAAGCTCATGGGCCTGGAAGCTCTGGCAAACTTTGATTTCCCTGGCAACTTCGAGCGCATGCTGGTTGCCGACCCAAAACTGCCTCCGACATTCCCATCGACATACGTCAAGGGTCACACAAAGCAGTCTGATTTCAACACGCCCACTGCGCTGGCCAATGACGACGTCAATGGCGACATGATGGCCATGCAGGTTCTCAAACAGTATGAGCAGACCCACGGTCCCGGATCGAATTTCTCGTCCGAGAACGGGAGCCGGAAACTTCTCGAGGCGATGGCAAGGCCTGTGCAAGACCATCGCTTTGTCTCGTATCTCCAGGGAGATCGCCCAGCGGAGAACGATGTGAGAAAACGACTGGGGCTTCCGATGGTGTTAGAACCTCCTCCGGTGGACCACCAACCCACGGCTCCTGAGGGTTCCGGAACGCCCTCCAAGACAGGCCGGTCTGGCACACCCGCGCAATCGCCGGCCAAGCCTTCCGCCATGGCTGCCGCTATCGGAGGTCTGCCCATGAGCAGGCAATCCAGCGCCAACGGGGCGCCAATGAGCAGAAGCAGCAGCAGGAAGGGCCGTACACGGGCTGGTTGAGGCTTGTGTCATGACGATGACGCGGAGGAGCGCGGGCGTTTGCATGCTTAGGGCTGTATTATTTTTCATCATCATGGTGCTTGGTTGGGCTCGGATGAGAGCGTGTGTTTTTACTACCGCGCCATGTCAGGGAGTTATCAGGATATTAAATGTTCCTTGACCAGTTCTTTTTTCTTCTTTTTTTTGCTATACCCATACCTGAGCAGTATTTTCCAAATTCAACTTTTCCTAAAATGGTACAAGGGTCTGATCCTGACCATGGTTAAAACGGCGCGAAAATCAACCGCTAAATCCAAACTGTACATCGTGACCTTCATGACCATGTTAGATCTAAATTATCACGCCCCGTCCATCAGCGTTTTTTAAACACCTCTTGAAACCCAGCACACCAGCTTCAGGGACCAAATACCAACGCCCGCACCTCGATACTCTCCCGTCCCTCCGCATCAGCCCGCGTCCTCGGGTCCGTGAAGGCCGAATGCGCCACCCGGCCGCCCTTGACCGCAGACCCGGGCTTCAGCGCCTCGCTATCGAAGCACTCGAGCAACAACCTCTCGTCCCCCGTCATCCCGCTGAGGTAATACCACCGCTGCGCCGGGTTATGCCTGATCGCGGCCGTGTACCCCGTGTACCCGTTACCATACCGATGCTCGACGGGGACGACATCCTCGTCTGCCAGCGTCGCGGACGAGGCGAACGCAAGCGGGAACGACTCGACCGGGTTCTTGTTCAGCGGCCGCCAGACATTCACGATCCGGTACCGCCCCGCCAGAAGCCGGTCTGCCTCCTCCGCGTCCGGGACGTGCTTGCGCACGCGCATCGCTGCGGACGTCGCGGTCTGGTCGATGTGTACGCGCTGCACGGGGGTGCGGGCTGCGTCTCGCTGCGCGCGGCGGATCGTGTGGTCGAAGATTATCACGCGATTGGAGCCCGGGATGTGGCTGAGGAGGAGGGAGGTGATTTCCGGGTAGTAGGTTGTTTGGATTGAGGTCGGGGAGGTGAAGTCTGTCGCGGAGGGTTGTTGTGGGACGGCGAGGATCGCTTGGAAGGCGGATGTGTCGAGATTGTGCTGGGATTCGGAGCCGCGGATGTCGGTTATCGGGACCGCGTGGGGAGAGTCGGAGAAGTTGCGCTGCGGGAGGTCGGTTGGGGGTGTGTCGACGTGGTTGTAGGGGGCGCTGCCGTCCGGGGGAGGGGTGTAGAAGTTTAGGGTTGCGGTTACGGGACCCGAGGGGGGGAGGTGGGTTATGGCCATTGGGGATGGTTGGGATGGGATGGGATGGGGTGGGATGGGGTTTGGGAATGGCTTCGTTTTTCCTTTGTGGCCTGGTGGTCTGGTGGCTGGGACTGGAGTTGTTCTTTTGTTCTTTGACCAGGCCAACGATGACTGTCTGCGATATAGATATATTTATACATTATGTTACAGACCATGTGAGGGATGTGACGGTTGCACCATGTATTTCAAAGCATCGATGCCGCAAGCAAAACATGCAACTGAACTGATTCCAAACCGTTCGAGTGGTTCGGTGCTATCCCACACGGCGTTTTAACGCGATCTTGCTAGCTCGATCACGTCATGTACCACCACCACCGCCACCACCATTACCACAAAAGGGCGCGCTCTGTCGACTGTTGCACCAGATGTAAGTGGAAATCCCGAGCGAGCTGTATTAATAATTACCGTTGCCCTCGGCAATCGCGAGGCGGTAGTTAGATTTGAGCGACTGAACGGCTTTTGTTGATTAGAAACCAACTTGCGCACACTAAGGCGAGGTACGCATAGAGACGGGACAATATAGCTCGCTCAAACTACTTGAAACCTTTGGTTGGATCCGTGCCTTGTCGTTGTTGACTTTGGGGTCTAGGGAAGAACTGATGAGAGAATAGGTAAGGTACATAGGAAACCTGGTCTCGCCACCCAGATCTGGGGAGCCTGATAATCAGTTTGTGTAACAACAAAGATGTTGGAACAATGCTCGATTGAACAAAAAGGAGGGTCGATCTTTGTACGTTGAAGAGCTTATAGGCTGTTATTCAAAGACACGAGAAAGTGTCGCAAAGAATACCAAGCGATGACGTCGAAAGTCGATGGTGGGCGGCGGGTGCTCGACCCGCAACTGACTCAGCCTGGGCGCTCGCCCTGGAGGCCCAAATTTTCTCGAAACATGGGGAACCCCTGGGGCCGTGCTGGTTGGCTCGCTTGGCTGGCCAGCCGTGTCCACCTTTGCCAGATCGAGCGTGCAAGTAAACACTGGAATGGGGAAGGTAACGGCGACTTTTGCCGTTGGGAGGGACGTGCAGCGGTAGGTACCTCAGGTGCAGGTAGCTTTGCAGGTTGCAGAATCGAAACATTTGCAGCACACTTTTTGCATACCTACCTGTAGCTTTACATATCGATAGCGACACGCGAGACAGAGAGCAAGCGACGTGTTCTGGCCATGGCCATGTCGACGGCCGACTTGACGACGTCGATTGTGGACCTCATGTCTTCGCCCGACCCGCTCAACGAAACTACCCCCAACTCAGCCCTGCCCTCGTCGCGTCGCGTCACCCGCAGCCAGACATCCCAGCGCTTCTTCATGACCAGCTCGCCCAAGAAGCAGACCTTTGAGCTGGACGTCGGCAGCGAGACCGCGCCGCAGAAGCTTCTCGTGACAGTCGAGGCCGAGGACAGCGGCACCCGCGGCGTCACCCGTCGCCTCTTCCACCACCACCGACCGCCGCCGCCGCCGTCGCAGATGAGCTACCAATCGCCAACCCCGCGGCGGGCCACCCGACGCGTCGTCGACACCAACGCCACCACTACGATAGTACCGCTGCGGGGCCTGACCGACGACGAGATGGGTCGCAGCGACGCCCCGACGCCCAGGCGACGCGGCAGGCCACCAAAGTCGGGCACCCCCATCACCGCCGCCAAGAAGCGCGGCAGACCCCCGACCCCGGCGCGCACCGCCCAATCCTCCCAATCCTCACTCGACATCCTGACTTCAGACATCAACGAAGACAACGAGGCGACGCCGCGCGCGGGCAGCAACCAGCCGAGACGAGCCCCGAAACGAAAGTCTTCTGCTACGCCGCTGAAGGACAACGACACGCCCGGCACCCAGCAGAGAAAGAGGGGCCGCCCCAGGAAACAAGTCCCCGTGCCAGAGGAGGTTGAGGCGCTGTCGGAGCAGGAGAGCACTGTCGATGCTGAAGTCGAAGATAATGTGTCGGTCGCCGCTGCCGAGGATCACCACCGCGTCTTGCCCGCTCAAGACGAACGCCCTCTAAAACCCCAGGATAGCGCCGCCGCGTATGAATCCGAAGAGGACATCTGGCTCGCCACCTTGTCAGACCAGTTGACGCCCATTGCCCGCCGATACGCTGAGCCCGAACCTGCTGTCGAGCAGTCACAGTCGGAAGCAGATGATCAGCAGCGCGACGAGTACATGGACATGGGCGGCATAGGGTCACACAGCGATGCCGACACGGCAGAGAGCAAGGACCATGTTCTGCGCGGCGGCGATGCGCAAGAAACCATAACCGGCGAGGAGTTCACCATGATCGACCTCGGGTCTCTGATATCCATGCAGCCCAATTCTAGCATGATGGCACCAGTTCAGCAAGAGCTCGGGGATGAGACCAGCTTCATCATCCACAGGACTATGGAAGCTCTTAGGCAGAGCCTGAACAAACCAGTGCAGGACAACGCGGGGGCTTCGGCTGCGGATGCCGAGGATGCTGGCGAGGTCAGTCTTATTCAAGAGCCGGGGAACGACGTTGATCAGGGACACGAGCAGGAACATGAGCAGGAACAAGAACAGGAGCGGACACAACAGCAGGGCCAGCAGCACGCACCGTCACAAGAACAGCGACCATCCCTCTTTTCGCAACCTTCTCCGCAGTCGTGGAATCGAAGTCCGCGGAGGACGAGACCGCAGCCTCTTGCGCAACAGCTGGCTCACAAGAATATCTACCAAAGGGACGAACTGGACCTGCCAGAACGTCTCCCGACTCCCAACTCGGCCGAACAACAGGAGGCGAATACTTATGAGGATTCTTTCTCCGAAATACCCGAAGAGGTTCTCGTCGCAGCAACCCCACGGCGCATTCGCCAGCCCCAGTCCCAGCCCCAGGCCGAGGCAGAGGAGGACGATGTAGCCCCTGATATTCAGCCGTCGATCGAGCGGCCCTCAACTGTGAATCCCTCCAATCCCCAATCTGAGTCAAATAGGCTGTTGACACCTGACGAGACACCATCCCCAATCCCGTCCGACGACGGCGAAGGAGAACAAGAAGAAGCAAGGGTACAGAGCAAACCCCCCGAGGCCGCCTCGGACTACGAAGTCCGGTCTTCGCCTCCGGTCAGCAACCACGGGATACACCGGGGTCGCAACGGCTCCCTTGTACGCCACTCCAGGTCCAAATCAATCGAGACACCGGCCGACCAGCTTTCCTCATTCGTCTCGCCTGCGTTGGCCGCGCTGAATAATGCCCATGCGATCAACCTGCCTCCTCCCGAACCTCTCCCGCGGCCGACACTCTCTCCGATTGTCCGAGTGGGTAGAGCCTTGCAGCTTGTCACGTCGGATCCCCCGTCACCCCCGGGGAGAGACAGTGTTCTGAGGAGTCCCTTCAGAGGATCTGTACCCAAGTCCAGCCAGTCTCCTGCCCCATCGGCGGCGCCAGATGTTGAATCATCTCCAATGGTCGAGGTCGAGCCCACCCCAAAACCACAAGAAAGATCCTGGCTCGCTCCTTTGAGTCAGATCAAGAATTATGTTATCCAAGGCGCACAGGCGCTCTCGCCCAAACGTCCCACTCTCCGTCAGATGGACGACCCCTTTAGTGCTAACGATGCTGAGCCTGAGAGGCCGTCCTCTGCGCGCAACTCCATATTCAGCTTTGGAAACAGGCACGCTTGGGAAGAGGCCACTGTGGAAGAAGAACAAGAGGAAGAGGAGGAGCCGGACGCTGCTAGCCTCATCAGTTCGACGAGGGCCAACTCCTTACATGACGAGGATGAAATAAGCTGGCGGGATGAGGGTAGCCCTGTTAGGAATGTGTATAAGGAACACGTGTCTGCCACCTCGAGTGTACGCGGTACGAAAGGGTCGCCTGCAAGCAACCAGGGCGATGTCGAGCTACGGGAACAAGCTACTGAGGAGCCTGAGAGTGAGTTGGAAAACGAGCAAGCCGCTGGCTCGCAGTCTGATTTTGAGGAAGAGTTGGAAGAAGAAGCGTTGGGCGAGACTGCGCCTGCGAGGGGCCACGTCACATCGTCCAGAAGGAACCCCGAGATGGAACATTCGGACGAGGAAATGGACGGAGGGGCAGACCAAGACATGGGAGAGCAAGAACAAGAGCAAGAGCAAGAGCAAGAGCAAGAGCAAGATGAGGATGAGGATATCTGGGCGATTGAAGCCCAGCGCCCCACCCCTTTCTCGAAGAAAGCGCCATCGAGGCGGGAGCCTGTGGCCGAACCCTCACGAAGGAGTCAAATCCCGAGTCCTTGGCGGCAGAGGAACAGTGAACGCCTGGGATTGAACGAGGAGTCTCGCGACTTTCCGGAAAAGAACACGCCAGCGCCCGAAATGGACGACTTTAGCATGCTTTCTCGCCAAAGCCGCACAGAAAAGACAGTAGTACCACCAAAACCCGTTCCAGCCAGCAAGGCCGACCTCTCGGCCTTTTTCTCATCACCGGCCGTCCTACCAGACGCGGCGCCCAGCCTCGGATATTTCAAGGCGCTCAACGCTCAGAGATACGAGAAGACGAACCTTGGGAGAGGCTTGGGTCTAGAGAGGTTCAAAGCCGCTGCAACAGGGCAGAGTCAACAGACGCTCGAAAGGCTCTTGTCTAATCAACAACCCTCTCGGCCGCAAGAGCAAGAGCCACGGCCCATTGTCCCGCAAAAGGAATTTCAAATCCAGGAACAGAGCCAGCGCTATCAAACAAGCGAAAGGAGCTCGTCTTCGCAGAAGCCACAGCCCCGTGTACAAAAGCTGGGACCATCCATCCCTAAGCAGGACTTTCGTCTCCCGAGACAACAGCCCTTTCTTCCGCAGAAGCCGGTCCAGATCCAGAGCCAACGAGCAACGATCCAAGACAGCGACCCTGAGATCCCGAATGAACGACCAACAATTCCGCAAAGGGACCATCAGATCGAGAACCAGCGGCCGTCTGTTGTACAAAAGAAGCCCGAGATCCAGAACCCACGACCAATGATTCCGCAAAAGGAATTCCAGGCTCAGAATCCGCGGCCGTATGTTCCACAAAAAGAGTTTCAAATCCAAGATCGTAGCCTGGATCGACGGACAATTCAGAGATCGCTGTTTATCCAGCAGCCTCAGCCCCAGATCACGGAACAGCGGCCGCATGTCCCCCAGAAAGAGTTCCATGTTCAGGAAGCCCATCGCAGCGTCAACCTATTCAACGTAGCGGGACACGCTGCCTCGGAAGAGACAGAGCTGATGTCCTCATCCCCACCGCTGGCCACCCCAGAGGAGGAAGCCATGTTCCAGCCGATTCCGCAGAAGAGGAATTTCACGCCTCGCCGCCAGGCCGGAAATAGTCTCTTCAATCCTGCCCCCAAGCCAGCTGCACCAGCGGCAAACTCGCTTTTCGGAAACCCTCGGGTATCAACCTTTTTCTCCGCTGCGCCGACTCCAGTCCCCGCGCAAGAGGAAGCGATGGAACCAGAGCAGGAAGAAGAACAGGAGGAGGAAGAGGAGGATGACTACAGCGACGAATACACGGAACTCAGCCCGGACCTGAGCTACGAGCGCCGCATCACCTCGCGGCCCACGGCCTTCAACCGCGCCGCGTCGCCCACAAAGTCAAGCATGCGCTCGCCCATGAAGGGCAAAACCCCCGGCCGCGTCGTCGAGTTCACAAGCAGCACCATGTCGCCCCTCACACAAGCCCAAGCCCGCGCCGAGCGCCGCGGGAGCGCCTCTCCCGAAAAGCAGGCTCCGCCTCCGCCTCCCCCTGCCGCGACACTCAGCAATATCAGCAGAAGTCAAAGCACCTCCCTCTTCGTCGTAGAGGCCGACAAGGAGAACCAATCAGACCCCGAGCCCGACACGGCACAAGACGCGCCTGTCGTCGCCGCTGCTGCCGTCGCGGAAAAGCCCACTTACACGTCATCCGGCTTCTTTGGCAAATTCGTCAAGCCGTTCGTAGCCTTGTCCTCGGCAACGATAACCAAACCCGCCCCTGCCTCTGTCTCTGTCCCGGCACCACCCGCACCCGCACCTGCAGCAGCAGCAATGCCACCGCCGCCAAAACCCGCTCCCGCCACAGCTCAACCAAAATCTAAATCGACGCTCTCCAAGACCGAATGGACCCGCGAGCACTGGCTCCGCCTCGACGAACTCCTGCAAGCGCGCCGGCAGGGCTCGCGACAGTTCCGGCTCGCGCTGCACGCACCGCCCGCCGCGGCGGCGAAGGAGAAGGAGAAGGAGCATCACCTGCTGGGGAAGCAGGTTACGGCGCAGGGCGAGGCCATGACGCTCGAGCCGTGGCATCTGGATATCGTCGATGCGTTTAAGGCCGAGGTCGGCGGGTGGGACGAGGAGGGGCTTGCCAAGCGGCTTTTTGCGCTCATGGTTGGCGAGGAGAGGAGGAGGGCTGGGTTGGTTCCTCGGCGGCGGTGATGGATGGGTCATAGTCTGTACCCGGTTCATGAATGGTTTGGGGCGCGTCGGATTATCGATACTGTGTAGGCGGGGCAGAACTGCATAGGTTTGGTTTGGTTTGGTTTGGTTGGTTTTCATTCTCTCTCCTTTGTGCTATGGGAGGTTTGGTTTTCCTGGGTTTGATGTTGGCATACCTGCATTGCACGTTACTTACCAACGTACTACGGTCATGGGTTGGCAGATCTGAAAAAAAAAAGGGTTTTATTATAGGCTGGTTTTTCGTTTCCTCTGTGTCTGCTTTTTGGGCTTTGATGTGGTCAAATCGTCAAGACGTGTAGATACCGCGGGAAACCATGGATGGGGCGTCAACGAGAATGGCCGCTTGTCAAATTTATCACTTTCACCTGGTTCTGGAGTCAATGTGAACGGACAAACTTGACAAAGTCCAGTGCTGATTCCACCACTGAAAAGTTCGCAGTTCATCTTTTTTTTGTTATATTGACGCCCAGTCTCTCTCCCTCTCTCTAGTTAAAATTTGGTACACAGTTGCAAAAAAAGAAAGAAAAAAGCCAGTTACTCGAGCATGGAGGCCTGGTTCGTGTAGAGCACATCCACCACGTTGCTCAGCTTCTCGATGGTGGCCAGGGCCGAGTCGTAGGCGACGTCGCGCTGGGCCTCGTCAAAGATGTTAAGGCAGCCGGCGCCCTGGTCGAGCACGCCGATGATGACCTTGTCGAGGATCATCTGCGACAGCTTGCGCTCGACCTGCTGGGTGTCGAGGCCGACCATCTTGGCGATGTGGTCGATCTCGACGCGGCTGAAGGGCTCGATGACCTTGATCAAGTTCTGCTCCAGCATGGCGTCGTACAGGCGGCGCAGGTGGTTGCGGATGAAGGCGTCGCTGCCGAGCTCGTACTTGTAGGCGGCCAGGGCGCGCTCGTACTCCTCGAGCGAGCGGTTCGCGTGGGCGCGCGCGATGGCCTTCATGGCCTCGAGCGACTGGCCGGCGTACTTGGTCGCCTGCTTGGACGTCATGAGCTGGTTGACGTCGTCGACCAGGTTGAGCATGATCTTGCACAGCAGCATGTACTGCAGGGCGGCCTGGGCGCGCTGCGGCTCGTCCTGGGTGTGGTAGCCGTCGAGCGCCTCGATGAAGTAGCTGTAGGCCGTGTTGAAGTCCTTGTCCTCGGCGTGCAGCATGCCCGACTGCATGTCCAGGTTGGCCTGCAGCAGCGGGGGCGTGTAGACCGAGGCCGCGCTCGTGCGCGCGCTGGTCAGGGCCGCCCGCGCCTTGGACACGTTGCCCAGCGCGTGGTAGACGCGCGACTCGAGCAGCTGCACCTCGACCAGCACCAGCTTGTCGTCCAGCCGCTTGAGCTCCCGCAGGAGCCCGTTGATCAGCGTCAGCGCGTCGTAGTAGGATTGCTTGGCCATGTAGAGCGTCACCAGCCGCGTCTCAAGGTTCTGGCGGAGGAAGCCCCGGCGCTCCGACGTCGCCCATTCTATACATGACTTGGTGACGGAGATCTGGATGTCGGTCGTGTTGGGGATGTCGTTGAAGAGGTCGAGGAGCTGGCGGACTGGAACGAAGTTAGCTGGCTGCGGGATGGGATAGACCAGTGTGGGGAGAGGGTGAGGTTGAGGGGAGAGGGGGTGACGTACCGAGCTTAGCTGTCTTTGCCTTTGCGAAGGACGAGAGGACTGTCCGGCTCTTGGTCACCAAGCCCACGAGCTCTTGTGAGTTCCTACGAAAGAGGGAAGAGGTTAGGGACGGGCGCTCGTGTGGCTCCTAGAGGGGCAGGGCAGGGCAGGGCAGACCGGGCCGTACTTCTCATCGCGATACAGCTCGCCCAGGCTGACCAGGGCTGTCTCGTACTCTCGCACGGCGGCATCTGAGGTGGCCGACGGCGGCTGGGAGATGATGTCCTTGTAGATCTGCTCGGCTTTCCGCGGGTCGGCCCCGGCGAGCTTCCGCGCCTGCTGCACCCTCTCCGAGTCGCCTTGTGCCATTGCTGCTGCTGCTGCCGCCTTTTCTTTTCTTTGTCCTTCCTCTCTGCTGCTGCTGCCGCGGGTGCTGTCCGAGTCGGCGGCGGCGGTGGTCTGGATCGTCTGCAAGGGCACTCGGTGGTTTGGGAATTGGCGAATGAACTGGAGACCGGAGTCTGGGTATCGTCGAGATGGCTGTCCTGTCGCACGGAGCGGGTCGCAAAAGTGGTCGTGATGGTTAGCTTGGGTGACGGTGTTGGAGGAGCTGCCGCGGGCGGTTCATTCAATGATGGAAGTGTCCAGCCTCACCATACCATGCACCCTGCAGCGCACTGCAGCCCAAGCACGGACAACAGGAGCTAGGTTGCCGTGACGCGACGTAATTAGCTGAGGTGCCTGTCTGTCATCCCGGCTGTGGCTGGTGCGAAGCTCCTTGGTGGCCGGGCTGAGGCGGTACGTACCATATCCTGGTTAGGTACGGGGATACCTGGAGACAAGGCGGTGGAGATTCCTGCCGCTCAACCCCGCCAAAATTTCTCTGGCGGATGGGCGGGTCCATCTGCAATTGAAGATCGAATCTTGAACGCGAAGCTGGTAGTGCACGTACATTTGGGTACTATATTCTGCTCCTACAGCTCCAGACCGGCGCAAAAACACCACGCCCCGCCACATCTTGTCGCCCTTTTCGAGACCGTGATAACGAGCTTTTCGACCTCTACACCTACCGAACTTTCCAACCAGGGGCACAAGGGAGCATCATGAAGGTACGACACGGCACGGCTACGCCATCACTAGGGGACTGGCAATCGAGTTCGCGCCCCGACGGCTGTCGCATGCCCTCTTTCGCCTCTCCTCTCCAGACACTTTTCTGTCAACCTGGCGATACCGCCATGCATTGCGGCTGCTAATTACTGTCCATATCGCTAGATCAAAGCACTCACCCGAAACATCTCGGCCCAGCAAGCCCCCGGCGCCGATGTCCAGCGGGCGCCGCGCAATCTCGCCCCCGAAATCCATCCCTTCGAGAGAGCACGCGAATAGTACGTGGACAGTCATCACAGCCGACACTGGAGAATCATGGGTCAAATATCTGACAATATGGAACAGCCAAAGAGCTCTCAATGCAGTCAAGCTGTAAGCGAAACCACCCACCCACCCACCACCTCCGTCTCGTTCGGATACTGACAGCGAGAAGGGAGCGCATGTTTGCCAAGCCTTTCCTCTCACAGCTAGGAAACGGCCACGTTCAGGGCGTGTACAGTTTGACCAAGGTTCGTCCACCCACCAAACCAAGAGCCAGGTCGGCGGCATACTGACAGATGGTCCAGAACAAGAGCTCCCTAAGCTCGGTTGCATCAGGCTCTGGCGATGGTATAATCAAAGTCTGGGATCTTACTTCACGAGAGGAGACCTGGCACACATCTGCACAGTAAGCATCCATCTCCATGTCCCTGATGGCGAGACGCATGGCATGGCATGGCTGACCCCCTCTTGCTGCACAGCTCCAACATCGTCAAGGGCTTAACATTCACAAACGACAACAAGCTCCTGTCTTGTGGAACAGACGGCATCAAGCTTTGGGACCCATATCACTCCGAGAGCGGCTCTACTCCGCTATCGTCCTGGCAGGAGGGAGGTCCATACACAGCAGTGTCGTGCCACCGATCTAGCAACGTCTTTGCTGCTTCATCCGGTGCCGGCTGCATCAGCATTTGGGATTTGGAGCACAGCTCGGCCCCGCAAAAGATACAGTGGCCCAACCACACCGACACACTTACCGATGTCTGCTTCAACCAAGTCGAGACATCAATCATTGGCGCCGTTGCCAGCGATCGATCCGTGATCCTCTTCGACTTGAGGACGAACCGTATGGCACACCCCTGACTCCCCAATCCTGGCCCCCGGATGGCTAACCTAAAACTTCTTTGAAGTGCCCGTCATTAAAACTGTTCTCAAGTTTGCTTCCAATCGCATTGTCTTCAACCCCATGGAGGCGATGAACATGGCAGTAGCTTCGGAAGATCACAATATGTATGATGAAAACTCCTTTGCTCAACAAAGGCTTGACCACTGACCACGGTTCTAGCTACATGTTCGATGCAAGGAACTTTGATAAAGCACAGAATATCCAAAAGGGCCACGTCGCTGCGGTCATGGATGTCGAGTTCTCTCCCACAGGCGAGGAACTTGTCAGCGGATCCTACGTAAGCATGCCAGTTCTTTCAAACCATCAGCAAACACTAATCGGCATCATCACAGGACCGCACAATCAGAATATGGAGCCGTAACCAGGGACAGTCACGCGATATCTATCACACGAAGCGGATGCAGAGGTAAGAGATTCTGCCTCCCCACCCAATAACAGAGGTGACAAGATGGCTGAGCTGACCAAACTCTTGCAGGGTATTCCGGACTTGCTGGACAATGGACTCCAAGTATCTTCTCAGCGGCAGTGACGATGTAAGTTATCCCGCCCGATCCATTGCACAACACAACTAACCCCCGATTTCAGGGCAACATCCGCTTGTGGCGTGGCAACGCCTCGGAACGCAGCGGCGTCAAATCCACCAAACAGAGACAGGCCCTCGAATACAACAAGGCCCTGGCAGAGAGATACCAGCACATGCCCGAGATCAAACGCATCGCGCGCCACAGGCACTTGCCAAAGGTCATCAAGAAGGCCGGCGAGATCAAGCGCGAGGAGCTGGGCTCCATCAAGCGGAGAGAGGAGAACGAGCGCAAGCACTCGACGAGGAAGTTCGAGAAGCGCAAGAGCGAGAGAGAGAAGGCGATCCTGGCCAAGGAACAGTAGACGCGTCTGGGGCTTTGGTCCGCTGCTGCTGCTGCTGCTGCTGCTGCAGTGGCGGCTCTATGACCTCTACGACTTTGATATACCATGGTAATTGTCTTTTCTCTTGCATTGGGCGGCGTTTCGTGTTGACTCTTTTGTTGCTGGGAGATGGTTTATTGGGTTCTAGGTGTGTGAAACTGTTTGGAAAAAATATTTGATACCATCCATCATGAGTGGGAGTTTTTTGTGTCCCACCCAAGTAAAGCAAAGGGGTAGAATCTCTCCGTGACCCCAACCGCCAATCTGACCTTTGTGTGATTTTGATGGTAATGTATTTGTTTTTTTGGTGATATGAATATCACTACGGGATACCTTCCAGGTTGTTGAACTAAGTAACTGCACGGCAACCGGGCCCGGTCGTGTTAACTACCATTAACGGTTCACCCCCTCACATACGACCATAGGCGCTTGAGAACTCGGCATCCCGTCCGCTCTGCCCTAGATAAACAAGCGACCGCCAGACTAGTAGTTGGGTGGGTGACCACCAGCGAATCCCTGGTGTTGTATGTAACATTTTGCATTTTTGCTGGCGGTGGAGCCGAGAGGTGGAGCTCGATCGGGTCTAGGTAGTTTCCACGCCCCCTGAAAAAAGGGGTTTGGTTGTTTACTTTTCTGAGATGGGACACCACCGAGCTAATCTCCTTACCTGACAATACCACAGTACAAGCTTTGGTTATTCTCCATTTACCACCCAGCAGTCACTTCCAACCTACACATTTATACCAGACTAGTTCATAACCCGAGTCTCCGCCATCCCGACGCAGCGTGGCACCATCACATCAACTCAAAGAGCAATCCCAGGTCATGCTAAGACAAACGAGGCAAGCGGCGAAGCCTAACATCAGTTATTGTCAAGGACCAAAGAAACTCATAAAGAACTGGGATCTACTCTACCAATACCATTTCAATCTTCTCCATCCCCACACCAACAAAAGGCTCCAAAAATAACATTACCAGAAATAAAAAGATGCCTTACATGCGCACAGTCCCTCTCTTTTTAAGACTTTCCATAAGAGCCCCCAAAATAATGAAAATAACGAAACCCCCATCCACATAGCTAAAACACTGCCTCTTCCTATGACATGCAAGTATTAGACTGGTGCTCTCATTAAAAGGATCAAACCGACACCACGGAGTCGTTGATGACGGTTTGGTCACTTCCCACAAAAAAACTGCTTTCCATCTCCCTCAAAGACGATGCTTTCAAAAAAGCGGTCTGGCTATGACCGCTAGTATCACCGTCCACCTGCTCCGAACTTCCCGCCCACAGAGACGGGACGGTCCGCGATCTCCCGTCCCAGGTCCCCAATTTGGCAGCTACGACAGCACCGCTCGAAGCAACACTCGATACGGCCATCAAGCGCAGTCTCTTGACAAACGACACATCGCTCTTCTCCGAGTCAACATCAGTGCTGACCTCTGTTCTGACCCCAACTGAAACAGGCAAGGCCAGAGACTGAGGCCTTGAGTGTGGGTACGAGTGGAACGACGAGGTGGCGTTGCTTGAAGGCGTCGAGTTCATCGGCGTCACAAACTGATCAGATGCGGTAGTTGACTCCTTCCCGTGGCTTGCGGTATTCGCTGGGGTGGTTAGTAGTCTGCGTACCAAAGCTATTCTAGGCACGTGTAAAGGTTCGTGTTCTGATGTCCCATCAGTGTGCAGGACAGTTGCCATTTTGACGCTGAGCGGAACTTTGCCGCCGTCGCCTTCCATGTTTCGCAAAGGAACTGGGTACTGCAGTTGCGGGGTGCCTTTCATGTGTTGAATTTCTTGTTCCAGAGCCCTGAGCTCTTGGTAGCCGCTCTCCATTGGAAGCAACTCGAGCTCTGGATACTCGAGGTTGCCCCTGGAGCCTCTGGAGTGATCACTGCTTTGTCGTCGGCTCCTCGGGGCCATTGGGCTAGTGCCACCTGGGGACGTGCGCGACGGAATGAGCCTGCTGAATCCGGATTTGACTGCCCTTCCGAGTCTGCCCGGAATGGAATGTGGACTTCGCTTCGCGGACTGTTTGGGTGTGGCAATATCCGAATCACCTTCAGTGAAGTAGTCTGTTACCTCCTGCTCTGGTGCTACCGAGACAGCAAAATCTCGGGTGGTAACCTGATCGGCAAGTCCTGCTGGCCCATTCCGCTCTGCCCGGTTATGCGAGGGAAACTTAGCCCATGAATCTGGGAACCTAGCAAACTTCCTGGCATCGACTTTGTCATGAACCGGTGCACGGCTCGATGCTCCTTTGTCGTGTATCGGGCTGTGCGCCACTGAGCTACTGTTGTCTGGTCGAGCAGATTGGCTCAGTGCCATAGCAACATTGTTTCCAACATGGCTTGGAGACAATCTCGGTGTCAATACCAGCCTTTCATCGGTGTCTTCTGTGATATGACCCCCTTTGCAACCAGTCGGGGAGCTTCGATGGTCCCTCAGGCTAGATGTATCGCTTTTTGTCCTCCTCTTCTCTGTATTGTCGTCGGGCAAACTTGATCCTCTATGGTGGTTAGCGCTCCTGCGGCCTGCCGGCGTGCGGGTTCGGGCCTCTTCCCGAATGGCTCTTTGCCAGAGCTCAGCGGTGCTGTCGTCGTTGTCCGATATCCCGGGCGCGCTTGGTGAATATGGGGACCAGTGAGCTCTCTCGCTAGCTCTCGATTGAGAACGGCTCGGCGTATGAGCGACCAGAGCCCCTCTGGAGAACGGCTGCAGCCTCGGCTGCTCTTCTGAGCCTGAGCCATCAAAACTCGTTGGCGCCAACTTGGCTCGCCGCGGAAAAGTGAGATGAAGCCGGGCTAGCAGTGAGGGCTTGGGTGACGATTCCAATGGACCTGGAGGCCTGTCTACTTTTTGCTGGATCCGTTTAACAACCATGGGTGGGGCCCCATGGCCGAGGTGAAAATGACTGATGCTCTTCTCAATGGTAATGCTGGGGCTGGCCTCCCTAGTCTCTTTCTTGGGCCTGCTGGAGCTCTCCGACACTGGTGCAGGAGAGGAAACCATCGTCCTTGCCCACGTGTCGAGACTGGTGAGATTATCCGACGAACGTTTGCCAGTGGTCTGGTGCGAGCTTTTCTCAGATGCGTTGACCAAGTGCGGGTTATCGGAACTGTCCAGCCCTGCGGCTTGTCAGTTCCGTGAGAAAGTCGACGAAGGGAGGATAACGTACACTTGAAACCTGGCATCGACATAATCAGCACCGTCTTCCGATTTGCCGCCGAGTCAAGCAGATATGAGGAGGATGTGCCGGAACTCGGATCGACGCTGTTCGAAGTTGAAGGGTAAATCGAGGAGGACTTGGCTATCCGACTGGCCATGATCTCCTTTTTTGTGTCCATATTTTCACAGTGGCCTTCCACGCCACCTTTTGTGTCTTCGAACGGCCGGGTCCCGGTCTGGTCAGAGCCGGTTTGATATTTCGAACCCCCACGAGCCTTCTTTCTGCCAGACTCAGAGTGAGTCGGGGAGTCCTCAGGTGTATTGAGCGCTCGAGTTACCAGTTGTCGATGTATGTCCATGTCATACAGATGGACGACTTCAGGGCGTGGGATATCAACCTCCGGCACGGCACAGTTCTGCACGGAGCTCCATCTCTTGAGATAAACAATCTCTGCCTGCTGGACGCTTGCATCTTGGTCGCCGTTTTGATCGTATGACCTGATGCGTGAAAGAGAAGGCGAACGAGACCTGAGCCCCTGACTTCGCAGCCAAGTCCCCAAAGGCGACTGGTCAGAGGTAGGAGACCTGTCATTTCCCGGTGTGCCTTGCCGAGCTGGAGATGAGTGGGACCGAGATAAGGAATGAGAGTGGCCAGAAAATGGCAGCCGTGACCGTGAGAAGGATGTTCTCGGGACAGGCGAAGTCGATGACTTGCGAACCGAGCCTGGTCTGGACATGCATTCTCTGTCGATATGACCTAGGAACTCATCAAGTTGGCCAGCACTGTATGACAGCCGCCAAGATCCGAGAGAGGATGTCTCGTTTGTGCTGGGGACACGTCTGGGAAGGAGATTCGGTGATGGCGGCATCTGTGGAAGAGATTTACGCCCCCGGAGACGGTCCTGGCCCTTTGTTGGGGAGTCGCAGTCAGGACAGCTCGCTGGGCGGCCGTCAAGGCGCCCTCTTCCGCCTTGATCAGACGACAGATTTCTTGGATGGGAATCACTGGCGTCTAACTCCATGTTACCGATACTTGGCATGTCCAGATTGGTGTCCTCGACCACGGAGAACTCGAGATTGTCACGTGGACCGCCTCCAGGAAGAGTCTCGGGCGAAGAGCCAAGGGGCTGCTGACGGGAGGAAACATCGCTGGGTGTCAGTGTCGCCGCCCGGGCTTCTTCGCTGCGGAGCTCTTCCTGTATCCTCTTGTGCATCAGTCTCTTCAACTCGGCTCGCCGATCGATCTCTTCTTGCGTGCTGCCGACGGCCGACCGGGCTTTTCGACGGGGCAGAGAGTCCTGAGACAAATGACGCCGTATGCGTGTCTTGACAAGCTGCAGAGTGCTGTTGCTCTTGTTTTGTGCGCCCGGTTCGAGTTCTTCTTCGGAGTCTGAGTCCTCGACGACCAACTCCCCGAGCTCAACTGGCTCGACTTGACCCAATGCAGTGTGGACGGATGTCAACAGCGAGGAGATGGACCTGGGAGACGTTCCACCCGAGACTGGAACCACGGGGTTCAGTGTGAGAGGTCCTGGCAACCGAACAGGAGGCGGGGGCGTTGGAAGTGCAGGGTGGTGTTTTGGAGCTGAAGAGCGCGTTTTGGACGAGCGAGGGGCAGTGCAGCAGCAGAAGACCGTCATTGTGTTGGTCGCCTGTCAATTGACATGATATATGGCAGCCGACGGGTAGTGGGTGGTGGGTGTAAGAGCTGGATCAAACTAAGGTGGTTTTATTCCAAGAAAAAAGGGCGCGGGTGTCTGCCAGCCGGACGCCGTGCCATGTATAAGTCGTGAGTGGCCATGGACATCGACAGGTTTGGGCCAGCCCAGGTAGGGCAGCCGCGTAGCTGTGTGGACACAAGATCCCCTTGGACTCTGAGGTCAGAGCCCAGGGAGGTGGCTCCATGTCAAGGCAAATTTGGTGAGGGGACGAAGGAGCAATGACGAAGAATTGTGTGCGGCTTCCCATAGAGCTGCTTTTATCCACCTTGTGCCCAACACGACCAGATGTCCCTGCAGAGGGGCAGGCAGTCGTGGAAGGCACTACCTGATATGCTTCTTGCCCATTTTGGGTTATCGCAGAGACTGGGCATGGGGAAGTCGCGACGGCCTAGGAGCCACAGGCCGAACATGCAGGAGCGAAAGTTTGGTCCATCCATCCATTCACCCATCCGTTTAATCTTAGGCATCAGGTACCGACCTAGAGTTGATTCGCTGCTGCCGGCTTATAGATTGGCAGGTTCTTTTCACCATCGCACACCCGCCCGCTCCCGTCATACGGCGTTTGCCCGCTCAGCTCGGCCTGCCAGGTTGACCTGATGGATTCCAGAATAGGGAGACCCCCCGCGCCGATGAGCTTTGCATTTGGCGGTGAGATCGGGCGTCTCTTCATAAAATCGGTATTAAACGGACCCGGGTAGGATACCGAGTTGTTGACGGTGGCCGCATTCTCGGGGATCTTGTTCTTCTTATATCCAGACTGGTCTGCCACGAACTGGAAGACGTTTGCTCCAACGTCGTACCTACCGAGATGAGGGAGGCCCCAGTTGAGTTCCACAGTGGACAAGATGCTGTAGTGCGTGTACAGGGTGTCATCATGCGTGCCCTTGAGAGCCGGCGGGATGGCGCTCCCCAGGAGCAGGGTGACTATGTGGTTTGGCTCATTGTACGTCTCGGACTCGTCGTAGGTGAGCATGATCAGTGTCCGGCCATCGAAGGCATCATCCTTCAGCAAGGGCTGAAGAAACTCATACGACCAGTCGGCCGAGAACTTCAGGGTTGTGTTGTGGCCGTCGTTCAGCATATTGGGAGACATGAAGACGAACTGCGGGACCGTCTTGGAGGCGAAGGCGCGCCGAAAGTCGTCGAACGACAGCATGTTCAGAAGACGAGACCCGTTCATGTTGATGCTGTCATATGAGGCAAATGGGTTGTGCTTTCGGACATAGTCCCACCCGCCATCGCCAGCCGTGCCATGGCTCCCTATGCCCATGTAGCCAGGGCCAGGCATGCCCTCGAAGTAGCCGGCCCACGAGATGTCTTTCTCGTCTAGCAGGTCAACCACGGTCGAGACATTCTCGGGCACGCGAACGAGGTCGTCGTGGTCCAGGCCGAAGTAGTCCCCCCCAACGGCAGCCAGGTAGTTTGGCTGGCTCGGGTGGGTCTGAGCATAGTAGCTGTTGAGCAGGATGCCGTGCCTCTTGAGGTCGACGATGCTGGCATCCAAGGCGACCTTGGCGAAGTCCTGTTTTGGGGGTTGTGGGTGTCAGTGGGGGGCACCTTCCCTTAGGTAAGACGAGGTCAGGTCGCACTTGCCTGGTTCTCGAGCCAGATGGTGATGAACCTGTCAAACACCTTGCCGGGTACAAGGTTAGCAGCAGCAGCAGCAGTTGCCAGACCGATGAGGCCGATGGTGAAGAGTAGGCGCTGCATTTTGTCTTGTCATAATCAATCGTTTGTACAGGAGCATTTGCAGAAATAATATCAATTTCATCCGTCGGCTGGTGAAATCATCGAAACACGTCGCCCGTCCCCGCCGTCACCTGAGGTGAGATGCCAGCCAGCCCTAGACTTAGAGTGTCTTTGATCTTTTAGGCGGCGCGACATCGCCATCCCCATTGGACGCCGTTTACTCTGCAGGGGTTAGGGTTATGCGTGTTTCTTTGTTGTCTTCCCGTCCCAGGATGACCTTTCCAGCCTGGAGGCCGGGAGCTGTGTTTAGGCCTCTTCCATGCTCTGATTCTTTCACCCAAATCAACGCATCCTCAACAACTTGGGTATCTGGCCGACAATGTAGAGGCACCCTTATTATGGCTGCAAAAGGCTGAGAAACAGCAATTTGGGCAATCGAAGGTGGGTGGAGATAACCGAGCAACTGTGGTACAAGCTCGGCTCTAGCCTCGGCGCAAGCTCGGAGCTCCGGTTACCGATAATAGGCGTTGCAAGCAACCGCGACTGCCAGAGTGCCAGGTTCTGACGGATTCGAGGAGGAAGGTACTCTGCTGCACGTCGACTCGAGTAGGCGATTGAACGCGTGGCATTCCAGCCGATGACTCTTCTCTTTTTCTCGATCGTCATCCAACAGCCCAATAAGATTGTTCGTGCCACACAAGCGCTTTCTGTCGGTGTGACTGAGTCCTGAAAGACGCCTATGTGGTGTACATGCACAGCATCCCATCGGTCGAATTTGTTATCAGATCGATTGATAAGCCGCCTGCCCATCCCATCTCTTGGCTTGGCCATCGGGACCCATCATCTATCTCTATCGCTATCGAATCGTCAGCTTGAGGCTGTCATTCTGGTTCGCAAATTTGTTCGTTTACGCTTGGTTGACTGCTGCTGGTGAGAAAGGTCCCACATCCGCATCTTTTTTTACCTCTCAGTTGCCTGCTGGTTGTCTTCTGAAAAGGAAAAAAAAAAAAGGAAAAAGTATAAGAAGAAAAGGGACCTCCCACTCCACTAGCACCACAGGTCAGAGGCGCTCTGCTCGAGTCGGCCGTTGGGTCCGATCCGATAGCTCCTTGAGGTTCTCTCGCCGAGACCATGTCGGAGCCGAGTGACCGAGGCAGCGATGAGAGCAGCCCTCCGCCCACAGAGTCGGGTGAGAGGGACAGGGATAGGGGTGAGGGCGAGGGCGATGGAGACCGGCCGCCACCTCGGAAAAGACAGAGAATCCGGCTCTCCTGTCTCGAATGCCGGCGGAGGAAGCTCTCCTGCGACCGCGAGTTTCCGTGTTCCCGCTGCTTCCAGTCCGGCACCCCGGAGCTCTGCGAATATGAGACACGGCCCGGCCTGGCCCCTCTGAACAAGCTTGGCCTCTCACACAACTCGCTTTCCAACTTCGACTCACGCTTGTCTCTCCCCTTCGGCGGCGGCGACTCCACTTATCACCGCAAGGACATTCGCGAGACCGACAGGATCCGCCGTCTGGAGCTCGAGGTTGCCCAGCTCAAGGGCCTCCTGGAGAAGCAGATCCCCTCGGACGGGAGCACCGTCGTGGGACACTCGCCCAACGTTCAAGATGTCCAGAAACCAGGCGCCAATGCCGTGGCTGACGTCGCTATGCCGCCTTTCCTCCAGTGTCAAGACACCGGCGCCGACAAGGAGCTTCGCTTCTTCCGGGGCAAGGAGTTCAAGACTCGCTACTTCGGTCCCCACAACGCTTTCTTGGCCTTTTCGGAACTCACTGGGCTGTGTCCGTTCATGCAGGAGACTTCGGCCGAGTGGCTTCGGCCCCTCCACATCCACAACAACAAGGACCGCTCCAAGCTCGCAGACCAGCGGCAGGCAAGGTTTGAAGAGCCCGACCCCGTCTTGGAGTCTCTTCTCCCGTCTCGAGAAGAGACAGACTCCCTAGTTTCCATCTATCTCGACCAATTTGAACAGGTCCACCGCATCGTCCATGTTCCGAGCTTCCGTAGGGAGTATGCCAAGTTTTGGGATCCTGCAGAAAAGAGAAATGCTGCCTTCACGGCACTCATCCTCTCCATCATGGGCATCTCCAGCTGTTTGGATGCGCATTCGCCCCACAAGTTCGACAAGATGGTGTCAAACTCGCACGCAAGTGCTCTGAAGTGGGTCGAGTCTGCCGATGAATGGCAGAGCCGGCAGAGCCAGAAGCATCGCCGCCTCATACACTATCAGATTGCCTGCCTCATATATCTTGCCAAGCGCATCAACACCATCAAGAAGAAGCGCTTCTGGAAAGGAGCAGGCGCCCTGACGCAGGATGCTGTGACTGTAGGGCTGCACCGGGAGCCTAGCCACATAAGCCACAAGATATCTCCGTTCAACCAAGAGATGAGAAGAAGAATCTGGGCCACCATCCAGAGCTACGACCTCCAAGCCTCGTTTGATCACGGCTTGCCAACCCTCCTTTCCTCCTTACACTATGACGTCAACCAACCGAGGAATATCGACGACGACGAGTTTGACGAGGACACCAAGGAGCTGCCGCCATCGAAACCGCCTAGCGAGTACACCTTCTCGTCCTATCAACATCTCAGTCGCCAGAGCTTGTCTCTCCGACTGGAATTAAGCAAGGTCCTCACAGGGCCGCCCGAAGAGTTGGACTACGACCGGGTCATCCGGTACACAAATGACCTCAATCAAGAGATTGACTCCCTGCCGTCTTGGGACGTGAGCAACAACGGAGGTGGCTCAGTGCTGAAAAAGCCTCTCCTGGCCTACACCCTTCTTCACATCCAGTTGCGGCAATACATCATTCCACTGCATCAACCATTCCTGAGACTCAGAAAGACAAACTCCAAGTACCAGTATTCCGAGATCATCTACTACAATGCTGCTCGCGACATGGTCCTCCTCAACGACAAACTTGCCCAACAGGGCATCCGGACGCTCAACTTCCTGCGCGAGGATAACCTAACGCTCGCCATCAATCTCTGCAGCGTCACAATGCTTCAGCCGAGGGGGTCGACCAACATGATCATGATCAACTCGCAACACACGCTCCAGCTACTGGAGAAGTGTTTGATCATGAAGGAGGATCGCATTCTCCGCTGTGGTAATAACGACCCGTGGGGATATTCCATCATGTGTGCCTCGTTCGGCCTTTTGGAAGCGCATTTGGGGACCAAGACGCCCGAGGCGGCGAAGGCTGCCTCGGCAGAGCGCTTCATCAACCTGCACTACAAGCTACTGGCGTGCCAGGATCGTTCCAACGGCAATCAGCCATCACAGCCCGCAGACTCGGGCGACAAGTGCCCCTCTGCGATTCCATATCCAACAGTCCCATCGCTTGAGGTATTTGAGTCACATCTTTCCTCATCCATTTTCGATCTCTTCTCCAATGTGTTTCTTCTCAGGGAAAGACTACTTAACTAACAAAGAAGTTTCAAATCCAGGCGGCACCTCCGTTCCCTCCATCCTCCTCCCAGCTTGGCCCGCCGGCACAGCCGCTTCCGATCGGCTGCCCAGTCGAGATTCCCGCAACGCAATGGTGGCCTCCAAATACCGACCCTTCGCTGCTCTCGCAAGTAAGTCACTTCTTGTAAACACTGATTCCCATGTTTGACATTGTGGATATTGTCTTTATGGGTAGCTGCTGACAACGCTTAGATGCAATCGATCAACCCAGACTTCAACCTGGAGTTCCTGGGTCTTAATGTGAATGAGCTCTGGGGCGGTGATTCATGGGACTGGGACCAGACATGAATAGTTGAGGAATAAGGAAGAGTCCAGCAAGGGGCGTGGTGACGTGTTGAGTGCTTTGCGTTCTTCATGTTATGGTTGACTCCTTAAACGGCAGGGGAGGAAGGCGCGGTTGCGTCTCCCGATATCTGTGGAAAAGAGATCTGGCGGATAAAACATGGGACATGATGCGGGTCTATGGCGATGCCAAGTAGGCGGCTGCTTTAACGTTGCTCCTTTGCTTTTAGTTTAGATACCATGGCGGATGCTGGCGAGAGATCACACGAGGACGTATCCTGTTCCCGGGGCTTGTATGGTCTGAGGGAGCGGGAGGGAGACGAAGCTTGGTAAGGTGATGTGTAATTCGACCAAATACCCCCCCCCCCCCCCCCCCCCCCCCGCCCTCTGTTTTCCTTTACTTATGGAAGCATTTATGGAAGCTCATACAGGGTTATCTATGCATTTCGGGTGATCTCGTGAAGTATTTCATGTCCACTATACCTATCGACAACAGAGTCGGGCGTGGCGAGGGCTGAGTTGGTAGACAGGTCCAGCCTTTGGAAGCCTGAGACTGATGCTGTTCTTTCTGCCCAAAGCAGATTCTTAGTAATTCTATATCTACCAGGTACCTAGCCACTCAAATTCAGGCCTTGCTCGAAGGGCGGCTGGCTAAGTAAGTGCAGTTGGGATCCCGAATCATGAATCAACGCCCGTCCTCGTTCCGCATGGCACGGCTATGGTGTATAACAGAGACTAGTCACTGCAGACATATCAGTCGTGCCGATTCCAACAAGAACCCCGAGTCCCCCCACGTCTGTCTATTACAGAGCGAACTCCCGGTGAAGCATAGTTGCAAACCAGGTCACTGAATACCAGATTGTGTCGTCTAAGACGGACAACGACAAACAACCTATTAGTGACATTCTCTTTCACAATACCCGCTTACTCTCTCCCAGCTACTTGGATCACGGGGCGCGATCACGGGCCACGAACACGTTGGCTTTTGTTGTGAGATGCTACCCTGAGTTTCCTTGGGTTATCGAGAGTCTGCACGTCTACACGGAGGATGATACGGGGCGGGTTATGTCCTCGCCGTTGCTGCTGTACCACAGTGCTTTCCGAGGTCTCTTCACCTTGACTGGTCTTTGTATTTATCGGTTTGTGGCAACCGGGGAGTTTGATCTAATCAACACCCACCTCCTGTTTGAGGTGACGTAGTTGAAAAACCATGATATAGATGGACCTTATTAACTTGAGATGATGTCCGCTTCTCTTTCCCCCTTTTTGAGAGCATGTAGGCGTTTGGAAGCTGGTGCGTCACAGCGTCTCAGAGTCTCTTTCCTACCTTGACCACCTGCCTACCTCGGGAGTTCGTGAATCGTTGTACGAGTAAGTTCCGGGAGCCTTGAGTTATCGTACAGCGGAGTTGCATAGATAGCTCAACTTTACTGAGAGTAACAAAGCTCTCTGTCTCTCTGGTAGTGTTGATGGAAGCTCGGCGTGCCGTATTCATCTATCTGTTCTCAAAATGAAGATACCGGTCAACCTGCCCTAGCCATGAGTACTGGAGACAAACTGAGGGCAGGAATGGAAGTTGCACTGGGAATCCAGCTCCGTGTCTTGTCAGGGTCAAAGAGTTTGAGGTTGTGACATTCATGCTAACTAAGGTAAGATAGATCTTCAAGGCTTCGTTATGTCCAGATATCCAGGGTTTCTCCGGGATGTTGGAGTTGGATGGGTTCTTCAAACAACATTGGCTGCGTACTCGCCTTACTTGTTGATGAGGCTCTCAAGAATCATGTGAAGCCCGTCCTGACCGTTGTGTTCGTTCAAGCTACCCTTGGGTGCCACGGTTAAATATACTTCTAATATCTCTTGTGTTCCTTAACTGCATGACCAACAACTGGTGTTTCTCTTCGGGACGACATTGACATTCACTACTTATGACTTGACAGATAAGGGCTTAAACGTGGGATCTAGTTGCTTGTCTTACAGGACAATGAGGAGACAGCGAACATCCGACGACATTGTTATTCAGGTACATTGAACGAGTTAATCTGTAACCAACATACCGTGAAGCATCTCGAAAGGGGGTGGACTTCCATTGTGTCTCTGGCTACGTTCTGTTCTCTCCCTCTCCTTTTAATCTTTTATTAACTCCCGTGACCACCAAGTGAACTACGGGCACCATCTCCTTCTCCACCCCGAATAGCAATAGCAATAGCAATAGCAATAACCAATAAACAAACTTACCCCATCTCATCACAACCGCAACCGCCATCACCCACGATATCAACAAACCCTCACAAACGGAGGCCGACCTAGTGCCACCAACCACAGAAAAACGACCTCCCTCCAGTCCTCACCAAGAACCAGACCAGGCACAGCCCGGAAACAACCGACGGAGCTCGCTAACTAAAACAAACAAAAACGGTGGGAGCTCCGCGCGCGCGCGCGCGAATGCGAGCTAACAAAATCCACGTGGAACTTCTTCTCTTCTCTCTCCACCAACGTGGTGACGACAAACGGCGTGTCTGAGCCCAAAAGGAGAAAAGAAAAGGACGATCTGGTGTCCCGAAGCTACACTAGCCCAGCTGCGGGTAATCCGCGTGGTCCGTCGAGGTTTGTTTCGAGACACTGTCTCACCTCCTCTCCACTCGTCGTGTTCTGGAAGCTCTCTCCAATCTTCTTTTCCTTTTTCCGGCCGGCGCCAACTGTTTTTTTTGCCGATATACACTACCTATCAACAAGAAAGAGGTCTAGTACAACCTAGTTGTAGTACAAGCCGCTTTTCTGCCTTTGGTAAGATGACACACACACACACACACACACACACACACACCACACCAGACTAGGTACCTTTGCTAGACACGCTAGACTACCATGTGCACTAGAACGAACCCGAAAGATTGGCCTGAGACATGTTCGTTCGAGAAGATGAACCATCTCTTGGCAGGCCAAAAAAAAAAACAAGCGGGGAAAGAGAGATACAACAAAAAAGGGAGGGGTGGTGGTGGTGGTCTGCCCGGTGAATGTTTTCTTTCTTTCCTGCCTTGTTTTGCCTGCTCATGCACGCTCGGTCAGATCGTTACAGGAAGAGCGCCTTGAGCTCGGCCTGTCTGTGTTGCATTGCATCTCTCAAGAGAGCAAGAAGCGCGCCTAGATAGGTCAGGTAGGTAGGTAGTCAGTGGTCTGTCTACACAGTACACTACATTAGCTTCTCTGACGCTGCCTCTTCTCTCACCAACATACCTACCCCTGAAGCTGCATCCCATCCCATCCATCCCGTCCGAGGTCCTGAGACAAACCACACATGGGCACTGGAGTGTTTGAGAAGTGCCCCTTGTGACCGCACCGCAGCACGCCAGAGTCGGTAGTCTCCTTCACAAGTCAGGCACCGTACATGATGCCAATTACACTACGCGTAGTGTACACTCCAGGGCCGTTTCGGCGTTTCCAACTTGCTGCATCGTACCTCCTCAGTACGCACGCTCAGCTAGCCATGATCCACACAACCGCATACGGACGGCAGCTGGAGTCATCTCGCATCTCGTCCACCCCCATCTAGCCCTACAAAAGCCCCATCGACCATCAGACCACTCTCAGACACTAGCAGCAGCATGTCCGGCGTGGTAGCCCTGTAAAGCCGAGCACTATGTGGAACCCATACACTTGTACAGCAGCCAGGGGGGAAAAGATCCCACAGATTGGCCACAGATTGGGCAACTCCACACCTCACGACGGTCAATTAGCTAACAAGCCCCATATCCCGACCCCTTCTGGGAAAATCCGGGGACGCAAATGTGGAGCTACCTTAGCTACGTATGTCCCAGATAGCTTGGCGAGCTGGCTGCTGCCAAAGACAAGCTAGCTAGGTCGAACGCTCGACAAAACAGCCAGCCTGGGAGTCGGCCTTCCCATCGGCACAATTTTGGCTCAGCATTCACGAAAACGAAGCAAAGCAAGGAAAACCCGAAGGGAAAGGAGCGGACTACCGTCCCCCCGGCGGGTTGGTGGCGGCGCCGAATAACGCAAGGCCGGCGTCATTTCGGACCCGCCCAGGACAGAACGGGATACCGCAGACTCCAGGCCTTGCCACGTCCAGTTAGGAACAGTACCTAGCAGCCTGCAAAAACGGCGAGCTAGATTAGCAGAGCTCCTTCAGTACACCCGTAGCGTGGGTATCAGAATGCGGTCGCAAAGCAGACTGGTAGTGTAGGAGAAAAAGAAAGACAGACAAAAAAGTACCAGAGTAAGTGATGACGGGCGTGTGCAGGACGAGAGATCGACACGACATGACAGGACAGGGGGCCGACTGCCCGTCCAGTGAGTGTGCTCTGGCAGTTGACAGCCGGAACAGCAAAGAAAAAGAAAAGAGAGGGCAGGAGAACCACGGACAGCGACGATCGTTTGCATGCTTACCCCCAGGTCCCGCCGATCATATCGAGCCTTACGACATTCCACTAGTGGGTTTCCACTTTCCCCAGTGCGACAACGAAGTGCAATGCATTGGGAGTCATGGAAGCACAGCATGCCAGGAACGGATTGATGCCATCTCCAACAATTCAACATAAGAAAGGGATCCAACGAGCCAACTGGACCCCTCCCCTTCCCTCCCCTCCCGATGCGAATTGGAGGTTGACCGGTCAGGTCAGGGGTACGAGAAAGCCGTCTACTACGTACAGGAGTGTACAAGCTCAATCCTCAAAGTACCAGCACCAACCAACACAGCAAACACCGTGAGTATCAACACCGCCACTGGGCGCTGGGCATTTCGAAAGTCCAAGGTTTGTCAACACCATCACCATGGAATGTACCAGGCAGGCGGTCTGGGATCTTCCTCCCCCCCATCATCATCTCGTCCTCAGCTGTCAGTGCGCTCGCATATTCTACACACAGAAACCTGTATGTAGTGTGCAGACCCTTTCCCTCCTCCCCCGCATCCGCAAGGATAAACGGCTAAATAAGAATGGAAGCCTGGGGGGTCTCTTTTTTTGGCCCCAACCTCCGTAATATCCGGACGGCGCTGGCTGGCTGTCGACTCGACTCGACAACCAATGCGATATAAAGCAAGGAAGCAAAGAAAAACGCCAGTTTCGATGCAGGTACTGGGTAGTGAAGGTCCTGTAGGTCCCATAAGTAGATGTTGGATGTCGAGACGTTGGAGGGGCAAGGGACATCAACAGCATGACGAGCTGCTGCGCTGACGCTATGCTGCTTCCTGCGAGGGCCGGGCCGTCCGACGACGAAACGAGATGCTCAATACGTATACTTGGCAGCCCACCAGGCACAGCAATCAGGGGAAGCGAGGAAGGGAATGGAGGGGTGGTCGCCGCACAGACTGGCTGCTCTTGGTAGGTAGTCCGATGGCTTGCCGTCAAACGAGACCCCCGCCACCCCACAGCGGTGAGAATGGGTAGGGGGAGGACCTGCATATCATGAATCCGTGATGCAGGCTTCTGTCAGCAGTGGCAGGCAGTGGCCGTGGTAGGGGATATGAGTGACACCATCACCACGGGACGTAGGCATTCGGTTAGCCAACAGACGACTGGACCGAAAACTTGCCAAGAATAGGCCAGATCAAGACCTCCAGCAGACCCTTGTCTACCAAGAACACAGGAGCAAAATAACACCAAAAGAAAAGAAGCAAAGACGAAAGACGGCCGAGCCATGCTGCTGGGAAGGAAATAACACATAAATAGCAATGGACGGGAGGGTTTGAGGATAGCAAGCCAGCAGCGCAACTGTGGATGAGCTCGCGGCCTGGCATTGCAACTTGCCTTCTCATCCAAGGCTGCACATCTACACAGTAACATGCTGATTTGACGGCGCGCCCACGAGATGAAGGTGGCTCCTCCTGTCATCAGCGCGGTGGCGGGCAGGCGCCGTCTCTGCATGTAAACGAGCCAGCACTAGCAAGCGAGCTGGCACTTGTACCACATGGTGGAATCGAAAAGCCGGCCGGCTCAGGAAGCGAAGCGCAGCCACGCGAGTGAGACTAGCGACGAGGCGGGCGCCCTCGTCCGTCCTCGCAGGGTCGCAACCGAAGAAATCCATGGGCGAACGCGGACCGGTAGTGCAGCCCGCAAGCGATGCTCAATCTTGGCCCGATCCTGGTTGAAATCGGCCACGGTTTGTGTTGGCTAGAACACGCGTCGTCGACGAAAGGCCCTGGGCGCTGGACGTAGGAGGAAGAAACACGGCCAATCCTCTTCAGGCTTGCGGGTTGGTGGTGGTTGTCAGACGGCATATCGTCCAGGGGCCCGGTTGGCGCGTCGCACAGAAAGGAAGACACTCCCGAGCTTCTGGCGCACGCCGGAATCACTTCCGGACACGTGCTGCAGGCCATGCGGGGTGAAGGCTGTCACCGGTGTGGCAGATAACGTGAAAAAGCCCGGCCGAATCCTCCTTTGAGGTGGTGTGTACGGGTTAGCTTCCAGGCCGGTCGGTCCAGCACGTCAACTAACACACCCGACTCTGGCTTGTTATTGATAAGGACCACGGTATGGGGTTAGTGTACACTAGATATGGCTGCTCCTTCTGGCTTCTCAGCTTCCTTCGCCGCTGTGCGTGCAGCGTCCGCGGGGAGCCACTCACCTGATCCGATAACCGTGGCGTACACGGACAGGATGCTGGACCGGACAGGTCCTTGCCCTTCTTCATCAATGATCTGGTTTTCTTCATACCCCACCCACTTCTGTGTTCGTATTGGAGGTGCGGCAAGAGCTATGTCTCGTCCAGTGCAGAACGCATTGGAAGCAAAAGCGGATATCCCAGCCCAGGGACCACACCACCCTCTCTCGGGGAGACGTCTCCCCTCTCTCACCGGTCTGTCCCCTCTCTATCTCCCCTGTCCCCCCTAGAGACGATTGTGTCTAGTTCAGGAATCGAAGCACCAACATGCTAATCGTTGATAGGAAACGGACAGGGCACAGCAGGCCAAATCGTCTGACTAGCAGATATGCATGTCTTGGGCCGGCTACCATCTCCTTAGAGCCCTTTCCCAAAACATCAACCACGCTTGTGTCGATTGGGCTGGAGACTGTTTCACGATCATGCCCCAACGACAAGTCGACGGCAGAAAAGCGCCCAGGTGCTGCTGCTGATGTTTGTACTACTGCAGCTCAGTTGCCTTGGCCCTGAGAAAACCCGGGAAATGAACCTGCTTATGCAGATGCAAGCAACGATGAGAAATGGGAGACGGGATCCTGTGAGTGCTGGCTGCGACTGCGCTCAAAACCTGGACGGACGACGGATTGGGAAAGCAAGAGTGATGATCGGAGGCCTGCCGGCTCCGTTTCTCTTGTCACAACTCCAACTCCCGGCTTCAGATCCGGCCTTTCCCTTTCCATATCCCGGACAGGGCTAGACCGGGCTCCCTGACTTCCGCGACAGGTCCACGTGCAGGCTAGCAGGGACAGTAGTCGATGATTTTCATGCAGTGCCAGACGACGAGTGCACTGCTTCTACGGGTCGGGGCTGTACGAACGAACCAAGGCTGATTTTCCCAGGAACGAGGATCTCATACACGTACACAGGCCGCCGACGCCTCGACCCGGGCTCGCCGTCGAAGGGCCGTGAGTCGGTTCAACATGTGAAGACTCGATCAAGGCTGTCACGAACCACCACGGCCAACATCGCCAGCCATGTCCCTGATCGGCCAAGGGGACCTGGAATTGGGCCTCAGCTTAGATAGCATCCACACCCAGCCATCGGCTCGTGGATGCGAGCCGTTACTGCCGGCCGATTCTCTCAAGTTCCTTGTTCGCCATGCAATGGCCACGCCGTTGGGATCTGGTGGTCAGACGTCTGTGGGCTCGACGCGTCTAGCGTTTGCGATCCATCCAGCTCTTCAGGCCAGGAGAAGTCGCCGACGAGGATTCGGTTTGCGGGGTGGAATCTCCACAATCCAGGGGCGCATCGTCGGATGGCGCGACAAGCTCGATGGGACCAATCTCTTGATGCTTTTAGCGCTCCCATTCCACGATCTCGTGGTCCCAAACAATCACTACACATCGGCGCCTTCAGCTCGTTGCTCAACGCCAACATTACCTCGCCTGAGATTCTCCACTACAGTTCCGGCTTCGAGGGGTCATTTCGGCGTCGATAATGGCTGACTTTAGGGCTGTCGGTTCGTTTCCTTTCTCCACTGCTTATTTGAAAAAGAAGCTGATTCTCAAGTGACAGTGATTTCGGCCCATGAGAGAGCTCCCCGCTCGTTCCAATTGACGTGCCATCGGAGCAAGGACTGCGAATCCTTTGGCCAACCTGGCAACTCGGGGTAGATCGGGCTGCTCTGTCAGATCTTCAAGTCCGAGCATCGCGATTCGCGAAGTCTGTTTGGCGGGAGTCTGTGAGGAGTGGAACTGAATCCCAGGCAAGCAATTCTCGGGATCCGCACGCCCAAGCGTAGTCCAAGCTTCAACGTATGATACCAATAACGTGCCTCGGGCGGGCTTGCCAGGATACCAAATCAGGGAGAATCAACTTTGTTCTCGAAACCTGCGCTAACATTCATCGTCTCTCTCCCTTCTCTTTGCCTCATCTCGGTGTCTCAAAACCTGCCCAGATATCCACAACCTGAGGGTGCAGAAGAGAGATCTAGACCTTTGATGGCGCAACTGTGTCCCGCAGACTACCCACCGTAGCTTCAACGGTTGTCTAGACTTTAGACGGAGGTCCTTCACAGACCAACGTGGGCAACCGGGATGAATGGCTTCATCCTTAGCGGCCACTGTTCAGGGGACTCCAGGAACATCGCGAGATAGGCACACTGGCTCCCCGGCATGAGGCCACGCGAACAAGGCCACTCGACTCAGCTCCGCTCAGGGGTGAAATTCACCGACATCAGCCGCAAGCTCCATCTGTTGTAGAGACCAGCGGCAAGCCTGATCCATGAGGGAGCCTAAGAGAATGCACCTCTATGAAGGCGTTCCAGGTCCGAGGCCGAGCACCGAACAGCAGTGCACAAGGCCTTCACAGCCGCAATGCGTCCATGACTTCCGTACCTGACTAGGAGTGCTCGTAATGTTCTTTTCCGTTCCACATGCGACTAGTAATTAGGGCTGAACGCACATACGGCAAGAAGCTCGATGCCCATTTGGCTGCTGTGCCCGCGGTTTAGCTGCATCTAGAATCTGTACAACTGAGTTGATACGCTCTCGTGAGGAGTTGACACTGGTGCGGAAACGACCTTGGCAACCATTTGGTCGCTATTAATGTAGGAAAGGATCGTTTAGACACGCCCCCAAGAATATTCACGAGTAACTCGCTCTCAGCTACAACGTTGGGGTAGAGGTGAGGACACGGGCGATATGTAACCTTCTCCTGAACGGCCGTTTATGACCACTTCTTGCTCCAGAATCTCGAGTATCAACCGCCACGCCAAGTAAAGTTCCGTCACTATCCTGTGACGAGAGCAGCGGTAACAAGACAGGCGATGCGGGATATGGTAACATCGATATTGACGCTCCCATCGGCACACAAAGTAACAATAACCTCCTGAGAGGGTTCCCGTGTGACCTTTTTGACCGGCAGGTATGCTTCAGGAAGATGTGAGGGGATGTGGGCTTTCGAGTCCGTTCGCCGTGAGCGCCTGCATGGACGCGGCCGCAGGCGCACAGGCACACAAGTTATTGTCTTCATCATGATCCTGTCCCTTTCTCTATGTTGGCGTGTTGCGACTCCCTGCACCTCGATCCTGCAACGCACAGCTTTGCAGCAATCACCTGTGTACCCGCTAATCTCTGATAGGCATAGGGTCGATGGAGATTCGCTGAACAGGGAATGAAGACGGCTAGATAGATAGCGAGTCTGGCTTTGTCCTTTTAGTCTGGTTCTCCTTCGAGTTGCGTGCCCATGAAGGACGCTGATGAAACCCAACTTATTAACCCCTCTCTCACCCCGTCATCGCATCCAGGAAGTGGCTAGAGTGGAAAGAGGTCCTTTGTGTGTGACGTGGGCTGCATTGACGATGCCGAAACTCTATGAGTGCCGAAGAGAGTGACGAATATCGAACTCGTCGCCAGCTCGCCAGATCTGGCAGGAGGGCTGTTCCCACGAGCACCAACCAGGAAACTCGTGGGTGCCAGATTCGTGCAAGCTTTCAGAGTGCGTGATGTAAGAGACTCGACTTGGCTTGCGACTGATGCGGGCAATCCTTGTTGAAGCACATCTCGGGGAACCGATCCGGCAGAGGCAACACTCTCCAATATGTTGTACTGCCGAAGACATTGGAACCACCCAAGGCTTGTTTCAGTCGCCGTTTTTACTGGCTCGTTGGATCTGCGTTTGATTCTCCGACCGTAGGATTCCCGCAAACCTTCCTTTCTGCCCATCCCATTGCTGACCGCAATCTCGTTATGGAGGGGTAAAAAAAGTGGGCGATAAATACCTACAACAGTCAATCCCTAGCGCGGGCGACGTCGCTGTGTCCCGGTCGGTGCAGAGAGTGATTGCGTTGTTTCCCGTACCTCCGCGCTCGCCGGGATGGGATAGGATCGATCACACCGATTCGGTGTGGGGAGGGGCGGGAAGGGAGGATTGTGGTCAATGAACTGGCACAGATCGAAACATGATTGATGTTGCTCGTCATCCATCAGCCCGGTCGGGCAGAGCCGATATCAAACATCAATTGCGGAGCATTTTTTTATCATGGGGTTTCCGCTGTATGTATGGGTGCTGCCGGTCTCTCGGTACCTAGTCGCGGGGATGGAATGGTTCATGCGTCCTTGTGTCTTGTCTGGGACATCCCCCAGGTTCGCTATGTCGGTCCGGACCTCCCAGCGAGCAGTGCTGCTGCTGCTCCTGTTGCTGAACCAGGAGACCAGGGTTGCATCGCATCGCATCGCGTCCATGTTGAGCGAGGGTCCACTACCGTAGTCAATGGCATTTCGCCGACGTCGATCTATCGGTAGTGGTTGTCAACTCTGCTCGGCAGGTTTTGCTTGGTTCCGGGTGAGCGAGCATCTAGTGTTCTAGACCGCCAGGTGCGTGCTATCCATAACCCATATTGAATTCGAATCGACTTCAAACTCGGGGTTAAAGAACCCGAATGGCGCTTGTGGTGGGGTGGCAGAGGGGTGTTTGATCGTGAGGAGGAAAGCGCCAAGATTGTGACTATTGCCGTGCTTCACATCGCAGCACGTTGGAGGGTTCCTGCATATGCTCTCGACTTCGCCTGGCCAGGATGGGAGGGGCGTGATGCTGCAGTTCCTGAGCGTCAAATCGTATCCACTAGCGCTGCCTCTCTCGACGAGAGCTACGCGTTCGGCTTGGAGATCAAATATCATGGCGGTCGTTGGGTAGGTAAGGTAATGACTGGGAACTGAAAAACCGGAACACCCTCAGAATCAGGTGTTGTGGCTATGCAAGGCAAACGATTCTGCTGGTGGAATTCTTTGTGCCATTTGGTTCCCCACCCACATACATAAGTAGGTAGCCAACTAGAGACCAGGCAGGCTCGCTGCAAACGTGAAGGAAGGACCAAAGGTCGGATGAAGTGTGAAGGAAGGAGCGACCTAGGTAAGGAGCAAAGCACTTCGAGGCCCCACCACATCGCCCTCCAAGGCGAGAGCGAGATGGCAACATTGAACCGTAACTCTACCCCATTGCGAAACAGCCTTCAAAAGCACCCGACATTTTTCTTCTTCAGTTGATCCGCCTCGGTGCCACAGTGATGAGTCTCGAGGCAGTTGTCACGAAAGACCAACGACATGATGGGAGAGTTTATGCACCTCAGAAAGTCAAGACTGCGACAACTGCTACGGTGATCAGCACTCTTCACCTACACTCCACAGTTTACTTGGGGCTGCTACTGCTTTCGACACCGTTTTTAACTCTTGTCCCAATCCTCGCAAGATGGAAGAGAGACTGTGATCAAGGTCATGACAAGTTCCGGAATGCTGGAGAAACACCGTATCACATCACCAACCAACGTTGCGTGCTGCACCGGGGGCCCCTTGTTGACTGACGCGCCTCGAATCTGGCGGGCTCCGGACTCTCACCTTGGGCGCCATCAGATCGCTCGGAAAATGGCGCGACCCTTCCGAAGCCATGGGTGAGGGGAGATGTCGTCTTGTCACCGAACCCCTGAGCCCTTGCTTGCTTGTGTGGCTCCACTCTCAATGTCAGCGGACGAATGGAGGCATATTTCTTTCACCTGAACTGTGGCAGGACCGTCCTTCACTCTCACCGAGGTCAAGCCGGAGTTTTCCCACCACGCCGCCGTCATGCAGCCCGGTTTGCGAGCTTTGCATCCGCCCTTGCCTCACAAGTGCCGCTTTCAATAAACTTGCCCGCCTGCCTTCAGTTTCGCGCTTATGTCAGTTGATGCGTGGAACTAATGAGATGAGGCGTTGCCGCGGCTGAGATGGTCCTTCTGGCGTCCGCTGCTTTGAGACGGAATTCGTATATGTTGAGTATTATAATCAATATTGAGCAGGGAAGCCCTGGATACCGGGTTGGCAACAACGTGTCGTTGGGACTCGTAAAACACTCGACAAATGTGATGCAGCCTGATATCCTGCCTCATGCCGGGGAGCGGCGCAAATACTTGCCGGACTAGCTAACACAGTACACTAGTTCGGATTCATCGGCTTTGCTGTCTATTTTGAGGCTATATCTGCGCAGACATGTCAATGTCTGTTGGTTGCTTGGGCAAGGGAACCTGGGAGTTTAGCGATTCTTGATCCGAAGCCATGGATGGGAAAGCTCTGGTTGTGGAAACTGAAAAGCGGGTAGGTGACGGGCGCAATCAGGCACCACCGTCTTCGTAGGCGGTGGCCGACGCCCTGAAAGCATGAATTAGCCTGGGGCGGCCGTCGGCTTCAGCAGCTCAAAGTGAAGCAGGCAGCATGGACGGGATATGCCAATTTGGGAGAATGCGGCAACAAAACACTAGGGGAGTTGAATCCTCAATTTGAGGTGAACGCCGGCGATGCGACAGCCTCTGATTGGACGGCGGGTGCTGTCATTGAGGCGTGTCCTGTACCCGTACCTGCATACCCGGCAGTGGGGCGCTGCTGACTTGAAATGGCCCAGCACACGCGACGGCATCGGCTGTGTCCAGAACATGCATGTCTCGAGTATAGTAGAAGGAGGAGGCCGAAGTTGATCGATTTTCGGGATATGGAGAAAGTCAATCGAGGTGAACTCGCTGAATTTTGACTCCGCCTTGGTTGGGCCCTTATCGTCGAAAGAGCTGATGTTGTCGTTTTGTTGCTGTTGAATTGGGTCTGCGGGATACGCACCCATGAGTGATGTCGACTTACATGGCGGGCACGGATGCAGGTAAGATGGACGCACCTACGAGGTTACGGGTTACAAATCTGCTGTTTCTTGGGTCATCAGGGCGCTGTTGCAGCGATTGGTGGTTTGGAGCTGCGAACGCATGGTCAGTGCCCTTCAACATGAGTCGTCCAACCACGGGGAATGGTCCCTCGGGCTGGTGAGAGCCAGTGCTTGTCAACGACTGAGCTGCTTGAGGTACGGGGTAAACATATGATTGGTCGTAATACTAGTTGATTTGCAGCCCATCATAACCGCTGGGACACCTACCTGTTCTCGGGGCCACTCACTTATCATACAACCCCTCCCTGACCGCTGTCCAGGGCAGAACCTAGCATCGTGTCAGGCTACCTAGGTAACCTATAGAACCAACGTACACAGTATTGTGTAAGTTCAGACAGACAGTGCTGTCATTCGTTGCCCATCGGGTGAATTGTCCGCAGGATCCAAGCCTGCAAGCCTTGTTTTGGGTATAATGTCAACTCGCTCTGAGCACCCACAGACAAGATCCAACTTTCCAAAAACTCACAAACAATTTGCGTAACCTGTGCACATTGCACAGCAGGTTTTGTTTTGGAAGGTTTCTCGAAGGCCCGTCATGTGTGTCATGCCGCGGAGTGCAGTAAACGCATGATGACTGCAAGTTTGGCAACCTGAAACACCAGTCCAGTCAAGTGGGGTGGGTGCATGGGGAAGGGGACGCCGTCCACTTAGACCGAGGGGATTTGAGCGTCCTGGGCCAGCTGCCCCGTCCGATTTTTGCCGTGTTGGGATTGGGATGCAGACTCTCGGACAGCAATAGTAGCGTGTAAATGACCTACATCGTCAAAAGTATGAGGCCGTGAGGTGCGCGATCATGGGGGACGACATCAGAGATGGTGTCGAGAGCAAGGTTTCGGCTCCGTTTCAGATCGGGCGGAGTGTAGGTAATGTACTGAGGGTACACTTGTAAATCATCTCCCATCTGAGGAGGCGGGGTCCGGAGACGTCTATCGCCGCTCGGACAGCCATCAACAGCGATGCGGTGCAAGGTGAGCGACCAAGAACAGCTTCGTCCAGCTCTCCATCCCACGTGGTGCCACGTTTTATCCCTGCCAAATCTCGCCATGTTTTGGGACAAGCCCACATCGGATGGCACAGGTAGGGTAGCCATGTTGGTATCACGATCCAGTTGTGAGCTTCACATCAACCTCAACCTCAACCTCGATGACCAGTGGATGGGCCAGATTGCCCCCCTTTTCTTTATCTCTGAAATTCTGAGGGCGCCGCAGCACTGTGCAAAAGAGTTTCCAGAAGAAGAGTGGCTTTGGAGTAGCCCGTACAGGATAGCGGGGTTCACACACGATAGGGTGGTGAGGATCGTGCTGAGAACCCAGATCGATCGGGACCCTGCTGACACGCGACCTTTTCTTGTTAGTGCACTTTGGCTGGCTCATGGATCGTTGTAGTGCAAGATCTTGGAGAAATCTGCGCTAGAAAAAAAAACAGAATCCTTGTTTTGTCAGACACTGCACGAACTGGGCTGTGGAACGCATCTATCCATCCGCCGTGCACGCACACGCACCTTGTGTCGAAGGGCAACATCAGCATCGCCAGTCGGCCACGATGGTTACCGCAGGACCTAGGCAGGCCTACCAACGTCGGCAAAATATCCGATTACCTTTTCAATATTCCAATAGTCCGAGTACTGAACCAATTTGCAACCGTGAGTGACATACGGGGGAATATGCGCACTTACCTGGACGATGGTAAGGGGAGGGCGGCTTGATCTGTCCAAGGGAACTCTGACGGCCGCCTCCATTCCCCCCTCTGCCCCTTGCACAGCGCAGGGTGGCTCGAAGCAGTAGCAGATCCTACGGCAGGTCTGAGCGGTGGCATCGGCATGCGTCGTGCTTATCTGGTGTTCGCAGCTCGAAACCCATCAATGAGGCGGATGATCCTGTCATGGCTGTACTGAGCGGACTTACACCAAGAATATGCAGGCATTGCGAGGTTGATGGGGTCCGTGCTCTGCATCAAGTCCACTGCGGCCTGACGAACTGTTGGCCCTCGTACGGGTTACATGGCCTACAATATTTGTCCTGGTCAATGCATCATCGCCGGTTTGGTAAGTGTTGGAATGAGCTGCAGCAAGACTGAAGACGTGTTGGCAACAGAATGACAACCCCTAACCCGTAACCGCTCTTGCTGGACGAACGGTCGCAGCGGTTGATGGATCCGACAGTCCAGGGTCTTGGTGGCTTTTTTCCCTTTCTGCAGGAGCCTAGTCTAATATCGATGTCGGCAGCGGCTCTGGTGAGGGAGGCAACGGTGACAGCGCAACGACGGGACGTTGTAAAATAGCACCTGAGCGTTGCGCCGTCGGGCGGTTGAGGTTGGAGAGAACCAGACTTGCACGATAACAGGGTCGTTGTCGCTCGCTGTCGACGTCGCCGGAGGTTTGGTTTGAAAATGCGGGGGAGGGGCAGGCGGCATGGCGGCATGGCGGCAGACGGCAGACGGCAGACGGCAGACGGCAGACGGCAGACGGCAAACGGTACAGGATAGACGGCAGGCGGATCAGATCAGAGGGAGAGTGACCATTTGGCACAAGAACCCGACATTTCGTTTCTTGGTTTGGTTATGCTTCGACAGTCGGTTCTCAAGACTCCGGATATATTTGGGGTCCCACCATATTCGGCTCATCAGTGGTACTGTGCACACAATGTGCTGGCAGGCCGCCTGAACTGGCGTGGCTGGTAGATCGCAGCTCGCAGGTCGTCGCTAGGTGTTGATGCTGATCGGCCACATTCCGAACCATGTCTTCAAAGTCCCGTTCAGGGCTGGGTTGGGACTTGTGATTGAGATTGGGATTGGGAATGCTGGTCTGGATAGCGGTGTATGCACGGGCCTCTAAGATACTGTACCTGTCCTGACTACCAGTCTCGCCAGGCTGGTGATGAACCTCTAGGTACCTACAGGTACCAGGTATTTTCCAGGCTGCGTGGGTGCGGGGAGGGGACGAAACATTATGGCTGCTTCTCTTATTCGGCTGCGCCCATCTCCCGTTTTGTCGATTTTTATGTTCCAAAGGGGCTTCCCGCGTGACAGATCATCAGCACAGTCGTCCTTGCCGTGTACAAAGTTACTAGTACAAAAGTTAATCAGTCGACCTATAGCTGCATGTTTTCTCTTTCTCCATGTCTGGTCTCGTTGTGCGACAAAGGCTAAGTGGTGCAGCGGAACTTGTGTCTTCCAGCCCCTCATCTCAGGAGTGTCACCAGCTCGACCGCTAGGCCAGGGGAAGCAAACGACGACAAACAAATGAGAGGCATCCAGTTCTTGCAAGGAAACCCCTCCCATCTGTTGATGAAGTCCGTGCTTTGAGGTAAAAAAAAAGCAGAAGGAGCGGAATCTCAGGGTTGCCAAGAGACGGGACATAGCTCGATGTTGTCGTCGTCACAGCGGTCGAGGTTTGTGATGGAACTGGCTTCCTGACCTACGCTACCCAGGTGTGGTAAAGACAGTAAATCCCATGCATAAAGACTTCCAAGTTCCTAGAAGGCGTCTTTGATGGCTCTGTAAGGGCTTAGAAATCTACTACATCTTAGAAGAGGATCAGCTAGTCGGCCCTGAACCGGGCAATTGGTACTTTGAACGACGCGGCCATGTACGCACGACCTCTCCGCCCACCCACACGCTCACTCCCACTTCCCTTTTAGCCGTTTTACCCCACTCAAGCTTTTGACTTGACGAGCACGAGGGGCAGGTTGTGTCACCGTCAGGCCAATTCCAGAAGCGGCGTTCGCCCTCCCAATCGGGGAACGGGGTGGGTTGCACAAATAAGAGACTTGTTTGAAGCCCAAAAAGCACGAGATAGTCCCCTGCATGTCAAGTTGCTTGGTGTCTGCCGTGTGAGACCTGCCTCTTCTGGGCCGTTCTTCTGCAGAGCGCGCTGCTGCAGAAGTGAGATAGATGGTCAGGTAGCATGTAGGTACGTAGGTAGTCAGGTAGAGCTCCTCATCTGGGGGAAGGACAGGGCGAGTCAAAATGCAACTTCCATTTCAAGGGTCTTTGCGAGCTCTGCCGTCCCTGCCAACAGCTTTGCAAGGTGTGGCTGTCGACGGCAAGCGCACGAGCATCCGCCGCTCCTTCCACAGGGCGGTCAACTTTGATAATCCATGCCTGCCATGGACTCCCAGCATCTCCAAGTACCCTAACCTTGCTCACCCGCGGAGGTTCACGACGGCAGGGCGGCATGTGGGGTGAGGGTTGGGTTGTCTGGTTTGGTTGGCCTGTTCCGCCAACCTATCAGCAACAGTCGCGGGACACCACCAATCTGCTTCCGCACAGACGGTCGCCATTTGGGATCTCGCTCATGCTTTGATATCCTGCGACGGAAAAATCCCTTCACCTCAGTGAAGATCTTCGACCAGAGGAAAGGGGTCCGCGACGCCGCGTGTCGGCGGAGGCCAGATCGAAGCAAACCAAGATCTGTGTTTCCTCGCTATTTCTCTCACAATACCAACGACGAACGAGTACCCTAAGCGCCTTCAGCCGCGCCGACCTGCCTCATCTTACCAACAGTTCAACGCGGTGTACGGGTCACTCCGCTGATTCAAGTTTCAACAGACCGAAGCCCAAGAGAGATGGCATTTTCAGCAAAGACAGCAGCCATGGCGATGGTAGCAATCGCACCACCAAAGCCCCAATTGCGTTTTGGCCGGCCGGAAAACCCAGGCTGAAGAAGGCTGGGAAAGTGAAGGGGAAAATCTGGAAAGGATTCAATGAGTTGTCGACACTACGAGCCGTGTCTGATGCACGCCCTGGCTCAGGAACGGGATGCCCTGGGCTCATTGGTCCTTCCCCACAGGAGCCTAGCCAACCCTATCCCAGCAGCCCTAGCCAGAGGGCGATGCCGAAATAGATCTCCTCTGTCCCAATGGACAGCCCGCTCGGCCAATACCCCACACATTGTCCTGCTGCACCTCCAAATTGCTGCACCTTCACCTCTGCTTCTGCCTCCCGCTCTCACGCCCAAACCAAATTGAAATCAACCTAGAGAACCAGCCATGCGTCAGCCCCCCGGGTTCTAGCTTGCCAGCTATTCCAGCCGTCGAGAGAGCGGACGGACGTCTCATTCTCTGCCGCGTTCTCATCACCTGCCCAAGATGCTCCTCCCCGCCAAAGGGCCCCTTCGGAAATGGAGCGGCGCGATGTCACGACGCCCTCATCGCCGCCTCTCTGGGGTTTCGAGCGAGGCCCAGATGCCTCCGATCTCTAGAGAGCGGTGAGCAGGAAGCGGATATGGACCCTTTCCGGGGTGTTGCACTAGGAGACCTCTGCAGTCCACTCTCTCCCGTGTGCCCTCGCCCGCCCCGAGCTTCTGTCGAGTTGCGGAGAGCCAAGAAGCTCCAATGTGTTGCAGTAAATGCATTTCTGCCAAAGCAGACAGGGACCAGCCCTCGAGTCGAGCCGTCCCGCGCCCGCGCCCGCACCCGCACTCGCCGTAAGCTGCAAGCTCCTCCTGTTACGATGCTCTCTTTTCGCTCCTGCTCTCGGCCTGAGAGCGAACGGGGCTTTTCTTTTCCCCAGACCCTGTGCATTTCTTTCCTGTTTCGGCCAGCCGTCGTTGCCTTGCTTCTCTCCTTCCCCGCAAATACCACATCTCCCACTTTCCCATCACCTTGGCACTCGAATATGATGCCCGTCTGTCTGAACACCACAAGCCACGAAAGTTGAAGCTTTTCGGAGGCCAACGTGGACAAAACGCGATACGACAGCCGGCCGGAAACACCACTATACCAATATGAGAACCAAATCTTCTCTTTCCATGGTACTGTAGCACAGCGCGAAATCCGTCAAATCACTATCAACAAACAGACGGGAATCCGCGTCATCCGACCAGTTCGTCTTGGCATATGCAACAGCATCTGGCCTCTAGTCACGGTGGCAGTTATTATCCGAATAAGAGCGAGAGCGAGCATCAAGCACTGCAAGTTGCCAGAACCACGGCGGGATTGAAATGAGAACGTCACTATGAACCGCTCTGTGAGTTGCCAGTGTGGAATGTGGAGTTCTACACGTGTAGAGTCGTGGCGCATGGGGTAATCGCCCGCCTTCCCGTCGTCTATCGCGCTCTTAAATCTGGGGAATTTGACCAGGGGTAGCTGAGGGCAAGGGCAAGGGCCTCTGAAATTTTCATTTGCTGCCAGGCAGGCTTGAGGGACCCACGATGTCAACCTGGCCTGGAGATCTGGAACTGTGTCGGACTGGCTTGACAGCCCCCTGAACTTCGGATCCCATCCATTCCAGAACCTTGTCTGGCCAATGAGATTTTATTTCGCTCTGGAATCGTCATGCAAAATACTTTGAACCTCGAGGATCTGCTCCAGATGCTCGTCAGTACCTTCGACTCTGGTTTCCGGATGATGGTCTGTCCGAAGAGGAACGAGTCTTGGGGATAAACGCACCAAAACGACCAATCACAAAACTGTTTCCAGCTCTTTAGGGAAAGTTGAGGCTGGGCCTCGCCATTCATCTTCGCAAGGCCGCACAAGAGCTGCTAGAAGCCAAGCCGAGCATCCGATTACGTACCTAAGGGGAACAGTCGATGATCTGCATCTCTCAAATGCTTCTTTTACCCTTGGCTGCTTGGTGGCGCCTGAGAGATGAAGTCATTTCGGGGTGTGAGCATGCTTCGTGGGATAGGTTTTCCTTTGCTGCCCAGACAGACCAGTCAGACCAGACCATATTCTGGTACTGTCTGTCCCCTTGCCGATGCGAGAACCCGGCAATGGGGCAGATACCACCACGATCAATGCTGGTTAAGGTAACAGACGTCCTTAGTTACGACGCTGCATCCATTTGTCCAAGCAACTCGCATCGACGAAGACACCTTGTTCCGGACCATCTCGTTGCCGGTGACGCGACTGACGAGTCTGGAGCGAGTCTGGACTTGTGGAGTCGTACAAGGTCAGATCTTGTTCGGGGATGGCCAGCTGACATTGGAGAACAAGATAGGCGAAACGGCAAGACGGACGTCTTAAGATTTTGATGACAACATGTGGTACCCTTTCAGCATGGCCCCCTGGCTGGTGTTAGCTCTGGCTGTCAAAGATGTTACTCCTTGACCCTGCTAGTTCTACACTAGACTTCAACCCCAGGGGAGGGGTTAGTGACGGTCATCCAGCAGATGCGCCATTGAGGTCGAAGCTACCCTGTACACAAGGTGTGCAAGGTGAGTGATGAGGCCAGCATCGGTGAAAAACCCACAGATTCCTGCTTTTATTCCTCGTATCAGCGGATATTGAACTGACAAGGTCAAGCACGCGTGTTCGTCAGTGGTAGACGCTACCGGCCAACTGGCTGACATGGCAGGCAGGCAACATGAGCCTTGAAATCTCCAAATTTGGTACACTAAGGCCGCTATCCACCTTTGACGACAACTATTACTTGAGTCTTCAATGCAAGTCCGGCGCAGTCTCTGTTAGTGTGGCCGTCTGGGCCGGCCGCCGGCTTCCGCCCACCGTTCGGTCGTCTGTTTTCTGTTGGCCGTTTCCACCTCTCTATCCGCAGCACGGGCGATCTCCTCCGCATGGCATTCCGCCCTCTCCAAAATCTTACTACCCCCGTTATCCTGTACACCGCGACCCAATAGTAGCACACCAGCTGTGCAAAACCGGCTCGCTCCAGTTACGGAGCAGCCGTTGGAGGCTCCCTGGGTACTACCTTAGCTGCAAGGGGGGCGTGACGGAGATTATTTCAGCGTGCAAGTAGTGTCGTGTCACCTCATCCTCCAGCCCGTTAGTGCATGCGATGTTCACACCACACGCATTTGCTCCGTCTCCACAGTTCCACCGATGACGGGCTGTCAGTCAGCTTTGGTCTTAGACGGTGGAGGAGGAGGCTTACACTAGTGGAAAGCCTCAGCAATGCGAACTCTTCTCTCTCGCCTCGCCCTCTCTTTGCTCGCATAATTACACCACGCACTCCGCTACCGCGTGTTATTGACATTGCCTTTACGGTTTGGCCCACCAAGTCAGAGGAGATGCATTACCCTAACACACGCTGTCCCGGATGATCTTTCTACGCTACAGGATATGAGAAACGATAACAATTAGTAATAGGGCAGCAAGGATTGCGTTAACAGATCCAAGACATTAACATTGGGACGCTCCCAGCTAGCGGCCGCGTGACCCAGTCTTGCGGACGCTGTGAGTGAGCCTTGACTGTTTGGTTCTGGCCCTGCGGAGGACACTGGATATGTCATGATGACACTCTGGACGGTGATGCTGTATTGCTGCCAACCTCCTTTTTTTGGTTTCTTCTTCCAGATTCTCTACTGTGTACACGGCTCTGATGCGTCAGGAGGTGGTATTAGCAGGCAGGACCGCACTACGAGACTTTCTCCGTCCCGACGTCGTGCATCCATCCAGTGCCGTCACAAACCGAGTATCGTACCGTTGATATAGATCATGAGGAGCAAACAGTAAGATGGAAATGCCAAAATGGCTGACATGAGTAGAACGGACGGTACGCTGCCTCCATCTACAGCCGGCATCGACGCTAAAAAGTAATGGTCTTTTTCCAGCTTATGTTCCTCGTTGGTTGGGTTGGGTTTGGTTTGGTGGATATGAACCAATGGTAAGTGGAGAGATAATACAGCAATACTAGCCGTTTTAAATTCACGTCAAATCGAGCAAAGCCTCCACAGACGGCGGGAAAGGAAGAGCCAAAATAAAAATAAAAAACCTTATAGCAATGGCATAAGCCATCCGGGAAGGTACCCTTACCTGGTGATGGTGGTGGACACCACTGATATCATGGCCCGTTTTAAGGTGTGTGGGACACGGCACCCGCCCGAGGCTGGCTGAATCATAATTAACCACGTACGGGACAAGCAACTTGGTGAAAACAGGGTTGTTTTAAAGCTCCCTTTTTAGCCCCCGTGGGAATGAAGTTGAAAAAAACGGCTGAGTGTGTCTCCTCTCGCGGGAGAGCACCATGCTTTTGTTTCGTGGTCCCCGGGCAGGCTGTATCACTGATCATCAAAGACGTTCCCGGGGCATTGAGTGAGCTGTGGTGTGTAACCCGGAACTGCCAGCTGGGCTGGCTTAATTGTCCAGTTCAGTGGTTGTGTGTGCCGGTTTCTTTTTGCAATAATTAGCAAGTTGGTGGTGGTGTAGATGCTTGGCCCTGGTTGTGGCTTGCGACAATTCGCCTGCGGAGAGTGAGTTGAGCTTCCGGTGGTGTGTAGTGGCTTGCCTGAGACAATGCAAGTCAAGGGATGGGCGAGTCGTTCTGTCAAGCCTGGCTGCATGTCAGTCAGTCCACTCCCGCCTTGTAGGCTGGACCTGTCTGCACGTATTTCTTTTCTTGTCCCTTTTTTTCTTTTCTTTTTTTCCCCAAGGCACGGCTGGCTGGTCAGCCATTGAAGTCAGATGGCGTTGGGGGATTTTCCTGGTTGCATAAGTGCATCTGCTTGTCGAAACACTCGGCCGGTCAAAAGCCGCAGAGGGGTGGGTGATGGGATGGGATGGGGGAGAAGGGCCAGATCGAAAGTGTCCGGCAGGGGTTTGCGACAAACTCCCGATAAGAGATTGAAAAAAGAAAAGAAAAGAGACAGAACCACAGCCTCATGTGCAACCACCTAAGTACCGTGACCAGTAGAGTATTTTGTCACCTTGTCTACTGCATCAACTGCCAATCCACTCTTTTTGCACGAAAAGAATGCTCACAGGTGCTGCTGTCGTCGCATTTCACGGGGAAGCAGATGCCATGTTGGTCGCTGCGTTAACCCTACCTATGGGTCAAGGGCAGCTGGAAAGTGCTACTGTCGACCTGAAAGTCAAGAGCAAAACCTTGGAAATTCGGGTGTAAGAACTGCGGGGATGGGAAAAGGGTAAAATGGAGGGGAGGCTGGCTGGTGTAACCCGTCACGACACCCATACCGGGGAATGGGTGACGGGGAGGGTGCCCATCGGCAGTAGCAAAGAGCTGCGCTGCGAGTGCCATCCAAAGGACGCATAAGCAATCTATCTTTATCGACTGTTTTGCCGTCTGGGTTATGGTTTCTTGCCTGTTTTTGGTAGAGTTAACCAACCCAGCGTCGAGGCTGCCCGTAGGCACCATTGGCAACAGATGACAGATATTCCCACAGGTGGTGGTGAATTGGGTTGCGGGGCTTGAGACGTGCATTGGTTGACTTCGACGCTCGCGGCCATCATCTGGACAACTCAACTGGATGGTTTAACTTTCTTTCTGTCGTCATCACCGGTGAGGGTATCGCCCTGTTTCTCCTTCTTGCTGTTGGCTTAGTGTAGTTTGTGGGTTGTTTTCGTGCAGCACCGGCTTTCCAGGTTCTGTCAGCATTTACTGGCTGCCCCGCCCTCCGCCGCCCGTCTCTCTCTCTTCCCTAGCTGGCTTAGCGAAACGTCTTCGATTGTTGGAGGTTAGGAAGTTAAGCTCTGCTGTGTACCTTCCTCAAGTACCCACCTCGCTTCCACTCCTTCGCGGGGAATGTACCACCCCAACCCTGCCTGCAGCTTGGGGGAGAGCTGTACCTCAAGCTCTCAAGCTCTCAAGTTCTCAAGTCTCACATTCCCAATCTCAAGGACTTCATCCATGGCAAAGCGGCTGGAGCAGGCCATTGGAGAAGACTGTCTTTCCATTCTTGACGAAATAATCTATGTGTGCCTGAGGTGTATTTCATGTGGACCTCACTTGCCCTGGAGTCCCCTCCGATGGAACTGCTCGAGGTACCTGCCTTGTGTATTTTACCTTTTCCCGCATCCCGGCATGCTAGGTACCTGCAATACAACGGGGTGACCTGAATCTGGTGGCCAGTGCTTCTGTGCCCCATGTTCAGAAACCGTAATTGTCCGTGCTGCTTGCGTCCCGGCGAATGAGATTCTGGAACCAAACTTTGAAGGGACTCCACCCGACTGGCCCACCGCTTCCCCTGCACTCACTTGCACTTGCACGAAGGCTGACACTAACCCATACGTCGTCCAGGTGAGGGAGGTACCTTCTTCGCTCTTGCAGGCGCACATGCAACATGCAACATGCAAGATGCACAGAGACGGGCTGGCTCGCAGGCTGGCTCGCAAGCTGCCCTGCAACTAGGTACAGTCAGGTGCTCGAGGTACATTGCTTCCTTCCCTCCTTCTGGCGTCGTCGCACACTGCACCTTCCCCGTTGTGACTTCTACTGTGGTAGGTTGCGATGTGCAACCTGACCTGAAGTGCCAAGGTGCATCGTCGAGCCGTGTCTCTCGTCCTCTCCTCCATGTCTCGTCTGATCTCTTCCCGTCTGTCTAAGGTACCCTCCTCCCTCAGACTCCCTCAGACTTTACTTTGCTGGCCCGACCAACTAGAACAGGACGGAATCAGTATGTGGCAACCTTCTGCCTTCTCGTCCACGCCCAATTGGCAATCGAGGCAATGAGCCAGCCCGTCTCTCGTCCCGTCCGCTTCCCAATTGATCCATATACACACACATTCTACCCCATACTTGGTGGGATCATGACCCGGGCCGACAGGGATGAGCGCAGTCGATTCCGGATACCGTTTCCTTCTCATCGAGCGTGCCGGCCTCTACCACACCTCACCACCCAGGGACATGTCATGGATTCGACAGAGGACGCGAGCTCCGTCCGTTGCGACTGTGGGTGGGTTTGAAAAAACGGCGGCAGGAGACGGACAGACGATACCGTATCTTGCATCTTGGGGTATGTACCTTGGAACTACCCATGCTAGTGCTGCGGTGTGCTGCGCTGCGCTGCTGCAGGACCCGTCAACTGCCAGATGCTCCAGTTCAGGGATGCCAGTTTCTAGATCTCCATTTTCGGCCACCCGCGAGACCACACTAGACCAGGGCTACTTACCTCTTCAAGGAAAGCTCGGTTAAAACGAAGACAGCCAGGGGCGGGAAAATACACTAGGCACACGCCGCAGCTCCGATCAGCGACGAGCTCACTCGAAAAGGTTCCCAACCTTCTTCTCATACCCTGGGCTAGCTACCTTACCTACCTGGCCCGTACCTGCTTGGGGGGGGGGGGGTTGTGCCTTACCTGAGATCCCTTCGACCTCAACGACGGATGAGCTCTGGGACGGTTTACTGTGTATACAGCCATTGCCGTTCGTTCTTTTGTCATACTGCTGCTGGTTGTAGCACAGCCCAGCCCAACCTACCCTGGAATTACATTCCTCTTTGCAACTCCTACATTATATCGACAAACACCCCAGTGAGCCTCCTGGGGGCTTCTTGTCTGTTTTTTCGTTGGTCCTGACGCCCAACTGGCGCCTCAGACCGCTCCGTTGTACTTCCCCTGGCCACCTGACAGTCTTGATTCTCTCCAAATAACACATCTGGTCTACATTGGTGAACCTGCAAGCTGGAGCGTGGAACTCCTGCATCCCCAGTCCGCTGCTGCCGTCAACCCATCACATATCAAGACAAGCGGCAGCATCGAAGTCTGTTTCTGCTCGTGCGCGTTGGGGACGGCCACGCGCCTCACGGTATTCTTGTAGCAAGCTATCCCCTTTCGACTGGGAGCAGACCGGTTCCTACCAGAAAAAAAGTGATCGCCACGACCACACTCCACAGGGGCCAGCCCGGCCGGCCCTGCCTCCTTGATCTCGTCGGTTTCTCTGTGTAGTAGCGGCTGGCTGGCAGCAACAACAGCAGCAGTACCTAGTAGCAGCAGCAGCAGCAACGCTCGAGCGTTCGTTCGCTCCACCAGAGGCACCCCAACCCAGGACCAGCACGCGACGATAAGACAGGATCGAGGTTGCAACACCGTTCCTGGATACACAGCTGCCCGCAGCAGACCACGCAGCCACTCGTGCCGTTGTTGCTCGAACCCATCACCACCCTCCCCAGCTTTCCCCTCTTCGCAGCGGACGGCTCGCACAGGACAGGTCGACCCCGAGGTATAGTGACATCCATCTATAGCCTCGTCAAGCCACAGGGTATCTTGGTGCCCACGAGAATCCATATCTGCTAGGATCCGATATCCCATCCGCTACCAAACTCATCTCCGCCTTCAGATCAGCTTCGTGCTATACATAACCCACAAAGCACACCCGAACCCAGATCTGTGGCCTGTTCCTGATCGAGTTCGGTTTGTGCTTGTTTTTTTATTTCATGAAGACGGTCGGGTATCAAGGAGACAACAGCCCAGCTAGCAACAATCGTGTCATCTCTCACATACATCGCCCCTTGTATACCCCAGCCCTACACGCTTCAGGCCAAGGTTGACGACACTTGTCGCATTCATCTATCCCTGCTGTCTCGGTGGCTTTCTGAGTGTGTTGGAGACCCGCAAAGAAGCAACGACAAATCCGGAGAAAGAAGCAAGGAGGAGCCGCAGCTGCGAGATCTCCGGGTCGGCCTCTGCGTGTATTTTCCCACAACCGCCGTCTTAAGAACGCCTCCACGTACCGCCGCCTAGACGACGCAAGGAAGGACCAATATTGGGAGACGAGACAAGAGCATCAAGCGCGCCGAGCTTGCCGTATCTCGAAGCCGGAAAGACAAAATACAGGCAGCATTGCTCAGCCCTCAGCCAGCACCGTCCGGCCATCCTCGTCTGTCCTCGAGGCTCATTCCCCTGTCCACTAAGCTCGGCAGTCGGCCATCTTAGGTAAAGGGCCAAAAACCAAAAATCTGCACCTGCAACGAACCTGCATCCAGGCACCGGCACCCCCAGCAACCCTTTTCCCTAAACGATCCGCATGGTGGTTCCTGAGAGCGACTGCCACCCCTCGTCCCCTCGTCCCCTCCATTATGCTGCCAGGCTCGGAAACTTAACTCTCGCCGGCCCTCAACACTTGGACTTTCGAAACGAAGAGTAACGGCCAACCTGCCGAACTAGCTCCGCCTTACTTGCATCGCCCAGCGCCCTAACGGCACGCCAAAGAAAGGTACGAGGATACCTATCAGTCTCTCTCCATGCCATCCCAGACTCTTAGCATCCTTCCCTAGTCCCCGCTCTGGCCCATCGCGCCCATCCTCCCATCTGGTTTGTTCATTTCACAACGTGGGCGGAGATTTTTAGTGCTCGTGCACCAAGCTTTCTGCAGCGCTGGTCAGTCAAGCCACTGAACTTTCTTAAGACCAGCGTCTCCCCGTTTGTCACCGTCCTCCCACTATGTATTTGGCTTCGACCATCATCATATCCAGCCCCATATTCTTTCATCGCATCTTGTTTATGTTGCTGCCGTGATTCCCGTCACTGGTTCCCCCGTCGTTGTCATTCGTGTTGCTGACGGCCCCAAAGGCCCATATCATCGTCGTCACAAGAGCCTCTTGCTCATAACCACCCCTCCTCCCTTCAATCTCACAGCCCATACCCTGTGTGTCCGCCGCCCTCGAAGTGTAGACTCCTCTCACTGCATCCTTCATCGCATTGCTTTGCTTCTTGTTGTGGCCACTCCAGCAACACTGCGCTGGACGCCTCGCCAGTCCTTGCCTGAGCCTCGCCTCGACTCGCCTCGCCTCTCTCGCTCCCTTGGCTCGGTCGATCACTGCCCGTGGTGAAGCATCAACTCGTTCATTCCCTGTATGAAGTTGTCGCGGAAATCTGCATAGTCCGGTTGCATTAAAGAAGATCACGCTCCGCACCATTCCGAACCAGGATTCCTGCCCCCAGCTCGAACCACCCACCCAGGTCCCTGTCCTTCAACACTCGCCACAAGCCAACGGTGGCCTGTCCTTCCGGTGTGTGTCGAGTCCACAGTATCAAGCAGGACACCCTACACACCTCATCCCCACACCTCCACCACCTCTTGGGGGCAAAACGGGACTTGTTATAAGCCAGAGCCAACAAGCACAAACCAACACCCTCGAACCCGTCAAGCTCGTCCAGCATCGATATTCCGAAGAAGGAAACCAGCATCACCGCCAACTACCCCCCGAGAGTATGGAACTCATGGAGCTTGTAGAAAACGAGCCCACGACTCGTCCGTTTCAGTGCGACTGGCAAACGTGTGGGAAGGTGAGCTATCGACATGGCTCGGCGTATCTCTGGCTTGCCATTGGTACCGGCCGATCTTCAGTTGGCCACAACCAAAGAGCTACTAACACTTGTAAATCAGAGCTTCAACCGCAAGTCAGACTTGCAAAGACATTATCGGATACACACCAATGAGCGCCCGTACTCGTGCAACAACCCGGGCTGTGGGAAGAGCTTCATCCAAAGGAGTGCACTGACTGTGCACATCCGGACGCACACGGGCGAGAAGCCACACCAATGTCAACACATCGGATGCGGAAAGCGCTTTTCGGATGTCGGTGTCATCCATTCATCCCTCTGCGCGCCTGTCGCAACATATCACCACCAGCTTACTGACTTCAGAAATAGTCTTCAAGCCTGGCTAGGCACCGCCGAATCCACACAGGCAAGCGACCGTACAAGTGCGCCCATGATGGGTGCTTGAAAAGGTACGCCGTTCCTGTTTGCGTCGCTTGACCGCGTCTACCATCTCCCCAGGACCCGGCACTAACCTTGGCCCGCTCTTCAGCTTCTGCAGGAAGACAACAATGGTAAAGCATCAGAGAAGGTCGCACCAGCGCGGAATCCACTCGTCAGAAATCGACGACTCCATGTCGGACACGGGCAGCGAGGATTCTCCAACGACCCCCAAGAGCAGCGTTATGCACTGGCCTCCGCACAACATGCCAATGATGGGTCACCAAGGCCATCATCTCCATCGCGCCGCTTCTTTCGCCGACTTTGGCCAGCATATCAACACTTATACCCTCCACCAGCAGCATCAACAACACCAGCAGCAGTACAACCACAGGCATAGCCTCTCTTCTGGCGGCGCACATGAATACCATGGCCATCATCACCAGCCAACGATTCATGAGCAGCCCCAACAGCCCCAGCAGCACCCGGGCGTCCACATGCTCCAGCGGACAGCGAGTCTTCCGCAGCACACATATTTCGTGACGGAGCACAACAATCCCGGTGTAGCAACCATGAACACGAACCCGCATCCCGCAGCGGCTCCTATCCATCACCAATATCAGCAGCAGATCCAGCGCCAAGGCGTCGAGCAGCTCCCACTTGAGATCCCGTATTCCAATACATCGGTCATGGCGGCGAGCATCCAGAGCAGCCCCAGCAGCTTCTCAGCAGCGTCTGGGAGAAGCCCATCAACCCAGGACGGGTTTTACACGCACTCGCAAACGGCTCAGGCGGCGACCTATGCCTTGCATACCGCCAGCCCCGTCGAGCAACAGCAGCCCCAGATGGTGAACTTTCAGAGCCAGATGGCGCCCCAGGCCCAGGTCATGCAACAGTCGGCGCCTTCGCAGCCGGCACAACAACAACAGGCGCCGCCGCCGCAACAACAGCCCGCGCCTGAACACTACCAACCATCTCAAGCGCAGCCTGAGGAGCAAGCGTGGTATAACAGTGTAGCATACCAACCACCCGTCGAGGTTGCAACCATCACGCAAATACCGACGTATGGCTCGAACGTGTATGATCCTTGGGGACCGAAGCTGGAGTACGAGGACCCTTCGATGCAGTTGCCGAGCGCTCGCATCGAAAATATGTGAAATGCTGTTCTTCACAGCGCTTGAGGTGCTGTTCATGATTGATTTTCGCATTTCCCCTTTTCTTTTTAGGCAACAGGTTGGATGGATGCTGCCCAGTTTCCTTCGTCAATGAATACCCCTTCAGGCCTCGTAAAGAGCGACCTGTGTATCAACAGAAACCCTTTTTTCTTTGCGGTATTTTTCCGGAGTCGGCGTGGGTTGTGTTGGATGTGTCGGCTCGCCGATCATCCCATTTGTGTCTTTTGCTTTCGCCATCTCTCCTGACCATCGAAAAACGACACTTCTTGGGTATCATATCATCGGCTGAGAAGATCCCCCCCAATCCCCTAATTTTGGTTTCCCCCAAGATCCACAAACGCAAGCGACTTTGCTTCTTCATCGGGCATCTGCCGATTGTCGATAAACCGCAGCCCGTGTGCTTGCTGCTTCCGACGACGACGACGACGACGACGACCAGCTTTCAGATCCAGCAAATTGGTGCCACACAAATTGCGCACCACTCATCCGTCCGAAGTTTATGTTGCTTCGTCCTGCCCTTGCGTTTGTCTCCTGCTTTTGCATGATGTCAAGGCGACCTGATTCGCCCAAAGCCTTGGGCCCGGATCAGTTCTTCGCTTCGTAATAATCCATGTTTTCTTTTTGCGACAGTTTTTCGGGACAAAAGCGAGTTTCGTTATCATCATTTATCATCATTATCATCATCATCCTGTCCGCGTTACCAACACATCGGCGCCTTGGGTGGGCTGGGCAAGCGGCCAAAGCAGGGGCCGGATTGAATCATTTGATCACGACACGACCAGATGACTGCATCGAGACGGAGCAAGGGATCGGGTCGAAAGGAAGGGAGCATATTATACCACCACGGCGGCAGGAAAGTTGAGGGGTGTTTTGCTGGCAAGGTGGAAGCCGCATGGATTGCGAGACGAGGGAGAAAACCCAGGGCGACATGGTGTTTTTTGATTGACGGGTTGGGCAGGCTGTCCAGCTGCGATGGCGAATGAGTGATTCGACTTATCACGATGTCCTCCCGATTTGAACGGCCTCTTGATTTGGGTGTTTTTGTCCTACAACATGGACTTGATTACTATTTGGTTGGATTTGACAGAAACGAGGAAGAGGTGGATAGGTGGAAGAGTAGGATCATGGATTGGGTTTGGGTTTTCCTGGAAACATAGAAGGAGAACACGAAATGCTAATGAGGACGGCGAGATACGGAGATGAGGGTGATTATGTGGTGGAAAAGAAATACAAAAAGGGGGATCGCGGGTGTTTATGGATGAAAGGGCGGGCGATTTGCTTACCTCGAGGAATGGAGGGAGGAGAATTGCTCATATGCAGGGGAGTGAAGGAGAAAGGCAAACGTGTGACGAGAGGCCGAGGAAGCAATCGCCGTCGCATCATCCCTGTGTAACAATATTATTTATTAAAGCTTTCGGGATACCGCGTTTCTCTTTCCATATGTGTTCCTCATGTACATAGTACAGTGAAGGAAGGGCTTTTTTGTTCATTTCTTCTGTTGTTCCTGGTGTATATGTCTGTCTTGGTTGTTCTATAGTCGCTCGACATAGGCCGTCTTTGGGTATAATAGTTGTCAATACATTTACCCGCACGTCTGAACTTTCCATCGGTGAGATGGTTTCGTGGTGGAAGGGGTGAGGCGAAGTGAGTGAGCGGGTAGGGGGGGTGGCATGGGGTTGTTGTGATTGAGAGAGAGCGATTTGAGCGGCCACTCTTCGTCAGTTAAAGGGAGACAGATGACGGCAACTTGCCATACCAATATGCCCTTAGACCTGGAGAGTGGCCGTCGAGGTTCTGCCCGTATTGCCGTATTGCAGCCGAAGAGGGACTGTTGTTTGTCCAGTATGAAGGAAACAGGTATTGATGGTAAGAGGGGGGCGGGTGGTTGGCATGCACCACATCGAATCGACTGTTCGGCTTGGTAGAACTTTCGGCTACCGCCACCCAGTTTGGTAAGGTGAGTGAGGCCAGGTTATCTTGGGATGGGAGGAGGACAAGAACCACTTGTATCATGAGTGGGAATGGAAGTTAGAGTGAGAGTGAGAGTGAGAGCGAGAGTCGTGGCTTGGACTGGAAAGCGAGGGGGGAGCTGTCCGATTTTGTCGAGTTTCCACGCAGACTGCATGTCTGTTGTGCTGCTCTGTCCTCCCGATGCTCTTTGCCCTTTGTTTCCTCCCTCCGTCCCTCCCTCCCCTTCCCGCGACACGTACGCTCACACACACACGGTTGCATGTTGCAGATATATGTGTCAGACGGGTTCCGCTCGATATGAGAGCTGACTGCCTGACCGACTGGCTTTAGCCGGGAAAAGACCGAGGATGATGATAAGGTTAGGCAAGGAGATGCATTCTTTTGGAACCTTTTACTTCTATCGAAGACGGAGGGGTATAAATGGAGAACGACGGTGTCATGGAGCTAGTGGGATGTCTCTTCGGTTGAGGAATATGCAAACATGGTTGGGATGAAGGGAAAAGGAGGAAAGGAGAAGGGGGACGAGTTCAGATGAGTCGAGCGGGTATAGAAAAGGGTATGTATGGTGCCTTTGGTTAACTACCGACACTGACGTGACTTTGACTTGTCTGCCTAATGTCTTGTCTGCCCGGCTTGTGCCTCGATAGTTGGGAGCTGTGCCGCGGCTTGTGTCGAGCGGCGGTGAATTATGACTGGAGGGAAGGGGGGGAACCAGATGTAAGCGCCCGTCCGTGTTAGCCGCCCACCAGGATGGGACCGGTGTTTTTGCTGTTGCATGCAGGCTGTGCTGGTGCAGCAGTGCATTGCTTTTGGTCCGTATTTCCGTCTCATGGCTGTATACATTGGAATGGTTTATCCTTCGGCCAAAAACAGAAAAAGAAACACACAGCAACTGCACTGCAACCGCGCCGCATATGCCTAGGCGGGCGTGGTTGAGCTGAACTGCATAATGCTCCAGAGGCTCGGCTCAAATTGGGGCTGTATAGTGCTGCAGGCGTCGATGCGGCGGGAGAGCTTCTGGAACGCTTCTGGCGGCGGCACCACCACCAGGCCGCGCCGTGCCGTGCCATGTCACCGGTGGTGGGTGTGTGTTGTTGCGTCTCTTTTTGGTCTCGAGGTTCTTGGTTGAGAAGGGGAAAATGTGAGAGACAAAGAATGACGGTATATGTGTGAATAAAGTGCGTGAGTGGTTTATTGACTTGCCGAGGGAACAAGATGCACCCCAAGCCCCTCATGTGAAGGTTGAAAGTGAAAGTTGCTGGGCGGAGAGAAAGACGAATATGGATGAAGAGAAATGGTAAAGAGAATGCTACACACAGGAAATAGATGGGCAGTGTAACGACAGATGTAACCTCTGTGCTCGAGACATCCGTCTTCCGTGATCCGTGATCCGTGACCAGCGACAATCGATTCGATGCTGTCCTCCCATTCTCCTCACTGGAGGAGAGAGGTGGGTGGGTGGTTGCGTCTTTTGAGAGTTTTGGGTTCGAGCACACAGCACACAACCCGACCAAGCAAGCTGCGCAATAAATGTCATGCAGTGGCCCGGCTGATTGGGACGGCAGTGTCTTGCTTCCATCCTTCCTTGCCCGCCCCGGGTACTCGACAGGGACACATGCAAAGCAAGTTGAATCTGGAAAGAGTCTGCTCGGTGAGTGACGCTTGACAAGTCTCGCTGGCAGGCTGTGATTGGACTGGCAAAAGGGAAGGAACGATTCAACTTTACACTAGCAGCAGGCAGAGCACTTTGGAAGGCGCCGACGTCGGTTTGAACCCAAGCACACGGGGAAACCCCCACCTTAAGGGGGTTCTGCAGCCTCGAAGATGTCCTGAAGCTGCCCTGGCACGGCATTCAGGCCAGATGATGGGCTCATGCCCTAGAAGTTCCATGACTGAGGCATCTTACCTAAGGCGAGTTAGCTGTCCTGACTTGCACTAGTGTAGACCAAGGCTGGCAGCGACTTATCGAACGTTGTTGTTTCGCAGATCAATGAATCGCATGCTTGATTTCGTGATGGATGAGGGATGGAGATGGGGGAATGACAGAGCAGCGAGACCCCGGTCCTGCCCTGGTGCTACGGGAAGGCCGCCAAGCAATTACGTCGGTGGTCGCCTTGGCAAGCAAACGACAAATCCATGGCTGCCATTTCGACAAACACCAAATTGGATGTCCGGAGTCTGGCTATCCTGGGTTCATTTGGCGACAATCACGACAGATCCGGCAATCAAGGCGACACGCGGACAGCATAAGCAAGAAGGACCATCACCCCGCAGCCATCGACCAGAACAGCTCTTTATTCTTCGTCTTGATCTCCACCATCATCCGCGTCCATCCCTTCCATCGGTTTACCACACCAAACAAAACAAAACAAAACATTTGAAAGATGCGAGCATCGGGCCTAATCCTCCTCGCCGGCCTGGCAGGGCGCGCACTGTCGCACGGCGGCGACCACGGCGCCGAGTCGCAAAAGCCAATGGTGGACGAACACGCCAGCTGGATGGAGAAGCACATGGCCGGTAAGCAAGCGCCCAAAGTCCCAAACACAGGTGCATCCGTGCCACTCGCTGACCCGACGCCCTGCCACAGAGGAGCACCACGCAACGGGGTTCGACGCCGCGTCCTTCTTCGCGCTGCACGACTTCGACGCCGACGGTAACTGGGAGGCGCGGGAGATCCTGCGGACGTACGGGCTGATGGACGAGTCGAACAAGCACGTCACGCCGGATCGGCGAGAGGCGATTGTGCACGAGATCCTGGGCTTGCTGGACGCCAACCGCGACGGCATCGTCAGCCGGGACGAGTTTGTGCAGTTTATCGATGCTGACGGCAAGACGCTGCCGGATATGGGCACGGGGCCGGGACATCACGGCGACGACGAGTATGAATACGAGATCCACCACTGGGAGAAGTGAGTTTTTTTTGTCTTTCTTTGGTCGTTGGACAACGAGTTCAACGGCGTTTGCTGACAATGGCGCTATTAAAAGGTACCACGACGAAAACACAAAACTCGAGGATCTCACCCACCCCGAGGACATTGAGCACTTCAAGAAGCACGAGGAGCTGGAGGAGGAGCAAGAGCGGTTAGACGAGATGAACAAGCGCATGATTGTGGAAGAAAACATCCCGGCCAAGTTCCGGCGCGATTAGAGAGCCACCGACAACGACGACGACGGCGACGACGACAACAACAACCACCACGACACAGCAGCAATAACAACAACAACTGTAAAACCACCATCCACGAAAACCATGCACGTAATACCTAATTAATGAAGCGGATGGGACGCTACGTCGGACGACCAGCACCGCACCTATTACTACTACCACTACTAGACCTTGTAATATACACATCAAAGACGCAATGCCACACCCCGGGCGCAAAAGTCTTGACCAGCTCGACATGTTGCACCACCGCCCGGCCCGTCCCGTCATCTCCCTCCTCCTCCTTCCTCCACCCATCAAACAACCCCTGCACCTGCCCCCTCCGCCTCTCGATATCCTCAACCCCGACATTCTCATGCAGATGCAACCACCCGTCCCCCTCCGAGGCGCGCTGGATGGCCCACGCAGGCCGAAAGGTCGGCAGGCTGGTAGGCAGGAACCCGCAGTTGACGTGCAGCACGTCAAGCGGCAGGCCCGAGGCCCGTAGCTCGGCGATCCGGTCCTCGGCCAGGGCGTTGTCCTCGAGGAAGACGACGATCTGCGCCCCCGCCCCGCCGGTGACCAGCTCGGGCGTCGGCAGCGATAGCTCGGCGCCCTGGATCACCCGCACCGTCCACTTGTTGGCTACCGCGCCGCGCCGTAGGCCCTCGACGCTCCACGGGTTGAGCTCCCAGCAGAGCACGCGGAGGCCGAGCCGGGCGTAGGAGAAGACGAAGTAGCCGATGCCGGCGTAGAGGTCGACGGCGACTTTGGGGCGGGTGTGGGAGTTGGTGGGGATGGCGTTGGGGACGAGGGTTGCGTCCTGCGCCGGAGGAGGGGGAGGATGTGTGGCGTGGAACGACAGGAGTCGAGCCTTCTCCTTCACGTTGCCGCGGCTGAACATGGTGAATCGCGGGGCCCAGGTCTGCGTGATGCCGTTCTGTTTTGTCGACACCCAGAAGGCGGCGTCAAAGTCAGCTTGGGTGGGCTGGGCTTGTGGGGACGAGGGCCCAAAGTCGCCGTGGAGAGTCTTGAGGCCGCTTGGGCTTCTGAGAAGGTTCTCATCGAGATGCTGGGGGTGGCTTTTGGGAGTTTGCAGTGCAGTTGATAGTGGTGATAACGATGATAATGATGAGGCTTGGTGAGATTCATCGACGTGCAGCGGGATGCCCTCGTTCACGGCCAGGTGTGTGAGCGGTGCTTTTGAGGGCGAGAGGGCGTGGAGGATGCATTTCCACAGGGACGCGGTCTGCTCGGGGGGGAGGGACGAGAGCAGTGCCGGCCAGGGCCCCGTGGTGAAGCTGCCGCTTGGCAGCAGGACCATAGGCTCGTAGACCACCCATCGCTTTGGCGCTGCGACGATGAGGTTCTGGTGATTGACCTCGCTGTCGTTGGCGCTGTCGCTGCCGCTGTCACTAATACATAAGGGCGCGGGGAGTGACTGCAGCCAGGAAGAGACGGCGGATGAGATTGGGTTTTCCCTTTTGGGTTTCGGGGGCCAGGCCCGGGGTTTTTGCCGGTGTTGGCGTTGCGATTCCATTCTTTTCGGTTTTGGGTGGATTTGGAGGGGCTGCTGAGTTAGATATTAAGTTTATTCTTTGAGGCAGCGGGAATGGTGTCATGGGGATTAAGGTCGAGATCACGACGTTACACAGCCCGCTCGATGCGATGACGGGGTAGGTGGGGATGGGTTTGGGTTCTGAGGTGCCTTGGCTCAGCCTGGGTAAGGCGAGCTGTCCGGGCTGAAAGCTTGAGTGCATGTTTTTCCCCTGTTTCGTTTCAGCCGTTACCAGCACAGTAATGCGCGCTGCTGAACTGCGCAGGCGGCAGTGGAGGACATACTTTCGGGGCGTTGGGGGGGGGTCCCGGGGTACCCACTTTTAGCCGCCTTACTTGGTCGCGATAACCCGTACGCGTTAAGTCAGGTAATTACGCGTCAATTACCTTCGTACGTAATGTACTTTAACTGCCATCACCCACTTACACGTCGCTTGAAGAAGGGATCCCAACGCGGATATCAACTGAGATTGATCACTTGTCTGTATTTAACATCCAGGTACCATCTCTGAACAGAAAACAGTTTATTTTTCTCCAAATAAATGAGAATATCATGGATCGTTTTGTGACACCTCCTACAATCGCCAGAACCGAGTAGGTCGGTTACAGGTCAGATGCTGCGAAAGCGTGCGTAGAAGAAAGAGGATATATCTAACATTAATTCCGACTGCCAGATGTCGACTCGGGACCAATAGAAGTTGCACTGGTTGTGTCCAAGAGCCGGATGAGACTTCATGTTTGATTTACCTGCCACACAAAATTGAACCAGTCTCGAATACTCTTCCGTCCATGGCTCCCGCTTCGTTGAGACGCAGTCGCGTTTCCCGCGCGCCTGAAAGACAGCTTGCCGATAAGGGTGATTGATACCTTCTGGGTTGAGATGACTCTTGCCAGGCTAGGAAACGCGAACGCGAACAATCCTTACCTGATTACCTTAAATATTTTCATAACATCTGCTTTTCACGTGCTATTTCATCTCCAGCATAGAAGACGGGCATTGTTTACTGTGCGGCTGAAGGCTTGTGTTTCGGTGGTCGTGGAGCAACTAATTAATTGCTAATTACATCCGAGTCAATCCGCCAAACACTGCCACCATGGTTGTTGCGCATATTGAGATTCATTTTTGCTGTGATTGCCGAGTCAGCTAGCTACATCTCTTGTGGGTGCATATATGATTTGCGAGAATGCTACCTAGGTGATTACCTGGTAGTTTCCGTGCCAGTGGTGTGGGGCGGAAGTATCGAAGGTCATCACCGTGTTTCGCCGTGATTCGAGCTGAGAACGAAACGTATTGTATAATGAGTAACATCCTAAAAGCTTTCGAATAAACACCTGGATCTCTATTGGAGAAGCTGCTGTCGGGGTAAATCCACCTTCAAATTCCCTGTCGCTGGTAGGTTCCTGGTGATTAACCAAGTCTATTGTTAATTGCCCCAGACAAAAGAGCGATGTCTGACCAAAAAGCTCGCTGGTATGAACAGCTTGATACGATACCAGTCATTTAAATGTTCCGACAATATACTTCAAAGCTCATCTAACCCAGCATGTTGAAATCCTGTGAACAAACAAGCTCACCGCCAAACTCAAAAATTCATGTTCGAAACCTTGGCTTGGTTTTCACGACCACTGCCCTTTTCATGCACAGCATCCGGCCACCAGCCTACTAATTATCCCCCAGCAATCTAAAAGCCCACCAGAACCACAACCCTCCCCCCTTCTTACCCCCTCCCGGCCGCCCTCTTCTCCTTGAGCTCCTCAACCAGCGCATCAAACCGCTTAAACGACATGGCCCCCTCAATCAAGCAGCTACCAATCCACATGCACCAGACGCGCGAGCCCCTGACCACGCCGTGCGCGCTCAGCCGCGTGCGGTCGTGCCACCACGCCTCAGTCAGGTGGATAGCCAGCACGGGGTAGAAGATCGCGTCCACCAGCCACAAAAACGCCGCCGCGCCGCCGGGGAAGAAGCGCTCGTGGAAGTCCCAGAGCACGGAGCCGGGCTGCACGAGCCCCGCCCGCACGACGGCCACGCACCAGATGTAGTGCAGCACGGCGAAGAAGACGACCCAGTGCACACCGACGGGCCTGCGGTACTCGCGGACGACGATCGGGGCGGAGGTGTCTGCGTGGTCGCCGGTCGTGACGACGCCTAGGGCTTCCCGCGCCGCCATGGTCATGTCGATCAGCCGCTGGCGGCGGTCGTCCCACTTGGCCATGGGCGGGCTGAGCTTGATGACGTGCGTGGTCGGCGGGCCTTGCGCCGAGGGCACGGCGAGCGTGAGGGACGACAGGTCCATGTCGACCAGCGCTGGGTTCGCGGCGGCGGAGGCAGACAGCCCGTTGAAGTGCTGCAGCATGTGCTGGAGGTCGGTGCTGTGCTCCTTGTTCATGTGCGACAGCGTGCGCGCCTTGGCGGCTTCGGGGATGGCATCCGGCGAGGCCATTGGCCTTCGTTGTTTGTTGTTGCTTGGGTGGTTTTTGATTTTTGACTTTTGATTGCTATAGTAGGCTGTGGGTATATTCTTTTTGGCGGGGCTTGCCGGTGTTTTGGTGGATGGATGAGATGGGATGAGATGGGATGAGATGGTTGGAGAGAGTGACTGACGTTGGATTTGACTCGAGGTGGCCTTGAGAAAAACGGGTGGGGCACGGTTGCTTGGCAGGGGGGTAATATTGCCGGTCTGCTGTGCGACAAGCTGGTCCGGTGAATCCGGGCGTGAATTACAAAGCAGATGTGGTTGCCTGCACGTCCAAAACACTCACAGCGAGAATCAATCTGTCGAATTAGTCCCGAGTATCCACTGAACGCATGTCTTGCAAACCGACATGCTCCGAGGAATATTAGTCGACAGCACGCAGGGGAGGCACGAAGGGCAGCACAAGTCCAGGTAGGCATTGCAATATATTCCTTGGACCGCCTGAGGTAATTGACCAAGTCAGTTCCCCCCAAAGGCTCAACAGGAAAACAACAAACCTGGAACTCTCCACACTTGGTCGCCGTTATTCTTTTAACCTTTCAACAAGTTTGGGGGGGCCACATGGTTAATTATGCTTCAACACGCGACATTGTCCGTCATTGCAAACGAATGGGGTCCGTTGAATCGATTAGCTTTATACTTACACTTCTGTCCCTTTAATGTCCATGTTTGTCTGACTTGGACCAGAGAACCCAGTGACTATTTCACCATCTTCGTATAAGCCTTTGCACACAGCGCAATAAACATCCTGCTTTTCTTTCCTGCGTTTCAGCATACCACTTCGGGTAGGCAAGGTATGCTACAAGTTTTTATGGTTTGATGTTGAACACTCATTGGTCAGGTTCAAGTTGGCAAATCATTCGCACCCGTCCTGCGGTATCGCAGAGTATCATTCCAAGCCGCTACCTATGCATGTGATTTCTGTGCATCTTCTTTTCCGTTGGATTTCAAACTCTCACTCTTTGACCCGTTCGTCCGGATTCTATCTTCTCCTTTCTTGGTATTAGAGCATGCACGCCAATGTCCGTTTTCAAAGTTGTCTCCCAACAACAATCCGTCAGCCCTCAAAAATCGAAACCAGCACCCAAAAACTCCCATTCCGGGCTCCAAACTGATACGACAATCAATCTTAGTAAACGAAGAGCCACAAAAGCGCGCCCCCATCTTGATAGAACCATTGTCTTTAACGAACAGGCCGACAAATCTCCATCAAAGCTCCTTCTTGCCCTCGCGTTTCAAATCCTCCGGCTCCAGGGCATACTCGGGGTAGCTCGCCTTGTATCTGATTATTACAGTCAGCCAAAGACTCACCGTCATCAAAACACAGAAAGAATAAAGAAACAGGAAAGAAACCCTCAGAGCAAAAAAACACACAGAACTCACCCCAACAAACCCGCAGCAATCCAGTTTGCCACAACATAACTCAACACCGTCAGAATCCACACGGGGACCCAGAACGGCGGGCTCAAGATAATCCCGCTGTCGTACATCATCAGCGCGAGCTGGAACACAGACGGCGCCAGGCCGGCCGTGGCGCAGTCGCGGAGGTATCCCGCAAAGTTGCGCATGAACCGCGCGTCGATGCCGTGGTCGACGTCCTGCGGGTCCACCCAGAAGTCAAAGATCAGGTCCTCTGTCCCGTCGGCGTGGGCCCAGAATCGATGGCTACTCGTGCATACATACGTTCTTGAGTTAGCTATGTCCCGGGTTTCCATGCATAATCATGGAGGTTAGGTTGGTAGGTAGGTAGTTAGGTAATACTAACCGGGTGCCGGCGGGGACAGCCACGGGTCCCGAGTCCTTGGTGATTCTGTGCTTTTCGTCGTTGGTCATGACGCCAAAGACGCCCTGCTTGACCTGGAAGAACTCGTCCTGCGCGACGTGGATGTGGCTGGGCGTCACGGTGCGTGTCAGTTACATTGAATCTCATCATCTCGCTTTGCATGGCAAGCTGTTCAACGTGAACTCACAGCGGCGGGCCAGAGAGCCCCTCCTTGACGGCCTTGTCCTTGATGTAGTGCGTCTCCTGCACGACTCGCCGGCCGTCGGGCTCGGTGCAGAAGTTGTAGAGCACGCCGTCGGTCGCGCCCAGGATGGCTGGGTCCCTTGCCCTGTCTGTCCGCTGCAGGGGGCGTGGCGAGAGCCACAGCTGCCAGGAGTACACCATCTTTTGCTTGGTGGTGGGTGATTGTGTGGTGAGTGGTGAAAGAGGCTTGAGTTGCAGGTCAGAATAACTCACTGAGAGGGGGGGGGAGAAGGTGTAACAGCGGCGTAACGTACCTCGATGAATTTGATTAGCAGAGAAGAGGGGTCTAGGGTTTTCACCCGCTGTGCCAGGCGAGCAGCGTTCTTTGTCAGCACTTTATTCCATCGTCAATGGAACTTCCAGGTCGCTATCTGTGCCAAGACTTGGCGATTACTCAGTTGTTCCGTACATGGTGTGGCTGTTGGTGCCATGTGGCACATAATCATCAGCCATGGAGGATGGGCGCCATGCGGAAAAAGGACTGGTTTGAAAACGGATTTGGCAAGGAGTGCGGCCCCCATGATCCTTCCTTCGAGTCGGGGATCGGGGGTTGTCTTGTCTTTCTTTTCTTCTCAGTTCCCCGTTCTTGAAGCGATAGAATCCCAGTTGATATACACGCATGCTTTTGGTGACATAATATCGAACCATACCGCTTTGGCTGTTTTGATTTCTCGTTCACCCACCCGACCCGATGACCTAGACACTAAGAAGTCCGGGTACTGACTAAGATAATTACCCGCATCGGGGTTCCTCAGACCAACCAATGACGGATTCAGTTCACATTTTTCGATGCTTGATTGATTGGACCTTGACACAGCACATCAATGAATTATCCCAAACGAAGAAGCCGAGAGAGATACCGACGTTCAAATATCGGGGGCTGCTAACAACATCATTCAACACCTTGTACCTACCTGGATTGACTGGACATTTCTCCCATTTCAATTTCAATGAATCAACTAGTTCACTACGTAAATACTCTTAGTTATCATATTCCCCAGTTTCATTGATTAGCTTTGTTTCTTGCAAATTCCCTCTTTGTAATGTAAGTTGTCATGGAAGACAAGGTAGAAATACGTTCTGGTTTCGTATTCTTCATTTTGTCACAACGACCCGAAACCAGCCTGCCCAATATTGACGAAACATGACCGAGGTGCTCAGGCGATGCTGTGTGCCATATATCATGACAAAGAGAGGGTATAATAATAATTACCGTGACCGCCCATCCCATGTTACCACCCTCTCCCCCCACTAATTGCTCCTCCCAACTACCGTACTGATTAGTTACTTCAGGTAGGTAATTAGTTGTAAACAAAAGAAAACGCTCCATGACGTGGTATTGACTCGACGAAAGAAAACCCCCCACAAACTCCCCGCAAAAGCAAAGAAGGAAAAAGGGTATTAAGTACATGTAGGTGCCCAGTAGGTAATAATCAGCGTGAACTCTGCACCTGCACAACCCTCGTCGTCGTCGTGTGGACGTGTATGATAGGCGGCCTCGACTGCGGCGGCGGCGGCATCACCCCACTATCGACCGACCTGCCCCGGATCACAACGCCGATATTAGGCACAGGCGGCATGATCGACCCCGCGCCCCTGCGCAGGCCCCGGCTCCAGCCCGAGTCCGCAGGCAGCGGCGACGGGCTCGTGCTCGTCAGCGCGGCGGCGGTCGGGGCAGACATGCGGACGTCGCCGACGCCAATCTCGGTGCGCACGTCGCCCTTGGTTTTGTCGCCCAGCTCGACCATGCCCGGGTCGCTCTTCCTCTTCTCGTCGTAGTCCAAGTTGCCCATCAGCCCGCTGACCTTGATGGACGAGATGTGGCTGATGGCCGACAGCCTCTTCAGCGCCGGCGGGGTGCCGTACAGGGACCCGACAAAGGTCGTGTCGCCGAACGAGCTCGTCGAGCTGGACCCGTGGCTGTTGTAGAACCCGTGGCCTCCTCCTCCGTCGCCCCAGTGGCTGCCTACGAGCGACCCAAAGACGCTGGGGATGCGCCGGCTGACCAGCACGCGGATGGCGGGTAGGCTGGTGACGATGATGCTGACGGCGACTTCCAGGCCTGTCCAGATCAATGCGTCGGTGTAGTCCCACGTCGGGTTGACCGAATCGCCAAAGGTATACAGCGACCACAGACGCACGCAGCTGGTGATCAGCACGAAGATGCCGAGCGAGAACATGACCATGATGCCGAACTTTGACCGCCGCGAGACGTTCAGCCGGGCCAGGAGAGGAAGCGGCATGACCAAGATAACAATGTCTTGCGCGATGCTGAAGCCAGCCGTCGTGAAGGCGAGGGTGTTGATGTCGAGGCATCGGTACCAGCCAAAGCCACCCTTCTTCCATCCTTCCCAGATGACCGCGATGGGTATGCACTGGAAGACCTGGAGGAAGACAAAGAGAACCCCAGACATGGCCACCCAGGCCATGACCGTGTACGCAACCACCCGGAATATCCGGTTAGGGAAGATCCGGAGGTAGAAGCAGAGGATTGAGATTTTGGTGAGGGTGAGGATGCATAAGTAGAACGACTCCCCGATGTAAAACAGCTGTTTGGTGTTAGCCATGGCTATGTCCCGCCCAGATCCAGCATACACGCACCTTCAACGACAGCGTCAGCTCAGCCGGTCGAACCGTCCAAATATCCACTCCAAAGGCAGACTGTGCAGCTATATGAAAGAGCTTAGTTGGTTTTGAATTGCCAGGGATGATCGCAGAGACTAACCGTATTCTCCGAGGATTTCAAAAACCACATAGAGAACCTAGGCCCGAGCACTTGATTAGCAGAATCCCAAGATTAAAAACAAACAACACACGACATCCAGCCCAGCAAACGTACCACAACCACTATCATGATGTAATCATCCACCTCGAACCGCGAAACCGACCACCACCGCGAGTACAGCCTGAGCAGGGCACATATGAGCGCGGGGATCTCGATGGACAGCGGCGCCAGCAAATCCGCCTTGCGGGACCGCTTGGCCTTGCCGCACGCCTCCCACGCGCCTCGTGCAGTCTCTGCAACTGTCAGCCAACCTTGTCCTTCCCTTCCCACTAACGAAAACGAAGGAAAAGGAGAGCAGGGCAGAAATGGACTGACCGATTGACTCCTCCACCGTGCAGTACCCCTGCACGCAGCCAAGGACAAGAGGGTAGTATCGCATGTCATCGTTGCAGAGACACGTCTTTGCCTCGGCCGGGTCCTCTCGGAGACACGACGAGTTGGGCGCGAGCCGCAGGACGCAGCTCAGACCGCAGGCCGGGATCCTGGACGCGAGATCCGGAAAGGCGGAGGAGAGCTCTGTTTGATTTTGGGCACTGCATAGTGCTAGTTGGAGGAAGGAGATAAGAGTAAACAGGGAGAGAGAAAATAAAGAGAAACGGTGGGTATAGGTAATCATGCTGGTGGAAGAGGGGGGGAGATGTGACGGGAGCCCGACACATTCCTCGACATTGAAGCGTTGGGGGAGGACCGATGAGATGGTTGCGTCGCCGTTGACTGTCAAATGCCGGGTACTCGAGAAAGTTCGCTGCTGGCTACCAGGCACGTATGCGAGCAAAACCCAGCTTCCCATCACTGCTCGCAGCAAGCAGGAGGGAGTATGGCAGAGACAGACAGCACAGCCTGAGGTGCGATCAGACGGACGAGCCGGAATGCACCAGGAACGGGGAGCAAGAAAACGAACAAGATGCGAGTTTCCCAATTCTCGGCTGGCCTGGAGGAACGATTCGAAAAAAAAAAAAGACTTGACATATTTCAGTCAGTCGGTTCACAAAAGGCCTTGGCACTGGGCGCTGCTCGATATCAACGGAGCAGCGTGGCAAAACACCATCGATCCGGCAGCGGAAGGTCATTCTGGGGCTGCCATTGGCCATGATCAAGTACAATCGTGATCCTCATCGGCGCTTGGCCAACCAAGGTGCCATTTTTGCTTCTCCTGAATCGCTCCACGGCCAGCTGCTCTGCGTATGGCCCCCTCTCTCGGCCTCGATGGGGAAACTGGGCTAAATCTCGAAGAGAGCTTGGTAGTTAACTTGGGTTTCGTCTCCGCCAAAACCGGTCTGCACCGGTTGAAGAGCGGCGCCATAATGCGTTTTCTCCCATAGGTGGACCTGCTGTTGTCAAACAGACTACGCATGTTGGGTCAAGCGTTAGGCTGGCGTCCCGTTCCACGAGGCGCTTGGCGAGCAGAAAGCCAAAGTGACGTGCGTGTGCCATGCATGGAAGACGAACGGAAACGGGAGAAGGGGGAAAATGTAACCCTCCGCGGAGCATCGAAGTACGAACCCGGGACGAAGTTTCCTATGTGGGGTCTATCAAAACTGTTAGTGACCAACGGACAATGCAAGAACGGCCCGGTGGTGCCGCTAACACTTAGTCGGTGAATGGGGGTCGTTCTGGAAGATAGGGAGTTGAGATAGGGGGGTTGTTGACTTTCACCCCCTTTCATCGTCCGAAAAGTTCCAGCAGCCCCCACCCAATGGCTCCGAAATTTTTGCAACGAGATGACTTAGTAACTGATTTTCCCACAGCTTCGGCTGGGCGATTGAAGAGCAAAAGGTGTGATATCCCGCATTGACATGGATGCAGTTAAAAGGATATGCTTGCCTCTCCCGATGGGGTTTGTGTGTGTGTGGCCCATGATGCAAATGGGTCACTAGTTCGACGGCTCCAAGTCAATAAACAGGCGCCAGCAGCTTGGAACCCAAGCAGGATTCTGTAGTCTTCAACATATGAGTGCTGTCGTCATAGATCCTGATGGCCCACCACATGTGGACCGGCAGCAACGACGACTCCACCTCAACTTCCCCCTCACATGGGCTCTCTCGAGGCTCTCTTGGGTTCTTTACCAACAGCCCGGCTTATCCGGACTTGTGGCGTAGTTTACTAGATAGACGCCGGGTGGTCATTCTGAAGCGCTCAACCAGGCTTGTAAAGCTGCCTGATTGCCTCAGGAGGCTCAGGTCAGCCCTGCGGTACGTTAGGGCGAGGCCGTATGCTGCTGGGGGCGTATTCGAAGTAAAAGCGGCCGGATATTCTCTAACAGAAAGTTGTGAGCGCAGAAATCGACCTGGCGGTAAGTAGTGATAGTACATAGCAAGCAACATTATCCAAAAATCTACCATTTCTCTTGACCCCGACAGTAGGTATATAAGATGACAGGTGGCGGGCAAATATCTTTCAAAACTTCAAATAATTATGGTATCGCGGTTGCACGCCAGTCTCGCAAAAGAGTTGAGGGAACCCGCATGAAATTAGAGTAGCGTTTGGACAGTGCCGTTGCCTGCCATCTCCGGAGACACGATATCATAGCTGTTCACAAAACTCGAGAAGTTTTTGGGCACCCGCCTCCCACTGAACATCGTTTTGGAGGTGATGTCCTGCGCCGGGAACGATGCAGAGCCTCACGCCACGGCCAGCAGTATCTTGGTCACCCTCGCCTGCGATGGCCTTAATCTCGGAGTCACCGACATCTAGTTTTTTCTTGCCGACCAGGCGGTGATACGCCTCCCGGTAGAAAGCTGCCAACCTCTCCATGACGGGCAAAGTCATGATCTTGTCCGGCCCGTCCCAGAGAACCAGTACTTTCTGGCCCGCCTCTGAGCCAGTGATCTGCTGGAGTAGCTTCTGCGGGTTGGTGAACGGGTAGCTCATCCCGAGCGGCCAAAGAAAGCTCTCATAAGGGCTGACGCGTTTCTGGAAGCTCTCAACATAGGCGTCTGACGGCTGCTCACTGAAGAAGACTCTCCGCGTCAGTGCTGGATGCGAGAGAGGCGAATTGGGGTGCCATCCGTGCAGGATCATCCTCAGCGTAAACCACGGGTCGAGACACCACCAGTTCCAGTAGACTCGGACACTGCATCGACAGGTCAGCATTAGCATGCTCGGGAGCATCGTGCTGCGACCCAGACACAAAACGAAAGACTTACGACCCGGAGCCCGGCACAGCAGCCACGAGCGCCAGTCCCTTGACCTTGACCTCCTGCTCGGACAGGATAAACTGGCTGAGTCCTCCTCCACTACAGTGGCCAACTAGCACACGCTCGTTGCCTCCCTCGCGCTCCTGCGCCCATCGGATCCCGGCCACGACATCATTAGCGAGCATGCGTTTCTTGGTGCCATAGACGATCCGAAGATAGGACGGATGCCAGCTGTTGCCGTGGTCGCGCATCGAGATGGTGTAGCAGGGGATGCCGCGGGCAGAGAGGTTCTGCAGATATTCCTGCCAGACCCAGGCGCCGCCCATGCCGCCGTGGACGAAGAATAAAGGCGATATGCGAGGGCCATGGCCTGGTGGGCCGTTTGGCTTTGCGTATAATATCTCGATATTGCCTCCGGCGGTTGGGGGTATGAACCGCTCAATGCTGTCTGGTAAAGCAGGCAGGTCGGCGGCTGGCCACCGCCAGTGAAGCCATTATACGTGAAATGGAAGTTGAACATGGGTAATGGGTTTCTTGCTGTCTTTGTGTATGGGGCGATGACAGGATGCGACTGGCACCGTCCGCCTTGTTATATACCACGGATATTTGTGCCCGGCTGCTTGCAACGTTCATCGTGGGATTCCATGTCAAAGCCAAGAGCGCCCCGGCCGGGATTTTTAGGGAACGAACCCGTGAAGCCTTCGTCGGTGGCTTGCAAAGCCACCCATCAGCAACGCGCCAAGAGGTTGTGATAGGGCGCTGAGGGTCAGCTCATTTCGACCTCCTGGATCAGGTGGGAAACGGCCATGACGATGGAAGGATGGATCGGGTCCATCGGGGGGGAATAAAAACTGCCAATCGAAAACAGGTGATCATATGAAATATTAGACAAAACCCCAGCTCTCACGATCGGGTAGTACGAATTCCTCGCATTTCAAAATATTCGTGGATTTGTGGAAACAGAGCAAGTCAGATTTAGTTAGGTATGTATGTAGGTTGGTTGTTCGGTGCACGTTGCAGCGTCTGCATGACCTGGAGCGTTGAGAATGCAGCGGAAGGAACGATGTTTCTAGCGGTTGAACAGCGGCGAAAATCCACCCGCTGAAAATGTCAGCAATTCGCCAGACAGTCAGTCAGTCCTTCCACATTTGGCGATCTGTGCGAACAGTCACTCTGAGCATCTATCCGTAAACACCCGCCCAGAATAACTGCAGACTATCGATCGTTCGATACCTGATCAACTTCAATCCACCTCCCCTCCTAAAGCGCTCGCGACGCCGGCCGGCCAAGCAGCATGAGCGCCATCGAAATCCAAACGGCCACCGTGCAGGGCGTCCGTGTCGCCGTTGAAGGCTGTGTAAAGCATCCCCCATCATTTCTCACCACAACCTTCAGAATGTAATGTGATGAGCTGCAGCTGACTAGTCAAAAGGGACACGGCACTCTGAACGCCATCTATGCAGCAGTAGAGAGGTCTTGCAAGGAGCGCAGCTGGGATGGGGTTGATATCCTCATCATCGGCGGTGACTTCCAGGTGTGCTATTCTTTTTCTTTTCCTGTTTTCAAGAAATATGGAGGCTCAACCAAAAGTCCCAAGCCGCCCCTGAAGGTGCCACTCAGCCACAACAACAAAACTAACCCCCTCGGCAGGCTGTCCGCAATGCCGCCGACCTCACTGTCATGTCCGTGCCTGTCAAGTACCGCGAGCTGGGCGACTTCCACGAGTACTACAGCGGCACGCGCAAGGCGCCCTACCTGACCATCTTCGTGGCCGGGAACCACGAGGCGGCCTCGCACCTCTGGGAGCTGTACTACGGCGGGTGGGTGGCGCCCAACATCTACTACATGGGTGCGGCCAACGTGCTCTGGCTGGGCCCGCTGCGCATCGCCGGCATGAGCGGCATCTGGAAGGGCTTCGATTACCGCAAGCCGCACCACGAGCGCCTGCCCTTCGGCGCCGACGACGTCAAGAGCTTCTACCACATCCGCGAGGTCGACGTCCGCAAGCTGCTGCAGCTGCGCACCCAGGTCGACATCGGCATCAGCCACGACTGGCCCCGCGCCGTCGAGCGCCACGGCAACCAGAAGCACCTCTGGAACATGAAGCCCGACTTTGAGCGCGAGTCGCTCGACGGGTCCCTGGGCAACCCGGCCGCCGCCTATGCCATGGACCGGCTCCGGCCGGCCTACTGGTTCTCGGCCCACATGCACTGCAAATTCTCTGCGATCAAGATCTACGAGAAACCCAAGGAGCCAGAGCAGAAGAAGCCCGAGGCAGCAGAGAGCACCCCAATCCGTATTCAGGAGACAGCCCCGTCGGCACCAAGCGAGGCCGCACCCACCGCAGCAAACCCAGACGAGATCGGCTTGGACATGGATGATGACGACGACGACGACGAACAAACAACTCCAGCCGCTCCCCCAGCACCAGCACCAGCACCAGAACCCACCCCCGTACTATCCAAAATCCCCACGCCCGAAGAAACAGCAACAGAAGCACTCCGCGCCCACCTCCCAGCATCCTTCGCACGACCAGCCCAACAACATCATCAACAGCAACCAAAGACGACCCCCGGCCAGCCCGTGCCCGCAGGAATCACCAACACCACCGTCCGCTTCCTCGCGCTCGACAAATGCCTCCCAGGGAGAAAATTCCTCCAGCTCCTCGAAGTCACGCCACTGAACGCCACCACCACATCCCACCCAGACCCCACAAACACAACCACATCCCCAACCACCACCTTCACCCCCCGCTACACCCTCAAATACGACCCCGAATGGCTGGCCATAACCCGAACCTTCGCGCCCTCCCTAACAATCGGCGACCGCGCCGCCCCGGTGGCCCCGGACCTAGGCGAGGCGCACTACCTCCCACTCATCCAAGCCGAAGAGGCCTGGGTAGCCGAGCACATCGTGCAGCGCAACCGGCTCGCCGTCCCCGCGAACTTTGTCCCCATCGCGCCGGCGCACGTCCCCGGCATGCCGGAGAGCACCAGCGAGCAGCCGGACGAGTACACGAACCCGCAAACGGAGGCGTTCTGCGCCCTGATCGGGGTGCCGAACTTGTGGGCTGCTGGTGAGGACGAGAGGCGAGAGAGGAAGGCGAGGGGCCCGCCGCCTGATGAGTTTGGCGGGCGGGGAGGTCATCGTGGGGGGAGAGAAGGAGGGAGAGGAAGAGGTGGTGGCGGTGGTGGTGGTAGGGGATGGAGAGGAGGCGGTGGAGGTGGAAGAGGCCGGGGAGGGAGGGGTAGGGCACGCGGGTGAGGAGATTGATCTGTACTTAAGCTCTTCTTGATTACAAGATTTGTTATTTTACGTTGAAACAGAAGGGAAACATGCCCAACGCGAGCTGCCAAGGTACACAACAAAACAAGTCACTCGCAGCATATCGAGGGGAAATCATGAAACCATTTGAAGTGTAATGAATAGTATTGTATATGTAAAGTGTTGAATGTATACCCGTCTAAATAAAACGAGACTCATTGAAGTAATATGAGTCAAGCAGATCGTTGGGAAAGTTGCTCTTCCACTCTATTTAGACGAGACACCCACGGAGGAAAAGGGGTGTCTGTATATGCTAAGAGTGGTGCTGTGTTGGGCAGGAGGACTGTTTGGAAGTCACGGTGTTGCTACGCATGCCACGGAGGACTGCAAAACAAAGCAAAAGCTGGTTCATTAGTCTACAACGTGCCCGCCTGTCGGCCCGTGCCTACGCTCATCAAGCCGTCCCGCTCGGGCACCTAAAACACGAATACCAGTACCAGCAGCCGTCCTCTCCTAAACGCCGTTCGTGGTCGGTCATTGCTGCTCTGAGGCAGGGGTAAGATTACGCTCCGTGACTCGGCAGTGGTGGCTTACTATCCAAGCCGAGGTAATCAGCTGCGACAAGAAGCTCAAGGCAGATCTCGACGGGGATGTCCATGTCTGGAACGTCCAGTTTGTCGCGGTTCTTGTACCAGTACTGGAAGTACTCGACCACCTTCTCCAGAACTGCACCACTGAATAAATAGTTAGCACGAATGGTCCCCACAAACTGAAGCTGTGAAGTGAGGGGGGGTTCGAAGCAAGTCAGATCAAGTGTAGAAAATACAGTCAACCAGTCCAAGCCCATGTGAGGGTTACGGTCTGTCAGAAAGAACACAGCGAAAAAATATTATGTCATCAGGAAGCGATGCGGGTGTGTGTAGGTGTGTAACCAGCGAGAAGAGGAAATAGCGAGCGGCATACCTTATGTCTGGGAATTCACAGCGACCTGTTGTCGCTTCTCTCCACTGACGGCCGTCGCGCAGCATGGCCTTGATGGTTGGGCTGACGACGGTAGCTTCGCGAAGAAGGACAAACTCGAATCCGTCGTTGGAGATCAGCGTGACGTACTTGCTGGGTTCGTCTCTGTTGGCCGCCATCGTGGCTGTGGTAATGTGTGATGGTGCTGTGCGACAAGAATATCGTTGCTGGCGTGGCGTAATGGTGCTAAAAAAGGGTGTTTTCTGGAGATTCCCAATTGGAGGTTGGGGCGAGGGGAAAAAACTGGTGCCTAGATTAGTGAGTGCGGAGGGGCCCGGTCAGTTGTGCCTGGAAGACACTTTTTGTCTGTGAACCATCACAAGCCTAGCTCCTCTCTGGTATGACTAGAGGAAATACCAGGTTTGTGGGAAGCTTCCAGTTCACTCGCGTTTTTCAACGCTGAAGGTGCAAAGAGAAAGCGAAGAAAGAAAATCAGTCCGGCTCGTGAAAATTTAAAGGGAACGATGGCGAAGCTATCGTGCACGGGCCACATGGCAAGGTTGTCCTGTCCGGCAGATGGCCGATAGATTGGTGGGCCACAACGACAAGCCCAAAGCCAGCTTGCGACTGTCTCAGGAGTGTGAAGAATTCCAGAGAAGCGAATTGATGGCAGACTGAAGATTCTGGTTCTTACTTCTGACGATCCGAAATTTTCACGGATTTATACACGACTTAGCCGGACGTGCAGACCCGGATGTTTGGTGTTTCGAGTAGACGCCGGTCGGGCGCTGCCGGTAACGCAAATCCTTGCCCAGCTGAGCCTAGACCCGCCGATTGTGTCATCATTGATTGTCTGGTGCACCCCGGCACTGCAGCAGAAGGGGCAGGAACGGTTGCCCCGCCGACAGTTTACATCCCTCTAATTCAGGGCAGCCAGCGCAGACGGTACCTGCTGCGCCCATTTCCAGCAACGCGGCGTCCCCTCGAACCCTCGAAACCCTCGAAACCCTCGAAATCCAAACCCTCGCCCGACCACGTTGTTGCGCTGCACCTCACTTCCACTTCCACTTCCACTGCCCGTCCACATTCCATACCATTCAAGCTTCCCACCTTGCCTCCCGTCGCTGCTGTCTCTCTCTTGCCGACCCGCACTCTTGACTCACTCGGGACTTACCACTGCCACGAAACATCCCAAACAATTTCCTCCACCTGCGACGCAATCGGGCTGGGCCTTACAGCCGATCGACAAGCTTCTACAGTTCTACTACAGGCATATCTTTGCGCAAATCGCAAGAATCCGCAATCGCATTGCCCTCTCCGGCTTTGCTCGTCCAATTCCACCCACTCCATTTGTTACTGAAGCTAGCAAGCTACTAGAACTAGTAGTTTGCCTTGCCTGTCTGCCCAGCCAGACAGCCCACCAAGCTTCTATCGACCTCGGCGCCCTCCCCCGCCCCCCCCCCCCCATTTTTCCCGCTAAACAAAACCCAAAAGGCCAGCCATGAGTTCGCACCAGAGAAGCAACTCATACTACAACACGCAGATGCGGGAGAAGTATGACAGCGCCGGCCGAAGGCAACTCTCCGACCGACGAGATCCCCGCGGCACCCGATCGAGCGACGGGACAGTGAGCACCGTCATGAGCAATTCCACCGGCCGCGAATCATCAGCAACCGCCATGACAGAAGGCCCCGCCTATTCCAAAAAGATTGTCGTCGTGGGCGACGGCGGCTGCGGCAAGACATGTCTCCTGATCAGCTACAGCCAAGGCTACTTCCCAGAGGTGAGTTGCGACCGCAATGAATCCCAGACAAGACGCAGCGCATCGGACGAGCGATGGTTGCGCAAACAGCAAACACAACAGCCGGATGCTGACGAGAAGCGCCTGGTCAGAAATACGTCCCGACAGTGTTTGAGAACTACATCACATACCCCACGCACCCGCCCACGGGGAAGACCGTGGAGCTTGCGCTGTGGGATACCGCCGGCCAAGAGGAATACGACCGCCTGCGACCTCTCTCCTACCCCGAGACCGATCTGATCTTTGTCTGCTTCGCCATCGACTGCCCGAATTCTCTCGAGAACGTCATGGACAAGGTTCGTTGTTTACATGCCGCCCCCCCCATGCCAAACAATACCGGAGCCTCGGAGCTAACATGCGCGCACAGTGGTATCCAGAAGTCCTCCATTTCTGCCCCTACACCCCGCTGGTCCTTGTGGGCCTCAAGTCGGACCTGCGGTACAAGAAGACGTGCATCGACATGCTCAAGACGCAGGGCCTGACGCCCGTCACGACGGAGCAGGGCCTGGCCGTGTCGCAGAAGATGGGCGCGCAGTACATGGAGTGCAGCAGCAAGGAGATGAAGGGCGTCGAGGAGATCTTTGAGCAGGCCATCCTCACAGTCGTCGCCGGCGACAGGAAAACGCTCGAGCTGCAGGCGTCGAGTGGGAGCGCGCCCCCCAAAGGCGGCGCCAGCTACAGCAGTGGGGCTGGCGGCGCGAGCATCCCCGGCATCGTGCTTCCTAAGAAAAAGAAGAGAAAGTGCGGCATGCTCTGAGTGGGGCCGCACGATGGGGAAGACAGACAAGTGGATGGGTGGGGGGGAGGCAGCCAAAACCAAACGATGATGGAAAGACGAGACACCCGGACAGGAAGTAATGAGCCACCACTGCATGATTTGACACGACGAACCCTCTGTTTTTTTTTTACCTCTTTTATTGCTTTTTTCTTATTCTCTTCATCCTCCCTTTTTTGTTTGTCTTTTAATTTTTTTTGTTCTCATCATGCGGAGCGAGAGCGAGTAGGGCACAACGTCAGGTCACAGGGGCTGTTATCTTCCCCAATCCATGAGATTTGTGGGGAAGCAAACGGGATTGGCTACGATAGTTGTTGGAGTATTTGAAACTCTTCTTCGTGAAACACAAACACACACATCACACACACATATACTAGGGCTTTTAGAGGGAACGAACGAGGGGTGTCACGATGCCATTGAGGAATGGGATTCGATGAGAGTGGGAGGACGGGCAAGCAGGCCGGCGCTGCGCCACGGATGTTTCTCCTCCCCTTCCCCCCGTGGAGCAATGATGGATATCTGTTTTTGTGGGGGCCGAGCGGGAGGGGGACGCTTCGGCTGCCGAGGCGTGTTTCTTCCTTGCAACTTTCATCAGCAGATGCAGGCGATGTGAGAAGGGAGGAGGAAGAGGGCATTCATTATGCGGGCAAATGCATGGTATGTCTGTCCTGGTGTGATTCAATCGAAACTATTCTTTTTCTTTTTTTTTCTTTTTGTTCTTGGTTTCTCTTTTTCTGTCTGTCTGCCACAGGAGAAATTTCCTTTTGTACCATTGATTTATTTTAGCCTCATTGTTGGGTGGAAACGGGATTGGGGGGGAAGGAACATAGGGAGAATAAAATCATATTTCTTTTTTGACAACACCTGGTTGCTGCTTTGTGAGACATTTTGCGCTATTGTGTGTTACTACGTCCGTATGTTGGGTATCTTCCGTCCCTCGGGTTAGATCAGGTATCTTAACCATCCAACCCTTGTTCATCCGTGTATAACAAATACACCCCCTTTCTCTAAATGGGCGTGTCCGCTTCTCGCATTCTACATTCTCCTTTTCTTTTCTTTTTCTTTTTTTCTTTTTTTTGGCGTGTAAAGAGAGCAGAGTCCGGATGTCCCCTTGAATCAATCGCCCTAGGCTTGCCGCCGGCCGTCGGCCTCGTCCTCGCTCTTGACGTGCTCCGCCTCCGAGTCGGACTTGGCCGCCGTGTCGTCGTCGTCGCCCGCCTCCTGCTGCTCCGCTGCGTCCTGCTCGGGATCCTTGCCCATGACGTTCTCGAACTGCGACCAGAGCGCCTCGACGGAGGAGAACTCGTTGCCGACCTGGAGATTGTTTTTTTTTTAGCATGTTGGATGTGATGCATGATGTGAATGCTGCGGCGGGAGCATGTCATTTTATTGAATTATGCCGGTGGGGAGATGAGGGGGGTGGATACGCACTGCGATGACTGCCTCCAGAGATCTGTTCAGCTTGTTGATGTTTGCGAGGACATATTCAAAGCTCTGAGGAAGGACGAAGAGTCAGTTCAGTTCAGTCCAGTCTACGTACCTTGGCATTCTGGGTTGTTGGGTATACAAGTATACTGTGTAAGTGAGTGCGGGCGGATCGGTAGGCGCTCACTCACCATGGCGATCTCCCCAATCAGCTCCTCGCGCTGCTGCTCAAAGTACGACTTCTCTCGCACGGTGGCGACCGATGCCGCGCGCTGATGCGATGCCATTCTTTTTTTTAATTCTGTTCTAGCACTTCTTTGCTCCACGGCACTGTGCCTGCTTTTGGCAGAATGAGAGCGAAGGCGTGGGTAATAGTGGGATGGTCGAGGTTGACGCGCCCCGACTGCCAGGGCAAAACGACGCGACGCTGTCTAATTTAGATCGATCTCCAATGGCGGGGTGGAGGGAGGGATGAGGGGGAGGGGAAAGCGGGCGCTGAACCCCGCTGAGGCTCTTGGAGAAACTACTACCTACCTACGTAGTGTACAGGTGTACTTGGGTAATGTGCACCACAACACTGGGTCGAACGGATGCCTGGATGATGAGTTTCGTGAATTGCTTCTTCGGGGCGGATTATTTTATCGTGCCCTGAAACTGATCAGCAATTGGAGTGCAGAACAGTTGTCCAGTAGCTTTCAGAATGACTTTTGTTTAAATAGGTTTTCCTGGAGCGACTTGTACTACACATAGCACCTCCTATTTATTGATCTGTGCCGCAGTGCAGTATTACTCGTCCAAGTTCCATGTGTATATTTCACCTTCAAAGAATAAAACCACAAATCAAAACAGACAACTCAGCTTTACACCCACAGATATCCATTTCCTGCACACCACCCAAACACCCTGCAACGGATTATGTTAGCCCATGACCTGGGCAGCCCCGTCAACATACACACACAGAGACAGCGAGGCATCCAGACACGTTAATTCTTGCCGTCTAGTCTACTCGCTCGCTCGGTGGCTTAAAAACCAGGGCAGCTAGCTGTCTACCTAGTGCGTTCAACCGTTTCGTGATATGTGAGCAGCCGTTTGTCCGGGGCCGGGTTAGGGGGGACGCGGGGGGGGGGGGGGGGGGGGGGGGGGGGGGTATCAGAGCCCATCGTTGACTCATGTATAATATACAAGAAGACGCTTCTCCGCTGCCCGTCTCTTTCGTGCAATGCAACCGACTAATAGAACCCAAAAGAGAAGGGGAAACAAACAAACAAACAACAAACACTTTGAAAACCCCAACGCCATCTGTCCCGCGAGGGAGAAAAACAAAACACAAACACAAAATTGTTCGCACATGGAATCCACACACGTGTATCAATCAAGTACCCGGCATGCGTATACGTCGACCATGCAGCTGCAAGCCCCCGTCAACTAATTAAGATTGTCGGGGAGATCGTCGAGATCGTCCGAAGTTTCAGGGAATCTGGCAAATCGAGCAAGTCTCCTTCCTGCTCCCTTGAACTAAAGGAAGTAGTCAGATGGGCCGCGGCGGCCAGCGGGAACATGTCGCTGGTCGTCTGGGACGGCCGAGAAGATGCTGAATTTGGTGTTCAGGTCTTGATCGACCGTCATAATGGAAGCCACGTTGCCGCAACGGTAGCAGTAGTTGGGGGCAGACCAGACGGTGACCACCGACTTCTCTGGGAAGTGGTACTGCAACCGAGTCAGCAGAGTGCCGGGGGTGTGCTGAGAGAGAGGAATCGACAAACCTTGTAGCCCTCGTTCACAAGCTGATGTGCTCGGGCAATAGTCTTCAACCCGTTGACGTGGTTGAACTCGGTGGCAACCTTATCGCCAAAGAGCCAGCCGGCACCCCGAGGACTGACGGCCCATGTGTCGATGTCTTCGGGGTCGCTCCATACGAGGTCGCAGAAAGCGCCTTCATGCGGGATTTCTTGGGCCCGCGCAACGACGCGGATCTGGTCGATGGTGCGGATCTCGGGACTCAAGCCGCCGTGCACGCAGAGAACTGTGCCATCAACGATTGCGGCAAGAACGAGAAAGTCAAAGACCTGGCAGCATGCCTTCCACACGGACGCATTGCCGTATTTTTGCTGGCACTCTTCATAGAATCCATACACCTGGGTGATCTGGCGTGACTCGTGGTTGCCGCGCACCAGCACAATCCGGTCTGGATATCTAGGAAGCGGGTCAGCTGATCTGCATGGCTGAGCGCAAGCGCAGATGCAGGTATGTCTCACTTCGCCTTTAGGCACATCAGAAGCGTGAAGGTCTCTAAACTGAAGTATCCTCGGTCGACAAAGTCGCCCAGGAAGACGAAGCGAGTGTCGGCCGACTGCGAGGGCGTGCTGACGCCGATGGCGGAGTCGGGACGGGGCGTCGCGGCCGAGTCCTCCTCGAGAATAGTCTCGTCGTCATCGACGGGCGTGACAGAACTCCTGATCTTCTTCTTCAGCTTGGGGTCCGTGATCTCGGTCGG